>CM076607.1:88969167-90244544 GCA_038502775.1 Hippodamia convergens | reverse complement strand
TGATAGTGTTGATCATAATCTTCTTTTGATCGAACTTGAGTACTATGGTATAAGAGGTAATCAACTGAAACTTTGGCAGAGTTATTTGGGAAATAGTAGACAAAAGTGAAACATTTCTGTTAATGGTGTTGACTATACATCAGATGAGGTAAATCTGACCATGGGAGGTCCTCAGGGTAGTATTCTTGGTCTCTTACTTTTTTTAATTTTTATTTATTCTCTGAAGTTGGTTTTTCCCATCAGAACAGTTGAGATAAAAACACTAAATTATATGACGGAATGGTGTAGAATTTCACAGACTAAAAGTGAATATTGATAAGACCAAATGCTTGACATTTAGCTCTATTAAATCGAGGAATATTCTCCCTTCTTATTATCTCTATATTGAAATGAATTGTAATGATACATACAGTAATGTTTTTGGGTGTCATTCTAGATAGATATCTCAAGTGGGATTCACCATTGAATATGTCAAAAAGAGGCTTCATTCAATCATTTTTATACCTTTTTGATTTTGAGATATCACCTAGATTCATGTATACTAACAACACTTCACTTTGCCAATTTTCAATCTGTACTATTCAATGGCATTATTTTTTGGGGAAGCTCTTCACAAATAAGTGACATTTTTGTTGCTCAAAAATGGGCTTTGAGGGTAATTTTTAGAATGCGTTCTAGAGAAACTTGTCGTGGTGTATTAAGAAGGCATAATATTATGCCATATTTTTGGATTGTATATTTATAGAACTTTGCTGTTCAAACATGGGAGAAATAATCATTTCACAGAGTTTCAAAATTTTAATTAATACACGACGAATTCATCCTTATTTCTTTCCATCACATGAAACGTCTATTGTGGAGAAAGGTACACTTTATAATGCTATACGTTCATTAATGCTCTAACAAGATATTTGCAAAAAATTGTTAAGTATGAAATTTTCAAAAAGAATGTTGAAAATTTTCTTAATTCATGTGTGAACCATATTCAGTTGAGGAATTTCTAGATTATTGTAGACAACATTGATTTTGTTTCTCTCATTTTGACCTGTACTCACATACTGTTTTATTTTGGACATTAAAAGAGTCTTCCGGGCTTATTAGCCGTGGTCTATTAGGAATTATTTCACTAATAGACCACGGCCAATAAGCCGGAAGACTCTTTTAATGTCAATATATCCGGTCGTGAAAGCCTGAAACTATGTATTTATTTTAATGTATGATTGTTGAGGCAAATAAAATTAATATTATTATTATTATTATTATAAACTGTCGGATATACCAAATCTCGCTGAGTAGGTGACACCAATTCACCTCCTTCAAATCAATGTTGAAGCACACCCTTTCGTCACGACTGATGAAACCATATCCTGACCCAGTCACAAACAAAGCACAGCCCCCAAGATGCACCAACATCCAACATATCCATCTCCACGTCTTCCAGTTTCCTCTTGGATAAACCATCAAGCCGAATCGATTGAAGAGACCCGATCCCCGACTAGACAGAGCGGATTTTCAAGGCTGAAAGCCTTGGGAAAGGACTGAACATTATTTTCTCTTGACAGGATATCAGTTGAGGAACGGGCAGAACGGGGAGGTTGTCGAGAGGAACTTATCTATATTTTATGAAGTGATGGATTTTTATAATCGCATTTATGAAGTCGTCTCTCGAATATCCTGCTAACTTGGGTGGGAGTACAGATTAAATCTGGAAGTTGACGTATATTCGCCATATTTCATTGCTTAGCCGTTCTCTGAAATACTCAATAATTTCTGTGAAGTTCCAGTCCGAGGCAATGAGCCTGAAGAACCATCGATGTATGAAATGCTGATAAAATTAGTTTCTACACTGCAGGTGTTAATGCTTATAAAGCTTTTTTCTTTTGTCCTGATAAAACACGTTTACTTTAGTTTTTTTGTCGAAGTGATAACGACACTTCAATATATTTTTCTAGTGAACAAATTGGGTGTATTATTCACTGAGTTATTTGTTGTCGGAAAGGTCGCACTGTGTTATATCTGGAAATCAAGATATTAACAAATATATTAAAATTGCTAGATATTTTTGGCATGTATGAACGAAAATGATGATGAGATGATTCTCCACTCTGCTAGCTTTCGGAAATTGTAACCATATACTTCGAAAGTCTGAAAACGGTGAATTTATCTGGCGCACAGATAGAAAATCTGAATTCTGTTACTGGGGTCTTCAATAAATATTTGTCTTTTCTTGCTTTTGGTTACTGGAATATTTACTATCACCATGTCGTCACGATCAATAATGTCTTTCACATCGATTTTCTCTACAAATGTGAAATATATAATAATGTGATCTGAAAGAAGAAACAATCACAATTTCCAATTGAATTACTTCCTTGGAAACTAAAAAATAAAGGAGTAAAATGTACCTACTTTCATATTCAAATAATCACCATCTGCTTAAAATCTTCAAATTTCTCCTCTTCTGAAGTCAATGATTTCTATGGAAGATAGCCGCTGGTTTTTTCAGTTGAGGAATGCTACTAAATTCGTAGCCTTGATGTCTATATTGTCTCTTATTTGGAGTAACAATATATCAATATCTCTATATTTGCTCCATAATGTCGATGATTCCAATACTTTCACATGCTGCGAAAAATTAAATAGGATTGAATTTTCAGAAATCTTTCTTTGAATTAACCGTATTCTTTTTCATATCGTTCTTTCGATTTCTCAGGCAGCACTTTTTTCGTCTCTTTGGCCAAATGTGTCATCTTCTTTCATCCTCCTTATATCTCAAAAGATGTAAGAAAATATTCGGAAAGTGAAGAACCAGACAGTTGACATTGGTTTGAGTATTCCGGGGTCATTGGCCGTGGTCCATTGTGAATTATTTCACTTAAAGAAGAAGCTAGCTGACCCTGCAAAACTTTGTTTCGCCTCAGGGATGAATAAAGTATGAGGTGAAATACAAAAAAAATACAAAAGTACGAAATTTACAAAAATGTAATTGCAGTGAAATAGGCATGTACAGGGTAATTGTTTATATATTACCGAGTTTATTACTCAATAGCTATCTCACTTAATAAATATATATTGGTCGTACACAAAAGTGTAAATGGGCAAATTTGCAGTATTTTTTATGGGCATTCAGAATTCAGTACTGAGAATTGCATTAAGGCATCGTTAACCTAAAAATTCTATGTGAATTGTTGTTTTTTATTTTCCTAATCGGCAGAGCTCTTTCTTCTGATTTCAAATATATATATTCTATTGAGATTTTTTTCGGCAGTTTCTGAAAATTATAGATTATACACAGCTGTAGAACGCCACTCGAGAATGCTGTGATTTATCTATATCGATGTTCCATTCTATGGCCTACTGATAGTCCCTTCTTAACATCATTGGACAATTTTTTATGGGAATATTCGAAATATAAAATATATAAGGCTCATCCGAAAAATATTGAAGACATTAAATTCAGAATAGAAGAAGAAATTGACAACCACAATATATACCATAAATGTTGAGGAATATCCTCAAAAACTTTAAAAAAAGGTATCGACTCTGTCTAGAAGTAAATGGGGGTAATTTGAATCCCTAATTGAACTTTCAGTTGATAAATAAATAATATAAATATCAGGTGTTTCATTATCCACGGTTCCTTTGATATGAAAAAATTGCATCGTTTCTCGTGTGGCATTCCACAACTGCCTTAGATTTAAAAGAAAATATCTATATTTTTAGAAAAACTACCAGAGATAATCTCAATAAAATAATAATATTTGAAATCAGAATCAGAAGAAAATTATTTCCTATTTTTTTTTTCATTTCCCCAAATTTTTCAGAATTTTAACCCCAAGAAGAATCCAACAAAAAATTTTTCATAACAAACAGTTCATCTAATCTTGAGTTATAAATGGTGTAACAACAAAATGGCCGACTTAGTTTTATACATTAAGATTCAATACTTTAAAATAATAAATATAATTATGTGTACGAACTTTGAAAGGAGTTTTTCGGTTACGTGAATCGGCACTGACTTCTGCGCGAAAACCTTAGAATTCCAAGGCTAAGACGTTTAGGCAACTCAAAATATACAGTTTACATTGCTTACCATCTAATGGCGATGTAGAGAATAAGGATCTGTTCGAAAACATTTCGTCATAAAATTTTCCGTAGTGTTCGGAAGAAAGAAATGTGTAATAACACATGGACTCAGATGCGTTAATCCTACTAATATCCTATCCTACTAATCCTACTTCCTACTAATATTATAAATGCGAAAGTTTGTGAGGATGTGAAGATGTTTGTTACTCTTTCACGTGAGAACTACCGAACGGATTCAAATGAAGTTTCACATCAATATAGTTTATCTATCCGAATAACATAATTTTCAAAAATTTTGTGGTATTTCAGCATGAAACAATGAGAAATATCAAGCGAGTCGGAAAATGCCTGATATTTATCCGTTTCGTCTCATCGATACGTCGCGTAGTCGCGAATCACCCATGTTATTCTTACGGTGATATGCATAAATGACCCTTAGGCGTGGCGGTTCTGCCGATTATCCTTTATCAGCTGTCGAACTGATGACTTATAGCAAAATTGATTTTTTTATCGTTTTCAGTTCTAAATGTAGATGAATTTTGTCTTTTACACAAATTAATTTAATAATTAATAAATATAAGATTGATCCGAAATCCGAGTCAAGAGCGTGTGTTGCATAGACGGAATGGAGGGGAGTTAAAAGTTATAAATACGAGTTTGAATACGAGTTTCTGACACGAATCGAGCATATTGCTAATCTTATGCATGGAGAGTGGACACATGGATAGCGGATGAATAAAATTGTCTTGGAGAAGATATCGTTTTATATTTCAGTGCTTTTTAAGCACATTCGCAAATTTCAGTAAATTTATAAATATCCTTGATATATATCAATCCTTATAAATATCGATATATATATATATATATATCATGATATATATCAGAATAAATATCCGCGATATATATCGGTCGAACCCTGATCTTAGGTATGCCTCTGCACGAAAGACACCCAGCCGACACTCATCTCGCGATTCATTTACCTAATGGTGAGAGGGTTTATTTCACAGAAAATAATTTCAGAGAGAGATTAGCAGCACCATCTAAAACAACACTGACCCGTTTGCGAAATCCTTACTATACATTGACGTGCCTCGCTACCATACTTGGAATTCGGGAAGAAAGGAATGGAAACGTCGTTTACAAGGAAGGGTCCCACCAGTTTCTTGGATTTGAAATCAATTGACGGTCAGGAATTTGGCACTTTTCGTCAGACGTGTGAGAAAATGGGGTTGTTGGAAGATGACAACCACTGGGATGCCACTATAGAAGAGGCCGTACTGTGTCGATCACCGGCACACGTTAGAGAGCTATTTGCTTTAATGATATGCACATGTGGTTTATCTGATCCTCTGCAACTATGGCATAAGTACAGAACTGCGTTATCAGAAGATATCATTCACAGATTTGAAAGAATGGATCAGGTCAACGATGACGTTTCTTTCGATGAGGTATTGGGGATTATCGAAAAGAAATTGTCCGATTTTGGTATGCCCTCACCACCACGTCGTAGAGGAGAGCTGTCGAACGATTTGATAAGAAAGCTGAGCTATGATACCGCCGAATTAGGCTCTCACGTGCGCGAAACTGGGCCACTTCTACTACCTGAGCAAAGAGATATATATAATAAAATATTAGAACGAGTAGAGGAGTGGCGAAGGTGGCCCTTTTTTTTCCTTGATTCTCCGGGCGGTACAGGAGAAAAACTTTCTTGCAAAATTTGCTTCTAGCAAAAATTCGCAATGCCCATGATGTTGCATTAGCTGTGGCTTCCTCTGGTATCGCTGCAACATTTCTGAGCGGTGGACGGACGGCACATTCGGTATTCAAATTACCTCTCAATCTGGCGAGCGAAGAAACCCCAACGTGCAACATCAGTAAGAGTAGCGCCCGTGGCAACAGTGTAAGCTGATCGTGTGGGACGAGTGCACTATGTCACACAAACGCGCCATTGAATCTCTTGATCGCTGTTTACAAGACATTCACTCCAAAAAAACGTTAATGGGGGGTGCGGTAGTTTTATTGGCTGGGGACTTCGGCAGACATTGCCTGTTATCGAGCAAGGCACTGCAGCAGATGAAAAAAACGCATGTCTGAAGTCATCATATGTATGGACTTAAGTTGAAAAGCTGCATCTCACCACTAACATGCGTATCCAGTTATTTAGTGATATGGAGTCAGGAGCATACGCTGAGAAACTGCTCGAGATATTTTGTCCCAATTTACAACAAAATATCTAAGATGAATATTAGCTTTTTGAAAGAACCATATTGGCACCGAGAAATGAGACAGTTGCAAAATTAAATAGAAAAATTCTGAACGAAATAACCAGCGAAACATCAACGTTCATCTCTATCGTCACAGTTATGTCATCCGAAGACTGTACGAACTACCCCGTGGAGTTTCTGAACTCTTTAGGGCTATCCGGAGTGCCATCCCATAAGCTGGAATTGAAGGTAGGCATACCCGTTTTGTTAATGCGTAACTTGGATGCACCAAGATTATGCAATGGTACTAGATTGCGAGTGACAGAACTAGGGAGGCATATTGTAAAGGCCACAATTTTAACTGGAGAAGGTAGAGGTGACAATGTGCTTATAACACGTATCCCAATAATGCCCAATAACTTACCCTTCAATTTTGAACGTTTGCAGTTCCCGCTGAAAGTAGCATTTTCAATGACGATCAATAAATCGCAAGGGCAAACTCTAAATGAGGCCGGGATACATTTAGGCACACCATGCTTTTCCCACGGACAACTTTACGTAGCTTGCTCACGTTTTCTTCATCAGAAAATCTCCATGTTTTCGCTGAACAAAACAAATCACGTAACATTGTTCACAGAAGTATATTACAGTAGGTGGAAAAAACTGATAAACAACGAATGTCATTTCCTCTAATCCGTTTTATTTTGTTTTTTGTTGTTGATCCGGATTTCAATAAATTTCAAAATACCTATGAAGACTAATCCTCATCTGACATAATTTCTACAGTAACTTCTAAATGTCTCTCCATTTTTTTGTGTTAATTTATTTTGCTAGACTAATATATATAACCTATCGTGATGAAATTTGATATCCTAAATCCCAAGCAATGATAAAGGCTACTTTTCATCAACAGTCTACGCGGGCGAAGCCGCAGGCATAAGCATATAACAGCTGTTTCCAGACGACATCATTTGGCGCAACACATATATATTGTACAGGACAATTTTATGTACCCTTTCAAGGTATTATACAATAATTGTTTATTATAATATTAAAGTTGCTTTTTTATTTATCGATTGTGGCAGTACGAAGTCTGCCGGGTCAGCTAGTATTATTAAAAATGAAGTTCACCGAATTAATATCATATACAGGGTGAGTATTTGACTTGTACATATATTTTAACGGGACATTCCTGAGGTCAAAGAAACACTTTTTTCCCTACCATTTTTTCCGATTCGGCTCGGTTGGAAAGATACAGGATGTTGAAAATCCACAAAAAAATGTAACTCTCGAGTATATCTCGTGAACGATTTCATCGAATGAAATGATTTTCAGAATATAGGTTTTCATTGATGTGGAAAATCTTTTACGAATATAAAATTTAACTCACATGTTTTATTTTTTACTATGACCAATATATACCATTTCATTCCATAATTATAGCAGAAATTCTATGATCCCGACCCTTGGAAGTGAGTTGAATGCCATTCAATGAATATTTGGCCATTTTGGAAATTAAAAGTATTCTTCGTGAAATCTCGTGAAATGTTCGAGTAATTAATGATTTAAAAAAAATCTATATCAGGGAAATTAAAAAATTGGGTATTTTGGCTGAATGTAATTCTGTTCAGAACATTCGCAGAAATAATTTTATGCTACATTTTCTCGGAGGTTCAGGTGGTAGATTTAATGATCGGAAAAATTTTAGTGTCATATTTCCAGGGGTGGCATAGCTCATTATGAAAGTTTAAGATGGCTATATCTTTTTATCTAGGCTGAATCAGAAAAAATGCTATACGAAAAAAGTATTTCTTCTGACCCCAACATTTTATGGTTTGAATATATGTACAAGTCAAAGACTCACCCTGTATAATGCGAAAACGCTATCAAACATTTATAGGCGTTATTCGCAAGAAGGAAAATTATTTCCTATTTTTTTTCCATTTCATCAAATTTTTCAGAGTTTCAATGTATTTTATGTTAACCCCTTCGTGGAAGAATCCAACAAAAACTCTTTCATAAAAAACAGTTCATCCAATCTTGAGTTATAAATGGTGTAACCAACAATATGGCCGACTTAGCGTTATATATTAAGATATTGCTCCGGATCTAACTTCACTGCACTTTTGTTCTAGAAAATGTTGTTCCTACATCTGAACAACAGAACAATGCTCTTCGTCAGTTTCTTCAGTTCAATCAAAAATCCAATTTATCAACCTAAAATAGACCCGAATGACAACTATGACCTTCAATCAACCTCCGTATTGCGGGAAATGTCAGGAATAAAGCGACAGAACCTATTACTGCAATCCATTCCGAAATCGCTCAACAACGTTCCCTGATTATTCCGCAGCAGCATTCCTCGGGTCTTACCGTAAAGGATAAACCGCCAAAAAACGACCAACGACCTCAGTTTATATGATCTCCGTAATGGGAAATCCCACACACCCCCAGATACATCTGATAATAAAGTCGGCCCTTTTTCCGCGGAATCCTGAAACGCCGCTGCAATTCCGACGTAAATAAAATTTCCGTGTTGAGAAGTCCTTAAATTTTAATGAGGAAGTAAAATTCCCCAGAGGGCCGGGGTGGAAGGGTTCTTGAACTGGCTGGATCGGCTGACCTAATTTCCGGTAAATAACGTCAGAATTCGATTCAGAAGACGGTATTCGATTTTTGGTATCCGGATGTTGCCGTTCATTGGTAGCGATGCGGATGGAATTCGGCGTATGCGGCATCATATTGGATCCATTAATTGATTTTATTATATTTTGACGTTCCGAAACTTCATTATTCAACGAATTGCCAAAAGGGTTAGTTGGAGTACATTCACTTGGTAAATTGAAATTTTTTGAATTTCGCGAATGTCTGAGATTTTGTTCTCTTCGATGTTATGTGGGAATTATAACTCGAATAACGAGATAAAATGTTTCATTGGCTCCTTCAGGATCGAAAAGGTTTATACTCATGAAGCATGAAATAACGATTTCAGTCAAAACAAATTTTCTCATTACCTTCATATAATATACTGTACTAAAAGTCAACTTAATATACTGACTGATGAAGAAACTGCAATACCCACAAGAAGTAAAATTTTAAATTTTTTCGTGAAACATGGAGATTAAAACGAGAAATATATGATTCAAATTTGGAGAAAATAATCGAGAAGTTTTTCCCATGTGAACATTTTTGTAACTTGAATATTGTAGTCGTTTTTTGCAATATTTTTTAATTTTACAACGCGAATTTATCGCAGTGAAGAGGTCGAATGGATGGTCTACGGGAGGAATTTAGACATTCCGTACCCGTATTTGGCACTTTACGCGAATGGGCGCTAAGCCATTGGTCAGACGAGTACGATTTAAGAAACCAATCGCATTTCGAGTGCAAAATATATAATACGTACAATAAGCGGGGAGTTCAGCTTCATTTATCATTTTATTCAGCAATTACTTATATTGGCTACTTGAAAGTGGGATTTCTTGCAAATTGATTGATGAATCCTTACTGGTTGCTTCATTCAGCCATTTGAAATTGTTATTTTCAGTAGATATAGTTGCAGGCAGTTTTTTTCGGCTTACCCATACCAGAGACAACAAATGATACGCACAACTCCCCACTGAATTTGATCCAAGGTTTTGCATCCTTGTCTCACTGCATTGAACCTATGCGGAGATGGCGCTAGGGCCGCTTTTTGAGCGTTTAGCGCGGGAATTTCGAATTATTCATTTTTGTTTTATTACTATTTTAATGTAGCGATTTCGCGCAACCATAAACTAAAAGCTGAAACTTTTGCCATGTGGATTATTGCCATAGGCAAAAATTTTCGCTATTAATATGATTGCGTCAAAAAAACGAAAATACGACTTTCAAATGATTGATTTATTGTAATTTCCATTAAAACTCAATCAACTTACATATAAAACAACAACTAATACATTTACGGTTTAGTTCCACCACCATAAAAATTATAACTTTACTGGCCGTGCTTTTTTCCACTTTTTTCTTTACCGAAATCCTCAAAGCCAATAACTTTTCTCTGACCCTCATCATAATATAGGTTTTCTTTTATGTCCATTTCATCAAAGACCAACACGCAACAGTGATCAATATTCTCTTTGATATTTTCATATATGCGTTCAAAAATACTTCTATTTATGCCAGGATTCAACGGCATTTTTTGAGCAAGCTCAAAACGGTGTTCTAATTTTGATCTGATACTTTTCTTTAATAATAATGGTGACATAATTTTGTCGTCTAAGGTCCTTCTTCTGCCCCTTGTACCCTTTACTTTGGAACATCTCAATTGCGACATCATGAAATTCCAGATTGTTTTGGGCATGTTTTCGTACAAACTTTGAAACCCTGGGGTATCAGACAACTAGAAAACACTCCTCAAAGTCCTAGACTTTTCCCTACACCTACACTGTTTTTCGAGCTTGAGTAAGTGGTCTTTCTTTTTGCTGAATAATCTTTACTGATTTCTTCTTCCTTGGTGAAGTGTTACTTCTTCTTCTCAAGGTACCATCTCCATTCAATGAAGGTTGGACACAATCTCGGCAAGAAAGTGTTACTAATGGATGAAGTTTCTATGTTCCTGAAAATTCGGGGATCTTGTTTGGGCGTCTGATCCAACTGTTCGTTATGAGAGAATATCTCTGCAAATGAAAACAAAGTGACCATCAATTTTGATATACTAATACAAGGCTGTCCAACATGAGGCCGCGACCTAATTTTTTGTGGTCCGCAGAGGGGGCGTTGGAAATTGCCAAAGCGAAAAAACCTCTTATAATGGCATCAGTGGCGTAGCAGAGGGCCCCGCAGACCCCGCAGTGCGGGGGGGCCCCGGCACTAAGGGGGCCCCCGAGCCAAAGAAAAAGCTCTGGATGGGGCTCCAATAATTGCCGATTCGATATATTTTTCTGATGATATAATGAAGAAAATCTGAGAAATGAAGTTACGGTTATTGCTCCCGAAAAATAGAGAAATATTCCTGGATTATATTGAAAAAACATGAGAGGTTTACAGTAATTCAATTCGAGATATCACTGTGACACCCTGTGCCACCCTATCTTCCAGAGTTTTTTATATATCTTCAAGATTCTCGGCATTTCTCTTTGAACTTCGCCGCATGATCGTTTTATTGGGGTCTCGGCCGTTTATTAGACGCGTTGTTCGGGCGGCTTGCGGCTTATCTGTTATTGCAGAAATTATTGTCAATTCACCAATCAGGCTATTTTTATGAAGAAGGGAAGAATATTATGAATTCTTTTTATTTTCATTTCCATTCTAGTAGTGAGAGCAAGTGTAACAAGTGTTCGAATACGAAACCACATTGTGAGTTTGTTTATAATCAGAGACAAAAATCTCAATATTCTGACTGTTTGAGTGCCTTTGGTTTCAGGATTGCAATTTCATTAAAGGTAAGTTCTAGAATTAATTGCGGAACTTTATCTTTATGTTTTCTCTCTCGTATGTTTTCATTATCAATATTGAAAAAAAAGTTATAAAATGCGCAAATTACAAACGGCAGTTTGAATATCTCATAATTTTTCAGATATCAGAAAAAATGTCAGAACGAAAAAGAAATATTTGAGTGGTGCATGCAAAAGAACACTCCAGAGAGAAAAAGAAAATGCATTTTCTAAGCAACGGAAGGTTTTTTCATATTTTAATAAGTCTGACTCTGAGTCACAATCAATTCAGCAGCAATCACAGGCAAACTTGAGTAATAAAGATCTTGATCTACAATCAGTAGATAACAAAATGGAAGTTTCGAACTATACTGTATACGAATCAGAAATATCGGAAGAACTTAAAAATCAGGGCACTTCTGAAGAGGATAATATTACTCTTGAATTGAGTTCTGCTGCTTTACAGTTGCAACATAATAAAGAATTTCCAAGTGATCGGGCTCATTATCCACTGAATATTTTAGAAAATGATTTGAAACGTGCCATTGTCCATTTCGGATCTTGCAAACCAAGCGGCCCCTACCCTAAAGATGGAAAGGAACGTTCTTTTTCCACTTCCTACTATACTAAGAAGACAACTGATGGTAAGAAATGCCCCGAACATGGTTGTGCTACTCAAAATTATTGGACAAAGCGTATTGTGAGCCCTGTTGGCTATTCGGTGATAGAATCTGTTCCAACTTCAACATGAATTGGGTGGAAGGAGTGAATGATTGGCGAGGATTGTCGAAAAAAATCAAAGTTCACGAGTTATCGACAACACATCTCAGAGCTTGTGTTGCATATGACAAATGGAAAAATGAATCAACAATTGATTCATTTTTCAATAAGGAATTAGGCCAAGTATTGAATTTTTGGAAACTCGTCTTGAAAAGAATAATCGATGTCACTCTTACCCTCAGTATGTGCAATTTGGCTTTTCGAGGACACGTACATAAAATTAATGAAAACGAGCAGCAGAAGGGCGTTTTTTTATCTATTATTTTTCTTTTGGCCAAATATGATCCTAAATTAGCGAAACTTGTTGATAAAAAAAATAATTTAAAAAGAAATTATCTTAGTCCTGAAATTCAGAATGAAATTATCAGTCTATTAGCTCAGGAAACAAGGTTGAAACTAATATCGACAATTAATAAAAGTAAGTTCGACTCCCTCATACTAGACACAACTCAAGATATTTCAAAACAAGATCAACTTAGTATTATTCTTCGATATGTTCATATCACTTATGACGAACAAGGTTCACCTGTTGAACTCAAAATTCTCGAAAGTTTCCTTGCATTTATTCGTCTTAAAGATCAGAGTGCAAAGGGAGTAGTAGAAGAAGTTCTTGACGTTTTGAACAATTATCACATTCCAATAACTAACTGCAGAGGCCAGGGATATGATGGAGCTGCAGTGATGAGTGGAATATATTCTGAAGTACAAAAAATAATATCTGATAGGGAACCTACTGCTTCGTACGTCCATTGTGCTTCCCATAATCTCAATTTGGTGATCAATGACTCGGTGTCTGGAGTAACGGAGGTACAGAAATTTTATGAAATAATAAACAAGGTCTACGTATTTTTTAGTGCGAGTATCAAGGTGGGAGGTTCTTGAAAATGTAGTATACTCAGATTCTGAAAAACTTCCCACTTTGAAGAGATTATGTGAAACGAGATGGTCATCACGTTATGACGCACTTCATGCCATAAACCGAGCATTTCCACAAATAATGAAAGCTATGACTAGAATTGTTCTCTCATCCAAAAAGAATTATGAGAAATCTGAAGCTACTTCCCTTTTGGAACTGATGAATTGTTTCGAATTCATTATGAATGTAACAGTTCAATCAAAAATATTAAATAACACCAATATTGTTTCGAAAATTCTTCAAGAAAAGCAGTCAGATTTAGCAACTGCAGTGGAGTTGTTACGTAAAACCCTTAGGAATCTGGAAGAAATGAGAAACTCATTTCAAATGATTAAAAGTGAAGCAATTAATTTAGCAAGAAAATGGCAAATTCAACCCTCATTCAGAAACAAAAGAAGAAGAAAAGTATAAAAATTTTTCGACGAAATGAATTTCGATGAACCACTCACGTGCCCAGAGAAAATGTTCGAAATTAATATTTTCAATTGTAATGTTGACATTTTAATTCGGCAACTGAAAGATAGATTCCTGGGAATTTAAACTATAACAGAACGTTTTTTCCTGTCTGAGTTCCTACAATTTGATCCATTTGAATGAACATGATTTGATGGAGAAAACCGAACTTTTATCATCTTTTTATACAGCAGATCTATCGACTGACTTTTCCAAACAACTTATTTCGTTACGAAGCGTCATTAAGGATAATTTGAGTGCCACAAACTCTGTGTTAGATTTAACACAATTATTAATTTCGAAACATAAGTCATTATTGAGTTGTGTACCAGAAGTACTCATAGCTTTGAAAATTTTTGCAACTCTTCCCGTTACTGTTGCCAGTGCGGAAAGATCTTTCTCTAAGCTTAAGATTATCAAGAATTATCTCAGGAATTCGATGTCGCAAACACGTCTATCAGACTTGAGCATTCTCAGCATTGAGCAAGAAGTGGCCAGAAGCTTAGACATCGACAAACTGATAGATATGTTTGCACAAAAAAATGAAAAAAGATTAATGCATTTTCGTTAGAGAAGTGTTTAATTTATTTGTTTATGGTTATTTTCGTACCAGAATCTGTATTATTTTGTTTGGATATTTTTGTTATTTATGATATATTATATATTAGTATTTATTATATTTTTAACACTTTTTCTTCATTATTTTTCTTTGGAAAACTTATGAGGGAAATTAATCATGAATAACATGAACCTATGGAAGGGGGCCCCCGATTGAAATCTTGCGGGGGGGCCCCCGAATTTTGCGCTACGCCACTGAATGGCATAACAGTTTAATGAAACAAGAATGCCGAAAAACCATATTGATCAATATAGGTACATCTAAAAAACTGTATAACCCAGTTGAAAAGTGTGAGTGAAGAATGAAAAACTGCCATTAGTACCATTCAAAAGTAAAACTTGAACGTAAAATGAATTAAATCTATTTTAAGGTGGAATAGTTTTGAAATGATTGTTCTTTCGAATATGTTTAAAATTTAGTTTACCTGGATTGCTAGTAATTAATAGTATATTCTAAATGTTCTTCACGTCTGAAAATCAAATAGAAAATTGAAAATTAATGGCATGCAGACGAAATTGAATTCCGGAAAAATAACCCTCCCGGAATTCAATTTCGTCTGCATGCCATTAATTTTCAATTTTCTAGTATATTCTAAAACAAGTTGCAGAATGAGCTCCTATTCCAACACGAATGAGAAATTCGAAAGCATGAGTGTTGGCATTGCCTTCTGCAACGAGTATTCGACGATATTTTCTCTATTTCAGTCAAGTTTTGTGAAATACTCTCGAAATTCAAATGAAAATTCAGATTAGTGATTTTTGTATTGTATCTTGGCAGTTGGTGTGACTTACGAAATTTGACAAATGACGGAATTTGATTTGAAAATTGAGTGGATCGGAGGTCAGTACTGACAACCTACATTTAGTACTGTAATGAACTCATTACGATACTGAAATAGAGAAAAACATATTCAAGGAATTCGATTACACAAGATCGGCTTTCAGCCTTTGCTATTCTATCAATAAAAAATGACGTAGCTCATTCGATCGATTGTGATACTTCAATTAAAGATTTCAGTGCTAGGAAAAACCGCAAACATGAATTTTAAATTTATCATTTCTGTATTTGTTAATTTTGTTCCAAAGTTATTATTATATTTATATTTTATATTATATTATTATATTTTAATTAAAACTCAAATTTCATATCTGTATAAAATATGACAATAATCTATATAGAACAACCGGACTTACTTTCGCATCACATACTTTTCACGAAGGAAAAAGGGCCTCGCGAAGACTTCCCGCCCGCGGCCTCGCAATGGCTAAGGCCGCCCCTGGCTTTATGTGATCTGGAATGATATAGACAAGGATGGGTGACAAAGCGTGAATCGGATAAATTCAGTGAAGGAGTTGACCGTCTCATTTTTATCTCTGCCTATACTATAATATAGGTAATTTATAGTCTGCAACATCCAAATGAAATATTTTCATTTCCCCATTTTCATTTCTAAGTCGTAGAATCGGGTTGTTTAGTTCTCGTTGGACGAAGCTGTAGGTATATTATATTATACAGTATATTGATACTCAATGATGTAACACAAGCGACGAAGGCAGTTTCACGTGGGAGAACTGTTTGCGAACAATGCTGAATATTAAAGACCTCCCACTGGTTTACGTCACGTCGTTTACAACCTAAAATATAAAATATTAACCATTTTATTCCGTTAAAGCGACCAAAATTACCAATCGATGGATCCGTAAACCAGTTTTTCTTTCGAACACAGCCATTTTTGAATATTTAAGTTTCGAACCAAATAAATAATGAAAACGTTCTGTCTGAAACAGGAGAACACTGAAATATTGGAATAGCTGAGGGGTTTCTTCTTTCGATGAAAAAAAAGCGGAACGAGGGGGGAACCGTTGGCTTCTTATGCGTGCTACACAGAGATGCTGGATGCCTGGTTGGGAAATAGGCAAATTCTCCTGAAATATGGACTGTTCCCTGCATTTAATATTGAATGAGGTAGATCATGTGTACTGGCGCCTGAAAATACAATTTCCTCCGTCACATACATAAAAGGAAAAGCAATTTCCTCGCATTTAAATGCAGAGGCGATGAGGGTTTCCAATAGTGAGATTCTATGACTTTGATTCGTACTAAAATCGAGATACGAGTTCATGTTTCATTTCATTTCATTTTACGAAATTCACGTTAACACCGATATGACTTCTAACAAACGGGGAAGAGAGGGAGAAAGCAACAATATTGCTCTTTTGACATTTTCGAGTAGGTATAGTCACTAGAATTGAGTTTGGTCTGTTGAATGCCCAAGGAAAGGAAGAATTATATCACCTATTGGATTCTCCGGACAGAAATTCCGGCTGTGACCTTGAGATCAATCTCCAGAAGTTGACGATATATATTTTGAGTCTTAAATAGTGTATTTGAGTCTAGAGCTTCATCATAAGAGTGAATCAGTGGCGTGGAGCGAAATTCAGAGGGGGGCTTAGATTTATGTTATTCATGATAAGTTTCTCCTGACGTTTTTCAAAGAAAAATATTTGAAGAATTTTTATAAAAATAATATATACGTATATATTGAAAAATGAAAATTTCATAAAAAAATAAACTGCTTCACGTGAGTTAGGAACTTAAATTGCGAAAAAAAATATAGTTTTGTGATGAAAATTCATAGGAAATAAAATTAATATTAGCCTGTAGGTCTGTAGCGCATACAGAGTGATTAAGAAAAATCGAGTAAAATAACGAAATTTTATTCCCAGAGAATTCAAGCATTTTAAGATTATCAATACAATGTATGGCCTCCACGGGCATCAATAACAGCTTGACATCTTCTATAGATACTACACACGAGTTTGTTGAACATTTCTTGGGGAATTTGGTTTCATAAACGAGGCAGAAGCTCTCTCAGATCATTTAAGGATTCTGGGGTAGGTTGATGATTATCTAATCTTCTTTAGAGCATATCCAATGCATAGTCTATGCAGTTCAAATCTGGTGAGTGCCGAGGTATTGGTAAATGTGGAATACCAAGCTCCTCGCGCGAATACTCAACAATCTTGCAACGGTGCGGTCTAGCGTTATCGTCTAGAAATTGAAAAGTTTCACCAATAGCAGCGTGAAAATTTGGCAAAACATTGTCAATGACATGCTCCTTATAGTGTAAGGCGGTCATATTCCCAGGACAAATGTGTAGATCTGTGCGCCCGTGGAAACATATTCCGGCCCATACCATAACACTACCCCTCGGAATGGATGGACTTTTTGGACATAGTGACGATTATGGGGTAGGCGTGAGATTGTCCATACCCTTATTTTTCGAGAATCTGAAAATCGGCCATATTTGGATTCATCAGTGACGCTTATGGTCACGTGTAAATGAAACTTCTCGTAATGGACGTCTAGAACCTAGATTCACCCCTCTCAAACGTCGTCTGATGGTTTCGATAGAAACTTATGCATTTTGAAGAGTATTCCGTAGCATTCTACACGTAGATGTAGGCTTTCTACTCAAGGAAACGGTAATGAAACGATGATGAGCAGGTGATGTTATTCGTCGCTCACTAAGCCTTGGTCTTTCCAACACGGAACCTGTCTCCTTACCTATTCAAAAGTTGAGATATCACACTTTGGCTGACTCGGAGCCTTTCCGCTACAACAACCTGAGTTAGGCCACCCTGTAGCATTCCGATAGCCCTATTAGCCTCAGCGTATGTTAATTTACGCATTTTCAGAAAACTCGTTTCAAATCGAAGCCGTTGATAAACTGACCCCATTTTTAAATAAGAACAAAAAAGGCGACCAGATTGACGAAATGTCTCATACTGATTTTTATTGGATCGATTCAAGTTGTTATTGAGTTTTAAATGTTTTTACAGCGATTTTCTCGAAGATTACATACTTTTCTATACGATATCCCTAACTCTTGTGGAGCAGTATAACATTTTAAATGTTTTTACAGCGATTTTCTCGAAGATTACATACTTTTCAATACGATATTCCTAACTCTTGTGGAGCAGTATAATATAGATTCTGTTATAAAAATAACTTGAGAAAAATCAATATGATACAAAACTCGGATAACTACCTATTTAACCAAAATGCATTGGTTTTTTTTGTTCAAACATATCCATCAACTTGTCGACGTCAAAGCTTCAGGCTTCTTCTTGTTCGAAGCTGGAGTAGGCTCAAAAGTCTGAAAGATGTGTTTGCGACATTGAATTCCTAAGATAATTTTTGATTATCTTAAGCCCAAGAAAATGATCATTTGGCGATTTTTAAAGAGAGTCCCAAAAAGCTTGACGGTATAATTAAAAAACTCTTGGAAACAAGATAGCACAGGGAGTAATTGAGTGATAATTCAAATTTCGAATGGAATTATTGGAAACCTTATATGTTTTTTTATACTTCAGTTTCAGTTTTGTTCATTATATCATCAGAAAAATATAGCGAATCGGCAATTTCAATAGAATGAAATTATTGGGGCTCCATTTGAAGCTTTTCGTTTGCATTGGGGGCCCCTTTTCTACCGAAGCCCTCTGGTACGCCGTTGTGATGAATAATTTATTGTGACTCAGGCAAGATTCTGTTTCTAATTCGCGCATTAAATAACTTTTTTTTTTTTTTAATATTGAAAATGAAAAAATACTTTCAATGAAATTTTAATCCTGAAAACGAAGGCACTAAGAAAGGCAGAATATTGGAAACTTTGTCTTTGTAAACTAACACGCAACGTGGTTTCATATTCAACACTTGTTTCTCTCACTACTAGAATGGAAATGGAAATAAAAAGATTTCATAATATTTTCCCCTTCTTCATAAAAATTATTCTGATTGGACTTGGAGAATTGACAATAATTTCTGCATATAGGCGATTCAATTATATGTTGCGCCCTCTGTAAAACTTGAGGTTGCTGATACACTCCGTTGGTGTCATTTCTTGTTTATGAATATCTTTAAGCGAGTTACTTTCCTAATATTATTTTAATTTGAATGATGGATTCATATGAAAATAGAGTGTTCCTTACTTTAAATGAACACTGCACATATTTGGAAGCCGTTCTAAATAGTACGAGTATCTTAGAAGATCAGTACAAATAAACTATGAAGATAGTTTTCATTTACTTAACATTATGGAAGAAGCAATCCCAAAGGCTTTAATCCCGTGAATTGGTGGTTTTATTATGGGATGTAATGATCATAATGCAAAATAATAATTGCACAATAGCCAATGAAAAAACATATGTAAAAAAATTACAACTCTCCAAGTTTCTATTGCGGACATACCTATATACTTACAATTTTTTTAAAGAAACAGACATTTGTATACAAGGTGAGTCAGAAATGTGTAGCAAGCTTTCTGGGGGTGATAGTATCAGAAATGTGCAAGTGTAATAAAAAAATATATTCAAGAAAATTTATACACAAAATTTTGATCTGGTGGCATTCACCGGTAAGAAGTTATGCAGTAAATTTTTTTAATTTCATCAACCTTGGAAGGTTATATCTCCCTTAATATGAATTTTGGTCCATGAGTTTATTCATCAAACTTTACTTATTATTCAATGTAGTACAGAAAGCTCGATACACACCTTGGACTCACTCAGTTATATAATTTGGACACTATAAAGTAAAATTCATGCACAAAGTACCCAAAAGATATTTGTAAAGCATATACTTATAAGGCACTATACTTTTAAAAGCTATCTTATAAAAAAATTTGATTTGACATATTCACTACCGCAAAATTTATTCTTGTATCTAGCATCTGAAAAAATTCAGCCCTGTTATGCTGCTTAGGTTTTTATCAGTTATTATATATTATGGTTACAGAATGTCCGAATTTTCAAGGTTTCAACTTTGACTGCAACATCTTCATACTTAACTTTTGCCAAAGCACATTAAGCTTCCTCAGCCGACCGTTCATCGGTTGTTCTGGATATTTCCTGAAACTATAACATTAATATAATTAATTTCACTTCTTTACCTGTGTGAGGAGTTCTTTGTCAGTTTCTGGATCTCCATAATTGGTTTTCAATAGATAATTAATTACATTTAATTGAAGAGAACATAATGCAAATACATGTTATTACAATTGGCTATGCAGGCTCATATTTGATTGTAGTCCGTCTTGTCTGTATGGCATAAAAGTGGTTTCATGAGATCCCTTAGGAAGTTTTTTTATGTAGGAACTGTATTTCTTTTCAGCCTCTAACATGGTCTCTGTTAGCACGACGTTTACATCCATAAATACATACAACAATAAACTCCAATTTTTGGCATATTGTTTCTTATATCATTCATTTACAAACAGAAATAAATCAACGAGAAGTAGAAAATGAGCTTTGAAGTTTTCAAATCTCACCAACAAGTGTAGAAATGTAAAAACATGAATAATCACTGTGAAATCATTACCATCTCAAACTAAGCGACACCAAGCGAGAGTTTGAAATTTTTGCCGCTAGGTGTTTTCGATATTAAGTTGAATCGCCTATAACAGATGAGCCGCAAGCCACCTGAAGAACAACACGCCGAGCCCCCAATAAAACGATCATGTGGCGATGTTCAAGGAGAAATACCGAAAAGCTTGACGCTATATAAAAAACTCTCAAAAATAGGGTAGCACCGGGTGTGAGTGAGTGATATGTCGAATCGAATAACTGTAAACCTTATTTGTATTGTATCTGTATTTTGAATATAATTCAGGAATATTTCTCTATTTCTCGAGAAATATAACTGTACCTTCATTGTTTAGGTTTTGTTCGTTATATCATCAGAGAGATCTCAATAGTTATTGGGGCCCCATTCAAAGCTTTTCGTTTGGCTCGGGGTCCCCTTAGTGAGGGGGCCCCACGCGCTGCGTGGTCTGCGGGGCCCTCTGCTACACCACAGCCCAAAATATTGAAACTCTTTTTTCTTTACTTCTGTGTCAAATCCGTTCATTCCGCCACATGCCGTAGAACAAAGCAATGTTAGAATATTTCATTCTAATTTCTTTCAAACACTGTTTTCAGTAATATTTATTGATGACATGTTGGCATCCTGTCACGGATTTATTTAACATCAGTCAAATTTCATGAGATAGAAAACAGTTTTCTGCCAATCAATATTTTTCAAAGCAAGAATTACTAAACGATATATACGACAATATTTCATTGATTTCGATAAAAATTTATCAAATTAGAGAAAATAATGTATGATACTCGCACAGAAGGCTCATTCTAACTCTCGGTCATTCCAAATTTTGAAATTTTGAAATTGTGAACTCGTGTAAGAATATCAATGCCTTCTGCACTTGTATCATGAATAACTTTTTTAATTCTCTTTATATTGTAACCGCAGAAAACATTTTGATTAAATTCTTCTTTCAGCAAGTGTCCTGGGTCAGGAGAAGGGATTGGCACATCCTGTCGTCCGGAGTGTTCACCTACACCAACGATGAGCGCTTCCAAATCCTGCACAGCGAGGGTTCGGATGACTGGACCCTGCAGATCAAGTATGTGCAAAAAAGGGACAACGGTACTTACGAGTGCCAGGTGAGTAGGGGACGTTTTTGTTGGCCAAGTTTAATCATAGGGGTCGGGCAGAAGATATGAGGGGTCGGAAAAAGGGGGTAGCGGAGATGTTGACACATTACATCCTGCTGGAGATGAGGGTTTAGGCGAATTTTTTCTCGGTTTCGGCGGCTCGTTTCCCAATTGTGTTCCCCCATCGCTATCCCGCGGGAATAAGAAGAAATAATCTGGAGGTAGACGGATGGATTTTTTATTTATCCCCGGTAATTGGTGGGAATGGGTGATGTGATTTAGGGATTTCAGGGGAAATACTTGAAGTGGTTATTTGGGACTTGAATTGTGATGAAATTTTCATATGATTTCTGTTGATAAAGGGTGCGGCAATTAGTACCGTCACATTGGAAAGAGCTGGTCGATAGAAACGTAATGAGATATAAAAAAAACAATTGCTACCTTCTTTTGCTCATTATATCCTTCCGGAGCTGGCGCTCATAGCTGGTACATGAGGGCTGGCGCGCAGCCGCATGTTTTTTTCTAATATCTGTTCAATAGTAGATATATTTAACCACAAAAAGATAATGAACATCTCATCCACATCAATATTATTCAAAAGAGAAACAAGTATATTATTGTTCAGATTAAAATAAATAATATCAAATGAAATGCAAATTCTTAAAAAACTTCATTCAAATTCAACAATCTAATCTGAATTTTTTAAATGAATGGAAAAGGTTCAGTTTGTTTTGTTTGAAATTTCAATACTTCCATTTTTTTGAATCATAGAAAATGCTGTCAAATATAATACTGTCAACATTTGAATTATGAGGGATTTATCTTCGAATGATCTTGGGAGATCCAAAAACTGGTAACATTTCACGATTCAATTACGAAACGTCAAAAAGTAATGGCTACTATTCGTTTCCGTGGTAACTACTGAAGACTTCATTAGTTATTCGCAGTGCGATTCACGTCACAGATTTTCCCTATTTTATGCGTACCTTCTGTTGTCGGTAAAGAGAATCGCACACATTGACGTTGCACAGTGCTTAAAATAGGTAGTTACATAGTTAGTGATAGGTTCGAGTTTCGTCACTTTCTATAAGAAGAGTAGAAAAAATGCTACTAACAAAAACTGAACCTTTGAACGAGAAACAAAAGTAAAAAATTTGTATTGACAATTTTTCCTGTATCTGTGGAAAATTTATACAGGAAAAACATCAAGACCCTTAGAAATAAGAAAAAGTGAACATATAAGTAGGAAAAAAATGGAGCTATTGGTAGAACGTAGATTGCAGATCATGCGTGTTGCAATAGAGATCACATAATGAATTATAATATTGAAGAAAGCCAATAGTCATAAAAAAAAATCAATAGGTCAGCTTCTATTTTGTTAGATAAAACTGATAATCTGACCAATCATTCGTATTTGGATTGATCCGTTACATAATAAAAGATCTAATTTCAGAAAATTTCGAGATTGAGTAGATCAATGTCACCATCATAGTAATCAATATTAATATATGGTCATCACTTAATAACAAGATATCGATTGATGAATCAAAACTTCTCAAGATTTCGAAGTGTTTCATATTCCAGTCATTTTGGGGTTTCACCGCGGAATTCTAGATAATTGGCTGTAAACTTGTGAAAGTCTTTATTTTGACATCTCAAAACTTGTCTCAAACCCTATCGATTGTGAAGTGTCCACGCCAAATGTCTAAAAAACTACTCCATTCAGGTTTTTCTCAAATATCACGGTTCCTATCGGATTTTTCCTTTTTTTCGTGATGAATATTCTACAGGAACAAATTTCATACAATTTCTGCTCCAGGAGGTGGAAAGTTTCACCAATAGCAGCGTGAAAATTTGGCAAAACATTGTCAATGACATGCTCCCTATAGTGTAGGGCGGTCATTTTCCCAGGACAAATTTGTAGATCTGTGCGCCCGTTGAAACATATCCCGGCCCATACCATAACACTACCGCCCCAGAATGGATGGACTTTTTGGACATAGCGACGATTACGAGATATGCGTGGGATTGTCC
The DNA here is from genome assembly GCA_038502775.1 of Hippodamia convergens. Classification (NCBI taxonomy): domain Eukaryota; kingdom Metazoa; phylum Arthropoda; class Insecta; order Coleoptera; family Coccinellidae; genus Hippodamia; species Hippodamia convergens. Next base: position 90,220,548 of record CM076607.1, on the reverse strand, counting down.
ATACCCTTATTCTTCGAGAATCTGAAAATCGTCCATATCTGGATTCATCAGTGAAAAGGACACTATGCCATTTGTTGCCGTAATAAATAGGTTTTTTGTCAAATTCATTTCTTCAAAATTTATGTGCACTAGACTACTCTGAGGATCGCCAGTTACGAGGCATCTTCAAGATGTCTTGTGGACACATTATGTGTGTGATTTTCAGTTCGTTAGAAAAGTGCTTCGAATTTGGTATAAAACGCAAAACGCTATTTTTGATAGAACAGTTATTTTTTTCTAAGGTTTATTTAGAACGCTAAAGATTGTCTCATTTGGACGATAACGAAATAATAAAGTGACAGAAGAAAGAAGATTCTGCCTGCTGGAAAATTCCCACCTAACTAGAGCTCTCAGGTTGTGTGGAAGAAGACGCCGTTGGTGAGTTTTCTAGTGCACCATTTTCTTGTTTCATTTTCTCTCTTTTTTCTGATAGGAATTTAAAAGATTTTTCATAGATACAGTCCAACTTTTCTCTCCTATTTTGAGTTACTGCAACACCATTAATCATTCCAGTTGATATGTTGCCTTGCCCATTCCAGTCTCTGACGCTTATGGTCAAGTGTTAATGAAACTTCTCTTAATGGACGTCTACAACCTAGATTCACCTCTCTCAAACGTCGTCTGATTGGTTTCGATGGAAACTTGGACCCCATCTGCATTTTGAAGAGTATTCCTTAGCATTCTTCACGTAGATGGAGGCTTTCTTCTCGCCGAAAAGGTGATAAAACGACCCCGAGCAGGTGTTGTTTTTCGTCGCTCACCAAGCCTTGGTCTTTCCAACACGTAAGCTGTCTCCATAAACCTATTCCAAAGTCGAGATATCCCACATTGGCTGACTTTGAGCCTTTCCGCTACAACAACCTGAGTTAGGTCACCCTGTATTATTCCGATAGCCCTATTAGCCTCAGCGTTTTTTAATTTACGTCTTGGCATTTTCAGATAACTCATTTCAAATCGAATCCGTTGATAAACTGGCTTCATTTCAAAATGAGAACATTCATGAAACATATGCAACGAACCAAACTTCAGAAAAAAGGCGACCAGATTGACGAAATGTCTCATAATAACTTTTATTGGATCGATTCAAGTTTTTCTTGAGTTTAAAATGATTTTACTGCGATTTTTTCGAAGATAACATACTTTTCAAAACGATTGAATACGATATCCCTAACTCTTGTGGAGCAGTATATTTGAACGAGTATCGATTGAGCTCTAATGATACACGACATAGTAAAACACTGCACGCTCACTGCCCTCTATCTCGAAAACATGTCAAATTACAAAAAAATTTCTGGAACAAAAGTTAAAGATAATTCATTCCTTTACAATATTCATCATAGATAAAAATTGAGGAAAAACTTATAGGAACCGAGATATTTGAGAAAAACTTGTAAAAAATGTTGACCTTTGACCCTCGGAATTTCAAAGACGCGGACATCCTACAATCGAATTCTTTTTACTCTATTTTGATCGAAATAACTGGACTATTCAAGAATTCGTCTGATGAAGGAGTCTGATATAAACTCCGAAACTCCACGAAGTTTAAAAGTTCGAAGGGTTGTTTCTCTTTTCATTGTTAGGCAAGAATTTTATGAAAATAATTTTTCCTGGCAAAATTGTGCACAAATTTCTTGCAACCGCATTTCTTCCATTATTTGAGGAATATTCATTTTTGATTCAGAGAATGGTAGAGAAAACCCCCAAAAAAAAATGCAAAAACCTCCCATAAAATAGTTATCAGATCAAAGAAGTCCTGAACAACCAATCCTCAACCTTCCTGCTTGCCCATTCCAGTCTTTTACCCTTATAGTCACGTGTTAATAAAACTACTCTTAATGGACGACTAGCACCTAGAATCACCTCTCTCAAACGTCGTCTGATGGTTTCGATGGAAACTTGCACCACACCTGCATTTTGAAAAGTATTCCGTAGAATTCCACACGTAGATGTAGGCTTTCTTCTCGCTGAAACGGTGATGAAACGATCCTGATCCTGAGCAGGTGTTGTTTTTGGTCGCCCACCAAGCCTTGGTCTTTCCAATACGGAACTTGTCTCCCTGAACCTATTCCAAAGTCCAGATATCACACTTTGACTTAGTTTTAGCCTTTCCGCTTTAACAACCTAAGTCAGGCAACCCTATAGCATTCCTATAGCCCTAGCGTTTGTTAATTCACGTCTTGGCATTTTCAGAAAACTCGTTTCAAATCGAAGCCTTTAATAAACTAACCCTATTTCAAAATTAGAACATTCATTTAGCATATGCAAAAAACCAAACTTCAGAGAAAAGGCGACCAGATTGACGAAATGTCTCATACTGATTTTTATTGGATCGATTCGAGTTTGACAGCGATTTTCTCTAAAATACCTACTTTTCAAAACGATTGAATATGATATCCCAAACTCTTGTGGAGCAGTATAACTGAACGAGTATCGATTGAGCTCTAATGATACACGACATAGTAAAACACTGCACTCTCACTGCCCTCTATCTCGAAAACATTTCAAAATACAAAAAAACTTCTCGAACAAAAGTTATAGAAAATTCATTCCTCTTCAATATTCATCATATATGAAAATTGAGAAAAACCTATAGCAACCGAGATATTTGAGAGAAACAATTAAAGAAAATTCGTTTTTTGACCTTTGACCCTCAGAATTTCAAGGACGGGGACACCCTATAGTCGAATTCTGAGATTTTGACTCTATTCTGATCAGAATAACTGGACTATTCAAGAATTCGTCTGATGTAAACTCCGAAACTCAACGAAGTTTAAAAGTTCGAAGGGTTGTTTCTTTTTTCATTGTAAGGCAGGAATTTTATGAAAAGAATTCGTCCTGGAAAATTAGTGCACAAATTTCTTGCAGTCGCGTTTCTTCTATTATTTGAGGAATATTCATTTTTGATTCAGAGACTAGGACAGAAAACCCTTAAAAAAGAATAATGCAAAAACCTCCCATAAAATAGTTATCAGATCAAAGTAGTCCTCAACAACCAACCCTCAACCTGCTTCGAATTCATCCCACAATTCGAGCAACAGCTGAATCAATTTCAGGAACTTAAATTTCACCAGGGCAACCTCGTTTTCCCATTACCGCAATAATTGTCGTCCGATCTATCCGCATCTTATCGTCCTATAGAATGGCGCTAGCGGGGCGACGTCCGGAGTACGGTGCGCCGTCAAATTTTTACGGCTAGGTCATCTCGGGTTTCCTCAGAACGCGGGAGGAGACGTTATCTCGCCCTTTCTTTCCGTCCTCCACTCCTCGACAATATCCCCAATTCTGAACGTCCTGAGAGGGCCTATTTGAATTCTCGAAGGTTCGTTGTCGGCGTTTTTGGGGTGGCGGAATTGGGTTTTTTCTCGTTTTGAGGTATGAAGTGACACATCGACGGTTTGAAGCGTTTTACATGGTGTACAGGATGATTCACTTGTCTTGGTAACCCCAATTTTTTCGAAAACCTCCTAATATTTTTTCATTATGTGAATAGTGTTTTGAACAAGTCAATGTCGACTTGAGATGCGCATAAAAATCTGCGGAATAAATGAAGACGCCAGGCGTCGCGGCGCTATCAAAAATTTTTTCCCCAGGGACATACCTTTTTTATCATGTCATTCGAAAGATAATTTCAATCTGAATTATTTTTTCGAATACAATTTTTATCCATTTCTAACCGTTAGCAATCTGCAGCGTGTTTTATGTTGATTCTATTCCATTTATTTTTTTCTGTATTGTGGTAGTATGCCTTTATTTGGAGACATAGATGTGATTTTGTGATTTGAATTCAAGAAGGCTAGTTTTCTAGTCAATGTGCCTCTTCAAATAAGATGAAATATGTGGCTACAGAAAGATAGAGCTCCATGTCACAACGCTGCCATTGTGAATAGATATTTAGATCAATAATTCGAAAATAAATGGATAGGAACCAATGGACCCATCAGATATCGCCAGACCTGAAGCTCATGGATTACTTTCTGAGGGGTACCCTCAGAAATATGGTATACCAAACTGATTCTAATAACTTGGACCATTTGAAAATAAAGATAAGAAACCCATGTGCCCAAGTAGACTCTTGTATTCTGACCAAAGTGACTTAATATGAAATTGGGGAATGATATAACTTATGTATGGATCATAATGGCTGGTATATAGAACATATGATTTGAAATGTTTCGTTCGTCATTAAATAAAATGTTTATTGGTATAAGATATAATATTTAATGAATAAAAATAGTTTGTTACAGAGCCTCCGTCATTTTACGAAACAAAATCAAATCTAGGTCATCTAGCCATTATGATTCATACATAAGTTATATCATCTCCTTATTTCATTATAAGTCACTTTGATCAAAATATAAGGGTCCATTCATTTTCGAATTCTTGATCTCAATATCTCTTCACAATGGCAGCGTTGTGACATGGAGCCCCATCTTGCTGTATCCACATATTTCATCTTATTTAAAGAGGCAGATGTTTAGAAAACTAGCCTTCTTGAATTCAAGGCACAAAATCATACCTATGTTTCCAAATCAAGACATACTACCACAATACAGAAAAAAGTAAATGGAAAAGAATCAACATAAAACACGCTGCAGATCGCTGATGGTTAGAAACGGACAAAATTGTATTCGAAAAAAAAGTTCAGAATGAGATTATCTTTCAAATGACATGATAAAAAAGGTATGTCCCTGGAGAAAAAATTTTTGATATCGCCGCGACGCCTAACGTCTTTATTTATTCCGCAGATTTTTATGCGCATCCCAAGTCCACATTGACTTGTTCAAAACGCCATTCACAGAATGAAAAAATATTCGGACGTTTTCGAGAAAATTGGGGTTACCAAGATAAGTGAATCACCCTGTACGTGTCGTAGGCATTATGCGAATTTTGGCTTTTTATGAATAAGCCAAGCAAATGAAACTTTTGCCTGGAAATAATTGGTGGAATTTGTGAAACTGCTTTAATCATTAATTATGCCCACTTGCACCGTTTTCTGGTTAAGACAGACTTATCTAAGGCGCCCTTAAATTCCTACGATTAAAGTTGGATTACCATCAATTTAGAGATATTAAAAAAGGATATAATTTGTAGGTATCGGTTCGTTGCACGAAGAACGAGACTATGTGTTGGATATTTTTCCAGGAATTCTCTAGTAATCAAAATAAAACGAATCTGACTAATTTTCGATAATATAATATCAAAAAGAAAATAAGAACAATTCTACACGAGTATAACAATAAAGTTTTTTACACGTGTTGTGGTCCAAAATACAATAATTTACTTTAAAACGAACTTATTTCATAAATTGCCAAAACTCGCACACGATCTACTGTACAACATCATTTTGGTTATAAGATCTATTTCAATTAACTGAACATAAAACAAACAAAAATTTTATTCTTGAGAGGATTCGGGACTCTGGACTGATTAAGGCTTGAATCTCAGAATTACACATGCAAATCGGAAAAATCTGACCTTTTTACTCTGCCTTTTTCTAATACTGGTTTTCTCCACTAAATCAACAAAGCTATCTTTTCTCTCCGTCCAACATCCGTACACCGTTTTCTCTACACGTACTTCCGACTCGGTTTTCGCGATATTCTAACGAGTACGTGAGTTTAAAATACACAATTTCACTTTAATTAACCCTTTTCACTACTATTCCCGGAATAGCTAAATACAAAACACGTCTTCGTTTTAGACCTAACACTTTACCTATTATTCTCAAGAAATCAACAAATCTCCGCTTGAGACTTAAACTCTAACTGTGAAATTTCCTATTTCACACCCAAAAACCGAGCAAGCTGAACTTCGCGATCACTACTCGTGAGCACGTCGAAGAAACCTTTTCTGTTCTTTTTCCGAACACTACTGACTAATTTCGATCATTGTAATACCGAATGTGAGTTTTTCTCTCCACCTTTTGGGTGGCACCCTATTCAAAATTTGCCTCCTTCCAGGGAAAATGTCATGAACTTATCTCGAACCTAAAAACTATCCATCAATACCCTACGTGATTTTAACAATCCTGAATATCCCAAAAGTACTTTTACGTGTCTGACCTCTCGGCGCCGAACGTCCAATAACTAACACCATGAGGTTTTTCTCAACGTGAGTGGTCTAATTCTCGCCCGTCTTATGAGTCGAAACTTTCTATAAATTTGCCACATACTGTATCCCAACATAGGAATTCTCAGATTTCAGGCATCTATTTGGCCGTTCGATGGCCATGTGTTTTTGTTCTTTGTTCCCAAGGAATAATCTAGAGAATTCAACGTTTCCCGATTATTCTAAACGATTTCTCGATATATTTAGCCACATTTATTACACCGCCTTAACGGATCAGATCTTGCACCGCATTTCTAATAGAAACGACTTTGTTAAGCAAGCGCTAAGCAATGCCAAATCTGACAACACTGTTTAAATAAGTGAAGTAGTTTGTTTTGACATAGAAATGCGATATGACCATATGGTTTTGTGTCGACTCTAATCACAGCGAAGTAAGAAAAACACGCGAGTTCATAGACAAACAAGATATTTTGTCTATGCATTTTCCTTTTCAGTACTCTGATTCACAGAACGACATATATTTTGGTCAGCTGACGAACAGGCGCAGTACAACCTATTTTTTTTTATTTGAAGCAAGTGATTTGATTTGATTTCAACAGTTCTTTATTTGTAACTTGAATGACATAATTCTCCACCTGTGGAATATCATCAAAGTAATACTTTTCACATTAACAAGAGGAAATAGTAGATACCTGAAGAATTAATAATTACATGGGTACAAGCAATTGCTCCAATAACACTAGGAAATCCAGCAAGTTGGTAAAATTGGGTTTGAGTGGAACGTAATTCTGCTTCTGTCTGAGGCATTTATTTGAATACTGAAACTCGAACAACTATTCTTGTTATTGTAGATTCGTGTATTTTCATCTAACTGGCTACAGCCAATAAATGTCCTGCTGATGCGTAGAATCGCAGGCACGTAAGGAGTTGACTCATCGGTGATACACTCTGATTCCTTCAATCATCAAGGCTCAAACTCCCTTCTTTGAGGTTTGACATCATACATAAGATATAATGAGATATGTACTTACATATCTCTTAGCAATTCTAAATCATCTACAAATAATCTCAGCAGTTGCAGAGTAGTTTTTTTGGTCAAACGAAATCGCCGAAATAACAAATTCGTCCATATCATGGTAGTGATCGGCCCTATTAAATTCTAGACTTCTAGGAAAGCCATAATCAATTATATATAACATGTCGAAATCATCCTCATATAGATCAATTTCATTCAATAAAGTTCTATCCATTATAATAATTAAATTCACGCAATCAAAAACAACACGTCAAAACTGAAGTTCGTTTTTGACGTTATGAATATTTGAGACGGGCCAAAGTCTTGCTTAAGCCATGAATATTCGCGGCTCAGAATAGTCATAACTTATGAGGCACTTAAACTGCGGTGCAAGAGAAACGACGTCTCAAACCTAACTTCAAATCTAAGTTGTTCGTAAGTCAGACTTATATTTGACGGTGCAAGTGGGCATTAAAAGAGTAGTTTGAGTTTTGGAGCGTATGTCGTGACGTTCAACAAACCTCGAAATTTTCGAACTATTTCATGTTTTTCTCGAATAGCACCTAAACGAAGCACTTTATCAAAATTTCTGTCATATTCAAAAGTGCCCAGCATCAAATTCTGTTTCTAAAAAGTACTACGACATTATATTTTGTATAAGTAGTTTCAGAGAAATCATACGTCAAAATATGGCATTTTTTTCACTAGAAAACGTAAAATATCTATGAAACTACGAGCTTTAGAAAGGAATGTCATAAAATGAGAGTTGAAGACCATCATATTGTGGTAAAAACGTCTTGGCCGCTCCCAACCACAATCTAAAATCGCGCAGTAGCTCATCTTGCTGAGGATGCTAATCATTTAATAGTAGCTAGTGTGTGGTTATTGTTGGGGAGGACACTGACCTTTTTGTGATTTTGGTTGCTTCATCCCCTATGTGTACAAACATTTTTCTACTTGAGCCTGGCAAAGGCAAGCAATACCATATTGTCTTTTCTCCCGTGCACTACAAGTTCTCCTGTGTTTCGAAAAACAACATATTATTCCTTCATGTTTTTAGTGGCTGCGACACTACGTCATCATTGTTCGACTTGAAATCAAGTTTCACATCGTCGAACTAATGATGTCGTTACTCGGTGGATCCGATTTGGGTCGTTTCGTATTTGGTTCGTTGCATTTTGAATTCTATCAAATAATTGTTGATTAGATTGGATTTCAACATGACAAACAAACTGCTGCATTTGTCCGCGATTATAAAATGCATTTTCCGTACTGCCGACAATAATTCAGGCAAATTGATGAAAAACCGACAAAACAAGAACAGAAGGATGTATATCATTTTGTGACTGATTATTTTCATCCATTTTACGATTTTCCAAAAGCGGTGCCGTCAATACGTTATAGGTCGATGTAAACAAGTCGATTTTTCGATTGAATAGGTTAAGCAGGGAGAGGTGACACACCATTTTCAAAATGCGCCGGAAATCTACTGTTCCGAACTTAACATGGTCATAAAATCATAAATAATTTTTAGGTATAAAACTTTTATTCCATAGCATCAACATGAAAAAACTCGATCATTTTCCAAAAATACAAAATTCTGATTTTGGCAACCTCTTCTGCATCCCATGGGTGACGCGACGCATTGGGTATGGGAGAGATTGCTAATAGGGCACTTTTGGGCAACTATTTTTTACCCACAGGGCCAACAATAGTTTCTGAGAAGGGAAAAAAATGGTGATTCTTTCTGAGCCATTTCTAACTATTGTTTCCATAACACATTACGTGTGGCACTCGAGGACTGCCGCGGTAAAGCTATTGCATAGCATCTATTCGAAAATAAGAAGATAATATTGTTGATTTAAAATATTTTTTTATCTTACAATACATGTAGGTTATTCAGGAATGTTCATCATTGAAACTATAGGTTTATGGTAACTGAAATAAGAAACATTAGTTTGTCTTCCAAATATCTGGAAAATACCGCGTCAATAGTGGTCCCATATTTTGTTGTGGGTTCTTGTGGATCATTATTCATTTTTAAATTCAATTTTTCCGAAAGAAAAGTTGTCAACCGCTCTGATTTTTTATCAGCGAAGTTAATGTTGAAATCGCCAGCCAAGATAAGCGGAAATTCATTACTATTTGTACCAAGTATTTTCGGGCCTTCTCCAGTGTACTCCAGTAAAGTACGATGAATAAAACGCTGTACCTCGTCTAATTTTGGATTCGAAGAAATGTAAATTGCTACAATGACTATGTGTAGGCCATTTCCAAATTTGCATAACCATGCACAAATATCTCTAACAAATGAGCGTCTAACATTAACATCGCTAACGTTTTCAATATTTATTTCAATATTCGGAGTCATAATATTAGTAAAATTATTACTATTTTGGTAAATAGCTACCCCACCTTTTGGAACAGTATCTCGTTTGAATTGGACAATACAATTGGAATTAGGTATTTCAATTGGATTATCAAGCGTCATGCATGTTTCGGTAAGAAGTAACACATTGGTTTGTCTCGTAACTGAATCTTGTAAATCGTATTTGTGACTATGTAGACTTTGGCAATTGAAAGTCATTATTGAAATGCCATTTCTATTACTAATGAAATCTAAGACACTTTGAGCTATCGTCTGAACACTATTTGAAGACAGTCTTTTGAATTCTTACAACAAAGATGCAGTCGATGTAGGTTGCCTTCGATTATGATAAAACTTAAATGCAGAATTATAATTTTTTGTCGCAATATACAATTTTTCAATATTAGTCACCCGAGAGAGTGCAACATAGACGAGTTCCTGAGAATGTGATTTACTATACTCATATACTATTTCGTCAAAAGTTCCAGCTTGCTACTTATGTATAGTTAGAGCAAGAGCTGAAGTTAATGGAGAATGTTTGCGTTTGGGTATACATTTTCTATCCGATGTTAATGAAATATTTGCCGTTCGTAATCCAATGGGAACAGCGAGATTGCCCACTCCATTGTGCACGGCTAGCGTCTAGTCGCAAGCACCCAAACACCGTGCCGAAGTCTGCCGAACTGAACCGATGATACACGGCTGTGTAAGGTTTTTTCGTTACGAAATTTCTACATTCGGTCGCCGCGCTCAAAGCCTGAGATAAAAGCTATGCAATAGCTTAAAAACAAAACTATATGTTATACCAACTTTATGTTATAGCTCAGCAAGGAAACTTCTTGAGAAAAAACAAAGTACGCTACTGGATTGCTATGAAAAAAGTGCCTGCATAATGTTTTCATTTCAACATCCTAGCACAAACAGAAACGGAGATAATGGCCAAAGTTGAAATCGCCCAAATTACAATTTCGGGCTATAACTCGAGAACAAAAAAAGATAGAGGAATGCAGTTGATGACATCATCACTTTCTTTAAAAAAGACCACCGTAACGTGCCGTTCATTTTCCTCTATCCCTCACGGTTAAAAAGTTGTAGGTATCACCAATTTTTCCCACCCTGTACAATTTTTGCACCTGCTAGAGGCTTCATTCTGAAAGACTGGTTATACATTTAGAAATCAAAGTATTGTCTATCGCCTTCCACTACTTTCTCGGGTAGTATACGAATCCCACGTTGAAAAAACTGGTAATCTTTTGAATCGATCCACGAATCGATCCGAATCGAATTTCGCATTCGTGTTGGAATGAAAGCTCATTCTGCAACTTGTTTTAGAATATACTATTATCACACAGCTATTTCAAAACGGCGGAAGCAAAGTTGTACACCTATGAAAAAGAAGAAATTTAGTCCTTCCTTCCCACAATCTTTATTTCGTGACGACTAGTTTCGAGACTATTCTAAAATAGTCTCATTTTCAAGTCTAAAACTACAGAACAATTATGAATCTTCCAATTTACTATACACCTAATTAGTAATTGAGCTAAATATCAGGATATAGAGAAATCAATTACGGTTGACAAAGCAGACAATATTTGCTTTATTTTTATCCGCAAGCTTTTATCTCTGCTGATACATTCATCAGAAGAATACGAACACGGTGAGCTAGAGAAGGTACATGAACTCAAACATGTTCATGAAACTAATAGGTTTCATCATAAAGTTGGTAAAAGGCGTTCTTTGTTTCCAGAACTGAAATATTTCATTAATATTTCCGCATGGAGAAACAGACAAAGAAAACAAAGCACGCCGGACCAACAACTGCGTCGGAAGATCTATACTGACCTAGCAGCGAAAAGAAATGAAAATTCATTGCGGTAGAACCGGCACGAATTGGGTTAAGCCGGTCGAAGCAGGCGATGAGGATTTCAACGCGTATGTTACCTCTCATATTTGCCGCCATAAAGCCTGGAGACTTTTTCTTGTGTGGTTATTGTTCCGATTCGAGGACCACTGAATCTGTAGATCGCTTCTGATGAATCCGCAAGGGCGTTTTTTCGTCTTCGTGATAGTTAGAATCAGGTAGGATAGCCACCGTTTCTTATAGGAGGCGCCTGTGAGTTTGCGATAAGAATGGTTTCAAAATACATTTCTGCGTTTTTCTTATTTATTTTGAATTTCGATAATTTCTGATCCCGTTCATTTTCGTTCTTTGGCTTTTTGTAGCTTCAGCCCTGAGCCCTGGGTACGCCTGAAAAATCTCAGTTTCTAGAGAGAGAGGGAGAAGAAACAGCATGTGCTTGAAAAAGATTTGAGTTTCTGGTCATTGAAAAATTTTCTCACAGCTTCTTCAGTCACTATACGTGTTCTCCACTAGGAGTTCACCTTTATGTAATGTTATATCTGAACGAACCCCATGTTCTTTCCGACATATAACTATAATTTGTTTATTTGAATAAAATTTTCGATTGTAGTTAATAGGTTTATAGCTACCTACAAATTTTTGCTGTTAAAGTATTTCTCTATTTCAGTATCGTAATGAGTTCATTACAGTTCTAAAAGTAGTGCTGTAATGAAACTCATTACAGCATTGTTTTCAGTTATATTTTTCGTTTTGTGGTTGTCAGTACTGACCTCCGATCCACTTAATTTTCGAATCAAATCAATTCAAAATCAGCAATCTGTCAAATTTCGTTAGTGACACCAACTGCCAAGATACAATACAAGAGTCACTGATCTGAATTTTTATTTGAATTTCGAGAGTTTCCCACAAAACTTCACTGAAATAGAGAAAATATCGTCTAAAACTCGTTGCAGAAGGCAATTCCAACACTCGCTTTCGAAAACTCGCTCCTTCGTCGCTCGTTTTCGAATTTCGCATTCGTGTTGGAATAGGAGCTCAGTCTGCAACTTGTTTTAGAATATACTATTTAATGATGCTTGGGCGAACAACTACTTTCCACACTATATCCCAGGCGTGATGAGGATTTTCATTTAGAAAATTGATTTTTCACGAAGTTGGTCGCTTGACTCTCGAAAAGGCGACGTATAATATGCCATGCATGAAGACCGAACTGGACTTTAAGTCAACTTCAACAGATTCAAAAGTGCATCCCTTTTGTCCTTTTGACGAGTCAAGGATTATTCTTGATATTTAATATATATTTCTTTGCCGCGTTGTTCACCAGTAACAATCTTTGCACACACTTGATACAATGAGTCTTACACCATTACAGTCTATCCAACGAGAAGCGATAGCGCACCAAAACAACAAGGCGTGGCCAAATTCATCAGGACCGGATTTACTGCGCAAACAACGCCGACGCAAGCAACTGAGAATTTCAGATGAATCACTTGATTGTCATAGTACAGATCTGGAGAAGACGGAGAAAGCTCTAAACGGCGCTAGCACTTCTCTTTGGATAGACTATAGGAATATAGTCTTTCTGATACGTCCCAACTACTCAACAACTACTTCAAATTGATCTTTCATTGAGCCATGGCAATAGTAAATTTTATACTCTCCTGCAAGTTTAGAAAAATATATCATCATTGACTTTTCCAATATCTCTATTGAGAGGCGCGTTTTATTGCCGTATCTTCAATTTTTTTCTTAATTTCCATTGGCTGAGCTACTACCAAATACTTCATCAATAAGATTGTTGTTTCAAATGATATTCTGCGGCCTTTAAATTTTTTTCATATTACTGCGCTGTTCACTAATTTCAGTGAATAATTTGCAAACTGACGGTGCTCTATATCTTTGTCTTTGAAACTGTCTATTTTCAAGTGAACATGGTGAGAAATTACATAATAATTGATTGATTTTGTCCACGACTGCTATAGAACATAGCTCGACATCGAATTTGACCACAGAATGTCAGTATTCCATCACTTGATAAGTAATATTTAAACTGCAACACCTAAATCAATTTCCAGCTTGTAATGACCGCGGTTATTGATTCGTCTGTTCCTCAGTTTTCGCTCTTTAGGAATAACCACGAATAACCAACTTAAGCTTGAGGACAGTCCGAGTTTCGTAAGCATTTTGACTGAATTTCGAAAACATAAAAAATTAAATGTATCTATGAGTCTCTCTGATTGTCATAGCATTTTTTTTGGACGTCATAATCATCTTGAATCGATTTTTATTCATATTTTGATTGAATCATTGTTAAATCGATTTTTTGGGCCGAAAAACCCCTAATTTGTAATTTTCGTGAAAATACAAATATACAAGAATTGCTCGTTCAAATATATTAGATTAGATTAAGGCGATAATGCTCAATATTATTTCAATGAGAAAAAAAATAGTTTTTTACTCTTCAGTTCGATCTGTTCTTGAAGCATGTTTTCCAGTTTCTATGATATTCCCATCTCATGGGTTCAACGAATTACAAACGAAAAAGTGCTTAGACGAATGAAGAAGCCGAAAAACTAATGGCCCTCAATCGTCTAAGCACCTCTTCGTTTGTAATTCGTTGGACCCATGAGATGGGAATATCATAGAAACTGAAAAACATGCTTCAAGAACAGATCCAACTGAAGAGTAAAAAACTATTTTTTTCTCATTGAAACGATATTGAGCATTATCGCGACCAATGAAGAAGCCGAAAAACTAATTATAACAGATCTCACACCCCTACATCTGGTGATTGACAGGATGGCCCATGGGCCATCCTCAGAATATCTAGAGAAGGCGCAGGTAATAAGAGAATTAGGTGTCAGAAAGTCTGTTTCTCTGTAAGTAACTACATCTCATCTGCGAACCTTCCTAGTGATGTAATGGTCAAGAAAGTACTGGGAAAAACTTCAGTAAGATGCTATGCAAAAAAGAGGAATGGGAGCGGGAATAAACCGACCAAAATTTCAAAGAAAATACTGTTAAATGGTATACAGATGGTTCTAAAACCAACACGGGAGCTGGCGCTGGGGTTCACGGGGCCAAAGCCAAGTGTGCACTATCGTTAGGCTCCTGTGTGAGTGAGTGTGAGTCACAGGTAACGAAGAGACCAATAAACTTGCCAGAGAGGTTGCTCGGAAACCACTCACTGGCCCAGAACCTTTCTGTGGTATGCCAAATATACATATAAGAAGGAGTTTCTGGAGAAGGAGAAAACTGAAAGAGAAATACTCTGGCAGAATCTCCCAGGGTTGGATCACTCCAAAAAGTTTCTTCGGAATTTTGATACTGTAAGATCCAAAAAATATTTGGTTCTCAGTAAGAACCAACTACACCTCCTCACTGGCTTTCTTACAGGGCATTGTCGCCTCAGAAAGCACTTGCTGAGAATGGGCGTATCGGACACTGACGAGTGTAGATTCTGTGGGAAGGAGAAAGAAACTCTTATTCACCTAATCACAGAATGCTTTGGCATTGTAAGCCAAAGAAAACAATGCTTTGGTCAAGAGACCTGAAGGAGTGAGGAATTAGCCTCACTGAAGCCTTCCGAGATATTTGATTTCATAAGATCTCTAGGACTGGAAGGCGAGCTGTGAAGCTTTGTCAGGGGGCACAAAAGACCATCAGGTCGCAATGGACTGTAACCCCTTTTAAGCTATTAACTATTAATGGCCCTCAATAAAGAGAGAGAAACTGCATACATAGGTCACATTATGAGAGGCAACAATATAAACTGCTGAGAGTAATAATTGAAGGAAAGATTAAGGGGAAGAAGATCTATTAGTGGACGTCAGAACTACTGATTGAAAGTCCTCAGAAGATGGTTCGGGTGTACTTCCATTGAAATCTTCCCAGCTGCTGTGTCCAGAACAGTGCTATGTGTGCAGTAGCAATGTGGATCACCAACCTTCGAAAGGAGAGGGCGTCGTAAAGAGAAGAAGAAGAACTACTTTGAATTATTTCAAGGTCTGCAATAATGGCAACAAACCTCAAACGGGCTGTATCTATCTCTTTTGATAGGGGCGCGACCGAAACTGCTAGTATGGTCCAGTAGTTCACAACACCGAGAGAATATGGTCCATTTGTTCCATTTGTGATTGCGGATCGGTAAAGCCATATTGTACCACTCCTAAATACGCTTCCGCGACACATTCCCGATTCAATTGGCCAGGCCAGGACGTGGCCGGGTCTCCGCAAATTGATAACAATATATTTCGTGACCGAACTCAACTGAACCAGACACGTTCGTTCCATCATCATTCTGCGAAGTTATATCGCGAGGTTCTATCGGTTCGAGATTTCTGTCCCAGCCTCCCACGCCATTGTTGGATCTTGGGTCCCTGATAACGGTCCCCCCCTACGCCAACTTGCGAATTTGTTTTCGACTATCGAAGTTGGTTAAGAGGCCTATCTGGATCCTCGCTGGAGTTATAACTTCTGGGACAATGGAAGAATTATCGGGTACGGAATGAGTTGGAAATTGGGAATTTGTTCGAGGTGGATTGGCGATGGGGATTTTACAATGCGGAGTTTGAACTTTAATTCAAAGGGATGATGCTGTTGTTTCTAGGATTTCATATGAGTCGCTCCGGTGGGTTCGGATATAATTCCATATATATCCCTTTGATAACGAAGATTTTTTTGGTTCATTGTTTTCGCTCATCAAGTTCTTTTTGTTCTCCTACATAAAAGCTCGATGAACCACTATGTGGTCAGTAACACACTTCAGCAAGTATACCATAAGGCTCCTTTTAAGACCCACTACAATTTTCTATATGAAGATATTATTGTTGATAGTTATTTCTAGGAACATGTCAGTCAATACTTCAATAGCTGACGAAGGCACAGAATGCCTAGATTCTAGTGTCAATTCTAGTAAAGCGTCCTTTTTCAAAATCAGGTTTGGTTAGATTTTGTAAATGACTGTTAAATACTGTATCCAGATAATTGGGTTGGAGGTGGTAGTGTAAAACATTCATTGACATCACTCACAATCATGAAGCCATGTATTAGCCATGAAGCTAATACAGTAGAAATACAACTATTAAAATCATCGATAAACTCAGAGTGATATTGTCGAACTAAAAACAGAGGTAATCTACAGAAGTTCATAATGAGGTCATACGAAGTCAGACTTAGACTTTGAGACATTTCAACTAAATTAAAATTAAACGCAACGTTTACAGTGACTAGGCATTCAAAAACATGAGTACGAGAGCCTCTTTGTCTATCAGAAAAACAGAAGGTTGAATAATGAATCTTCAGACTACACCATTTCCAATTGTAATTCAGATTACATCACTTGTATTTCAGATTAGTCAATTGTATTTCAGAAAACAACTCTTCAGATTTGTCAATTGAATTTCAGAAAATATCAAATGAATTTCGATTGAGTGATCCGAAATACATTTGATTTTTTCTGAAATTCAATTGACTAATCTGAAATTCAGTTGACGCCTTCTGAAATTAAAGTGACTAATCTGAAAAACACTCGACGGTTCTTGAATTACACTTGGAAATGGTGTAGACTGAGTTGTAACAAATGTGAAATCAGGCCTTAGAGGAGATACATGCGTTGACAGGTCAATTGTCTAAGTCTATTCATCATTGAGATGAATACAATATGAGATAATAATGATCAAACAATCAATTTCTATAATCTAAAACGTTGGTCCATGAGAGAGTGCAAAATTAATCAATCGAAACGACATTTACAGTGACGAACTACAGGAACAATAGAGGACACATTTGAAAAATTATGAGAATTATAACATGAGAGTACTTCATATGAATTAAAACCACTAATCCTTTGGTTTCAAGGACCTGAAGGGTTGAGATCTTACTTGCTAAGTGTTTCAGATGAATAAAATTGAGAATTTTATTTTTATACTGAGGAGATCATGCCAGTTGAATGGTTTTACCAACATTAGAGGAGACCGCTAGAGGTGAAGCAGGGACAGAGGCTGTCAACCTCATTCAATGTCTAAAATACTTGATCGTTGAACTATTTCAGACAAGTTTGCTTGGTTTTATTGAGAGAAAAACTGATTCCATGATTCACTTTTGCGATTGAGGATTTTTCGTTCATTTGAAACTGGAGAACAATAGTTAGCAAGAGTTATCAGAGTTGAACAGCTGAGAAATGAGATGAATAATTGAAAGAATGAGATGAACATAATAATATAATAAATCAGTATTTATTACCAAAGAGAAAGACATGAGTATGTTCATTCTTAGAGCAAGTCATAATTTCCATGTGAGGAGTATAAAGATCTGAAAAATCTATGAGAACTTCAAAAATATAACAAAATATATATCTCAGAGGATTCAAATACAATAGTTTAACGCAATAGAATTTTATGTGAATGAAGCGAGAGATGATTACGAGTATTTTTGTAGATTTTCTTGATCTGGAACGTGGACAAATTTTAATACCTTATGAAAAGCATGAAAATAACATGGAAAATGCAATAGTTGGTAATTCTGAGAATTTACATACCTTGTTTGAAAGTATTTACGAGGTGACTTTTTGAAATTCTGATTACAAGATTAGCACAAAAGGAGATCTATTCACATGCAAATCTGGATTAAAAAAGAGAACTTATAATTAATCCAATTAATGAGCATAAGTTAATCTGTCAGCTGATTAATACATAGAGTTAGGTTAATTTGACGCGAGCAGTCAATCAGCTGACCCTAGAGCTATACTTGCAGTGAAGTGGACTTAGCGCTGAGACGTAACCCTAGACGTAGATGGGAATGAGGTCAATTTTCAAGAGCCCTTCATTATTTCATCTGTCGCTCGTTTTCTGGCGCGTCGAGATTTCATTTTCAAAACTCGGCAACCCCTATTAGCACAAATTTTTTACAGGCAAACCTATACCAACTTGTTCACAATAAAACAGCGCTTCTGCTAATATAATTTTTTTTTATCACACAAGTGAAAGTAACTGGTTACTACATTTTGCCCACATGGAATTCTAAGATATAGAAAAAATGGAAAAAAGAAAATTCGTCTATTCGATCTAATGAAAAACAAAAGAACAGGGCTCAGTGATATTTTTCTTATAGAGAGTTTAGTTTTTAGGGATAATTGAAACCATCGAAATAAAAAAATTGTTATATCTAATTGTTCATACGTCTTCATACATAATATCAGACTAACTAATACAATTCTTACACAGAAAACCTACTAACTTGAGTAACTAATTACCTTAAAACACAAAATAAGAGAAAATTTAAAATTGAGATGTGAGGGATAACGGTCGAAAGAGCAAGCTTGTGGAAAAAATGATTTTTATAAAGTTTATAATCTACTGAAATGTCTTCCAGAACCTTCGAAACATACGTTAGATTAGGTTAAGTTAGGTCTTCTCCTTGGGTAATATTCCTCTGATTCAAAACATATTACTGTATATTCGACTTGAAAAAGATATCGCAGTAAAATTCCTGAGCCATGGAACCTTATTAAGCGACCTACCTTCCTGAAAAACATCCACGAGATGTCGTCGAACTCTTGAAGCTCAAGCGACGGTAATTAAACCGTCGTTCTTCCTTCCCCGAAAAAAGAACATAACGAGTCCTGTTTTTCATTTATGCCCGGGACCTAACCAAGGTTCTGACAGTCCGGCCGCCGGATCAGAAAGTTTTAATTTGAGCATGCCAGCCGGGTTCGGAGTATCGAACTACCGATAGGTTGCTTCCGGAAATACGAGATCATCTCTCTCTCTGCCCTTCAGAAGGGCGACACTTCATTAATGCCACCTGACCCGTGAGGGAAAAAGAGCCGAAATTTTTTCGCACAGCAATTATCATTACGTGGATTCGAAGTTCAATTAGGAGGGGGCGCTGATTATGGAGGACTTTCCCGAATTTGAACGACCTCATAATGGAATCGGGTTCGGGGCTGTCTTGCTGGACCAGAAATTCCCAAACTTTCTTCATCGACGGCTTGCTCATTGTAGCAACCGTCAACTTTCTCATGGGTTCACTTTTTATGGAATCACCACATTAGGTTTAAATAATCGTCGTTTTCATTATAATTATGTAAGCCCTGATAACGGAAGAGCAGACTAGAAGTGTCTACGCAAATGTATAAAAGCAAGGGCGACTTGTCAGAGGAGTGAAGGGTGGCGTAGCCTTCTTATAGCGCTTAGAACCAAATTTCTATAAAATACTAGCTGGTCCGCGCAAGTTCATCTGCTCAAATCGGCTATTAAAATTATTGTTATTATTATAAGTCAAATCTTCGTCTTCTTCAAACACGAAAAATTTTGAAGAAGCCTAGATCCTGATTGCCACACAGCCTACCAGATATTATTGTGTTTTCCGAACTTTTCGTATAAATACGTCCTATACCTAAATAACTGAAATTATGTTCCTATAATAAAATAATCAGTCAACCCCCTCAATGCACGGGCCCTCCCGTGACGCGGTTTCTTATGTCAACCAAGTTGACAAAAAATTTCTCGCACACTTTGAGGTGAGTTGTATATCACAAAAGATCAACTGCAAAAAGAGGAGGTAGCTGGAAATGAAGCGTCTAGATGCAAAACCAGACATTTGACATTTTCCGAAAAAAATAAGTTAAAGAAGGAATACAATAGAGAAAGTTGCTGGCAATCTGATTCTTATACCCTCAGGGTCATAAGTAGACTTTTGAAAGCCTGTATTCGTAATTCAAATGGTCAAAACTGGGAGTTTTTCAATTCAAAACTATGATTTTGGCAGGTTTTTTTCGTTTTGCTAGGAACGGCTCATACATTAAATGTCACCGAAGTTCGATATTGACATAGATAACCGAACATGATACCCGATGTTTATCGAAATATTAATTAATTCTTTTTGTATTATTAATTGATAACATTGGTGTTTTGAGCAAACTTTGCGTCGTCCTCTCTTGAAGAAATTATTGAAATCGAGAAATAGATGTAACGATGTTATAAATAATGCAAAATCAATTTTGAAACTTCGATGTTTAATTGTCAAAAATCAATGATCATCGAAAATCAATGATAATCGATCACTTCCATTTCTGAGGAAAAACCATATTAAATACCTTGCATTTTCATATTTTCTCACCTTTTAAACCTTCCCTGGAATTCCACGAATAAGTCAAGACCAAAATTAGCCAAATTGGTCCAGCCGTTTTCACCAGAATTTTTGAAAATTAATATCAAAATTGGAATACGAATGCTTGGTGAATAGGAATAGCATCCAACACCATGGTGCTATACTGACAAAGAATCAGGAACACCCAGAAAAGAAGCTGTTTAAATTTAATTTTTTTTTATGAAACATAGATGGTATAGCAAGGAGTAAATGATTATGATTTGGAGAAGAAAGGTTTACATTCGTGAAGATTTTTTCATGTGAACATTTCTTGTTACTTTAATATTCTGGTCGTTTTTCGCAATTTTTTTAAATTTTACAATAAACCAGCTATTCAAAGAGGTCCAAAGTCGATGTTAAGTAGTTGTAAATGCCTAGAGCACGTGTAAGCGGAATTAATCGCCTGCTAGGTGAATTTGAAAGAGGTTTAATTATTGATCTACGGGAGCAGGGTTGTCATTTCAAAAAATCGCTAACCGTACGAACAGAAATCCAACTACTCTTTGTGATATTGTCAAACGTGGTTTGATAATGGCTAAAATCGAAAGGCACAAATGAAGTTCAAGATCGACGTCTGAGACTTATGGCCATTAGAGACCGATTTTCGACAACTCGATCTTTGGCATCTGAATGATTAGGAGATCAAAGCCATCCTGTACCAAACTGTCCGAACGGTTTACCGCCGTATAAGGCCTTTTGGATTGCAGCATTATCGACCTCATCTTGTGTTACCTCTTACCGTTTAGCATCGCCGGCAACAATTAGAGTGGTGGAGAGAATGACAACGTTGAAATGTGGAATTGCCTCAGGTCGTCTTTTCTGTGAATCTCGATTTTCTTTGTGTGCACATGATGGCCAAAAAGGGGTTTAACGACGTCGGGTAGACAGACGTGAACCTCATTTTGATGTTGGGCGTCATGTACAGCGGACAGTAAGCGTTATGGTATGAGGTGTTATTGCACATGCAAGTAGTCACCTTCAGTTTTCACACAAGTTAACATTTAAAATTTCATGTAATTTCATTTGCTCCATATAATGCTTCTATTTTTTCACAAAAACGAATACAGCGAGGGGTAAATATCTGAGGATTTATGGTGTACAGTCTGGAGGATTTATTGGGAATTATTAGGAATTATTAGGAATTATTAGAAATTATTAGGAATTACTAGGAATTATTAGGAATTATTAGGAATTATTAGGAATTATTAGGAATTATAAGAAATTATTGGGAATTATTGGGAATTATAAGGTAATTATCAGGAATTATTGGGAATTACCAAGGATTTATCGAGGATTTACCAAGCATTTGAACTATCATGTTCGGTGCAGAAACAACCGCTACCACGTGCTAGATACCACGTGCGGGGATCTCGACCAATTAGCTTCGTTCACTTCGCAAATAAACACGATTTTCGAGCGCTCTGACCGGTTTGAATGGACCAAACGAAAATGTTTGTTTAATTGATTCTTCATTTATTAAATGTTCAAGTCAATATATGAAAGAAATCGGAATAACCTTTCCGAACTTAGACAACAGAACATATACAAAGACATATACGTAATGGTATATTCTATGGTTAAAACTGTGGTTAAAACAATCCTTTTACTAGTTTAGAATCCGAAATAATAAACAATATTGTCACAAAGAAAATATGATTTCTTCTCCTTCATCTTTTCTTTTATAAATTGTCCATAGTATATGACTCAACACCTGTGAAAGGCTCTACTTCCGACTATGCGCATGAAATTATAAGTCTAATCCTCGGTCTAAACGAGGGAGACAGAAAGAAGTATTTACTTATGTATGCACCGTGGTGTTGTCTTCCTTTTGCGAGGTCTTTTCTAGACCCCAACTAGCAATATAGAAGTATTAAACACATGGGTAATTAGGCCATATCGAGGGCCATATTTATTCAAAGAAGGAAGAAGAAGAAAGTTGGCAACCTTTTCGTTTCGACTACGCACTCGACTACGCATGATTTGACTATTCATGATTTGACTACGCATGATTTGACTACGCATGTCTTCGGTACTGATTATTCCGTTTTCGCTTTAGAGATTCACAGTGAACTATTAGTGAGTTTGAAACTGATACCGAAAGTTTCTTCGGAAGTGAAACCTCAGGTAAGTTATATTTTGCCAAGTATTCTGCTCATTTTTAGCAACATCTGCAAAAGCAATACAGGACCATTTCAAGAACGGAGTAAGATCGAATTATGCCTATGTAATTATGGCCCAACCTATATCACCAGCAGCGCCAGGTTATTGTCTTGCCATCTTCGGCACAGATAACAGATTCACAGCCGCCGATGTTACGAAAAGGTGGCAATATATAAAATTGAATTTGAAGGAGCGAGGTGTTATTGTATTGGGTTTTGGATCTGATGGCGATACACGTCTTCTGAAAGCAATGAGGCAAGGTGCTCAATTATATTCCTCTACAGATTCGCCACAACCTGAATGGGGATGGTTTCGAGCAAACTACTCTTCAGAAGACTGCGCTTCGTATATTCAAGATACAGTACATATAGCTACCAAGCTACGAACTAGACTGCTTAATGATAAAATCAAGTTGAGGATTGGTGATTTTTATGCAACTGTCAAACAACTCGAACAAATGATTGCAGACCACTCCAAAGACAAACATTTATTAACAAAATCTGATTTGAAATTGGTGGACAAGATGAATTTCAAAGCCGCAGAGAAATTATGTTCGAATAATGTTATCAATTTGTTAGAGAAGGCCCCACAAATTCAAGGCGTTGTTGCTTTTTTGAAATTGATTCGGTTGATTATTGATTCATTTCTCGATTCGAAAATAGATGTTACTCGTCGAATTTATTCGATTTGGTACTGCGTCTTCTTTCTGAGAATTTGGCGCCAGTGGCTTATATCAAACAAACATAAAATCGGAGAGCATTTCATTTCATCGAACTGCTATGCCTGCGTCGAGTTGAATGCGCACTCTTTAATTAATATTGTAATGAACATCCGTGATAATCCATCCTTGTCGAGCGACATGTTCTTGCCTGTTCTTTTTGGAAGTCAGAAATGTGAACAGACGTTCAGAACCATGAGATCCATGACCTCCACATATTCGACTGTTGTCAACTTTAACGTTAGAGATATTCTGAGGCGTCTAGATAGAATTAAGACGGTTAATAATATTCTAAACGATCTGAACAATGTCATTATATTTCCAAGAGAACAAAAAAGGCAAGAAAAAATGAATACGAATGATACGAATTCTCAGGTAGATTTGAAACAATATACGGATAGTATGATAGCCGATGCTGTAGAGCGTGCACGATTTGCTGCGTTAGGGCATACACGAGAACTTAGCATGTCTGTAGAAGAAAACAGCTTGAATTATGCTGCAATTCCACCATTGAAGGACCTCGTAAGAGAGGATAAAAGTCTAGAAGATGAAGAGGATATGCGGATAGACGACAATATTTTCGACAGTAGTGAAAGTTCATCCCTCGGTTCAGCAAGTGTTTCAACGAATGATTTTCAACGGAGGCTTCAACATTTTACTTCTCTACCGATAGAAGATGAAGGAATAAACGACGATGACTTGAACAATCCAAATAGTCGTCTGTTTGAAGATTTATGTAATATGTCGAATGTTGGAGTAATGGATAACTTGATTTTACGAAGTTATGATCACAAATTGTTGGATGAGACAATTGAAGATGGTCCATATGTTCGAGTCACTTTTGGAAATAAGTCGAAAATTGTTAGAAAGTCTTCGCTTTGTTGGTTGCTAGAGGAAACTGAAAATAGGGTTAGTACAGATAGACTACAACGTTTCGTCGTGAAAAGTATAGGAAGACCCGAGGGAAGACCTCAGAATACTAAAGCACTAGACTCGGCACTAATAGAAGTGGACAACAAAAATTCATCAGACCCCAAAGTGACTAATAGAAAGGGGAGGTCAAAGAGAGGTAAGAGAGGTATCTCGAGAGAGAGCTCAGACAGTTCAGAAGATGATGACATCATAAAATATGACGATAGTCCAGAGACCGAAACTCTCTCTGACTCGGAAAATGATATGCGAGTCAATATTAATAAAAGCGAATATCAGGGAGAAATTCTAGAACATTCTAGTTCATCATCAGCGTTGACCATTGCATTAGATATTAATAACTACTATGCAGTGTTTTATGATGAAGGATGGTTTGTTGGAAAACTCTTAAAACATGTTGAAGGTACTGCCGATAATTCGATGGTTGAGATTAAATTTTTGAGACAAAACAAACGAAAAGAAAAATTTATTCAAATGGCCTGCCAAAGAAGATTTATCCAAAGTTCAAACTGGATACATATTTTTCGGACCTATATCTATGAAGGAGAATAGGTCAAATATTTTCAATATTACAGAAGATGTCTTAGGTCAGATCAACATTGCCTACAGAAATAAAAAACAGAACTATTGACATGGTATGAGTCAATAGTAAATGTTTCACGAGATGTTTCATTATTTACTTGCCCTTTTTACGAAAAATAGTTTTTTATATGCTAATAAAAATGTTTAAAAACCTTTTAATGCATCTTATTACTGCCCCTTCACTCGCATCTGTGCCGTCAAATCATTTGCAAAGTGTTCATCAAAAACAAAAACCTATAAGTGAATCTATATAGGATTTACGGAAATTTTTTCTCATTCAAGGGAATTTATTCGGAATTATTGGGAATTATTTGAGGATTTATTCGAGATTATTGGGATTTATGGGATTTAAATAGGAATTATTGGGAATTATTCGGAATTATTTGGAATTATTTGGAATTATTTGGAATTATTTGGGAATTATTGGAATTATTTGGGAATTATTGGAATTATTTGGGAATTATTGGAATTATTTGGGAATTATTTGAAATTATTAGGAATTATTGGGATTTATTTGCAAAAAAGGAATTATGGTGTACAAAATTTTGGGCAGATATTTACCCCTCGGAATACAGCCAAAGAAGCTGTCCCAAAAAATCATTACCCACCCTCTTAAAAATTTCTTCATAACAATTTTCGATAGGTAGAAGTGAAATAAAAAATATGTTTCAACAGCATACATTTTGGCACGAATTTTTAATCTGGTGGGATTCGCCGTTTAGAAGTTATGTCTCCCTTAATATACATTTTGGTCCAACACTTTATTTATCAAACTATACTTATTTTTCAAAGTTCTATCACCCTCAGAAGGCTCACACATTTTCGACGCACCCTGTGTTCTGTGAATGAATTTCTGAGCCGGCCCTCATTTTGTTTACAAAAATAATGGTAGAAAAAAAAAACTTATGATCGTTCTATTTGTAATTGTAGCATTCGTCTTTTACAGAATTTTAACTTCTGTTATTTAATTTTTTTAACGTTTCCCGTATCATAGTACTGAGAATTATTATTATTATTCGAAAATTCGGTGGAAATTTTTGAAACGGTTTCAAAACTTCTCATATGACTTATAATTCCGTTTCTTGTAACAAATCGGGTCTTGCAATTGAACTGTGCGTCTTTGAGAATGCAAAATCTCTGTTAGTTTTCAACATTTTCGAATTCGCTTCTCTGCAAATGAAAGCAGAAAGCTCAAAGTTTTTTTATGTGCAATTCCGAAAAAAGGTGACCGAATTTAACTGTTTTAATTGCTATTAAAGGAAAGAGTGTAAAATCATCGGATTCGCTAGTTCGTGATGGTATTCAATGAAATTCACAATCGAAACAGTTTGTACCAGGAATCACAAGACTTAGTATACGCTGACAAAACACTATAAGTATGATATAGACTTACCATTACCGGTAGGACAACGTGGCAAAATCGTGGTACTGTGTGTTATATAAACTGACTCTGCTGGATGGTATGTGATACTGGTCTGGTTGTTGAAGGACTAGAGAGAGTCTCTGTGATCCGCCCTTAGTGTGGAAGGGGGGTGGCCCTTGTCTTCTTCCTTTTTCTTTTTAACTGGCCTCAGTAAGCCATATCGACTTCTAGCGCATGACAGCAAGACAAAGTTGAAACAAAGCTCAATATCGAGACCACCATCCAAGCATGACAATTGCATCGTGATAATTAAGGTATTAAATTAAGGGGGAATAAACATATATACATATATACAAAATGAGAACAGAACATCCTCCCCCCCTTGAAGAAAGGAAGATATTCTTCAATCGCTCAATTCGTGGGCAGGGGGCAAAGTTTGACCAATGGTCTACGTATTACCCCTTTCATAGTGGTGACTGAAGCAACCCGTGCGATACCATCTGTGCCGTAATTCAACTGGCTGATCCTTCCTAAGGTCCATTCTAGGGGTGGCTCGTTATCCGAATAGACATTTTTACAAAGTCCGCGCCTACCAATGAACCGTCTGAAACCCGCAAGAAAAGCCTCTGAAGAGAGTTCGGATATTAATTCTATATGAATCGCTTTTGTTGCGCAACATACAAATAAACATATCCACGCTTTAAATGTCTTGTTGGTCCGAATTTTACCCATTTTGATTGTGAAAGGACCGGCTAAGTCGACTCCAGTGTTAACGAAGGGTCGTGCTTGTTTTACCCGAAAATCTGGAAGATTACCCATTGACGGGAGAAAATTTGTGGGATGGATTTTCCAACACGGAATGCACTTATTAACGATTCGTCTGGTTAATCCTTTGGCCCCGAGTATCCAAGAATTTCTCTTTAGTAAGGATAGTGTCGTTTCGATTCCAGCATGCATATTCTTAACATGTATTTCGGTGATGAGTAACGTGGCCAAGACTGACTTTCTTGGTATAAGTATCGGGAACTTTTCGTTGTACAACATATCCGCGTTACGTAGTCTACCACCTACCCTCAATACGTCGTTCTCCATAAAGGGGTTCAAAACTCTTAACGATTTAGGTAATCTCTCGTTATTTTTTAAACATAATATTTCATCACCGAAATACTTCTGTTGCTCGTGCCTTATGATCAAAAGAAGGGCGCTGTGCAACTCCTCCTCTGTGAGGCAGTCGACCGATTCACGGATGACACGTTGGCGTTTCATGCATCTATTCTTGAAACGGATAATGTAAGCAAGAACACGTTTAATTTTATTTAGGGTTGAATATTTGTCAAGAAACGTATCCAAAATATTCGGTTGTGACACTTGCACGTTTAACGTTATTTTTCGTCGCTCAGTTTCAATCGTATCTGGATCGTGCTCAGGAACTCTCTTGACCCAGGATGTTGGTTCTTCTAAAAGGAACCGAGGTCCAGTCCACCATAAAGAGTGTGACAGCAATTCAGAAGGAAAAATGCCTCTGGAACCGCAATCCGCTGCGTTTTCTCTGGAGGATACATGATGCCATTTGTTAGGCGGTACTCTTTCTTGAATAAAAGCTACTCTATTCGCGACATATGTTTTCCATAAATGTGGTGAGTTTTTAATCCACGAAAGAGCCACGGAACTGTCGCTGAAGGCGTGAGTGTCTGTTAAACATATCTTGTCTATGAGTACCTTTTCCACATATCTAATCAATTTTGATAGAAGAACTGCAGCCTCCAATTCCAGTCTGGGTAAAGAAACCGATTGTAATGGGGCGACTTTCGATTTCGCGAACAAGAAATGACATTTCACCACCGAATCTTTGTATTTGATTCTTAAATACGTGACCGCACATGTTCCCTCGACTGAAGCATCACAGAATCCAATAAGATGACATGAATCCATATTACGAAGATCGAAATGCCGTGGCAGCGCGAAAGAAGAAAGCACTGTGAGATCTCTCTTAAAATGTAACCACTTATCAACAACATCTTTCGGCGGTATTTCATCCCAGCCCAAACCTAAGGTCCACAACCGTTGAATCAGTACTTTAGTGAAAAAGGTGATGGGCGTCAAGATTCCCAACGGATCGAAGGTGCGCGCCAATTCCGAGAGCATTGTTCTTTTAGTACAGTTAGATTCGAGATATTTGAATGTGAAGAAAAAATTATCTTTAACTGGCGACCACTTCAAACCTAGAATTTTCAAGGAAGCATTGTTTTCGGAATCGAAAGAAAAGTCAATATTCTGTACATTTTCTTTAGGCAATCCTTCCAAAAGTGATTCTGTATTGGATGCCCACTTTCTGAGTTCGAATTTACCTTTACTTAGTAGTTCGACAAGTTGATCACGCATGCCTTTAATCGAATCAAGATCATCGCTACCGAAAGTGATATCATCAACGAATGTTTGCGTTCGTAAAATTTGTGATGCTAACGGAAAATCACGATATTTATCGGCAAGATACAAAAGCGTCCGGATACCTAGAAACGGGGATGACGTAATGCCAAAGACGAGGACGTTCAATTGGTAATCCACGATCGGCCCATCTGAATTGGGACGCCACAGAATCCGTTGATATTTTCTTTGATTGGGATCTACTTGTATCATTCTGAACATTTGTTTGATATCCGTGAGCATTACATGTTTATGGAGTCTAAAGTTTATTAGAATTTCAACTAGATCGCGTTGTAATTTAGGACCGCTGTACAGCGCCTGATTGAGCGAAACCTTGTCAGGAGAGTGACTGCTCGCGTCCATGACTACCCTAAGCGGTGTCGATGTGGAATCGGTCTTTAGGACGGCATGATGCGGTATATAGAAAAAACCGTTCAGTTCAGCAAGTGCGGGAGGTTCCACCCTCGTCATATGACCCTTACTCAGATATTCGTTGATTACATCTGTATAGGCAATCCGACTCTGTGGATTTTGCATTAATCGTCTTTCTAATGACAAATATCGCCGCATTGCTAGAGAACGTGTATCTCCGAAATCGGGAGCGTTTATTTTAAAAGGTAGAGAGACCGTAAAACCGATACGTTCGTCGTGTTTAATGTTTCGAATGAAATGACTCTCACAAAATTCGTCCTCAGGATTTTTTACACTCACATCTGGAACTTCTTCGGTTTTCCAAAATAGTCGTAGTGTATCGTTCAGTTGATCATTCGTTGTATATTTCGCGAAAAAGGTCTTAATCGGACGTGGCGCGTTGTATTGAACCTTTTGAAGAGAGGAGAATTTTCCCATAACGACCCAACCGAATGCAGTATGTATACAAACCGGCGAATTTTCATTTAGCACGATTTTTCCCTCTCTAAGGATGAGAGGATATATTTCGGCGCCTAAAAGCATGTCCACTTTATCGCTCTTGTTGAAGTTCGGATCAGCTAATTTTAAGTTACGCACATATGGAATTTTGTTTAGATCGAATCCGGTGATAGGCAATGGGTCACAAATCTGTTCTAGGATTATGAAATCTGCTTGAAATTCTGCGGAATCTTCGCCGGAGATCACGCAATGTATACCCGATTTAGCCGGCATATGCATTCTGTCGAGGCCGTGAAGAGTCGCAGCTATATTAATTTTCTTGAGGCCTAATTTATTAGCAAACCCTTTTGTTACAAAACATGATTGCGAACCTGAATCTAAAACAGCTCTCGCGGTTTGAATATTGCCGAAAGCATCGCGAACGCTCACTAGAGCTGTAGACAACAGTACCTCGTGTTCACTCTTCGTAAACATAGCAACCGTTGGATTTGTATTAACTTGTGGAGAATCATTTTCTGACGGTTCTGAATTCTCCGTGAAATGCAATAACGTGTGATGCGTCCTTTTGCATTGTCTACAGCGGTATTTAGAAACGCAGTTGAGGGTACTTTGTTTATCGGATAAACAATTTACACATAATTTTTTCTGTTTTGTAACTTGGAAACGTTCTGATGCATTTTTATTCAAAAAATCCGAACAATTTTGTATGAGATGTTCACCTTCGCAAAAATTGCATCGGGTGACTTTGGGAGATTTATCTACGACGCGTTTTGTTTTCGCGAGCAATGTGTTGCGTTGGGTTGTTCTAGGTGCATCCCTTTGGGCTCTATTTGTTTCGCTAGAAGACCTTGTGCATAATGAAAATGTTTCTAATGCTTTGCACTGGGTTGAAATGAAATCTCTTACTTCCGTATATTTCGGCATTTCGTTCGACGCATGATTTTTCTCAAACTCTCGCCTTGTATTCGGGTCCAAACGATCCAGCAGCATATTTGACAAAATGAAACACCAACCGTCAACATCGTACCGCATAGTTCTTAGAACTTCTAAATTTTCCGAGAAGGTATCCAATAAATGGCGCAAAGATTTACAATCGCCCTTTTGCATCTTGGGACAGCCTTCTAATTCCTTCCAGGAATTTACCGCTCTGAGCCTTTTATTGTCGTACCTATCTTTTAAAGAATTGTACGCGATCGCATAGTTTGCCGACACAATTGGTAAATTTCTAATTAAAGCATGAGGAGGACCACGTACTTTCGAAATCAGGTAGGTAAATTTTTCGATGTCTGAAAGTTTACCGTTGTTATGTACCAGGGTGTCGAAGAGTTCAATAAAAGACGGAAATTCCTGGATGTTGCCCGAAAATTCTTGCAGTTCAATACGCGGTAAGCGGATACAATCGTTTGTATTACTGAATGTTGTATTTTGAAACGTGGTTGTGTTAATTCTGGAACGTTGATCTATCTGCTTTCCAGCTATGAGTGTATGATGAATTGTTTCTAGTTCCAGACATCTAGCACAGAAATCGTTCATGATTTCGGACTGAGCATTTAATTTCTCGGAATCCCCGGCTAAAGCGACCACAATTGACAAATGATGTTTTTCAAAGTCCTTTTGCAACTTCTTAAGGCCCTTGAAAGCCATCGCGAATTTGGTAATATTATTTTCTTCCCGTTGGGCATTTATCGCGCATGTTTCGATCAGCACTAATTGGTTGATAGTTATTTCTCTAAGGGCATCAGCGCGAGCGATTTTTTCTTCCATTGTGAGAGGCATATTGAAGGTGCCTATTAAATAAATTGAAAGAACTAATGGAAAAAAAACGGAGAAAATAAAAACTAAAGTAAAGTCTTTCGAGCGGTACACACCACTATATGATCATAAACTTAAATCGGCTCAATGGATGGAATTTCAGAAAAGAAAGAGAAATACTGGAAATTCCCGAGCGCGCGAAGTTGCTCCAAGGTGATAAGCACGCAGAATGGAGCAGATCGGTGAGAGGGGTACTTAAATCGATGTAAGATATCCTTTAGAGAATTGAGTCGTTCTCTATATATATATATATATATATATATATATATATATATATATATATATATTATGAGCAATAATTAGAGTCAGTTATATGAAAAAAAGAGAAAGAGAGATATATCACGATACAACTGAAATACCTAAATAGAAGACTAGACAAAGCAAATATTTCAACACTGTTACTTCAGAATTGGTATTCCCAGACAAAATATCTCAATTTGAATAGAAAGATATGAATAACAGAGTAAAACTTCCTAGCAGAATCCGGCTCGAAGGACCATGTTTTAATTGCTATTAAAGGAAAGAGTGTAAAATCATCGGATTCGCTAGTTCGTGATGGTATTCAATGAAATTCACAATCGAAACAGTTTGTACCAGGAATCACAAGACTTAGTATACGCTGACAAAACACTATAAGTATGATATAGACTTACCATTACCGGTAGGACAACGTGGCAAAATCGTGGTACTGTGTGTTATATGAACTGACTCTGCTGGATGGTATGTGATACTGGTCTGGTTGTTGAAGGACTAGAGAGAGTCTCTGTGATCCGCCCTTAGTGTGGAAGGGGGGTGGCCCTTGTCTTCTTCCTTTTTCTTTTTAACTGGCCTCAGTAAGCCATATCGACTTCTAGCGCATGACAGCAAGACAAAGTTGAAACAAAGCTCAATATCGAGACCACCATCCAAGCATGACAATTGCATCGTGATAATTAAGGTATTAAATTAAGGGGGAATAAACATATATACATATATACAAAATGAGAACAGAACATTAACCTTCAAAATGAGCTTGAGTCTCTTTTTGAACGCCCACTCTGCTCGAATGACCTCCTAACTTGAACCCGTTCCATTCTAGTGTCCGGACAACTTGAGCGATTCCAATAATGTGTTTTTTAGTGCCAGCCTTGGCCTGTAAAATGTCCAAACACAGTATTTGAGCGGATTCAAATCGGTTGAGGACAGCGGTCCAAGGCTCTTAACCGAATGTTTTGTGTTCCACGGTATTAACTCAGGCATCAAGGTCTTTTCGTGATAGATTTGGTGACTTATCTTGACACCGTTGAGACATCTCTTCAGCAAAGCCCATTGTTCTGTTTGTTTGAATACTGCTCAATGCAGAAAGTTTCCTTGTCGGAGAAGACAAGTTTCGGAAGCATCCCACTATCGAGCAAGCAAATCAGCTCCTTCGATCGATCCAACCACTTGTGACGTTGCAATGTTTTGAGTTCTTGAAACTTATTTTTTTTAATGGCTGGACCTTAAGCTTTTTCTTGGATATGTCACGAACGCTGCAGTTGCTCATGTGTAGATCCTAGGCGGGCTGTTGTGCTGAGCCCGCCGATTTTTTTTTTCCAATCCGTAACGTATTCTTTCGACGACTGCTGGCGCCGTTGCAGTACAGCGTTTTCCACCACCATAGAATTTCTCAATGCTACCAGTCTCAATATATCCTTGGATAGCGCGAGGAACAAATTTCTCATCCAATTGCAGACGAGTTTTGCAATCACTGCATTACGTCTCAAATACATCGTCCAAACTTAAGAATGTCTTTATCTCATATGAAAATCACTTCGAGTGTTGAGACAGGACATTTTGAAGAACGCCCTGTCAAATTTCTACTCCGTTCGGTTGACCGTTTTGGATTTTAGAGCAGTTAAATGAAAACTGACACTTCAATTGCCGGACTCGGTAGAAATGCTGGAGAAATATTTGAATTTTCTTTCGCAGTCGAGGTCAACTCGCAACAAAATTTGAGCCATTTCTCAATCTTCACGTGAGCGGAAACTTTTTCGTTCTTCCTGTCACCCTAAATGTTGATATGAAAAGTTAAACAATTTCCTCCGCATCGGCTGTAACATTCGCAGAGGAGCTCCGCTACGGTTCTGAACGTTGGAGGTGCTGAATTATGTATGAAATATACGACAGATACACACGCGAAAATAAATTAGTTATCTCCGAGTTACAAGGGCAACGTAATCCCCAAGAACGTAATATGGAATAGGGATTGTCTTCCCCAGGCAGCCGCCATAACAATGTTTATTATGATTCTCTTTGCTCCCAAAACGCCGTTCAAACCGACATCGTTTAGGAAGTTATATAAGTCCCCATTTAGGCCAATCGCGTATCAGTCATCTGAAAACCCACACGAGAAAAATGAAAAATAGTAGTCAAGACTTTTTAGGCATTTCGAGCACAAATCTGCAAAGAAATTGTGCCTCTTCAGACACGCAACTTTCCGATTCATTACCGTCATTTGGGGTAAGACTAATCCAACCAAAAACATCTTCATGTAAAATATAGCCAAGGCGAGGACGTATTTCCAACATTGTCAAAAAGTTATCAGATCTCATGTAGAGCCAAGCTGCTAACTGTGCCCTCTTCATCTTCACAAGTCCTTCTTACACAAACTCTATGCCTTGGTCGAAATAAGTGACTTGGCCGTTTCTCTTTCGCCACGTGAGCGTGGTGAGGTGAAAAATTCATTCGCTGTTCATAACTTTTCTGTAAAACAATAGTTCTTATAGTTACGAAACAGCCAAGTCACTTATTTTGACCAAGGCATAGAGTTTGTGAAATAAGGACTTGTGAAGATGAAGAGTGTAGAGTTAGCAGCTTGGCTCTACATGAGATCTGATAACTTTTTGACAATGTTGGAAATACGGCCTCGTCTTGGCAATATTTTACATCAAAATGTTTTTGGTTGGATTTCAATCCTTTTTGTACCTTGCTTATGACAAAGTCCTTTCATTTTGTTCATTTTTCCCTAATTATAATTGAATATAATATAATTATCGCGAGATCTATTTCAAGTCAAACTAATTCACAATTATTCATGTTCAAAATCAGCAATGTACGAAGTATAGAAATATACCTTCACCTGCCTAGGTTCAAGCTGCGATGGTGATATATTTGAGAGCTGCCATCATAACCATTGTATAAAGAATCCTATCATTATACAATGATCACAACGGGAAATTGCACAATGGAAACTATGGTTTCAAGTTTAAGAATTTTTCCGTTGTTTGTATACCGAAACCCTAACAGTTTTTATGATCATCAGTGAGTGACTGACGAAATCGGGGTTTTTCAGATATCTATAAAATCTGAAATGTACGAGCCATGAACATGCACGTTTGATGAGTTCACTACTGTTATTATATCATGTTCCGTAAGTCGCCCATGAGCTCATGTGGAGAAATCATGGTCGAATAACATATGTACGTCTCGAATCGATATCACAATTTTTTGAATGAAAAATATAGAGTTGAAGTTTGCGGATAGTTCAACTAGCACTTTTAACTTCTAGAACATCCAGCGATAAGTCTGCTGATGATCTAGTATTGAATATTTTAGCGTTATGGCTCTATTTGTTGATGTTTCCGATCGCTTTATTCTGAGATTCAGAGGTTATATCAAGATTGATCCGTTAGGGTCAAATTGATCGTGCCTGTGGGGCGAGATTGATCAATAGATTTTCTGATCATTCTCACCCTCAACGAGTGTTGTACCACAAGCAGTGTATTGTATGTGTATTTCGGAATCTTTCGATTGTTTAGGTAGTCTTTCTCAACTTGAGGTTTTTCATCAAAGTTACACAAGTCGAAATTCAATACTTACATCACCATCTCCATTGGTAATGTAAAAATGCTAGTTTAAGAACAATCCTTCAAAAAGTTCTTCACCATGCAGTTCATAGACATCTATGAAAATATACTGCTCCACAAGAGTTAGGGATATCGTATCCGTTCATTTTGAAAAGTATGTAATCTTCGAAAAAATCGCTGTGAAATCATTCAAAACTCAATAGCAACTTGAATCGTTCCAATAAAAATCAGTATCAGACATTTCGTCGATCTGGTCGCCTTTTTTCTGAAGTCTGGTTCTTTGCATATGCTTCATGAATGTTTTTATTTTGAAATTGAGTCAGTTTATCAACAGCTTCGAGTTGAAACAAGTTTCCTGAAAATGCCAAGACGTAAATTAACAAACGCTGAGGCTAATTGGGCTATCGAAATGCTACAAGGTGACTTAACTCTGGTTGTTGTAGCGGAAAAGCTCCAAGGCAGGAAAACTGTGATATCTCGACTTTGGACTGGTTCAGGAAGACAGGTTCCGTGTTGTAAAGACCAAGGCTTGGTGGGCGACGAAAGACAACACCTGCTCAGGATCGTTTCATCACCGTTTCGGCGAGAAGGAAGCCTACATCTACTTGTAGAATGCTACGAAATATTCTTCAAAATGCAGATGGGGTCCAAAGTTTCCATCGAAGCCATCAGACGACGTTTGAGAGAGGTGAATCTAGGTTCTAGACGTCCA
The DNA here is from genome assembly GCA_038502775.1 of Hippodamia convergens. NCBI lineage: Eukaryota > Metazoa > Arthropoda > Insecta > Coleoptera > Coccinellidae > Hippodamia > Hippodamia convergens. The sequence goes on along the minus strand of CM076607.1, from coordinate 90,184,648 downwards.
TTAAGATCAATTATCAATTGGAACGATCAATGGCGTAGTGTCCTTTTCACTAATGAATCCAGATATGGACGATTTTCAGATTCTCGAAAAATAAGAGTATGGACAATCACTCGCATATCCCGTAATCGTCGCTATGTCCAAGAAGTCCATCCATTCCGAGGGGGTAGTGTTATGGTATGGGCCGGGAAATATTTCAACAGGCGCACAGATCTACACATTTGTCCTGAGAATATGACTGCCTCACACTATGGGAAGCATGTCATTGAAAAGGTTTTGCCAAATTTTCACGTTGCTTTTGGTGGAACTTTTCAATTTCTAGACTAGATTAGAAGATTAGATAATCATCAACCTACCTCAGAATCCTTAAATCATGTGAGAGAGCTTCTGTCCCGTTCATGAAACCAAATTCCTCAAGAAATGTTCAACAACCTCGTGTGTAGTGTGCAAAGAAGAAGTCATGCTGTTATAGATGTCCGTGGAGGCCATACATTGTTTTGATAGGTTTAAAATGCTTCAATTCTCTGGGAATAACATTTCGTTATTTAAACAATATTCTTTTGCAATTCAAATCAATATCCCTAACTGATGTGGAGCAGTTCAAAAAGAATATGGCAACACACATCATGCCTATGTCCAGTTTGGTCCGATTCTAATATGATGAATTCCGTTTACACTATTTTCTTATTTGGGTTTTTTTTATGATTTGTTGTCTGGCCATTTCGTAATTGTCCTTCATTATAATGTTTGAATAAGTTCGACAAAATCTGCATATGTGTGAATTTTTTGTGAGAGTACATTTTGCATTTTTTGTTTCAACTTTTCCGGTTATTCCAGTACCTTTTATACAACCTGACGCATCATTAATACAGCCTCTTAAATCTCAATCGAAGGAACCAACAAAGCGGACGTGTTCTCCAATGGTCCCGAAAAAATCTATAAACTTTCTATTCGCGAACAAGATAATTCCGAAGACGACTTTACAGCTCAACGAGGACGCAAAGTAGTCGGGGATCCTTATCAGGATATATCCCTCGTGAACTTTTCACGGATAGAATCCGCGGCCGAATTGCGAGTTGGTTTTATCACCCATGTTCCCTCGATCCGGTAATGAAGAAACAGCCCTTCTGCTATAAGAAAGCAGTTTCACGAACTGGAAGTTCGATCGTGACCTTCTTCCGAAAGTTTGTATCGTTCTTTTTTCGGAAGGCAACGTTGAATAGTTCTAGATTTAAGGGAGGAGATCAAATCTGTCTTTCGATATTTCCGGTGGGTGATTCATTTCACGAGTTCAACATTTTCGATCTGTTCGGTTGGTAATGGTGAGATCAAACATTTCTAGGGAAAAAAAAGTTTGATGTTTTTACGCTATTGCATAGCTTTTATCTCAGGCTTTGAGCGCGGCGACCGAATTTAGAAATTCCGTAACGAAAAAACCTAACACAGCCGTGTATCGTCGGTTCAGTTCGGCAGACTTCGGCACGGTGTTTGGGTGCTTGCGACTAGACGGATGCGTGCAGCTACTCTAGCAGTGCAAAATGGAGTCGGCAATCTCGCTGTTCCCATTGAATTGCGAACGGCAAATATCTCATTAACATCGGATGGAAAAAGTATAGCCAAACGCAAACATTTTCCAGTAACTTCAGCTCTTCCTCTAACTATACATAAGTCGCAAGGTGGAACTTTTGACGAAATAGTATATGAGTATTGTAAATCACATTCTCAGGAATGTGCACTCTCTCGGGTGACTAATATTGAAAAATTGTATATTATTTAAGTTTCATCATAATCGAAGGCAAGCTGCATCGACTGCATCTTTGTTGCAAGAATTCAAAAGACTGTCTTTAAGTAGTGTTGATACGATAGCTCAAAGTGTCTCAGATTTCATTAGTAGCAGAAATGGCATTTCAATATTGACTTTCAATTGCCAAAGTCTACATAGTCACAAATACGATTTACAAAATTCAGTTACGAGAGAAACCAATGTGTTACTTCTTACCGAAACATGCATGACGCGTGATAATCCGATTGAAATACCTAATTTTAATTGTATTGTTCAATTCAAACGAGATAATGTTCCAAAAGGTGGGGTAACTATTTACCAAAATAGTTATAATGTTACTAATATTATGACTCCGAATATTGAAATAAATATTGAAGACGTTAGCGATGTTAATGTTAGACGCTCATTTGTTGGAGATATTTGTGCATGTTTATGCAAACTTAGAAATGGCATACACATAGTCATGGTAGCAATTTACATTTCTCCGAATCCAAAATTGGACGAGGTAGAGCATTTTATTCATTGCACTTTACAGGAGTACACTGAAGAAGGGTCGAAAATACTTGGTACAAATGGTAATGAATTTCCACTCATCTTGGCAGGCGATTTCAACATTAACTTCGCAGATAAAAAATCAGAGCGGTTGACAACTTTTTTTTCGGAAAATTTGAATTTCAAAATAAATAATGATCCACAAGAATCCACAATAAAATATGGGACCACTATTGACGCGGTATTTTCCAGATATTTAGAAGACATTAAGTCGCAAACTGATGTTTTTTATTTCAATTACCATGAACCTATAGTTTCAATGATAAACATTCCTGAATAACCTACATGTTTTGTAAGATAAATAAAAAAAAATTTTGAATCAACAATATTATCTTCTTATTTTTGAATAGATGCTATGCAATAGCTTTACCGCGGCAGTCCTCGAGTGCCACACGTGTTTTTTTTTCATTCAGTAGGGTAAGGTTGGATAAGGCAGGATAAACATTATCCAACCGTCATCAGTCTCTGATTTAAAGTACAATTCTGTACAGGCTATTCTAAATTGCTTGATTTTGGCTGTTTTTGGTACTTCTAGATTAGATAGGTAAAAATGTTGAAAGGAGTCCTATGCTCGATTTCCGAGAAAACACCAGTAGTGAAAATCGTTTCACGATATCTTCATTTGTTTTGAAAATATAACAAAATTTCGAAATTTTTTCGATTTCGAAGATGTGCTATAACTTTTTCATTTTGGAAAATATCTGAAAAAGATAAAAACTTTCAACAAGCACTTTTTATCTGAGAATGAGACATTATTTTAAATTCTTTCTATCTTAAATTTTTTATGTCATAAGATGAAAAAAATGCGGTTCTATTTAAAATTAAAAAGTGGTTTTCTCCACGAGAAAAAAAATTCAATAGTTTCTTATTTCCATTGAAAAAGAACTTCTAGAAATTTTTCAGATATTTTCGTGTATAAAAAAAATTATGGCACATATCGTGAAACGGTTTTCACTAATGGTAATTCCACGAAAATCGAGCCCAGGACACCTTTCGAAAATTTTACCTATCTACATCATTTCCAAGTGTATTTCAGAAATAATCAAGTGTATTTCAGATTTGTCACTTTAGTTTCAGATAGCGTCAATTGAATTTCAGATAGTCAATTGAATTTCAGAAAACATCAAATGTATTTCGGATAACTCAATTGAAAATCGTTTGATATTTTCTGAAATCCAATTGACTAATTTGAAATACGAGTGATATTTTCTGAATGTCAATTGGGAATGGTGTAGCCCAGAAGTACCTGAAAAAGTCAAAATTTGGGATACCCTGTACAATACTACTACTGCATTATTTTTTTTCCTTGGGATAGAATCCTGTTTTATCCCACCGCTTGGTGTCCCATTTTGCCTGACCACGTATCAATGAATCTTTTCATGATTTTCACGTGAAAAGTTCTAATTGTCAAATCTAGAAATGAACTGATCTACATGAGTCAGGGATATTCACTCAAACTGCAAAAACTATAGTTTGAATGAGATTTTGTGATGAAAATTCATATTAATATGATTCCAAGTTGCAGGAAATGAAATTCATTTCATCCTGTAGGTCTGCAACTTATACAGGATGGTTCAGAAAAATCGAGTAAAATAATAATTTTATTACTAGAGAATTCAAGTATTTTGAGACAATCAATAAAATGTATGGCCCCCACGGGAATCAACAACAGCTTGTTATCTCCTTTGCATACTACACACGTGGTTGTTGAACATTTCTTGAGGAATTTGGTTCCATAAACGGGGAAGAAGCTCCCTCAGATCATTTAAGGATTCTGGGGTAGGTTGATGATTGTCTACTCTTCTTTGGAGCATATCCCATGCATGTTCTGTGCAATTTAAATCTGGTGAGTGCGAAGGTATTGGTAATTGTGGAATATCAAGATTCTCGCGCGCATTCTCAACTATGGCTGCACGGTGCGGTCTAGCATTATCGTCTAGAAATTGAAAAGTTTCAACAATAGCATCGTGAAAATCTGGCAAAACATTGCCAATGACATGCTACCTATAGTGTGAGGCCGTCATATTCCCAGGACAAATGTGTAGATCTGTGCGCCCGTTGAAGCATACCATAACACTATCCTCTCGGAATGGATGGACGATTAAATGGTATGCGTGGGATTGTCCATACCCTTATTCTTCGAGAATCTGAAAATCATCCATATCTGGTTTCATCAGTGAAAAGAACACTTGGCCATTGATCGTTTTAATTGACATGTTGCTATGCCCATTCCAGTCTTTGACGCCCATGGTCACGTGTTAATGGAACTCCTCTTAATGGATGTCTAGAACCTAGATTCACCTCTCTCAAACGTCGTCTGATGGTTTCGATGGAAACTAGGACCCTATCCGCAGTATTCCGTAGCATTCTACACGTAGATGTAGGCTTTCTTCTCACCGAAACGGTGATGAAACGATCCTAAGCAGGTGTTGTCTATCGACTTAGAGCCTTTCCGCTACAACAACATGAGTTAGGCCACCCTTTAGCATTCCGATAGCCCTCTATTAGCCTCAGCGTTTGTTAATTTACGTCTTGGCATTTTCAGAAAACTTGTTTCAAATCGAAGCCGTTGATAAACTGACTCCATTCCAAAATAAAATCATTCATGAAGCATATGCGAAGAACCAAACTTCAGAAAAAAGGCGACCAGCTTGACGAAATGTCTCATACTGATTTTCATTGGATCAATTCAAGTTGTCATTGAGTTTTAAACGATTTTACAGAGATTTTCTCGAAGATTACATACTTTTCAAAACGGTTTAATACGATATCCCTAACTCTTGTGGAGCAGTATATTTCGGAAAAGCAACAACAATGTATTGATAAAAAGATAATAAATCAATCGATAATTTATTGAATCAATTAATAAATAAATGAGGTGAACCATAGGCGAATTATTCTGAACCAAATTCTCTACACAAAAACTGTAAAAATCAGATCAAAGCTCATAATTATCAAAACTTAGAAATTCATGTTCCATTTTTTCAGATCTCCAGCAACTCTGGGCTGATCTCCCATTTCGTCAACCTGCAAATTGTCATACCAGAAGCCACCATTCAAGGAACCAGGTCCGGCGAGCATCATGTCGACGTTGGCAGCGTGATCGACTTGCTCTGCGTCATTGAAAAGGTAAGAATCGCCCAAAATTTCATTTGGGATAAAAAAAATCAAAATTAATGGTTTCCCCATATGGAACGCTATCGTTAGGGTAATGCACCAAATCAATTCCCCCAAATTACACACTGGAATATTAAGTGTACCTCATTACGATGCACCCAATAAACGAAAACCGAAATTTTAGTCACGCAATGGTAGAAATTCAATCTGAAATAAAGCGGAGGGAATTATTTCTATAATTTCCAATGTAATGGATAGTGGAAATCGATACCTAATGAGCACTCGTGATTCAACTGTTTTACGGGGTATTTTGTGGGAAGGAGAATTGTGTTCAACAGTTTAGAACAAATACCGGTGTCATTTTCGTTGGTTGGGAAAAAACTATTAGAGAAATCCATACAAGATTACCTAAATTGGAGGTTTGAACAAAAATGATATATTTTTCTGTTTATTTGAACGCAAATATCATATTTTTTCATGAAAAGTGTTGGAACTATCTGAATTTTCACTACACTTTAGATCTCTACCATTTTTTTCCGATTCTGCTGGGTTGAAAATCTTCAAATGAATATCATGCTTGATTCACAATGGACCAGTGTTGGATTTACCAGCAGGCTGAGTAGGCTGGAGCCTAGGGCGGCAAATTTGGTTCATGAATTTTTTATTTCGGCTAAATATTGAAAAAAATTATTATGCATTCACAAAATACGAATTTCAGAAATAAGAGATAAATCTTCTTTCTCACTTCGATCGACAGTGCACAAGGAATGCCCCGTATTTTTTTTCTTGGTGTATATAGGCAAACATTTCAAGAAGGTATTCATTGGCCTCTTTTGCTCCTTTAGAACCTCCTATTCGTACCTATTCCAAATATCCAGCAACAAAGGGTTCTGTAAATTTTTAAAAACAACAAATACTTGCTACAGAAAGACAGTTAATTTTGACAATTATTTTTAAAAATGAAAATAAAAGCAGTGATTTGAACTCGGAAGCTTCAAACATATGTCCTGACACAACACAATCTGAAGAAGGTGACACCGATATATACTATGATGTCTCACAACAACCGTTGCCCATTAAACATCCTGATTATGAAAAAACAGATCTTCATGTTTTTCATAAAGAGGCGAAAGCTATCTTTCATCTGAAAGAATTTCAATTAAACCAATTTCTGGATCATAAAAAAATTTTTGTCGTCATTCCTAAGAGAACAGAATCTAGAAAATATTCATCCAAACTTGGATATAGTACTACGTATGGCTCTTTGTACACCAGCGACCAATTGTTCAGGTGAGGAAAGCTTCCCTTGCTTGGAGAGAGCGAAGAATTACTAACGAACGACTTCAAGTCAAGAAAAACTAAGAGCTTTATCTCTGAGGTTAGCTAATGAACAAAATTTCGAACGACAATATTATAAATGATTTTTCGTATACGAAGTCTTGCAAAAAAGTATTGTTATGTTTTCATGATGTAACTAATATAACACTAATGAACAATCAAGAAAAGATATATTTATTGTATTGTTTTCGAAATGGGAGTGTAATAAAAAAATATTTATCAACGTTCGGCAAATGTATATTTGTCATGTTAGATTATCCTACTTCAAAAGTAGTCCATGATTGAGATATTTTTTCTTAAAATTATGTTTTTTGATAATTCTCTGCTGTAAACATGAAAAGTTGATGTTACAAGGATGATGGAGGACAAATCATAAAGTTAGAATTTTATTGATAAAAATTTGATATTATTGGGGGCTAAGGGCTAAGATATCAAAATTCAGAGGCAGCAAAAATTGAATAGCCTACGGGCGCCAAATCTGTGAATCCGCCACTGCAATGGACGTAACTCAAACGTAACTTAACACACTCTTAAAATACAAGAATTCAAACAATACAAATCATGCCTTGTGAGAATAGAAGTGTTCACACTATGTTGCTTATTTTCCACATTTACATTTTACTTATGGAATTTGAAAGTAAAATTGAGCCTATTGTGAATATTTCCGTATGAATTTTGTAGTTTCAACTTTTTTACGTATGTGTTATAGTAGGGGAGCCCACGATGCTAAATAGGGATTTACTCGAACCGCGGCCATTTTTTGAAGTTGCAAAAAAAATTCGACATTTTGACATACTCGGGCGAGTCAGATTAAGATATATACGAGTATGATTCATCTTCATGTCCTAGATGGGCTGTATCTTAATCGGATGATTACCTTGAGGAAATGCCTTAATCTGACAATTTCAAATCATCACTGTGAGTCATATACTTCTTTAAATGATTAATTCAACAGAAAGTATTTACAAAATCATCGTTTTATTTGTTCGAGATTTTTGAAGGACCGGTACTCCGACGATATTCCAAAAATTTTCATACTTTTTTCAATGTTTCTAATGTAAACTTAATTGTTTTCTGCAGGGTAATTTCACCACAAAAAAAAGTCACATTAATATGACTCATAGTGAATATTTATGAACTTCCCCGTGGAGGGAGATATTTTTTGTCAAGAACTAGATAATTACTATTCTGGTGTTTTACATAATCTATAATAGGGATTCACGAATGAATTTGTTATTGCTCATTTGTTCTTCTCTGAAGTTCATTCAAACATGTCGTCTGATAATTTATTGATTGTTAGCAAAAACAGCAGAAATTACTTTTATTAAAAAGGGATTCATTTTTGATAGAATTGCTTCCTGACGTGATATTTACTTTCTCATATAAAACTTGGTATTTAGAAAGTTTTTGAAATTATTTTTCACTTTTTTTAAATTTTTAGTAGATGTTGCTGTAGTTATCAATATTCCAATTGAAAAAACAATAATATTAAGGGAAGCTGTAGCGAATTGCTCAAGTTAAGCGGTCAAGGTTTCAAAAACCAGTGTGATACAAGAGGATGGTTTTTTTTAAAGCATATCAAAAGTTCAACATCAGCAGCTGCCATTTAAGATGCCCCTGCTGCAATGGGTAATAATAGTTTCATTTGTTCGTTGTCTTTCGATAAAAAACTTTAAAAGAGTAAGTGTGAATATTATTTTTTCTTTATTATTTCTGTGTCCAGAATGATGAAGTACAGCTGATTACACAAATATAACAGTTATAAAATTTGCATCAAGACACAAAACGCTTTCAGAATATGATTCAAATGATTTGACAATCCGTCGGATGTGTTGGTCGCAGTTGACAAACTCACTGAAAATTTCAGAGCGATTGTAAAACAATCTTCATTTCAGGAGCTTTTCAGAAAACATTCTGTAATAAATGGGGAAATTGGTAATTTCCTCATTAACAATGCAATACTGAAACCTCTTAATACGGCACTGTATCCGAGGAATGCATATCGATTCCACAGCCTCGTTATCATCATTCAATCATCAAGCATAAAAATAAATCCGGTCAGCGCAGTCTAACTACGAGACGCTAAGAAATCAAACTGTGACAAATATAAACTATTCACCCCGTCACGATAAATATTCGAAAACGGTCGTTTTCGAATAGTTTATTATAAATAAAAGTTGTGGATTTATTAGAGTTCATGATCTTCAAACTCATGAAAACTAACACTTCCACACTTAAGAAAAACATAAGAAGGTATTATTTATGATTCTGGGTCAAAAAGGGTATCTAGAACCGTGGGACTTGAAAACGGCCAACTGGCATCATTTTTGATCCTCCCACAAAGAGGAAGAACCTTTAAAAAAGGAATCTTATTGGTAATGCCAACTTTTGAAGGGGGAAAGAAACTCCCCAAGTAGAGGAATAGTTAATTTTTATCGTCAAGGGATAGTCAGTACCTGCTGGGATAAGAACCAAAGGGGTTCATCGACGTGCTCGCGAAGTTCGGCTCGCGGTTTATTTTTGGGAGTGAAATAGAAAATTTCACAGTCAGTTTTTAAGTCTCAAGCGGAGACTTGTAGATTTTGTATTGTAAAGTCACGTACTCGTCGGTAAATCAGGAAACCGAAACGGAAGTGCGTGTAGGGAAGACGGTGCACGGAAGTTGATCAAAGAGGAAGGATCGTTTCGTGGATACCAGTGGAGAAAAGCCAAATTATAAGAAAGAGATCAAGGTCAGAATTTTCCTATTTTATTTGATGAGAATAGTCAAGTCCAAAAGTCATCTCTCATCTCCTATATCAGCTCACAACTTACATTTCATAGTATTAGGTTATTTTGGATTTTGGGTAATTAAGTACCCCAGGGAACAGGGAAACTTATATTTTCTTATATAATCTGAGGTACAGACGTAGGGATTACTTTGTTACCTCAGTATATTTTTTAGGTATTTTGGAAAATGGATTTTTTTTGTTAAGTTACTTCAGTGGTTTCAATTATCCCTAAAACTCAGAACTCTCTGGAGGAAAAATAACACTAAGACCTTCTCATTTCTGCAGAAAGCCGTACCCACTCAAATTTTGTTTATTGGGTTGACATGAAGCCGCTCTCATTCGTCAACCCCCTTAACATCTAGACAATCCCTTATGAACAAAGTCACTTTTTATACGAAAAGGACAATGCTCATATGAAGGGGTCTATTATAATTCGTCAGTTTACGTAGTCATGTCGCAAACTGACGGATTTTAGTATCCGACTGCGATATATATACTTTTCAGCATGTAATTAACTCATCCTACTTTAACCTGATACGCTCGAGAATGTCCGATGATCATTTTTTTTTACTAATCTGATCCTTCATCCTGTAGCGGCGGACATATATATTGCGCTCATATTTTTCTCCCCTGGGGTAAACCTGCACTGTGGCAAACAACTCGAACAGTTCCATTTTTCCCCGAACAACGATGGAGGGTTATATCATTAGGCATAATAACCCAAAACAAATACGGTTACGTGACGTGCCTAAACAAACCCCTCCACAAGAACCCTTCCGGGTGAAACGTCAACCGTGTCCCCACTCAAGAAGACGCGCAACGTAAGACCCCCTTAATTAACACATTCATTAATCACATCGCAGGAAGCCATCACATAATTCCTGTCTGGCGGTGGTCCTCTTAATTCCGTGAAAAAACCGGGGTCTCCTGTTCAGTTCGTCTTCGGGGGGGTTGAAGCTACCCTGAATCAACTCCACATACCACCCTCCAACATGGGCGCCCGCAGAATTTTTTCTCAGGGGGGGCAAAAAAACTTTTTCCAAAAACGATAAGCCGCAGGCGACATCAGTATTCCATTTCATTCTATTTCTTTTTTTATATTTATGCATGAGCGCCCGCAGAATTTGTTGAAAATGATTTAGTTTTCCACCTCAACATTTTTTTTAACATCAACAATGTAAAGTGATATGTATAAGATAATAAGGTAAATGTTTTCTAAACAAATCACAATCCATGAAAGAATATTAACAGGAAAATGAAATATAAATACTATGGAGAAAGGAATGCAATAAATTTTATGATTGCTTATAACTAAAGACAAATCAACCAGTAATAACGAAATGAAAACAAATATACCTATACGCTCCATAAAATTATATTCATAAAAACCATCATATGAATAATGATGAAATAGATTAAATGCAACAAACCATAAATTCAAAACTAGAAACTCAAAGATTTTGCAAAATAACACAACATAAATATATTATCAGAATTGATAAATTATAAAAAAATAAATAAACAATACATAACACACACAAAAATAATAATAAATAAAATATAGGCATATTTCATTCCGAACTAAAAACCAGCCTTCTGCTAGTCTAAAGAAATTTGATTGAATTAGAAGTTAATTCCTATATTTTTCTTGGATTGTTTCTTTAAGAGTACTCGAGAAATGAGTCTGCATTGATGTATAAAGGTTTATTTTTTGGGTCTTATAGCGATCGTCATCGGCATTCGATCTCTAATTTTGGAATATCCATATTTTCCAAAAGTAAATTCCTCATATCATAAAAATATATGAAATATATATAGAAACATAAGTAAAATTGACTCTCAACAAACAAAAAAACAGTCTTTCGGGACTGCCGATAGAAGTGAAATCTGAGCAACTTGTGAACTGTATCGTCGAACTATTTTTGAATTAATTTTGGTTTACAAAGAAGTGTTTATGATCAGGGATCAAGGAAGTTCAAATTAGTCATGAATTCTTCCTTACAAATCAAAAATTTTTCGGAAATAATAGTCTAATAGATACACTTCACGTGTTACTTTGTTTTCACTTCTATCCGCAGATCCCAAAGACTGCCACGTTTCGGATTTTTTACAATTCATATCAATAATCTACAATAATAATACTTGAAACTTCACATTGAGAGGCACCGAACGAAAAAATCAGCTACGTAAATAATTAAAGAAGTTACCCTCGATAACCCAATTTGGAGTCAAAGACACTAAAAACTAAGTATACTCTCTGAATACGTGGTTTCCATTGTTTTGAATTCGAATACATCTTTCCCTTGAATGAAAAGATTCTATATTTCCGCCTTCTCGGAAAAAAATATTCTGATTGGAGAATGGACAATAATTATTGAAATATGAGAGTAGTCCCACTTGTCGCATGAAGAACCCCCATCAAAGAAGCCGCCATTAGCGATTGAAGAGAATGCCGATAAGCATGGGGTAGTTTATGAATTTATTACTTCGGTTTATGTAAACAAAAACATGAAATTCATCGTCTTCGAAAACTTTCCATGATTTTTTCCACCCAAAAAGTGCTCAAAACGCCTCAGGGAGTTATCAATTCGATAGGGGATCAATATCTCAGGGGGGGCCACGGCCCCCCCCTGCGGGCGCCCATGCCCTCCAACGTGCGCTGCGCGCATGTGAGCTCGCCAGGTAATTTAAAGTGGATATCATCGTCCTTGATTAATGCTCTCGTTATTATTCATCATAAACAAAGAGTAATTAGTCGAGAATGAAGGTGACAAAGACGTGTGTGCGCCTCATCGAAAATGCGAGGTTAGAGCGCTAGACGCCTCGAAAATATTTTATGAAGATATCTCGTTTAACTGTTGACTGGTTTCGGGGTGGGTGAATTTATGTCGCGACGAAGTCTGTTGTTATTGAACTCCCCCTACGTTTGCTATGTTCATTAGGCATCAATTAGGTCGATATACATCGGGGACAATTTTATTACAGTCATTATTCCGAGTTGCAAATTGTCAACGATTCATTATTAACTTTCAACTTTATATGAAGGGTCGATTTACTCGTGGATATGGAGGTCGTCATGCCATGTTTTTCAGTGTTGAAGGTTGTTTATTGAAACTTGTAATTGAAATAAAATTCAAAAATGAGTTTTTTTCAATTAACCTTGATACATAATAGTTTATTCTAAAACAAGTTGCAGATTAAGCTCCTATTCCAACACGAATGAGTATTAGAATTACCTTCTGCAACGAGTATTAGACGATACTTTCTCTATTTAAGTAAAGTTTTGTGAAATACTCTCGAAATTTAAATAGAAATTCATCTTAGTGACTTTTGTATTATATCTTGTCAGTTGGTGTGTCTTACGACATTTGACAGATTACGGAATTTGAATTGATTTGATTTGAAAATTGAGAAGATCTGAGGTCAGTACTGACAACCACAAAACTAAAAATATAACTGAAAACAATGCTGTAATGTGTTTCATTACAGCACTACTTTTAGTACTGTAAATTCAAAGTAACATGTGGTATTTGGTGCCTCATTTAGTAATAGCTGTGAAAAAAATTCATGAACCAAAAGTACAGTGTCTGTGCAAATTGTGGGTAGTGGCAATATAAATACTGACAATATTGACAATTCATTCACTTCGGCTGAATGATGTAAATCATGATCATGCACTTCCTCTTAAAGTATGATTTTCATTTAGAATATTTCTATTGATTGCTTTCATAAGGTACCATACTTCTTTTCTCAATGAATGTTCAGTGATTCGGTACTATTTCACTTTGTTCATGAGCTTGAAAATCTCAACTCATTTTTATTCAATGATATTAAAATATATAGTATATAGATTCCTTCATTTTATGAAATCTGTTTTTTAATTGTAAAGAATACCTTATTTCCTGATGCTTGAACTCAAGAATGAAACTGAACTAAATTGAAGATAACAACAGAAAGTGTCAAGAAAAAGAATAAAATGGAAAACAAAAAAATTTTCTGCTTTCACGGAGGCAACACCGAAAACATTTTTTCGAAACATAAATAAATTAATTGAAAATAGTTATTATCGGAAAGAATACCATTTTCAATTCCCAGGCTCAGAGATCTTTCATCATGAGGGTGGAAAAATGATATTAGATTTGGTCACTGAGATATGAATGAATATATTTTTTTTGTGTTCCGTTTTATTCCGTTTCTTAAAAATACTCGGTTTCATTTGGACGCAATAGGATGTCACTGCTTTGTAATTTCTACCCAGTATATAACACCTAATTGGTTTATGAAAACTTTGTCTCTGAGGTGTATAGGTTACTGATGATGCCAAACAAGGCTGAAACTGGTTTATTTCTCATTTCAGTGACAAAATCTAATATCATTTCTCCAACCTCATGATAAAAGATCTCTGAGCCTGGGAATTGAAAATGGTAATCATTTCGGTTACTATTTTGAATTCATCTATGTTTCAAAAACAGAAAGTGTATCTCAAAGTTTCAAGCATTGTTAAACAAGATTCTTTTCACACAAAAAAGAATTCCATCAACTAAAGAAACCTACATACCTCATTTAATTTTGGGTAAATGAAAAATCAAAGTTAATTACTTAATGACATTCATCATATTGAAACTGCTCTTCCCCACCATTTACCCCTTTCACAGAATATTAAGATTGAATTCTTCGGAAAAAAATTCCTTTGGTGAAAAATAAGCAATACCTCCGCTTTCAGAGTTCATAAAATAAAAAAATCTACATACTTGAATATTGGGTAGATGAAAAAAAAGTTAAGTACTCACCACTTTGATGGGATTCATCATATTGAAACTTTTTTCGCAAAACAGATATTATACTTCATAGAAAGGTATAAATACAATTGGATAACCTTCGGGTTTTTATTTTTTCAATGCACAATTTGAAAATTTTCGGTACTTTTCCCCCTCTAAAAATTTGGCTCCCGCACGCCCCTCTATATGGGGAGGGGCTATGAGAATTTTGGAAAGGCTTTAGTGGGACATGGTACAAAAAGGTTAAAAACACTTATGAAAGAAAACAATAAATAACCTCAGACGAGTGTTCTGAGATATTTTCGAACTGAATTTTAATTTGAAAGCTTTCGAATTAGAATCTTCAGTTTTCAGGTATCTCCGAATTCAGGCATACAAATGATCCATTTTAGAAACAGCATGAGTAAAACCCTTGAATTCATCTTCAACAGTGAGGCTCCAAACCTTGAAAAAATTAATAAATATCTCTGCCTAAAATTTTCATGACTGCTTCAACTTGTCACATTGAATACGACCTCTCGTGATGAAGAAACACAAATTATGTTTATTGTGTACATTATTGTGTATATTTATTATGTACAATAACAGCAATTCGATCTGTGGAATGGAAGCTAAGTACCTATTTCCTGAGTAATCAGTCCATCAGTTTAATGAATATGGACGACTTCATCGTTGGAAATATGCATTATTTGCTTCCACATGATCATTTGTCTTTCATTTCTCATCATTCTACGAGTTAGTTGGACGGAAAAAAAAAGATACGGTTATCGGTCGTGGATCAGAATTTCAGAATGATCGAAAACGCCGCGAAAGCTGGTTTCAGACGTTCTATTAAGCTCCTTTCGCTGTAATGTAGTGGAAATGGGGGGAGGAATATACGAACCTACACAGGAGCAATTCCCGTTAGAGATCTCGAATCGTTGGATATATGGGGTCACTCCTTTAATCTGCTATTATAAATTCTTTCCAGGTATGCAAATACAAGAGATATTTCTTCCATATCGGATACTTTTGGGCACCAGGCATGGATGCTGGGTCGTGCAGATCTGCATAAAGATGAAAATGAATATTCGGGGCCCATCTCTCCTGATAAGGGGGTATCTGAAATTATTGAATTATGTGCAAAGCAGTGGCGGTGCACAAACTTAGAATAAACTGCTGCAATTTTCTCAATATGAACATTAATAAGAGTGACATTCGAGATAATATTTTGTAATTTAATGAATACCCAAAAGGATTATTAAATACACTCCCCGTCAATAAATTCCGGGAAGGCAAAATTTTTGTCAAATTCAACACCCTGTATCTTTTTTCGTGGTTCTCCGATTTCGTTGAAATTTTCACCAGGTATAGTATTGGGTCTTGTTATATCAACCTGAAATTAACTTTGCGAAAATACCTGCAGTTCATCCGTTATAAAGAGTGAAACAAAACCTTGTTTTATACCCTTAATTTCTAAACACCGTGTGGTGAATTTGAGGCGGCAAATTTGATATCACTCAGTTTTAATTTGAATTGTGACCCTTTCTTAACAAAATGTTTTTTGATTTACGCCAGTATCTGGTTTTTTAAAAAGATACACATTTTCGAATAAAGTGTTGCACTTTTTCAATTTTTATAACAATTTAAGACATTACAATACCTTATCGACTAGTAACATAAACAAACATCTGAAAATTAATAGCGTGTATTTCAACCCCGCTTTCTCATCACTTCTACCATACGCCGTGGCATACTTTCAATGCATTTACGAATTGCTTCTGGGAGAAGCAACAATTTCAGTTAATGCAGAACAATGCTAGGCTTCACGTTGCACGGGTTGTAACATAATATTTTGAAGGGGCGAATATTCAACGATTCGTGTGGCCAGCCAGAAGGCCATTCAATTGAACATGTATGGGATATGCTAGATAGACATGTTCGAAATCGGCAGCCCAACACCTTGCCCGATTTACCAACAGCCCTTCTTGAAGAACGGGAAAATATTCCCCCAGAAGCAATTCGGAAAGGCCTTGAAAGTATGCCACGTCGTATGGTAGAAGTGATGAGAAAGCGAAGTGGAAATACACGCCATTAATTTTGAGATGTTTGTTCATGTTTACTAGTCGATAAGGTATTGTAATATTTCAAATTGTTATAAAAATTGAAAAAATACAACACTTTCTTTGAAAATGTGTATCTTTTTTTTTTAGAGCAGATACTGACGTAAATCAAAAAACATTTTGTTAAGAAAGGGTCACACTTCAAATTGAAACTGAACGATATCAAATTTTCCGCCTCAAATTCACCACAGGGTGTTTAGAAATGAAGGGTATGAAACAAGGTTTCGCTTCACCCTGTATAACGGATGAAGTACAAGTATTTTCACAAAGAAAATTTCAGGTTAATATAACAAGACCCAATGCTATACCTGGTGAAAATTTCAACAAAATCGGAGAACCACGAAAAAAGATACAGGGTGTTGAATTTGACAAAAATTTTGTCTGTCCAGAATTTATTGACGGGGAGTATATTTATGTCACAAATACCTTGGCTATTTGTTTAAGACTGTAACGTTTAGGAAATATTTTTAATTGTTTCTCACCATGCAGAGTACTTTACTTATAACTTTGCTTTCGCTGTTTTGCAATAGCTGGCCGTAGTAGTAAGTGGTTGTTGAAATAAACAGATCTTAGATGTTATACAATAAGCTTAGGTATTTGTTAACATGACGCCATCGAAATATTTGTCGATTCGTGTCAGCATCATATAGTTTTTCCCGATTCATCATGTCAGTTTACGAGCCGAATTCTCGTCATTTGCGGGAGGTTTTAATTGTCTGCTTTATAATGAAGAAATTTGCGGCTAAGCGCGGTTTCACACGGTCCGGGTGTATGTCCGTCCGGGTTTTCGCCCGTCAACCGGACAAGTAGAAATACACAGTTTAGCATAGGTTCTTTCACACTTTCCGGACACGGGTGAATCGCCTTCCGGGCATACAAAACGCCCGGATGTTCCTGCTAGAACTCACGGAGCCCGGACGGGCAATCGCCCGGACCATGCCCTAGCGGACTACAGTGTGCCATGACTGCGTTCACACGATCCGGATGTTTAGTCGTCTGATTGTTCTGGACTAGAAGAAATATATTCCGAAATCCTGATAACTCTAGTACAGGAGAAACCCGAAATCTCGGATAAAGGAGCGGAGGATTACAACAATCGATAAAAAAAACTGAAGTGTAGAGAAATATTTGTGCCAAGTTGAGGGAAAATTTCGTATGAATTTGAGTGCAAAGGGTGAACCCAAATTTGCCTATTTCGTTGTTTTTTTCGCCGATGTTTTAATAAAGCGATCAATATATGTTTGCTTCTACTGTCCATCGAAATCAGAGGCAAACAGAAGTTTTTCCTGAAAACTTAATATGTTTTCTCGCCCAGTCTCAAATTTTTACGCAGGGGGCCTTTCTTATATTATAAAAAATTTTTTTCTAATTGTTTCTTCTTTCAGTGACTGGGAGAGAAAACCCATATTAAGTTTTCAGGAAAATGCAGAGACCTCCCAGAAAATATTTCAATAGATATCTGCAAACTGAAGTACCTACTCGTACCTAGCACCTAGCAATCCGGATTTTCGCAGTTCCCGTGTGAAGAGAGCTTCCGGGTGCCGCCCGGACGGGCGATTACCCGGACGGACAAATACCCGGACCGTGTGAAACCGCGCTAAGGCTCATCGAATGCACTCAAATAACTATGGTGAGGCCGCTATTAGTGAAAGAACGTGCTGAGAGTGGTTTCAAAGCTTCAAGAGCGGCGATTTTAACGTCTAAGACCAACATGGCGGTCGGAAAGATGCAGAATTGGAGGGGTTGGAATTTTTAATGAATAAAAAAACAATCACTAGAAATTTTTTATTCATTCTTGAAGGTTCAAAATACTGAAAAATCTGATATAGGTAGAAAAATTGAACCATTTCAACCATTTAAATTTTTTTCAAAAGAAACATAACGATTAACTGATTCTAAGTGTAGTAAGAACAAATCTGAACACCTAAAACTACACTGCGCAAAAAAATCAACGCATATTCTGAAAATCCCAATTTTAATAGAAGTTAACTCTACATTGACTTTATAACTTATTTTTTATGTTCTCTGGGGATGCTTTTGAACGAAACAAGACACATTAAATGGAAGAAAAATTCGGGATTTCACCGAATATTATGTGAAAAAAGAGAAATGAACTATTCTCAAAATACTGAAATGCTGATAAGTGATTTAATACTTGGTATTTCCACCCCTTGCGTTAATTACAGCTCGGCAACGACGGTTCATACTCAAAATGAGTGATCTTAAAATGTTCTGATCTAATCCTTCCCAGATTTCTCCGAGTTGGATTCCTAAGTCATTAAGAGTAACTGGATGATTTTCTGAACTTCTCAGCCTTCTATTGAGGTTGTCCCAAACCTGCTCAATCGGATTGAGATCTGGACTTCTTGCTGGTCGAGAGACTTCAATCTCTTCAAGGTACTCTGAAAGATGCGAGTACGATGGCATTATTGTCCATAAAAATGAAATTTTCACCAATGTATGGGACAAATGGACCTACATGCTCTTCAAGAATGTTCCTTATATACATTCATAGCTCCATTATCAACGACCACTAGGTCTGTGCGAGCAGTCAAAGATATTCCACTCCATACCATAATCGATCCTCCCCCGAAACCAGTAGTATTCAGGAAATTGCACTGAGCATATCTTTCGTGTGGACGTCGTATACAAGGAAACGTCGATAACAATGGTGGAGGCAGAATCTAGACTCATCTGTGAAGGGAACTCCTTCCCAATCGGCCTCTTCCCAATGGATATTCTCTCTCGCAAAATCCAAACGCGCCCTTCGATGGGCTGGAGTAAGAGCTGGGCCTCTATGCCGCGACACGAGGCCTTAAATCATATTCTCTGAGGCGATTTCTTATTGTCTGAGTGCTAATTTGCACCCCATGAGTTTGCTCAAGCTGATTTTGAAGCAGGCGAGCGGTTGCAAACCGTTGTCTCAACGAAGAAACTCTCAAGTAACGTTCTTGAATGGCAGTTGTTACCCGTGGTCTACCCAGTCCTGGTCTTCAGACATTCATACCTGTCTCCCTGAATCGCTGCAACATTCTGGACACACTTGTATGGGAAACTCCAAACCTTTCTGCAATTCTTGTGTATGTCCATCCTTCTTCTCGCAAAATACTGTTTGGGCACATTCCTTTTGGGTCAAATTGCGTGTTTCGCGTTGCATAGCGATCGAGTGTAGAAAATCAAACGAAAGAAAAACTATTGATCACTAGAATTGATCGAGAACAACTGATTTTAGAATGGGGCCAATACATTCAAAATCTGATAATATGACCTTTTTTTATTCCTGCTGGGAAAAAACATCTGTATTGAAGAAAAACGTTGAAAGTGGATAACATATGCATGCATAATTCTGATAAAAATAATTATCATTGAGAACACCTTCAGTTGTATAATAAATTTGAGATTTCCATAATGTGCATTGATTTTTTTGAGCAGTGTAGTTGTCATAACAGAGATTTATTTTGGATTTGCATTGAAAAATGGAGCCATGTTTTTCATTGTCAAGACATCACACTTGAACGGCTAGACTTATTTCGCTAATTCACTCATTGTTAGGTTTGATATGATGAGCAAAAAGTTTTCATGAATTAGATAATTGATAAATAATATGGACTGGCGCATTCACCAATTCGCTACCTGAGCATGTTTCAAATTAATTTATATAAATAAAGCACGAATTTTCTTGGCTTGCTAAAAATATAATTATTGATGCATGAGAAATGAAAGTTTAAAATTGAACAAAGATGATAATCAAATTAACCAAATGTACCTGGACGAAAAAGTATCATCTGGCTTACTCCAAAAAGTGGTGTTGAATAATTCTTGAAAATTATTCTAAGTAAAGATGTGTGACAGAGAGATGCTAGAAAATTAAAACTGGAAAAATATCGAATAACTAGATAATACAAATTATGGGAGTAATGTAGTAGAGGCATTTCGAATGAATTTTCGAAGGGAGGCTCCCCAACGTAATACTGAACTGAGAAGCCAGAAACTATGTTGAATAGGAGGAAGCATCCATAAGGTAAATTTTGATAGAAACTTTCATACCGGAAGTTGGAGTTGGACAATATTTGATGCCAAGTTTTCAGGTTCAGTAGTTACTGAATGGATGGGCGCTCCAGCAATGAATTTGAAATATGATCACGTATATTTTATACAGGATGTCATTTTGAGAACTTGCCAGGCCATTTATGACAGGACAGGAATATTTTGAGAGAAAATTTTTAAAAGGACAGGGACAAATTCAGTGCACAATTGAAGCCAAAACCTCCTCAACCCTAGGAGTAGGGGTTGTCCCCCCTTAATTCTCAATAGGGAATAAATTATGCACTATAATTTTATTGGAAGACAATTTGTGTTTCTTGAATGTGTTCAATTCGTTGTATCAACCGTACTTCCAAATACGACAATGCTTCAAAAATCTGTTTCATATCTTTAAAGAATGTAGAGTTTTGCGCAGCGCAAATAATAATAAAATCTCCGGTAATATGACCTAGTCTAACGAACCATCCAAAGAAGTAGGGAATTAAGAATTATTCCTATTTTTTGATACTCCAGTGTTCTATCTACGTGTTATTCATTATCGTATTGGAAGATTCAAGCTCTTTGAAGTTATGATCAGTATTTATGAATAATTTCAAATATAATAATATTCTTAAATTTTTCAATTTTCCTCGTGATAAAAACGAGCTATAGCACAGCCTACTAAAACAGGCCGAAAGGTTAGACGTTGCAACGTGTCTAGTGGCACGCGTAGATATAGAAAGTATACAGTTTTCTTGTGCAATTCACAATGTTTTCGATATAATTTCGAATTCATTTCAATTCACTATTAAATGAAGAACTGTAGGGAGGAAAACAAAACAGCCTTTTGTTTATCTGCGGATAATTTCTTAATATTATATCGCAAAACAATCCAGAACTCACCATGAGCAGGTAGCTGTTGTATTGAGTTCCACAAGATTACAATCAGAATGAAAATTATATTACTTTCTGAAGCGAATAACGTAGGCGAATGAACATCAGAAGAGGAAAAAAAAGTCACAAATATACCTGTCACCTAATAACCACTTAAAGTTAGAAATGGGTAGGTACGTCTACTTCGTCTCTAAATACGACTTCGATTCTCAAATTACTCAATATCTTAAACCCCGATGATATTTTCGGAAATGCCCCCTGAAAATTTATATTGTAGAACTGAACGAAGTAATTTTCTCTAACGTTGGAAAAGAGGTTGAAAATTGCCTTGTCTTTGAAATGACAACAAAAGTCTGAAAATCTTGTTTGTCCAAATCGGTGTTAACATTATCATAATGGACAACTTATTTTTTGTCCCCGTTCCTCAGGATCAGTTCTTTTCGGAGTAACTGAAGACGCCATGTAACTCGGTCGATTTGGGAAAATTGAAGGAAATGCATCATCAGTTAATTTTGGAATTTTTCGGGGTATATTAATAACTGAACCTTCGGCGGTTGATAGAGTTATTTCTCAAAATATGGGAATCTACAAAATGTTTCATACAAACTACACTGTCATCGTTGACTTTCTCTATGAATTGCGTTGAGCCATTTTCTTCCTTTGCGGGATCTTTCGGAAATCTAAATACCAAAACTTTCTGATTAGTAGATTTATATAGTTGCTTTTGCAACCAGGCACGAGGCATAGTACTCAAATCGAAGATTTCCAAATGAAATTTTAATAAATATTAAAATGAGAAACCTTCCTGTTGATAATCCTTCCAGATATGAACACTAAAATTCGAGAAAGTCAATCACAAACGCGATACATATGTTCCTGCAACTGCAACACTTATTTTCACTTTATTTATTGATTGAAAAACCGATCACACGAACACGAAAAAACACAAACCTTTTTACACGTTTCCCGGTCGAATTTTTTATGCGAACTATCACATGTTACGCTTCAAAACAGAACTGCAAGTGCAAAGTCTAAGCCTGGCACAAGCCCATGTGAGGTTCCGGCAACGTCGCATTTTAAAGCAACATTCTGGCCTGTTAACTATCGTAGGCTGCAGCTATAGTCAAAGATAGTTAAAAAGTTGATAGTTTAAAAGGGGATACAGTCCACTGCGACCTTATGGTCTATTGTGCCCATAGTCAAAGCTAGTGATATGGCAATCAAAATGAATCCAGAATGGTTAGATTACGAGAAAATGCTATAGGTAGCATTGCATGATTCCATTCAATTTTCCAGTCATTTTAAAATTGAGTGAAAAGTGATTCAATGCAAGTAATTAATTATATCATTTCTATTAGCTGTGAAAATATTTAATTCCATTCAATTTTCCATTCATTTTAAAATTGAGTGAAAAGTGATTCAATGCAAGTATTTAATTATATCATTTCTATTAGCTGTGAAAATATTTAATTCCTCCAACATACTCGTAATTTAATATATTATAATATCAGAGTACGATGAGAGCAGTTGATTAGTTATATTTTTTATCCACTCCTATTGAATAATGTATTCATTATTCAACTGCATTTGAGCAATTAATAGTATCTATGAACAAACAGCGGGAGTTATAATAACTCCCGCCTATAAATCCCTCTAATCAATCAGAATAGACTCATAGAATTATTTGACAACCGAATCTCAAGCTACTTTTGTGCTTCTGTACGAGCCGGTTGACAGAGAGGGAACATCTCATTATTGTTATTGATGGGAGTAATGTCACTTGAATAATTCTGACGTTTTCAAATTTAGTTGACACCTAATTATTGTTGTGAATGTTTTTCTGAATAAGACCTCCGATAGTGAGGATGAAATATTATGTAGGTACACTTCCAGAAATAAGACAAGCAGCTAGTGCTACAGTAGGTACAGAATTCATTGCCCGCGAGAAATCCCAAATCAAATATAGAGGTGTATCAAAAATTTTCAAAAATGATGTATGGTAGTAAGAATGTATATTATTATAGTTGTGGATAAAGTATAGTATTCAACTTGCAGTAATGGTCATAACTCCCTTGATGAATTACAGCACTCGCCTGCGGCTCGCGCTGCAAACTTCATCTGCGGGAGTTATGACTTGCATTACTGCTCGTTAAATAATATATTATTATTTGTAAATTTTATTTAGGTCATTCTATGACGTTTGTGGCTCAATTTTATAGAGATTCCGATCCCCACATTCGATTCTCGTGAAATATGTTACAAAATTCATGTCTTTCACCCTCCTAAACAGAAATGACTTCATAAAATATACTCAATCTGAAAATGATAACAAAAAGAACAACTTTTTGGAGCCCATTACCTAGATCCTTTTTTTCAGACGTGTGTACTATTATTTCTTTCTTAGGATGAAAATGAAAACATTTGTCGGCCATATTGGTAGACCTTCCCGGACGCCAAAACATTTCACTAATACTCCGTCCCGTCCTTTTTTATTCAAAGGTCGCAAACGATGAAAAATGTATCCTGGTTCTCCAGAAATTCCAGAACGCGTGGATGTGATTAAGCAAGAACATACGTCTTGCCGCCCAAGAGCACCAAACACCACCGAAATGCCGTTTGTTAGACTCGAATTTCTGGCGGCGAGACCGGTTGGAGGAAACCCAGAGTGCATTTTCTTCTTGATTTATGAACGTTTTAATTTCGTCTCCAGTAGATTCCCATTTGAATTCTCATCCGAAAGTCATTAAGGTGGATCGGGACTGCTCCCAAGTTTTTGAACTATTGTCGGATTAGGCGCATGAGGAGTGCGAGTAATTACTCCAACTATCACCTGATAGTCGGGAAATTTTTGGGAGAATGAGGCGAGGAGATGAATCAAGATGTCTGAAAAATGTTCGGAATGTCGCCTTGGAATGTTTCGTTAATTTTCAAATAAATACACTGAGCAAAAAAATTAACGCACATTATGGAAATCTCAAAGTTATTTTACAACTGATGGTGTCCTCAATGATAATTATTTTCATCAGAATTATGCATGCATATGTTATTCACTTTCAACGTTTTTCTTTAATAAAGATGTTTTTTCCCAGCAGGAATAAAAAAAATGATATTATCAGATTTTGAATGTATTGGCTCCATTCTAAAATCAGTTGTTCTCGATCAATTCTAGTGATAAATACTTTTTATTTCGTTCGATTTTCTACTCGATCGATATGCAACGCGAAACACGCAATTTGACCCAACAGGAATGTGCCCAAGCGGTAGTTTTGCGAGAAGAAGGGTGGACCTACACAAGAATTGCAGAAAGGTTTGGAGTTTCCAATACAAGTGTGTCCAAAATGTTGTGGCGATTCAGGGAGACAGGTATGAATGTCCGAAAACCAGGACAGGGTAGACCACGGGTAACAATTGCCATTCAAGAACGTTACTTGAGAGGTTCTTCGTTGAGTCAACGGTTTGCAACCGCTCGCCTCCTTCAAAATCAGCTTGAGCAAACTCATGGGGTGCAAATTAGCACTCAGAGAATATGATTTAAGGCCTCGTGTCGCGGCAAGAGGCCCAGCTCTTACCCCAGCCCATCGAAGGGCAAGTTTGGATTTTGCGAGAGAGCATATCCATTGGGAAGAGGCCGATTGGGAAAGAGTTCTCTTCACAGATGAGTCTAGATTCTGCCTCTACCATTCCCTTGTATAAAGATGTGCTCAGTGCAATTTCCTGAATACTACTGGTTTCGGGGGAGGATCGATTATGGTATGGGGTGGAATATCTTTGACTGCACACACAGACCTAGTGGTCGTTGATAATGAAGCTATGAATGCTAATAAGTATATAAGGAACATTCTTGAAAAGCATGTAGTGCCATTTGCCCCATACATTGGTGAAAATTTCATTTTTATGGACAATAATGCCAGACCCCATCGTACGCGCATCTTTCAGGAGTACCTTGAAGAGGTTGAAGTCTCTCGAATTGAATGGCCAGCAAGAAGTCCAGATCTCAATCCGATTGAGCAGGTTTGGAACAACAGCAATACGAGGCTGAGAAGTTCAGAAAATTATCCAGCTGCTCTTAATGACTTATGAAATGTACGAAAAGCACGATGAGTTTGACGAACAGAAACATTATTTTGATAAAAAAATTTAACTTTTTGCAGGCGTTTTTTTCTAGTCTAAGTCTATTCATAATGAAATATCAAACCCAACTAAACAAAAAGCAACAATCGAATGTTGAATAGGTTGAAAAATAAAGCAGTATTGCCAACTCAAAGTTGTATTACTTAAAAAAAACACCCGATATATCATATAGACACCTTCATATCAGAGTAAGTATATATTTCATTTTTTGAATTAATTAAACAATGTTTGGCATTGGAATATTTTTTATTTGTTTTTCTAGTTGTGTTACTTTTGAAGCAATAGTGCACTATGTGATTATAGAGTAGATAATAGTATATTCTAAAACAAGTTGCAGAATGAGCTCCTATTCCAATACGAATGCGAAATTGTTGGAAGTGCCTTTTTCCCCGAGTTTTAGACGATGTTTTCTCTATTTGAGTCAAGTTTTGTGAAATACTCTCGATTTTCAAATAAGAATTCAGATTAGTAACTTTCGTACTGTATCTTGACAGTTGGTGTGACTTACAAAATTTGACAGATTACGGAATTTGAAATGATTTGATTTGAAAACTGATGGGATGACAACCAAAAAACGAAAAAAATAACTGAGAACAATGCTGTAATGAATTCATTACAGCACTTCTTTCAATACTGTAATGAACTCATTACGATACTGAAATAGAGAAATATAAATAAGGATTGATTGATTGCATTTGCACCTCATTCAAAGACTACCATCGACCTGATAATCATTAATGGTTACATTTCATCTCTTTTGCACGCCTCCAATCAGACCAATTCCCATTAAAAACGACGGCTGATGTCAATCCGAATTAAACAGCTGACCCGTTATAAATATATATTGACGTCATAACAGTCTCGTTATAAAACTAATTTTGCTGTAAAACGAAGCTTTTTTCGCTTCTATCTTTCGGACAGGGCAGGAATTGGGTCGCATAAAATCCGTGCTTCGGCTTTATTATCGTTATCCATATTGCAAACTAATTCTGATACCGGATATTGAAAATTTTATGCATCTAGGCGGCTAAGTGAATTGGCATTCAGGCGAGAATTACAATAGGTGTACGGCGTGTTTCGACGTAAAATAACTACAATATAGCGTCCTCATGAGGCACCGAACCCTGCAACAGAACCTCGTTAGTTGGACGTTCGGCTTCCATAATCTAAAATCGGACAGTAAATTTTCAAAATATTGACATAATAAGAGTCCACTCGCCGTGGTGTATTTGGAATTATTCATCAAACGTCAAGTCAACAACGTCATCAAGTTGAGAATTCGTGGCGAAAAGATTGGAGAAGTCGAAAAGATAGGAGAATCAGCGAATATTGCTTGTTTCTCTTTACAACCGGAAAAGTAAAAAAAGATATAAGACAGCACATAAAGGTTTTTTTTTACCTCAGCTTAGGTACTTTTTGTTTCAACATTTATTGTATCATTTTAGCTCTCTGATTCATAAGAATATATATATATATATATATATATATATATATATATATATATATACAGGGTGAGTCTTTGACTTGTACATATATTTTAACCGTATATCCCTGAAGTCAAAAGAAACACTTTTTTTCCCTACCATTTTTTTCGATTCGGCCTAGAAAAAAAGATATAGCTATTTTAAACTTTCATAATGAGCTATGCCACTTCTGGATATCATAGATATATGCCTGCTATTCAAAACTTGGAAATAATAAGCAACTGTTCAATAAAAACAAGCGTCAACTTACTTTTTCAATCCTATTTGACGAAAGATGAAGTACGATTTTGTTAGTTCTGAATAATTACCGAATTTATAAAATGTACGTACAATGAATACTTATACCTCATACAGAATTTCGTTATAGGCAAATGTTGAATAATCTTCTCTTGATTTTTTTCCTTTATTGATAATGAAGTATTCAGCTTGCTATCACCTATATCTTCAGTATGTAATCATTTTTTATCGTTGTTAATAAAATTTCCTGAGGTTCTCCAACAGAATCATAACCTTTCATTTCCAAACATAAACAAATGTCATGGAATTGAATTGAAGGTTCACCGCTAAGCTGAACGTTGCCAGCAGTTAGAACTCCGTAACCATAGATCATGGAGCTACTATAAAGTGCAGAGTGTGCATCGATCAAATGTCATTTTGTGTTGATAGTTTTTTTCAATTATAACGCTGTTGTGAATAATTTGTTAACTGAAATTCGACTTAACATTTCAGAAGATACTCATCATAATGTTTAATATACTTCATAATTTAATTTAAAAGAAAAAATTTTAACTTTGACAAAGCAAATTTTTCGCGACTCTTCTATGTTGATCGTTGTTGCGCATAGAGTGATCAACAAACAATTCAAATTGGGAATTTATGGTATCGGGATTTTCAATTGAAACGTTATTTCGTTTATTCGACTTCATCAGTGTGAATCTGCAGAATGTATTTTAACCAGGAAATGGTCGATATGCTGAAATGCTTTTTCACTAATGGAAAAACTTGTTAACAGCAGTTTTGTGAATAATGTGGCTGAATTGTGATCGCGTGTGTCAAGTGCATGTTAAGATTCGAATGCCAGAGACACCAACATGATTGCCTCTGGGTGGAGCATTCACTCCGGCTTTTAATGAAAGCGGAAAGTTAGGGCTTCTAACGAACAATCCCCTTAAAAAAATGTAACTTGCCTGAAGAATTATGTATTTAGAAAGAAGTGTGTAAATTTGCTCGAATAAACAAGGATGTAAATCGATGAAATAGAGGTGAGCTCATTAATATAACTCAATTTCGAAAGTCCGGTAGTTCCCTATCCATTCATAATAACCTTGTCCTTCCAGAACATAAATCCTCGGATTTAAACGTGATGATTTTCAAAGTGACACAGTAGCAAAAATTGAATTCTGTGCATATTTTCGACAGAGTTACATTCAGCCAAAGTACCCAATTCATGGAATTTCTCAGATATTTTTTTCTTCCAATATGGGTTATACAAGAAAATATCAAGAATACTTTTATATTCCAAAATGAATTAATCTTCATCTCATCACATTGAATTTACTGTTTACAATCAGACTCTTTGTATTTCTGGTGAATTTATGGAATGTTATGGTCGTAATTGAGAAACTGGCGGATGTAAGAGGAATTTTGTGGTGGGGATAGATTAATCACGTTTTCGAAAAACTATATTCCTAAAATCACTTCATTCGACAGATTCGTTTGCGAAATATAACTGAAAATTAAATTTTTTTTATGGATTCCCGACAGCCTGTATCTTTTCAAAGAATACGAATCGGAAAAAATGGAAGATGAAGAAAGTGTTTCTTTTGACTACAGGAATCTACGGTTAAAATATATGTACAAGTCAAAGACTCACCCTGTATATATAATCTGAAGGTACTCGTTTTCTACGTTGACATGTTTTCTTAAAGATTTTGCCTAATAGTTAGAGGAATCTGATATAGACGTAAAGTGGTTCTGATAGTTAGAAATTTTATTGTTCCGTCATTGTTTTAAGACAAATAAAAATTCGAGAAGAAAACATTCGGAAATTAATTCACCTTGGATGTCTTCAACTCCACCAACATCTGGGTTAGTGGATTGCGCTGTTTTCCAATAATGAAAAAAGATGCTTGGAGAAATTTGAAATATTCAACGAGACCAGAACCTCATTTGAAGTTACACTCGTTATTCGTTATGGAATCATATAAAATTCAAATAACTCCTAAATCTTGTTTCATCCGAGGACGATTCGTTTGAGGATGGTTTTAATCTCTTTGAAGTCGGGAAAATCCGAATTTTTTACTGATAGGCGCCCGGGAAAGCTTAAAATCGATTCTAACTTCATTTCGACCCCATCGGCTCATAAACTGCGCGCCAATAAATAGGTCGACAGCTGGAATAGACGTTCATCTGGTCCAGAGAGATTATGAAGAAATTGTTTCGACAGTTTTCTAACTAGCAATGAAATTTTGTATCCTATGAAATAATTTCAGCCAATCATGTCAACATTACATTGATATATACAGAGTTTCCCATAATTAGACCGAGAAACTTCTAGTGGATGTTCTAGACATTATTTGAGAAAGTTTCGACCCAAATCATATACTAAAAAAATGCTTCCTTAAGGTGCTAGGGCCCTCTGAAGATGACTTCTAGGAAACACTTTTTGTCACATATCTCCAAAACTGCGTCACCTAGTGTTAAAATTTCACACATTAGCTACTATCAATAATACACATCGAATGGTTCGAGTGAATTTTTTTCATCTCAATCATAAGCGTATCATTCTGGAGGGGCGAGGGTTATTTTTAGTGACAACTTTTCCACCTTTCATTATTTTACATTATTTTTTCGTGAGAAAAGGTGCTCTTGTGTGACATCGCCCAGTTGCACCAGTTTGGAAAAAAAATTGATTTTAAATTTTGTTTCTTATCATTTAGTTAAGTACAAAGAACTCTCAGTAGCTCTTTGAAAAATGAACTTCAAGGAAATTAAATGATTTAGCATTATGATTGTGTTATGAGACGAAGCTCTCATAAAATTATCAAAATCAAGTAAAATAAATTGATATTTCACTCACTTCATTATGATTTTAATTCTTATGAATTAGAGAGCTAAAATAATACCATAAATGTTGAAACAATAAGTACCTAAGCTGAGGAAAAAAAAATAGGGTACCATAACATTCCTCGTATGATATTATAGTATCATACGATACCATATAGCCAGGAAAAAAAACCTCAGCCGAAAAAATCTGTCTCCCCGTAAAAAAATAAAATAAAATTGTTGTATCTGAATATTTTATATGGAAGGACATCACGATTATCGGAACGGCTCTTCGAAAGAAGGATTTCCAAACACAAACTCCAACCTGAAAATAAAAAAGTACGGAACAGCAAGAGACTGCAATTTATACTTCATCAAATTGATCTAAAATTTTTAACCCATTGCAAAAATGAATTTGATACATCGTGTATGGCTCTAATGCCATCTTGAAATTTATAAATGGAAAAATTATCAATTAGGTGCTATTGGTACGACCATGTTCTTATTCGATTGAGAAGGGAAGGTTTAAACCAGGAATTTTATTCGATGGATCAGGTATCAGAACTTTATTAGATAAAGAATATGCATCCGATTCAAATTTCCAGATTTCTTTGTAGCTGTTCGAAATCAGGAAGTTATTCGACCAAATAGGTTTACGGGATTTCAGTCTTGGAATTTTATTTACTGGAACGTAGGAAAGTATCGGAAAAGAATCCGGAAATAAATTTAATTTATTCCAAGAATTCCAAGTTGTTGACTGTCTTCGAATATGGGAAGGAACTATATTTGATAGCACTATTAGCCATTGGATAGGTGTAGATCGGATGGTTCCAGTAATTATTCTCATTGATAAATTGAGCTGTTCGTCGATTTTCTGAACATGAACACTATTGAGCCAAACAGGGCAACAATATTCAGCGGTGGAAAAAACCAGGGCAAGGGCTGCTGTGCGAAGAGTAGTCGGATCAGCACTCCATGACGTACCAGCAAGTTTCTGTAGAATGTTATTTTACGTTTTCAGCTTCATCCGTAAGTCATCCAAATGTGCTTTGTAATTCAGAGAGGAATCTAATTTAACACCTAGGTATTTGGGAGTAAAATTATGTTTCAAAGGAAAGTTTCCGAAAAGGACATTTAATTTCCTAAATTTTTTATGGTTTTTCAAATGAAATAACGAAACCTCGGTTTTATTCGGATTTGGGCACAAACGCCATGCGAAAAGATAATTTTTCAAAATATTCAGATCAGAAGTTAAATTTTCTTCAATACTTTGAAAATCAGAATGTCGGAAAGCGAGTGCAATATCGTCGGCGTAAATGAATTTTTCAGATGAAGTACAAGGAATATCACACAAATATAAAATGAAAAGAAGGGGTGCTAAAACAGATCCTTGTGGAAGACCATTGTTCATAGTTTTGAAGTTACTACTATTATCATCAACAAAAACACGAAATCTTCTATCCGACAACATATTCTCCAATAGACGAATCATCTTTCCACATTTAAGATGTGTGTAAAGTTTATAGATCAAACCATCTTTCCATACCGTGTCGTAGGCAGACGATAAATCTATGAAAGCTAACGAGCATTGAGTAGTGAACGAAATGAAAATCACTCACATGTTGGTAATCATTATAAATAATATTCTTGTTTCTCATGCCTAATTGAATACCAATACAATATTCTAGTTATTTGTTCATCTTCATTCGTAAAACTTCTCACATTCACAAGCCCTGAAGAAGAAATCGATACCCTCCGGTGGGTTGGCACTGTTATAAGATTTGCTATCGAAAATCTCAGTTTTTGGTCGAATGATTCAATCAGATCTATTTTCTTCCAGAGCCCCACACCTCCCCAATACGTATTTTGGTACCACAATGAACATATGATAAATTACGACACCGCAAGAGGAGGAATAACGGTGGACACGGTTCCAGGACCACGCACGCAGAGCCGTCTGACCATACGGGACACCAATGATGCAGATTCCGGGAACTACACCTGCTCTGCCTCAAACACAGAGCCAGCTTCCATCTATGTTTTCGTTTCAGAAGGTAAGAATCGCATAAGGTCCTACGGTGTTCCCCAAACTGCAGAAATTACTCTAGCTAGGAAGGTCAGAATGATTCTGGTACTTCTCGATGGGGGGGGATGGGGGGTGATGATCCCCCCCAATGTTGAATGAAGTTGGCAAATTTTCAAACCAGTCGGAAGATTTTCAAAGGATTTGGAAGAATTTCTAAGGAGTTGGTAAAATTTCAAAGCAGTTAAAAAAATTTCAAAAGAGTTGAATAAATTTCAAACTAGTTGGAAAAATTTCAAAGCAGTTGGAAAAAATTCCTAAACAGTTGGAAAAAGTTCAAAGCAGTTGGTAAAATTCCAAAGCAGTTGAAATACATAATTCCGAGAGAGTTATGAATTAAGAAAGAATCTGAACTAGAAAAAACAAGTTTGTAATCAGTACTTGACAATATATTTATCGCTGGCAATAAAAGGCATTTAACCCAAAATTTTTACCATCAAGTGTTTGAAGAGGCCTCAAGAAGTAGGTACCTAGTTTTTAGTTACGTCGCATGAACTATAAAATATCATAAAAATAGAATAAGAAACAGATTGTACGTAAATGGATTTTTTATTTTCAATATCTGCTCTACATGTTTCGCCTTCTCAAGGCATCTTCAGGAGCTCTGTAATTTGGGAAATTAATCCTAACATTACAATTTTTTTTCGAATCAACTTACTCGTCCAAATATACAGAATAAATATAATAAATGAAAAAAACCATCTGGTATCATGAATTTAAGCTGTTACCATCAGATAAGCAGAATCATCATTAGGTACGCTGTTCGTACATTGTGTTATAGTTTTGCGAATAAACAACATGTGTAAATAAATTCAAATAGTGAACCGAAAAAGATTAAAAGTGAAGTTTGAGTTATAAAAAATTACAAAAAAAATTATGAACAGAAAATATACGAAGGACACCAAGTGTAAAGGAAAATTATGGGCAGTAACCACAGAATATCGGAAGGTTATTTGTTTAATTTTTTTTCAACAATAAAAACTGAAATTAGCTACGAAACACAAATCCAACACAACAAAAATCATTCAAAACACTAAATATATGCTAAATTCCCAACATTAATTGCAATAAACGCTGCAAAGAGTTTGAAATAGCCAAATCAAATTAGAAAATCATGTTCAAAATTGTTTCTTCAATATGACTGATTTAGGGCAAAACCGTTTTCCTACTAAATAGGGAATCTGTTTTTTTCAAGAAGTATCTTGATTTATGACACACATTTTCTGTTTTAGTCCTCAGTTATGTTGCTCTTCTTTATTTCATAGAATCTGTTAGCAAAAGTAAGGCTCATTTTCCATCAAAAGGAAATATATTTTCTGAAAATTTCGTTCCTATTATTTTGTGAAAGGGACCCATGTTAGGGATGAGCAGTTTCAATATTATGAATCTCATCAAAGTTGTAGGTAATAAACTTTGATTTTTCATCCACCCAACATTCAATCATGTATATGTCTTTATTTTATGGAATCCTGCTTTTTTTGCGAAAAATATCGTGTTTTATGATGCTTGAAATTTTGAGATACAGCAAAAAATTAAACTGAACGTAATTAAATAATGATACAAAAACTGTGTCTCAAAGTTTCAAACATACTTTAAGGTACTCCTCACGAAAAAAAAAACGATTCCATGAAATAAAATAACTCACATTATTGAATATTGGGTAATTGTGAAATCAACGTTAATTTCTCATCACTTTGATTGCCAATATTTACTCATTTCACAAAATAAAAAGAATAGATTTTTCAGAAAAAATATTTTCTGTGATGAAACTCAGCCGTGCCTTCGCTCACAGATTCCATGAAATAAAGAAAAGCTACAAAACTGAAGGAACAAACAAGTAGTTTCAAGCAACATCAAGATACTCCTCATGAAAAAAAAACAGACTCCATGAAATCTACTTAATTGAATGATCGGTAGAAATTCATCATTTTGAATTTTTTTTACCGAAACAAATATCATACCATAATATGTATTACGGTTTCCTATTAATTCAATGTACAGTTGGAAAATTTTCGATGGAAAAATTTTTAACCAATAAATTAGGAAACTAGAGTCTTTAAGCTTCAAAAGTAAGTTTTTTTATTTCCAATACGATCATTTTTCACTGAGATACAGCTTATTGAAAATCACCAAAATATTTTGAATTTTCGAATGAAACAGTTCAAAATTTCACTATTGACCTACAACTCGAAAACTAAAGAAGGTACAGAAATGCAGTTGACAACATTATTAGTTCCTTAAGAAGCGATAATCGCATATTCTTCTATCTCTCCTGATTGAAAAGTTCAGGTATGACCAATTCTGTCCACCTGTTCATTTTACAAATTCAGAACTGAAAATATCAGAAAAGGTCGATACCAGGGTTGAACAAACTGCAGACATAAATAAAAGTTCTTCGTGAATTTGCCGCGGACACATTTTTTCATCGATTCGTCGGCGAAATGCCAGCTCTCGGTAAAAACTCTTCAATATTTCAATTCTCCAATGTCTACCTTCCTCCTCCGGGTTATATTGTATTGAACCGAAGACGTGAAAAAGCTTTCAGCGGGAATCTAGAATTCTGATTGTTTGGAGAGTGAGCTTTGGTCGGTCTGAATTCAGCGTTTGTTCAGTATTCGGTAACGTGAAGCGTTGAATTGCATCATTAGCTTTTCTTTCAACAGATGAGGATTCCTGATTTTTCGTTCGCAGCAGTCTGGGGGCGAATCGTTCAAAAATAACACTGTTTTTCCCCTCCTCGTAATGGTAAACAGCATCGTTTTCATTTTCAGTTGAATTGTAAGCACGGGAAAATGAAAAGTGGACAATGAAAATCCGGAAGAGTGGAAACGATCGATAACAAAAACAACTGTATAGGTAGATGGCAGCGGCAAAATCAACAAATACGAAATGAAACGTTCAGATAATAGGCTTTTTCCAACTCATGAAATTATCGAACAAGGCAGTTGTTTTTATTTTACTCGATAGCTATATCAGTTAATATATTTTTTATTGAGCTTAACAATGTTCCGATGGGACTCTGCAGCTAAAAAATTAGAATTACAGATTCGGTTTATCACTCAAAAATAAAATATATGTCTTAAAGATCAATAGACAATCTTGGAAATACGCGTACTTGAAAATCAAGTTTCTCTATTTCAGTTTCGTAATGAACTCAATACAGCATTATTTTCATTGATATTTTTCGTTTTGTGGTTGTCAATACTGACCCCCGATCCAATCAATTTTCAAATCAAATCAATTTGAATTCCGTAATCTGTCAAATTTAGTAAGTCACACCAATTGCCAAGATACAATACAAAAGTTACTAATCTGAATTTTTCATTGATTTTCCAGAGTATTCCACAAAACTTGACTGAAATAGAGAAACTGTCGTATAATACTGGTAGGAGAAGGCAATTCCAACACGCATTCAATTCAATTTCGCATTAGTGTTGGAATAGAAGTCCATTCTGCAACTTGTTTCAGAATATACTCTCAGGTATAAGCCTGATTCTCAATACTAATAAAAAAAATTGAAGCTGAAGGGTAGGTACTATTGATACCCTGCTAAAATTCTGCAAAGTGCAGATCTTTGATATACACTAGTCATTGCGATATTAGATATTTTTTATTGAGAGACCTAAATTTATACAATATACATGGTGTACCAAGTTCGTCGGCTTATTAGACGTTTTTCGAAAACTAGACCCATTTGAAATCTGAAAATTGGAATTATGATATTTTCGACATAATCTACCGAGCTTAAATATTCTTGAAGCTTGACCACTTTCAGTTATACAGGGAATGTGTATTTTCGTTTCCAATCTTGGTAGAATATTCAATTTTGAGTATACTCTTATTAAAATCGTTGCATTCGTCGAAATACTTTTCAGAATATCGAGAAAAAACTGAAGGCAAATGAGTGTTTTCGGTATTATGTTTGTTATTCCTATTCTAAATATCTCAAGCACAAACCGTTTTCACATATTTGAAGTCGAAGACTGTAGAAAGATTGTACATCTCTAGAATTTTGAAA
This sequence comes from Hippodamia convergens, assembly GCA_038502775.1. Classification (NCBI taxonomy): domain Eukaryota; kingdom Metazoa; phylum Arthropoda; class Insecta; order Coleoptera; family Coccinellidae; genus Hippodamia; species Hippodamia convergens. The sequence continues at coordinate 90,148,532 of CM076607.1, read as the reverse complement.
TACTCGTCACAGGGTGTTCCAGATGTTGGGTCAAATGTTGGAATTAAAAATGGCCCATAACTTTCATTTTTCGAATTAGAACCTTATTTCTTTATAATTGCATTGGATTCTGCGGAGAATGATAGTATTCATGTAAATGGACCTAAAATGAAAAATTCTTGATTTATTTAGGATTTTTTTTATCTCATGTCGTACCTAGAGTCAAATTCATAAAATATTATTCATATTAACAATGATGAACAAATTCAGAAAAAAGGTCTGTCACTAGTGAATTATTGGAATAATTCATCTTTTATGACGATAGATTATTGTTGATATGAAACAGATTTTATGAATTTGACTCTACGTACGACATGAAAACAAAAAATCCTAAATAACTCGAGAATTATTCATTCGAGAAGCATTAACATGAAAACGAAAGTTATGAGTTGATTCCAAGTTTTGACCGAACATTTGGAACACCTGTGACGAGTTTTTCAAAATCCTAGAAATCTACAATATCTCTACATTCTTCGAAAATGGTTTGTGCATAAGATATTTAGAATAGTAATAACAAACATAATACCAAATGATCTTATCTATTTTTCATCAGTTTTTCTCGATATTTTGAAAAGTATTTCGAGAAATGCAACGATTTTTATGAGAGTATATTCAAAATTGAATATTCTATCAAAATTGTAAACGACGAAAAAAAAATTTTTTTTCATACCCTGTACAAGTGTAGGTGTTCAGGCTTCAAAAATTTTTCTCGGTAGTTAATTTCGAACAATATCATAATCCCAATTTTCAGATTTCAAATAGGCACAATTCACCAGAAACGTCTAATAGGCGGTAGAACTTGATACACCCTGTATATTGAAACAAAAAAAACTTTGATGTGGTTCGTGCAACGGGATATCATACAGTTCTACGTATGATAAAAGAAGTTTGGGAAATACCTCAGCAGAAGAAGGCCTGTAACTCCGTGTTAGAAAAAAAATTTTTCGTATATTATACAAGTTGTCCGGAAATGATGAGCAAAAAATTCAGGGGTGATTTGTATACCGAAAATAAATGGTACCTCTTCCTATAAAACTTTTTCAAAAATTTGTTTTAAACAAATTTACAGGGTATTGAAAGTTATTTTTTACGATTATTTCAAAAAAACATATTTCTGTGGCAACCATAACACATGTATCCAAAGAATTTCATGTTTCGGGTTGATAATAAATCGAAAAGATTTCTTATTCATCGCATGCAACCAATGCTATTTTGCGTTTTTCTCGAAAACGGTTAGACTTATCGAAACGAAAATGTCCAGAGGGTGAAAATATTTGGTCAAAATTTGTATACAGTGTAACAGAAAAAACAAACAAAAGTATAGGCTCGTTTGTGGCGCCATAAACAAGATGAGAAAAAATGGTTTGCAAATTCGTTTTGCCCATCTAGTATATATATATATATATTCTTTTGATTGAGATAGCTATAATAATACAATACATATTGAAACAAAAAAGGACCTAGCTGGGGTTAGTGCAACACAGGAAAACCATACAGGTCTGTAGTATGATAAAATGAGGAAAGGGAAAAAAACCCCAAAGAAAAAAAACCCTGACCTCACCCGTGTTAGAAAAAAATTCACGAAAAATATCATTTCAGAGGATCTTGGAGAACATCTAGGTGATCAGAAGAACATCTTCATGTAGTTTTTCTATGGGCAGCAGAGAAAAACAGACTCTTCACCAATCTACTCGAAATTCTAGATCTGAAATAAAAATCTTCATGTAGTTTTTCTATGGGCAGCAGAGAAAAACAGACTCTTCACCAATCTACTCGAAATTCTAGATCTGAAAGAAAAAACTAGTCATTTGTAATCAATTAAATGGTTTTTTAATTAACCACCCATTGCAGAAATTTTTTCTTCATGAATTAAGTTATGACAGAAATGTCACAATGTTTGAAAGAAATGAAAAAACCTAATCAATTTCCCCTTTTCGAATTGCTTAACATAAGAAAACTTATAACACAACAAGCTAAACCGTAATTTGGACTAAGTGAAAAATCAATGACTACATAACTTTCAATAGTCCTCCTTCACGAAGAAGTTCCTCTGTTGCCATGTGGGTTTCTTAGAAGATCTCAACACCATGTTCAGTGGTTAATTTCGGAACGTAATCACTCTTGTCCTTCGAATTCCTCCAATATTCAAATTTAAATTCTCAGCCCTGCTCTCTGATCGTGAGGGTTCTTTCGAACCAGGTACGACCATCCTAGTGGTGATTTTTCGGAACTTCAGATGTTTGAAGACCGCTACGGGATCCTAATCAAAGGAAATCATGTTCCATAGATGAACCAAACATCTTATAACACAAGAAAACAGAATATTTTTCAGGACCAAAAATAACGACATATTCCGAGAATTGTCGAAATGACAATAGTAAAAGCCATCAATGACATTCCGTCGAAATATTATCAACGTGGTAAAACGTAGAGCAAAAAACACTATGAGTAAAATTAAAGTTCAACAATCTGTAACTTTTTTGCTCATCATTTCCGGACACCCCGTATATTGGAGGACTTCTGCCTGATCTAGAAGAACATCTTCATTTAATTCTTCTATGGACACAGGAAAACAGAGTCTTCAGCAATCTAGTCTAATTTCTTAATCTGTATATATAAAAATGAATTGCTGTGCGTTAGGTACGCTAAAACTTGAAAACGGCTGGACCAATTTGGCTAATTTTGGTCTTGACTTATTCGTGGAATTCCAGGGAAGGTTTAAAAAGTTAGAAAATATGAAAATGCAAGGTATTTAATATGGCTTTTCTCTAGAAATATAGGTGATCGATTATCATTGATTTTCGTTGATCATCGCGATGTTTGACAATTAAACATCGAAGTTTTAGAATTTATTTTGCATTATTTATAACATCGTTACATCTATTTCTCGATTTCAAAAATTTCTTCAAGTGAGGACGACGCGAAGTTTGCACAAAAAAACCAATGTTAACAATTAATAATACATAAATAATTAAATTATATTTCGATAAACATCGGGTATCATGTTCGCTTATCTATGTCAATATCGGCTTCGGTGATCATTTGTGAAAGTGTCATTTGAAGGGTCTAAATGCAAAACCAGACATTTGATAGGTGCGTCAAGTTGGTGACTCACTAGTGGAATTTCGATATGAAAATATTTTGGGAATTTTGTGCCCATTCAGTTTTCGAGATATTTCGAAATTTCAATATGAGTCACCAACTTGACGCTGTGACTCATATGTGGAATTTTGATATGGAAATATTTTAGGAATATTGTGCTCATTTTGTGCCAATTTGTGCCGTATGTTACGAATTTTGTGCCCATTCAGTTTTCGAGATATTTCGAGTTTTCACTATGAGTCACCAACTTGACGCTGTGACTCATATATGGAATTTTGGAAATTTTCTTTTTTCGATGAATTGTGTCTATTTTGTGCCAATTTGTGCCGTATATTATGAATTTTGTGCCCATTCAGTTTTCGAGATATTTCGAGTTTTCGTTGAGTCAAGCGTCAAGTTGGTGACTCACATATGGAATTTTGGAAATTTTCTTTTTTCGATAAATTGTGTCTATTTTGTGCCAATTTGTGCCGTAAGTTTTGAATTTTGTGCCCATTTAGTTTTCGAGATATTTCGAGTTTTCATTGTGACGTCACCAACTTGACGCTTGACTTAAAGAAAACTCGAAATATCTCGAAAACTGAATGGGCACAAAATTCGTAATATACGACACAAATTGGCACAAAATGAGCACAAAATTCCAAAAATATTTTCATATCGAAATTCCACTAGTGAGTCACCAACTTGACGCACCTACATTTGATGTATGAGCCGTTCCGAGCAAAACGAGAAAACCTGCCAAAATCATAGTTTTGAATTGAAAAACTCCCAGTTTTGACCATTTGAATTACGAATAGAGGCTTTCAAAAGTCTACTTATGAACCTGAGGGTAGAAGAATCAGATTGCCAGCAACTTTCTCTATTGTAATCCTTCCTTAACTCATTTTTTCGGAAAATGTCAAATGTCTGGTTTTGCATTTAGACGCTTAATTTCAAGTTACGTCCTGTTTTTGCAGTTGATCTTTTTTGATGGATACTCCAAAATTTAGGCTATTGAAAGATGGACCAGTGAACGAGGAATTGAAGAGGGTGCTTCCACTCCCGATGCAGCTCATCTCCTCATAACTGCAGCTATCCGTCTTGCTGCTCAAATATGCGAAAACTAGGATGTTCCCTCCTTGCGTATTTGTTTTGGCTCGGCAATTATGCGTTTTCGGGAAGTTTAATTTTCGAGACTAATACTCGAGGAATATCCGACGCTTAATAAGCGAAGGCGCAGCGCTGGCAATTCCGAAATATACCAATTAATTTTCGCTGGCTCGGAAGGAGGGTGTTAGCCAAACAACTGGCATGTTTCTGAAATACTGGCGTATAATTAACTTCGCGATGTTGAACACCAGATATTCCCAGTTAATGAGTATGTATTTGAGGTGTAATTGTGAAATTTTCATATGAATGTCGTTGGGGGTTTCCCCCTAACCCGCCCGGGAGGGCGCGGGCGGTACTTGCTCGTTATCCGCCCGCGTTAATTGGGCGCAACGTTCCCGTGCGGGCGCAGCTCGAAATTGAACGAATTGAACGCTGGATTGTTATCAGCCGTTTAGGGGTTGATAGATTCCGGGCTCCTCTCGTGGAGCAGCCCCTGTGAAGTGGTCGACTAATTAAAAACGGCCTAATTGATATTTTGACGAGGATGGAGTTACCAGGCGTCGGGAAAAATCACCTAATAATAATGGATTTTTGTACAACTGCCATTAAAAGTGACACTTTTAATGACAGCAAACAATGTTACAATTGATTGTTCACGTAGAAGCGTGTCAATAGTATATAACATTACTAGCAAAGATTATAGAGTTAGAAAGATAGGAAACGCTCATACATCTGTGGTACTAAATTCCGACTACGATTTTTGGCTAGTTTCTTACTTTTGACACCTAGATGACGCTGAAAACATAATTCAGTACAGAAAACTATTTTAATAGACTCGAAATTCGAATTGTACTTTTCATAAATTTCCATTAAATTGAGTATTCTTTGTCGAGCTTTTAGAGAAACATCCTGATCGACAAAACAAAAACAGAGCTCCGTTTTTTTATCAGGATGATATTTTCCATCTACACATTGTTTTGAATCAAGTGAAATACGCTTCTGGATTCTTTATATTTTTATTTGAAATGATTGTGTAAAATCAACTACAATACAATAATTATGAAATTAAGAACATTTCAAAAATTTGTTCACATATTAGAGAATTATTATAACAATTTCAAGAACTTATTCATACAGTGAACTCTCGATAAATCGAACATCGATAAGTCAAACAGTTGTTCTGGACCCGATTCATACATATCTTACCCAGTGTATTTTAACCTCAATGAGTCTAGAGGGTCTAGTAGATGAGTCGAACTGCTGGAAGGGTCGTCAAGAGAATCACCACCTCTATAAGTCGTTCTTCTGACCACCATTGCCTCAATGAGTGGAACTTTTTGATCTAATGAATGAGACCGAAGAAAATTCGGGTCGCAAACAAATTATCCAGAACAATATATTTTTACCCCGAAACCTCTATCCATTTGACAACACTGAAAATAAAAAGCAATGAACAAGACAGTTACATGATACGAGTTTCAAAACTTACATTTCTATTCTCTTTGGTAATGAAAAGAATGCACATTCAAGATTATTCTTTCTATTATTTCTGCAATTAATCACCATGCTTTTCGAATGTCGGACAGTTTTTAACACAAAATTTATAACAGAAAACACACAAACCAAGATTATGGAGTGAGCTAGGTGCTACTCTTGTAGATTTCGAGTTATTTCAGTGAAAAATACGCGAGAAAATACAATCAACATTTAGCAAAAATATTTAGGGCCAGTTTCATAATCAGTTTTAAAGTCCCTTTAATTTTAAAGCTCCTTTAAGTTCAATATTTCGGTTTCATAACACATTTAACTTTCTTAAAGCCACTTTATATTTAAAGGCCCAAATTCGGGACTTTAGCAGCTAAAGTATCCTTTAAGCCCTGAATTCGTAACCTCTCGTGTTCAAACTGTCAACTCATTTGAGGTTAGTTATGTTGTGTTTTATTTCGAAATTCAAAATCGACTTTCACAAGTGGAATGAGAATACGAAAATGAGAGTATGGAAACGTATAGATTTCCAATTTCGAAATGAGACTACAATTAGACACCATACGGCTCATGGTAAACATGCAGTTCACACAAGTGATTTCAATGATATGTTTCCTATCAATAATTTTGAAAAGGAATTAGGTGATAATTAAAATTTTTTTGCTGATTCAGTCAATGGGAAATATGTTAAAATTCAATCATAACAGATCATTTTGCTATTTACTTTCCTACGTTCCAGAAATTAGAATTCCAAGACTGAAATCCCATAAACCTATTTGGTCGAATAACTTTCTGAATTCGAACTTCAGCTACAAGGAAATCTGGAAATCCGATCTAATATCTGATCCATCGAATAAAGTTCCTGGTTTTAACCTTTCCAGGAGAATATGGTCCCTTCTTAATTGAATAAGAACAGGTCATGGTCGTACCAACAGCATGCTTTTCAAGTGGAATTCAGTTGATAGTCCTAATTGTGAATTTGGTGAATCAGAGGAAACAATTGAACACCTAATTAATAATTGTTCGATTTATAAATTCCAAGATGGTATTAGAGCCCTACACAATATATCGAACTCATTTTTGCAATGGTTTGAATTCTCTCGCTGTTCGGTCTTTTTTTCTTTTCAGGTTGGAGTTTATGTTTGAAAATCCTTCCTCCGAAGAGCCCTTCCGATAGTCGTGATTTCTTTCGATATAGAATATTCAGATACAACAATTTTATTTTATTTTTTTTATGGGGAGACAGGTTTTTTCAGCTGAGGTTTTTTCCCCTGGCTCTATAGTATCGTATGATACTAGTGATGATAGTATCGTATGATATTATAGTATCATACGAAGAATGTTATGGTATATATTTTGCTATATTAAGCTGATGCAATTGGTGAAAATAAATGCTTATTCAAAGATTATGTTTATTCAATTTTTTTTCCTATTTCGATTTCTAAATCTAATGATGTTAATCTGAGGCAATGCTTCCTTTTGTCATCCACAATCATCAATTCCATTTTTTTTTTTAATATTCAGTTTGGGATTGGTATTTTCCCCCAAATTTCTAGTTGTATATTTCAAATTTGAACCTGAGCGTCATATCCACATGACATGAAAATAACATAACCTCCTTCAATTTTAAGATGGCTGTGGTTAAATACAACTGCAACTGTCCATTTTAGGTCAAATGAAACGATTTCAGTTATGCCAACATACAACATTTCACCTAAAGTCGCCTTTACGTAAAGTCCCATTTAATTTCATTATGAAATCGGGTGGACTTTTAAAGTCGGCTTTAACTAAAGCCGACTTTTACTAAAGTGACTTTAAGGGGTTTATTATGAAACTGGCCCTTATTCAAGTATTTCTTTCAAAATTGACAACAGACTACTAATAATCACTATATAACCTATGCCAAATGGACCCTAAGTAAATATTTTAACCATAACCCGATTACTTTTGAAAAACAGATGTCGCTGATATCATTGTAGTCGCTTCGTTTCCCATCTTTATACTCTATAAGCTTTGATTACTAGCAAGGTAAGAGGGTTTTTACTGGCGAATGGAGTATATAACTGACGAGCCTCAGGCGAGTCAGTTACCTTCTTGAGCCAGTAAAACCGGTTACCTTGCGTGTATTGTTTTATATTTTATTTGTTTCTCATTTGTAAAAAGGTTAGATAAATTCCAAAAAAATCTCAATAATTTGTCTCAAATGTCGTAAGCTATGGAAGCGTTGCCATGAACATGTCTGTTTATTTTCCTTCACATTAGTTTTGGCGAAAGCGAAAATGAATGTACCAAAAGAAATTATTGAGGCAGCCTACAGTGTAGCATCAAGTTTATTACCTGCGAAATCAGCTTCAAGGTACGAGCGAGAATACGACGACTTCAACAAGTGGCAAAACGAAAATAGTGTGATTGGGGTAACTGAAGATGTTTTGTTGGTCTACTTGAATCAACTATCAGCTAGATTCAGCCCTGATACTTTATGGGCAAAATGGTCTATGCTGAAAAGCTGCTTGGAAATGAAAGAAAATGCTCCTGTTCGCAGGTTTGTTTTCCTTGAAAAATTTATTGAAAAATATGACGTTTAATTGTCATTTGCAGATTTCTGAAACGGAAAAATGAGCGTTATACGCCAAAAAAGGCCAAGGTATTAAGTAAAGAAGAGGCTGAACAATTTCTTTTACATGCTCCTGATGACTAGTGGTTGCTGGAGAAAATTGTAAAAATATTGTGACATTGCAGCTAACAAAAAATTTAACAACAAGAAGATTCACCATCTTCTTCCCTTAATGCTGGCCACCACACTCTTTTCGCAGAACTGGAGCCACTATGGTTGCGGATTCGGGTGGAGATATTTTAGCACTAAAGCGTGCAGGGGGTGGAAGAGCACCGAAATTGCGATGGGATCTGTCGATGATTCGGTCAACAGAAAAATCAAAATGTCTTGCAAATTATTTGGTAGTAAGGATAGTACAAATGTTCTGCAGTCCTCGAGTCCAGCAGTTTCTGAGTCAACAGATGGTTCATCATCATCAGTATCAACTCTTTCATAATCAAAAATCTGTATTACTGGAAATAGCAATTGTACCATGATTTTCAACATATATGACGATAAAACAAAATTTTCTACTGTAAATAATACTACTAACTTGTAAAAATTTCGCAAAAAAACTGTCAGTTTTACAAGTTAGTGACTTGATAAAATAAACTTTCTTGATTAATATTGTGTTTTTGGAAACTGACGTTTACAAATGAGAAACAAATAAAAATATTTTTAGCACTCCATTTTCTTATGATGAAATCAGATGAGAAAAATTCAGCAATTGCAAATTTTCATTATCAATATTTAATAATCATTACTTATGAACATTGATATTAATCGTAAAACTAGAACAATTACTAACATTAATGCCCTGTGACGTTAGGGAGCTTCGCAACAAATTATTAGAATCCTCAGCACCATCAGTACTTGTAGAAACCGGAAGCACAACATTGGATGATGATGATCCAAAATCTGTTGAGGTTGGGAGAATTTTTTCAGCAATGACATTTCTATATGCGATGGAATGATCAACATAGCCCTCGGTTACCGTAGTAAACTTCCATTCACCATGTTTTTCTATATCCATAATATTTGCTCCTATGTCTGCTGGCAATGAAGCGGAAAACAGTGTCCTGTATATTGCTTTGGTTCTGGCAGTTTGAGGAATTCGGCAACAATAGATGGAATTTTCCCAAATGTATTAATACCAACTGGATTGGCAGTGCATTTATTATTCATGTATTTCAGGAAAAAAACGACGATGTCTACATACTTCTCAATAATAATGAAAGAACGACTGACTTTTGTTTTTGTATTTGGAAGTTGTATAGCCAATGATTCATTTGTTATTTCGATGTCTTCCACTGATAAATTACACAATTCTTCACACCGACAGGCTCCAAGTAATCCGAAAATAGTTGCAACCTTAATCATCAAGAATTTCTCATCTGGTGCCTCCTTTATAAAGTTTTCAACTTGTTCACGAGTGAAAATGTTCAATTTTTGGGACGGCAATCTTAACTTTTCCATTTTGAATGTGCTATTAACTTAAAATAGTTACTAACATCCGCACCATTTTTAACAAGGGCGCTTGACTTTATCATCGAAAATTTGCTCCACAAAGTTGATGAACTCCATATTTTTTATTTTTCTTCTACGTATGCCAGGAAAAAAGTTTCACTGAAGTTTCCTTCTACATTTTTCAATTTACACCGGGCCAGGAAATTGTTATATGCAATATCGTACTGCTGAACAGATTTTTTAGGTAGGAGTTCCAGATTTGCTCTACTTGCAGACTCTTCAATATCCAGAGGAACAACCAAATCGTCACTTTTATTGATAATTGGACTCTCGACAAATATATTAAGCAGTTAAAGACGAAAATTAGACAGGAACGAAATTCAAATGACAGCGTCTTTTCTCAAATGTTAGTAATCATAACGTTGGCAACGTTTGACATTCACAAAAACCTTTTGATTATTTGAATATTAAAATGCATTTGGAAGTTTATTATCATTGCAAATTCGCCCATTTCATTATCATAATAGGGCAGTTGTACAAAAAACATTGTATGGTATTTGTGATAAAAGTGATTTTATTTTGTTCGTGAAATTGTTCAATTCGCTCCGCCCATTTCACAAACTTTTTCACTCACGAAATAAAACGTCACTTTTAACACTCATATCATAAATAACTATTTTGTAAAATTTTTTTTCGGACAATGAATTAATTCGTTTGGTGGTCCAACTTCGAAAAAAACCAACTTCGTACTAGCTGACGTTTCGTACAATATGTAAACTTCATCAAGGCTCTATAAAAGACAGCAGATATACTAACTGACAAAGAAACTGAAATACCCAGAAGAAATTTAAATTATAATTTTTTTTTTTAAACATAGATAGTAGTATTTATAGCAAAGAGTAAATGCTCAAAATTTGGATAAGAAAATTGTGACGGTTTTCTTATGTAAACATTTTTTATTACTCAAATATTATATTCGTTTTTGCAATGTTTTCGAATTTTACAAACGAACCAGAGGTGATCTATTTAATTATCTATTGAAATATTGTCTGGGAGGTCTTTGCATATTCCTGAAAACTTAGTTTGGGTTTTCTCTCCCAGTCTCTGAAACAAGAAACAATTAGAAAAATTTTTCATATAATAGAAGAAAGGCCCCTGCGTAAGAATTCGAGCACTAATTTGTCACTGGCCAAAACTTTACAAGAAGAAATTGTTGCCCAACAATGAACAAAAAAAAGAAAACACTTTGAACTCTGAATCGTAACGTTTCGAAGTCTAAATCAGACTCCTTCGTCAGACAATTTCTATTTTTCATACAACTTCGTAGAATCGTGACAATATTTTGATTCTTTAATTGACATTTGTCAATATGATGAGCATAGATTAGTACTGATTACTAAACGTTTATATCGTTATTTTATTTCAAAATTCCCTGAAATCAGTTCTTGTTTCAATAAATCCATCCAAATTCGATCTATTCCTACTGAACAATTGGCGTGATTATTAGCCTCATCCAACAAAATGCAAGCTGACTCCTTGATTTTTCTTTTATATTTATCAGGTTCCGTCATTTTAATTTTTGTGCCATTCCAATCCATCATGTGATTGCCGGTATTGGAACACACATGATCTGCTATCTGCGATCTACCAATATCTCTATTTGTTATGTTTTTCTTATGTTCACGTTTTCCAATTTCTAAGTAACTTGATGTTTCTCCTGTATGAGATTTTCCACAAATACAGGGAATATTGTGAATACAATTTCTTGATTTCTGGTTCTCATTCAAAGGTTTATTTTTTGTTAATAAAGATCGAAAATCATTTTATGTTTTGAAAACAGTTCTTATGTTGAATTAAGAACCGATTCTTTTAATCATACTATCATGCTATACTATAGAGCCAGGGGAAAAAACCTCAGCCGAAAAAAAACTCTTTCCTCGTAAAAAAAATAAAATAAAATTGTTGTATTTGAATATTTTATATTGAAGGACATCACGATTATCGGAACGGCTCTTCGGAGGAAGGATTTCCAAACACAAACTCCAACCTGAAAATAAAAAATGACAGAACGGCAAGAGAATGCAATTTATACTTGTGAAATGTAGATACTATACGAAAGAGCTCGAGAAAAAGCATTCCTCGAATATATCTCTTTCAATTCATTGTCAAAGTATGAATGAAACTATTTTCATTGTTTTCTACATCAAAACGAATCTATGAATAAAACGAATAACTTCTTGTACCCACCGGCGTTATCACGCAATGTTTGCTATTTTTGATGTAATATAGGAACAAAGACGAAAAAAGTCATCTGACTCTCAGATTTTTTTATTATTCTGTTTCAATATGGCGAAAAAGGTAAATGAAATGCTTCCCGAGTATTTATTATTCTGAACAACAGGGAGCCCATACAAGATTTTTAATTAATTCCGTTCAGGTCAAGGAGCACTTTTCACCACTCGGAAATGTAATTCAGAAAGCAATTACCAACCTCTTCATTAAGTATTAAAAATACGTCCCAGATGAATAAAAGCGCTGAACATGTTACATAACGCTTTATAACTTCCTCTTCGAAGTGGATTCTCCATGCAATGCCCTCAACAATTCCTAAACATAATATCTCCATGAGGGATTTGTAATTATTTTCTGAAAACAGAAAACAGGTGGAACAGAATTGAGTTACTTTTCAGGAGGTAAGGTAGGGATTATTTGAATTCTTCATTCAATATGGATGAATAGAATGTTTACTGCTCAATGAGAATGTTTATTGGCCAGTATTCTCAATCAAAACAACAACTGATGCAAAAAAGTTAAAGAAACTTGTTTCAAGGGTCGAAGGATGAACTAAAGCAATAGTTGACATTGGAAAAATTTCACCTAACATTTCGTCTACAACTGCGGTAGGCATCTTCAGAGGATTCTTGGTCTAAGATTGTACTTCGATCGCTGAATTTCTGACACTGACGTATTCGAACCGGAAGTGTTATGTACACCCCGGTTAATGGCGGGAAAAGGTGGTGAGTTTACGCGCGCGATGTTGATTTGCCCAACGCTTCTGCTTCGTATCGGCTTTTTCTTTGTTTTTTTCTAAGATCGGCAACCAGGCGCTATGTAAGAAAGGGTTTTCTTCTTTTCTGTTCATTTTGTTTTTATACTTGTAAATTTCAATGGCTTCCATATTCAGCCTGGGATAGTAACATATGACATTAGATCGAAATAATCTCTGCCTTTGAGAAAACTATATTGTGTCCATCTGTTAGAGCAAGTTCCGCTAGGGCGGATTTTTCTGTCTGATTCAGTCGACAGCATCGTTCGTGCTCCTTAATTTTCGTATTGATACTTCGTTTTGTTGCATCAATATAGACTTTGCTGCAGTCACAAGGTATCCTGTAAATACCGCCTTGTGAAAGTGGGTCGACTCTTTCTTTGGTAGTTTTGATCATTTGGCCAAGCTTTTGTGTCGGCTTATGAATGGTATCGATGTTGTGCTTCTTCACTATTCTACCAATTGTATCTGTGACCTTCTATCTTAACTTATGGTAAGATAGCTCCTCCATTGGAGGTGATTTGTGATGTGTTATCATAACGTGTTGAAATTTTTAGTCTTATTGCCCTCTGAATTTTTTCGGCAACAATCAACATCGAGCGAGTAAACTCACCAACTCTTCCCGCCATTAATATGAGCGTCAGTGTCAGAAATTCAGCGTTCGAGGTACAATCTTAGACCACGAATCCTCTGAAGATGCCTACTGCAGTTGTAGGCGCAACGTTAGGTGAAATTATTTCTAATAGACCACGGCCAATAAGCCAGGAAGACTCTTTCAATGTCAGTATATCCGGTCGTAAAAGCCTTAAACTTTTTTTAAAACAATAGTTATTTGGTAATTTATCTAATTCTGTGTCGAATCGAATATAAGAGAACAAATTTCTTCTTTGTACAACTGACATTAAAAGTGACACTTTTAATAACAGCAAACAATGTTAAAATTGATTGTTTACGTGGAAGCGTGTTAAAAATATTTTTTACATTAGTTTTAGAAATATTTTTAGCACTCCATTTTCTTATGATGAAATCAGATGAGAGAATTCAGCAATTGCAAATTTTTATTATCAATATTTAACGATCATTACTTATGAACAATAATATTAATCGTAAAACTAGAACAATTACTAACATTAAGGCCCTGTAACGTTAGGGAGCTTCGCAACAAATTATTAGAATCCTCAGCACCATCAGTACTTGTAGAAACCGGAAGTACAATATTGGATGATGAGGATCCAAAATCTGTTGAGGTTGACAGTTTGAGGAATTCGGCAACAATCAATGAAAATTTCCCAAATGTATTAATACCAACTGGATTGGCAGTGCATTTATTATTAACGTATTTCAGGAAAAAACGACGATGTTTGATGACAGAAGGGCGCAGTGCAAAGTACTTATGAAAATAGTCTACATACTTCCCAATAATACTGAAAGGACTGACTTTTGTTTTTGTATTTGGAAGTTATATAATCAATGTTATTGTTATTTCGATGTCTTCCACTGATAAATTACACAAGTCCTCACACCGACAGGCTCCAAATAATCCGAAAATAGTTGCAACCTTACCCATCAAGTATTTCTCATCTGGTGCCTCCTTTATAAACTTTTCAACTTGTTCACGAGTGAGAATTTTCGATTTTTTGGGACAATATCCTTCGCTTTTCCATTTTAAATATGCTATTACCTTAAAATTTTTACTAACATCCACACCATTTTTAACAAGGGCGCTTGACTTTATCATTGAAAATTTGCTCCACAAAGTTGATGAACTCCATATTTTGTATTTTTTTTCTAAGTATGCCAGGAGAACAGTTTCACTGAAGTTTCCTTCTACATTTCTCAATTAACACCAGGCCAGGAAATTGTTATATGCAATATCGTACTGCTGAACAGATTTTTTAGGTAGGAGTTCCAGATTTGCTCTTCTTGCAGACACTTCGATATCCAGAGGAACAACCAAATCGTCACTTTTATGAATAATTGGACTCTCGACGAACATATTAAGCAATTAAACACCCAAGACGAAAATTGTTCGTGAAATTGTTCAATTCGCTCCGCTCATTTCACAAACTTTTTCACTCACAAAATATAGCGTCACTTTTAACACAATGAATTAATAGGTTTGGAGGTCGAACTTCGAAAAAAAACCAACTTCGTACTAGCCGACGTTTCGTACAATATGTACACTTCATCAAGGCTCTATAAGAGACAGCAGATATACTAACTGACAAATAAACTGAAATACCCAGAAGAAATTTTAATTTAATTTTTTTTTGGTGAAACATAGATAGTAGTATCTATAGCAATTTGGAGAAAAAAATCATGAAGGTTTTCTCATGTAAACATTTTTTGTTACTCAAATATTGTATTCATATAAGGCAATTAAAAACCCAAGACGAAATTTGGACAGGAACGAAATTCAAATGACAGCGTCTTTCCTCATTTGTTAGTAATCATAACGTTGGCAACGTTTGCCATTCACAACAACCTTCTGATTATTTGAATATTAAAATGCATTTTGAAGTTTATTGTCATTGCAAATTCGCCCATTTCATTATCAAAATAGGGCAGTTGTACAAAAAACATTGTTTGGTATTTGTGTTAAAAGTGATTTCATTTTGTTCGTGAAATTTTCACTCACAAAATAAAACGTCACTTTTAACACTCATATCATAAATAACTATTTTCTCCTCAGTATTTTATGGGAAATGCAACTCCAAAGATTCGATCATCCCTGAATTTATTCCAGGCGATATTTTCAATTTTTACCGCCAGTTCCTCAATGTGCATAGTACGATAGAAGGCAAATCTCTCACAACCATTTGGTCACTCAATCACAACAGGAAAATTTTTCCCAAAAACTTCTGGACCATACGTTATAAACATTTATCTGAATTGCGATGGTAACTTTCCTGACCAAAATCACTTTAATCTAATATTGACTAATTTTTTTCATTTTCAGGTGACAACGTAGACGCCATCCTCATGCGTGGGTCCTGCTCGATGTGCATAACACACAAACTGATGGTGCTGGTGATCGTCGTTGCCACGATAGTTCGATAGAAAAAAGCGGTGATCGCCGATCTTTAACGCAAAAAAAAAGTATATGAACGCCTAGATCCGCGTGATGTGGTGGGTGGTGAAAAGTTGAAGGTTCTGGTGATACAGACCGACTCCTGATTCTAAATGTGATTTATCCCAGAAGAAATTACAAATATTCCACTTGCGTTTGCTCCTTGAACGCTACGATATAATATGATTGATGTTTGGATCAATGATTACCTGTCATCTGTCGTTCATGAAATTGCGATTAGACCTGATGACCTTTTGCCTTCAATTCCACTTCGATTCCATATCATACATTCATTCCAATCACAAACATTCACAGAGAATAATTCAAGATGCCTAACTTTTTCACTGATTTCATCGCTATAAATATTTTTTACTATTAAATAATTCCACTCTGTAGCCCTGGCCTATCATCTCATAAGGAATCTTCAAAGGAATAATATGATCGTTTGCTTTGAGCGTGCGGATATATCAAATCTAACAAACATTGAAATAAAAAAAAGTCTGAATTGAAACAAAGATACGTTCGTTCCATCATGATGGTATGAACGATCGTTCGTACTTGCATCTCTGGTATGACATAATACAGTACTCAATTTTCAGTTGAGAGACATTTATTTCATATAATTTCATTCTCGAGATTACCATTCTTAAGCTATAGGTACAATTTTATTGCATTGTATTGCATCATGAATTTTCGATTGAGTCAGTTGTGTGTATGTTCTGAGAGTGATGATTGGCTCTCTAATTCAGAGGACAACCGTTCTTGTTTTTTTTATTCTAGTATGACGTGATTCTTTTTAAAATCCCAACAACAGTCGTAGGAGAAATGCCTGATAGACTACGGGTGAAAACATCAAGAGCAATTAATAATAACAAGCCCAGAAAGCCTTCATCATTATACTTTTTCTACTATCTACTCGATCAATTGGTTAAAACATGAGGACTTCACAGATTCTTGATTCACCTCTTGTTGCGATCAGTTTCTGCTACATCTGTAGAATAAAAAGAAATGACGAAAGAGCAAATATGTATCGAGTTTCAAGATAGGGAAAAATGTGGAGGTTCGAAGAAATTTGTATTGTTGAATTTTATAGTTGCCTGGATGAGCCAATCAAATACACAGGTAAAACAAATATATGTACAGCTTACGGAAAATTGAAACAGATAAAACGTGTCACATTATCCTATGTTTTCATTCCATGTGCTCACATTTTCAATTTTTTTGGTTTGTTTGTTTGCTTGGTCTAGTTTTTTATGGGTTCGACAATTATCATACAGGGTGTTTCACGAGAAGTTTGCCATAGCCAACTTAGGACATCTAGGCCTTTCAGAAAAATTGGTTGTTTTTTATCGTAAGACCATTACGTTTGGAGATACGGCCTTAATTTGCGATAGCTATAACTCTGGAATGCAACGTCCGATTTTGATCAAATTCAATGGGTTTATTCACTTCAGGAAACTCTTTCAAACAGTTCATTCTAAAGAATTCATTGTTCACTTTGCATGGCACACTTGTCACAAGAGAATAGGAACCGGATGAATTATGCTTCATGTAAGTTTTTCGAAATGCGGTCCTGTTTTTATCCCTTTGGTGATGATATTTATTGTCTTTTGCCGAGACTTTGAATTATGTTGAATTCTGTTCAAGTCCTTCTTATTTTGAAACCCCAGTTCCCATTAGGTGTGCGTTAATGAGTGATTGAAAGTATGCAAAACAGAGCTCTCAAATATTTTGAAATTGCATATTGAATTTTGATATAAATGAACCCTCTCGGAAAATGAAATCCGTAAGTGTTTTTGCTTCACAACAGAAATAAGTATTGAATTTTATTCTTTCGAGACGTTGGTGGTCATGCCACAGGTCCGGCATTTCCTATCCATCTGTGAATTTTCAGAATGTGTAAAATGTTGATTATTCTTAGCCCATACACTACGAGTTTTGTTATTGAATACCCCAACTTCTCCTTAGCTCTTCATCTCCTCTTTCTATTTTTTGGACATCTTTCAGGAACAGTGCCTACTGAGATTTCAAAATGGAAAAAACTTGAACAAAATTCAAAATAGTTCAAAATCTCGACAAAATACAATGAAAATTATCACCAAAGGGATAAAGACAGGACCGCATTTCGAAAAACTTACATAAAGCATGAATTCGTCCGGATCCCATTCTCTTGTGACAATCACAAGGGGAAGTCGGTTCTGGATCCTCATGAGGTTGAGGTAACAATTAAAGCTCTTGAGGATTTATCAATGCCATTGGGATTTGAATGAACAAGTTGGGTGAAGAGCAAAAGATTCTTGTGATCGAAGTTCCCGTTTAGAATAATAATACTAATGATTTTGTGTTGATTTCCTGTTTTGTGATTTGGCGATTAGGTCAGAAAGTAATTTATGCCATTTTCATGTTATAGATTGATACATTTTTGCCCACTTGCACCGTTTTCTGGTTAAGGCACCCTTAACTAAGGCGCCCTTAAATTTTGAGTCATGCTTTTCCCCGTCTTAACGGATCAGATCTTGCACCGCATATCTAATAGAAACGACTTTGTTAAGCACTCGCTAAGCAATGCCAAATCTGGCAACACTGTATAAATCAGTGAATTTGTTTGTTTTGACATAGAAATGCGACTTGACCATATGGTTTTGTGTCGGCACTGAGCACAGCGAAGTAAGAAGAACACTCGAATTCATAGACGAACAAGATAATTTGTCTACGCATTTTCATTTTCAGTATTCTGATTCACAGAGCGACATATACTTTGGGCCGCTGACAAACTGGCATAGTACAACCAATTTTTTTCTTTTATTTGAAGCAAATAATTTGATTTGATTTCAAAAATTCTTTATTCGTAATTTGCATGACATAATTCTGCACCTGTGGAATATCATCGAAGTAGTACTTTTCATATTCACAAGGGTAAATAGTACCTGCAGAATTAATAATTGCATGGGTAGGTACAATCAATTGCTCCAATAACACGGGGAAAGCCAGCAATTTGGTAAAATTGGGTTAGGGAGTAACGTAATTCTGCTTCTGTCTGAGGCATTTTTATGAATACTGAAACTTGAACAACTATTCTTGATACTGTAGATTCGTGGACTTTCATCAAATCGGCTACAGCCAATAAATGTCCTGCTGATGCGTAGAGTCGGAGGCACGTAAGGAGTTAACTCATCGGTAGAACACTCTGATTCCTACAATAATCAAGGCTTAAACTCCCTTCTTTGAGGTTTGACATCATCATACATAAGATATAATAAGATATGTACTTACATATCACTTGGCAATTCTGAATCATCCTCAATTAATCTCAGCAGTTGCAGAGTAGTTTTTCTTGGTCAAACGAAATCGCCGAAAAAATGCGAATTCGTCCATATCATAGTAGTGATCGGCCCTATTAAATTCTAGACTTCTAGGAAAACCATAGTCAATGATATCTAATATGTCGAAATCATCTTCATATAGATCATCAATTTCATTTAATGAAAATCTATCCATAATAATTATTAAATTCACGCAATCAAAAACAACACGTCAAAACTGAAGTTCGTTTTTGACGTTTGAATATTTGAGACGGGCTAAAGTCTTGTTTAAGCCATGAACATTTGCGGCTCAAAATAGTCATAACTTATGTGGCACTTAAACTGCGGTGCAAGAGAATCGGCGTCTCAGAGCTAACTTAAAATTTGAGTTGGACGTAAGTCAGATATATATTTGACGGTGCAAGTGGGCATTTTTTGTCTTTTCCACTTATTAATATTCCGATGTAGCAAAATTTTCTGATTTACTCAACGAGGAGATGAAAACCATATCGGGGAGAGTTGTAGCGAGTACTTTACTGTGTGAAGAATTTTGGGGTCGAAATTATGGTCCTTAAGAACTTGTACAAACATAGTCGTAACTCCCATAGTTCGCAATTTTACCATCGCGATTAAACGTTTCACTTGAATTGTCTTTATTGGTTAAGTCGAATTGAAAATTCCACAGGAAGCGTTAACCAAGTTTTACAATTTAATTAAACTAGTTGTTCACAAGTTTCGCGCTTCACGGAATTATAGCATAATAACTGTCTTACTTTGGATTTATTGCGGAGTTGCAGAAGGTCCCCCGCACCAATTCATTAGGGATACACACGCACTGAAAGACGTCTCCGAATGCTCGGATTCGGTTCCTTATCAAATCCTAATAGAAAATTGTTCAACTGGAAATAATCACCACGGTTCGATGTTCGTCTTCCTTGGCTCAGTCCTTAATCGACTCGCGGGCGCCGAGTTTGGAGAAAAACGAGAATTCTTCATAATATACTTTGACTGAACCAAAAAATGATGGCGGGTTGAAAGCTGGCTTTTGCACGAGGAGGCAGTGGGTTCGATTCCGATGCGGTCAAAGGTGTCTATGTTACCCACAACTGATTTTTCGAATATCATACAGGGTCACATCGAGAACATTTTTGAAACATAGATCAATTCAAAATAGTAATCATCGAAATGAATACCATTTTCAATTCCCAAGCTCAGAGATCTTTTATATCATGAGGATGGAGAAATTATATTAGATTTTGTCACTGACATGAGAGATATACCGGTTTCGGCCTTGTTTGGTCTCATTAGTATCCCATACATCATAGATTAATACTATATACTTATATAGATAGGAAGCTGGCCTAGTAATGGCCGGAACCGTATTTGGCGCCATCTTTTAACCTGGAAACAATTAATATCGGTATTTGACAATAGTAAATAGATGACACTAGAAAAAAATAGCAGAAATCTGTTTTTTCCAACCAAGCACATTTGAAGGACAAGATCAAGACTCCATCACCATATGATATTTATGCTAATGTAGGATCTAAAGACTCTCAAGCAATTCAAAAATGGTTGTAACGGAGAGTTGATTGCTTTTCCATATATTAGAAACTCTCTCAAAATATGAAAGTGTGTTCACAGTGACATCTATCGGACTGGAAGGAAGTACGAATCATTTCCAATCTCAATGAATCGCAGGAAATTTGATAGATCTAGATTGGTTTCCCAATAGATCTATTGCGCAACCAATCTTGATCTATCAAATGCCAATTTTCGGCTATTTAATAGCCGATTTGTACTCCCTTCCAGGCCGATAAATGTCACTGTAAACACGGTTCCAAATTTTTCTACGGACTTTCCTATCTATATTAGTATTTATCTATGCCATATATCTCAGAGACAAAATCTTCATAAAAAACGTCGATATTTGAAGCAATTAGTTGTGAGGTACTGAGTAAAATATTACAAAGTACTGAAGTAGTGACATCCAATTGCGTCAACATGAAGTTTCAAATCTCCAATCAAATACTAAAAAAGCAATCTGTATTTCCTCTTTCACTGAATGAGATTTTAGCAGTGGCTCTATTCAGTCGCAAAAAGAATTGGGCTTTTTCCATCACTTTGAGAAACTAGCAAGCGGATCCTGAATAGAGCCACTGCCAAAAATCTCATTCAGTAAAAGCGTTGATTGAAATATTCTTGGGAAGATACCCAACCATACGGGACAAAACGAGTGCAAAATTAAAAAGACGGATAGATGGCGTATTGTGTTTTACCTAAAGACACTGAGATGGCGCCGCGCAACTTTTCTAGCAAAATAATTGTGACTAGAGGCACATAGATGGCGCTGATCCATAGCTATCCCAAAAGACAGAACCATAGAGTACGGAAGAAAATGGGATGCAACTCTTTGCTTTCTTTTCCCATATTTTTGGTTATAATTTTAAACTTTTAACATAATAACAAAATATTAGTGTTCTGTAATCAAGATCAACGGTTTAATAGGTATATGGTTTATTCATATCCGATATATGACCATTTGTGTTCGAGATATCCGATTTTGAATGCAAAAAGATCCTTTTTCACTCAATTACTGCTACTGATCGCCTAGCGAGCCAACAGGCGGTTTCTGTTTTAGCAGAAAATTTCCTACAAAAATCTTATATGATTAATTAACGTGAATAAAGAGCAGAAAAATGCAATTAATGGATTGTATCTTCGTCAATATTGGGGGGAAATCTTAGGTTATGAGGAAATTTTACAGCCTGATGTTCCCCAAAGATCCCCCTGAATCGGTAGATCGGTGGACCGATTTATGGAAATTTTGAAAAAAATTTTTTTTTCATTCAAAATGGATATCTTGAAGACAAATGATCAAATTCGAGGGACGTAAGAAGCAAATTAGTTCTGAATAAACAATCTGTGGGGCTTTTGCATCGGTCTAGCTGGAAAAAAATTTTCGATGCGCATAGAGCAAAAAATAAAAATTTCTGAAATGAATGCACATTGTAAATGGGAGTAATATTTGATATATAGTTTGCGCAATAATTGAAAGAACAGAAAAATTTTTTGATGATTTCCAACGGCTTGTATCTTAGTGAAAAATGGTCCTATAGGAAATAACAAAAAACCTACTTTTGAAGCTTGAAGACTCTAGTTTCTTAATTCTTTGTTTTACAATTTGCAATCCTAGGATAGATCAGGAAGAAAAAATTTTAGAAATTTTTATTTTTGCTCTACGGCTCTACACGCATGGAAAAAAATTTTCGAGCTAGACCGATGCAAAGGTCGCATAGCCTGTTTATTTAGCTCTAATTTGCTTCTTGCGACCCTCGAATTTGAACATTCGCTTCAAGATATCCATTTTGAAAGAATAAAATCGTTTTTTTCTGTTAATTTTTTCAAAATTTCCATAAATCGGTCCAAGAAAACCGCTAAACCAATCGATCTACCGATTCAGGGGGAACTTTGGGGATCATCAGGCTGTGAAATTTCCTTAAAACCTAAGATTTCCCCCCAATAGTGACGAAGATACAATCCATTAACGGAAGAAATTGCCTTTTTTTGCACTTTTTCACGTTAATTAAGCATATCAGATTTTTGTAGGAAATATTCTGCTAAAACAGAAACCCCCTGTTGGCTCGCTAGGCGATCAGTAGCAGTAAATTGAGTGAAAAGGATCTTTTTGCATTCAAAATCGGACATCTCGAAGACAAATGTTCATATATCGGATATGAATAAACAGGCTATGCGTTCTTTGCATCGGCCTAGTTCTGAAATATTTCTCTTTGCGCGTAGAGCAAAAATAAAAATTTTTTAAACTTTCTTCCTGATTTATCCGGGGATTGCATGGCTGCCAAGAATCCGTAAAATTGTAAACCAATGAATTGAGAAACTAAAATTTTCAAGCTTGGAAAGTAAGTGTATTATCATTGATTGAAGTATACTTCAATCAACAGTATTATTCAAATTGAAGAGTTTATTGTTTTCTCAATTTTTTTTTAATGTTTCACTCAACTCAAGAATATTTACGTAAATTCGAACGAACCGAATCCTTTCATCTGAAAATTTCAACGAATCTTTACGGTGCAATCAAACTTTTATAATACCGCCGTCTTATAAAAATTAAAATTCAAAACTCTTACTATTCCTGTTTGAAATTTGAGTATCATGTTGGAAAATTTGAGGGCTCTCCTTAAATTTCATCAACAAATATTCAAGCAAAATTAATCTCATATTTCAACAGAATATGGAGTATCAAGCAAATATATAAAAGACGAAGTGAAGGTACTCAAATCGTTTTTTGAAGTACGCTCAAATACTAAGGCAAAATGAAACATCTGTTCATCATAAAAATTCCACATCTGGTATTATGACTCATCCAAATCGAGTTTCTGTTTGAAATTTACCGAGAGTTTAGAAATCCAGAAATCTGTGTTTTAAAATACATTCGGATTCGATATTTTGCGAGGGCGCCACATTACGGCAGTGAATTGATAGACGAGGGATGCGAGGGGAAGGAGGACTGAAAACACATTGGTTGGGTATCTTCCCAAGAATACTTCAATCAACGGTAAAAGAGGAAGTACAGATTTCTTTTTTAGCATTTGATTGGACATGTGAAACATTTTGACGCAATTGGATGTCACTGCCTTAGTACTTTGTATTATTTTACTCAGTACTTCACAAATAATTGCTTCAAATATCGAAGTTTTTTATGAAGATTTCGTCTCTGAGATGTATGGGATACTGATGAGGCCAAACAAGGCCGAAACCGGTATATCTCTCATCTCAGTGACAAAATCTAATATCATGACTCCATCCTCATGATATAAAAGATCTCTGGGCCTGGGAATTGAAAATGGTATTCATTTCAATGATGACTATTTCGAATTAATCTATGTTTCAAAAATCATACAGGGTGTTCCATGAGTCGTTCACCATAGCCTAATGGTGAATGCAGGATATCTAGGCATTTCAGAAAAATCGTTTGTTTTGTATCCTAAGATCATTAGTTTCGGAAATAGGGGGTGTTTCATGAACATTTGCCTCAATTTTCGATAGCTATAACTGGATTGAAACATCCGATTTCGATCAAATTGTATGGCTTTGTTCACTTTAGAATGACCTTTCAAACAGTTCATGAATTATCAATAATTTCATGGCAGTATTCAGAATATCTTGATTTTTCTTTCAAGCCCCAAAATCTGTATTTTTTTACATTCCTCACAGAAATTTCCTTATTGCCATGAGAAACGACATGAGTTATTCTAAAGAATTCAATTTGCATGGCATACTTAATGGTTCTTAGTTCCGCCAGCTCTGGACACTTGCATGTCATGTGTTCAGCCTTTCTTCTTCTGATCCACATAGCCTGCAAATTTCATCTGCTGATTTTCGCATGCGATCCAAAAGGTGTTTCTCCAGAGCGTTGTTCCATTTTTCGTTTCCCATTGTTGGACTGCTTTTTTATATTGACCCTTTCCCAGCCCACAGAAAGGTTCAGGTCCAACAGGCATCAGCCTTGGTGCTTTTCTCGCGAGTTCGTTGGCTTTTACATTTCTTTCAATACCACAATGTCCTAATATCCACAGTAGAGTCACTTCGTTAGCTCTGGCCAAGTTCTTTATGGTATGACGGCATTAACATGTCAGCCGAGACACATAAAATCCAAATTAAATCAAAAATCAAAGGCAGTTCATAGAGATCCATGAATATCAAAAGAATCTGGCAACACACATTATGCCAATGTCCGATTTGGTCGAATTCCACTATGATGGATTCCGTTTACACTATTTTCTTATTTGGGCTTTTCTTTTGTTGATTTATTTTTATGTGGATAACCTGTTCTGTTATTTGGCCATTTTGTCATTATCCTTCACTGTCATTTCCAAAATTGAACTTTGTTGGTATACATCTTGCATTGTTTTTTGCAAACATTTCTCTTTATGTCATTACCTTTTAGGTCTAACGCACACGAACGATTGTCGGTGAACGACTATTTTGTAGGAGGTTAACGCACACGGACGACAGTTTACGAATAAGACCTAACGCACACGACCGACAATCGGTGAGCTACAATTTTGTCGGTCGAAATGCAGAACACGTATGTGAATGCACCAACGCACACGAACTACTTTTAGTCGTACCTACAAAACTGTCGGAGCGCGCTCCATTTGGTTTTATTCGCAGACTGTCGTCCGTGTGCGTTAACCTCCTACAAAATAGTCGGTCACCGACAATCGTTCGTGTGCGTTAGGTCTAAAACCAAATGGAGCGCGCTCCGACAGTTTTGTAGGTACGACTAAAAGTAGTTCGTGTGCGTTGGTGCATTCACATACGTGTTCTGCATTTCGACCGACAAAATTGTAGCTCACCGATTGTCGGTCGTGTGCGTTAGGTCTTATACATTTGTGAAGGCGCTCACACTTAATACTAAACCGACCAGCAACTGTGAAAGTAGTCTACGCTCAAACTGAAAAAAAACAAACAGAACACCTGGAAAATTGGTAATGTCAGTTGTCGTTGAGGTCGAGATCTGCCTGACATGAGCAACGTTGCCACCTCTACTGAGAGCATGAAATAGGAATGAGGATTCCGCTTAATGAGGCCTTTACGATATTAATTACAGAGTTGGACCCGATAGAACGAATAAATTCCGATTTGTCAGAATAACGATCCGATATATTCATTTCTATCTGAATTACCGAATAGGGATTAAATTTGTAATAGTTTTCATGTATCAAAGCAGTAAAAAAAGCTTTTATAGGCCCTAACCCGTAAATATTTCACGTCAACAGCCAACCATAATATTTTGTGCCAGATAAAAAGAATCCAGATTAATATTTTCACTCCAGAATCACTCTGTACATCGTTCTTCTCATCATAACCTATTATTTAAATTCGGGGTACAGCTCTCAGAACCTCTTGAATAAAACTTGGCTGAAATCCAGATAACACACCAAAAACGTGGATAAAAATGGTACCCCAATCAGAAACACAATGCATCACATTTGGAGCATAACATGGATTTTTTCCCGACATATTAAATTTATTTAACAGAGATCATTTAATGAAGGTCGTCAGGTTTGATGCCTCAACTCGATTATCTCTAAATGTAAAATATGCTAACATCCATTTCGAAAGGAAATTACATAAGAATTATAATAGTTGAACACTTGAAATTAATATTGAAGTAAGTTTCCATCATTTTCAAACATATTCACCAATATTTCCAGTTGTACATAAAATTTTCCATTCTGTGAGTAAATTCATTCGATGTGATGTGTGCGATTTCAAAGAATTCAAATTACCCGATATGTTTTCACCGAAATTTCAAATAGATGTAAGCTGAACCTTGTCTAACTCACCAATGTTTATTTGTGTTACATTTCGAACGTGATGTAAAAAGCTATGTTGAAGCGGGAAAATTAAGCCATCAATATTGATTTTATCACCCATTTATGCTTTCATTTGAGGAAAAAAAATTGTTAGCCAACATTGAATTTTCTGATACTCGCACTTGAATCTTGTGTAAATAAATTTCTTCAATGTGAAATTAGTTATCTGAGAGATCTCCAAAGTCTTGTAAATATACTCTTAAAATAATAATAGATATTATTGATAAATTATATATAAGCAGTCTGTTTTTTTCTTCACCCATACAAATCCTTATATTCCCAGAATAATCATTTCATTCATTTTCACATATTTCTTTTTTTTACAATTTTTGGGTTTAGCATCAAATTCTTCTGAAAAGTGACAGTATTTAATTCATAACGTCCAATGAATTTAAGAACCGCTTTTCTGTAATAATGTATAAAATCTTTTCATTCTGCCAAATCTTGTAGAACAAAATCTTGCGAGAATATTTCAGCCTAGAAATTGGGATTATAATATTGTTCGACATTAACTACCCAATTAAAATATACTTGAAGCTTAACCACACACGTATACACTTATATATTCATTAAAATCGTTGCATTTGTCGAAATATTTTTCAAAATATCTGGAAAAAACTGAAAAAAAAGGGATTCGGTCTCATCTTTATTATTCCTTATCTGAATAACGTAAGCACAAACCGTTTTCAAATATTTGAAGGCGAAGTCTGTAGAAATATCGTACATCTCTAGAATTTTGAAAAACTCGTCACAGTGTTTTCCAGATGTGGTGTCAAAAATTGGGATCAAAATTGGCCCATAACTTTCGTTTTTCGAATTAGAACCCTAATTTTTATGATTGCGTTGAATTTAGCGAAGAAAAATAATGATAGTGTTCTCACTTGTCAATGCACCTAAAATGAATAATTCCTGAGTTACTTAGGATTTTTTGATTTTATATCGTACCTAGATACAAATTCATAACATCTGATTCATATCAACAATGATAAACAAATTCAGAAAAAGGTCTGTCACTAGCGAATTAAACGACATAAAACCAGAAAATCCTAAATAACTCAGGAATTATTCATTTTAGGTGCATTGACATGTGAGAAGACTTTCATTATTTTTCTTCGCAGAATCCAACGCAATCATAAAAATAGGGTTCTCATTCGAAAAACGGAAGTTATTTGCCAATTTTGATCCCAATTTTTGACCCCACATTCGGAACACCCTGTGACATAATACTGAATGCTGTTATCTCCCCTTTTTCTCCAGCTTTTTCCAGATATTTTGAGGAGGATTTCGACGAATGCAACAATTTCATTGAGAATATATTCGAAATTTAATACTCTATCAAAAGTGAAAAAGAAAATACAGAAAAAAAAAATTTTTTCTTAATTTTCATACCCTGTACCTATTGGTAAAAGTGGTCAGGCTTCAAGAATATTCAAACTCGGTAGATAATGTTGAACAATATTATAATCCCAATTTTAAAATTTCGAATAAGTCCAGTTCTCCAGAAACGTCTTATAAACCGTCGAACTTGGTACACCCTGTATATTGATCACATGTTGGCCTCCTGCCACGTATTCATTTATTATCTGTCAAATTCATAAGAGAAAAAACAGTTCTGCCAATCAATATTTTTCAATACAAAAAATCACTAAATGAAATTCATAAATTTCAACGAATTAGACCGTTCGGAGGAAATGCTAATATTATAAACTCTCTAATATTAACTTCGGACGTAATCGGCAACAATCGTCAATTTTATGACTTCTAGCATCAAAATTTGCCGAAGTCTCATAAAAACTTATACATCCTCTGGTTTGATAGGTTGAGGGGTAAAAGATCCAAGTTTGAAATTTTTCGTTATTCGAGTACTGATGCTATCTCACATACCAAATTACAGCTTTATGGAACCTTAACAATTTTGATGATTATCAGTCAGTGAATGAGTCAGAGATGTAATAGAAGTTTTTTCAGATATCCATAAAATGTTGTGTTGTGTGTTTTATTGATACTTATTTTCTCGGTCCTGAATAGGGTTATAATTCCTTTATTTATAATTAATGTAACAAATTTGATTAACTACAAATCAATTCACAGCATCCTAAACATCAATCACAAATATCAAACATGACAAATCGATGTCATTAAAAAGCCAGATCCACAATGGAGGTCAAAATACTGAGTCAGCATGTTCTCAAATCGAGAAAAGTTGACCAAATACAATCAAGAAAGCAGAAGGAAACTTTCGCCAGTTTTCTACCGGATGAAATATTGGTAAAAACCTCAAAAACCGTTGAACTACACAATTATGACGCCGTGATCCTCCTCATTGATACTTCAGACGTCTACATGTTGTCAAGAATCAATAAGAAAACAGCTCAGGAAGGCATTTCTTTCGCTGATGCATCAATAAATGTTTACATCAGTGTGATAATAGAAGTAGTTCATTTTTATGGAGGAGATATACAAAGGCTCGCCCCGGATCATATGGTAATCGCATGGAAAACTGAACGAGAACTTCGGCTATACAAAATAATAGATGCGGCCATCGTTTGTGCCCTCAACATACAGAGGGTTGTGGAGAATGCGGACAGGGAGATAGGAATTCATTTTCGAATAAAACAGGTCGTATCTTGTGGAAGCATATTCTTCGGCGTTATTGGGGACGAGTCGTCCAGAAGTTGGGTGATTTTCGGAGATATGATGCGAGATTGCCGTTCAGCGATCTTAGCTGCGAAGCCAAGAGGGATTTTGGTGATGGCGAATGCTTGGGGACACATTAATGAGGATAGATATGTTGTGAATTGCACTGCAGAAGGTTATATACAGGTGAGCTTCCTGGAAATTTTTAATTTCACCTACAAACATGGAATTTTATTATCAAAATTAGAATGTTGAAAGCGAAGAAAAGCCGTTCTAAAAAAGTATCGGGTGGTTTCTTTAGAGTGATGCAACTTTGAGTTGGTAAGACTGCTTTATTTTACAATCTATTCAAGATTTGATTGTTGCTTTTTGTTCAGTTGGGTTTGACATTTCATTATGAATAGACGTACACAAGAAAAAACGCCTGCAAATTGTTGAAATTTCTCATCAAAATAATGATTTTGTTCGTCAAACTTATCGTGCCTTTTGTACATTTTATAGTGTACATAATCGCCCCTTTGGAGAGGGTAATTCGAAGAACGATGGAACCTTTTTGAACCAACTTCAGTCTCACAGAGTGACTGCCTACTATCAATGAGACTGAAGTTGTTCCAAAAAACTTCGAATAACCCTCTACAAAGGGCGATGGTACAACATGAAATGTACGAAAAACACGAAAAGTTTGACGAACAACACCATTATTTTGATAAAAAGTTTCGACAATTGGCTGGAGTTTTCTGGTGTAAGTCTATTCATAATGAAATTTCAAACCCAACTAAACAAGAAGCAACAATCATATGTTGAATAAGTTGTGAAATAAAGTAGTCTTACCAACTAAAAGTTGTATCACTCTAAAAGAATAATCCGATAGTATGTATGAAGGATCTTGAAAGGATGAAAATTTAAGGTCTAATTCGAAAATATACTGCTCCACAAGAGTTAGGGATATCGTATTCAATCGTTTTGAAAAGTATGTAATCTTCGAGAAAATCGCTGTAAAGTCATTTAAAACTCAATAACAACTTGAATCGATCCAATAAAAATCGGTATGAGACAGTTCGTCAATCTGGTGGCCTTTTTTCTGAAGTTTGGTTCGTTGCATATGCTTCATGAATGTTCTTATTTTGAAATGGAGTCAGTTTATCAGCGGCTTTGATTTGAAACGAGTTTTCCGAAAATCCGAAGACGTAAATTAACAAACGCTGAGGCTAATAGGACCATCGGAATGCTACAGGGTGGCCTAACTCAGGTTGTTGTAGCGGACAGGCTCCAAGTCAGCCAAAGTGTGATATCTCGACTCTGGAATAGGTTTCCGTGTTGGAAAGACCAAGGCTTGGTGGGCGACGAAAAACAACACCTGCGCAGGATAGTTTCATCACCGTTTCGGCTAGAAGAAAGTCTACATCTACTAATCGAATCCTACGGAATATTTTTCAAGATGCAGATGGGGTCCAAGTTTCCATCGAACCCATCAGAAGGTTGAGAGAGGTGGATCTTGGTTCTAGACGTCCATTAAGAGGAGTTCCATTAACACGTGAGCATAAGCGTCAAAGACTGGAATGGGCAAGGCAACATATCAATTGGAAAGATCAATGGAGTAGTGTCATCTTCACTGATGAATCCAGATACGGACGATTTTCAGATTCTCGAAGAATAAGGGTATGGACGATCCCATGCATACCCCGTAATCGTCGCTATGTCCAAGAAGTCCATCCATTCCGAGGGGGTAGTGTTATGGTATGGGCCGGGATATGTTTCAACGGGCGCACAGATCTACACATTTGTCCTTGGAATATGACCGCCTTACACTATAGGGAGCATGTCATTGACAATGTTTTGCCAAATTTTCATGCTGCTGTTGTTGAAACTTTTCAATTTCTAGACGATAACGCTAGACCGGACCGTGCAGCCATAGTTGAGAATGCGCGCGAGCTTGGTATTCCGCATTTACCAATACCTCCGCACTCACCAGATTTGAATTGCATAGAACATGCATGGGATATGCTCCAAATAAGATTAGATAATCATCAACTTACCCCAGAGTCCTTAAATGATCTGAGAGAGCTTCTGCCCCGTTTATGGAACCAAATTCCTTGATAAATGTTCAACAACCACATGTGTAGTATGCAAATATGTCAAGCTGTTATTGATGCCCGTGGAGGCCATAGATATTGTATTGATAGTCTTAAAATGCTTGAATTCTCTGGGAATAAAATTTCGTTATTTTACTCGATTTTTCTTAACCACCCTGTATACGCTGCAGACCTACAGGCTAAAATTAATTTTATTTCCTTCAACTTGAAGTCATATTAATATGAATTTTCATTACAAAATCTCATTTAAACTATATTTTTTGCAATTTAAGTCAATATCCCTAACTCATGTGGAGCAGTTTAGTTTTTCATTCATTCATTTTTCTATTTATTATTTACATAAACAGCTTGCTCTTTACGATTCAAAATAATGTTCAATTTGAAGACGGCTCCCGACTGGCATGGAATGAATTCATATAAAAATGAATTAATATTGAGATAGAGAGCTGAAATTTCGAGGATCGTTTCTCTTTTTGTTCAACTTTAGGAAAATCGACTTGAAGCACGAAATTTTTTTTTACGGTCAGTCTAATGTGTATTATATTTATTCTTTATATATTTTACTTCTAGTCACAGTTAAACACATGTTGTACGATTTAAATTTTCAAATCTATTTTCCTCACTGTGTGATATTTGAACAGCGATTCTATATTATATTCCGGAATAGTGAAACAAAATGAACTTGATCAATATTTCCAATTCGTCAGAACACGATAGACTATTTTATTAATGAATTCAATATTCTACGCCTATGTTTTGACTACGCCAATGTCTATACCCCAATCATTTATTCCTGATGAAAAATGCTTTTTACAGTATAGTTTTCTAATGGATACTTCAAAAGTTATCGCAGGTTGAACGAATGCGAATTATCTATCTTGAATACGAATGGCGTTACGAAATTTGTTTATTGAACAAACCCCAATTATTCTTCAGTGTTCTATCTGTTCTAAAGACGGGATCAAATTTTTTTGGAACACCCCATATAAATTAGAGTTATTCATGATCATAAAACGTTTTTATTTACTTTTGCAGATAATAGACCGGGTATTTTCGCTGTCTGAAAAACATCTGAAGAAACAAGCAAAGCAAGAACTGGCCGACATAATGACTTTGTGCATTTATCACCTGGAGATCAGAAAAAATTCAATAACGAAATCAAAGCAAAATGACAAAAATTCGCAACAAATCACTCTCAAAGATAACATTTTGAAAAATATCACACCCCGAGTTGCAATAGAAGCAGCACTCAATTCGATTAGTATTAAGGAAATCGAATCTTTTGTAGTAAAGCCAGTTCGAGACAAAGTTAAAGAACACCAGCCTCTCGAATATTTATCCGAGGTTTGTGAAGTAACCAATTTATTGATTTATTTAACACCCAGGCAATGCAGCGAGAAAGAATGGTTTGAACTCATTAACGAATCATACTGTAAGATTAATGAAATAGTTGCAAAAAAATACGGATGCCTAGTAAGATCAAGAACATCATGCAACAAAACTGTATTATTTCAAGTAGTCTTTGGCCTTCATGGTTTCAACGAGGAATACATCCATAAAAATTCCCTAACAACAGCGAGTATGATCATGAAGGAATTGAGGAATTTAAAAGACCAAACCAATGTAAACATCAAAATTTTCAACGATTTGGTTCATTGTTCAGTTCTAGGACATCCATTCAGGAAAGAATATTTCGTAATAGAAGAAAAGTTGAGCCAAGAACCGAAAAATTCATTTTACAAGATCCTCTGCGATTACAAAACCTACGAGTATTCGAAGTTACCCTCCGACTGCTTCATTCAACAATTCAACACCGAAGACAATTGGGAATTCGATGAGATTTGTTTTGAGTACGATGAAGGATTGAAGAAGTTCGAGATCAAGAAAAAGGAAGAAATTCATCTTATCGGGAGGGACCAAGAGATTGCGTACATTGGAAGTATCATTTTTGATCCGAGAAAATCAGATGATATCTCTGCGGTACTCGTGAAGGGTCAATGTAAGAGTGGCAAATCAGTGATTCTTCGCAAGATAATTGCTGAATGCGAAAATAAGCACCTACCGTTTGCTTTCGTGAACTTATGTGGAGGAAAGTCGAAACCCTATTTTTGTGTATCAGCCGTTTATAGTCAACTTCTAGATCTTATTAACACTTCAACTCACATATCAACAGTGTTATCCAAGGAATTATGGCATTTTGAAGAGACACTACAGCTGCAAAAATCATCGTTTTCAGAAGATATACAACAGAGCATGAGGATTTTCGAGAATTTTTTACAAGTTTGCAAAGCAAACGCAGATTTCTCAGTTGTCGTGATCGATAACATTCAAAACATCGACATGAAAAGCCTGCAACTGTTGGAGGACATGTTAAAATTGAAAGTGATCAGGTTGGTAAGCGCCGGTCTCTTTGAGGAAGACAAGCTACACGTTCTCTGGAAATTTTCGCTGAGCAACCAATTCAAAATTATGGACTTGGAACCGCTCAAGGAAGAATTCATCCCAGATCTCATATGTCACTTTTTGAACGTCCATGGGATCATGAAGAAGATTGTTAATCTGATAAAAAGAGTTTGCGAAGGTAAACCCGGTTGGATCGAAACATGCCTTCTAGAGCTGTTGAAAAAGAAGGATCTGCAAATAACCTGCACATCCTTCAAGGTATCGTTAGAGGATAACTTCATATTCCCGAAGGAAAACAAAAAGAGGCTTCGAGACAACGGAACCAACATACGAGTAGCCATAATTGGAGATTTTCACAAAAAAAATTTACGTGATATGTCACCGAACGCGCTCACTTTGAATTTTTTCGAATCGTTCCCTTCTTACCAGCAGATTATAATAAAAACTGCTGCAGTCATAGGGGATATATTCACGCGATCTCTTCTCGTTTTCATATTGGAACTGCCGAACAACAATTTCTTCACATACGCTATGAAATGTTTGTTCGACGAACAAATTTTCGAATGCGGTTCCAAATACTTCATAAACAACGCCAAGGTCATCACGAATGAACTATCCTGCTTTTGTCACATGAAGCACGAGGAACAATCTTTGTTTCGGGACTTTCCAAAGTACGCATTCTGCAAAATCCTGCACTTCCGAAACAGAATTCTTCGAAAAATAGCGTACGAGCTCTTGTCGGCCAGTCAGAAAAAGGATTTGCATTTGAAAATAACCGAATTGTTAGAGTACGAAAGCACTTTGTGTCCCCAATGTTCCCAGCACAGGTCCTCGGCGATTATCAAAATAAAAAAATATAAAGAGATGATCGTTTTAGTGGAACCGGAGGAAACACAATGTGTACCTCAGTTCAACATAGAGGTGATCAAGAATGTTATAAGAAAAGAAATTAAGCACTCAGAAGACGCAGAGAACCAAGAAATTGAAACGTTAAGCCCTAGCACAACTTTAATAAGAAAAACTTGGAATCGAACAAACTGTTACTGTCTTGAAATTATGACAAGGATTTACAGTGACCTTGTACACCATAGTCAAAGGGCTAACCACCTGGCTAAACAGATTTTCTTCATGTATCAATACGGTTCGATACTCATACTCATCGGTGAACTAGAAGATGCCATAATGTTGCTCAAAGAAGCTTCCCAACTATGCATCCTCAGTGACCTTGAAAAGTACCACATTTCCGTCGAGTACTCCAAATTTATATTTTCCAGAATTGTGACAGCAATCGCTGAGGCTTATTACCATTTGGACGATTTCAAAGCCGCTAAAAACTACATCCTCCTATGTTTCAGACAACAAGACATACCGATCATTTCGTTGGAATACAAATTCTGCTTCAAACTCCTGAAAGGAAATTCAAACTTTTCCTTGGATTACTTTTCAACAGATAGTAAAGGCTTCGAGGAATATCTCGGACAATCCTTGGCTATCCTGATGAGGATATTAGTAGCAGAAAACCAATGGAACCTCGCTTTATCCGTTGCGGAAAGAAGCATCAATCTCTTACAGAGAGAAAATATCAACGTCACTCTTTTATGTGACGTTTACAGCAGCGCATTGGATATTTGCAGCATTCATGGTGATACTCACACCTGCGAGCAGTTGGAGAAATGCGTGATTTCAGTTTTGTTGCAATTGTACTCAGCGGACGGAAGTATGGAGATTTTTTCGATGGTTAAGTTGATGAATACTCTATTTGTCATAAAAACGAAGAATGATACGATACAG
Organism: Hippodamia convergens; assembly: GCA_038502775.1. NCBI lineage: Eukaryota > Metazoa > Arthropoda > Insecta > Coleoptera > Coccinellidae > Hippodamia > Hippodamia convergens. The sequence continues at coordinate 90,113,012 of CM076607.1, read as the reverse complement.
AATGCAATTCGGATAGGATACAGATTGTACCACTTGAACTACATCCTACACGCTGAAATATTTCAAGTAGAAACTGTCTCTATTTTGACAGATTTGCTGGTTTCTGTCAAAAGAATAGAGGATGCGGTGCATGCAACATCGATTACCAGGAAAATGACCAAAAATACATTCTATGATGGCGACTTGCTCTATTTCACCTTTTGCATCGACCTCATCCTGAATAGTAGCTTTTATCAAGAAAATATTGAAGCGATCGAGAATTTTGCCGACAAAATTTTTTCAGAAAATACGGCTCACATTGAAAATAAGTTGGGACGTAACTACCTGATCATATGCTTACTAACATACTTCTCAAGGTTGAACAATTGGAATAAAGTTGAGAAATGGAAGAACCTTTACAAAAAACCGCAAAATGAAAAAAACGATTATGTTTATGCTAAGTTCAAACTCCGTTTCCTAGAATTTAACTTGCTTCAATTCGTGAGGAAAATGGGATATGAGAAGGTGGTTTCCGGGGAGGATTTAGATGAAATCCAGAAGCTTATGTCAGAATGCCGGGTAATAGGAAAAAACTGGAAATATTTCCTTCCCAAATGTTACGTGTATCAGGGATACTTCTACAAACTGAAGAAAAAATCTAAATATAAAAGATTCCTGAAACTGGGTTCGAAGGAAGCTCAACAAAATGGTAATTTCGAAATCAAATGCTGGATCGATTTAATCGACAGCTACTGGAAAATGAGCCATTCCAACTTCATCATGTCAGAGTTCCCTTTCGTATTTTGGAAGAAAGCAAGAAATATGAGTTTTGGAGAATGGACCCACATCATGTTTCCTCTTCCTTTACCTTGAATCACAGACTTTTATTTCTGTTAAAAAACCAAAGATTTATAAGTTCAAATTAGTTCAAAATGTATATGAAGTGAATTAAAATGTTCGTCTGAATCTCTTGTACTCCTAAACAATAATGCTTCTTCTTGTGTTCATCCTCCAGGGACTTCTTGTTGCTGGTATGTTAAGGACCAATAATAACCTTTCAACTTCTTGAGGGATTCATGATTGCCCATCTGAAATATGATAAATTGTTTTCGTGAATAATTTAATACTTTTCTCTCAGGTAAATGTTTACCTCTACTATTTTACCACGGTGAAGTACGACAATTATGTCTGCATTTTGAACTGTCGAAAGTCTGTGGGCTATAACAATAACAGTCCTGCCTTTATGAGCTTTATCTAGGGCTGCTTGAACGATTTTCTCAGATTCTGTGTCGAGGGCACTGAAAAATTAGGTTATTACCAATGAAATCAATTTTCTATTGCGAAGTTTTGTCTACATCTTGAAATACCAATGAGAAATTACTTCATGAAGGAGATTTTGCTAAACATATAGAATCCACAAGCGAGATTGAAGGCTGCTTTTACGCATGCGCAAACAGTGACCATTCGCGATTTTGTTGCCAGATTGTGCATCGTATCCTAGAAGCCTTGAAATCGTAGCGGAGATTACACTCAACTTAACCTTCCTTTTTGATAATCAATGCTGTTGTAATTTTTTTCCAAGTCATCAATGGGATTCTTTAGAAAATTACTGTTTTGGAATCCCATAACTCATTAGCTATAGATTACTTATATATTAAACCATATTAATTGAACGCATAATTTATCTCATTCAATGAATAATTCTGTTTATCAAGCAATTGGGACTTTTAATTAAATCACCCTCTCATGGAAACAAGAAAATTTTAGACATTTGCATTTTTCTTTCCATGAGGTAAATTATCAACGAATTCTCCTTTCGCCCGCAATAATTGTGAAATTTTCAGACAGAAATGTTTCCAAAACCAAGTTTCTCTTCAAACTAACACAAAATGATATTTATATACAGGTTTATTCACGAATATGGCTCTATAGAATATTTTTGGGGAAGAAACAAGATTCAGGATTGAAATTCTAAAGATAAGCTTCAAGTAAAAAGACGACTTCTCGTATATTTTTTGAAGGTTCTCGGACTTCCGGTTTTTCCGGAAGTGACATCAACTTTCGCTTTTCAAATGGAAAGACCCGTTTTTTATTGCATAAATAGATTCTCCATTGAATTCTGAGTCTTTTTGATTCCAAAAGTTTGAATTTTCCCGAGAAAATTCTCTTTAAATGAGGAAACACGAAAAAAAATCTCAAAATTGAACTCTGTTGAAATACAGACAGCTTCGAGGTTTTTTCATTAAAAATTCTCATTTATGAGAATCTCCGAGAAGAAAGGCTGATGCTTCTTTTCCGATAGCGTGATTTTCAGAATATGATACAGGAGGTCACAAATTCTTTGTCAAAGTTAGAAATGGCGAAACATCAAAAAATCTTTTTTTTCAAATTGGAACCCCATTTTCTCGAAGCATTTTCGAAATCCAAAAATGAATATTTATCGAGATATTCAGGAAAACCGATTTTGTCTTCAATTTTCAATCTCATTCCGAATGTTTTTTGCTGGAAAATAATTAGCGGTCAAGTGAAATTGTTGGAAATCTCTGTTATCGAGAAAATATTTTCTATAGTGTAGACGAGTTAAGTTCTTGAATTATCATCTGTAATGCGAGAGCAACAATTGGTTTAAAGTTCTCAATGTGAGTATTAGTGAAGTCAACATGTAACAATTTCATTACTGAAAATTCAAATTTCCCTACCATGACAAAAAAGAAATTCTCCAGAATTAAGAATTTGCGGAAATTATCCTAAGCTTTAAAAAATAAAGAAAAACTGAACTCGCCTGAACTATAAGAAAATATTTTCTTGATAACAGAGATTTCCAAAAATTTCACTTGACCGCTAATTATTTTTCAGTAAAAAAACACATTCGGAATGAGATCGAAAATTGAAGACAAATTCGTTTTTCCTGAATATCTCGAAAAATATTCATTTTGGGATAAAAGTCTTGGACGTATGCTCCTATTATTTTTTGACGAAGATTTCGAAAAAATGGGGTTCCAATTTGAAAAAAACGATTTTTTGATGGTTCTTCACTTCTAACTCTGACAAAGAATTTGTTACCTCCTGTATCATATTCTGAAAACCACGCTATTGGAAAAGAAGCATCAGCTTTCTTTCCAGAGATTCTCATAATTGAGAATTTTGAATGAAAAAACCTCGAAGTTGTCTGTATTTCAACAGAGTTCAATTTTGAGATTTTTTTTCGTATTTCCTCATTTAAAGAGAATTTTCTCGGGAAAACCCAAACTTTTGGATTCAAAAAGACTCAGAATTCAATGGAGAATCTATTTATGCAATAAATGTCACTTCCGGGAAAACCGGAAGTCCTAGAAACTTCAAAAAATATACGAGAAGTCGTCTTCTTACTTGAAGCTCACCTTTAGGATTTCAATCCTGTGTCTTTCCTAAAAATATTCTATAGGGCCATATTCGTGAATAACCCTGTATAGATATCCTCTCGAATATGAGCAATACAATGATGTTACAATAATTTAATATTTAAACTTTCTCCAAATACATGATAAATTTTTCAATCTGGCAACGTAGCTGATAATTTGACATGATCCGTCATTGTCACTTGTGGATTGTGCATGTTTACGCAGATTCTGATGCACATCTTCCCCAAATGCCTTCATTTCTAACTAGAAACGCGAAAATTACCTCGTTGCTTCATCCAATAATAACACCGTTGGGTTCTTCAACAGAGCTCTTGCTATAGCAATCCGTTGTTTCTGTCCACCTGACAATGTAGCACCTCTTTCGCCAACTAAAGTCTCATAGCCTTGAGGAAAACTGCTGATGAAATCATGAGCATTAGCCATATGAGCAGCTTCCATCACCTGTGTGAACGGGAATTGATGAAATTCAAGATGAAACTGAAAGTTTTGGAGTGATCACCTCTTCATCGGTAGCTCCTGGTTTACCATACCGAATATTTTCAATAATTGAGGTTCCAAACAGCACTGGTTCCTGACTTATCAGCCCTAATGCTCTTTTTCTGAGCCAAGAAGGGTCCAATGAGCGTATTTCTTCTCCGTCTAACGTTATGCTCCCGTCATTCACATCATAAAACCTGTGTAAGTACATAACTAATTATAAGAAAAAGAAAATTCTTTGCCTTTATGACGGCACATCGAGAACATTTTTGAAACATAGATGAATTCAAAATAGTAATCATCGAAATGAATACCATTTTCAATTCCCAGGCTCAGAGATCTTTTATCATGAGGTTGGAGAAATGATATTAGATTTTGTCACTGAGATGAGAGATATACCGGTTTCGGCCTTTTTGGGCCTCATCAGTATCCCGCACATCTCAGGACAAAATCTTCATAAAAAACTTCAGAATTTGAAGAAAGCTGGTTGTGAAGTAATGAGTAAAATATTACAAAGTACTAAGGTGGTGACATCCAATTGCGTCAAAATGAAGTTTCACATCTCATTACTTCACAACCAATTGCTTCAAATTCTGAAGTTTTTTATGAAGATTTTGTCATGAGATGTGCGGGATACTGATGAGGCCCAAAAAGGCCGAAACCGGTATATCTCTCATCTCAGTGACAAAATCTAATATCATTTCTCCAACCTCATGATAAAAGATCTCTGAGCCTGGGAATTGAAAATGGTATTCATTTCGATGATTACTATTTTGAATTCATCTATGTTTCAAAAATGTTCTCGATGTGCCGTCATAAAGGCAAAGAATTTTCTTTTTCTTAAAAACATCAGGCTTCACAGTCACGAAAAGAATTGGGCGTTTCCATCACTTTGAGAAACCAGCAAGCGGGCCCTGAATAGAGCCACTGCTAAAATCTCATTCAGTGAAAGAGGAAGTACAGATTTCTTTTTTTGCATTTGATTAGAGATGTGAAACTTCATTTTGACGCAATTGGATGTCACCACCTTAGTACTTTGTAATATTTTACTCATTACTTCACAACCAATTGCTTCAAATTCTGAAGTTTTTTATGAAGATTTTGTCATGAGATGTGCGGGATACTGATGAGGCCCAAAAAGGCCGAAACCGGTATATCTCTCATCTCAGTGACAAAATCTAATATCATTTCTCCAATCTCATGATAAAAGATCTCTGAGCCTGGGAATTGAAAATGGTATTCATTTCGATGATTACTTTTTTGTTTCAAAAATGTTCTCGATGTGCCGTCATAAAGGCAAAGAATTTTCTTTTTCTTAAAAACATCAGGCTTCACAGTCACAAAAAGAATTGGGCGTTTCCATCACTTTGAGAAACTAGCAAGCGGGCTCTGAATAGAGCCACTGCTGAAATCTCATTCAGTAAAAGAGGAAGTACAGATTTCTTTTTTTTGCATTTGATTGGAGATGTGAAACTTCATTTTGACGCAATTGGATGTCACCACCTTAGTACTTTGTAATATTTTACTCATTACTTCACAACCAATTGCTTCAAATTCTGAAGTTTTTCATGAAGATTTTGTCATGAGATGTGCGGGATACTGATGAGGCCCAAAAAGGCCGAAACCGGTATATCTCTCATCTCAGTGACAAAATCTAATATCATTTCTCCAACCTCATGATAAAAGATCTCTGAGCCTGGGAATTGAAAATGGTATTCATTTCGATGATTACTATTTTGAATTCATCTATGTTTCAAAAATAACTAATTATAGTCTATCCAAAGAGAAGCGATAGCGCGCCAAAACAACAAGGCGTGGCCAAATTCATCAGGACCGGATTTAAGGCGAGGCAAGCAACTGAGAATTTCAGATGAATCTCTTGATTGTCGTAATAAAGATCTGGAGAAGGCGGAGAAAGCACTAAACGGCAGCCAATGAAAATATGCCTAACCCTATAGGCGTACATTTAGTTGTTTACTGGCGCTATCGCTTCTCGTTGGATAGATTATAGATAGAACTTTAAATGGAAATTTTAAAATAAGAAGGTTACTATGCTCAATTTTTTATGTATTCTGATACCTTTCTAGCAGGGCAATAACAGTAGATTTGCCATTTCCTGAAGCACCAACGATAGCTACAGTTTTCCCAGCCGGAATTGTTAGATTAAAGTCTTTCAGAACCTCCTACAAGTGAAATAACTTAATTTAAAGTGAATTCGTCTCAAAAGAATTAATGACATCACCTGTTCTGGTCTTGAAGGATAAGAAAATTTAACATTTCTGAACTCGATATTTCCTTTCAGTTTGTCGTCTGGTATGATATTTCCACCAATCAGAGGTACTCTTGGCTTCATGTCCATAAACTGCAAGGAATAATGGAAACCCATTGAACGTAAACTGTTAGAATATGTACAGGGTGGTCAGATTTCAATAATTGAGTACATGTCCTAAATTAAGGGACCGAAAAAAAGTAATATACATGTCATGATCTTTTTTTCCAGAAACAAAAATTGCTGAACACCGTGAGTCGCTACGGTGTCTAGTTTCTGCGCTACAGGGTGATTTTGGAATTTGGCCAATTTTTATAATTTGCTATAACTTCCACAGTATTGTGACAACGCTTTCGAGATAAAAACATCGATAGGGCAGTTTTTTTAATACTTTTGACCTGTGCCTTGAAATTTCAGTACCGTTTCAAATTTTAGAGCAATTAAATTTTTTTTTTCAAATGGTAACTATAGTGTCCTGTGATATTTTTCAAAAGACTTTTCTTAGAAAATTTCTAAAATAAATATCATGATATACTTCCGAGTTTATATATTGAAAATTCCGAAAAAAAAATTTCAATCAACAAGGTTATGATTTTGATTCAAAGCTTTTTAATTGAGGATAGTTATGTACTTGAATTGTAGCTGTCAAATTGATTTAGAAAGAATTAGTTATAGTTATATTATTATACAGACTCCAAGAGTGTTTCTTGAAACTTTTTGTTTCTACTATGATTTTTCTACTTAATTAAAGAATGAACAATTTTTGAAAACTGAGATTTTCAATCTTTAATCAGTTTCCAAGAAAATTAATGAGAGCCTGCTTGAATTATATGGACCGAAAATTGTTTTTTTGAAATCGGAAGTATATCATAATATATATTTTTGAAAATGTCTTTTGAAAAATATCATAGCACATTATGGTTTCCTTCTGAAAAAAAAATTTTTTATTATTGTGAAATTTGAAGCAACACAAAAATTTCGTTAGCAAATGTAAAAATTTTGAAAAAATTCCCCTAAAAATGTTTTTATTTTGAGAGCGTAGTTGCAATACTACGGAAGTTATAGCCAATTATAATAATTAGTCAAATTCCAAAATCACCCTCTAGCATGGAAACTAGACAACGGTGTAACACTAAATCATCGAAATCTGACAACCCTGAATATGACTCAGCTTTCTTTTCTTCATTGCTGAAGAACCTTTCATCAAAGAATCCTGAGACTTGAAATATCTTTTGTTGTGTATCTAGTTGAACTGAATTTTTTTAGTCAGTAGTCTAAAAAGTGATATTTTTTGAGTAAAAAATGGTTCCAAGGTATACAATATGTTATGAAAATTAGAGAAAAGTACCATTGCAGGTTATTATTTTTTCCACCAATTATCAAATTTCAATGCGATCGCAATTAGGGACATGTGGACAATAGGATGATTTTGAATTTTTTCAGTCACTTGAATGGTATTTGATTGCAGTACTCACTTCAAAAACCCTTGTTCCTGATGCCATGCCTCTTATCACAGATCCGAATAATAACGATATTTGGGCCAAAGACCTTTGGATAGTTTGAGAAGCCATCAAAAAAGCCATAAGTTCCCCAGGCGACAATTGATTGGATGATAACAAATATCCACCCATATATATCGTTCCTAGCACCATTCTGAAAAAAAACATCAGATACCACTCAATGAAGCATCAACTCCTAAGTTATGATTACCCATTAAGAAATAAATTTGTTCCTGCTTGAAACAAACCAATCCCGAACCCTAAACTAATATTCAAATCCATTGCTGAAGCAGCTTCGGTGTTGAATAACTGTTCTTCATCTTCTTCCATAGCGAATGCCCTTACTGTTCTAATGTTGGCAACTGCTTCATCCGCTACAGCAGTACTTTTTTCTCCCTAAAGAAAAACACTGAAATTAACTTAATCCCTGAAGTAGCAAAAATAGTTTACCTGAACTTGAGCTCTTATAGAAATACTTCGCAACAAAGTTCCAAATATAGTTCCAACAGCAATTATACTTGGAACACATAATAAAGTAATAAGTGTCATTTGTGGTGAAATCATTACAAGAGATGCTGAGCACCCAACAATTTGGGTTACAGCCCTGAGACCACCGGAAACCGTCTGTTTGAAACTACTTTTGAAATCTTGAATGTCAGAAGTCAACCTGGAGAAAATCAATTTTGAGGACTTAAAAAAATTGCAAAGTGATGTACAAACCTGTTGATGACTTCCCCAGTTCTGTGTTCGTCGAAGAAACCAATATCTTGCTTCAATACTGCTTCAAATAAGTCGGTCTTCATATTGAAAGCCATCTTTTCTCCCAAATGTGATAACATGTGGATGTAGAAAAATGTTGAAAAAGCCTAATAGATAACAGAGAGTGCTATATTATTTTATTATGAAAATTGTTTCTTCATTTTGAGTTGTGAAATTCTTTAATTTCCGCCAGAAAAATGTTTTTCAACTTGAAATTACAAAAACAAATCTGAAAACTCGCTCCTTTAAAAGATAAATAGCTTCCTCTTCAGGCTTCCGTGAGAAATAAGAACAATGTTTTTGTCTCAACACACAAAATTTAAAATGATGATACAGGAGGTCACAAAATTGTGGAAAGTTGGCAATCTATAGAATGAAAAAACTATTTTTTATTTAAAACCCCTTTTTTCAGAGATATACTGGAATGTATTTTGAAGAAAAATATAGGAATTTTTGCACCCCTCATAAAAAAAAATGAATTTTCACGTTTTACTACTGAAGTTTACTGCTATGCTCTCGAAATAAAATCATCCTTATGGCAGTTTTTGCAGTACTCTTTAAAATTTCAGTGCCGCTTCTAATTTTAGAGCAATCAAAAAAATGGAAACCATATTGTGCTGTGATATTTTTCAATAGACTTTTCTTAGACTATTTCAAAAATATATATCATGATATACAACCAAGTTTATATATCGAAAATTCTGAAAAATCATTTTTCAATCAATGAAATTGAAGAGGGTTTATGATTTTGATTCCATTTGAAAAAAAAAATTTTAATTGCTCCAAAATTTGAAGCAGCGCGAAAATTTCGGTAGCACCTGTAAAAACTTCAGAAAAAAGTGCCCTAAAGATGTTTTTATTTCGAACCTTGAACTAGTGACGTCACACAGAGAATATTTTAAAAATTTTTAACCCAGTTTCAACCCAAAAATACAGCTTGTTTCTCAAAAAACAAAAAGATTACATTTGTGTAACTTTTTTCTCTCTTTTAGTTTTAAGAGATGAGTAGTAAATCATCGAAATCTGACCAGCCTGTACATTGAAGTGAAAAATCATAAATGATTCATGGGTATGAATTTATTTGAAAATTTGGGTTATTTTTCAAATATATTTGTTTCACAATTTTTTAATTATATTCACAGTGCCCTGACAATGGACCTACCCAGGTCAAAATGTAGGAAAATCACTTCCAAACAAGCTTCAAACATTTGTCCTATTATTAATTTCAAAATTATTTGATTTATTCTGAATATTCGGTTTCTTTTCTGCTTTTTTCTTTTTTCATTTCAGATTAAGAATCGCGAGCCGTTTTTGGGAAGAATCTATCGACGGATAACATGCAGATGATGTCTTTCAAGATTTTTCCTGATATTTAATATTTTATGTTATTTTTTTTTTACGGGGTGTCAGGTTTTTTCGGCTGAGGTTTTTTCCCCTGGCTCTATAGTATCATATGATACTAGTGATGATAGTATCGTATGATTCTATAGTATCATACGAAGAATGTTATGATACCCCGTTTTTTTTTTACCTCAGCTTAGGTACTTTTTGTTTCAACATTTATTGTATTATTTTAGCTCTCTATTTTCATAAGAATATATATATATATTATTAATAAATCAAACACAAGAATGAACAAATGTATTTACATTGTTTCAAACTTCGTTCTTCAACAAGTTTTTTTCAGTTACAATTTTCCAAATATACTTACCTGCATGCCATACATAGCTATTATCTTCAGACTTGGAATTTTCATTTCCTCAAAGAACAATTTACTATTCTCTGTTTCTCCAAATCTAGAAACAATGTTTATTATATTACCTATCACAAGAGGTATTTGAATATTTAGGATAGCTACAATCAAGGCACCCTAAAAAATTACTGAATTGAGTTTCTTAAAAGAGAATTAGACAATTTCATAAGGAAATAATTCAACAAAAGCAAACTCACTGCTACTGCAGCCAAAAAATAAAACAAATGAGGCTTCAGGTATTTCCATAATTTCTTCCAATTGAAAGGAACATTTTTCGTCGAAGTATTTCTATATCCGGCTAATCTTGTTTTCTTTTCACATAATACTTGCTTATTTCTCACTAAAATAGCAGATATTGTTCCACCACTCAAACATAATCCTATTGTGGAAATTTTTTTCAGTAAATTAGGAGTTTTTCTTTGGGTTACATAGCGGGCTTCACTGTAGAATTTTGAATAGGATCTTCCTATTATTGTATTGCACCTAAAATCAGGAAAACATCGTAATCTAAACTCTTCTATCCTCAATAAAACATTTCGAATGATTACCTGAGAAGGTTGCGGAAATTGAAAACGTTCAAGCAGAGTTGAGTCATTTTGCATGACAAAATTACCGAATTATATAATGGGTTGTCACATCACAATAATAATCAATTGCATTGTTCAAAAGTGTTTTAATTAAAGAAATTCATTCCAAAATTTAAATTTGACAGATACATAACCTACGAATTGATTCATCGGAACATAGAAAAATATTAACTTAAAACAACGGATGGCCTCTTCTTATTTTCAGTTATTCTCCTCATATTTGACAAGGGTACTTATGTGACATATGATTGCGAGATTAATTGAATAAGATTTATTATGGCTGAAGAGAACCCTCCGGCAGCACCGCCACCAGAATCTAATGAACAGCCGACTTCTGAAGCAGAAACAGCTGCAGCACCTACCCCTCAAGCGCAGTCTGCTGTTCAAGACCACGTTCAACCTTTGAAGGGCGATGATCAGGATAAATGTATGAGTTCGTTCCACACACGCAACTTCTTCCAATCTGCTCAACAAGCTATCAAAGCCAATTAAGTTAATGATGTCCTAGAAGTACGAGAAATCTTTTTTAACGTACAATGTTAGTTCTTCAATCCTGAAACCAATTTTCATTTTTAGCTGAGGCAAAGCATGAGACGCTAGAATTGGCTGGAAGAAAAAAAAGTGTGGAGGAAAAGAAAAGAGAATCAATGCTAGAGTAAGTTCGTAAGTTGGGGATTTCTGATGTCTTGAATTCAATTTCAGGAGTGTGTACTTCCACAGAGACGTACATCTTCTTTTTCCTTTCATCTGCTTTCACATTATTGGAGGTAGGACGTAGGACTCAGATGATATCGCTGTACACTCTGAATTAAGGCCATCGTATATTCTTTTGACTGAATTCTTATGCTTGAATCTCACTGTACAGATATTTTTCTTCCATTTCTCGTCTTTATAATCAAATACAGAATTTATAAAAAAAAACACGTCAAACTTGAGAACAATAAATAGAGATAAAAAAACACGTGTGGCACTCGGGGACTGCCACGGTAAAGCTACTGCATAGCATCTATTCAAAAATAAAATGATAATATTGTTGATTTAAAATATTTTTTTTATTTATCTTACAATACATGTAGGCTATTCAAGAATGTTTATCATTGAAACTATAGGTTTATGGTAACTGAAATAAGAAACATGAGTTTGCGACTTAATGGGCGGGTTTCACAAAGCTTTGATTGTACGATTAAAAATCCTTACGTAAATTCGAACCAATCGAATCACTCGTTTTGAAATTTCAACAAATCGCGGTGGCTTTAATTAATTTAACGGTACAATCGAACTTTTGTGAAACCGACCCTAAGGGTCGGTTTCACAAAACTTTGTTTGTACCGTTAAATTAATTAGAGCCACCGCAATTCGTTGAAATGTCAAAACGAGTGATTCAATTGGTTCGAATTTACGTAAGGTTTTTTAATCGCACAATCAAAGTTTTGTGAAACCGACCCTATGTCTTCTAAATATCTGGAAAATAACGCGTCAATAGTGGTCCCATATTTTGTTGTGGATTCTTGTGGATCATTATTCATTTTCAAATTTAATTTTTCCGAAAGAAAAGTTGTCAACCGCTCTGATTTTTCATCAGCGAAGTTAATTATGAAATCGCCAGCCAAGATAAGTAGAAATTTATTACCATTTGTACCAAGTATGCGATGGATAAAAGGCTTTACCTAGTCCAATTTTGGATTCGGAGAAATGTAAAATTGCTACCATGACTATGTGTAGGTCATTTCTAAGTTTGCATAAGCATGCACGAATATCTCCAACAAATGAGCGTCTAACATTAACATCGCTAAAGTCTTCAATATTTATTTCAAAATTCGGAGTCATAATATTAGTAACATTATTACTATTTTGGTAAATAGCTACCCCACCTTCTGGAACAGTATCTCGTTTGAATTGAACAATACAATTGAAATTAGGTATTTCAATCGGATTATCACGCGTCATGCATGTTTCGGTAAGAAGTAACACATTGGTTTGTCTCGTAACTGAATCTTGTAAATCGTATTTGTGACTATGTAGACTTTGGCAATTGAAAGTCATTATTGAAATGCCATTTCTATTACTAATGGAATATAAGACACTCTGAGCTATCGTCTGAACACTATTTAAAGACAGTCTTTTGAATTCTTGCAACAAAGATGCAGTCGATGCAGCTTGCCTTCGATTATGATAAAACTTAAATTTTTCAATATTATTCACCTGAGAGAGTGCAACATAGACGAGTTCCTGAGAATGTGATTTACTATACTCGTATACTATTTCGTCAAAAGTTCCACCTTGCGACTCATGTATAGTTAGAGCAAGAGCTGAAGTTAATGGAAAATGTTTGCGTTTGGTTATACATTTTCTATCCGATGTTAATCAAATATTTGCCGTTCGTAATTCAATGTGAACAGCGAGATTGCCGACTCCATACTCCATTTTGCGCTACTAGAGTGGATGCACTCATCCGTCTAGTCGCAAGCACCCAAACACCGTGCCGAAGTCTGCCGAACTGAACCGACGATACACTGCAGTGTTAGGTTATTTCGTTAAGGAATTTCTACATTCGGTCACCGCGCTCAAAGCCTGAGATGAAAGCTATGCAATAGCTTAAAAACACGTCAAACCTGAGGGCAATAAATAAAGATAAAAAATTAGTCTACGTTTTATGAAAATATCCTAATTATATAAATTGAATGCTGCTTAATGAAGATCTTGCCATTTCGGAAATTATAAGTAATGCTCACATGTTTTCGTGAAATTGGTCGTTTTCCAGTAATTTGATATTCAAAGGAAAAAGTATTGGCTTCAACGTGAAAAAAATTTAGTACTCGGCAGTCTTGATGATGTTTTGTTAAACGCTTTCCATTTTGTTGGATTGCTTTCTTATATTGGTCCTTTCCCAGCTCACAGAAAGGTTCAGGTCCAGCAAGTATCGGTCTTGATGCTTTCTTTGCGAGTTGGTCGGCATTTTCGATTCATTTTCACCTTTACTTTCGACTTCTTCCACTTATCTAATCATCCAATCCTCACTCTTTGTCATAATATTACCCAAAATAATTCCTTCCTAATTTCATGGTGAGGATGATGATATTTCACAGCTTCATGAAGCAATGAAGATTCCTATATCCATTTAGATTAATTGATCTGTATTTTACAGGGCTAGACGGAGTACATTGAAAGAGGTGAGTAAGTTATTAATCTATGATTAGGATGTAAAGAACTCAAGTTTATCTCGATGCAGTTTGATACCTCAGGTCTTTTGATTGATAAGGGAGAAAAGTTAACTCCATCACAAAAGAAAGACGGAAGAAATGGTAAAAGATAAGATGTGAAACATTGAAAATCTATCTTTTTTGCAGAGAACTGATTCTTTGAGTAGCAGGGCCAAGTTTGTTTTGGGTAGCATCATTTCCATTAAAAAATCTGATACTGTTGGCGAATTTGGAGGTGAGAAAGGAAAAGTAAGTAATTCTATATTCAAAATATCATGGCCACCATTTTTTGAATGCTAGAAGTAGAACTGTTATCTAACGGAACTTATATGTTCATTATAATTTAATTATATTACATCATTTCGTCATAGTGAATAAACCTAAGATGTTTAAATAGATTCTGTATGCCGTATGCACTGATTAGATTTTGTTTCACCAACTTGAGAATATGAGGAATGTTTCGATTAATCAACTGTAGGTGACGCTGTCAACAAATAATGACAGATTCTTGGTCATATTGGAATAAGTGATCTGTATTTTCGATCTAGGCATGAATTAATTGAAACTATAGTTTATACTTCAATGAAATGTGTTTCGGTAGCAAATCGATTGCTTCTTGGATTTATTTTTTCCAATTATTGTATCTTGTCGTTTCCTCAACTCAACATCAGTGATCAGGTCATTTCCTTTTATCTATTTTATTAGCTACTTCATTCTATTTTAATATAATCTTAAAAAACATTATTGTTTAGCTATGAAGAGTTTATCATTGATTTTCCTGTGGCGTAACTGAAACATTTTGGCGAAATCAGGTACCAGCCACCGGGAAAATCGATAATTATTATCGTCATTATTCACATCTGAATACGATAAAGAAAGGTTCGGTAAGATTGTCGAGATAATGTGTTCTCAGCAGAAGAATGAAGTTGAGGTAAAGTTCACTTTATTAAGGATAGTGCTTCGATTCTTTTCGAACTAGCTCATTTATCAGCTTGCTTGTCAATAGACAATAAACATCATTTTTTGTATCCGAACCAAAATGTTTACCCTTTGATTTGTAGCGTAAGAATTTCACGTGAACATTTATCGTAATTGGAATTTCCTATTCTATTTTCATACTTCACAGGAATACAGGTGTTGTAACAGTACTAAATTAACGCTCTCTGAGGAATTTTCCATCAGGACAAAAATATATTTAGTGACAATCATAGAAATACCAACAATTATTATTATTATTATATAAAACTTAACCTAAGTTATTTAAACGAAGATTATTACTCAGAACAAGATAGAAATGATTTTGGTGCTTTAAAAAGATACTTATTATTTTTCCTCAACATTCAGTAGGCTGAATTATTCTCAATGTCCTTGGCTTTCTTTTTTTTACGAGTTTTTTCCGGAAATGTTTCAGAGCAACTGTGAAAATAATGAAGGCTTATAATGCCTGAAAGGCATTTTTTGACCTTTTCGCTACGAAAATTAATAAATATGATGACAGGGAAAGGAATTTCTGATGGATTTGATTCTGTAATATGGTGTCTGAAACCTAACCGTTATGAAGATATTGAACTTGACGATTTTTTTTAAATTCATTTTTTAGATATTTCATCGATTTTTGTCGGATTAAAGCTCACATACAATTTTCACTTTTCCGATGTATCTAGTTTGACGGCATGTCGATTAATAAAAATGATTAACAAGAACTGAACCTACAGCTCAAAAGGAATGCTCCACCACTGGTAGATTTGAAGAATTTTCAATTTTGAATCGTTTTTTCGTGGAAACTCATTCTGTATGTAAATTTAAGAACTCATAAGTCTGTTTAGCTTTTAAAAAAATAACCCTTGCTGATAAAGAGGCAAAACATTTTCCAAATAATGGTTAAGGTAGTAGCACAATTTGAAGATTTCTAAACTATGGTAGTTGGAAGTAGAGGGTAAATTTTTAGATTGAGATGAAAGCAACTAGAATAGTGAAGATATTGATATGAAAAATTCAACTACCACTGAACATGTGGGGACCCCGACGTATCTAATCGATTTCGAGTTTCAATGCATTTTTTTTTTCAGTCCGCTCGTTTCATGAATACCTACAAATTGGACTCTGAAAAACCCTTCAACCCGGAAAAAGTACAAAAGGTTCTAGAAGAAATTCTACTTGAGGCTCTCGAAGGACCATACGACGAAGTAAAATGTCCGTTGAAGGCAAAACAAGCATCCGCAGCCATCAGGGCTAAAATCAAGGAAATGGAATTCGACAGGTATAGGTTGTAGAATACAATTTTTTCCAGCCTATGCACTCACAAGACATATTGTGATTATTAGAAGAGCAAGTATTGGAAAAAAGAAACAATGAAAATTTAATAAGGAATAATTATTTATCAAAGACTTCTTCTGAAAACAGAAACATGCGGGAGCAAAACTATTGAACATAAAAAACGTAAATTTGATTCATTTTAAGTCAATCTAAAATTGGAAGATCTACGAGGTGTTTCAGAATAAGGTTCCGTAAATTCGGGATCTTAATCCTCATACGATTTTATGATATAAAGTTCCTATGAACAATGGGTCTCTGACGCACTGTTTCTGAGATACAGAGTGTTGAAATTTAAAAAAAAATTTGGTTTTATGAAATTATTTTCTACACCGTACACGATCTGTTTTTGCGTTTTGGCACATTATGAGTGAGCATTAAGACATATCTTTTGCGATACGAAACGATATTTAATTTTCACCAGTGGCGTCCGTACGGACTTCTGACCGAACAAATTTGGTCAAAAAATTGGTACGCCAATGATTTTTTTTATAATTTCAGAATATTTTCGTAATCACCACATGATTAACAGTAAGAATGGTATCTTGAGTTTTTAACCTGCCACTAATATTTTCTCAGAAAAAAAAATACAATGCAAATTTAGCATGTGCTTCAATACCGACTAATTTTCATACTAAGGTTCCGTGAATTCGAAATCTTAATCCTCATATGATTTTATGATATAAACTTCCTGGACCATGGGTCTCTGACGCATTGTTTCTGAGAAACGGGGTGTTGAAATTAAAAAAAAATGTTTTTCGGATTTATTTTCGGCACAGTACACATTTTTTTTTGCGTTTTTGTAGATTATCAGTACGCCATAAAACACATTTTCTGAATTTCGTGAAGTAATAAAAAAATTTCGTAACTTTCCTAGATGAAATTGCATTTTGGAAGTAATCAAAGAATTTCGTAACTTTCCTAGATGAAATTGCATTTTATTTTTTATTCTCAGAAAGTATTCGTCGCAGGCAAAAATCTCAAGAGACCATTCTTACTGTTAATTATGTGTTGATTACGAAAATAAATTGAAATTAAAAAAAAATCATTGGCGTGCCAATTTTCTTACCAAATTTGTTCGGACAGAAGTCCGTACGGACGCCACTGGTGAAAATTAAACATCGTTTCGTATCGGAAAAAATGTGTCTTAATGCGTACTCATAACGTTTCAAAACGCAAAAAGAGATCGTGTACGGTGTAGAAAATAATTTCATAAAACCAATGTTTCCTCTAAAACACCCTGTATCTCAGAAACAGTGCGTCAGAGACTCATAGTTCTTAGGAACTTTATATCATAAAATCATCTGAGGATGCCAAATTACAGCTGATTTCCTTGAGAAATGCAGATCTTATGACAAAAAAGTCGTAATAAAAGCTCAAACTTCTACACCTTGTTTATAGAAAGCGAAGCCTTTTCGGCTTCAAAGGATTTTTTTTCAAATTACCCGGAAAATCTCTCATTATCATTCGTATCTGCAATTAAGGAAAACCCATTATTTTTTTCATTCTCATTTCTGAAAATTTGTCCTACATATTGAAATGAACTAAATCGTCGTTTTGAAAACTTCTTTTTCCAGGTATAAACTAGTGTGCTATGTAACAATTGGGGAAAAGCATAACCAGGACGTCATTATAGCTTGCAGATTTCTTTGGGATGTTGAAAGAGACCGATTTGCCATGTTCTCCCACGAAACTAGTCATGTGTTTGGTGTAGCACTATGCTTTGGACTGTACTACGAATAAAAAAGAATAAAAATTAATGAAAAAAATCCATTGTCTTGTATTTCGTGCTTGAAATTTGTCGGAATCACTTCTCTGGCAGCAGATTCTCTGATGAAAGAACCATTTGCACCCATCTCATTTGAATATAAAGTTAGATAAACAAATTATCTTTCCATACTGTCTCAGCAATATTATATGCTGAAGAGTGAAGACAAATCCAGGAATGCCGTATGCCTTTTCAATTGATCATTATAAACCGTATTTAATGCAGTTGGTAAGGTTAAGAACCTATATCATATTGATAGCCAGCAAAGTCTTCACAGGACTATTTCAAAAATAGAATATACACTCCCCGTCAATAAATTCCGGACAGGCAAAATTTTTGTCACATTCAACACCCTGTATCTTTTTTCGCACATTTTACATGATTTTGTTGAAATTTTCACCTCGCTTTCTCATCACTTCTACCATACGACGTGGCATACTTTCAATGCATTTCCGTATTGCTTCTGAAGGAATATTTTCCCGTTCTTCAAGAAGGGCTGTTCGTAAATCGGGCAAGGTGTTGGGCTGCCGATTTCGAACATGTCTATCTAGCATATCCCATACATGTTCAATTGGATTTAAATCCGGCCTTCTGGCTGGCCACACGTATCGTTGAATATTCGCCTCTTCAAAGTATTCTGTTACAACCCGTGCAACGTGAGGCCTAGCATTGTTCTGCATTAACAGAAACTGTTGCTTCCCCCAGAAGCAATTCGTAAATGCACGTCGTATGATGGTAGAAGTGATGAGAAAGCGAGGTGGAAATACACGCTATTAATTTTCAGACGTTTGTTTATATTTCCTAGTCGATAAGGTATTGTAATGTTCTAAATTGTTATAAAAAATGAACAAATACACTTTCTTTGAAAATGTGTATCTTTGTTTTTAAAGCAGATACTGACGTAAATCAAAAAACATTTTGTTAAGAAAGGGTCACACTTTAAATTAAAACTGAATGATATCAAATTTCCGCCTTAAATTCGCCACAGGGTGTGTAGAAATGAAGGGTATACACAAGGTTTTGTTTAACCCTGTATAACGGATGAACTACAGGTTAATATAACAATACCCAATACTATACCTGGTGAAAATTTCAACAAAATCGGAAAACCACGAAAAAAGATACAGGGTGTCCGAAATTTATTGAGGGGGAGTATACAGGATGAATCTTTGACTTGTACATATATTTTAACGGGACATTCTTGAGGTCAAAAGAAACACTTTTTGTCCCTACCAAGCAGGTCAAGGAGCAAAGTCACATATTTTGATTAACGTGTAGAGTTTGTGAAATAAGAACTTGTAAAGTTGCGCATGTGGTGTTAGCAGCTTGGTTCTTCATGAGATCTGATAATTTTTTTACCATGCGAGCTTTTGGTCTCGTCTTGGGCACATTTTACATGAAAATGCTTATTGATTGATCTTTTTTTTTGTGCAAACACGATTCTGCATTATATGATATGTTTTGAATTAATCTCGGACGTTACTTTTTCATTTCAAAGCCATAGATGGGTAGGGATATTCAGAGAAAAGCACATATATAACCATATATATATTGGGCGTTTCCATCACTTTGAGAAACTAGCAAGCGGGCCCTGAATAGAGCCACTGCTAAAATCTCATTCAGTGAAAGAGGAAGTACAGATTTCTTTTTTTGCATTTGATTGGAGATGTGAAACTTCATTTTGACGCAATTGGATGTCACCACCTTAGTACTTTGTAATATTTTACTCATTACTTCACAACCAATTGCTATAAATTCTGAAGTTTTTTATGAAGATTTTGTCCTGAGACGTGCGGGATACTGATGAGGCCCAACAAGGCCGAAACCGGTATATCTCTCATCTCAGTGACAAAATCTAATATAATTTCTCCAACCTCATGATAAAAGATCTCTGAGCCTGGGAATTGAAAATGGTATTCATTTCGATGATTACTATTTTGAATTCATCTATGTTTCAAAAACATATTGATGACAACCATGTCATAATGACTCTATGACAGTAACATCGGAAAAGTTATGTAATTGCAGAAAATTATCAAAACAAAATTTCCAGTCAATGACCGGGGATGTATTATGACTCTTCAACCTGGCCTGTCGTGAGTACAAATTTATACAATTAGATAATTGAAATCTTGATGTTCCAGTAATCCCAAGAAGGTAATCGAAAATGATTAGGGAATTGTTTAGGGAAGGAATGAATGTCTTCCATTCCGGTCATAATCCGTCAAGTCATTATAGTATTATTCCAAATTACTGGATTTGTCCATAGGGTAGGAGGATGTACTTGTGCAGATGAAACAGGAGGCTGTAGTTATGGGGAGAGTTGCTGTAATTGTGATGCAGGTAAGATGCTGAGTCAACTCTTCACAAAGAGTCTGTATAAACCAGGCTTTCTATTTAATTATATGTGGAATTTTGTGGTCTTCTTTCATGAATTTTCATTTCATCTGTACTGGTAATTTAATTTACTCTCCTATTTTCTAACCCAGTTTATTAATAAATGCTCGGGGTTTTTTTAGTTAATCTGCAGGTTTTTTTTTAATGTTTGCCAAAATTTCTAGGATCTTCACAATTCCTTTTAAGAATCGAAAAATTATTGAATATTTCTCAGTGAATCGTTTCAAATTCTCATTAATTTTTGTTTTTGTTACACTCTCTCTAATATCTAGAATACGCATGAGAATTTTTACCTCGAAAAACTAACGTTGAGAGTAGCTCTGAAAATACGCCGATTAGTGACAATTTGATTTTCTTTGTATCTTACAATCAGAATTTTGTAATTTCATGCGAACATTCAATGGATATAATCTTGAATGAATTGAGATGAAAATATTTTTGGTAGGTTTACTACTTTTTTAGATTTGTTAGACCCTTATGAAACTTTCAGAGGAGTGACAGAAAATATAATGCATGCATTCTATCAGCCTAATTATTCAGCTAAAAAAAATGTGAAAATACTTCCAGAATGTGGCCTATAGGTTGGTCATTTCTACTTCAGCAATCAAATTCAAGAAAGCATACAATTAATTGCTTTTGAAATTAAAACTCCATGGGGTTTTTTTAAAAATTTTTCGTACAGGGTGATTTTTGGTAACCCCATTTTTCTCGAAAAGGTCCGAAAATTTTTTCATTCTGTGAATGTTGACTTGAGACACGCATAAAAAACACCTTTTTTATCATGATGTCATTCGAAAGATAATTTCATTCTGAATTTTTTTTTTCGAATACTATTTTTATCCATTTCTAAGCGTCAGCGATCTGCACTCTGCACCACGATTTGCGTTAATTCTATTCCATTTATTTTTTTTGTATTGTGGTAGTATGCCTTTATTTGGAGAGATAGATATGATTTTGTGTCTTGAATTCAAGAAGGCTAGTTTTCTAGTCAATATGCCTCTTCAAATAAGATGAAATATGCGGCTACCCTTAGAATATAGAATATTTTATATTCTAAGGCGGCTACCGCTAGATTGGGACTCCATGTCACAACGCTGCCATCGTGAAGAGATATTTAGATCAAGATTTCAAAAATAAATGGATAGGAACCAATGGACCCATCAGATATCGCTAGAACTAACTCTCATAGATTACTTTTTTAAGGGTTCCCTGAAAATATGATATACCAAACTGATTCTAATAACTTGAACCATTTGAAAATAAACATTAGAAAACGCTTGTGCCCAAGTAAACCGTTATATTTTGACCAAAGTAACTTATAATGAAATAGGGAAATGATATAACTTATGTATGGATCATAACGGGCGGTATCCGGTTTCCTTTGTTATTAAAAAAATTGTTTTTTGTTATAAGATTTAATATTCAATTAAAATAATAATAGAGAAATAGTTTGTTACAAAGCGCCTTCACGAAACAAAATCTTATCTAGGTCATCTAAACATTATGATCCATACATAAGTTATATCATTTCCCTATTTCATTATAAGTTACTTTTGTCAGAATAAAAGGGTCCATTTATTTTCGAATTCTTGATCTAAACATCTCTTCACAATGGCAGCGTTGTGACATGGAGCACCATCTTGCTGCAGCCACATATTTAATATTATTTGACGAGGCACATTGTTTAGAAAACTATTCTTCTTGACTTCAAGGCACAAAATCATATCTATGTCTCCAAGTAAAGGCGTACTATCACAATACAGAAAAAAATTAATGGAATAGAATCAAAATAAAATACGCTGCAGATCGCTGACGGTTAGAAATGAAAAAAAATTGTATTCAGAATAAAATTATCTTTCGAATGTCATGATAAAAAAGTATGTTCCTGGGAAAATTTTTGACAGCGCCGCGACGCCTGGCGTCTTTATTTATTTCGCAGATTTTTATGCGCATTTCAAGTCAACGTAGACTTGATCAAAACGCCATTCACAGAATGAAAAAATATTCGGACTTTTTCGAGAAAATTGGGGTTACCAAATAAGTGAATAACCCTGTACAGGGTGGGCTTATTTCGATGTTTTTTAGCACTACAACTTTTGAACCAGAGGAGATAGACAAAATCTGATACCCCATTCTCGATCTCTTTTTCGGAGAAACTAACAAGAGTTATATTCATTTTTGGCTACCTTCTTTTGTTTTCGAGTTATAAGTGAAAATTGGAAAAATGGCAATATCGGAAAAAATTTATATCTCCGCTAATACTGATGATAGAGCTCTGAAATTAAAACATTCTACAGGCACTTTTTTACGTAGAATCCAGTGGCATGCTCGTCTTTTTTGCAACATTTTTAATTACGAAGCTATGACACAAAGTTTTGTTTTTTTGAAGAGGAACACTAGATTTCTTTGCCATTTTCTGAAAGCTTAATTTTTTCTGATATCAAAAATATATAACATCGTATGGTTCGTATCAATAAATCAATATGAGTATAGAAATTGGTCAAGAACCTAAATTCATCTGAGTCTCAGTTTTTATGGTTTCAATTGTCGATAAGCACGAAAAATTTTGTATCGTATAATTACCACAATTTTTTTCTAGTAGTCTTTTCATTTCTATGCTCTTGTTATAGGAAGCTACATTTTTCTGTGCTCATCAACAGTTGAAACCATAGAAAGTATTGAGATTGAGACTCACATGAAAATAGGTTTTTGACCAATTTCTATACTCATACTGATACAAATTTCACGATGTTATATATTTTTGAAATCAGAAAAAATCAAGCTTTCAGAAAATGTCACAGAAATATAGTGTTTCCATTTAAAAAAACATAACTTTGGATTATAGCTTCATAATCGAAAATGGTGCAGAAAAGACGAGCATGCCACTGGATTCTACGTAAAAAAGTGCCTGTAGAATGTTTTAATTTCAGAGCTCTATCATCAGTATTAGGGGAAATATAAATTTTTTTCGATATCGCCATTTTTCCAATTTTCGCTTATAACTCGAAAACAAAAGGAGGTAGCCAAAAATGAATACTACTCTTGTTAGTTTCTCCGAAAAAGAGGTCGAGAATGGGGTATCAGATTTTGTCTATCTCCACTGGTTCAAAAGTTTTAGTGCTAAAACATCGAAATATGCGAGAATTGTCGACAAGTTATATTACTTCTTTTTTCTTTTTTCCAATAGGCGCAGGAGGAAAGGTGAACGGTAGAGGTCACGCCTGCCCCGGAGGAGGAGGTGGGGGAGGGGGAGGTGGAGGGGGTAGCTGTGGTCAGAAAAAAGACGAGAAGTGCGTCAAACCAGAACCGCCGTTTTGCGTGGAGAAAGTTCGCAAAATTCTGAAGAAAGTCCTACTCGAGCTGCTAGACAACAGCTACAGCGACATTCTTTGCGACAGCTTGTCACAGAAGGCTGTGAGTTGCGTCAGGAGGCAGGTGAAGGAGTTGAAATTCGATCCGAGGTAATTCGATTTAGTACCGGTAAAATGGGGTAACTTCGAACCGCGAGGAAACTTTGAACAAAAAATTGATTTTGTTATATCGACATATGGTGAAAAAACCATTAGATTTAGCGACATCTGGTTTTCACTACTCAATTCGTAACACATCCAAGAATGGCACGACAGCATTTACATTAAAATAAGTTCAGAGAGTTAAGAATCCTGACATGTTACTTCCAACCTAGTATATCCACGTTCGATATGGTCTGCAAACTTTTGTTGCTTTAAACGTAAGTATTTGCACTGCATGCTCGCAAAATATATCTGCTACAACAATACATTATCCTAAGCAACATAGCAAAGTTATTTCAAATACTTCAACACATTTTGTTCTATTTATACTTTTAGAGAACAATGTGCTTAGTCATCGCTTTCGGGGTAACTTTGAACGTTCAATGAAGCTCAAGGTTTGAAACTAATTCGGTTTTTTCTTGTTGAAAATGTTCCGCCCTTACAAAAGAAAACATGGTGCAGCAAAATATGCCACTTATAGTTCAGGTTCAGAAATCTCAGGGAAAGCTCCCGGTGAAATAAATTGAGAAAAAAAATTCTTTGCGTGAGTTTTCCTGGCAATAAGTACCCGAAAAGGGAATTACACCGATCACCGAATTATACACAGCTCGGCAAGACCAGAAGGTAGGCAGAAAAAGAAGGAGCCCTCTTGTTTAGTGCAAATAATTTTCGCCCATATCTGTGAAGTTGGGACTAGATAGTTCAGTCCTATTTATTGTTTTCTGATACCTATTTTTTCTATCATTACAAAATATTAGTTCAATTCAGTTTATACCAACTTCATTCTTCAGGAAAACTTAGGTTTTTTGATTCATTTTTTGTGAAAATGAATGCCTGATACTATTTCGAAAAAAAATTATTTTTAGTATATTATGTACATATTTCTATTCCACCTAATTTTTTTCGAGTATTTTTAGTATTGTTGAATAGAAATCGCGTGGTTTCTTCATAGTCATTCAAATTATCCCCGATCGTAGGGTAACTTTGAACACCCATAATTTAATTAAAAAAAAAGGTTATTGATCATTTTGAAATCTAATTTTTTGTCAGCAGCAAGCTCTTAGTGATTCCCGGGATATATATTGTTTTGGGATTTTTTATTCGCTTCCTTACCGGAGATATATAGCTTTGAAAGAAAAAATCGTTCAAAGTTACCCCATTTTACGGTACACGTCTTGCTTACATCATTTCTCTGAGCTACATCTATTTGTCTGCCAAATTTACTTATAGTTGACATGGTGAAAAGCACGATTTCGTCTCTACTTTAACTTTTTACGTCCAACCTGATGTCAACAGCCGTAAAGAGAAAAAACGACCTTACAATAAAGGTGCAGATCAAATCTTTGATGTTTCACGTATATACTATTGAATATACTGCTCTACAAGAGTTAGGGATATCGTATTTAATCGTTTTGAAAAGTATGTAATCTTCGAGAAAATCACTGTAAAATCATTTAAAACTCAATAACAAATTGAATCGATCCAATCAAAGATATTTCGTCAATCTGGGTGCCTTTTTTCGGAAGTTTGGTTCTTTGCATATGCTTCATGAATGTTCTTATTTTGAAATGGAGTCAGTTTATCAACGTCTTCGATTTCAAACGAGTTTTCCGAAAATGCCAAGACGTAAATTAACAAACGCTAATAGGGCTATCCGAATGCTACAGGGTGGCCTAACTCAGGTTGTTGTAGCGGAAAGGCTCCAATTCAGCCAAAGTGTGATATCTCGACTTTGGAATAGGTTCAAGGAGACAGGTTCCGTGTTGGAAAGACCAAGGCTTGGTGGGCGACGAAAAACAACACCTGCTCAGGATCGTTTCATCACCGTTTCAGCGAGAAGAAAGCCTACATCCACGCGTAGAATGCTAAGGAATACTCTTCAAAAGGCAGATGGGGTCAACATTTCCATCGCAACCATCAAACGACATTTGAGGTGAATCTAGGTTCTAGACGTCCATTAAGAGGAGTTCCATTACTACGTGACCATAAGCGTCAAAGACTGGAATGGGCAAGGCAACATATAAATTGGAGCGATCAATGACGTAGTGTCCTTTTAACTGATGAATCCAGATATGGACGATTTTCAGCTTCTCTAAGAATAAGGGTATGGACAATCCCACGCATACCCCATAATCGTCGCTATGTCCAAAAAGTCCATTCATTCCGAGGGGGTAGTGTTATGGTATGGGCCGGAATATGTTTCAATGAGCGCATAGATCCACACATTTGTCCCGGGAATATAACCGCTTTACACTATAGCATGTCATTGACAATGTTTTGCCAAATTTTCACGCTGCTACTGGTGAAACTTTTCAATGTCTAGACGATAACGCTAGACCGCACCGTGCAGCCATAGTTGAGAATGCGCGCGAGGAGCTTGGTATTCCACATTTACCAATACCTCCGCACTCACCAGATTTTAATTGCATAGAACATGCATGGGATATGCTCCAAAGAAGATTAGATATTCATCAACCTACCCCAGAATCCTTAAATGATCTGAGAGAGCTTCTGTTCCGTTTATCGAACCAAATTCCTCAAGAAATGTTCAATAACCTCGTGTGTAGTATGCAAAGAAGATGTCAAGCTGATATTGACGCTCGTGGAAGTCATAAATTGTATTGGTAGCCTCAAAATGCTTGAATTCTTCGGGCGTAAAATTTCGTTATTTTACTCGACGCTGCAGACCTACAGGCTAAAATTAATTTTATGTCCTGCAACTTGAAATCATATTAATATAAATTTTCATCACAAAATCTCATATAAACTATATTTTTTTCAATATAAGTCAATATTCCTAACTCATGCGGAGCAGTTTATTTTAATACTTTCCCTACCCAAGATCGATATATTATTAATATGATCTATCGCAGCATGCTGAAATCTGATTCCATTGCAAATTACCTAAAGCGTTAGGTTAAAGTATATGAATCTCATAAATACAAGCTAATATATGGTTTATTTTTCAGGTACAAATATGTTTGTTGCATCACGGTATCCGAAAGGGGGCAGCACAATCTTCCTGTGATCACGAGAACCCTTTGGGACCCAGATTCAGACGCTTGTGCGTGTTTCAGTCACAGAACTTGTGCTACGATGGCTATAATTCAATGTTTCGGACTCATATGTGAAAAATGTGGTACGCCTTGTGGAAGATGATTTGGTGCATTCTCCAGTAAATTTGTCCGAGTTTTTTTATTATATGGATATCGATATAGAGTTAATAAATAGATAGTAAAAGTGAACCAAGAGCTCTGCAGTAACAATGTGGAATAAATTTAATTTTTGGTCTGGAAAGTGAACTTCCGAATTAATGCCGTCTAATTTTCAGAATATCGTATTTGTAGAAATTTTTAATTTTCTTTTCAAATTTATTATTTTTTATGAGAAAAATTAGTATGTTGAAAAATATTTCCATTCAAGAATTATTGAAATCCAATTTTTTAACTCTACGTTGAATTCAGGTTTGTATCAGGTTTTCAATTCAAGAACTACACGACCACTAGTAGTTCTTATTGGCCGTGGTCTGTTAAAAATTATTTCACCTAACGTTTCGCTCACATCTGCGGTAGGCATCTTAAGAGGATTCTTGGTCTAATATCGTCATACGACCGCTGAGTTAGTGTCTCTGTTGAGAGTTTTTTAGTTGCTGATGTGATTTCCAGAGGGCGCGATAGTTCCAGAACAGTTTGACAGGAAGTGGCCTGAGGAAGTTTGCATCATAGTAAACGAAACGTTGGTCAAATATTAGAATAACGTTTCGTTTATTTCCAAATTCCGACAATATTAGATTTATCATCTTGCAACGGAAGACACAAATAAGTGATCATGTAAAGATTGTTCTTTTTTTGGTGGAACTGTTAATGCGCGTGAAATTTTTCAAACTTTCCTGATTAGAGGTATTGAAGATCAAAACCATCGATGGAGCACTCCATTTTTGGGGGTCGTTTCAGCAAACTTTTCATTATGGTTTTCGTCATATTATCAATGGGTTTATATGCTCTCATAAATATAAGTACACTGTACACTTTGTATAAACTACTATTACTGTATACTATACAGGGTGTACCAAGTTCGACGGCCTATTAGCTGTTCTGGAGAACTGGACCTATTTGAAATCTGAAAATTGGCATTATGTTATTGTTTGACATTATCTACCGATCTAAAATATTTTGGAGCCTGACCACTTTCAGTTATACAGGGAGTATAAAAAAATTTTGTTTCTGTTTTTTTGTTTTCGAATTTGATAGAGTATGCAATTCTAAATACATTCGTGATCAAATCGTTGCATTCGTCAAAATACTTTTCAAAATATCGAGAAAAAACTGAAGAAAAAAGGGAGATAAGAGTATTCGGTATTATGTTTGTTATTTCTAACCTAGATATCGTAAGCACAAACAGTTTTCACATTTTTGAAGGCGAATACTGTGGAAATATTGTACATTTCCAGAATTTTGTAAAACCCGTCACAGTTGTTCCAAATGTTGGTTCAAGATTGTTCCAGAACTTTTTTCCAATTAAAACCCTATTTTTTTATGATTGCGGTGGATTTTGCGAAGGAAAATGATGATAATGCAACATGATAATGCTCCTAAAATTAATAATTCTTGAGTTATTCAGTATTTCCTGATTTAATGTCGTACGTACCGTCAAATTCATAGAATCTGTTTCATATCAACAATGACCTTGGTCATAGAAGATAAATTGTTCAAATAACTCACTAGTGATTACCTCTTTTCTGAATTCATTTATCATTGTTGATATGGAACTACTATAAATAAAATCAGAAAATCTTAAATAACTCAAAAATTATTAATTTTAGGAGCATCAACATGTTATAACATGATCATCATTTTTCTTCGCAGAATCCAACGCAATCATAAAAAAATAGGGTTCTAATTTGGTAACCGAAAGTAATGAGCCAAACTTGATCCCAATTTTTGAACCAACATTTGGAACACCCTGTGACGGGTTTCTGAAAATTCTGAAAATGTAAAATATTTCCACAGTCGTCGCCTTCGAAAATGTGAAAACGGTTTGTGCTGACGATATCTTGGTTAGGAATAACAAACATAATACCGAATACTCTTATCTCCCTTTTTTCTCCAGTTTTTCTCGGTATTTCGGATAGTATTTTGACGAATGCAACGATTTGAATACGAACGTATTCAGAATTGCATACTCTATAAAATTCGAAAACAAAAACAACAATTTTTGAAATTATTTTTTTCTCTCCCTGTATAACTGAAAGTGGTCAGGCTCCAAGAATATTTAGATCGGTAAATAATGTCAAACAATAACATAATCCCAATTTTCAGATTTCAAATAGGTCCAGTTCTCCAGAAATGCCTAATGGGCCGTCGACATTGGTACACCCTGTTATATCATGTGAACAAAATCAGATGTAGTTAGAATCCGACTTAACTTCACTTACGAGAGCAAAAATAATTTCTATTTCAGTATCGTAATGTTCATTACAGTACTAAAAGCAATGGCATAATGAACCTTATAACAGCATTTCTTTCAGTTATATTTTTCGTTTTGTGGTTGTCAACTCTGATCAATTTTCAACAAACGTCAAATCAAATTCCATAATCTGTCAATTTTCGTAACAATCACACCAACTGACAAGATACAAAAGTCACTAGGATGTATAATCTGAAATTTTCATTGAATTTCGACGGTATTTCACAAAACTTGACTGAAATAGAGAAAATATCGTCTAATACTCGTTGCAGAAGGCAATTCGAACACTCGCTCGTTTTCGAATTTCGCATTCGTGTTTGGAATAGGGCCCACTTGTTTCATGTTATCCAAGGCTACGGACAATTAATTTTCATGCACCTGTCAGTTGTAATCGATTGTCAATAGCACTTATATTTGCCTGTGAAATCATGAAGGATAAGAAAGAAATAAGTTTTCCATTCCCAAAGACGCTGTTTAAATCTTTCACATCAGATGAGGATTCAATAATGGAGGAACACATCCTACTTATGGGTTTACGAAAAGCGTCAGACGACAAAGAGTCGAGTACAACACCCAGAAGCAGTCGAGTAAGTGGAAAAGTTACTGTTAGAAGCAAAGCTGTGGACACAGCCGATGACCGAGAATCTCTAGAATCCATAAAGCTGTGCCAAAAACTGGAAGCAATCAACTACAATGACATAGATGACTATGCCAAACTATTCGTCGATGAGATCATAGAAATTTCAGTCGGTAAGGTAATGTTACACATAGCTGAAATTAAACAGTAATGTCTGGTCCATAATTTTGTTAAAAGCTGTAGAAGTCCTGAATAAAGGTTTTTTATTTCGACAGAAAAAACACTTATCCTGTCTGTGATAATAGATAGCGTCTTAAGAGCCAAGAAATGCACATCGTTGATTTTCTTCAACAATAAAAATTTTTTTTTTAGAAAGTAAAAAATAGTTTTTTATAGTCGAGAGATCTTTGGTGCAAAAAGGAATAATCTACAAATGACACTACTGGCACCAATTCAGTAATATTTTGTATTTTATGAGATAAACCTGCCCTTGGACCATGCCAATTCTCGACGATATTTTTTTATACAGTTATCATGTTCAGAGAATTCCATTTCTGCACACTCAAAAATAATACAGCCTAAGGCGTGTTCACCTGACGTTGATTTGTAGGTACATTTGTATTGATAAATCCTTCATCTTAACATTCATTGATTATACACGTTCGGCAAGAATTATCTAGAGGTACCTAGCAAGTCAATATCAGTGGAACAAAGAAATTCGAACTAAACCAAGCGCGTATCAAAGAGGAACCTTAGAATATAAAATATTTTAACTACACTGCGCAGAAAAATTAACGCACATTCTGAAAATCTCAATTTTAATGAAAGTTAACTCTACATTGACTTTATAACTTATTTTTTATGTTCTCTCGGGAAGGTTTTGAACGAAACAAGACACATTAAATGGAAGAAAAATTCAGGATTTCACCGAATCTTATGTGAAAGAAGAGAAATGAACAATTTTCAAAATACTGAAATGCTGATAAGTGATTTAATACTTGGTATTTCCACTCCTTGCGTTAATTACAGCTCGGCAACGACGGTTCATACTCAAAATGAGTGATCTAATCCTTCCCAGATTTCTCCGAGTTGGATTCCTAAGTCATTAGGAGTAGCTGGATGATTTTCTGAACTTCTCAGCCTTCTATAGAGGTTGTCCCAAACCTGCACAATCGGATTGAGATCTGGACTTCTTGCGGGCCATTCCAATCGAGAGACTTATTCAACCTCTTCAAGGTACTCCTGAACGATGCGCGCACGATGGGGTCTGGCAATATCGTCCATAAAAATGAAATTTTCACCAATGTATGGGGCAAATGGCACTACATGCTCTTCAAGAATGTTCCTTATATACTTATCAGCATTCATAGCTCCATTATCAACGACCACTAGGTCTGTGCGAGCAGTCCCCCCCATACCATAATCGATCCTCCCCCGAAACCAGTAGTATTCAGGAAATTGCACTGAGCATATCTTCATGTGGACGTCTGTATACAAGGGAACGTCGATCACAATGGTAGAGGCAGAATCTAGACTCATCTGTGAAGAGAACTCTTTTCCAATCGGCCTCTTCCCAATGGATATGCTCTCTCGCAAAATCCAAAGGCGCCCTTCGATGGGCTGGGGTAAGAGCTGGGCCTCTTGCCGCGACACGAGACCTTAAATCATATTCTCTGAGGCGATTTCTTATTGTCTCAGTGCTAATTTGCACCCCATGAGTTTGCTCAAGCTGATTTTGAAGGAGGCGAGCGGTTGCAAACCGTTGTCTCAACGAATGTCATGGTCTTCGGATTCATACCTGCCTCCCTGAATCGCTGCAACATTCTGGACACACTTGTATGGGAAACTACAAACCATTCTGCAATTCTTGTGTATGTCAACCCTTCTTCTCGCAAAACTACCGCTTGGGCACATTCCTCTTGGGTCAAATTGCGTGTTTCGCGTTGCATAGCGATCGAGTGCAGAAAATCAAACGAAAGAAAAACTATTGATCACTAGAATTGATCGAGAACATCTGATTTTAAAATGGAGCCAATACATTCAAAATCTGATAATATCATCTTTTTTATTCCTGCTGAGAAAAAACATCTGTATTGAAGAAAAACTTTGAAAGTGGATAACATATGCAAGCATAATTCTGATACAAATAATTATCATGGAGAACACCTTCAGTTGTAGAATAAATTAGAAATTTCCATAATTAGCGTTAATTTTTTTGCGCAGTGTATATTCTAAGAGAGAAACCGATAGCTCTCCTAATCTCCCACCATTTTTCTTCCATTTCCCCACCAATACTTGATCGACTGGTTCCAGTCGCTGTGCGTGCTAATCGGTTTCATTTCATTTAGGCGCGGTTCAGAAAATTCAAGCAGGGTAAATTGTTCAATAATTCTCTCGTTGTTCAACGATGCGATCTGAATTTAACTTTCACCCCTCTCCTTTAGTGGCATATATCATTTTGCTAGATGACTCCTTACCAGATCTGCACATCTTACTTGTATTGCATATAAGTTAAATTTTTTCAATAACGCTTCGAAATCATTTGGAAATGATCAAATGAATTGAGCTGTAGGTGAGCGTTTCAGAAATTTCCGATTCTTATTATTACTTTTATTGAAGACCCAAAGAAGTTTCAGAAACAGCAGAATCTTTCTGGAATAAATTTCAATCGATTACAGTACGCTAAAGCGACCGAAATTATGCTGGATCAGTCATCTAAAATTTATTATTCCTAATAAATGAATAATATAATAAATAATTTTCATCATATTTCCGGGTTTCAGGTGTTTGCAGAAGAGTTAAAACGCATCTGAGTGGTGTGGATTATATTTACGAAGGCGCTGCAGCTGAAGGAGATACAGAAACGCAAGAGGAAGAACCAGAGGATCCTGAGAAAGAAGAACTTTTTCCTGGCTGGCCAACTATCGCTCAGTTCAGTGTGGATTTAGGCATAGAAAGACTCGAACAGTTCATGTCGATATGGCGTAGGAAAGAAAACTGGAAATATTCAGTTACTTTTATGGCTAGTTGGAGCGACTTTTTCGCTGATTTTCATTTATTTAAGGTCGGTATTGAATTTAGAGTGCATCTTTATACCTCTGCACTCTTTAGTGTTCAGCTTTTCACTTCTTACTGAACAATTGGTACATTCCTATACAGGGAACTAGAGCTACCCTAGGAGAGTCCAAAAAACCGCTGTATGATGGGTCTAATCAATTTCGTAACCGAGATACAGGCTGGTCCATGTATTCACCGAAAATTTCACAATATCTCTTAACTTTTGAACCAACAGGTATATTCAGTTGATACTTGGAACGTATGATAAACTGCCACAGGTCGATCGATTAATATTTAAATTATCAAAAAATTCCACTTCCGTATTTGAAAAATATGGGACTTCTTTCAAACTGAGATTCAACACGCTGTATACAAGAATTTTGGGATTTGATTGAGATATTTGAAAAGGGCAGAAAATTTTCTATACGGTTCAATAGATTTCATCGTCCCGCACGTGAATTTGCTCAGAGAAAGCTCCAGGGAAAGATCCAATTTAATGTTGGAATTCCAATAAATCCGTGAAAAAATGGTTCATTTCAATCAAATTGGAACAATTTTATCTCGAACTGATGAAATATTAGCATTTTTCAATATTCTATTAGATTTAAAAAAAGAGGTTTGATTGAGGGAAATTCAAGTGTATGTATTGTATCCCACAAGGGTTTTTTCGAATAGACTAAGACAATTTCTACATAATAAATTTTGACAACTGGTATGTATGGAATTCGTATGAATGGGTTGAAGAAAATGCGTGCGGTCAGGTATACGATATCCCAATACAAATTTTTAACAAACGTACGTTAGGACCTTTATAAAAATCGATTGATTAGACCGCACGTCCTACTAAGACGGTTTACGGGTGATCCTTACTTAGATTTCCTTCGAAGTCATCTTCCTGTATTACTCGAAGGTACGCACATTGCATGAATGCATTTTCAGTATGTGGAGATCCACCCCATTTCAGAGTGATGTTCAGATATTTTTGAGATCGCTACTTTCTAAATCCGTGAATAGGCAGAGGTGGACTGCATTCCTGGTCCGCTAGATCACCAGATTTCAATCCTGTTGATCATTTCATTTGGAGTTATTTGAGATATTTAATCGTAGCCAGTGCTGTTGGAGTTGCTCAGCAGTCCCATGAGAGTGTGGTTATTGTTGGGGAGGACACTGACCTTTTTGTAATTTTGACTGCTCCAGCCCCTAGTGCACCAAAATTGATTTACTTAAGCCTGGCAAAGGCAAGCAAGACGATAAATTGTCTATTCTCTCTTGCACCACAAGTTCTTCTCTGTTTCGAAATACAACATATTTATTATTCCTTCATGTTTTTAGTGGCTTGGTAAAGGACAACTCAAATTCCTGAAGACGTTGAAAATCAACTAAATCAATAATAATAACAAACGTGGGACTCAAACTAATAACTTAACAATACAACAGTTACTAAGAACCATATATTACATATTTTTATTACCTGTAAATACGTCCCTAGCGAGAGTAGTCGAGGTAAGCTTAAATGAGGTTTTGATTAACAATTCTGCAAACATCTCGTACTAGAATACATTTAATTGCTTGAAATCATTTTCATAAAGGGCAACCATGCATTTCTTCCCTGCCTCGTCGACCTTATCGGCAGAAGCATAAGATTTGCTAAACAATTCAGCTGCTTTCAGCAGGTTTGTGTCGATTTCAAACGTCTTTAGGAATTTCATTTTTCCTTTACCGAAAAATGATGACGTAGTGTCGCAGCAAGGGGAAAAGACAACATCGTCTTACTTGGCTTTGCCGGGCCCTAGTAAAAAAATGTTGGAACACATAGGAGCTAGAATTATAAAAATTAGAAGGTCAGTGTCCTCCATAACATAATCCACACACTTATGAAACTGCTGAGCAAATTCAACAACACTAGCTACGATGAAATGATCAGCATCCTCAGCAGGATGAGATTCTGCGCGATTTAACAATTTGGTTTGAAGGGGTGGGGTTAAGTTTTTATCACAATATGATGGTCTCCAACTCTTAACCTATGACATTTCGTTCTGAAGTTCGTAGTTTTATGGTGAAAAAATATGTTTTTTTGAAAAGTGTAAAAATTTGCCATATTTCGACGTATGATTTCTATAAAACTACTTTCCCAAATTCAATGCCGTAGTACTTTTTAGAATTTAATGCTTAACACTTTCGAATATTACAAAGTTTCTGATAAAGTGCTCAGTTTAGGAGCTATTCGAGACAAACCTAAAATAGTCCGAAAATTTCGAGGTTTTTCGAACATGACGACATATTTATATTTACAAATCATTACTCTTGGTCAGACGAAATTTGGAAACAATGGAAAAATTGTCTAGTTATCACTCTTATGCCACAAGAAATACGGAAATCTTGTCACTGAATTTGAACGTTCACCAACCTACCAAGGAATTAAATTACCAAAATTTTTCAAAAATATGAATCTCGTCTGTTTCAAGAGGAAAACAAAATCTTTGTTGTGGGGAGAAGGTAATTATAGTCTGAGCGAATACTTAAATGATTCTTTGTAATATTGTACTTTTTCTTTTCTCGTGATTGAGCATCTTGTATTATTTTTTTCTCCTGACCTGTCTCATACATGTAAATGTCTAAAGAGATCAATAAAACTTATTATTATTATTATACTCTCCACTGGGAAATTGGGGCAAAGCTCAAACTACTCTTATGAGAGACATAAAAGAATGATTACAACAGTTTCCTGAACTCCAATAGTATATTCTAAAACAAGTTGCAGAATGAGCTCCTATTCCAACACGAATGCGAAGTTCGAAAAAGAGCGACGAAGGAGCGAGTTTTCAATAGCATGAGTGTTGGAATTGCCTTCTGCAACGAGTATTAGACGGTATTTTCTCTATTTCAGTCAATTTTTGTGAAATACTCTCGAAATTCAAATGAAAATTCTGATTAGTGACTTTTGTATTGTATCTTGGCAGTTGGTGTGACATACGAAATTTGACAGATCACGGAATTTGAATTGATTTGATTCGAAACTTGATTCGATCGGAGGTCAGTACTGACAACCATAAAACGAAAAATAGAACTGAAAACAATGCTGTAATGAGTTTCATTACAGCACTACTTTTAGTACTGTAATGAACTCATTACGATACTGAAATAGAGAATAGTATATTCTAAAACAAGTTGCAGAATGAGCTCCTATTCCAACACGAATGCGAAATTCGAAAACGAGCGAGGAAGGAGCGAGTTTTCGAAAGCATGAGTGTTGGAATTGCCTTCTGCAACGAGTATTAGACGATATTTTCTCTATTTCAGTCAAGTTTTGTGTAATACTCTCGAAATTCAAATGAAAATTCGGATTAGTGACTTTTGTATTGTATCTTGGCAGTTGGTGTGACATACGAAATTTGACAGATCACGGAATTAGGATTGATTTGATTCGAAACTTGATTGGATCGAAGGTCGGTACTGACAACCAGAAAACGAAAAATATAACTCAAAACAATGCTGTAATGAATTTCATTACAGCACTACTTTTAGTACTGTAATGAACTCATTACGATACTGAAATAGAGAAAAATTATTTCCAAGCACACCTTTTTTTGAAGCTAATTTGCTTGGCCTATTTAATAGACTTGTATTTGAACGAAACAATGACACTTCTCATCATAGAAAAAACACTTCTCAAACTATCGACCAAATCAAGTTGGACATTTCCTGAATCTGTCATCATCCTATCGTTATTTCTTCCCTTCAAAACAGTTTTTTTCGAACCAGCAAAAATCCTTCTTTCCGCGACCGTTTCACCGCAAAACCCGCAAAATGTTCTTATCGAACAGAATAAACAAGACCACGCGGCCTCCCCCAAGGTCACGCTCGTTGGACGACATCGACGAGCTCACCTACATGCTGATGCTCGGCTCCAGAGCAGAGGGCAGGAGGTCGACGTCCGGCATCTCCTCAATCATGAAGAAGCTCACCCTCACCGAGCACAAGTGGATCCCGGAGACGGAGGATCTGCCGCAGCACTTCGAGGTCTCTCACCAGGTCGGGCAGAGGCAGGGGAAGGTCCAGGAGGAGGAGCAAGGGGGGGAAGAGCAGGGGGAAAGCACGAGCAGCGAGAGTATTGAGGAACAGACGTCTGAAATTTCTATCCCGGACAAAATACGCTGTCTCAAGTTCGCGAATCTGGAATTTTTCGCCGAGATGTTCGTGGACGAGATCATCGATATTTCTGTTGGTGAGTTGGTTAATTTGAGGTCGTGACGGTGGACGTGGCTTCTTGTTTAAGGCTCCTGCACGCAAAATGCGATGTTTTAGGGTACGACCTGAGTGGAATGGCGTTCAGCCTGGCGTGAAACGCTTATAATACCGCGTTTCAAGGCGAGCGTTTTGTGGCCTGACTCATTACAGCGTTCTGCGTTGTGTTTACATCGATAAATATACTGCTCCACAAGAGTTAGGTGTAATGGACACCCCTATATGAGCATTGTCTTTTTTGTATAAAAAGTGACATTGTTCATACGATGTTGTCGAGATGTTAAGGGGGTTAACAAATGAGAGCGGCTTCACGTCAACCTAACAACATAATTTGGCTCTCTCCACCTAGGAGAGAGGATGGGTACGGCTTTCTGCAGAAATGAGACGGTCTTAGTGTTATTTCTCTCGTAGAGAAATATCAACACCTTTCGAAATTAGAAAATTAGAATTGCATAAAATGTAGAGATATTGGTAGGTCGCGATCATATGACTTCCAATATAGGCGATCACATGATGGATTGGAATAACACGAAAAATTTATAGATGGAACCTGACAGTTATAAAAGAATAATAATCTGTTAAATTGTTCGGTAGGTGTGGATCGTATTTGGAATGATTTGTTGAAAATGGAACTGATTTCAGGGAATTTTGAAATGACGTAGCAATTTCACCATCATAGTTATTAATATTAATCTATGATCATCATGGATTGGTGAATGTCAATTGGGAAATCAAAAATTCTCAATATTCCGTAAAGCTCATGTTAAGAAATTGTCTGAAAAGGGAGTCTGATATAAACTCCAAAACGTTAGAAAGCTTGAGAGTTCGAAGTGTTGTCCCTATGAAGTTTTATCGTTTCTCAAATACATTCAGAAATGTTCTTTGCTTCTTCCCATAGGAATTGAAAAATCGCTCAGGATATTTTTTCAATTAGTGATTGTGGAGATGTTTGAATTCTCCCAAGGATTTTCTGGTTCTGAAAATTGGGCGCATCCAATAACTGCAGGACCTCTGTGTTTCCGTTGTCTTTTGACTAAATAACTTGACTCTAGAATGTACAAGTCCTCCGGATTCGAAGCATATTGCACTCAATGCTAAAAGAATACGAACGATGTCATTTTCGAAGACAAACTATGGTCTTTGTTGGTTATATCACTGAATGGAACGCAAGAAGCCGCAACCGTCGCCGCTGCCAGTGGACGAACCCTGCAGCCCATTGCCGCCTGTGTTGTAGCAGCTACAAACGCTTGTTTCGCGTGAGCGCGAAGCCGCTTAAATACGCTTCCAGTGGACGACCGGGCTGGGTTGAATGCAGTGAGACAAGGATGCAAAACCTTGGATGAAAGTGAAGATTAGTGGGGAATTGTGCGTCTCATTTGTTGTCTCTGGTAAGAGACATTTTGCATTGCTTTTTCTCGAACCTTCACGGTTATGTCAGTGCCTTATAGTAGACTTGTATTCGAACGAAATAATGATACTTCTCATCATAGAAAAAACACTTCCCAAACTATCGACCGAATCAAGTTGGACATTTCCCGAATCTGTCATCATCCTATCGTTATTTCTTCCCTTCAAAACAGTTTTTTTCGAACCAGCAAAAATCCTTCTTTCCGCGACCGTTTCACCAAAAAACCCGCGAAATGTTCTTGTCGAACAGAATAAACAAGACCACGCGGCCTCCCCCAAGGTCACGCTCGTTGGACGACTTCGACGAGCTCACCTACATGCTGATGCTCGGCTCCAGAGCAGAGGGCAGGAGGTCGACGTCCGGCATCTCCTCAATCATGAAGAAGCTCACCCTCACCGAGCACAAGTGGATCTGCCGCAGCACTTCGAGGTCTCCCACCAGGTCGGGCAGAGGCAGGGGAAGGTCCAGGAGGAGGAGCAAGGGGGGGAAGAGCAGGGGGAAAGCACGAGCAGCGAGAGTATTGAGGAACAGACGTCTGAAATTTCTATCCCGGACAAAATACGCTGTCTCAAGTTCGCCAATTTGGAATTTTTCGCCGAGATGTTCGTGGACGAGGTAATCGATATTTCCGTTGGTGAGTTGGTTCCTTTGAGGTCGTGACGATAGTTAATAGTTTACAAGGGGTTACAGTCCACTGCGACCTGATGATCTATTGTGTCCCTGACAAAGCTTTACAGCTCGCCTTCCAGTCCCAGAGATCTTATGAAATCCAATATCTCGGAAGGCTTCAGTGAGGCTAATTCCTCACTCCTACAGGTCTCTTGACCAAAGCATTGTTTCCTTTGGCTTACAATGCCAAAGCATTCTGTGACTAGGTGAATAGGAGTTTCTTCCTCCTCCTCACAGAATCTACACTCGCCATTCTCAGCAAGTGCTTTCTGAGGCGACAATGCCCTATAAGAAAACCAGTGAAGAGGTGTAGTTGGTTCTTACTGAGATCCAAATATTTTTTGGATCTTGCAGTTTCAAAATTCCGAAGGAACTTTTTGGAGTGATCCAACCCTGGGAGATTCTGCCAGAGTGTTCCTCTTTCAGTTTTCTCCTTTTCCAGAAACTCTTTCTTATATGTACATTTTGCTATACCACAGAAAGGTTCTGGGCCAGTGAGTGGTTTCCGAGCATCCTCTCTGGCAAGTTTATTGGCCCCTTCGTTACCTGTGATTCCCGAATGACCAGGAACCCAGATTAAAGAGACCTTATTTTTCTTGCCTACCTCATTGAGTTTGATCCGGCATTCCTATGTCGACTTTGAGTCGATGACATAGGAGTTCAGTGCTTTAATAGCAGCTTGACTATCTGAGTGAATAGCTATGTCGCAATTCTGATAGTTTCTCTCTAGATTAATATCTAGACATCTTTCAATTGCTAATATTTCTGCTCGCAGAACTCTCACACAGGAGCCTATCGATAGTGCACACTTGGCTTTGGCCCCGTGAACCCCAGCGCCAGCTTTCGTGTTGGTTTTAGAACCATCTATGCAACAGTATATTCTTTGAAATTTTGGTCGCTGTATTCCCGCTCCCATTCCTCTTTTTTGCATAGCATCGAACTGAAGTTTTTCTCAGTACTTACTTTCTTGACCATTACATCACTAGGAAGGTTCGCAGATGAGATGTAGTTACTCAGAGAGCACCAGACTCTCTGACACCTAATTCTCTCATTACCTGCGCCTTCTTTAGATATTCTGAGGATGGCCTCATGGGCCATCCTGTCAATCACCAGATGTAGCATTCATCTCATAATACTGCGGTTCAAGGCGGGCGTTTTGCGGCCTGACTCATTACAGCGTTCTGCGTTGCGTTTGCGGAGAGTGTAGCATCGATAAATATGCTGCTCCACAAGAATCCCTTACTCTAATTTTGCCGGCAAAATTTCATCTCTAGTGATATTATATACTGCTCCACAAAAGTTAGGGATATCGTGTTCAATCGTTTTGAAAAGTATGTAATCGTCGAAAAAGTCGCTGTAAAATCATTCAAAACTCAATAACAACTTGAATCTATCCAATAAAAATCAGTATGAGACATTTCGTCAATCTGGTCGCCTTTTTTCTGAAGTTTGGTTCTTTGCATTTTGCACATGCTTCATGAATGTTCTTATTCTGAAATGGAGTCAGTTTATCAACGGCTGCGATTTGAAACGAGTTTTCTGAAAATGCCAAGACGTGAATCATTAAACGGTGAGGCTAATAGGGCTATCGGAATGCTACAGGGTGACGTAACTCAGGTTGTTGAAGCGGAGAGGCTCCAAGTCAGCCAAAGTGTGATATCTCGACTTTGGAATAGGTTCAGGGAGACAGGTTCCGTGTTGGACAGACCAAGGCTTGGTGGGCAACGAAAAAAAAACACCTGCTCAGGATCGTTTCATCACCGTTTCGGCGAGAAGAAAGCCTACATCTACGTGTAGAATGCTAGGAATACTCATCCAAATGCAGATGGCGTCCAAGTTTCCATCGAAACCATCAGACGACGTTTGAGAGAGGTGAATCTAGGTTCTAGACGTCCATCAAGAGGAGTTCCCTTAACACGTGACCATAGGCGACGTAGACTGGAATGGGCAAGGCAACATATCAATTGGAACGATTAATGGCGTAGTGTCCTTTTCACTGATGAATCCAGATATGGACGATTTTCAGATTCTCGAAGAATAAGGGTATGGACAAACCCACGCATACCCCGTAATCGTCGCTATGTCTATGAAGTCCATCCATTCCGAGAGGGTAGTATTATGGTATGGGCAGGGATGTGTAGTCCTTACACTATAGGGAGCATGTCATTGACAATGTTTTGCCAAATTCTCACGCTGCTATTGGTGAAACTTTTCAATTTCTAGACGATAACGCTAGACCGCACCGTGCAGCCATAGTTGAGAATGCGCGCGAGGAGTTCGGTATTCCACATTTACCAATACCTCTGCACTCATCAGATTTGAATTGCATAGAAAATGCATGAGACATGCTCCAAAGAAGATTAGACAATCATCAACCTACCCCAGAATCCTTAAATGATCTGAGAGAGCTTCTGCCCCGTTTATGGGACCAAATTCCTCAAGAAATGTTCAACAACCCGTGTGTAGTATGCAAAGAAGATTTCAAGCTGTTATTGATGACCGTGGAGGCCATACATTGTATTGATATTCTTAAAATGCTGAATTCCCTGGGAAAAAAATTTCGTTATTTGACTCGATTTTTCTTAACCACCCTACAGACCTATAGGCTAAATTAAATTTTATTTCCTGCAACTTGAAATCATATTAATATGAATTTTCATCACAAAATCTCATTTCAACTAAATTTTTTTGCAATTTAAGTCAATATCCCTAATTCATGTGGAGCAGTTTATTATTTCTCTATGATGCAGTGTTCGAAACTTGTGTATATGATGACATTTCATTATCGTTGAGATTGTCAGAATGACAATTCTCGTAATATGTCTCAGTTTTTGTTCCTGAAAAATATTCTGTTTTCTTGTGTTATAACATGTTTGGTTTATCTATGGGAGATGATTGCCTTTCATTGGGGTCCTGTAGCGGTCTTCAAACATCTGAAGTGCCGAAAAATCATCACCTGGAAGGTCGTATCTGGTTTGAAAAAACCCTCACGACCAGAGAGCAACAATTTGTGGATTTTGAAATTGAATATCGAAGGAATTTCGAAAGACAAGTGTGATTACGTCTCCAAATTAGCTGATGAACATGGTATCAAAGAGATTCTTCTGCAAGAAACCCACACGGCAACAGAATCGTCGTGAAAAAGGACA
The DNA here is from genome assembly GCA_038502775.1 of Hippodamia convergens. Classification (NCBI taxonomy): domain Eukaryota; kingdom Metazoa; phylum Arthropoda; class Insecta; order Coleoptera; family Coccinellidae; genus Hippodamia; species Hippodamia convergens. The sequence continues at coordinate 90,070,527 of CM076607.1, read as the reverse complement.
GTTGAAAGGTTATGTATTAATTGATTTTTTACAAGTTCAGCTTGTTAGGTTGAAAAATTATCAGTTACGTAACTTTCAACAGATTCGGAAAGGGGAAATTGATGGAGTTTTTTTTTCATTTCTTTCAAATTTTGTGACATTTCTGTCATAAATATTTATAAATCTCCGAACATTATTTGACCAAGAAATCTTAATATTGATGTTTTTTAAAGTAGCAAATGCATTTCCAAAATGCCTTCGATTTATTCTGAATAATCGGTTTCTTTTTTGCTTTTGTCTTTTTTCATTTCAGATTAAGAATTACGAGTCGTTTTGGGAAGAATCTGTGTATCCGAGACCATCGACGAATATCATGAAGATGATCACACTGATGTCTTTCAAGATTTTCCTGATATTTTATGTTATTTTGTTCACGGGGAGGCAGGTTTTTTCGGCTGAGGTTTTTTCCCCTGGCTGTATAGTATCATATGATACAAGTGTTGATAGTATCGTATGATTCTATAGTATCATACAAAGAATGTTATGATACCCCGTTCTTTTTTTACCTCAGCTTAGGTACTTTTTGTTTCAACATTCATTGTATTATTTTAGCTCTCTTTTTCATAAGAATATATATATATATATTATCGTTGATCCATAGACATATAATATGTCTTTATGCTTCTATTCGTTGATCCTGTAAAATCACTACTTTGTCATGTCTCTCGTTGTATTGAGGCCGTAAGTCTTTCAATGCTTGGCTCAAACGCATTAATTGCGTTCGATAACGATCGCCTGTGATTGTCTTGATCAAGTAATGCCTCCAAGTCTGCATCTTCGAAAACCTTCTCTCTTCCACCGCCATGCTGGTCTTCGACGTTAAAACCGCCGTTCTTGAAGCTTTGAAACCACTCTCGGCACATTCCTTCATTAATAGTGTTAATTGAAAAGGGCGTATCTGCAAAAAAGCACTTTTGAGATTTTTTACTTTAAGACTATTTTAATTGAATTAAAATTGTTGATGGCATAAATGGAAGTCTTTAAAGTCAAATATCTCAAAAGTGCTTTTTTGCAGATAAGCCCTTTTCAATTAACACGGTAGCATAGGTATTCGGGAGCATTCGATGAGCCTCAGTCGCAGATTTCTTCATATCGAAGCAGTAAATTGAATCCTCCCGCATGTTGAAGTTCTTTTTTGTTCCACGCGAGCGCAGACGTGTGCGAAAACCTCTTCAACGCCGCCCTCGGGGGGGAAGGAGAGGACGGCGTCCTCACCGAGGTCCCCTGCATCTGCGACGCCGTCAAACCGCCTCCAGAATCCGCCAAGGCGCATTTAGACAGCTCGAGCCTATCGTCTGTAGAAAAGAAAGAGTTCTCTGGTTGGCCGACCATCAAGCACTTCACCGTAGCCGGGGCTAAGAAGAAGATAAAGGAATTCATGGGACAATGGTATTTCGTGCAGGATTGGAAGTATACCGTGCAGTACATCGGCAGCTATAGCGACACGGTTGCGGATTACCATATGTTTCAGGTACTACAGTATTTGTTACGAAGGGTTTGAGTCGTCACTTTTAACAGGAGGTTGAACTCGTCAGAATAAACTGCTGATGAAACATTGTTCTAGAAGTGCAATTTTCCAGTACGGATCTGATGCGAACTTTTACAGGGTGCGGTATTTAACTTGAGACAGAATTATCTCGAGAACTATGGTACAGCGTGGGCAATAATTTATAACATTACTAGCAAGGTAAAAGTGTTTTTACTGGCGAATGGAGGATAACTGACGAGCCGCAGGCGAGTCAGTTACCTCCTTGAGCCAGTAAAACCCGTTACCTTGCGTGTATTGTTTTATATTTTATTTGTTTCTCATTTGAAAAAGGTTAGATAAATTCCAAAAAAATCTCAATAATTTGTCGCAAATGTCGTAAGCTATGGAAGCGTTGCCATTAACATGTCTATTTATTTTTCTTTACATTTGTTTTGGCGAAAGCGAAAATGAATGTACCAAAAGAAATTATTGAGGCAGCCAGCAGTGTAGAATCAAGTTTATTACCTGCAAATCAGCTTCAAGGTACGAGCGAGAATACGACGACTTCAAAAAGTGACAAAACAAAAATAGTGTGATTGGGGTAACTGAAGATGTTTTGTTGGTCTACTTGAATCAACTATCAGCTAGATTCAACCCTAATACTTTATGGGCGAAATGGTCTATGCTGAAAAGCTGCTTGGAAATGAAAGAAAATGCCCCTGTTCCCAGGTTTGTTTTCCTTAAAAAATTTATTGAAAAATATGACGTTTAATTGTCATTTGCAGATTTCTGAAACAAAAAAATGAGCGTTATACGCCAAAAAAAGCCAAGGTATTAAGTAAAGAAGAGGCTGAACAATTTCTTTTACATGCTCCTGATGACCAGTGGTTGCTGGCGGAAATTGTAACAATATTTGGGATTTTTGGATGTTATCGATGTGACGAAATCCTCTCCTTAAACATGAATGATGTAGAAGATGTGGAAAAATACGTTATTGTGAAATTGCGGCAAACAAAAAATTTAACAACAAGAAGATTCACCATAACCGATGATGGCTGCAGCTTCAAGCCCTGCATGTTATACAGAAAATATGTAAATCTTCGACCTCCTGGAACAGAAAGCCTAAGATTTTTATTGACATACCGACATGGAAAGTGCATTTCCCTTAATGCTGGCCAGCACCCTATTGGTGGTGTCCCAAAGCAAATAGCGAAATATTTAGGTTTAAAAGACCCAGAGTTATACACCGGCCACTCTTTTCGCAGAACTGGAGCCACTATGGTTGCGGATTCTGGTGGAGATATTTTAGCAATAGAGCGTGCAGGGGGGCGGAAGAGCACCGAAATTGCGATGAGTTATGTCGATGATTCGGTCAACAAAAAAATCGAAATGTCTAGCAAATTATTTGGTAGTAAGGAGAGTACAAATTTTCTGCAGTCCTCGAGTTCAGCAGTTTCTGAGTCAACAGATGGTTCATCATCATCAGTATCAACTCTTTCATCATCAAAAATCTGTGTTACTGGAAATAACAATTGTACCATGATTTTCAACATATATGACGATAAAACAAAATTTTCTAATGTAAATAATACTACTAACTTGTAAACATTTTGCAAGTTAACTGTCAGTTTTACAATTTAGTTACTTGATAAAATAAACTTTCTTGACTAATATTGTGTTTTTGGAAACTGGCGTTTACAAATGAGAAACAAATAAAATTGGTAACTCCTGAACTACAACTTTTTAACCATATAAAAGTGATTGAGGAAAATTAATGCCACACTCTGGATCTCTTTTTTTCAAGAAACTCATAATGACACCAACTGCGTTCCTCTATCTTTTTTTGTTTTCGAGTTTTTAGCTAAATTGAAATTTGGTCGATTTCAACATTGTTCATTATCTCCGTTGCTGTTCATGCTGCAATGTTGTATTGAAAACATTATACGGACATTTTTATAGCAATCCAATGGTGTGCTGAGATTTTTTTCTAAGAGGTTTCCTTGTTCAGATATATCAAAATTTTTTCGGTTAAATGAGAGCTTTGTTCAATAGGCCAAGCAAATTAGCTTCAAAAAATGGTATGCCTGGAAATAATTGGTGAAGTTCAGGAAACTATTTTAATCGTTCTTTTAGGCCTCTAATAAGAGTAGGTTGAGCTTTGTCCCAATTTCCCAGTAGAGCGTATGTCGTGACGTTCAAAAAACCTCGAAATTTTGGGATTATTTTAGGTTTTTCTCGAATATCTCCTAATCTGAGCACTTTATCAAAAACATTATTATATTCAAAAGTGTAGAGCATTAAATTCTGCTTCCAGAAAGTATTACGACATCATATTTTGAAGAAGTAGTTTTAAAGAAATCATACGTCCAAATATGGCAAATTCTCACACTTTTCAAAAAACACTTTTTTTACTATAAAACGTAAAATACCCATGAAACTACGAACTTTAGAACGAAATGTCGTAGAATAAGAGTTGTAGACCATCATAACCGATTTCAAGCGAATAACCAGTAATGACCGCGGTTATCTACGGTCCTGCCTTCGGTTATCTACGGTTATAGCCTTCAGGGATATTCCTTGTAAAATGATTATAACCTACAATGACCGAAGTCGCTTGGATGCAGTTGGTCCTAGTTGGTAATTACCAATGAGGACCAGGTTATTCGCTTGAAATCGGTTTATATTGTGATAAAAACGTCACCCCATTCCTCCAAACCGCAATCTTAAATCGCACAATATCTCATGCTGATAATTTCATCCTAGCTAGTGCTATTGAATTTGCTCCGCATTCTCATGGGTTCGTGGATAATGTTGGGGAGGACACTGAGCTTCTTATAATTTTGATTGTTCTAGCCTCTATGTGTACAAACTATTTTTTACTAGGGCCTGACAAAGGCAAGCAAGACGATGTTGTCTTTTCCTCCTTGCACAACATCTTATGATCCGTTTCGAAAAACAACATATTATTCCTGCATGCTTTTAATGGCTGCGACACTACGTCTTCTCTTTGGGTAAAGGAAAAATGAAATTCCTAAAGACGTCTGAAATCAACACAAACCTGCTGAAAGCTGCACTCTAATGCGTCTAATTAGTTTGAAACGAAATGAGAATCGGATAACAACATATGAGTTTTTTAACTATTTCGACCTGCAGAATACACACCTGAAGTTTGGGCCGTTCCTCCCGACTCACCCTGTATATTCTCATTCATTCTCGTACTTAGGTATGCACCTCGATGTCTGAGAAAATCGACTTCACGCGGTCATACCTATTTTTTTAGTCGGGACTTCTGACGTTCTCAAGTAAAAACTTGATTCAGAGCAGTGTTTGGATCCGTTCTTGTATGTTGTTGAGTTCTACCACCTGTCGAAAATGAGTACCCTCCTTAAAAAATATTCCCTCTATCCCTTTGATACGCTTTTATTGTTATTGTTCCTACTTTTCACATTTGTGAAGAGATTTAACCAATCAATTCCAAATTTCGATTCTTAAAATTTCTCAAAGATTTCATATGGTTCTAGCTATAATTCCAAAAGAACCACTGATATTATTGAGAACCTTCATTCTTGTTTAGGGAATGTGGTCAATACCCACAAAGGAATATCCGATATCCCAAGCCACCGCTACGATTTTCTTCACGATTGAAGTTTCAAGGGTCAAACCGAAATTCTGCCTTGTGAACGTGAGTAACGATAACAAAAAAATTATTTATTACATTCTTTATGATGTCTGAAATATTACCATTCTCCTTAGAATATAAAACAACAGTTGTATATTCTAAGCCTCATCTCTCTGGAAAAAATTGTAGGTTATAAGACAGGATGCACTAGTAGGAACATTTCAGATTCTACCGATATCCCATCCCCTATATATTATTTATTACTTTTGGCTTCTTGGGACGGGTTAGTCTATGCCAGACTTCTACATTGGTAGATTTCCTAAATTAAGATTAAGAAAATCTAGGAGTCTTCTTCATCGGTAGATTTCTTAATTCAGATTAAGAAAATCTACGACTTCGTCCACTCTGATGATAAGATTTGGTCTGATGAATAAGTCTGATATTAGACTTCAAAACCATTTTTAATAGTTTTTCATGTTCTTTCATTGTTTGTTAGGCAAAAATTTTATAATTATTTTCGAACTAACAAATTAGGGCAAGAATTCTGTGAATAGAATTTCGATTATATTAAATTATTTCTCTATTTCAGTATCGTAATGAGTTCATTACAGTACTAAAAGTAGTGCTGTAATGAAACTCATTACAGCATTGTTTTCAGTTATATTTTTCGTTTTATGATTGTCAGTATTGACCTCCGATCGAATCAAGTTTCGAATCAAATCAATTCAAATTCCGTTATCTGTCAAATTTCGTATGTCACACCAACTGCCAAAATACAATACAAAAGTCACTAATCTGAATTTTCATTTGAATTTCGAGAGTATTTCACAAAAATTGACTGAAATAGAGAAAATAGCGTCTAATACTCGTTGCAGAAGGCAATTCCAACACTCATGCTATCGAAAACTCGCTCCTTCGTCGCTCGTTTTCGAACTTCGCATTCGTGTTGGAATAGGAGCTCATTCTGCAACTTGTATTAGAATATACTATTTCAGTATCGTAATGGGTTCATTACAGTACTAAATGTAGTGCTGTAATGAACCTCATCATAGCATTGTTTTCAGTTATATTTCTCGTTTTGTGGTCGTCAGTACTGACCTCAGATATCTGTCAAATTTCGTAAGTCACGCCAACTGCCAAGATACAATACAAAAGTCACTAATCTGCATTTTTATTTGAATTTCGAGAGTATTTCACAAAACTTGACTCAAATAGAGAAAATATCGTCTATTACTCGTTGCAGAAAGCTATTCCATGCCCATGCTGTCGAAAACACCCTCGTTTTCGCATTCGTGTTGGAATAGGAGCTCATTCTGCAACTTGTTATAGAATATATATACTATTTTCTAAAAGAATATTTCATTCTAGCACAGTTTTCATGGTAAAATTTATCTGTCAAATTTATGTTGAATATTTTCCTTTCTAGGTAACTCTCCAATTCGAGGGGTCCAGCAGTGTTTACAAAGCCGGACAATTCGAATTCATCGAACAATGGCTCTTCAACATCATCGACTCAAAATTGAGTTTATTCAGAACCCTGAGATTCTGACTAGCGATAGTGAAAGAAGTTATTTTTTACTTATATTGTTTATTTAATTGCAGATGAACTAATCCTACTAATAAACATTTACAAAATATAATGAAATGGATTTAATGATTAATATCTCGTAAATATGTCAAAGCGAAAATCAACTTAACAACAAATATCACAGAATGATACTGACATGTCACAGTAATAAAATACATGTTGCTAAAGTAAAGGGTTAACGACAATTAATTAATAATTTGAACATTTTCCTATATTAGTGATCTTGCAACAAATAACAATTTGTTAACGTAGGAGAATAATTGCAGTTAACCTAAAGTTTGAACATATTTGTACTTGAACCATAAAACGCACTAACCCATTATTTGCGAACATTCCAAACTACTCGAAATTGAAATTATGCTGAAGAAAATTATCTTTATTAATTTAAAAAGTATTTGTACAACCAAGGTCATGTACTTCTTCGACACAGTCCACGAAACCATTTGTTTTTCAGTAATGTATAATATGAATGTAAAATTTTCTAAAAATAAATAACATGATTCAACTCGGAATCAAATTGCAATACGCTCGGGGTCTGAAAGCATTACGAATTTTTATCTACCTCACTGTGAAAAGACGTGAATGTGTATTTTTTAGGTGCGATTTCCCCATCTTGAGGTTTGTCTTCTATCGCCAGTTGCTTACCTTCCCCGTCAGCAAACGCGCAACATTCCAGTACAATCTGATTGAATAGTTCTGGTTTATCGGCGTATATGTGATGGCCTGCTCCGGGTATAACCTTCAGTCGGAAGTGAGAATGAAACCTTTTTTGTTTGATGACACTGGTAGCGGAGTGGTCCACCCAAGACCTCGAACCGTATAATAGGGTTATGGGCACGTCTTCTCTGAGCTGATCGATCCTTTTCACCATGGGGTTTTTAGCCCATCCGAATCCGGACATCATACAATGATATGCACTTTCTCCACTGGAACAACATCGTTTAAATCGTTTTGACCAAGGGAATAAGAAACAATGAAGGGCTTAAAATAAGAACAATTCTTTCATTTGGATGAATTAAATGCATGATTATGTGAAACCAGTACTTCTGTCCTTCATTCTGATGAAAAATTCAAATCAATTCGAAGGTTGGGTTATTTTCACTAATTTAAATTAAATAATTTTTTGAAGAACCAAGAGACAGCAATGACTACAAGAAATTTGGGGATATTATTGTTGCCATTAGAAAACCCTTCATTTTGTTATGTCATGAAAGTATATAAAGAATAATTACCTAGCTGTTTGTGCATTGCACTGGTAAATATAGTTGGGTATAAGAGATTCATCAATGGATCCAGCATATTTTTTAGTTATATCAGGGCGGATCATATTGATGAACCATGGTCCTTGAAAAAAAATAGAATCAGTTAGTAAAGTCTGACAAATCATCTATACTAATATTATAAATGCGAATGTCCGTGTGTTTGTTTGTCCTCTATGGACTCAGTAACTACACCATTTCCAAGTGTAATTCAGAAACCGTCAAGTGTGATTCAGATTAGTCACTTTAATTTCAGAAAGCGTCAATTGAATTTCAGATTAGTCAATTGAATTTCAGAAAACATCAAATGTATTTCGGATCACTCAATTGAATTTCATTTGATATTTTCTGAAATTCAATTGACAAATCTTAATATTATTTGATGTTTCCTGAAATACAATTGACTAATCTGAAATACAATTAATGTTTTCTGAATGTCAATTGAAGATTGCTGAATTACAATTGAAAATTGTTTAGATGACCGATTTTGATGAAACTTTCACTATAATGTAGAGAATTTATTTTGGGATGTTTTCATGTGGGGTTGATTCTTATATCACGAAGAAATGAGAAAAATATAGAGTTTTTATGAAAAAGTCGGTAATTAACCCGGTTTTTTCAGGCTTTTACGGCCGATGCTGTAAACTATAAGAGATAGAGAAACATGGTCACAGACAATTTTGTAGAGCTCAAAGAGTTCTATAAAAATGTCCGCGACGGCAAATGTCTAACTGCTGATGACAACCCACAATAACCACTTTTAACATTTTCAGTTCAATTTAGAAGAGGGCTCGCGACTGAATGAATATGATTGTTATCTTCGGCATTTATTCCTGATGAAAAATGCTTTTTACAGTATAGTTTTCTAATGGATACTTTAAAAGTTACCGCAGGTTGAAAGAATGCTAATTTGAGCAAGAAGTTCTTGAATCTACACGAGATCGCTTTGTCACGTAGTCACGTGCCTGTCTCTATAAGGTTATGAATGTGGGGTTGCAGACCCTATCAGTACCGTTTTAAATTGAAATATTACGCGAGCGGAGCAGCGGGTTTGAGCTAGTATTAATTAAACTTTAGTCAGTTGAGGTTTCATTATATAGAATAAGGTGCTACACATGCACCGAGTTGTGCTGTACGAATTTTTCCCGAAAGTTTGTAGCACAATTTCATTTAGTCATTGGAATCCAATTTCTCGAAAAGAGCTGAGCTGGCACATTTTTTCAGTTTTTGAAATATATCGAGAACCACACGGAATTAAGAAAAATTTTCAAAGGCACAAAGCAGCACAAACCTAGCACAATTCAGCACAACAACAAAAATTGCGAAAATCTAGAAGTGCTGGGCCAATTTCACACACATCAAAAATTTGAATTAAATTTTGCATTGATAACCAAAAAACCATGCTCTCTGAACTCGCTTATTCTTTTTATTATCAGCTCCCCAAATTAGGAGGTCTTTCTGCAGCTGTGTAATTTTATGAATCATTTTCAATAAATTTCTGAATTTTGCACAAGAAAATAAACTATCAAATGTAAAACAAGCCATTTTTCATCAACACAAAATGTGACATCGATTTCAGTTACCGTTATTTCATTTCTACATGAAATTATATTCTAGATATATACAGGGTGAGTCTTTGACTTGTACATTGGAGATATATTTTAACCGTAGATGCCTGTGGTCAAAAGAAACACTTTTTTCATCTTCCATTTTTTCCGATTCGACTTCGTTAAAAAGATACAGGCTGTCGAAAATCCATAAAAAAATTTAATTGTCAGTTATTTTTCGCAAACGCATCTGTCGGATGAAGTGATTTTCGGAATATAGTTTTTCGTAAACGTGATTAATCTAACCCCAACACAAAATTCTACTAACATTCGCCAGTTTCTCAATTATGACCATAACATTCCACAAATTCACCAGAAATTCCAAGAATCTGATTGTAAACAGTAAATTCAGTGTGATGAGATGAATATTCATTCATTTTGGAATATAAAAGTATTCTTGATATTTTCTTGTACAACCTGCTGTTTACGAGTAATTCCATATTGAAAGAAAAAAATATTCTGAGAAATTCCATAAATTGGGTACTTTGGCTGAATGTAACTCTGTCGAAAATATGCACAGAATTCAATTTTTGCTGGGTTGTCACGTTGAAATCTGAGAATTTATGTTCTGGAAGGACAAGGTTATTATGGTTGGAAAGGGAACTAGCGGACTTTGGAAATTGAGTAATATTAATGAGCTCACCTCTATTTCTTCGATTTACATCCTTATTTATTCGAGCAAATTTACACACTTCTTTCTAAATACCTAATGCTTCAGGCAAGTTACATTTTTTTAAAGGGGATTGTTCATTAGAAGCCCTAACTTCCCGCTTTCATTAAAAGCCGGAGTGAATGCTCCACCCAGAGACAATCATGTTGGTGACTCTGGCATTCGAATCTCAACATGCACTTGACAAACGCGATCACAATTTAGTCACATTATTCACAAAACTGCTGTTAACAAGTTTCTCCATTAGTGAAAAAGCATTTTAGCAAATCTACCATTTCCTGCTTAGAATACATTCTGCAGATTCACACTGATGAAGTCGAATAAACGAAATAACGTTTTAATTGAAAATCACAATACCATAAATTCCCAATTTGAATTGTTTGTTGATCACTCTATGCGCAACAACGATCAACATAGAGGAGTCGCGAAAAATTTGCATTGTCAAAGTTAAAATTTTTTTGTTTCCATTTAATTATGAAGTATATTAAACATAATGATAAGTATCTTCTGAAATGTTAAGTCAAATTTCAGATAACAAATTATTCACAACAGCGTTATAATTGAAAAAAACTATCAACACACAATGACATTTGATCATTATAATGTGGTAAGTCGATGCACACTCGACACTTTATAGTAGCTCTATGATCTATGGTTACGGAGTTCTAACTGCTGGCAACGTTCAGCTTAGCGGTGAACCTTCAATTCAATTCAATGACATTTGTTTATGTTTGGAAATGAAAGGTTATGATTCTGTTGGAGAATCTAAGCAAATTTTATAAACAACGATAAAAAATGATTACATACTGAAGATATCGGTGATAGCAAGCTGAATACTTCATTATCAATAATGGAAAAGAAAACAAGAGAAGAATATTCAACATTTGCCGATAACGAAATTTGTATGAAGTATAAGTATTCATTGTGGGTACATTTTATAAATTCGGTAATTATTCAGAACTAACAAAATCGTACTTCATCTTTCGTCGAATAGGATTGAAAAAGTAAGTTGACGCTTGTTTTTATTGAAGAGCTGCTTATTATTTCCAAGTTTTGAATGGCAGGCATATATCTATGATATCCAGGAGTGGCAAAGCTCATTATGGAAGTTTAAAATAGCTATATCTTTTTTTCTAGACCGAATCGAAAAAAATGGTAAAGGAAAAAAGTGTTTCTTTTGACCTCAAGAATCTACGGTTAAAATATATGTACAAGTCAAAGACTCACCCTGTATAATCAATCTGATTGAATACATTATATTTAAACCATTAGAAAGGTATGCAAATAATTACCGAGTAGACTACCTAATATTCCAACCTAAAATTACTAGGCAGCAATTATTTTAATAATTATTTATATGAAAGTCTCACCTACTGGACCAGCAGCTCTGATACCGGATAGCGGATTGAACGGTGTCAATACGGTTGACAGCGCTCGAACCCATAAAGGAAGTTCCCGTAAGTCTTGAGGTCTCTCGGGAAAACCCCAAGGGTCGGCAAGGATGAGATGCTTAACCCTGTCCGGATAATTGATGGCGTATGATGTGGCCAAAAAACCCCCTAAGCTGTGGCCGAGGAAAATAAACTGTTCCAATTTCATTTCTTTCCTCCATTCTTCTAAGGATTCAACCAACTGTTGTTCCGCCTCCAAACTGTCTGTACTGAAAGTAGGTCTGCTGCTTCTACCAAACCCTGTTATTGTTGAAAAAAGGTCTCAATTTCTAACATAATTCTTCAGCAAAATTTTTCAACAATCGCTTTTTTTTAATCTGAGAGGGCATTATTAACTTCTAAGCATTCATTGATAAGTGTTATTGCAGGCAAATAATTTAATCTCCAATTCATTCTCAAAATGTTATATGCACTGAATTTATGCCAAGCAGAGTAAACATTATCGGTATTGTTTGTCTTCTATATCTAACATAAACACATTTTAGTGATTATATTTTTTTTTCAAGTGTGAAGAGTCACTTCTATTGTTTGTTTTATTAAACATTTCACTTTCTGTATGGATAGTATATTTATTTACAGAAACAATTAATGTTGTAATACTCAAACAATGTTCCGAACATCTTTGAATATTTTTTCTTGATCGCCCATTTTGAAGAGATTAATAAAATAAAGTGAATTAATAAAATCAAGCCACTCAGATAATAACCTAAATAGTATTTTTCATTGAGTTTGACCTTCAGATAAACTAAATTTCAAATCTGAATACAAAGAGAAGCAATAAATAAGTTGAGTATTCATTCGACCTGAATTCTGAAGAACATATTTTTAACATACTTTCTAATGAAAATCAAAATGAAAAAACTCAACTGTCTATCATAATTGAAAGTTAGTTTCTCGTTCATTTTTCAATCTCAATCAAGGTTTTCAGACTGAATACTTAAAAATACATGTGGGGAAAGTGAAAATTTTCATGTGTTAAAAAAAATTGCGTTTTTCTGAATTCAAGCAGTTACTATGAATGAAAAATCACTCACCTAGTAAATCAAAAGCATATACTGGTCTTGTAGATGCAAAAGCATCCAAATTGAGGCACCACAAAGCTACACCTGCCCCTAATCCGTGCAATAGAACCAGGGGTGTTTTCTTCGATTCTGTGTTCAAAGAAATGGTCCATATTTTGTCTGCAGCGCCCACAACCGGTCCTATATCCACAAACCAACCTCTGTAAGGCACCTTCAATACTAAAAAATAAATAAAAAATTGTCATTATCACGAAATACCTAGTGAAAGCTATGTGGGTATAACGCTATGTGAAAATTCTATAAAGTATAGATGGTACTCACTTGAGAATATTTTCTTTTCTAAAGTCCTCAACATTGGCTCTGAGTATTTGTTCCATGTGAACCAATTCGGTTTCACCCAGCTAAAAAAAAGATCATTAATGACAACATACTTTTAGGTTAAAGGGAATTTCTCTTGCCTAAATATTACTGCAGCACATTTACAATAAAATATTGTTGGCTTGACGACGAAACCATTAAACAATTTGAATGTTATCTTGTAATAAATGTTAGACATTCTTTTGTTTCATGAATTATTCTGAACTTTCTTTCTGTACTTAACGACGAGTTACACAGTTGGTGTATTAGAACTATAATCCGGCTTCTCTGGTTCGCCCACAATCAAAGATTGATCTTATTCTTTGTTACAATAGAAACTACAGAAAAATTAGATCTATTCTGATAATGTCTCCACTCTTACTTTTCCTATTGAATGGTCCTTGACCCTTGACCAGAATGTGTTAATTACATATTTGTTTATTTGAACTTTTCTTCATACACTCACTGCAACTCTACTATCGGTTTATGCCGTTCATGATTTATTTAAATAGCCTCCGATTTAAATTGAGACATGTGCTCAACTTGAGATGAATACCGTCCGCTATCATAACGATTTGAATGAACTGATCACCAATTAAAGACTACTTTTCCAATGAGATAACGATATATGTTATATTTAGATAAAATAGCAATTCCGTAAATCTGCGGATCCCAAGTATTCAGTTCAAAACTTCACATACCGAAAGGGTGGGAGTTATAATTTATTGAAACTATCGTAGTTAGTAATTATTATTTTTCCTTATTCCTTTATATATATATATAACAGATTCTAGGATCTGTAATCCCTAAATCTATGCTATGATCATCAAACACCGCCATTATACTTGTTCGTGTATCAATGGTGATGAAAGACACCTACCCATCCAAAGGCAGGGCCGTCGCTAGGGGTTAGGCAGGGTAAGCGGTCGCCTAGGGCGCCGAAATTTTAGGGGCTGCATTTCAAGCCAGGTCAATAAAATATCACATGTGTAAGAACACAAAGTAATCCAAATCCAATGAGAATGCAATTCAGTCCGCAACAAGAGAAATATTTACAAAATTAACATCGAAAATAATCGCAATATGCCCATAAACATCTAAAATTTCGCCTAATTTCACTCACTACTCGCAGCTGGTGGCCCCTTTTTTATTGAATTGTCTTTGATATATGCCTCCAAATATTCCGTTTTAGGGGCGGATTTCTTCATGTCTCAAGAATAATTTTTATTTTCAATCGACCAATCAGCATGTTAATATTTTACGAATGCAAAATACTTTTGAAAAAAATCCATTTCATTTCACCATTTCGATAGTGACATTAGAATTCTAGGGCTCGGGAAGAGATTAATCTATTAGCTAGATGAGATTTTCTGTTTCTTTCATGAACTTTTCGAAAAACTAATTAGTAAATCGATAAATAATTTCTTTAGTAATCTCTCGTCTAGATAAAGTCAAGTCTAGTTCAAATCCTTTCACTTACAAGAGTTGAAAGGTATTGGATATACGACAAAACTATCGGCCAAGAAAATTTGAAAATTATCAAGAAACGGTAAGAAAACTGTAGCGGAGCTTTACAAAGAAAAGTATCTCTCGTGAGAACTCTTGGAGTACACAATTAGCTTCAAGGGGAACGAATGAACTATCGAATATGCAATTTTTGCAATCTTCAGAAATGACTTTAGTACGGGCGATACAATGATTCTCTGCCTAAGGGCGGCAGTTTGGCTAGCGACGACTCTGAGACAAAGGAATAGCATGAAAAATTCAAATCTTGGAAGTCCTAACTACACTGCGCAAAAAATTAACGCACGTTATGGAAATCTCAAATTTATTCTACAACTGAAGGTGTTCTCAATAATAATCATTTTTATCAAAATTATGCATGCATATGTTATCCACTTTCAACGTTTTTCTTCAATACAGATGTTTTTTCCCAGCAGGAATAAAAAAAGATGATATTATCAGATTTTGAATGTATTGGCTCCATTCTAAAATCAGTTGTTCTCGATCAATTCTAGTCATCAATAGTTTTTCTTTCGTTCGATTTTCTACACTCGATCGGTATGCAACGCGAAACACGCAATTTGACCCAAGAGGAATGTGCCCAAGCGGTAGTTTTGCGAGAAGAAGGGTGGACATACACAAGAATTGCAAAAAGGTTTGGAGTTTCCCATATAAGTGTGTCCAGAATGTTGCAGCAATTCAGGGAGAGGGGTATGAATGTCCGAAGACCAGGACAGGATAGACCACGGGTAACAACGTTATTTGAATTAACGCAAGGGGTGGAAATACCAAGTATTAAATCACTTATCAGCATTTCAGTATTTTGAAAATTGTTCATTTCTCTTCTTTCACATAAGATTCGGTGAAATCCTGAATTTTTCTTCCATATAATGTGTCTTGTTTCGTTCAAACCCTTCCCGAGAGAACATAAATAAGTTATAAAGTCAATGTAGAGTTAACTTTCATTAAAATTGAGATTTTCAGAATGTGCGTTAATTTTTTTGCGCAGTGTATTATAGTCTTCGATTAATGCATGATACAATAGTATATTTGAAAACAAATTGCAGAATGAGCTCCTATTCTAACACGAATGCGAGTTTTCGAAAGCATCCTGAAACGAGTATTAGACGATATTTTCTCTATTTCAGTCGAGTTTTGTGAAATACTCTCGAAATTCAAATTAAAATTCAGATCAGTGACTTTTGTATTGTATCTTGGCAGTTGGTGTGACTTACGAAATTTGACAGATCACTAAATTTGAATTGATTTGATTCCAGAATTGATTGGATCGGAGGTCAGTACTGACAACCACAAAACGAAAAATATAACTGAAAGCAATGCTGTAATGAGTTTCATTACAGCACTACTTTTAGTACTGTAATGAACTCATTACGGCACTGAAATAATAATTAAATCTATGGCTGGCGTGCATGTCCAATGCACACTTTCTCAAAAATAAAAATATTTGGACATGCCATTCAAATTTATTTTGTCCCTAGGGAAGAAAACCGAAAGAGAGATAGATTGGAAAACTATGTGATAGCAACATGTTCATAGATGAGTGGGAGAATTTTTTATGAACAAAAATTCCCGGCTACATTCATTATTATAATTATAGCGTATACAACTCGGAAAAAACTGTCCCAAAATTTTAATCAGCCGAAAGTAGATACCTATTCCTTTAATTCATAACTACTGATTTCAGTCGAAACTATTAGGTACCTTTCTATTTTGAAAGTAGCTGAAAATGTTTGCTGTCAAAATTTTTAATTTTTTGAGGACTAGGAAAAGTCGAAGGGAGAAATTCAAAAGTTTTCGACTTAATGAAAAGGAACGAAGTTTTAAGGCATTTCTATAATGGAATTAAAGTGATTTCCCTACCAAAACTTATATAACTTTTTTTAATTCAACATGGTGCCGAAGGTCACAAAATAATAATTCTCTCATGCATAACGGAGAAACTACGAAAGTTCAGTTATCTCAAATGGGACAAAATTTTGCTCAAGGTCCCCCTGTGAGAAGCAATTCAACCCCTACTTATTCATCTAACATGAATGAAGATGCAAATCATCAATTTTATCACTTACTTTTCTGCTACAACATTGTCTTGTTCTTCGTTGCCAGCATCCATAACGAATTCATTAATCATGAAAATATCTGTGCGAAACTCGAATCACAAAAATAATTATGCCCGCACGCTCGGTAGATGTTAGATAAATCATTCTAACCAAGGCAATATCGCAATTCATCTATTAGATACAAAACACAATTCAGTTCATTCCGTGATAGGAATAATCTCAAAGGATGATATCTCATCATAATAATTTGTTGAATATCTTGAACTTTCATATCTATGACGATTTAAATCGTAGACTTTGAAATTGTAGGTTTTGTGCAATTTTTTCCTGATAATTTTTGAACAACATGCAATCGCTGTAAGTTCGATGAAAAATGAACAATTGTTTGACAATGTACTCACTTTTAATTCATGGTGATTCATAGGGTCATTATTATGACATCGACATTTTTATTCAGCACATTAGATACCGGATAAGATGCCATGAAAAATGGAGATTAAGGTATGTTCAGATTTGTGATATTTTTCGAAACTGTAGTTCGTATCATCATTTCAAAGTAGTCATCATGCACCTCACCCTTCAAATTTCATCACTCTTGAGTCTGTCATTCTCGAAGTGATCGTGATTGTTTATTATTTGAAATCAATGAAAATTCGGAAGCATCTTATATTTTGAAATATGATTTTGTCAAAATTATCTAGTAGAAAATCAGGGAAATTTTTTTCGTAACCTTTTTAGTTTCACCTGTGCTCCTGTGTACCTTTTAAGAATGACTTGGCAGTATTATAGTTGATATTGTTTGGACAGTTTTTATTTTCATGTAAACTAGTATCAAGGTCAAATCTGAGCTGTAGCGTTTCCTCTCGAAAATTCAAGTCATCCTACTTAATCTGTTATCACAGCTATAAACCGTTGAAGTATCTACTAATTTATAAAAAATGACGAACTCCTGGTCTTGGAATCAATTTTCTGAGAGTACACTTTTAAGTGTGGAGCAAAAAATACTCTCTGGTGAGTGAAAAATCCATTTTTGATGAAATTTTTTACTGATTACAGATTCTCCCACAGTTTTAAAATCTAAATATATTACTCGATTTGTAAATATCAAATGGGAGACTGGCACCGAGGAGAAAATATGGACAATTTCTTTGAATACAGAGTCGAAAAATACCCCGTTAGTTCTTTTGCATGGATTTGCAGCAGGAATTGGTTTTTGGGTTCGAAATTTAGATTCGCTATCGAAAGAACGACCTGTGCATGCTATGGATCTGCTTGGTAAGAGCTACTATGTTTAGTAATTTATCAATTACTTATGTAATTGTTGTTTTCTAGTAATTACATTAAAAATGTTAACCAATATATAAATAATAGGTTTCGGGCGTTCTTCTAGACCTGAATTCAGTTCGAATGGTCTTGAAGCTGAACGACAAATGATTGATTCCATTGAAGCTTGGAGGAAACAGATGAAATTAGACCAATTCATCCTTTTGGGTCATAGCATGGGTGGTTATTTAGCTACATCTTATGCTATTTCATATCCGGAACGAGTGAAACATTTGATACTAGCTGATCCTTGGGGATTTGAAGATAGAGCTGAAGCGCCCCCTAGAAACCCCACATTAAAAATGAAGTTTCTTGGAATTATCCTTTATCCATTCACGGTTTTAAACCCTTTAGCGACAGTGAGGGCATTGGGACCCTTTGGTGAGAAAATTTGATAAAATGTCCAACTAGCAAACATCATTTTTCTTATTCTCATAGGGCCATGGTTGATTCAAAAACTGAGAGGTGATATAATGAACAAGTTTGACGACATTTTCGAAGATAAAAGTATTATTCTCAATTATATATACCATTGCAATGCTCAAAACCCAACGTAGGTGAAAATATTTGTTATATGAATCATAATAGCTGATAAATGAATTTATCAGCAAGTTTATTGCTAATAGAATATACAAGGTGTTTCAAAAAAGGGGATTCTGTCTCTAGGACAGATAGGTAACTGTAAAATAATTGGCGTTTGTTCAATCAAAAATGTTCATTGTGCCATCAGTATTCAAAATGAAGGGAGTCAAAGAAAAAAAATTATACACATTTTTTACGATTTTGCCAAAACAACTGACAACATTGTAATGAAATTTTTTACAAATATGTTTTGGAAGCTGATACAATAACTTTTTTAATATCAGATTTATCAAGCAATATTCAGAGTGAACTTGAACATTATTTAATTTCACACCATGGAAAATGAATACTCAACCAATTACACCTTCTAGCAAAGTAAGGTAGAACTCAATCGTACTCACTAATTAATTAAATTAATAATTAATAACTTCATCGAGACTTTATACCAGCATCGGTTATTACTTCATGATTTTCGAATCAAAATATCCCGAAAACGGTACAAAGTATCGAGTTTTTTCAAGAGTACTTTTTTTTTTAATTAAATTATGTTCAACATCACTTGAAATTTTGCTTAATAAATCTAATATCAAAAAAGTTATGTACAATCCTGCCGTGTTAATTGAAAAGGGCGTATCTGCAAAAAAGCACTTTTGAGATATTTGACTTTAAAGATTTTCATAACAATCTCAATTGAATTAAAATTAAATTTAATTCAATTAAGATTGTTGAAGGCATAAATGAAAGTCTTTGAAGTCAAATATCTCAAAAGTGCTTTTTATACGCCCTTTCAATTAACACGGCAGAATACTACTTAGTAGAAACCGTGCAACTAGCGCCCTCTATGAGAGTCAGACATGAAAACAAATTCAATAGATATATCAGCTTCCAAAACAAATTCGTATAAAAATTCATCCCAATGTTGACAGTAGTTTTGGCAAAACCGAAAAAAACGGGATTACCTTTCTTCAAAACACTCTGTATACCTTATATTATCATATAATCAAGAATTCCAAAATTCCAAGTAATTTAGAACCTATTTGTCATGTTTTTTTAGGGGTGAAACAGCCTTTCATCATATGATACAGGGGTTTGGTTGGGCAAGAAATCCGATGATTCATAGGATTCCTAAATTGAAAAAAGAAATTCCTATAACTTACATGAATGGTGCACACTCTTGGATGGATCAAGACGGAAAGATGGCTCCAAAAATAAAAGAACTGAGATCAGGCTGCTTCGTAGATATTCAAGTAAGTTTTCAATTCTATCAAAAACTTTGTTACATATATTCAGGGTGAGTCTCTAACTTTTACTCCTATTTTAGGTTATAAACAATGCAGGACACCATATATATGTAGATCAAGCAAATCAATTCAATGATATCATCATAAAAGCTTGCAGAGAGGCTGATGATGATGCAACCCTTCAACCCCTCACTCCTAAAAATGGATATCATAATTTGAAAGAAAACATAGAAAACGACGTTGAAATAGATGAAAACCAAAGTGACATCGAAACAAATTGAAAGTTGCAATAAGATGCAATAAGATGAACAAATTTCACTACAGAAATACCCATTGAATGTGATATATTGAATAAAATGTTTTTAATTGCTGTTACATGATCATTCTTTTATGTAGTTCAGAATTATAATGTTTTTTTTTTTATTTAGCATTCTCTGTTGAACTTTTTAACCGTTTTTTTGGTTTTAAATACAAATGACTTGAGAAAGAATGCCTTTTTTTATTTGAAACATATAAGGATATCAAAGTATTCATTGAAATACCATAGGTTACTATGTCATCGGGCATTTTGGCTTTTCAGCTCACTGCAAATTTGAATATGAACTATTTATAATACAATTACTGGAGGCACTGATTTTCTTACACAAATTCAAGTGGTGAATTTTCGAATGGAAAGGTGTTGGAATGAGTTTTCTGTATGAGACTTATTTGTTATTTTCCCTAATTCATTGAATTTTCATGGAAATTTATGAAATATTTCCATATATATCATTTAGTGATTTTTGCAATTGGCAAAACTGTTTCCTCGGTCTCGCTCATTTCAACAGATTTTAAAGAACTCCATCCATGGCATGTGAACGAAATTCAAATAAAAATTCAGATTAGTGACTTTTGTATTGTATCTTGGCATCTTTGAATGAATTTGATCTGAAAATTGAGAGGATCTGAGGTCAGTACCTACTGACAACCACAAAAATATGACTGAAAATAATGCTGTAATGAACTCATTACGATACTGAAATAGAAAAAATTTTATTTTAAAATCAGTTGCAGAATATGGGCTCCTTATTCCAACAAGAATGA
Source organism: Hippodamia convergens (assembly GCA_038502775.1). Taxonomy (NCBI): domain Eukaryota; kingdom Metazoa; phylum Arthropoda; class Insecta; order Coleoptera; family Coccinellidae; genus Hippodamia; species Hippodamia convergens. Next base: position 90,049,637 of record CM076607.1, on the reverse strand, counting down.
GATATTCGAAAATGAGCGAATTTTCGAACGCACGAGTACTCTAATCGCCTTCTGTAACGAGTATTCAAACCATATTTTCTCTGTTTTAGTCAAGTTTTGAGAAATACTGTCGAAATTCAATGAAAACTTCAGATTATACATCCTAGTGACTTTTGTATTGTATCTTGGCAGTTGGGGAGACTGCTGTTACGAAAATGTGTGTTGAAAATGGATAGGATTGGAAGTCAGTGTTGACAACAACAATACTAAAAATGTAATTTAAAACAATGCTGTAAAATGAGTTCATTTCAGCACTGCTTTTACTTCTGTAATTACGACACTGAAATAGAGAAAATGTAGAGTATATTGAATTAAAATGGCGGACCAGGTGAACCACAATGAAAAACTCGAACAATTTACGTGAAATAACATAATTGCATAATATATAAATAATGAGAGGATATAAATATACGGTAGAACAAGTTTAGGACGAAAATTAAGAAAATTTTACGTTTTCTTTTTCGTTAATAAGGATTGAAAACCAACGAATCAGGTACACAAAACATATACTCTTAGATATTTATTTTGTATGTACACCACGTTGCGGTCATTTTTCATATAAAATGGTGGCGTAGTTATATATATTTTTCTCCAAAAATATTCAATGCAAAACCCGAAAACGAGAAAAAATGCAAATTTTTGTACGTCACAAAATTCACCTTTAATGTAAAGAAGACATGTACCACATTGCATAAAGAATATTTTATTTTCATGATGAAGGATGTCTACAATATCATCTCAGTTATTGTTAAAAAATTTTTTTTTTTATTTTATCACCGTTTCTCAAAAGACAAGATTGGGGGCGTGCGTTCATAATAGGAATTTTTTTCTTAGAATGAGTCGAAAAATTAACCCCTGGAATATTAGCATGTGTTTTAGAACTCCTGTATTTCGAGTATTATTGTCAACCAATAGTTAGACGCAGATTTGTAGAAATAATCATAGTTGACCACTCTTTGGTAATGATTTTGGGCCTTGGTTAGCAATGTTCTAATTTCTCGTTGTAGTGCCGCTAGGTCAGTTTTGGCTGTATCAAAACTGTAATAAAATAATCTCATCGCCATCGCAGCTTGCACCTAGGTAGGTAAAGGTATATTTCTCGACTTATTCGTACATTGTTGATTTTGAACATGAATTGTGAATAAGTTTGACTTGAAATAGATCTCGCAATAATTATATTTTAATTAGTAATTATTGGGGAAAAATGAACAAAATGAAAGGATTTTGTCATAAGCAACGTACAAAAAGGATTGAAATCCAACCAAAAACATTTTCATGTAAAATATTGCCAAAACGAGGCCGTATTTCTAACATTGTCAAAAAATTATCAGATCTCATGTAGAGCTAAGCTGCTAGCTCTACACTCTTAATCTTCATAAGTCCTTATTTCACAAACCCTATGCCTTGGTCAAAATAAGTTTCTTGGCCGTAGAAAAGTTATGAACTGTGAATGAATTTTTCACCTTACGCTCACATGGCGAAAGAGGTTCGGCCAAATCACTTAATCTGATAACTTTTTGACAATGTTAGAAATACGGCTTCGTCTTGGCAATATTTTACATGAAAATGTTTTTGGTTGGATTATATATATATATTACTTCAATTGAAGAAAAAATTATATCTTATCACATTAAACCAAAAAACATTTTCATTGCAATTGTTAAAATATGGAGCAACATAATATGGAGAAATGCTTCAATTCTCAATGAAAAATTAATTCAAGTTCAGTTTTTGTTGTCTATATTTCTGCCGATACCTTTCCTACTCTTATAACATCGCAACATTCGCAATAAACAACGTACCTCAATCTAGGAAGGTAGGTAATCTCAATTTCGACAAAACATGAAAGATAAAATCAACTGAATATATATTTCTAATTGTATGGATATCTTATCTGTCCACAAGGAAAATATGATGCTATATAACTCGAATCACCATAGGTATATGCTCTTCTTGCCCTTGAAGGATAGTTTGAAATGGTGCCAGTCGTATCCAGCTATTGTAACCAATTATTTTTTTTTATGCGTTAGTATGATTTCGACCAACGACATGATAAAAGCGAAAATTAGGTTCGGTAGATATTCACATCGATGCGTTAGTTCGGCATGTTTGATTAAATTCTGAAGTGAAAAGTGCCACGGAAAAAATGTATTGGAATCAATTTTCCGAGGAGAAGCTGAGAGAATTGGAGCAAATTATTTTATCCTGTGAGTACATAGGAAAATATTTGGATATTCGAATTGTGTTTCGGTTGCTTTTGATCTGCGCTAGAGTAGGTACATCTACAATAAATGGTACAGTTTCATTATAGCTTATTATGGATACAATTTTACCTCATTACATGATTATTGAGGCTATTTATCAGGTTCAAGAGAATGATTAATTGACATGAATGAATGATATTATTGTTCTGTCAGTTTCCTCTCCATTCTCTGCCTGAATCTCTACACTTTCGAAGTGATCATAACTAAAAATTCAGAACATAATTCATTATGTCTTTTTCTATCTTGTATAGGGTTCGCTTATATTTTCGAAAAAGATAGGTTATCTTTCAAAGATAGGATATAGAAGTTTGAAGAAGTTTTTTAAAATAAATAAAAATTAATTATCTTTACAGGATCATTCAAAATATATAATAGGTATTATATTATAAACCTGGGATTGAAGTGATTTTTTTCCCGAGGCCTTCAAATTCGCTGAGGGAATAGAAAAATAAAATATTTGAAAATTATCATACAATATTATAAGTATTTTCGACCATTTAACAAAATTCATTCTATAACAAAAAAGTAATTGTCAAAAACGTGACAAAGTAGAAGTCTCAGAAATGAACATTGAAAAAGCTACAGAGGAAGCTGTATGCTAGCTTTTGCAAGCCAAATAGGGACATTTGAATGAGAACCAATATACAGGGTGAGTCCCTTTGATTTGTGCAATTCCTGAGGCCAACAGAAAAACTTTTTATTTTAACCATTTTTACCGATTCTGCTCGGTTGGAAAGATACGGGCTGTTGAAAATCCATATAATTGTAATTTTCGAATATAACTCAGACAGTATTTCATCGAATAAAATTGTGGTGAATCTTTTAGTTACGAACCCAAAATTCTACTGGCATGTTTAATTTATTTCATTACATACCATAACATTGTATAATAATTACATCAGAAATTCAAGGGAACCAACTCATATATAGTAAACTCAATAGTAAATTCAATGCATATTTGAATGAATATTTTTTGGCAATAGTGGAAGAAAAAGAATTAATCATTCAAAAAAATCGTCATCAGCGAAACTGGTTTCTTTGGCTGAATTCAACTCTGTTCAAAATATTCAATGAATAAAATTTCAGCCACATTTTTTCGAAGGTTAAGGCGGCAGATCTAATGCTCGGAAAAACCTTTGGAGCGTATGTTTCCAGGGGTGCCATATCTCTTATAAAAGTTTGAAATTATTACATCTTTTTCTCTTGGCTTAATCGGAAAAAATGGTATATGAAAAAGTATTTCTTTCGACTCCAAGAGTTCATTTGGTAAGTGTGAGAATCAACTAGTGCGAAGTGCAAATGATTTCACTTCAGAAAAAGTACTATGGTTTATTTTAATTCCTACTAAAAAAAATATTAGAAACGTAATTAGGCATCATGTTTTCGTTATAATACGAAATATCGATAAATGGAAATATTTTGAAAAAAAAAATACAGAATGAAATAATCCGCCAAAAGAAAAAGCATAGAATACATCTCATTATAAACAACAAATATCAAAAAAATTCACCGAAAAAAAGGGTGTCGGACAACTTCAAAAGACGTTCCTAAACCGGCATATATGTGTATACATGAAAAAGTACTCCGAACTAGAACGGAAATCATAAAAAATGAAGCCAACAACAGATCCAGAAATCTGGATCTGTTGTCAAACTGAGAATATACACTTCTCGCAACAATTAAAGGAACAGAAAACTTTTCCAAATTTTTTGGTGTTTTTCAACAGGCTGTATCTCAGTGAAAAATGGTCGTATGAGAAATCGAAAAAGCAACTTTTGAAGCTTGAAGACTCTTGTTTCTGAATTTATTGGTTAACAATTTTTCAGAGTACCGTCAGCCATGCCGGATAGAGCACTAAGAATTTTTTTTTTATTTTTGCTCTACGCGCATGTATAAAATTTTTTGAGCTAGACCGATGCAAAGCCCGCATAGCCTGTTCATTCGGGTCTAATTTTTTTTTGACCACCCTCGGAAATGACCATTTGTCTTCGAGATATCCCATTTTGAATGCAAAAGGACCCTTTTTCACTTAACTGCCGATATCTCCGGAACTACTGGAAGCCTAGCAAACCGAAAGCCGGTTTCTTTTTCTGCAGAAAATTTCCCTTTAAAATCGTTTGTGTTTAATTAAGAAAAATTTTTTTTTCACCTGTAATTGTAATGTGAAAAAAGAGCAAGAAATTGCCATTTTGCCATTTTTTGGTTAACGGACTTTATCTTCATCAATATTGGAGGGAAAGCTGAGGTTATAAGAAAATTTTACAGCCTGATGTACCCCAAAGGCCCCCCTAAATCGGATCGATCGGTGAAGCGGTTTTCCTGGATCAATCCATTGAAATTTTGAAAGAATTAAGGGAACAAGGTTTTTTGTTCCTTAAACTTGGGCTAATCTTTTTGAAAATAATTAAATTAATTTTTTTTTTATTCCGAAAAAAAAATTTGGAAAGTTTGAATGAAAAACTATTTTCTCGTTTTCTGACGACTAAAATTTTATTGATTGGTTTACCGCCGGCATCAGCGTTACCCAAAGCATACCACGAGGAGGTTGCACGGTCGGATTTACACTTCTTTTGTGCTCAAGCACGTGTGTTCATGATTCTTCGAAAATGAGACCCTGTGGTTCGTCAGCTCCACAGTATTTTATGATAACGGAAAAATTCTATCGCTCATTATTTTTTGCAAGAAAAATTTTTCAAAAATTTCTAAAATTTGTAAAGAACTTTTTTTACGATTGAAAAGAATCAATTAAATTTTTTTCTGAAAATATCGGAAAAAAATTTTTCTTTCAGTGAGAATTTCTATTTTTTTCTCGATATTTTCAGAACATAATTCACCAATTTTTTTTAAAATTTTTTTATAATCTCCAAACATTCAAAATTGAGTAAAAAGTGAAGAAAAATCAATAATTGATTCTTGAAAAGAATTGACCTCTTCTTTTCAAGAATCAATTATTGATTTTTCTTTAAGGAACGAAAACATTGTTCCCTTAATTTTTTCAGAATTTCAATCAATCGGTCCAGGAGAACCACTGAATCGATCGATCTACCGATTTTTGGGAGTCTCCCCAATATTGACGAAGATACAGTCCGTTAACCAACAAATGGCAAAATGGCATTTTCTTGCTGTTTTTTCACATTACCATTATAGGTGAAAAAAATTTTCTTCTTAATCAAACATGAACGATTTTTGTAGGAAATTTTATGCAGAAAAAGAAACAGGCTCTCGGTTTGCTAGGCCTCCAGTGGTTCCGGAGATATCGGCAGTTAAGTGAAAAAGGGTCCTTTTGCATTCAAAATGGGATATCTCGAAGACAAATGGTCATTTCCAAGGATGATAAAAAACAAATTAGACCTGAATAAACAGGCTATGCGGGCTTTGCATCGGTCTAGCTCGAAAAAATTTTTCCATGCGCGTAGAACAAAAATAAAAATTTGAAAAATTAAAAAAAATTTTTCTTCGTGCTTTATCCGACGATTACATGGCTGCCAGTACTCTGAAAAATTGTTTACCAATAAATTCAGAAACTAGAGTCTTCAAGCTTCAAAGATTGATTTTTCTATTTCTCATACCACCATTTTTCACTGAGAGGCAACCTGTTGAAAAACACCAAGAAGTTTGGAAAATTTTTCTGTGACAAGTATATTAGTGAATATTCGGCTCATAATCAAGAGAATTGGTGAATTATGTTGAATAGTTAATATTAATCGTATATTTTAAAGGAAAAAATATGGTAAAAACAATCAAAATAAAGTAAATACGACCTTATGAGATTTAAGGAAAAAATATTGATTATGCCTTCTCGGAAATAAATATATTTGATCACTTAATTAATTTCATTGGAAACCTGTGCATAATAAAACAATCAAGAAAAAACTATGTACAAGTCAGTTGACATGAGTGAAAAATATTTATCACATTCTGCCTGAACAGATTAAAACCTTTTTTTCTTCATTCTCAGCTCTGAAAACGCCGTATAAAACATTTTATGTGCCAATTAAATTCGGGTCAGGTTCTGAAGAAAAAATATGGACTATCGTTTTAAACCCAGACTCTAAAAACACCCCTTTGGTCTTGGTTCATGGTTTTGCAGCTGGGATAGGATTTTGGTGTCGAAATTTGGACGAACTGTCGAAAAACAGGCCCGTATACGCCATGGATCTGTTAGGTGAGTTTTGTTCCTAATGATATGAGCAGAAAAGATGGCAATACTACGGCAAAATAACCTAATATAAGGCTTTGTCCCCTTAATAAACCAAAAAGAAATTTTTATAAGTACTAACGAATTTCGAGCCAAATGAAAGCGAAGAAATACGAAAATGTATTGTCAGGAATAAAACAAATGCTGGTGACCTTAGGTTCGCGACCTTTTGCAATCCAATTAAGTTTCAGTTTATATGTTGTATTGAGAGGTAATTTCATTGAACGATATTCATGTTTTTTTTTATCCTTCGTAATATTTCATTAAAATGGAATAGTTAATGATTTATGCTGCTCGAAAAAAAAGTTATTCCCATCCCATCAAAGTTTCAAGGAATAATATTCTTCCGGAAATATGTATTCATTTATTGACACCGTTTTGAATTCTTAATTCGATTATTAATTTTAAGGGTTTTCCCAAGATCAACGCAGAATTTGTATTGAATGGAAACAAAGTAGAATTATATTTTTTCATTGAATCATGAGATAGGTGTTTTTCTGGAACTCGTGTGTAAATTTTTCATGGCCATTTTGCATAAATGTTGTGGGCTTGTTGTCTTTGACTTACACCGTGTCCCAAATTGGGTGAGATTGCACTGTATCTCTGCTATTATTGAAGATAGAGTGTGTAATTTTTTTGTAAAACTTTGAAATCCACAAACAGAAATATTCCATTTATTTTTGATTCTGAAATACAGGTCTAAAACGAAAAGGTTCACTTTTTGGATATGTTATTGTTTCTCGGGCCCTTTATAAGATAGAGAAAAACTAAAAACTGCTTTTAATAGATATTTTCACGTAGAAGTCAGTGGCGTATTTGAAAAAAATGTTTCAGAGCACTGTTTTTGAGATTAAGCACAAACGTGGTTTTTTCAAATGGAACATCCTGTATATTTTAACGTCAAAGTTTTGCATATATTTTTGTGAATACACTGATGTATCACAACCCTCACCTTTCATTTTAAAAATCAGAAAAATTCATATATATGTTTATTTTTTTTCAATTACGACATGAATTCTTCCACAGATGCATAAAAGTTGAACATGCATAAAAAAATTTCAAAATTAATATTTAAATTTGCTTCGTTTCCAACATTTTCAAGTTTATGTTGAAAAGTGATATTTTGAGTTTATGTTCAAATATAATAAAATAACTGGGTTTAAGTCACATGGCGTTTTGAAAAAGTAATAATTAAATTAATGTGTGATAGAATTCATGTCCTACTTCATTAAAGGTTAGGTTGAGATACATCAATGTTTTCAGAAAAATAATTGCAAAAATTTTACTTTAAAATATACAGGGTGTTTCGTTTGTTCTCAATCTCAAGACCTGTGCTCTGAAAAAATTTTTTAACTACAACATCGACTTCTACGTAAAAATATCTATTAAATGCAGTTTTCATTTTTTCTTATACAGCGCCTGAGAAATAATAACATTTTCAAAAGTGCACATTTTCGTTTTCGCCCTGTATTTCAGAAACAAAAGTACTTGGAATATATCTGTTTGTGGACTTGAAAGTTTAACAAAAAATTGACAAAGGGGTTGAGAAAACCGCATGTCTCTATCTTCAATAATAGCCGAGATACAGAAACAGTGCAGTCTCACCCAATTTGCATGGGACAAAGTGTACATATACCTACATATTATAACAGAAGATATCCGAGCTAAAATGAAACACTTTTTTTTATCAACCCTTTTTCAGATATGGCTCGGTTGAAAAAACACAGACTGTTGAATATTCCAAAAAATGTTTATTTTTTTATTTATTTAATGTCTTGGGACATCACATTTCAGGAGATATTGATGAATTAAAGATAACTCTCAAGAGAGAGTAGTATTTAAATCAATTAATACTTATTAACTTTACATTTTTGAGTGAAATGAATTACTCAACTCAATTAATGAAGTTTCCGACTTTAATACAGAAAAGTAAAAAGGTACTTTCGTCCCAGAGAAGAAGCAAGGTTGTACCCCAAGACAATAATATTTTTTTATGCCATTAATTCAATAGGTCATTTCAGAGTTTGAAATAAAAAATCATCCCCAGAATTGTATGATGAATATTTACTCATTATTGAAAATAACATGGCAAGGAATCGACATTCGTTGATTGATAACAGTTCGCATAGAATTATTAAGATTTTCCTACCACGATTAGACCATATCGAATAATTGCATGAGGTTCTTCAAAAAATTTTTAACCTTCAGGTTTTGGGAGGTCATCAAGGCCAACGTTCAGTTACGATTTCAACGAAGTTGAGCAGGAAATGGTGGATGCAATTGAGGCTTGGAGAAAACAGCTGAATCTGGAAAAATTCCATCTGCTTGGACACAGCATGGGAGGATTTTTGAGCACGGCGTATACTTTGTGTCATCCACAAAGAGTAGTTCATCTACTTCTTGCCGATCCATGGGGTTTCAGCGATCATTTGCACGAGAAAACGTCCTTTTGGTCCACTCTCATATCCACAATTGTCCATATAAGGGCGCTAGAGATGGTTAGAGCAATAGGACCTTTTGGTAGGTTGGATTCACGAAATTCAGGATATATAATAATTTTTTTGTACAACCGCCATTAAAAGTGACACTTTTAATGACAGAAAACAATGTTAAAATTGATTGTTCACGTGGAAGTGTGTTGAAAATATTTTTAACATTAGTGTTAAAAATATTTTTAGCACTCCATTTTCTTATGATGAAATCAGATGAGAAAAATTCAGCAATTGCAAATTTTTATTATCAATATTTAACAATCATTACTTATGAACATTAATATTAATCGTAAAACTAGAACAATTACTAACATTAATGCTCTGTGACGTTAGGGAGCTTCGCAAGACATTATTAGAGTCCTCAGCACCATCAGTACTTGTAGAAACAGGAAGTAGAATATTGGATGATGATGATCCAAAATCTGTTGAGATTGGGAGAATTTTTTCAGCAATGACATTTCTATATGCATTTCTATATGTTCATGAGTGCGAATTTTCGATTCTTTGGGACGATATCCTTCACTTTTCCGTTTTAAATATGCTATTACCTCAAAATATTTACTAACATCCACACCATTTTTAACAAGAGCGCTTGACTTTATCATTGAAAATTTGCTCCACAAAGTTGATGAACTCCATATTTTTCTTTTAAGTGTGCCAGGAAAACAGTTTTACTGAAGTTCCTTTCTACATTTTTCAATTTACACCAGGCCAGGAAGATCGTACTGCTGAACAGATTTTTTAGGTAGGAGTTCCAGATTTGCTCTTCTTGCAGACTCTTCAATATCCAGAGGAACAACCAAATCGTCACTTTTATTAATAATTGGACTCTCGACAAACATATTAAGCTGTTAAAAACCCAAGACGAAAATTGGACAGGAACGAATTTCAAATGACAGCGTCTTTTCTCAATTGTTAGTAATCATAACGTTAGCAACGTTTGCCATTCACAACAACCTTTTGATTATTTGAATATTAAAATGCATTTTGAAGTTTATTGTCATTGCTAATTCGCCCATTTCATTATCAAAATAGGGCAGTGGTACAAAAATCATTGTATGGTATTTGTGTTAAAAGTGATTTTATTTTGTTCGTGAAATTGTTCAATTCGCTCCGCTCATTTCACAAACGTTTTCACTCACAAAATAAAACGTGACTTTCAACACATATATCATAAATAAATATTCTACTCCTCCAATAGAAACCGACGAAAATCGTACAAATCACACCAACTATGTAACTACAATATTTTGAGCACTGTGCAACATAAAACTGTGCGATTTTCTTTACTGTGAACAGAAAGCACGCTCAACAGCCAATAGGGTGAAATCTGTAAAGTGAATCGCACGGCGAATAACCAATAAGATAGAGCCTTTAGTAGTTACCACGGAAACGAATAGCAGCCTTAACTTTTTGACAGTGGGTGTCACTAACGAAATTTGACAGATTGCGGAATTTGAATTGATTTGATTCGAAAATTGAGTGGATCGGAGGTCAGTACTGACTACCACAAAACGAAAAATATAACTGAAAACAATGCTGTAATGAGTTTCATTACAGCAATACTTTTAGTACTGTAACGAACTCATTACGATACTGAAATAGAGAATAGTATATTCTAAAACAAGTTGCAGAATGAGCTCCTAGTCCAACACGAATGCGAAGTTCGAAAACGAGCGACGAAGGAGCGAGTTTTCGATAGCATGAGTGTTCGAATTGCCTTCTGCAACGAGTATTAGACGGTATTTTCTCTATTTCAGTCAATTTTTGTGAAATACTCTCGCAATTCAAATGAAAATTCAGATTAGTGACTTTTGTATTGTGTCTTGGCAGTTGGTGTGACATACGAAATTTGACAGATCACGGAATTTGAATTGATTTGTTTCGAAACTTGATTCGATCGGAGGTCAGTACTGACAACCATAAAACGAAAAATATAACTGAAAATAATGCTGTAATGAGTTCCATTACAGCACTACTTTTAGTACTGTAATGAACTCATTACGATACTGAAATAGAGAAATAATTATTATGTAACTGAATGTACGCGCATCCCCCATTTTGCATCCAGGGGTCGAGTACTTTTTAGAAAAGAATAGCAAATGCAGGAGAATACTCTAGCAAGGCGTAGTAACGTACTTCTTACTTCGAATAACAAAATATTCTTGAATAGATTCGAAAAGCTTGAGAATTGACGTAGCTCAAGATAAAATATTTTTCAGGTCCATGGTTGATTAGAAGTGCCAGATCTGATTTAGCCACGAATTTTGCGGATATAATAGAGGACAGTTCCGTTTTTCCTGATTATGTGTACCACTGCAACGCGCAGAATCCGACGTAAGTAACTATATTTCTGGATGCATTACATTTTTTTTTGTCCTTGAGGAAGGGAAAGAGCTCGATAGCCTAGCCGATAGCACCTCATGGAAGGATTACATAAAGATGTTCTCCTAGATAACGTTGATGTTCGGATATCCTTCAAGTTCAATATCCTCTGATATTTAATATTTTTAGTAAATTTTTGTCTAACACGGGCCCTAGCCCCGGACCTATCCGGGGTTTTTTCTGCTGACGTTTTTCATTTGCCTCATTTTCTCATACCCGGAACTGTATGGTTTTCCCGTTTGCACTAACCTCAGTTAGGTACTTTTTTCTCAATATAGGTATTGTATTATATTATGTATATATATATATATATATATATATATATATATATATATATATATATATATCAGCACCTCAGAGTTAGAGTGTGTTAAGTCACATTTTTGCAGACACGACCTATTTACAATATTGGATTCACATTAGTAAATTCTAGCTAGTGGAACACATTTTTGACTCCCTAGGTATATGAAGTCGCCAAATAATGGCAGTACACTTTCTTTGAAACAATAATCGAACTGAAAAATTTCTCTTTTGTTTAATTTTGATATTGTCACTTAACACACTTTACCTCTGGGGTGCTGATATATGTATGTATACCTATATGTATTGTTAACTATTTTTTTTTATAACGGGAATCTGGACAATGAAATGATGTAATTCTCTAAACCATATTTATTTCATTGCCGACGTTTCGAAACTCCGAATAGTTTCTTTCTCAAGGCTAAAATAACAAAAGATAGATGAATGAATTTTGTTATTTTAGCCTTGAGAAAGAAACTATTCAGAGTTTCGAAACGTCGGCAATGTAATGAATATGGTTTAGAGAATTACATCATTTCATTGTCCAGATTCCCGTTATAAAAAAAATAGTTAATTGTATCTACATGGACGTTAATTTGAACTCATATATGTATTGTATTATATTAGCGCTCTCAATCAAAAGAAAATATATACTTGAAAATTACTTTTTAATTCCTGTCTTTTGATTATTCATTATGCCCTAATGATTTTTTTCTTTTTTAAGAGGAGAGAGAGCTGCGTACTCGATGATCTGGGGGCATGGCTGGTCAAAGAACCCAATGATTCTCAGGATCGACAAATTGAGTAAAGACATAGCTATTACCTTGCTTTTTGGTTCAAACACGTGGATGGACACTTCCATTGGCCAGAAAGTAAAAGATTTGAGACCGGATGGTTCTGTCGATATTAAGGTAGATACTCAAAATGAACTGCTCCACATGAGTTAGCGCTATTGACTTAAATTGCAAAAAAATATAGTGTAAATGAGATTTTGTGATGAAAATTCATATTAATATGATCAAGTTGCAGGAAATTAAATTAATTTTAGCCTGTAGGTCTGCAGCGTATATAGGATGGTTAAGAAAATAACTAAATTTTATTCCTATAAAATTAAAGCATTTTAAGACTAAGGCTATCAATACAATGTATGGTCTCCACGGGCATCAATAACAGCTTGACATCTTCTTTGCATACACTCTTCTATACACGAAGTTGTTGACATTTCTTGAGGAATTTGGTTCCATAAAACTTGAGAGTGTATACCGATGGAGTATATCCACCCCAGGGATGTGATAATGCAGTCTTGTGTAAGCGAACGGGATATTTGAGTTTGGAAATGAGAAGGATAATTGCTTCTTTATCATTCCTCTTTAAGGTGGTCCATTATGAAGTCGATTGTTCGGAAATTTTGTGGAGGGGCCTATTACAAAAATGTGTGAGAACTACAACTTATTTTGTGTTGGCCAAGTTATATTCTCCTCAACAAGGGGAAATTTAGTCAAGTCAGCAATTCATAATTTTTCAGAAAATGTATCGTAGATCGAATGAAATTTTTGTTTTTTCTCTTTGCTTACATACCTTCTTCTGTAATTTTATTTTTTTGTATTTTATATTTGCATTGTCCTGTAAATGGGTTGAACTGTTGGACAATAAAGCTATTATTATTATTACCATTATAAACGGGGCAGAAGCTCTCCCAGATCATTTGAGGATTCTGGGGTGGGTTGATGATTATCTAATCTTCTTTGAAGCATATCCCATGCATGTTCTATGAAATTCCAATCTGGTGAGTGCGGAGGTATTGGATAATGTGGAATACCAAGCTCCTAGCGCGCATTCTCAACTATGGCTGGACGGTGCGATCTAGCGTTATCGTCTAGAAATTGAAAAGTTTCACCAATAGCGGCGTGAAAATTTGACAAAGCATTGTCAATGTAAGGCAGTCATATTCCCAGGAAAAATGTGTAGATCTGTGCGCCCGTTGAAACATATCCCGGCCCATATACCATAACACTACCCCCTCGGAATTGATGGATTCTCGGATATAGCGACGATTACGGGTTGTGCGTGGGATTGTCCATACCCTTATTTTTCGAGAATCTGAAAATCGTCCATATCTGGATTCAGCAGTGAAAAGGACACTACGCCATTGATTGATCCAATTGATTGTGTCCTTGCCCATTCCAGACTGTGACGCTTATTCACGTGTTAAAGGAACTCCTCTAGGACGTCTAGAACCTCTGATGGTTTTGATGGAAACTTGGATCCCATCTGCATTTTGAAGAGTATTCCGTAGCATTCTACACGTAGATGTAGGCATTCTTCTCGCCGAAACGGTGATGAAACGATCCTGAGCAGGTGTTGTTTTACGTCGCCCACCAAGCCTTGGTCTTTGCAACACAGAATCTGTCTCCCTTAACCTATTCCAAAGTCGAGATATCACCTTTTGGCTGACTTGGAGCCTTTCCTCTACAACAACCTGAGTTAGGCCAGCCTGTAGCATTCCGATAGCCCTATTAGCCTCAGCGTTTGTTAATTTATGTCTTGGCATTTTCAGAAAAATCGTTTCAAATCGGAGCCTTCGATAAACTGACTCCATTTCAAAATAAGAGCAAATGCAAAGAACCAAACTTCAGAAAAAAGGAGACCAAATTGAAGAAATGCCTCGTACTGATTTTTATTGGATCGATTCAAGTTGTTATTGAGTTTTAAATGATTTTACAGCGATTTTCTCGAAGATTACATACCTTTCAAAACGATTGAATACGATATCCCTATAACTCTTGTGGAGCAGTATAGTTTCCATGGACTTTCATTAGCATTAAAATTCCATTCTTGAATAAAAAATACTTTCCTATTCATTTACAGATAATTGATGATACAGGGCATCATCTCTATTCTGAGAAAGCTGATGTGTTCAATGACATTGTGGTGAGAGCGTGTGATCAGCACGATCCAACCGGTGATACGAATATAAATGAAACCAATAAGATATCGTGATAGCAAACAGAACATTCTTCAATGGTGAAATCGATATCAATATCAAATTGGACTGATGGATGTGAATCAATATATGATAATTTATTAATTAATAAAAATTTTATTTACTCATGGTGTTGTTTACTTCTGGTGTTACACGAAATAGGTCACTGATGTAGACCTCATCGATAAAAATTCATGGGAATTGAGTGAATGAGGTTTCATAGTTACACGAGAATAAGGAAATGTGGATTCACAATATCTATTAGTGGTGAACTGAATTTTATATATTTCGAATTTATTCGAGGTCATAGTCGTAGGTAGCATTGTGGTTTGATAATTTCGTCACGATATGAATGATTTTCAAAATTAAAGAATGGAATTGAATAGAAAACAGTTTCACCCTGAGTTGCAGCAACGTTCATTAAATTTAATCCATGGCTACCGTCTATGGATATTCCGTGTCAGTCTTTGGTTTTTTTATTGATTCAGTAGGTACAGGATAGCATTATTTATGGATAAACTGTTTTGTTGGAATTTTCAGTGGCTATTTTCCATAGATATGCATTCATTCCGTTGACATGAAACTTTGAGAAAAAGAAAAAACAAAAAATTTTTGCCTTTACATAAGCCATACCGAATACATTTTTGAAACATGGATTAATTGAAATGAGCAATAATTGAAGTGAAAAGCCTCTTCAAGGGCGGAATGAGATGATGATAGTATATTCTGAAGCAAATTGCAGAATGGGCTCCTATTCCAACACGAATGCGAAATTTGAAAGCATAAATGTTGGAATTGCCATATGCCACGAGTATTAGACGATATTTTCTCTATTTCTGTGAAGTTTTGTGAAATACTCTCGTAATTCAAATAAAAATTCAGAATTCAGATTAGTGACTTTTGTATTGTATCTTGGCTGATTACGGAATTTGAATTGATTTGATTTGAAAATTGAGAGGAATGGAGGTCAGTACAGACAACCACAAAACGAAAAATGTAACTGAAAACAATGCAAATGAGTTTCATTACAGCACTACTTTTAGAACTCTAATGAACTCATTACTATACTGAAATAGAGAAAAATATTTTTTCTTCTTCCTTGATCGAAAACATCTTCTTCAACGCGCCAATCAGGGAGGAAAATGGATCTTTTTTTTCGCCGGGCGGCAAATACTTTTTCCCCCTTTGAATTTTCCAACAGTTTTTTGTTGCTTTTGATCCCGTTATTGGGTAGATTATATGAAGAAACATTATTACCTACTGAAAATTATTTATTTCTTTAATGAATAAAATTAAACAACAATAAGAGGGATATTAAATAACTCAACGACTAATATTGGATTGGACAATTCTCTAATTTAATGAAAACCGATATTTCTAGAAAATTCACTTTCCCCATAAATATTAATCATCAACTGTTACAAATGATTTTCCTTTATGAAAATTGATGAATAATCTAGAATTGAGTAGTTTTTGCTATCATCATTTTTATTATTATTCTTATACCTGTCGCTCTTTCGACTTCGCAGGCAGCAGATTTATGGACACTTGTTCCGCTCTTTCTCTTTATTTGGCGATATTTTTCAACTTCTCTTCATCCTTTCTAGAACTCGCATAGTCGCGAAAGAAATCCCAAATAAATTCGAAAACTGAAGAACGTTGCAGTTATGCTTGTTTGTATTGTCGATATTGTCATAGCAACTAAGCAATACAAACCGAAACACGATGCCAACGCATCACGTATTGGAAAATTTTAAATTTGGGTTGTCCATCTTGTTCTTATATATATTCTTTTGATTGAGAGAACTAAAATAATAGAATACATATTGAAACAAAAAAGTACCTAGCTGGGGTTAGTGTAACACAGGAAAACCATACAGGTCTGTAGTATGATAAAATGAGGAAAGGGAAAAAACCACAGAGAAAAAAAACCCTGACCTCACCCGTGTTAGAAAAAAATTTACTAAAAATATCATATCAGAGGATCTTGGAGGACATTTACTTGATCAGAAGAACATCTTCATGTGGTTCGTCTATGAGCAGCAGAGAAAAACAGACTCTTCACTAATTACCCGAAATTCTCATGTGGGTTTCTTAGAAGATCTCAACACCATGTTCAGTGGCTAATTTCGGAAATTAATCACTCTTGTCCTCCGAATTCCTCCAATATTCAAATTTGAATTCTCAGCCTTGCTCTCTGATCGTGAGGGATCATTCAAACCAGGTACGACCATCCTAGTGATGATTTTTCGGAACTTCAGATGTTTGAAGACCGCTACGGGACCCTAATGAAAGGAAATCATCTCTCATAGATAAACCAAACATCTTAAAACACAAGAAAACAGAATATTTTTCAGGGCCAAAATTTACGACATATTCCGAGAATTGTCAAAATGACAATTGTACTATGGTCGCATAATTTTGGAGAGAAATATAGTGAAGAGGTATTAGCAAAAACTATATACATACATTTCTTAGGAGGAAATGCACTATTTTCATCCCTTGTTATGTAAATTGCTATTAAAATCTCTATCATATGTCAAAATTAGGGTTTGAAGAAATTTCTGTGAAGTATTGATAAATGCCACCCTTAAAAATTGAAGCAGATTATATCTTCAATGCAGCAACTTGAAAACACTTTTTAGGGATTTATATTCACCAATGAAGACGGCAAATTTTGATAACTTTTGAATGAAGCTAAATGCCTCATTATATTGAGTCTATAATATGATATTTCATTAAAAGTACAGCTTCTCCGACACTGGCATTGAGATCATCTGGCGATAGCATTTACTATTTGGGGTTATCCAATCCAGATGATAGTGTCCAACTGATAGACGGAATGTATAATATTCTTTCGAGTAGATCTAGTCTCCTTTTGGTTTTTTTCGTTGCCTCGATTTGTACAGTTTTCCTTTTCGATAAAATGGAAGAGAAGCGGGCAATTTTTGAGTACAGACTGAACGAATTGGAAAAGAAGATATTATCTGGTAATGATCGTGAATGTTTCTTCTTCGTTTTAGTTTGATTTGATATCGTGAATTGTGAAACATTTCATCTGTGATCATTCTTTTGCCTATAAGAATCCAAATTACGTTTTGAAGAGAAGCTACCACTTCATAAGACAAACTGTTAGCGAAGAATCTATTCGAAGATGCTTTATTGTTGGTTTGGTTGAATGATGATATAGAAATAAGAGATTTTCGTCTTTTTCAGTAATCCCGTCATATAAGAGTGAGTTCGTACCAATAGACACAAGCTTTGGAAATGACGAAAAAATTTGGACGGTTTCCGTGAACACGGAATCAACAAAAACACCAATAGTGTTGTTACATGGTTTTGCAGCTTCGATTGGATTTTGGTGTTTGAATTTCGAATCTCTATCGAAAGATCGACCTCTTTACGCCATCGATATAATAGGTAGGAGTCATTATTTCATTTTACCCTTGTACATTCTCTGTTTATTTTACCTTAGAAATGGTGGCTGTAAATACACTCATACTCATAAGGCCTCCTTTTTGGCGTCCGTAGAATTTTGATACTAGTACAAGCGAAAACTCAATAAACAACAGCAAAATCTTACTTAATCAAAATTAAAAGTGCAGTTTTCGAATTTCTTTGAAGAATGTTGTGATCGTGAATCTCAGAAGCGAAAACTTGATCACAAGCACTTCGAAGTTTTTTCATAATAGAACCACTAGAAAATTAATGAGAATCTATAACCGAATTTGCAGTCATTGTTGATACTTTGTTGTTAGAGAAAATGTTCTGTTCTATATAACCTTCTGCCACAGATGCACTCTTCAATCTTTCTTGCATTTTCTAAGTTTCATACGATGCACCGGCTTCAGTTAAAAGAGTTGCCGAAGTCCGTCTCAAACAATGTCCTATATAAACCGCTTCACATGAGTTAGGGACATTGACTTAAATTGCGAAAAAATATAGATCAAATGAGATTTTGTGATGAAAATTCATATTTATATGATTTCAAGTTACAGGAAATGAAATTAATTTCAGCCTGTAGGTCTGCAAGTTATACAGGGTGGTTAAAAAAAATCGAGTAAAATAACGAAATTTTATTCCCAGGGAATTCAAGCATTTCAAGACTATCACTACAATATATGGCCTCCACGGGCATCAAAAACAGCTTCACATCTTCTTTGCATACTACGCACGAGGTTGTTGAACATTTCTTAAGGAATTTGGTTTCATAAACGCGGCAGAAGCTCTCTCAGATCATTTAGGGATTTTTGGGGTAGGTTGACGATTATCTAATCTTCTTTGGAGCATATCCCAAGGATGTTCTATGCAATTCAAATCTGGTGAGTGCGGAGGTACTGGTAAAAAATGTGGAATACCAAGCTCATTGTCAACTATGGCTGCACGTCGCAGTCTAGCGTTATTGTCCAGAAATTGAAAAGTTTCATAGCAGAGTAAAAATTTGGCAAAACATTGTCAATGATATGCTCTCTATAGTGTAAGGAGGTCATATTCCCAGGACAAATGTGTAGATTTGTGCGCCCGTTGAAACATATCCCGGCCCAAACCATAACACTACCACCTCGGAATGGATGGACCTCTTGGACATAGCGACGATTACGGGGTATGCGTGGGATTGTCCATACCCTCATTCTTTGAGAATTTGAAAATCGTTCATCTGGATTCATCAGTGGAAAGGACTCTACGCCATTGATCGTTCCAATTGATATGTTGCCTTGCTCTTCCAGTCTTTGACGTTTAAGGTCACGTCTCAATGGAACTCATCTTAATGGACGTTTAGAACCTAGATTCACCTCCCTCAAACGTCGTCTGATGGTTTCGATGGAAAATTGGACCCCATCTGCATTTTGAAGAGAATTCCGTAGCATTCTACACGTATATGTAGGCTTTCTTCTAGCCGAATCGGTGATGAAACGATCCTGAGTACTTAGTTGTTGTTTTTCGTCGCCCACCAAGCCTTGGTCTTTCCTACACGGAATCTGTCTTGATGAACCTATTCCAAAGTCGAGATATCACACTTTGGCTGACTTGGAGCCTTTCCGCTACAGCAACCTGAGTTAGGCCACCCTATTAGCCTCAGCGTTTGTTAATTTACGTCTTGGCATTTTCAAAAAACTCGTTTCAAATCGAAGCCGTTGAT
Source organism: Hippodamia convergens (assembly GCA_038502775.1). NCBI lineage: Eukaryota > Metazoa > Arthropoda > Insecta > Coleoptera > Coccinellidae > Hippodamia > Hippodamia convergens. The sequence continues at coordinate 90,029,836 of CM076607.1, read as the reverse complement.
CAACTTCATTTCAAAATAAGAACATTCATGAAGCATTTGCTAAGGACCACCAGATTGACGAAATGTCTCATAGGTACTGATTTCTATTGGATCGATTCAAGTTGTTATTTAGTTTTAAATGATTTTACAGCGTTTTTCTCGAAGATTACATACTTTTCAAAACGATTGAATACCATATCCCTTACTCTCGTGGAGCAGTTTATCAAATATTCGAGTACATTTGGCAAGCACTCGGGATATCACTACTGAATATTTCCAACCACTAGATAAGAATGAAAAAAAAAACATATTGTGCAGAATATTAGTTTTATCAGTAAATTCTTAAATATTTCAGGATTTGGTAGATCCTCAAGACCCAATTTCAGCAAAGACAACTTGGAGGCTGAAAAACAAATAATTGACTCTATCGAGGCATGGAGAAAACAGATGAAAATAGAAAAAATGATCCTTTTGGGGCACAGCATGGGGGCATATCTGTCAGGACGGTATGCGTTAGATTACCCCGAGAGAATTCAACATTTAATTTTGGCAGACGAATGGGGTTACACAGACAAATATGAGGAACCTCCATTTATTTTAAAAGTCCTCACCGTAATCTTCTACAAATTTAACCCTATTGGCTTCATAAGATCAATGGGACACGAGTGGGGTGAGTTCTTCCATTCAACAAGAAAAATTTCCTAAAAAAAACACGGAGAAATGGGTTTATTAGTTGAAATGTTTTTCAGGTCCTTATTTCCTGCAGAAGACGAGAAAAGATATTTTCGGTAAAATCGGAGATAGATTGAAAGATCATTCAATATTACCGCAGTATTTCTATTATTGTAATGCTGCGAAGGAACCAACGTAAGTAATACAGAAAAATCCCTAATAGTATATTCTAAAACAAATTGCAGAATGAGCTCCAATTTCAACACGAATGCGAAATACAAAAGTATGAGTGTTGGAATTGTCTTCTGCCACGAGAATTAGAAGATATTTTTGATCTATTTCAGTTTTCAGTCTAGTTTTCTGAAATACTCTCGAAATTCAAATCAAAATTCAGAATATAGTGACCTTTGTATTGGTGTGACTTATGAAATTTGACAGATTACGGAATTAGAATTGATTTAATTTGAAAATTGAGGGGATCGGAGGTCACTAACAACCACAAAACGAAAAATATAACTGAAAACAATGTTGTAATGAGTTTCATTACAGCACTACTTCCAGTAGGTACTGTAATGAACTTATTACGATACTGAAATAGAGAAAAGTAAATGTTAGTCTTATTTTTTTCCAGAACTTGACATAACTACATACTTGATATAAATACAGAAGTGCTGTTAACGGTCTTAGATAATTGTGATTTGACACATTTGAACATAAATTGGTTGAGGCTTTTGCGGCCATCGTTCAATAAGACATGTTCTTTCGAGCATTTAGGCCGTCGTCGTAGATTAGTTCTCGACGTTTCGCCAGTTCGAGTGTCTGGCATCTTCAGGAGTTATATTTCAGGAGATGTTCTCACTGGACTGAACTGCCTGAGTGTTCACATTCACTGTTGGGTAAACAATTAACAGTGCTGTGCCTAAGGTGGCGTCGGGACACAGTAACAAAGCCTACACAGAACACACCCATCTTTCTAACTCGCACAAGCTTTAAGTAGCTTATGAGGGGTTTCACAGAAACCCAGAATGCATGGAAAATACAATACAATACAATATTTAATTTTTTTATCAATTTTTTTTTATTAAAAAAACATAACCTAACCTTGTTAAACTAAACTATATAGACTATATATAAGACTATATCAGAGCCGTATCCGAGGTAGATGGAGTATATTTATGATTTTCATTTATTTTTTTTCTCGAAAATTACTGCCTCCTCAGAGCTGTAATTGAGACTGTAGTATCAGGAAGTCCTATAGATTCACTGTGCAGAATATTTTTAAAATCGGTGACGGGGCTATAAAATTTATAATAACCATTAATCCTTCTTTTCTTTCGATAGCTTTGTTGCTTTTATCATTTTGCTGTAAATATCATTACAGAGGAATTAATAGTCATCACATATTAATTCAGACTCAACCAAAATAATTTTTTAATTACAACTTTGAAATGATTAGTTTCGAATTATTAATCCTCTATCTACTAATTTATTATTCGAACATAGATAAATTATGCAGCCTCTACCTACTTCTTTATTATTCAAACAAAGATAAATTCAAGAAAATTTTCATCGAACTGAATTTCATATTCAATTAATAGATTTTATCTCTGACGGATTTGGGATACTGATGATATCAAAAAAGGCATATATGGTATAGGTTTCTCTTCTCTCAGTAACAAAATCTGATCTCATTCCTTTTACCTTATGATGAAAGATCTGTGAGCCCATGAATTGAAAATGGTTTCGATGATTGCTCTTTCGAATTTAGTACTCAACTATCATTAATTTTTACAGGGGCGAGAAGGCATTTTACAGTATGGTTCTTGGAGTGGGATGGGCCAAAGCACCCTTAATCAAGAGGATAGAAAAGCTGGATAAAAATATTTCCATAACCTTTCTCTATGGTTCACACACCTGGATGGATAGAGCCATGGGACCAAGAATAAAAGACATGAGACCCGATTCTTTCGTAGAAGTCCATGTAAATATAAATCTGCATTTTTCGCAAACATTTTCATCAAAATATGAGAAATATCTCTAGCAGCGTTTCATCTTCATCTTCTACATTTATATATCCAAGGAATAGTAACTCTTAGGAAAAAAATCAAAGAAATCTTATTTGTAGACAATTTCAAGATCTACAACCTTTGTTCGAGGTTTTTTTCATGAAAACTTCATAAGACCTTAAATTTTGATGTTTGACCCCGAATAACTTTCGACGCACACATATAAACGATTGGTATTCAAAAAGGAAACATTTAATTAAACTTTTGAAAGTTACAAGAACTCAAATATCTTGGAAATTTTACATTGTTCATTTGAAAACTTGTAACTGATATCATTTACTTTGTAGAAAAGTATAACCATTATTACTTTCAATGCTTTATTTTCATAGGAGGTGGACAATTCAGGACATCACATATATTCTGAGAACGCCGACCAATTCAATGAATTGGTTTTGAAAGCTTGCCAGTATGCTGACCAGAAGAAATGCTCACCGAAACTCTGAGAATACAAGGAAAAATATATCCAAATAAGCAGCGAAATTCGTACTTACCCCTGATTAATTTATAAAAAAACACCTCCCCTCAACATTCTCTGGAATGAAACTCTGTAATAAATAATTCAAAAGACGAGATGGAAGTTGTATTGTTTTTTCTTCTGCATGAAGCGTTTAGACAAGATCACGTACAGATGTTATATTTAAGTGATATGTGAACGTATAAACGAGTACCTAATCGCATATCAAGATTACTCGAACAATTTAAGCGGAAACGCGACATATTTTTGATCTGAACTTCCTACGTTAATTCCTTCCTGTTTTCTTGGGTCACAGTTTAGTAATATAATTTCTCTATTTCAGTATCGTAATGAGGTCATTACAGTACTAAAAGTAGCGCTGTAATGAATCTCATTATAGCATTGTTTTCAGTTATATTTTTCGTTTAGTGGTTGTCAGTACTGACCTCAGATCCCCTCAATATTCAAATCAAAGCAATTCAAATCCCGTAGGGTCGGTTTCACAAAACTTTAATTGTACGATTAAAAAACCTTACGTAAATTCGAACCAATCGAATCAATCGTTTTGAAATTTCAACGAATCGCAGTGGTTCCAATTAATTTAACGGTGCAAACAAAGTTTTGTGAAACCGACCCGTAATCTGTCAAATTTGTAAGTCACACCAACTGCCAAGATACAATACAAAAGTCACTAATCTGAATTTTTCGCATTCCTTGAAATGGTGAATCAGATTTGGAACAATTTTATAAAGGTAACAAATCGGCGGATGCGCTCATTGATACAATTTCACTTCCTCTAATTATATGTCAATTCGTTCTTTTCCCCAAATTAATCAGAGAAAACAGTTCTGACAATCAGTGGCAGAATGGGAAAAGCACTAAACGATAATCATGGAAATATTCCATCAATTTCAATGAAAATTCAATTAATATCGTATAATACTCTTACAGAAAGTTATTCTAATACTCGTTCCTATGATGCCTCGATTTGAATATGTGTTTTTTCGTAAAGCAAACATCGCCAACCAGAAAAGCTCAATCCTATGAAAAAAGTGTTCTACTTCTTGTGTCGGGGCCCCAGCACAGAACATAAAATGTTAAATGAAATGAATAATAACACGAATAGAATAATAGAATAAGATATATAATAAATTTGCATTCTACGCTCATTTTCAATCCAAGAAGATTCTATCAAGTCATGACATCATTTAATTTCGGCGGAAATAATCGATAATATCCAATTTTATTTGCGACTTACATCGATGACTTGGTACACAATGTAGTGGCAGGTGACGAAATTCTTTTTGCGGATGATGTAACGTTTCTGAATAGAGCTGAAGACAGAATACTTCTCCACGAAAAATCAAAAAAATCCATTGAGGACGCTGTTGAATGGTTCAATAATAATAACTTGAGTGTCAATGCTGATAAAACGCAGGAACTGGTTATCACCACCAAATGGAATAATGGAGAAAGCATTTCACTGCTTGGGTTACAAATCAGCGGAAACCTAGGTTGGGAACAACACGTAAATGTACTGTCTGGAAAACTTTCGACAGCGCTGTTCGCAATAAGAAATATAAAAAACTATCTAACAGAAAAGGAAGCACTGATTGTGTATCATGCACAATTTCACGCAAGAATGACCTATGGCATCATCCTTTGGGGAGCGTCCTCAGAAGCAGGAAGAATTTTCCTGAAGCAGAAGCAAGCTGTCAGAGTGGTGGCGGGGGTAGAAAGGACGACCAGCTGCAGACCACTTTTCATCAAATATGGAATACTCACAGTCCCATGCTGTTACATCATGGAGTGCCTCCTATATGTACATAGGAACAGAAACAGATTCCAGAGACACCTGAGCATTCACGGTCACGATACACGTTTCAAAAACAAATATGTGCCTCCATTACATCGACTGGAGAAAACACGAAACATGCACATATACAACAGTCTGAAACTGTATAACAACTTACCAGATAGCCTGACATCGCTACCTTTCAATAGCTTCAAAAAAAGAATAAAAAGTATACTCAAAGAATTTGCATTCTACTCCATGGAAGAGTTCCTGTCGCATGTTCGTCGATGATTGTGTAGTCCTGTGCCTATAAATTTTTATATATACATATATGTGTAAATGAACATACCTTTATATTATTGACAACGTCTGTAAATTTTGAGATTACTATTATTATTATACATTATTATACATTATACATTATACATTATCTTCAACAACCTTGACAAAAATGGAAAGTCAACGAGATAATCCGCTTGAGGCAGCGTTCACAAACTTACTCAGAGTAGAGTAAGAGTAGGGCCATATGATCAGAAATATACTTCGGTCTTTACTCCACACTCGTCGTTCACAAACTTACTCTGACAAATGTCATTCAGAATTCAAACATGTGTATAGGTTATGAATAATACTTTCGCATCATATACATTTTTTATATATCATTTTTATATTGAATTGTTGCTATCATGAATGAATAATAGAAGTTTAAGAAAAAAATTTTCTCTAGTCGTACATTTTCAGTTGTGTCTTCGCAGTATAGTCAATTTTTCTTTTATTTGAAAAGCAGAGCACAAACGTGTTTTTTTTTTTGATGATTGTGAGGAAACTGATAAATGTTCTCAGGACTTTGAATTACTTTTAATGAGACAGAAAGAATGAAAAAGGATATTATTGTCTATAATCTTCTCTTGCAAGCAGAAAATTAAAAATGTTATTACATGTTTTGTTGTTTTATTGACTCTACGCCAGAAAAAAGTTAAATACTTCGTAACAAAAAATAGTTTCATTTGAGGAAGCTAACAAAAAGAAGTTAAAAAAATATTGTATGAAAGATAAAGCAAAATATGAATGAATCTTGACAGATCTAAACTCTCGAATATAAAAAAATATCAACGTAGATTCCAAATCAGGTACAAAAAACAGTTATTGTGGGACTTTTCATGTCTCGATTTATTTGAACTTGAACGGACCACTCTAGGTTCTGCAATACAGGGATAAACTCTTTTTTTCTTTACCATTATCTCTTGGTAAAGTTCACTTTGAGCTGCGTTAATTCACTGCTAGCAATTTCATTAAATTTATTAATCATTAAAGTAATTCTTTCCAATATTTCTTTATTTCACAGAATAGTTGTTTCACTTGGAAAATTTATTGTTTCGTATTTCGTTATTGGAATGAAACAAAACCAGAAATAAATACTTATTCGAATAATATTCAAGTTTCAAAAAGTCTGCGGGATCAGGACAGAATGAAAATAGTACGTCATAACTGTCAGAGTATGTGTTTACTCTCCCAAATAGCAGAGTATGCAGAGCTTAATCAGAGGAAGTTTATGAACGCTCACAGAGTATACTCCGAGGAAGACAAAGCAAGTTTGTGAACGCTTCAGAGTAAGGGGAGCTTACTCTGAGTAAGTTTATGAACGCAACCTTGGCTATTGTATTGACATTAAACTCTGTGGTTTTTGGTTTCGGTTGAGCGATTCGCGGTTAGGATACCGCTTCCGCTTGACAGTTCTGATGTTCTGTGTTCGATTGATTAAGGAATTAGTAATTCAGTCACAGTTTAGTAATATAATATATTACTACTTATCTGTTTCTTTTGATCCCGTTATTGGGTAGATTTTATGAAGAAAAATTATTACCTACTGAAAATTATAATGAAATTATTGGGGCCACATTTGAAGCCTGATAAGCCACTGTGCTGAATAATTGAATATGTATCAGGCATTAACCTATTTAAATATTAAAAAAACTTTCGTTGCTTAGAAAATGCTTTTTTTTTCTCTCTGTAGTTTTCTTTTTCAAGCTCCACTCAAATATTTTTTTTCCGCTCTGACAATTTTTCTTTTATCTGAAAAATGATAAGATATTCAAACTGCCGTTTCTAATTTGCGCATTCAAGAACTCTTCTTTTTTTTCAATATTGAAATGAATGAATAATGAAAAAATACGAGAGACATTTCTTAACGGATATTTAAGCTACGCAATTAATTCTAGAACTTACTTTCAATGAAATTGTAATCCTGAAACTAAAAGCATTAAAAAAGTCAGAATGTTGAAAACTTTTCGTATTCCAACACTTGTTGCACTTGTTTCTCTCACTACTAGCTACTAGAATGGAAATGGAAATAAAAAGATTTCTTAATATTTTTCCTTCTTCATAAAAATAACCTCGTTGGAGAATTGACAATAATTTCTGCAATAACAGATAAGCCGCAAGCCGCCTGAAGAACAACACGTCAAATAAGCCGCCGAGCCCCCAATAAAACGATCATGTGGCGACGTTCAAAGAGATATACCGAAAAGCTTGAAGCTATATAAAAAACTCTTAAAAACAGGGTAGCGCAGGGTGTAATTTAGTGATATGTCGAATCGAATTACTTAGTTTTTGGTTCTGAAAAATATTCTGTTTTCTTGTGTTATAACATGTTTGGTTTATCTATGGGAGATGATTGAATTTCATTGGGGTCCCGTAGCGGTCTTCAAACATCTGAAGTGCCGAAAAATCATCACCTGGAAGGTCGTATCCGGTTTGAAAAAACCCTCACGACCAGAGAGCAACAATTTGTGGATTTTGAATTTGAATATCGAAGGAATTTCGAAAGACAAGTGTGATTACGTCTCCAAATTAGCTGATGAACATGGTATCAAAGAGATTCTTCTGCGAGAAACCCACACGGCAACAGAAAAAAAATCCTCGTGAAAGAGGACAGTTCAAAGGTTATGTATTAATTGATTTCTTTCAAGTTTAGCTTGTTATGTTGAAAAATTATCAGTTTCGTAAATTTCAACAGATTCGGAAAGGGGAAATTGATGGAGTTTTTTTTTCATTTCTTTCAAATTTTGTGACATTTCTGTCATAAATATTTATAAACCTCCGAACATTATTTGGCCAAGAAATGTTAATGTTGATGTTTTTTAAAGTAGCAAATGCATTTCCAAAATGCATTCGATTTATTCTGAATAATCGGTTTCTTTTCTGCTTTTGTCTTTTTTCATTTCAGATTAAGAATTACGAGTCGTTTTGGGAAGAATCTGTGTATCCGAGCCCATCGACGTATAACATGAAGATGATCACACTGATGTCTTTCAAGATTTTCCTGCTATTTGATATTTTATGTTATTTTGTTTACGGGGAGGCAGGTTTTTTCGGCTGAGGTTTTTTCCTCTGGCTGTATAGTATCGTATGATACTAGTGTTGATAGTATCGTATGATTCTATAGTATCATACAAAGAATGTTATGATACCCCGTTCTTTTTTTACCTCAGCTTAGGTACTTTTTGTTTCAACATTTATTGTATTATTCTAGCTCTCTTTTTCATAAGAATATATATATATATATATATATATATATATATATATATATATATACTGTAAACCTTTAATGTTTTTTTTCAAATAATTCAGGAATATTTCTCTATTTTTCGAGAATAATAACTGTACCTTTATTGTTTAGGTTTTGTTCGTTATACCATCACAAAAATATCGCGAATTGACAATTTCAATAGTTATTGGGGCCCCATTCAAAGCTTTTCTTTTGGCTCGGGGGGGCCCCGGCACTAAGGGGGTCTGCGGGGCTCTCTGCTACGCCACTGTCAATGCAGCAACTTGAAAACAGTTTTTAGGGCTTATGGCTTTACATTCACCAATGAAAACGGCAAATTTTAATAACTTTTGAATGAGGCTAAATGCCTCATGATATCAAGTCAATAAGATGATATTTTATTTAAAGTACGGCTTCTCGGACACTGGCATTGAGATCATCTGGCGATAGCATTTACAATTTGGGGTTATCCAATCTAGATGATAGTGTTTAACTGATAGACGGAATGTATAATATTCTTTCAAGTAGATCTAGTCTACTTTTGGTTTTTTTCGTTGCCTCGATTTGTACAGATTTTCTTTTATATCATGGAAGAGAAGCGGGCCATTTTTGAGTACAGACTGAACGAATTGGAAAAGAAGATATTATCTGGTAATGATCGTGAATGTTTCTTCTTCGTTTTAGTTTGATTTAATATCGTGAATTGTGAAACATTTCATCTGTTATCATTCTTGTGCCTATAAGAATCCAAATTACGTTTTGAAGAGAAGCTACCACTTCATAAGACAAACTGTTAGCGAAGAATCTATTCGAAGATGCTTTATTGTTGGTTTGGTTGAATGATGATATAGAAATACGAGATTTTCGTCTTTTTCAGTAATCCCGTCATATAAGAGTGAGTTCGTACCAATAGACACAAGCTTTGGAAATGACGAAAAAATTTGGACGGTATCCGTGAACACAGAATCAACAAAAACACCAATAGTGTTGCTACATGGTTTTGTGGCTTCGATTGGGTTTTGGTGTCTGAATTTCGAATCTCTATCTAAAGATCGACCTCTTTACGCCATCGATATAATAGGTAGGATTCATTATTTTATTTTTCCCTTTTATATATGAAACAATCATAATACAAAATCATTTAATTCCCTTGAAGATTATTTTTCAAAGAGCTACTGACAGTTCTTCGTACTCAACTAAATGATGAAGAAAGAAAATTTCAAATCCATTTTTCTCCAAACTGGTTCATCTGGGCGATGTCACATGCGAGCACCTTTTCTCACGAAAAAATATTAAAGTTCATGAATTTGATGTAAAACTTGTAGATTAATGAAAGGTTAAAAAGTTGTCACTAAAAATACCCCCCACCCCCCAGAATGATACGCTTATGATTGAGATGAAAAAATTTACTCAATTCATTCGATGCGTATTCTTGATAGTAGCCAATGTGTGAAATTTCAACACTTTAGGCGAAGCCGCTTGGGAGATATGTGACAAAAAGTGTCGCGTAGAAGTCATCTTGAGAGAGCCCTAGCAACTTAACGAAGCATTTTTGTTTCGGGTATTTTAACAATTTAACAGCTACCCTTATCTTATATATCGTTAATATACATTTTTACTAGTCCTCCAAAAACACCCATTATTTTCAGAACTATTTTATGTAATATGTATATTAATTTCATCAGGAACTTCATTGATAAATGTATGGAACTTGATCTACCGGTGTGAAAAGAGCGGCCAGAGATAGCGGCCGAAATTTACGGAAACACCCGAACGCCCAAGTCAGTGGCGTCCGGTGTCCCTTCTGTTTTCTCATAGGAATTCGAAGTTAGGTTGATTAAATGGGGGAATAATAAATAAAACGCGTATTTTTTATTTTGAATAGACGATTTTACGACAGAAAAAAAGTCGATATGAACATTCATATTTCGCACCGGACTCGTTTTATCAATTTCTCGTGAACTTGAAGATGCCGATATGAAGAAGAGCTCCTTGCATTACCAGATTGGAGGGAAAGATTCCTGACGACGTATACTACTTGAACAGAGCAAAAAAATTGGACTTGCGATGGGGCTCTGCGGTTGAAATTTCAACCCCTAAATCTTCGGGTGGTGTTTCGATCAGAACGCGGAATTCTTGCATAATCATATTAACAGGAATCATAATCATATTAACATAATCATAAAATTCGACTTGCGATGGGGCCCTGGGGTTGAAATTTCATCCCTTAACTTTTCGGGTGGTGTTTCGATCAGAACGCGGACTCCTTGCATAATCTTATTCACAGGAAAAATTCACTTGGTTATCATCATCAAATAGCGCAAAAAAAATTCGACTTGCGATGGGGCCCTGGGGTTGAAATTTCAACCCCTAATTTTTCGGGTGGTGTTTCGATCAGAACGCGGAATCCTTGCATAATCATATTCACAGGAAAAATTCACTTGGTTATCATCATCAAATAGCGCAAAAAAAATTCGACTTGCCATGGGGCCCTGGGGTTGAAATTTCAACCCCTTATTTTTCGGGTGGTGTTTCGATCAGAACGCGGAATCCTTGCATAATCATATTCACAGGAAAAATTCACTTGGTTATCATCATCAAATAGCTCAAAAAAAATTCGACTTGCGATGGGGCCCTGGGGTTGAAATTTCAACCCCTAATTTTTCGGGTGGTGTTTCGATCAGAACGCGGAATCCTTGCATAATCATATTCACAGGAAAAATTCACTTGGTTATCATCATCAAATAGCACGAAAAAAATTTGCCTTGCGATGGGGCCCTGGGGTTGAAATTTCATCCCTTAACTTTTCCGGTCAATTTTCGTACAGAACACGTGATCCTTGCATAATCATATTAACAGGAAAAATTCACTTGGTTATCATCATCAAATAGCACGAAAAAAATTTGACTTGCGATGGGGCCCTGGGGTTGAAATTTCATCCCTTAACTTTTCGGGTGGTGTTTCGATCAGAACGCGGAATCCTTGCATAATCATATTCACAGGAAAAATTCACTTGGTTATCATCATCAAATAGCACGAAAAAAATTTGACTTGCGATGGAGCCCTGGGGTTGAAATTTCAACCCCTAATTTTTCGGGTGGTGTTTCGATCAGAACGCGGAATCCTTGCATAATCATATTCACAGGAAAAATTCACTTGGTTATCATCATCAAATAGCGCAAAAAAAATTCGACTTGCGATGGGGCCCTGGGGTTGAAATTTCAACCCCTAATTTTTCGGGTGGTGTTTCGATCAGAACGCGGAATCCTTGCATAATCATATTCACAGGAAAAATTCACTTGGTTATCATCATCAAATAGCGCAAAAAAAATTTGACTTGCGATGGGGCCCTGGGGTTGAAATTTCAACCCCTAATTTTTCGGGTGGTGTTTCGATCAGAACGCGGAATCCTTGCATAATCATATTCAAAGGATAAATTCACTTGGTTATCATCATCAAATAGCACGAAAAAAATTTGACTTGCGATGGGGCCCTGGGGTTGAAATTTCATCCCTTAACTTTTCGGGTGGTGTTTCGATCAGAACGCGGAATCCTTGCATGATCATATTCACAGGAAAAATTCACTTGGTTATCATCATCAAATAGCACGAAAAAAATGTGACTTGCGATGGGGCCCTGGGGTTGAAATTTCATCCCTTAACTTTTCCGGTCAATTTTTGTACAGAACGCGTGATCATTGCATAATCATATTAACAGGAAAAATTCACTTGGTTATCATCATCAGATAGCTCAAAAAAAATTTGACTTGCGATGGGGCCCTGGGGTTGAAATTTCATCCCTTAACTTTTCCGGTCAATTTTTGTACAGAACGCGTGATCATTGCATAATCATATTAACAGGAAAAATTCACTTGGTTATCATCATCAGATAGCTCAAAAAAAATTTGACTTGCGATGGGGCCCTGGGGTTGAAATTTCATCCCTTAGCTTTTCCGGTCAATTTTCGTACAGAACGCGTGATCCTTGCATAATCATATTAACAGGAAAAATTCACTTGGTTATCATCATCAAATAGCACGAAAAAAATTTGACTTGCGATGGGGCCCTGGGGTTGAAATTTCATCCCTTAACTTTTCGGGTGGTGTTTCGATCAGAACGCGGAATCCTTGCATAATCAAATTCACAGGAAAAATTCACTTGGTTATCATCATCAAATAGCACGAAAAAAATTTGACTTGCGATGGGGCCCTGGGGTTGAAATTTCAACCCCTAAATTTTCGGGTGGTGTTTCGATCAGAACGCGAAATCCTTGCATAATCATAGTCACAGGAAAAATTCACTTGGTTATTATCATCAAATAGCGCAAAAAAAATTCGACTTGCGATGGGGCCCTGGGGTTGAAATTTCAACCCCTAATTTTTCGGGTGGTGTTTCGATCAGAACGCGAAGTCCTTGCATGATCATATTCACAGGAAAAATTCACTTGGTTATCATCATCAAATAGCACGAAAAAAATTTGACTTGCGATGGGGCCCTGGGGTTGAAATTTCATCCCTTGACTTTTCGGGTGGTGTTTCGATCAGAACGCGAAATCCTTGCATAATCATATTCACAGGAAAAATTCACTTGGTTATCATCATCAAAAAGCGAAGGAAAAATTTGACTTGCGATGGGGCCCTGGGGTTGAAATTTCATTCCTTAACTTTTCCGGTAAATTCAACCCCAGGGCCTCATCGCAAGTCAAATTTTTTTTGAGCTATTTTATGATGATAACCAAGTGAACTTTTCCTGTTAATATGATTATGCAAGGATCACGCGTTCTGTACGAAAATTGACCGGAAAATTTAAGGGATGAAATTTCAATCCCAGGGCCCCATCGCAAGTCAAATTTTTTTTGAGCTATTTGATGATGATATCCAAGTGAATTTTTTCTGTGAATATGATTATGCAAGGATTCCGCGTTCTGATCGAAACACCACCCGAAAAGTTAAGGGATGAAATTTCAACCCCAGGGCCCCATCGCAAGTCAAATTTTTTTCGTGCCATTTGATGATGATAACCAAGTGAATTTTTCCTGTGAATATGATTATGCAAAGATTCCGCGTTCTGATCGAAACACCACCCGAAAAATTAGGGGTTGAAATTTCAACCCCAGGGCCCCATCGCAAGTCGAATTTTTTTTGCGCTATTTGATGATGATAACCAAGTGAATTTTTCCTGTGAATATGATTATGCAAGGATTCCGCGTTCTGATCGAAACACCACCCGAAAAATTAGGGGTTGAAATTTCAACCCCAGGGCCCCATCGCAAGTCAAATTTTTTTCGTGCTATTTGATGATGATAACCAAGTGAATTTTTCCTGTGAATATGATTATGCAAGGATTCCGCGTTCTGATCGAAACACCACCCGAAAAATTAGGGGTTGAAATTTCAACCCCAGGGCCCCATCTCAAGTGGAATTTTTTTTGCGCTATTTGATGATGATAACCAAGTGAATTTTTCCTGTGAATATGATTATGCAAGGATCACGCGTTCTGTACGAAAATTGACCGGAAAAGTTAAGGGATGAAATTTCAACCCCAGGGCCCCATCGCAAGTCAAATTTTTTTTGAGCTATTTGATGATGATAACCAAGTGAATTTTTCCTGTCAATATGATTATGCAAGGATTTCGCGTTCTGATCGAAACACCATCCGAAAAGTTAAGGGATGAAATTTCAACCCCAGGGCCCCATCGCAAGTCAAATTTTTTTTGAGCTATTTGATTATGATAACCAAGTGAATTTTTCCTGTGAATATGATTATGCAAGGATTCCGCGTTCTGTTCGAAACACCACCCGAAAATTTAGGGGTTGAAATTTCAACCCCAGGGCCCCATCGCAAGTCAAATTTTTTTCGTGCTATTTGATGATGATAACCAAGTGAATTTTTCCTGTGAATATGATTATGCAAGGATCACGCGTTCTGTACGAAAATTGACCGGAAAAGTTAAGGGATGAAATTTCAACCCCAGGGCCCCATCGCAAGTCAAATTTTTTTCGTGCTATTTGATGATGATAACCAAGTGAATTTTTCCTGTGAATATGATTATGCAAGGATTCCGCGTTCTGATCGAAACACCACCCGAAATATTAGGGGTTGAAATTTCAAACCCAGGGCCCCATCGCAAGTCAAATTTTTTTCGTGCTATTTGATGATGATAACCAAGTGAATTTTTCCTGTGAATATGATTATGCAAGGATTCCGCGTTCTGATCGAAACACCACCCGAAATATTAGGGGTTGAAATTTCAACCCCAGGGCCCCATCGCAAGTCGAATTTTTTTTGCGCTATTTGATGATGATAACCAAGTGAATTTTTCCTGTGAATATGATTATGCAAGGATTCCGCGTTCTGATCGAAACACCACCCGAAAAGTTAAGGGATGAAATTTCAACCCCAGGGCCCCATCGCAAGTCGAATTTTTTTTGCGCAATTTGATGATGATAACCAAGTGAATTTTTCCTGTGAATATGATTATGCAAGGATTCCGCGTTCTGATCGAAACACCACCCGAAAAGTTAAGGGATGAAATTTCAACCCCAGGGCCCCATCGCAAGTCAAATTTTTTTCGTCCTATTTGATGATGATAACCAAGTGAATTTTTCCTGTGAATATGATTATGCAAGGATTCCGCGTTCTGATCGAAACATCACCCGAAAAATTAGGGGTTGAAATTTCAACCCCAGGGCCCCATCGCAAGTCGAATTTTTTTTGCGCTATTTGATGATGATAACCAAGTGAATTTTTCCTGTGAATATGATTATGCAAGGATTCCGCGTTCTGATCGAAACACCACCCGAAAATTTAGGGGTTGAAATTTCAACCCCAGGGCCCCATCGCAAGTCGAATTTTTTTTGCGCTATTTGATGATGATAACCAAGTGAATTTTTCCTGTGAATATGATTATGCAAGGATTCCGCGTTCTGATCGAAACACCACCCGAAAAATTAGGGGTTGAAATTTCAACCCCAGGGCCCCATCGCAAGTCGAATTTTTTTTGCGCTATTTGATGATGATAACCAAGTGAATTTTTCCTGTGAATATGATTATGCAAGGATTTCGCGTTCTGATCGAAACACCACCCGAAGATTTAGGGGTTGAAATTTCAACCCCAGAGCCCCATCGCAAGTCCAATTTTTTTGCTCTGTTCAAGTAGTATACGTCGTCAGGAATCATATCGGCATCTTCAAGTTCACGAGAAATTAATAAAACGAGTCCGGTGCGAAATATGAATGTTCATATCGACTTTTTTTTTGTCGTAAAATCGTCTATTCAAAATAAAAAATACGCGTTTTATTTATTATTCCCCCATTTAATCAACCTAACTTCGAATTCCTATGAGAAAACAGAAGGGACACCGGACGCCACTGACTTGGGCGTTCGGGTGTTTCCGTAAATTTCGGCCGCTATCTTTGGCCGCTGTTTTCACACCGGTACTTGATCTGCTGTCAAAACCTTGGATTTTTTCGGAAAATATCCTTTAGATTTCATTTTTAAATACTCTATTAGCCAGGAGAAATAAGAAATATACATTGTCATTGACTGTTAGTTGAGATTACACATAAACTTGATGAAAAATAAAATAACATACCAGTTCTTGGAAGTACGCCAATAATACGGTCTCATCGATGACAAAGATTTAATTCAACTTCCTTTGATTGAATATTTCATAATCGTTGTCATAAATTATTCGCAGCTTTTGCTGCATTTTCTATAATATTCTTTGGTAAATTCGTATTTATTTCCATTATTTTTTCAGTCAACAAAAAGGCTTTCACTTGATCTAAAATATTCGACTTTATTTGGCAAGCACTCGGGATATCACTACTGAATATTTGCAACCACTAGAAAGAAATGAAAATAAAACATTCATTTGTGCAAATTTGTGTTTTATCAGTACATTCCAATATATTTCAGGATTCGGTAGATCCTCAAGACCAAATTTCAGCAAAGACAACTTGGAGGCTGAAAAGCAAATAATTGATTCTATCGAGGCATGGAGAAAACAGATGAAAATAGAAAAAATGATCCTTTTGGGACACAGTATGGGGGCATATTTGTCAGGACGTTACGCGTTAGATTACCCCGAGAGAATTCAACATTTAATTTTGGCAGACGAATGGGGTTACACAGACAAATATGAGGAACTGCCATTCATTCTTAAAGTCCTCACCGTCATCTCTCACAAATTTAACCCTATGGGCTTCATAAGGTCGATGGGTCACGAATGGGGTGAGTCCTTCCATTCAACAAGGAATTTCCTATAAAAAAACACGGAGAAATGGGTTTCTTAGTTAAAATGTTTTTCAGGTCCTCATTTCCTGCAGAAGACAAGAAAAGATGTTTTCGATAAAATCGGAAATAGATTAAAAGATCATTCAATATTACCGCAGTATTTCTATTATTGTAATGCTGCGAGGAAACCAACGTAAGTAATGCAGAAAATCCCTAATAGTATATTCTAAAACAAGTTGCAGAATGAGCTTCAATTTCATCAAGAATGCGAAATTCAAAAGCATAAGTGTTGGAATTGCTTTCTGCCATGAGTATTAGACGATATTTTATCTGTTTAACACTGAGTAGGGATGGGCAAAAAATATCGATATATAAAAATATCGATATTTTTTCCGATAAATATCGATAAATATCGTCGATATTTTCATTCTCGATATTATCGATTATCAATATTTATTTCACAATATCAAATTCGATATTTTTTGATATCACACATACATCAAATTGGGAATTGGGGGTATGTGGGACAAGTGTTTTGTTCAAATGGTCGATGGGCAAGTTGAGGGAAGAAAAAATTCGATTTCCCCTTTCCCCCCAAATTTTGGACGGAGCTGAATTTTGGAGGGATATGATTTTTTTTAAAAGATTTGGCAAATATATCGATATATCGATATTTTTCACTCGATATATCGAATCGATATTCGTTAAATCAAATCAAAATTCAGATTGGTGACTTTTGTATTGGATCTTGGCAGTTGGTGTGACTTATGAAATTTGCCAGATTACGGAATTAGAATTGATTTGATTTGAAAATTGAGAGGATCAGAGGTCAATACTAACAACCACAAAACGAAAAATATAACTGAAAACAATGTTGTAATGAGTTTCATTACAACACTACTTTCAGTGGGTACTGTGTAATGAACTCATTACGATACTGAAATAGAGAAAAGTAAATGTTAGTCTTATTTTTTTTCCAGAACTTGACATAACTACGTACTTGATATAAATACAGAAGTTTTATTTTATCTATAAATGTTAACTGTCTTAGATAATTGTGTT
The DNA here is from genome assembly GCA_038502775.1 of Hippodamia convergens. Lineage (NCBI taxonomy): Eukaryota > Metazoa > Arthropoda > Insecta > Coleoptera > Coccinellidae > Hippodamia > Hippodamia convergens. Next base: position 90,012,024 of record CM076607.1, on the reverse strand, counting down.
TTGACACACTTGAACATGTCATAACCACACTTATTTATACTGAACAAAACATTTTAAATATTTTGTACTTAAATTAATCCTCCTTTTCTTTTGATAGCTTGTTGCTTTCATCATTTTGCTGTAAATATCATTACAGTGGAATTAACAGTCATGAATATTAATTCAGACTTAACTAAAATAATTTTTTAATAATAACTTTGAAATTATTAAGCCTCTACTTACTAATTTATTATTCATATCAATCTGTATTATAAAAATGAATTGCTGTGCGTTAGGTACGCTAAAACTTGAAAACGGCTGGACCAATTTGGCTAATTTTGGTCTTGACTTATTCGTGGAATTCCAGGGAAGGGTTGAGAGGTGAGAAAATATAAAAATGCAAGGCATTTAATATGGTTTTTCCTCAGAAATAGAGGTGATCGATTATCATTGATTTTCGATGATCATAGATTTTTGACAATTAAACATCGATGTTTTAAAATTGATTTGCATTATTTATAACATCGTCACGTCTTTTTCTCGATTTCAATAATTTCTTTAAGTGAGGACGACGCAAAGTTTGAACAAAACTCCAATGTTATCAATTAATAATAAAAATTAACTTATAATTCGATTAACATCATGTTCGGTGATCTGCCATCATCGGCTTCGGTGATTATTTGTGAACATAACATTTCAAGTTACGTCCTCTTTTCGCAGTTGATCTTTTGTGATAGATACTTACTCGGATGCTTTGTGTGAATATTATAAGGCGTTGAAATACAGTGGTGAATCTACTGGATAAAGTTGTGCTGAACGCAAAGTAAAATTGCCACAATTGGCCCTACAACCAGATCCCTTACGTTATTTAGTTTCTGGGATAAGAAATGATTGCAAACACTTCTTGGCCAACATTCAAAAATATGACAGCTGCTTTCAGATGACATAGTTTGGCGCAACATATATTGTACAGAATAATTTAAAGCCCACTTTCAAGGTATTAAACCATAAAAGTTTATTATAATATAAAATTTTATGCAAGAAAACGGTCACAATTCGGAAAAAATTCATTTCCGAACTGCGATCGCGGACTTTATATTGAAATCAGCTGATCCGGCAGACTTCATACTGCCTCAATTGATAAATGAAAGAGCAGATTATTTCTATTCAGATTGATGAATATTATGTTTTGTCACGAATTTAATGTCACTATCACGGTGGACCACCGAAGTAAAGAAAGTTCTAGCGACTAATAAGTCGCAACTACATTCAGTAATAACATGGATTCTCCTGAAAACCGATTGAGTTATAGCTCTTCTGTTAGCTCACACTCACCCAAAGGAGTTCAAACTTCGGCAGCAACTGAATTGCGATTGAATTGTCATTCTGATTTGGGACAATCGCATGGCTTCAAAAATGCGACTGTTTAGTCGCGGCGATTATTTAGTCGTATGTGCGTGCATTCCCATTTGAATGCATGTTTTTCTTTTTTGCGACTAAACGATCGCGCGACAGAAAATCGCATGTGCGCGGTAACCCTTTGTCATACGAAGAATCGATCCACATAAAGGAACGATCTATTTGTTGGTTGTCAAATTTCAAATATTATGTTTGCGTTCAGAAATTTAATTTGTGACAAAACATTATATTCATCAATCTGAATAGAAAAAATCTGCTTTTTTATTAATCAATTGAGGCAGTACGGAGTGTGTCAGGTCAGGTAGTCATAGATAAATTCGAGAATATTTTCATCGAAATGAATCTTATTTTCAATTAATACATTTCATCTTTGACGTATTTGGGATACTGATGATGTCAAATAAAGCATCTGGTATAGGTTTCTCTTCCCTCAGTGACAAAATCTGATGTCATTTCTCTTACCTCATGATGAAAGATATGTGAGCCTATGAATTGAAAATGGTTTTCGTTTCGATCATTACTATTTTGGATTTAGTACTCAACTATCATTAATTCTTACAGGGGCGAGAATGCATTCTACAGTATGGGTCTTGGTTTCCTATGGGCCAAAGCACCCTTAATCAAGAGGATAGAAAAGCTGGATAAAAATATTTCCATTACCTTCCTGTATGGTTCACACACCTGGACGGATAAAGCCATGGGGCCAAGAATAAAAGAAATGAGAACCGATTCTTTCGTAGAAGTCTATGTAAATATAAATCTGCATTTTTCGCAAACATTTTCATCAAAATATGAGAATTATCTCAAGCAGCGTTTCATCTTCATCTTCTTCATTCATATATCCAAAGAATGATAACTCTTAGGAAAAAAATCATGGGAACCTTTTCTGTAGACAATTTCAAGATTCACAACTTTTGTTCGAGGTTTTTTTTCATGAAATACACCGTTTTCGAGAAAAATTCATAAAACCTAAAATTTTGACGTTTGACCCGGAATAACTTTTGACGCGCACATAGGAGGTAATTTTTATTGTTTCAAATGTACTGTGTTTTGCATGTGAACTTATTTCCTATAACATTTTTGCATACTGCCTCAAACATTTGGCAAATTTTTGAAATAATTTTGGCATTCAAAAAGGAAATGTTTAATTAAACTTTTGAAAGTCACAAGAACTCAACTATCTTGGAAACTGAACTGCTCCACATGAGTTAGGGATATTGACTTAAATTGCAAAAAAATATAGTTTTGATGAGATTTTGTGATGAGAATTCATGTTAATATGATTTCAAGTTGCAGAAAATAAAATTGATTTTAGCCTGTAGGTCTGCAGAGTATAGTGGTTGAGAAAAATCGAGAAAAATAACGAAATTTTATTCCTAGAGAATTGAAGCATTTTAAGACTATCAATACAATGTATGGCCTCCACGGGCATCAATAACAGCTTGACATCTTCTTTGTATACTAATCACGAAGTTGTTGAACATTTCTTGTGGAATTTGATTCCATAAACGTGGCAAAAGCTCTCTCAAATCATTTAAGGACTCTGGGGTAGGTTGATGATTATCTAATCTTCTTTGGAGCATATCCCATGCACGTTCTATGCAATCCAAATCTGGTGAGTGCGGAGGTATTGGTAAATGTGGAATACCGAGCTCCTCGCGCGAATTCTCAACTATGGCTGCACGGTGCGGTCTAGCGTTATGGTCTAGAATTGAAAAGTTTCACCAATAGCAGCGTGAAAATTTAGCAAAACATTGTTAATTACATATGCTCCCCATTGTGTAAGCCGGTCATATTCCCACTACAAATGTGTAGATATGTGCGACCGTTGAAACATATCCCGGCTCATACCATAACACTACCCCCTCGGAATTGATGGACTTCTTGGACATAGCGACGATTACGGGGTATGCGTGGGATTGTCCATACCCTTATTCTTCGAGAATCTGAAAATCGTCCATATCTGGATTCATCAGTGAAAAGGACTCTACGCCATTGATCGTTCCAATTGATATGTTGCCGTTCCTATTCCAGTCTTTGACGCTTATGGTCACGTGTTAATGGAACTCCTCTTAATGGACGTCTAGAGCCTAGAATCACCTCTCTCAAACATCGTCTAATGGTTTCGATGGAAACTTTAGACCCCATCTGCATTTTGCAAAGTATTCCGTAGCAATCAACACGTAGATGTAGGCTTTCTTCTGGCCGAAATGGTGATGAAACGATCCTGAACAGGTGTTGTTTGTTGTCGCCCACAAAGCCTTGGTCTTTCCAACACTGAACCCGTCTCCCTGAATCTATTCCAAAGTCGAGATATCACACTTTGGTTGACTTGGAGCCTTTCCGCTTCAAAAACCTGAGTTAGGCCACCCTATAGTATTCCGATAGCCCTATTAGCCTCAGCGTTTGTTAATTTACGTCTTGGCATTTTCAGAAAACTCGTTTCAAATCGAAGCCGTTTATAAACTGACTCCTTTTAAAAATAAGAACATTCATGAGGCATATGCAAAGAACCAAATTTCAGAAAAAAGGGGACCAGATTGACGAAATGTTTCATACTGATTTTTATTGGGTCGATTCAAGTTGTTATTGAGTTTCAAATGATTTTACAGCGATTTTCTCGAAGATTACATATTTTTCAAAACAATTGAATACGATAGCCTTAACTCTTGTGGAGCAGTATATTTTACATTGCTCATTTGAAAACTTGGAAACGATGTCATGCATTTACTTTGTAGAAAAGTATAACCATATTACTTTCAATGCTTTATTTTCATAGGAGGTGGACAATTCAGGTCATCACATATATTCTGAGAACGCCGACCAATTCAATGAATTGGTTTTGAAAGCTTGCCAGTATGCTGACCAGAAGAAATGCTCACCGAAACTCTGAGAATACAAGGAAAAATATAACCGAATAAGCAGCGAAATTCGTACTTACCCCTGATTAATTTATAAAAATTACCTCCCCTCAACATTCTCTGGAATGAAACTCTTCAATAAACAATTCAAAAGACGAGATGGAATTGTTATTTTCTTCCGCATGACGTGATATTGATGAAGATCACGTACAGATGTTATATTTATGTGATGTGTGAACGTATAAACGAGTACCTAATCGCATATCAGGATTACTCAAACAATTTAAGCGGAAACGTGAATTTCTCACGATATATTTTTGATCTGAACTTCCTACGTTAATTCCTTCCTGTTTGCTTGACTGAACGACACACTGAATAAACGTCACATTTGACGCAAATGAGTTTGGAAGGCTTCAATAGCACCGTACTTTTTAATCTGTAAAAATGTCTCATTCCTTGAAATCAGATTTGGAACAATTTTATGAAGGTAACAAATTGGCGGATGCGCTGATTGATGCAATTTCACTGCCTCTATGTGTCAATTCGTTCATTCTGCCAATCAATATTTTTCAATGCGAAAAGCACCAAAAGATAATCATGGAAATATTTCATCAATTTCAATGAAAATTCAATGAATTCGGGAAAATATCGTATAATACTCGTACAGAAAGTTATTCTAACACTCGTTCATATGATGCCCTGATTTGAATATGTATTTTTTCGTAAAGCAAACATCGCCAGCCAGAAAAGATCAATCCTATGAAAAGAGTGCTCTACTTCTTGTGTCGGGACACCTACACAGAACATAAAATGTTAAATGAAATGAATAATAACACGGATAGAATAATCTAATGGGATATATAAAAAATTTACATTCTATGCTCATTTTTACTCCAAAAAGAATGTATTAGGTCATGACATCATTTAATTTCGGCGGAAATAATCGATAACATCTTCAACAACCTTGACAAAAAAAGAAAGTTACGTCAACGAGATAATCTGCTTGGCTTTTGTATTAACCTCTATGGTTTGTGGTTTCGGTTGACCGGTTCGCGGTTAGGATACCGCTTGACAGTTAACTTCGAGTATTCTGTGATCTCACAGACAAGACAAAGTCAGTAGACAGACAGCTGCAGGTGAATTTTCGATTGATTAAGGAATTAAATTCAGTCTTCAATCAATCCACGTACAGGATTGAGTTTCCCGTAGATATCGAACAGTGAACCAATGAATGTGACAATAAACAATAGATAATGACCATTCTATCTTCTTCTGGATTTTAGATATAAGGAAGGAATAAGTGACATGAATCAGAACGCGAACGAAAAGGAGGGGATCCAAAACGGCAAATGATATCATTTTACTGAGATAAAGAAAGGAATTTTGCACAACTAGAGATTTGGCATCGCATGAACAATATTCTTCTGGGAAGCTAAGGAAACTTTGGATTTATCAGCATTAAAAGCGGGATTTGTATTAACTTATCCATTGATATATTGATGTTATCTAGATTGACAACTAATATAGGTAAGGTTTTTTCGAAATGAGTCATTCTGTTATCTAGCAAACTTCCAATTGAGCATTTTTCAAACTTATATCCTCGGCGTGAATCCAGTTCATTTTATTTCGATTTTGCCTTTTTTATGTCAAGGACACAAATTATGGTTAAAAATCTGGGCTTTCCCTCTTTATTTCTGAAATATCGAACTTGTCTCTATTCACAGGCCAACAAATTTAAGTTATGAAAATTGTACGATCTAAATCTCATTAGGAAATCATAAGTTTGATTGTTATAGCTGTATCATCTCACAAAATGTCGCTTACAACAACAGAAGAGTTCCCATATTCAGAAGAAAAATTGGTGAAAGCTGAAAAGAGAATGTTATCGAGTAAGTGTTAATTTTCACACTATGAATTTCCCGGAATTATTCGTAAATTTTCAGCTCTGAAGACTCCTCATAAAACATTTTATGTGCCAATAAAACTGCCCAGTGGTTCCAATGAAAAGATATGGACAATATCTTTCAATACCGAATCTAAAAATACTCCGATCCTGCTAATTCATGGATTTGCAGCTGGAAGCTGCTTTTGGTTGCTCAATTTTGATCCATTAGCTAAGAATAGACCTGTTTATGCATTGGACATTATTGGTGAGTACAATCTGCGAAATTTGCTTAGGGTTTCTCGTGTTGAAAAATAGAAATCTTGCCAAAAAATCAATTAATTTTTGTTTATTTGCTTTTTTAATTAAACCTTTGTTATACTGAAATATTTATGTTTGTATTGAATCAAATTTAGCGTAATATTTTTCAATGTATTTTGGTTTTTGATGAGTGCTTTCAGAAAAAGTAAAAATTTAATTCGTCTCTTGTATAGGTTTTGGAAGATCTTCAAGACCAGAATTTGAAGAAAATGGTGTTGGAGCTGAAAAACAAATTGTAGACTCCATTGAAGAATGGAGGAAAGAAATGAACTTGGAAAAGTTCGTTCTTGTAGGACACAGTATGGGTGGATACATTTGTACGGCGTATACTATAGATTACCCCGAGAGGGTAGAACACTTAGTTTTATGTGATCCATGGGGCTTCAGTGATAGAAAAGCATACCCCAACATACAAATTAAGGCCCTTTGTTATCTATATTCTAAAATAAGCCCTCTGGACTTCCTCAGAACGTTAGGACGCTTGGGTAAGTTTTTCCCACCTAACATTTGTATTTTTTTTTATGTTGAGTGTATTTCAGGTCCTTGGTGGATAAGGAAAACTTGTGACGATATAGTTGACAACTACAGCAGTGTTCTAGAGGATAGAACTATAATGTCAAACTATATATATCATTGTAACGCACAAAATCCAACGTGAGTACCTTTATCGGATTTTTCAAGTTTTTTTTTTATCTTATATAAATGAATTTCATTTTAATTTGACTAACAGAAATTGTTTGATGTCTGAAAGCTTTCGGGAACAACAGATCTCAATGGACAACTATCAAATTATCGAACTTTTGAAACAGTATATTTTTTGGATTAGTCACGATGCTGTACAGAGTGTCATGGCAACAATGCACATTATACTCAAATTTTCAACATTTTTCTTTGCGTAATAAACATTGACGTTAGCTAGACATCCAGATTATTGATTTCATCATAATAAACTCATATTGGGTTGTGTGAGTGTCAGTAATTGGATAATTCATAATTATCTATGGAATTTGTTTGGATAACGTCCTAAATTTTTTCAAAGTCATCAGTATCTTGGCTTGAAAGGTCATCTTCTTAATTATCATTTAATTGTGTCCCAAAATATTAGATTTGAATCCGGGTACAACTTGAAGAGAGTTCTAATTTTTTTTGGATGCAATAACTTTTCGTTGATCTTAAAATTGTTTTTTTTTTGTTGAATTATTTTTGGATGGAATAACTTTTCGTTAATCCTAAAATTGATTTTTTTTGTTGTTGAACTATTCAGTTTTGAAAAATCAATTCTGTATGACATTTCAACCTCATATCTGTTTATAATGAGTGTTGGAAATTGGATCAATTGAAATTGTTCTGAATAGTATTCATAATATTATGATTCATTCAGTTTAGTCTGTTCGAAGTAATATCAGAACAATATAGATAACCTGTTTGAATGTCATGAATAGGAAGATTCGCCCAATTATTTCATAATACTGGTGTTCTTATCTCACATTCTGTTTTAATTAATTTTCTGTGGTGATAATAATTCGGGAGAAGAATTTCTTATCTCCTTAGGTATTTCAGGTATACAGGGTTATTCACGAATATGGCTATATAGAATATTTTCAGGAAAGACACCAGATTCAGGACTGAAATTCTAAAGATGAGCTTCAAGTAAGAAGACGACTTCTCGTATATTTTTTCAAGGTTCTAGGACTTCCGGTTTTTCGAAAGTGACATCAATTTTCGTTTTTCAAATGGGAAGACCCATTTTTTATTGCATATATACATTCTCCATTGAATTCTGAGTCTTTTTCATTCCAAAAGTTTGAATTTTCCCGAGAAAATTCTCTTTAAATGAGGAAATTCGAAAAAAAAAATCTCAAAATTGAACTCAGTTGAAATACAGACAACTTCGAGGTTTTTTCATTAAAAATTCTCATTTTTGAGAATCTCCGAGAAGAAAGGCTGATGCTTCTTTTCCGATAGCATGATGTTCAGAATATGATACAGGAGGTCACAAATTCTTTGTCAAAGTTAGAAGTGACGAAACATCAAAAAATCGTTTTTTTTTTTCAAATTGGAACCCCATTTTTCGAAGCATTTTCGAAATCTGCGTCAAAAAATAATAGGAGCATACGTCCAAGACTTTTATCCCAAAATGAATATTTTTCGAGATATTTAGGAAAAACGATTTTGTCTTTAATTTTAAATCTCGTACTGAATGTCTTTTTTTACTGGAAGTGGAAAATAATTAGCGGTCAAGTTAAATTTTTGGAAATCTCTGTTACCGATAAAATATATATATATATATATATATAGTTCAAACGAGTTAAGTTCTTGAATTATCATCTGTAATGCGAGAGCAACAATTTTTTTGAAGTTCTCAATGTGAGTATTAGTGAAAACAACGTAAAAAAATCTCAGGAATGCAGAAAAAAATAATTTGTAATAATTTTTAATGCTCTTGAAAGAATAATCAACAGAAAAATTAACAATTTCATAACAGAAAATTCAAATTTCCCTACTATGACAAAAAGAAATTCTCCAGAATGGAGAATTTGCGGAAATTATCCTTAGTTTTAAAAAATGAAGAAAAACTGAACTCGGCTGAACTATAAGAGGAAACATTTTCTCGATAACAGAGATTTCCAAAAATTTCACTTGACCGCTAATTATTTTCCAGTAAAACCATACATTCGGAATGATATGGAAAATTGAAGACAAAATCGTTTTTCCTGAATATCTCGAAAAATATTCATTTTGGGATAAATGTCTTGGACATTTTGGGATAAATGTCCTATTATATTTCGACGAAGATTTCGAAAATGCTTCGAAAAAATGTTGTTCCAATTTGAAAAAAGCGATTTTTTGATGTTTCGTCATTTCCAACTTTGACAAAGAATTTGTGACCTCCTGTATCATATTCTGAAAATCGCGTTATCGGAAAAGAAGCATCAGCCTCTCTTCTTGGAGATTCTCAGAAATGAGAATTTTTAATGAAAAAACCTCGAAGTTGTCTGTATTTCAACAGAATTCAATTTTGAGATTTTTTTTCCTATTTCCTCATTTAAAGAGAATTTTCTAGGGAAAATTCAAACTTTTGGAATCAAAAATACTCAGAATTCAATGGAGAATCTTTTCATGCAATAAAAAATGGGTCTTCCCATTTGAAAAACGAAAGTTGAACCCACTTCTGGAAAAACCGGAAGTCCTAGAACCTTTAAAAAATATACGAGAATTCGTCTTCTTACTTAAAACTCACCTAAAGAATTTCAATCCTGAATCTTGTGTCTTTCCTAAAAATATTCTATAGAGCCATATTCGTCAATAACCCTGAATACTTTGAGACTATTTTGTTCTTTTATCACTCTGTTAGCAGTTGAAGAAGATGTTCTAGCAAATAAAACAACAAATAATGACTTTGAATTCTGATTAAAAAAAAACTTCCAATTTCAGAATATCATTAGAGATTGTAGATGCTATTTCTCAACATCGAAAATAAATTGGAAAAATCACCATTGGGTGCGGTTTAATAAAAAAAAACATTTATTTTGAAAGTTTTAGTACCTAAGCTTATTCAAGCCCTATTTACTTCTAGCGGTGAACAAGCTTTCACAACTATGGTCAAGAAAATAGGCAGAGCGAGAAACCCTATGATTCGAAGAGTGAATAAGTTGAGGGAAGACTTACCGGTGACAATTTTGTACGGCAAAAATACCTGGATGGACAAGGAAATGGGAAAAAGAATAAAAGATATGAGGCCAAATTCTATCGATGTTAGGGTGAGTTGAAAAAGCCAGATTCTTTAGACTTTATTGCGGGACTTTAATTATTCTTTTGTTGATAGCGTGCTGATTTTCTCGTGTTTTTCCCGAGTGAAATCAAGAGAAAATCGAGAATTTGTAAGTTTTAAATTGTAAAGAGCTTTGGCACCTGGATCAGTCCAAGAATAAAATCGATATTGAGTTCATTGCAATCTGTTATTTGGAATTTTATCATGAATTTTTTCAATGTGGTAATGGTTCAGCAGCACATTGGTGGTTTTTGTGGAATTAAAAACTCGTGAATATACAAATTAAAAGGCTCATGGTGCAAGGCAGATTGTCTTAATCATCAGAAACTTCCTTTATCTCTTCATTTCAACACAATCAGTTGCTCCAATTCATAATATTAGTATCTAATTCATACAAATAAACATTCCCTGATTATCAACATCGATAGGTTATGAAATGGAAATTGTTCAAGCCTTCATTTCCATAAAAAAAATTTAATTCTTTTTTCATGTATACTTCTCGCAACAATTAAAGGAACAGAAAAATTTTCCAAATTTTTTAGTGTTTTTCAACAGGCTGTATCTCAGTGAAAAATGGTCGTATGAGAATTAGAAAAATCAACTTTTGAAGCTTGAAGACTCTAGTTTCTGAATTTATTAGTTAATAATTTTTCAGAGTACCGGTAGCCATGCAATCCTCGGACAAAGCATGAAGAAAAATGTTTCTCAAATTTCGCGCATGGAAAAATTTTTTTCATCTAGACCGATGCAAAAGCCGCATGGCCTGTTTATTCAGCTCTAATTTGTTTTTCACTACCCACGGAAATGACTGTTTGTCTTTGAGATATCCAATTTTGAATGCAAAAGGACCCTTTTCCTCTCAACTATTGAAGGCCTAGTAAACCGACATTCAGTTTCTTTTTCCGCATAAAATTTCCTACAAAAATCGTTCATGTCTGATTAAAAAAAAAAAAAATTTCATCTGTAAGAGTAATGCGAAAAAAGAGCAAGAAAATGCCATACCCCAAAGACCCCTTTCAAATCGGTAGATCAATCGATACAGCGGTTTTCCTGGACCGATTTCCAGAACATAAGAACAATTTTTTTTTTCAATCCTAAAGAAGGTATTTTCAAATACTCGAGATTAAAAAAAAATTTTCTTCATTTTTTTTATAATCTCCGAAACATTCAAAATTGATTCAAAAGTGAAAAAAATTGATGATTCATTTTTGGAAAGAAAAGGTCAACTTTAAGGAACGAAAACCATGTTCCGTTTATTTTTTCAGAATTTCAATCAATCGGTCCAGGAAAACCGCTGAATCCAACGATCTACCGATTTGAAAGGGCCGTTGGGGTACATAAGGGTGTAAAATTTTCTTATAACCTCAGCTTTCCCTCCAATATTGACGAAGAAACAGTCCATTAATCAACAAATGGCAAAATGGCATTTTCTTGCTCTTTTCACATTACCGTTACTGGTGAAAAAAATTTTTTTTTTAATCAGACATGAACGATTTTTTTAGGAAATTTTCTGCAGAAAAAGAAACCGGCTGTCGGATCGCTAGGCCTTCAATAGTTCCGGAGATATCGGCAGTTGAGTGAAAAAAGAATCCTTTTGCATTCAAAATTGGATATCTCGAATACAAATGAAAAACAAATTAGAGCTGAATAAACAGGCCATGCGGCCTTTGCATCGGTGTAGCTGAAAATTGTCCATGCGCGTAGACCAGAAAAAAAAAAAAAATTGAGAAATTCGAGAAAAATTTTTCTTCATGCTTTATCCGAGGATTGCATGGCTACCGGTACTTTGAAAAATTGTTAACCAATATATACAGAAACAAGAGTCTTCAAGCTTCAAAAGTCGATTTTTCTAATTCTCATACGACCATTTTTCACTGAGATACAGCCTGTTGAAAAACACCAGAAAATTTGTAAAATTTTTCTCTTCCTTTAATTGTTGCGAGAAGTGTAGTTGAAAACTATCTTTCCTATTTGATTGCATCATAAAGAGTCAATTTTTGATGTTCTTTGTTTTTCTATTTGATAGGAAACTGTTGTAGCTCAAGGAACCACTGTGACGTAATGACTAACAACTGTTTGTGTTTTTCTTATACCAAATCATACTTTTTGTTTTATGTGCACTGTGTCCCATTTTGGTTGAGACTGCTCTGTATCTCAGCTATTATTAAATATAGAGACATACGATTTCCGCGACCCTGTATCACTTTTGTGTAAAACTTTCAAAGTCATAAACAGAAATATTCTAACTAATTTTGTTCCTTAAATACAGGGCGAAATCGAAAATGTTCACTTTTATTATTCACTATTATTATTTCTCAGGCCCTGAATAAGATTTCTAGAGCACTGTATATTTTCACGTCAAATTTTGCAATTATTTTTCTGAATACATTGATGTATCACAACCTAATCTTCAATGAATTTTAGCTTAAAAATCAGAAAAATCCATATTTATGTTTGTTTTTTTTAATAGTAGGCCATGCATTGAATTATTGCTTTTTTAAAACGTCATTTGATTAAAATCTATTTATTTAATTATATTTTAAACATAAACTCAAACTATCACTCTTCAACATAAACACAAAAATGTTGGAAACAAAAAAATATTAATATTAATAACAATTTTTTTATGTATGTATGGAAGAATTCATGGCCCTACCATTGAAAAAACAAACATAATTATAAATTCATTGAAGATTAGGTTGTGATACATCAATGTAATCAGAAAAATAATTGCAAAAATTTGACCTTAAAATATACAGGATGTTCCATTTGAAAAATTCCGTTAGTGCCCATCCTAAAAAAACAGTGCCCTAAAAAAAATTAAACTACGCCACTGAATTTTATGTAAAAATATCTGTTATGAGCAGTTTTCATTTTTTTTCAATCTTATTATTTCTCAGGGCCTGAGAAATAATAACATCTTCAAATGTGAACATGTTCGATTTCGCCCTGTATTTCAGAAACAAAATTAGTTGGAATATTTCTGTTTGTGGCTTCGAAAGTTTTCCAAAAAAGTGATACAGGATCGCGAAAACTGCCTGTCTCTATCTTTAATAAAGGCTGAGATGCAGTGCAGTCTCAACCAGAATGGGACACACTGTACTTTTAATCCCTTGAATTAAAAAAATCATCATTAATGAAGATAGATAGATAAGATTTGTAATGAACTCTTTGTTCGACTTAATATTATATTGACTTTACAAAGAGTGTTAAGTCCTTATTGAATGAAGCTTTCTGTGCTTATTGTGTGAATGATCAAATTGTTAATTGCTGTGATCCCTTTACCTTTGTCACTATATTGAAGCTGTAGCAGTAGAATATTTTTGGATCTGAAATATCCCCTGTAGACTGTCTTATCAAGTTGAAGAAATGTTTATTTTTGGACTGATGATGTAGAATAGTGTTGAAGAATACATACCAAAGGTTTAAGAAAACCTGGAAATGTATACTTTACTTCATTCATTTCCAACCTATCTTCATTACTATGTTTTAATTAAGAAAGTAGAAAAATTCCACTTACATTTCCTAATTTCCTGTTTTTGTCTTTTTAGTACATCGATAATGCTGGTCACCACATTTACTCTGAAAGAGCAGAACTATTCAACGAGATTGTGATATCCATTTGTGATTCAGTCGACCAAAAAAAGAATAAGGAAAATGTACAGAACATTATTAATGATGGAAATTTATCAAAGAATGAAAATATTGCTGTTGAAAGTGAAATGCAGAATTAAGAAATTATTTTATCGATGTTACTAAGCTGTGGTAGCTGTGAATCACTGTTCCAAAATGAATTATTTTTATTTTTTCTCTAATAAAATTACTTTTTAATTAGTTTATATTTACAAATATCCCAAATAAAAAAGATGAATTTGTCTTCTATTGTCTTTTAGCATATTTTATTCCAATATATAAGTGTACTTCTGTGTCATTGGCCATCATTAATAATGATGTAGTTGAGAAATTATTTCTACAAGAATATTAAGTAACTTAAAGAAATCTGTAAGCTACAAAAACTTAGACTGTGAAATACTCAACTGAAATAATAAATTTATTTAGGTCAGTTAGTTCAATCTAGGTAAATGTTGTTAATATAACACATTCTGAATTTGATAGTTTTTTTTTATTGGGAAACTTTTTCATTGAAAATCCGAGATAGTTGTCCCTAACATTGAAAAATTTTGAGTATGGTAAGGTATTTTTTTGATGTTTCCTTCAATTTTTACCTCTGATTCTGATAATTTTTTCTTCGAGTTTTCGTACAAAAATATGTGATCTTCAACTGACATCAACATTTTTTCTAATCATTGAAATTTTTTTTTCACTTCATAACAATGAATGAAAATCAATAATTGTGTGCACTTTATACACTGCAGCATTCTATTTGCAATGAAACTTTGTCTTGTAGGTACAATTAGTACAATTAACTGATCATAAATTCTTTTGATTGAGGGAGCTAAAATAATACAATACATATTGGAACAAAAAAGTACCTAGCTGAGGCTAGTGCATTTTGATGCCATATGCGTATGATGAATGAGGTTAGGGAAAAACCTCAGGAGAAAAAAAACCCTTCCAACCAGTGAAAAAAAATTATTAACAATATTATATATGAGAACTTTTATGTGATCTAGAAGAACATCTTTGTTGAAAAAATTGCATGCATTTCATTCAGATTGCCAAATTTACTTATCACTTTTATTCATATTGATTGAAAAATTTGACCAACATGGTTTACGCGACTTCAATCTGGAGACCTTATTATCTGGAATATAGGAAAGTATGGGAAATGAATTTGAAAGAGAATTAAATTTTTTCCAAAAATTCAAAGTTGTTGTCTCTCTGCGAATATGGGGAGGTACAATATTTGAGAGGACTGTTAACCAATTTATCTTAGAGGGCCGTGGGCAGTTGCCCACGCCCAGTTACGCCACTGCTTATGGAAGACCATTATTCAAAGTTTCGAAATTATAACTCAAACTTATAGTTTTTCTAATCTGACCCCCTACATTTTATTTCATCAATATGTCGCATTTTTCCCCTGATTGAAATAATTCATAACACTTTTAAATGGTAAAACCATTTATGCTTCGATCAAAGTACAATAATTAGTCCCAGTCAGTAATAAAAAGAATTCATTTGATAGTGTTAATGAATGAAATATATATATATATATATATATATATATTGTTATGAAAAAGAGAGCTAAAATAATACAATAAACGTTGAAACAAAAAGTACCTAAGCTGAGGTAAAAAAAGAACGGGGTATCATAACATTCTTTGTATGATACTATAGAATCATACGATACTATCAACACTTGTATCATACGATACTATACAGCCAGGGGAAACAACCTCAGCCGAAAAAACCTGCCTCCCCGTAAACAAAATAACATAAAATATCAGGAAAATCTTGAAAGACATCAGTGTGATCATCTTCATGATATCCGTCGATGGTCTCGGATACACAGATTCTTCCCAAAACGACTCGTAATTCTTAATCTGAAATGAAAAAAGACAAAAGGAGAAAAGAAACCGATTATTCAGAATAAATCGAATGCATTTTGGAAATGCATTTGCTACTTTAAAAAACATCAACATTAAGATTTCTTGGCCAAATAATGTTCGGAGATTTATAAATATTTATGACAGAAATGTCACAAAATTTGAAAGAAATGAAAAAAAAACTCCATCAATTTCCCCTTTCCGAATCTGTTGAAAGTTACGTAACTGATAATTTTTTCAACATAACAAGCTGAACTTGTAAAAAATCAATTAATACATAACCTTTCAACAGTCCTCTTTCACGACAATTCTGTTGCCGTGTGGGTTTCCTGCAGAAGAATCTCTTTGATACCATGTTCATCAGCTAATTTGGAGACGTAATCACACTTGTCTTTCGAAATTCCTTCGATATTCAAATTCAAAATCCACAAATTGTTGCTCTCTGGTCGTGGGGGTTTTTTCAAACCAGATACGACCTTCCAGGTGATGATTTTTCGGCACTTCAGATGTTTGAAGACCGCTACGGGACCCCAATGAAAGGCAATCATCTCCCATAGATAAACCAAACATGTTATAACACAAGAAAACAGAATATTTTTCAGGAACAAAAACTAAGACATATTACGAGAATTGTCATTGTGACAATGAAATAATTATATATTATCAATTGTACAAAGCACAATCATAAATAAAACCCATTTGTGTTTTTCTCAATTTATTGTACAGGCTTAAAATACAAACAAAATGCATAGCGCTTACATCAGTCTTGATATATACATATATTCCCAGAAGTAATGCATTCAATTTCAGATTACTCGAATTGCCTGAAAACTGAAATCCAGCAATAAAATGCATTTCTTCCAGTTACGATAAGTTTTCTGATATTCTTGGAGGCACAAACAACAACGTTTAGTGCGCTTCAAAAATAGCCGAAAGCTGGTTTTCAAGCAACTGGTAGCAAATATATATCGTTTTTTAAATTAATTATTTCAACAAAAATATAATTCACATATTCAAAAAGATTTTTACTCAACATGGCAATAATTCATCATTAAAAATTCGTTTTGCTTAGCTTTCTTACACAGATGAAGGAACAAAAATGATACGAAGGACAAGATCACAAAGAATTGGTTTCCTCAATGGAGTGCCGAAAGTGAGTCAAATAATTAAGAAATCTGAAAAAAGCAATTTACACAGGAATCCTCAAAACTCCTGATTTATTTTCGAACCTCAACACTGGAGAGAGAAATTATTCACAGACTTTTATGTTGATGACTTTTTATGGTAAAATTACAGTCTTTTACATCTTGTGAAGCTGCCACTTGACCATAAAAATAATTGTAAACCTCACCAGTATTTGTTGATTCTAACCAAGAAATTATGAATCTGATGTGAAAACTTCTTAAAAACTAAATTACTCGAAGGATGAACTTACACAAACCTGATATGCTTTTTAAAATATCATATAGCAAAAATATTTCAATAAAACTAGAATTTCCACTAATCTCATAAAGTTTCAAAGCTTCACAAAATATGTGACCTGATTAAAATCTTCAAAAGTTTTTAAGCGTACAAATATAGCTATAAAGGCCTAACTAATAATGAAAAAATATATTTTTATAAAAAATTTGTATATTACTTTGGTCTGATCCATAAGGATATGTTCCTAGGCTTCAGATTGTGACTGCAAATATGCGTACAGAAAGAAGTCGAATCACAAACAAAAGATGTATAACAAACAATTTCACTTTTTGTTCTGTAAGTTGGACACACTGATGCTTCGTTTTTTCACACGTTATCCAGTGAGTAAATTCATACCAGAATGGGTTTCTTCCAACAACAAAATTAAGTTCTTTCGAAAGGCGCCCAACAAAGAACAATCAAGTGTACAATTAAATTTTTCCGATAATTTAAAATTAAGTTGGTAACACAGCTTACAATTGTATACATTCAGCATATTGAGATCTGCTTATCTTTAAGAAATGCTCCAATATGAATCCATGAAAACACAAAATAGACAAACAAGCTAAAAACTACACATTGGTAAGAAAATATGTTCTTTTGAAGAACAGAGCATTTGGTTGACTCAAACGGAATTTTTTTCATTATGAATCCACAACATTAATGAAGCAACTTATACTAGATCGAATAAGTAATACGAATGTTTCTACAATAAGTCAATAAATTGAAAAAATATAAAAACAACATGATAAAATCTGGTGTATAAATTATTTAAAAGAATTTTAGAAGATAAAATTGGAATTGAAATGAAATGATACCTATATTAAATTATAATTATTTACTTTCTTCTTTTGCCGGTTCGCCATTAGTAACTTGTTCTTCGGGTTTGTCGTCCTTCTTCTCTTCTTTCTTGTCTTCTTTCTCCTCTTCCTTCTTCTCTTCTTTCTTGTCTTCCTTCTTCTCCTCTTCTACTTTCTTATCCTTTTCCTTCTCCTTGGAATCTTCTTTCTTTTCTTCTGAAGATTGCTTCTTCTTGTCTTTTCCTTTCGCTGGGGTTGCTGGTTTAGGTTTTGGTTCTAAGCTTGGATCCAAAAGAAGTTTTCCAACGTTCTTGCGATCGTGCATTTTCTGCATGGCTTCAGCAACCTAAAAAAAATCAAGAGTTAGTTTGAAATGGTGCCGCCAATGTAGTTATAAACAATTCTGCAGTAAAAAGATTGAAACTTACATCTTCTAAAGCCCAGGTGGAGTCTACAAGAAGTTTGATTTTTCCTTCTTGGAAGAAAGTGAAGATTTTTTCGATGCACTGTTGTACGAACTTCACCTGCCCTTGTTGGTACATGAGATGTCTCAAGTTGAAGCCGGAAATGGTTCTGTTTTCATCGAACAGCTTCAATGGGGATACTTTGTCCACTTGCCACCACTGAAAAGAAAATGAGATCGTGAAAAACATAAAAAAAAATAAAACTCTAAAAAGTAGGTTGAAATATCCCATATTACAAAGAATTATACAGAGGAGCATTCTGATAACTGAAAATTCGGCATTCTTGAGCAAAAAATGTGTAAATTTGGAGAGTTAACATCCAGAAAACCTCTGTTCCTGTAGAAAATCACAATATGATTTTCAATAGAGGCATTTCATGTGCAGGTTTGTAATGGAATTGAATCAACACGTTAAACTTAGGACCATGAAGATATTGATCTATAATTTTTAAACCTAAATGCCCTCCTTCAAAGCCAGGTTAATCATTTCTTGTATATCTTAGGATTATTATACACTGCGCAAAAAAAATAACGAACATTCTGAAAATCTCAATTTTAATGAAAGTTAACTCTACATTGACTTTTAACTTATTTTTTATGTTCTCGGGAAGGTTTTGAACGAAACAAAACACATTAAATGGGAGAAAAATTCAGGATTTCACCGAATCTTATGTGAAAGAAGAGAAATGAACAATTTTCAAAATACTGAAATGCTGATAAGTGATTTAATACTTGGTATTTCCACCCCTTGCGTTAATTACAGCTCGGCAACGACAGTTCATACTCAAAATGAGTGATCTTAAAATGTTCTGATCTAATCCTTCCCAGATTTCTCTGAGTTGGATTCCTAAGTCATTAAGAGTAGCTCGATGATTTCCTGAACTTCTCAGCCTTCTATTGAGGTTGTCCCAAACCTGCTCAATCGGATTGAGATCTGGACTTCTTACTGGCCATTCCATTCGAGAGACTTAAACCTCTTCAAGGTATTTTTGAAACATAGATGAATTCAAAATAGTAATCATCGAAATGAATACCATTTTCAATTCCCAGGCTCAGAGATCTTTTATCATGAGGTTGGAAAAATGATATTAGATTTTGTCACTGAGATGAGAGATATACCGGTTTCGGCCTTGTTGGGCCTCATCAGTATCCCGCACATCTATGTTTCGAAAATGTTCTTGATGTGCCTTCGTAAAGGCAAAGAATTTTCTTTTTCTCTTCAAGGTACTCCTGAACGATGAGCGCACGATGGGGTCTGGCATTATCGTCCATATAAAAATGAAATTTTCACCAATGTATGGGGCTAATGGCACATGCTCTTCAAGAATGTTCCTTATATACTTATCAGCATTCATAGCTCCATTATCAACGACCACTAGGTCTGTGCGAGCAGTCAAAGATATTCCACCCCATACCATAATCGATCCTCCCCCGAAACCAGTAGTATTCAGGAAATTGCACTGAGCATATCTTTCATGTGGACGTCTGTATACAAGGGAACGTCGATCTCAATGGTAGAGGCAGAATCTAGACTCATCTGAGAAGAGAACTCTTTCCCAATCGACCTCGTCCCTATGGATATGCTCTCTCGCAAAATCCAAACGCGCCCTTCGATGGGCTGGGGTAAGAGCTGGGCCTCTTGCCGCGACACGAGGCCTAAAATCATATTCTCTGAGGCGATTTCTTATTGTCTGAGTGCTTATTTGCGCCCCATGAGTTTGCTCAAGCTGATTTTGAAGAAGGCGAGCGGTTGCAAACCATTGTCTCAAGGAAGAAACTATCAAGTAACGTTCTTGAATGTCAGTTGTTACCCGTGGTCTACCCTGTCCTGGTCTTCGGACATTCATACCTGTCTCCCTGAATCGCTGCAACATTCTGGACACACTTGTATGGGAAACTCCAAACCTTTCTACAATTCTTGTGTATGTCCACCCTTCTTCTCGCAAAACTACCGCTTGGGCACATTCCTCTTGGGTCAAATTGCGTGTTTCGCAATTTGAGTGTAGAAAATCAAACGAAAGAAAAACTACTGATCACTAGAGTTGATCGAGAACAACTGATTTTAGAATGCAGCCAATACATTAATAATCTGATAATATCATCGTTTTTTATTCCTGCTGGGAAAAAACATCTGTATTGAAGAAAAACGTTGAAAGTGGATAACATATGCATGCATAATTCTGATAAAAATAATTATCATTGAGTACACCTTCAGTTGTATAATAAATTTGAGATTTTCATAATGTACTTTAATTTTTTTGCGCAGTGTAGATTTTGAACATGTTTTTCGAATTACCGATCTAGCAGCGCTGAAGAAGCTCTTGGTCTCTCCAGTGACTACGTTGGACGACCCATAAAGGATGTATCTTCCCATAGGCTTGAGCAGGTTGTAGCCCTTGTTGCACTCTTCCCCGCAGAGACAATCAAGCACGATATCAACACCTTCTGGAGCTACTTTGCGGACTTCGCTGGGGTAGTCGTTTCCACGTTCCAAGAGATGGTCTACGGGAGAGTTGGCGTTCTTCAGAGCTTCGTGTTTGCTTTTGGAGCAGATGCCGATAATGGTAACGTCTTCGACGGTTTTGGCCAGTTGCGCGATGGCTTGACCCTGAAAAGAAACAATAATTTATAAGTAAAAACTAGCTTCTATAATCTACCTATATGTTATGACCCAAGTGATTTTAGGATACACGCTAGCAGTCAACATCCAAAAATTTGTTGGGTTAGTTTTGCATTACTTCAATCAATTCTAAATAGGTATAACTATCTATCAAAATTAATCAAAATACTAGATGAAAAAAGATGCCTTGAAGGTTATAGTAAATTTGAAGGACATAATATTCCATCATATTCATATCTTATTATATAAAACTGAGTCGGCCATTTTGTTGGTTACACCATTTATAACTCAAGATTGGATGAACTGTTTGTTATGAAAGATTTTTTTTGGATTCTTCCACGACGGGGTTAACATAAAATACATTGAAACTGTGAAAAATTTGATGAAATGGAAAAAAATAGGAAATAATTTTTCTTCTTGCGAATAACACAAGTAGGTGTCGCTACGGTTAATAGCGTTTTCGTGAAAGTATTATATTTGATATTAATTCGGTGCACTACATTTTCTAATAATATTAACGCATCTGAGTCCATGTGTTATTACATCTATCTTTCTTCCGAACACTACGGAAAAATTTATGACGAAATGTTTTGAACAAATCTCCATTCTACTATTATATATGTAAACAATTACTGTGTATTTTGAGTTGCCTAAACGGATGTTTTAGGGGCGCATTGATTCTTTTGTCTGGTGACTTCCGACAACTATCACCAAAATCGACGGCTGTCGATGAAATGAATGCTTGCCTAAAATCATCAACTTCAAATTTGGCTAGATAGTGGATCTCTCAATTCAGTTGATTGCGGTTAGAAGAGTACCAATAGACATTTGCAGCCCACAAAAATGCAAAAAACACCTGCACCCCACAAAAATGCAAAAAACACCTGCACCACAAAAATTGTTGAAAATGATTTTTCGTAACTGTAAAAAAGGATGCAATGCGTCATGCACCTGCAGAAAACTGAGTCTTTTTTGTAACGTTACATGTGTGGAATGTGCAGGAGTTAACTGCCAAAACAGTTGTCCAATCTTTGGCAAAGATGAAGAAATAATTGACAGTGGCGACAAGCGACTCAGAATCAGATTAATTTTCTGACACAAAAAGTATTAATTTCACGTGACTAAAGTGATGAATAAATGAAATGTTTAAATGATATTTTCATTTTGATATTTTGAACAGAGGGGTTGAAAAATATAAATAACTAAAACTAACATTGATCCAAAATACTGTTATAAAACTCATTGAAATTAATCAATTATATTAATAAAGACCCATTTTTACACATTTAAGGGGTGGTTTATACGGTCTTGAAGTAAATGAAGCCCTTCATTTAACTTAATAAAACGCTACTGAGGCCCAAAAATTGCTTTGATTCACGTTAGAACAAGTTTCTTTTAATTTTTGATAAAGGGATTGGAGTAGGAGACAAGTATAGCTTATATCCAAAATTTTATCAAAATCGAAGCATCTTGATAGAATTCGGAGGTAATGCCTAATTTTCGCCCTCATTATTACCTACAGGACAATTTAATATCCACTTTCAAGGTATCTTCGAAATCGATACAATATCAAAATTTTGTTATATCTTCAAAACAAATGACGATATCTTGAAACGGTTTTCACGAAAATCTGGGGTAAAATCATTTTCTCTATTTCAGTATCGTAATGAGTTCATTACAGTACTAGAAGTAGTGCTGTAATGAAACTCATTACAGCATCGTTTTCAGTTATATTTTTCGTTATGTGGTTGTCAGTACTGAACTCAGATCCTATCAATTTTCAAATCAAATCAATTCAAATTCCATAATCGGTCTCATTTCGTAAGTCCCACCACCTGCCAAGATACAATACAAAAGTTACTTATCTGAATTTTTATTTGAATTTCGAGAGTATTTCACAAAACTTGACTGAAATAGAGAAAATATCGTCTAATACTCATTGCAGAAGGCAATTCCAACACTCATTCTGCAACTTTTTTTAGAATATACTATTGTGTGGCTCTTTTGAATACAAAAATCAGTCTCCAAACATTTTAGACGTTTTGCTTTTTTTCTTTGGTTCTAGTTAGAGTAATGAATTAAATTTCTATGCTGGATACAATCCTCTCGAGACCGGGTATATATATAGGAAGTTCAAGGCAAAAACTTGTTTGTATATTCCCCTCACGTGTTTCTTTGCAGCTGAAAATATTCTTTATATTTTACGACCATGTTAGCGGGATAAGAAGAAAATTCACTTCCCAGTCTGATTCAATTTGCAAGGAGCCCTTCTTCCGTGATTTATTTGAGTTGGGCGTGCTAGCATTCCACGTGAGCCCTTCACATATTGGAGATAACATCTGGAGACTCTACTTATGCATGTATTTATGTTTTCGGATGGTCGGGCCCCCTAAAATAACATAAGGAAATATTTTTAGGAAGAACTGTCAGATTCAATAAGGGACTTATCTCGTACGAATTTAGTTTTTTCTGTGACCACCCTCGCTTTGAAATCTATCAGGAATTGTGGAATGCGGCATTCCGCAAAACTCTATACTAATATTATAAACGTGAAAGTCTGCGTGTTTGTGTGTTTCTCTATTTCAGTATAGCAATGAGTTCATTACAGTACTAAAAGTAGTGCTGTAATAAACTCATCACAGCATTGGTTTCAGTTATATGTTTCGTTTTGTGGTTGTCAGTACTGACCTCCGATCCTATCAATTTTCAAATCAAATCTTAAAATATAGAACAAATCTGTGAATAAAATCAATTCTAATTCGTAATCTGTCAGTTTTTTTAAGTCATACCAACTGCCAAGATACAATACAAAAGTCACTGATTTGAATTTTTCTTTGAAGTTCGAGAGTATTTCACAAAACTCGACTGAAATAAAGAAAATAGGAGCTCATTCTGCAACTTATTTTAGAATATTCGTTATAATACAAGTGCAAAGGGCGTTTTGTGAAGAATCTATTTATCTGAGTCCATCAACGGATAACAGAAAGATGTTCTCTCAGATCACACTGATGTCTTTCAAGATTTTCCTGATATTTAATATTTTAAGTAATTTTTTTCACGGGCGGGGTGAGGATTTTTTTTTAGCAGAGGTTTTTTTCCTTTCCTCATACTCAATCATACTGCAGACCTGTATGGTTTTCCTGTGTTGCACCAACCTCAGCTAGGTACCTTTTTGTTTCAATATGTATTGTATTATTTTAGCTCTCTGAATCAAAAAAATATACAGGGTTATTAAAGAATGTGGGTGGCTCTATAGAATATTTTTAGGAAAGACACAAGATTCAGGATTGAAATTCTGAAGGTGAGCTTCAAGTAAGAAGACGACTTCTAGTTTATTTTTTGAAGGTTCTAGGACTTCCGGTTTTTCCGGAAGTGACATCTACTTCCGTTTTTCAAATGGGAAGACCTATTATTTATTGCATAAATAGATTCTCCATTGAACTCTGAGTCTTTTTGATTCCAAAAGTTTGAATTTTCCCGAGAAAATTCTCCTTAAATGAGGAAATTCGAAAAAAAAATCTCAAAATTGATCTCTGTTGAAATACAGAAAACTTCGAGGTTTTTTCATTAAAAATGACGAAACATCAAAAAATCGTTTTTTTCAAATTGGAACCCCATTTTTTCGAAGCATTTTAGAAATCATCGTCAAAAATAATAGGAGCATACGTCCAAGACTTTTATCCCAAAATGAATATTTTTCGAGATATTCAGGAAAAACGATTTTGTCTTCAATTCCGAATATGTTTTTTTACTGGAAAATAATTAGCGGTAAGTGAAATGTTTGGAAATCTCTGTTACCCAGAAAATATTTTCTATAGTTCAGACGAGTTGAGTTCTTGAATTATCATCTGTAATGCGAGAGCAGCAATTGGTTAAAAGTTCTCAATGTGAGTATTAGTGAGTAAACGTGAAAAATTCTCAGGAATGCATAAAAAATAATTTGTAATAATTTTTAATTAACTCTCGTTTTTCAAATGGGAAGACCCATTTTTATTGCATAAATAGATTCTCCATTGAATTCTGAGTCTTTTTGATTCCAAAAGTTTGAATTTTCCCGAGAAAATTCTTTTTAAAGGAGAAAATCCGAAAAAATTCTCAAAATTGAACTCCGCTGAAATACAGATAAAAATTCTCATTTTTGAGAATCTCCGAAAAGAAAGGCTAATGCTTCTTTTCCGATAGCGTGATTTTCAGAATATGATACAGGAGGTCAGAAATCCTTTTTCAAAGTTAGAAGTGACGAAACATCAAGAAATCGTTTTTTTCAAACAGGAACCCCATTTTTTCGAAGCACTTTCGAAATGTAAGGGCATTGATAGTCTTTCCCGAGTTCGATATTCAATTGAATGAACAAGTCACAATGTGTCGAATTTTTGAATGAACGAGTGTTAGAATAAGCCTCGTTTACGAAAATTATCGTTATTTTCTCTACTTCAATGAATTTTCATTGAAAGTAATGGAATATTTCTATAAACATCGTTTAGTGATTTTCGCGTTGAAAAATATTGGTTGGCAGAACGGTTTTCATTATCACTAATTTGACAGATAATGAATAAATCCGTGACACTGGACCAACATAAAATGATTAAATATAACCAACAAAACCGTGTCAAACTGATGCATTGTTCTGTTCTAAAAGATTTCGCAGAATGAACGAATTTTCCTCTCTCAGAGAAAAACTTTTTTGTAAAACGAATTCGAATAATTAAATCTCTATCCCTCTGCAGTTGGCCCCTCAGGGCTATTCCTATTGCGACTCATCGAATCACCGTTTATAACCGATTCCAACCCAATCCGATAGTTGGAAGTTTTCGAATAAGAGCCTGTCAGCTCTGACGCACGGAAAATTTCAATTGGTAATCCAGCCTGATGAATAGGGAACAACTTAAGCGTCTGGATACTTCCAGACTCGAGGAGGATTATCATTATTGCAGACAGGAGCGGGATTTTTGACGACTCACGTTCTGAATCATCGCAGGCCAAGCTTAAAAAGACAGACGGCCGGTCTGCGATATAGCAAGAGTTCAAGCAATGTGATGTTCAATATCCGCTGGTCTTTTATTTTCACTGGGAAAACTCTGCGAGCGGCTCAGAATGAAATATTAATGTTCGAGTGAAGCAACTTCCTCATTTAATTGTAAGATTTTCTTAGATGTAATGTGGAATTAGGAGACTTTAAGCGGAACCAGAGAAAGTCGTATATACAGGGTTATTCTCGAATATGGCTCTATAGAATATTTTTAGGAAAAACACAAGATTCAGAATTGACATTCTAAAGGTGAGTTTCAAGTAAGAAGACGACTTCTCGTATATTTTTTGAGGGTTCTAGGACATCAACTTACGTTTTTCAAATTGAAAGACCCATTTTTATTGCATAAATAGATTCTCCATTGAATTCTGAGTCTTTTTGATTTCCAAAGTTTGAATTTTCCCGAAAAAATTCTCTTTAAATGAGGAACTACGAAAAAAAATCTCAAAATTGAACTCTGTTGAAATACAGACAACTTCGGGGTTTTTTCATCAAAAATTCTCATTTTTGAGAATCTCCGAGAAGAAGGGCTGATGCTTCTGTTCCGATAGCGTGATTTTCAGAATATGATACAGGAGGTCACAAATTCTTTGTCAAAGTAAGAAGTGACGAAATATAAAAAAATCGTTTTTTTCAAATTGGAACTCCATTTTTTCAAAGCATTTTCGAAATCTCCGTCAAAAAATAATAGGAGCATACGTCCAAGACTTCTATCCCAAAATGAATATTTTTCGAGATATTCGGAAAAAACGATTTTGTCATCAATTTTTAATCTCATTCCGAATGTGTTTTTTGCTGGAAAATAATCAGCGGTCAAGTGAAATTTTTGGAAATCTCTCTCTTAAGTCTCTTTTAAGATAATGTATGGCCTCCACGGGCATCAATAACAGCTTGACATCTTCTTTGCATATTACACACGAGGTTGTTGAACAATTCTTGAGGAATTTGGTTCCATAAACGGGACAGAAGCTTTCTCAGATCATTTGAGGATTCTGGGGTACGTTGATGATCATCTAATCTCATTTTAGCATATACCATGCATGTTCTATGCAATTCAAATTTGGTGAGTGCAATGAAATGATCAATATAGCCCTCGGCTTTCGTCGTAGACTTCCATCCACCATGTTTTTTTATTTTTATATCCGTAATATTTGCTCCTGATTCTGCTAGCAATGAAGCGGAGGATCTTCGAAAACAGTGTCTTGTATATTGCTTTGGTTCAGGCAGTTTGAGGAATTCGGCAACAATAGATGAAATTTTCCCAAATGTATTAATACCAACTGGATTGGCAGTGCATTTATTATTCATGTATTTCAGGAAAAAACGACGATATTTGATGACAGAAGGGCGCAGTGCAAAGTACTTATGAAAATAGTCTACATACTTCCCAATAATACTGAAAGAACGACTGACTTTCGTTTTTGTATTTGGAAGTTGTATAACTAATGATTTATCTGTTATTTCGATGTCTTCTACTGATAAATTACACAATTTTCACGCCGACAGGCTCCAAATAATCCGAAAATAGTTGCAACCTCAACCATCAAGTATTTCTCATCTGGTGCCTCCTTTATAAACTTTTCAATTTGTTCACGAGTGCGAGTGAGAATGTAAACTATAAGAGATGGAGAAACATAATCAGAGACAATTTTGTAGTGCTCAAAAAGTTCTATGAAATAGTCCGCGACGGCATATGTCTAAATTGCTGAGGGCAACTCACGATAACCATTTTTAACATTTTCAGTTCAATTCAAAATCAATTTGAAGAGGGCTCTTGACTGGCATGGAATGAATTCATATAAAAATGAATATGATAGTTATCTGCAACATTTATTCCTGATGGAAAATGCATTTTACAGTGTAGTTTTGTAATGGATACTTTCCAAGCTACGGCAGGTTGAACGTAAGTGAATTCGAGAAAGATATTAAATCTACGCGAGATCGGTTTGTCACTAGCCTGTCTCTCCTTCGATACGAGGTTATAAAAGAGTGGTCGCGATGAACCTACAATCTACAATCAGTACCGTTTTAAATTGAAATATATATATATATATATATATATATATATATATTCTTATGAAAAAGAGAGCTAAAATAATACAATAAATGTTGAAACAAAAAGTACCTAAGCTGAGGTAAAAAAAGAACGGGGTATCATAACATTCTTTGTATGATACTATAGAATCATACGATACTATCAACACTAGTATCATACGATACTATACAGCCAGGGGAAAAAACCTCAGCCGAAAAAACCTGCCTCCCCGTAAACAAAATAACATAAAATATCAAATATCAGGAAAATCTTGAAAGACATCAGTGTGATCATCTTCATGTTATCCGTCGATGGGCTCGGATACACAGATTCTTCCCAAAACGACTCGTAATTCTTAATTTGAAATGAAAAAAGACAAAAGCAAAAAAGAAACCGATTATTCAGAATAAATCGAAGTCATTTTGGAAATGCATTTGCTACTTTAAAAAAACATCAACATTAAGATTTCTTGGCCAAATAATGTTCGGAGGTTTATGAATATTTATGACAGAAATGTCACAAAATTTGAAAGAAATGACAAAAAAACTTCATCAATTTCCCCTTTCCGAATCTGTTGAAAGTTACGAAACTGATAATTTTTCAACATAACAAGCTAAACTTGTAAAAAATCAATTAATACATAACTTTCAACTGTCCTCTTTCACGAGGATTTTTTTTTTCTGTTGCCGTGTGGGTTTCTTGCAGAAGAATCTCTTCCATGTTCATCAGCTAATTTGGAGACGTAATCACACTTTCCTTTCGAAATTCCTTCGATATTCAAATTCAAAATCCACAAATTGTTGCTCTCTGGTCGTGAGGGTTTTTTCAAACCAGATACGACCTTCCAGGTGATGATTTTTCGGCACTTCAGATGTTTGAAGACCGCTACGGGACCCCAATGAAAGGCAATCATCTCCCATAGATAAACCAAACATGTTATAACACAAGAAAACAGAATATTTTTTAGGACCGAAAACTAAGATATATTATGCAAGCGGAGCAGCGAGTTTGAGTTTGTGCGGTTATATGAATGTTACGAGAAAACCTTACGTGTTACAACTTTTTTTTTCTCATTTTTGTATTTCGGTACGTCCATTCTACCATAAAATGCTAATATTCAACTTAATGTTACAATTACGAATGTAATTATAGTTTCCTGAACGATGCAAATAGCCATATAGTATATTATCCGTTAGGTAGGGGTTGCAGCAAGGGTGTGAATCACCCCCCAGACAGACCAAATGAACGCTCGTTGCAGAACGCCGAAAGTCACGACGTGTCCCCCTTTTTGACGCGAGACCGAGGATTCCTATCGATCGCATGGCCAGCCGGGACACACCCACGCTCGGGTGCGACGCTCTCTCCCATATGCTCCCGTCGACGCCCCCCCTCCTGCCCCCCGTCGACAATCCGACCCCCCTGGGCACCCGGATAGCCAGATACGAAGCCGCTCGGGAAATATGACGACTTCGTAGTTTATTACCGGGAGTTTTATCGCGGTTCTTCTCCTTGGTTATTAGAGGTCGTGGACCATAAAAGAGGACGCGGGTTCTTTAGTCGGAAAGCTGGAGATTTAGTGCTCTGGAGATGCGCCCGGTTTACAAGGAGGAATCGCGAGAGAAAGGGGGTATTCAGCTGTTTGGAGCGATACGATAAGAGGAGTAGGAACAAACTACCTGTACTTTAACTAGCGGGTATTTTCTTTGGAGTGATACAACTTTGAGTTGGCAAGACTGCTTCATTTTACAATCTATTCAACATTTGATTTCATAAATTTCATTATGAATAGACTTACACCAAAAAAAAGCCTGCAAATTGTTGAAATTTTCCATCGAAATAATGTCGAAATAACGTCAAACTTATCGTGCTTGTCGTACATTTTATGGTGTACAGGGTGATTCATTTATCTTGGTAACCCCAATTTACTCGAAAACGTTCGAATATTTTTTCATTCTGTGAATGGCGTTTTGAACAAGCCAATGTCGACTTGAGATGCGCATAAAAATCTTAGGAATGAATTAAGACGCCACAAGTCGCGGCGCTATCAAACATTTTTTCTCCAGGGACATACCTTTTATATCATGTCATTCGAAAGATAATTTCATTCTGAACTTTTTTTTCGAATACAATTTTTATCCATTTCTAACCGTCAGCGTGTGTTTTATGTTGATTCTATTCCATTTATTTTTGTCTGTATTGTAGTAGTATGCCTTTATTTGGAGACATAGATTTGATTTTATGCCTTAAAATCAAGAAGGCTAGTTTTCTAGTTAATGTGCCTCTTCAAATAAGATGAAATATGTGGCTACAGCAAGATGGGGCTCCATGTCACAACGCTGCCATTGTGAAGAAATATTTAGATTAAGAATTCGAAAATAAATGGATAGGAACCAATAGACCCATCAGGTATCGCCAGACCTAAAGCTCATGGATTACTTCCTGAGGGGTATTCTCAAAAAAAAAAAACTGATTCGAATAACTTGAACCATTTGAAAATAAAGATAAAAAACCCATGTGCCCAAGTAGACCGTTATATTCTGACCAAAGTAACATATAATGAAATAGGGGAATGATATAACTTATGTATGGATCATAATGGCCGGTATATAGAACATATGATTCGAAATGTTCCGTTTGTTATTAAAAAAATGTTTATTGTTATAAGATATAATATTTAATGAATATAATAAAAGAGAAATAGTTTGTTGCAGAACCTCCGTCATTTTACGAAACAAAATCATATCTAGGTCATCTAGCCATTATGATCAAAACATAAGTTATATCATTTCCCTTATTATTATAAGTTACTTTTGTCAAGATATAAGGGTCCATTTATTTTAGAATTCTTGATCTCAATATCTCTTCACAATGGCAGAGTTGTGACATGGAGCCCCATCTTGCTGTATCCACATATTTAATCTCATTTGAGGAGGCAGATTGTTTAGAAAACATCTTAAATTCAAGGCACAAAATCATATCTATGTCTCCAAATAAAGGCATACTACCACAATACAGAAAAAAATAAATGAAATAGAATTAACATAAAACACGCTGCAGATCGCTGACGGTTAGAAATGAATAAAAATTGTAGTCGAAAAAAAAGTTCAGAATGACATTATCTTTGAAATGACATGATAAAAAAGGTATGTAGCTGGAGAAAAACTTTTTGATAGCGCCGCGACGCCTGATGTCTATTCATTCCGCAGATTTTTATGCGCATCTCAAGTCGACATAGACTTGTTCAAAACGCCTTTCGCAGAATGAAAAAATATTCGGACGTATCGAGAAAATTGGGATTACCAAGATAACTGAATCACCCTGTACAGTGCCTGAGAAATAATTGCATCTCAAAAAAATGAATATTTTCGTTTTCGCAAAAAAGACAAAAATTGGGCAAGAACGCAACTTGAATGAAAGTGTATTTTTAATTTGGAAACAAGCATCGGTTAGTAACCATAGCCTTGGCAACATTTGGCATTCACAAAAACCTTCTAATTATTTGAATATTAAATGCATTTTGAATCTTAATGTCATTCCAAATTCGCCTCTTTTATTATCAGAATAGGGCGGTTATATAAAAACATTTTCTCTATTTCAGTCAAGTTTTGTGAAATACATTCGAAATTCAAAGAAAAATTCAACTTAGTGACTTCTATTTGTATCTTGGAAATTGGTGTGATTTACGAAATTTGACAGATTACGGAATTTGAACT
This sequence comes from Hippodamia convergens, assembly GCA_038502775.1. Taxonomy (NCBI): domain Eukaryota; kingdom Metazoa; phylum Arthropoda; class Insecta; order Coleoptera; family Coccinellidae; genus Hippodamia; species Hippodamia convergens. The sequence continues at coordinate 89,980,162 of CM076607.1, read as the reverse complement.
GATTTGATTCGAAAAATGATTGGATCGGAGATCAGCATTCACAACCACAAAACGAAAAATATAACTAAAACAATGGTGTCATGAGTTCATTACAGCACTTCTTTTAGTACTGTAGTGCATTACGATACTGAAATAGGGAAAAACATTTCATGATATTCCTGTTAAAAATGACTTTATTTTGTTCGTGAAATTGTTCAATTCGCTCCGCAATCTCCACAATCTTCTTCCGTCACAAAATTAACCATCACTTTTAACTTGTACCGAGCAGATTTTATGAAAAGAGCAATATCAAATCAAGGGAAAAAATGTCTTACTGAAATGAGAAGAATGACAAAGAACAACCGTCAGGACATCGTCAGGAACAATTTTAAAATTGACGAATATTTTTTCCTGGCCCTTCGAAAAAATAGTTAAAATTGGTTACAAGTTCAATGAAAGAAGTGTTTTTGAAACACTAAATGATTTGAGATCTTTACTTACAAAAAACAAACTTTTGAATCAGAAAAACAAATGAAAGAATGTGTTTACTGTTGCTTCGAAAAGTAGAAAAATTTCGAATTAAAATTCTCAGATACCCAACTATGATGTGAAGAGTATTTTTCCTCATGAATGCATACAGATAATGTCATATTCATTTGAATATTCATTCATTCCATGTCAGTCAAAAGCCCTGGTCGAATGGAACAATATTTCAGGAATGCCCCTTGGAAATACATTTTTCAATCGGAATTATCGTATCGTGTTCTTTACTCGAAATCAGTGGTCGGATCATTCTTTCATGGTTTATATAGGGTGTCCCATAATTAGAACGACAAACTACTAATGGATGTTCTAGACATTATTTGAGACGCTTTCGACCGAAATCATATAGTACAAAAATGCTTCGTTAAGGTGCTAGGGCAACACTTTTTGTCAGATACCTCGCGAACTGCGTCAGCTAAAGTGTTGAAATTTTCCAATTATGGGAAACCCTGTATATTCCTTCTGCTCAAATTTAATGTTTAAAAAACAATCCATCAATAAATTTTAGAAATCCATATCTGAAAAAAGAAAACTGCTCCTTGGCAGTTCATCTATTCAAACAACAATCAAATTGATCAACGGAAAAAAGATTTAAATGACAACTATGACATTCCTCATATTCTCAAATTGGTCTAATGTCTAATGTCATTCCATTCAAAAAGTGACGAGTATCTACTGCATGTGCAAAGATTATAGAGTATAAAGATGGGAAACGAAGCGACTACAGTGATGTGAGCGACATCTGTAGTTTCAAAAGTAAACGGGTTATGGTTAAAATATTTAATTAGGGTCCATCTGGCAAGATTATATAGAGATTATTGGTAGGCTGTTGTCAATTTTGAAGGAAATACTTGAATAAATATTTTTGTTGAATAATTGTATTTTCTCGTATACGCGTATTTTCCACTGAAATAACTCGAAATCTACAAGAGTAGCACCTAGCTCACTATATAATCTTTGCTTATGTATTTTTCTGTTATAAATTTTGTGTTAAAAAATGGCCGACATTTAAAATGCATGGTGATTAATTGCAGAAATAATAAATAGAAAGAATAATCCTGAATGTGCATTCTTTTCATTATCAAAGAGAATGGAAATGTAAGTTTTGAAACTCGTATGATGTAACTGTCTTGTTCATTGCTTTTTATTTTCAGTGCTGTCAAATGGATAGGGTTTTCGGGGCAAAAATATATTGTCCTGGATAACGTATAAAGAACTTTTGCTGGGCTGACATACTGTATGTCTTGTTGTACACCTCTGATATTTTTCTTTTATTGTTCTTCAAACATTCTGTAATTAGAATACAGTGGACTCTCGTTAAGTCGAACTCCTAGGGACCAAAAGAATTGTTCGAAAAATCGTATGTTTGCTAACCGAATCTTCTTCGGACTCATTCTTAGATCAGAAAGTTCCACTCATAGAGGCAATGGTGGTTAGAAGTACGACTTATGGAGGTTAAGGTTATCTTGACGACCCTTCCAGCAGTTCGACTCATCTACTAGACCCTCTAAACTTATTGAGGTGAAAATACAGTGGGTAGGTAAGATATGTATGAATCTGGTCCAGAACAACTGTTCGACTTATCGATATTCGATTTATCGAGAGTTCACTGTATGAATAAGTTTTTGAAATTGTTATAATTCTCTAATATTTGAACAGACTTTTGAAATGTTCTCAATTTCATAATCATTGTATTGTAGTTGATTTTACACAATCATTTCAAATAAAAATATAAAGAATTCAGAAGCGAATTTCATTTGATTTTGATTTGTCGATCAGGATACTCAATTCAATGGAAATTTATGAGAAGTATAATTCGAATTTCGCGTCTATTAAAATAGTTTTCTGTACTGGATAATGTTTTCAGCGCCCCCTAGGTGTCAAAAGTAAGAAACTAGCCAAAAATCGTAGTAGGATTTCAGTACCACAGATATAAGGGCGTTTCCTATCTTTCAAACTCTATAATCTTTGCTGCATGTGTGCATATTTGTTTGAAATAAGATTAATGTTTTATTCCCATTGAAAAAATTATTTTGCTGCCTACACAGGAAAATCCTTACTTTGCTGCCTATTCAGGAAAAGTGATACTATGCTTATTGATATGTAGGTATTAGACTGTTTCAAAAAAATCGACATTTTTTGTTTTCACGAAACCCCCCCCCCTAATTATCTTCAGGGTATCGAAAAAAGACCTCTATGAAAATATCAGCTTCAAATAATAATATTTAGAGGTCGCTCATCAATTATTTATATTTTCCCTACTAATAGCAGGGAAAAAATTTCTTTTTTCAATAAAAAATTTTCTCTTCACGAACCAATTGATGGATTCCACTGTGTAATACATTTTCGTGTAGGGAACTAGATGCTCTACGAAAATGTCTCATACGATATTTCGATAAAACCGCTCGTTCAAAAGTTATTCGAACTTTTTCTTCAAAAATAGCTCTATATAAATACCTTATATTGAAGTATTTTGGAAAAAAAAGTTCAAATAACTTTTGAACGAGTGGTTTTATCGAGATATCGTATGGAACATTTTCGTAGAGTATCTAGTTCTCTACACCAAAATGTATCATACAGTGGAATCCGTCTATTGGTTCGTGAACAAAAAATTTTTTATTGAAAAAAGAATTTTTTTCCTGCCATCAGCAGCGAAAATAGAATCCATCGATGAGCAACCTCTAAATATTAATATTCAAAGCTAATTTTTTCACAGATGCCTTTTGTCGATGCCCTGAAGATGATTAGAAGGCGGGTTGCGTGAAAACAAGTAAAGTCGATTTTTTTGAATAATTTTTTTCTTCAAAAATACCTCAATATTAGCATCGAATCGAATAACTTTTGAAGCGGCAGTTTTATCGAAATATCGTAAGGGACATATTTGTAGAGTATCTGATTGCCTACACGAAAATGTACCACATAAAGAAATCCAACAATTGGTTTGTGTTCTAGGAATTTTTTATCGAAAAAAGAAATTTTTCCCCTACTATTAGTAGGCAAAATAGAAATAATTGATAAGCGACCTCTAAATGTTATTATTTGGAGCTGATATTTTCACAGAGGTCTCTTTTCGATACCCTGAAGATAATTAGGGGGGGGGTTTCGTGAAAACAAAAAAAGTCGATTTTTTTGAATCAGTCTAATGGTATATGCAAAATTGATATTTGCTGTCAATCGGAGAAAAATAGATTTTCCTCCTCTATTCCCATTCGGAAACTTTGAATAAGGTGAAGGTGATTAACGCCAATAATAGTGAAGAAATCTTCGAACAACGAACTTCAAGCTTCTGAAAAAAGGAGGAAAAAGGAGAAAAAATGTTCTCCATCTGAATCACGTTTTTTTCCGGCACTTCTCGTGAGTAATTCGTGGAAATCTGTTGTCAGACGTCTGCAGACGGTCGAACAAAGGAGAACTGATGAACTTCTTGGAGGGCAAGTGTGCGGGCGCATCGATCTTCTCCAGAGAAAGGAAATGATCGAGAAGGGACCAGAACAAAGGATGTATTTTCCTCGTTCTCCTCGAATGTTTATTTGCTTTCAGCCTGATTAGGATTTTCGGAAATCGACTGAGCGACCGACAAAAGCTCTTCGACTCCTTCTGATTCTGAAATTTCCGGCTCTCGTTTGCTGATTGCGGGGCTGTTTTTCGTCTTGCGTTAATGAGATTTTCGAGAGAAAAGGGAAACGAATGGTGGAATTTTGGTGTATGATTTATCGCACCTGGGATCCGAGCTGCTGAAACTAGTAGGATGCAACATGGGCGAAAATATAAAAATATGCTTTCAATAACTCTCGTGATAAAAAATCTGTGAAGATTGTATTCATTTCGATTATTGAGTTAATAGTAAATAGTTTAAAAGGGGTTACAGTCCACTGCGACCTGATGGTATATTGTGCCCCCTGACAAAGCTTTACAGCTCGCCTTTCAGTCCCAGGTGCTTTCTGAGGCGACAATGCCCTGTAAGAAAGTCAGTTTGGAGATATAGTTGGTTCTTACTGAGATCCAAATATTTTTTGGATCTTGCAGTTTCAAAATTCCGAAGGAACTTTTTGGAGTGATTCAACCCTGGGAGATTCTGCCAGAGTGTTTCTCTTTCAGTTTTCTCTTTCTCCAGAAATTCCTTCTTATATGTACATTTTCCTATACCACAGAAAGGTTCTGGGCCAGTGAGTAGTTTCCGAGCACCTTCTCTGGCGAGTTTATTGGCCTCTTCGTTAACTGTGATTCCCGAATGACCAGGAACCCAGATCAAAGAGACTTTATTTTTCTTGCCTACCTCATTGAGTTTGTTCCGACATTCCCATGTCGACTTTGAGTCGATGACATAGGAGTTCAAAGCTTTAATAGCAGCTTGACTATCTGAGTGAATAGCTATGTCGCAATTCTGATAGTTTCTCTCTAGATTAATATCTGGACATCTTTCGATTGCTAATATTTCTGCTTGCAGAATACTCACATAGGAACCTAAGGATAGTGCACACTTGGCTTTTGCCCCGTGAACCCCAGCGTCAGCTCCCGTGTTGGTTTTAGAACCATCTGTATACCATTTAACAGTATTTTCTTTGAAATTTTGGTCGGTGTATTCCCGCTCCCATTCCTCATTTTTGCATAGCATCGTACTGAAGTTTTTCTCAGTACTTTCTTTCTTGACCATTACATCACTAGGAAGGTTCGCAGATGAGATGTAGTTACTCAGAGAGCACCAGACTCTTTGACACCTAATTCTCTCATTACCTGCGCCTTCTCAAGATATTCTGAGGATGGCTTCATGGGCCATCTTGTCAATCAAGAGATCAAGCCATAGTTTTTACGAACGAATTATGTGTAGATTAATGTGAAAAATGCCCTGTTTACGAATTGGCGAATGCACTGGGCAATCTTTTCGTAAGTCCCGGCTACCTTTTTAATTTTTTTCTTTCTCAAGAACTCTCTCCGAACATTGAAAATCTTAAAAAAAAGATACTATCGAAATTGGTTGATACGTTCACACGTGGGGCGATGACAACGCATGTATTCATCTTGCTTCTTTCCCCTACATCTGGTGATTGACAGGATGGCCCATGAAGCCATCCTCAGAATATCTAGAGAAGGCGCAGGTAATTAGAGAATTAGGTGTCAGAGAGTCTGGTGCTCTCTGAGTAACTACATCTCATCTGCGAACCTTCCTAGTGATGTAATGGTCAAGAAAGTAAGTACTGAGAAAAACTTCAGTACGATGCTATGCAAAAAAGGGGAATGGGAGTGGGAATACACCGACCAAAATTTCAAAGTGTTCATGGGGCCAAAGCCAAGTGTGCACTATCGTTAGGTTCCTGTGTGAGTGTTCTGCTAGCAGAAATATTAGCAATCAAAAGATGTTTAGACATTAATCTAGAGAGAAACTATCAGGATTGCGACATAGCTATTGACTCAGATAATCAAGCTGCTATTAAAGCACTGAACTACTATGTCATCGACTCAAAGTCGACATGGGAATGTCGGAACAAACTCAATGAGGTAGGCAAGAAAAATAATGTCTCTTTAATCTGGGTTCCTGGTCATTCGGGAATAGCAGGTAACGAAGAGGCCAACAAACTTGCCAGAAAGGGTGCTCGGAAACCACTCACTGGCCCAGAACCCTTCTGTGGTATAGGAAAATGTACCTATAAGAAAGAGTTTCTCGAGAGGGAGAAAACTGAAAGAGAAACACTCTGGCAGAATCTCCCAGGGTTGGATCACTCTAAAAAGTTCCTTTGGAATTTTGAAACTGCAAGATCCAAAAGATATTTGGATCTCAGTAAGAACCAACTTCACCTCCTCACTGGCTTCCTTACAGTGCATTGTCACCTCAGAAAGCACTTGCTGAGAATGGGCGTATCGGACAATGACGAGTGTAGATTCTGTGGGGAGGAGGAAGAAACTCCTATTCACCTAGTCACAGAATGCTTTGGCATTGTAAGCCAAAGGAAAAAATGCTTTGGTCAAGTGACCTGTAGGAGTGAGGAATTAGCCTCACTGAAGCCTTCCGAGATATTGGATTTCATAGGATCTCTGGGACTGGAAGGCGAGCTATGAAGCTTTGTCAGGGGACACAATAGACCATCAGGTCGCAAGTGGACTGTAACCCCTTTTAAACTATCAACTACTGATTGTTTTCCTTTATAATATTATGTATGTACTATGTTTGCATCTCTGAAAATAAATGAATAAATAAATAAATTCACGCACGATTCGACAATGAGAAAGGAAAGTATGGGACCAAGCTACACCCTTGAAAACGCCGACTCGCATGAATTTCCCTGTTACGGATTCCCAGTTACGAAGACCGCCGAACGAATAAAGGCGTCTGGACGCCAGCGATGACAAATTCGGCGAATTTCCGACGCCGACGTCGGGAAACCTGTTGCCGGGCCAGACGTTACTTTCTAAACTTTCGCTTTTTCGGGTTGGGGAACTTTCGGCTGCCGGCGTGAAGCCGTGAACTTACTCGCGAATTCAGACTGGAAGGGCGCAGTGTTGCCAATTGGCCAGACTTTTCTCGAGTTCTCGGCAGTAAGTTGGATTGTCAGTGAGAAGTTTAATTTAATGATTCTGAGAGATATTGAGGTTTTAAACATATTGAAAACTATGTTACTCATGACAAGGGTCAGTTCAAAGCAAGCAATAACAGTTTATTGGTAGCAAAATGGAATTAAACACACGAAAAACTAATTAAACTAACAGAGAGAGCATGGCCGAGGACTGACAACACTGACTGTCACTGACGTTCCCAGCAAAGATTATGCAGGGTGTACCAAGTTCGACGGCCTATTAGGCGTTTCTGGAGAACTGGACATATTTGAAATCTGAAAATTGGGATTATTATATTGTTTGACATTATCTACCGAGCTAAAATATTCTTGAAGCTTGACCACTTTTAACAGGGAGTGAAAAAAATTTTTAAAATTTTCATTTCTGTTTTTTTGTTTTCGAATTTGATAGAGCAGTATTCAATTCTGAATACATTCGCACTCAAATCGTTGCGTTTGTCATAATACTTTCCAAAATATCGAGAAAAACTGAAGAAAAATGGGAGATAAGAATATTCCGTATTATGTCTGTTATTCCTAATCTAGATATCTTCAGCACAAACCGTTTTCACATTTTTAAATTTGAAGACTGGAAATATTTTACATTTTTAGAATTTTGAAAAACTCATCACAGGGTGTTCTAAATGTTGGATAAAGAATTGGGATCAAGATTGGCCCATAACTTTCGTTTATCAAATTAGAACTCTATTTTTTTATGATTGCGTTGGATTCTGCGAAGAGAAATTATGATAATATCTTAACATGTTGATCCTCCTAAAATTTATAATTCTTGAGTTATTTAGGTTTTTCTGACTTTATGTCGTACGTAGCAAAAAATCATGAAATCTGTTCCATATCAACAATGGTAAATTCAGAAAAGAGTTATTGGAATAATTTGTTTTCTATGACCAGGGTCATTATTGATATGGAACAGATTTTATAATTTGACGCTACGTACGACATGAAATCAGGAAATCCTAAATAACTCAAGAATTATTAATTTTAGGAGCATTAACATGTTGAAACATAATCATCATTTTTCTTCGCACAATTTTACGCAATCATAAAGAAATAGGGTCGGTTTCACAAAACTTCAATTCTGCAATTAAAAAACCTTACGTAAATTCGAACCAATCGAATCACTCGTTTTGAAATTTCAACGAATCGCGGTGGTTCCAATTAATTTAACGGTACAAACAAAGTTTTGTGAAACCTACCCATAGGGTTCTAATTTGAAAAACGAAAGTTATGGGCCAATCTTGATCCCAATATTTTACCCAACATTTGGAACACCCTGTGATGAGTTTTTCAAAACTTTAAAAATGTACAATATTTCCGCAGTCTTCGACTTCAAAAATGTGAAAACGGTTTGTGCTTAAAATATCTAGATTAGGAATAACAAACATAATACTGAATACTCTTATCTCCCTTTTTTCTTCAGTTTTTTCTCGATATTTTGGAAAGTATTATGACGAATGCAACGATTTGTGTACGAATGTATCCAAAATTGCATACTCTATCAAATTCGAAAACAAAAAAACCGAAAAAAAAGTTTTTGGAATTTTTTTTTCACTCCCTGTATAACTGAAAGTGGTCAGGCTTCGAGAATATTTTAGCTCGGTAGATAATGTCAAACAATATCATAATCGCAATTTTCAGATTTCAAATAGGTCCAGTTCTCCAGAAACGCCTAATAGGCCGTCGAACTTAGTACACCCTGTAGAGTATAAAGATGGAAAACGAAGCGACTACAGTGATGTGAGCGACATCTGTAGTTTCAAAAGTAAACGGGTTATGGTCGAAACATTTAATTTAATAACTCGAAATCTAAAAGAGTAGCACCTATCTCACTCTATAGTCTTCGTTTTCTGTTTTGAATTTTGTGTTAAAAACTGGCCTACATTCAAAATGCATGGTGTTTAATTGTAGAAATAATAGAAAGAATAATCTTGAATGTGCATTCTTTTCATTACCAAAGAGAATGAAAATATAAATTTTGAAACTCGTATCATGTTACTGTCTTGTTCATTGCTTTTTATTTTCAGTGCTGTCAAACGAATAGAGTTTTCGGGGCAAAATATATTGTTGTGGATAACGCATAAGGAACTCTTGCTGGGCTGACCTACAGGTCTTATTGTACACCTCTGATATTTTTCTTTCATTTTTGTTCAAACATTTTGTAATTAATATACTGTTGACTGCCGTTAAGTCGAACTCCTAGGGACCAAAAAAACTGTTCGACTTATCTATTGTTCGGCTCACCAAACATTCGAGTTATTCAAGTGAGATTTCACTTCATTGAGAGAAAAACTCAGGTAAACACGAAATTATCATCAATGAGAAAAGAGCGTCTGAACACTGGAAGCATGTCCTTAGAGGTCGAAAAATCGTATGATATTCTTCACAAGTGTGGTGATTTGTTAGCGAACCGAATCTTCTTCGATCTCATTCATCAGATCAAAAAGTTCCACTTATACAGGCAATGGTGGTTAGAAGAACGACTTATAGAGGTGGAGGTTCTCTTGACGACCCTTCCAGCAGTTCGACTCATCTACTAGACCCTCTAGACTCAAGAATATTGTTCCACTCATTGAGGTGAAAATACACTGGGTAAGATATGTATGAATCGGGTCCAGAACAACTGTTCTACTTATCGATGTTCACTGTATAGATAAGTTTTGAAATTGTTATAATAATTCTCTAATATGTGAACAAATTTTTGAAATGTTCTCAATTTCATCATTTTTGTATTGTAGTTGATTTTACACAATCATTTCAAATAAAAATATAAGAAATCCAGATGCGTTTTTCATTTGATTCAAAACAACGTGTAGATGGAAAATATCATCCTGATCAAAAAGCGGAGCCCTGCTTTCGTTTTGTCGATCAGGATGTTTCTTTAAAAGCTCGACAAAGAATACTCGATTTAATGGAAATTTATGAGAAGTATAATTCGAATTTCGCGCCTATTAAAAGTTTTCTGTACTGATTAATGTTTTCAGCGCCCTCTTGGTGTTAAATATAAGAAACTAGACAAAAATCGTAGTCGGATTTTAGTACCACAGATATAAGGGCATTTCCTATCTTTCTGACTCTATTATCTTTGTTTCCCAGTACGTACCGGGTCATAGACAAACTAGTAGTAGTAGTTTGTCTATGTACCGGGTTACGCCACCAGAAACCAACAAAGAGTGAAGAATGCGCGCTGTGCTGTCATATTTTTAAAATGAGACATCTGGTGGGGACTTTTGGAATAACTGTTAGTAAAACATTGAATGAATTTAGCGTTCGAATAATTTTCCGTGGAGATTTGTTGATTTTTTATGAAGTATTGGTCGATTTTAGGCATTTTCATTGAAAGAACGATGGAAATTATTATACTTGGTATTTGTAATCAGACCAACCACTTCGTATATTTCTTATCCCACAGATATCTTTCGAGGTATATTTGAGCTTGAACGAGCAGCCCCCTAAGAGGGGGCGCTTCAACCCCTCAAAATTGACAAAGGAGAGCGTTGAGTAACACTTCATTCGAAAGATCTTGAAAGCCTCTTTACAACGGTGCATAAAAAACGGATCATAACATATAGTAGATTTGTCATAAGAGATTCGTCAATAGGTATATTTTTTTTCGAAAACTCACCACACCACCACCAATGGAATGGACCAGGACAGATTTTCCCTTGGTGAGTCCAGCCAATTCGAAGAGTAGAATATAGGCCACCGTGTAGTTCATGGTCATGGCAGCTGCGTCTAGGAAACTGATGTTATTTGGCAACTTGAAAACGTATTTGGAAGGAACTGTGACAAGTTCTGCCCATGCCCTGAACTCTGGCAAGGCGATCACTCGGTCTCCAACCTGCGAAAGAAAAAGTGTTGAAATAATGATCGACACAAAATAGTCAAAAGTGGACAATAATGAAACAAACATAGCTATTATTACAACTAGGAGAATATCAGTAACGAAAATTCATCGAGAAAATTCATTACGTGCATCTGCATAATGCCTGTATTACCCGTTCCGCGTTTGCATTCCTCTCTCCCCCCGACCTCACAAAACGTTTTGTCTTATTCTAAGTGAATGAAATAAAGTTCATGAATATTCATTACTAGCTGACCCGGCAGACTTCGTACTGACTCAATCGATAAAAAGCAATTTTAATTGTATTATAATAAATTATTATGGTATAATACCTTGAAAGAGGACATAAAATTGTCCTGTACAATTAGTCCAGTCAATGAGGGCGAAAATGAGGCATTACCTCCGAATTCTATCAAGATGCTTTGATTTTGATAAAATTTTGGATATAAACTATACTTGTCTCTTACTCCTACCCTATGCCGATTTATGCTCATTATTTTTTAGGGGTGAAAATAACCTCTTTATCCAAACTTAATAGAAACTTGTTCTTACGTAAATCGAAGTAATTATTGGGCCTCAGTAGCGTTTTATGAAGTTTAATGAAGGTCATATACTTCAAGACCGTATAAACCACCCCCTTTCAGCATAAAATGTGTGAAAATGGGTCTTTATTAATATAATAAATTAACTTCAATCAATTTCATAACAGTATTTTGGATCAATGTTAGTTTAAGTTATTTTTATTTTTCAACCCCTTAAAGCAACCTCTATCTGTTCAAAATAAAAAAATGAAAATATCATTTAAAAATTTCATTTATTCATCACTTTATTCACGTGAAATTAATACTTTTTGTGTCAAAAATAATCTGATTCTGAGTGGTTGTCGCCACTGTAAATTATTTCTTCATCTTTGCTAAAGATTGGACAACTATTTTGTCAATTGACACCTGCACATTCCCCACATGTAGCGTTACAAAAAAGACTCAGTTTTCTGCAGGTGCATGACGCATTGCATCCTTTATGCAGTTACAAAAAATGATTTTCAACAATTTTTGTGGTGCAGGTGTTTTTTGCATTTTTGTGGGCTGCAAATATCTATTGGTACTATTCCAACCGCAATCAATTTGAAGTTGATGATTTTAGGCAAGCATTTATTTCATCGGCAGCCGTCGGTTTTGGAATTACCGGTAATGGTTGTCAGAAGTCACCAGACAAAAGAATCAATGCGCCCACAAAACATCCGTTTAGGCAACTCAAAATGCACATTAATTGTTTACATATATAATAGTAGAATGGAGATTTGTTCCAAAAATTTGGTCATGAAATTTTCCGTATTGTTCAGAAGAAAGATAGGTGTAAAAACACGTAGACTCAGGTGCGTTAATATTATTGGAAAATGTAGTCCACCGAATTAATATCAAATATAATAATTTCACGAAAACGATATTAACCGTAGCGACACCTACTGCCGTTATTCGCAAGAAGAAAAATTATTTCCGGTTTTTTTCCATTTCATCAAATTTTTCGAAGTTTAAATGTATTTTATGTTAACCCCGTCGTAGAAGAATAAAAAAATTTTTCATAATAAACAGTTCATCCGATCTTGAGTTATAAATGGCGTAACCAACAAAATGGCCGACTTAGTTTTACATATTATTATGAAGTGTGTTTTTTTGTGGTGTAATAACCTTGCAGAAAACTATTAAATTCACATTAGAAAACGAACAAAATACGATAATCTTGTACCTAATTTTTATAGAATCTTCATTAAATGAAGTATATCACGCACAGTAATGATTTTAAATTGTCAGATTGAGCGAATCCCTTGAAGTAATCGTCACATTAAGATACAGCACATCTAGAACATGAAGATAAATCGTATATTGTATTGTATTGTATTTTCCATGCCTTCTGGGTTTCTGTGAAACCCCTCATAAGCTACTTAAAGCTTGTGCGAGTTAGAATCATGGGTGTGTTCTGTGTAGGCTTTGTTACTGTGTCCCGACGCCACCTTAGGCACAGCACTGTTAATTGTTTCCCCAACAGTGAATGGTTCGGCGCGTTCTCCATACCAGAAAATTTCTTCCCTGGCGGAGACTCGAACCCCGACTTGCCGAGTCGGAGTCCAGAGCCATATCCACTAGGCTACACAACAAAAAACAATCTCATGAAAAATATTGCCAAGACGAGGCCGTATTTCCAACATTGTCAAAAAGTTATTAGATCTCATGTAGAGCCAAGCTGCTAACTCTACACTATTCATCTTCACAAGTCCTCATTTCACAAAGTCTATGCCTTGGTCAAAATAAGTGACTTGGCCGTTTGTCTTCCGCCACGTGAGCGTAAGGTGAAAAATTAATTCGCTCTTCATATCTTTTCTTTGTTATTTTTTTTTTAATTATCAAACACCAATTATTTTTCATTTTTCTATCTATCTTAGAGATGGGATGAACTCTTTTCGAAACGTAAGATTTTATATTTTTCACGAGTGCGTAAATTATGTCCCCAATGTTTTTGCAGGATATTTTCAGGAGCTCTTTTGAACTTGAGACTCGAATAGGAGTTCGCTGACATCAAGCAGACCCTGAAAATTTCCTTTTAATCGGGTATCCGGTAGTGTTTACCCAGCGTCCACAGACAGGACGACGAAAATAAAATAATTAGATTTTGTTTTTCCCGGCAGATGCTGCCAGTCCAGAAGAGATGTAATCAAATATGGAATTATTCTCATCTTGTTTTCCTTCCTTTTCACCGGATTATTTTCTCCTCTGTTGCCGTTTCTAATTCGCTCTTCATTCCCGAGAGGTATAATGAATTTAGCTCTGTCAAAGTAAAAAGTAAAGGAAGCTTGGATTGCGGGGCTTGAAATATTTCGGTTGCAATTAGAGGGAGCGAAATTGGATGAATTGCAACTTGCGACCCTGTTGATTTCGAAGAGTAAGGGCAGGATCCGTTTAGAGCGCCTACTTCGCGGTAATTACTTTGATCTTCAATATTTACGTCAATTACTCTTTTCTTCTTGACCTGTTTTCACTGCGATATTTTTCGATCGATGGCAAATTGCTTACACGAGGAAAAAAATACTCGTGCCGAGAAAATTAGATCGAAACTTCGTCATCGTAGATGTTAGAGTCGGGTGGGGTTGCACTGTACTACCCATGGAGGTAAAGAAAGTGGAGGGGGCATAACGTTTGAAAAGTGTCACCAAAACAAATCCGGATTTGGCACCCCAAGATGGCCGACTTCGAGGTATTTTCACCTGTAGGTTCTGCAATTTTGGCCTTATTTATTAGTCGTTCGTTGGTTTTGGCAGTTGTATGTAGTGGAAAAACATATAAGAAAAGGTTTCTTGTACAGCATATGCTGATCTTACTCGCCAATTAATGGTGAAAAGCTAAATTTTTTGACGTTTGTAAATATATGGTTTAATTATTGTTGCATACAATTTTGATAATTTACCTATTTGTTTCATTGCATATTATCTGAATTTGTATGTACCTTAATTGAAAAAATAGAATGTATGATTAGTAACAGGAACAAATCATTCATTCCGTACGTAATTCAACTCACCAATTCATTAGAAGCAATTGTTTATGATATTTTGACTCCTTGATTTGTTTAGATCATTATTTATTCATCTTTTGGTCATTAAAAGAGAATCGAACAAACTTCGAATTGTAAAAATTCAAATATACAAAATTCCCGCCACAAATTTGGCTCCGCAACATGGCGGTTTTTTGGTGACACTTTCATAGCAAAGGAAACATAGGATATGCTACCTCCCCTTCTTCTACCTCCATGGTACTACCATTGTATAAAGAACGAGCACAAAAACCAACAGATGGCGCTGAAAATCGCCTCAAATGAGATTTACATAGGGACCGGATTACTATCCTTCTTTATACATAATAAAGGTTTTAAGCAACTTCATTCAGAAGCTCTCCATACAGTTTCAGTGCTTTTTGAGTTGCGTCAGATTTTCTGAGGGGATGTTGAGTGAACCTAAAAAGAGTCCCTCAAATATATTTTTTCTATATGAAATGAACTTAAGATCTTAGTCATAGGCGTAGTAAAAAATAATGTTGAGCTAATTATAGGTGGATTTTTCTTCTTGTGCTACTTTTTCTGTGCTAATTTCCAAAATAATAAATCTTATTTCAGTTTGCCAACAGATATCAAAGGGAGGGAAGCTTGGATCAAAGCGTTGAATGGAACTGACTGAAAACTTAGTGATAGTTTATAGGACATTTAGCTCAAAATTCTTTTGATGGAACTTCAAATTTACAAGTGAGATTGTTTATCATCTGCTTTGCCCAGCATTCAAGTTCAGATATTGAAATATGTGAGTACTCATTCTTTTTTATTTCAATTAGTGTCCGGATTTAACGTTCATATATTTCAGGGGGTGGTTCTAGGTTCTAGGGATCAACATATGATAAAACTACCTATCAACTCATGACCCTCTAATGCTGAAGTGAGAAGTGGACGAGCAGGGAATTGTATTCCTTTAGAAGAAATTTATATATTGAATTCAACTTCTATCTGAAATCCTCCTGAACAATTAATAAACGAGAGCTTACGAAAAAAAAAATTATTGTCAAATGAAACTGCACAACATTCATGAAATAAATTTGATTAAACTTTTTTAGAAAAACATAATTATGCATTTGAATATGATAGTCTATCAATTTAAAGTTCCCATGTGATCACTTTCATTGCTGGTTTGTAAGTTTTAGGTAAACTAGAAAAATTTAATGTGAACAATGTATTTCAGAACTTTTTGGCAACAGAAATTATTTGAATTCAAGACCTTGAAATCCCTTGAAGGTCAGAAATATCTGAGTTCTTCCGTTATGAATATTTACAAAAAGACAGAAAAATTTTTGAAATTTGAATTGTGCAAAAATATCAATAGCAGAATAAATATTTCATTTCTGAAATCAATTCAAAAATGTTTAGTCTTCAGAAACGAACATGATATAAGCAATGACCACTACATCCTGCTCATTAAAAATATTGCAAATATTTATATAGATACAAGAAAACAGCATACAAAGATAAAAAAATTAGATCGAAATCCATTCATTTCGAGGTACAATGAAATATCGAAACATATTTGTTTATTATTTCTGTGAAAAATACTTATATGTTCGTTGTGTATAATAAAGGTATTTACCATACAAGTATTTCAATTTGATTCAAATATCATAATCCTCTTTCATTCAAGCTACTCGTTTTTAAATAATCACTTGCAAGATGCTGGCGAAATATATCATTTTGGTCTCAAATTAATAAAAAGAAGAAATAAAATCATTTCAAATGCGCTTTTTCTTTTTTGTATTGAAACTCATCTATTCGAAGTTCTGAAGCTACCCACTCCAAGTTGTGCTACTGATCAATTCGGCCGCTATTTGCAAAATCCATTCCGGACAACGAAAATAATACAAATTAATGCTCCTTCCTTTATATTCTATATTCTATGTTTAGCACTATTTGACACAAATAAGTGTTCAACATAGATTAACTAAACGTTTTTGTTTTCTCTCTGGTATTCATTTCACAAGCTCTCTATAATATATATATGTTATTCTCATCACGGTACAGAGCAGAATCTAGTAATTGATGGCATGTCGCAAATCGAAACGCCGCTACGCTCAACATTTGCAACAGCACTCATTGATCATAAAAACTGTTAGGGTATTTCCCGATGTCTTATGAAGTTGGAATTTAGTATGTGAGCTAGTTCCAGTGACAATTGACAAGCCCAGGGCCGCCGCCAGGGCCGGCAAACCGGGCAGTCTGCCGGGGCGGCAAATTCTAGGGGCGGCAAAATCAGTTTCGTCATACTAGATTTTTTTCCTTCGAAATCCCGCCTGTTATTATTGAAAGTGAAAGCGAAAACACGACTAAACTCAGGGGCGGCTGTTTGAGCCTGGTCAACCAAATATATCACACGTGTACACAAATAACCAGATAAAAATGCAATTAAACCAATACAAGAGTAATAGATGCAGCATTCTACTCATAAATAAAAATCCCTGTCAGGTTGGCCAACGCTTCAGCGGCCTCTTATTCTAGTTATACCCGTTTGTTTACGAGTTTATTATCAAGACGTTCGGTCCCTTGGATGAACATCTGGGACTGTAAAGTTTTTGGGAGGGTTTCTAGGATAATTCAGTAATGATTCTTATTTTCAGTTTGGCAATCGGAAATCTAAATTTTGATATTCGGGAGGGATTTATAATACTCGAGAAATAAGGGTATCAACTCGTTAGTCCTCAGTATTCAATATTTTTGCAAAACTATATAGTGCTACATAATAGAAATCTTTTATCTATATTTGGAGTTGTGATTTTCGAACTGAATTACCCTACAAAATTGAAGGTATTCTTTTACCGTCGGATTTCACATTTAAACGATAATAAGTATAAAGCGCTCTCTGCTTATTAACAGTGATGTAGGTGATTTTTTTTTTGAGTCTTTCATCGATCGCCTCAGATACGCATATTATTCATAAAGCCATACAGCGTCGTTTCAATAATTCGAAAAGGCGCCTCTAAGTGAGTTGGAAATATGCCTCGCTGAAATTTGAGGCAGATTATTCTTAATTTATTGGATAATGATCATAGTAAAAGAATATATCAATATTATTATAATAATCATTATTAGAGACAGGTGAATACTTAAGATTTATATTGAACTTTTTTCATTTACTTCATCAGATGTTTGAGTTTAAGAACATGGCAACAGGTAATAAATGTCATAAGGTCAAATCGCAGAACGAGAACCGTAAGAATAACATGTACCTTATTCTGATCCGGATATCATTGTCTAGAATTTTCCTCACACACGAGAGCTGTGTTGCCTTGGAATGAAGAATTAGTAATAATCAAAATCCAAGGCGCTCAAATTTTTTTCCCTTAACATGAGTTCATTAGTTTCGTACACTAAAAGCAGAGAACGTTTTCATTGTTTCTCGATATTTTGTATGTGAATGCATTTTAGAATTCCGCATTTTTATTTAACATATCTTATACAAATGCATTCGTACTTGAATCGATTAATTTATTTTATTATTATTATGATACCTTACTGCCTGATTGATAATTTTTACATACGCATTTATATTTATCGGTATCGTGTATCGTAAAAACTGTCGTATAATGATTTTATTAAATATGGAAAATACTTTTGGGATACTTTTGGCGCGAGAAGCTTTTCAAAGTTGAAAATGAAAAATTTTCTACGATCAACAATGGCCCAAGATAGATTATCTAATCTAGCCATTACATCCATTGAACATGAGATAGTCAATAATCTCGATATATAAGAAGCTTGTGATCGCCTGGAAAAGGTAATTGAAGACAAAGAACGTATAATCACGCTTTTAGACAGTAATCTAAATTATGATAACGAAAATCATAACATCACGCATCAAGAGGTTTCATCCGGCGTTGCCGATGTGAAGAAAATTTCTGATACTTTGGTGAAAAGAAAAATGCCTAACACTAAGAAGGAAAAAAATTTAAAAACAGTCTCGGAAAAACCCGAGGCTGCTTCTAATGAAGAAAATAAAGCTCCACCATCGGTCATCTCTGAGAGCCCAAATGAGGACGAAGTTAATGGTAAATGGTCTGATGTTGTAAGAAAGAAGCGAACAAATAGGGAAAGAAATATGAAAAAAGTCTGTTTCGGAACGAAAGCTACTGGTCAAGATGTCACAATTCAAGGAGCTATCCGTAGGCAATGGATCTATGTGGGAAGAATTGCTGGGAAACAGGTTTCTGAGCACGAAATAAAAAACTACTTGAAGGAAGTTCCCGGAAACGAGTTAATTATTGTGAAGAAGCTGAACACGCTGGGCCAAAATTCCGCATTCAGCATTGGATTGCCATCTGAGGAGTCACGAAAACTAGTATACGACAGTTCTTTTTGGCCTGAAGGTATTATTCTGAGAGATTTCACCTTTGATAAGCAATTTTTTCTGAAAAACAGAGAACTCAAGGACGCATCTTAGATTCTTCATGCCACTCTACATTCCCAGGATCAGATACTGGTGAGCGTTTTTGTTTACTGGTTCAAAATGTTCAATCCCTAGGGACAGCCTTCAATGGTTTACAACTGATGATTAATCAAGAGGAGGCAGACGTAATAGCAATAACTGAACACTGGAAGTGTATAGATGAACTGAAAACATATCAATTCAGTGGTTATGCACTAGTGTCTAATTTCTGTCGTTCGAGGGGCCAACATGGGGGATGTGCTATTTATAGTAAGACTAAATTCAAATGTACTGATAGAACAGACTATAATTCACTTAGTATATCTAAGGTTATTGAATGTTGTGCTGTCCAACTAAAATTGAAATGTCGCAAGTTGCTCATTATTTGTATTTATAGGCCTAACACTCAACCATTTGCTGATGTGGATGTTTTTCTTGAACGGCTCAGAGCAATTCTTGAACGATGCGCTACAGAGAAGGTTGAATACATTCTGGTAGGTGACTTCAATCTTGATATTTTATCGAAATCTCCCGATATAGTGGAGTTTTTATCCTTACTAGAGAACTTCCATGTCAATATTACGAACTATGCACCTACTCGTCCTGTGTCTGGCTCCTGCGTGGACAATATATTGACCTCAGTTGCTGGTAAAACTGAAGTTATCGAATACCACATTAGTGACCATTCAGGACTAAAATTCGTCTCCAATCTTCATGTAAATTCGGATAATGAATCAAATAATAGAATGACAATAAAACGTTTAATCAATGAGAAATCCATTGGTAATTTTCTGCAGGAACTTTCTCATGCCGTATGGGATGACATTTATACCAGTCAGCTTGATTCTAACCAACTCTGGAATGTTTTTCATGAACGCTACTTGGAATATCTTGAACGGTGTTTTCCAAAGGTCACTAGTAGATCATCTCTACCAACAAGAGATTTCAGATATTCTGAGGAAATTAAAGAACTAAAGGGTATTTTAGACAAACTACATACAGTTATATTTGCTAAGCCTGAATATGAGGTCACATATTCAACTTTAAAGAAAAATTATGATTCTCTTTTGTCGAAGAAAAAGAAAGAATATTACAATAATATTATTCTGAATTCAGAAAACAAGTCGAAGGTTTCCTGGAGGATAATAAAATCACTTACAGGAAAACACAGTGCCAATAAGATTCCTCATTTTAGTGGTGACCCTTCTTCTCTTGCAGAGGAATTCAACAACTTCTTTGCGGACATCTCAACAAAGATAACAAAAAATTTGGCAAAGTCTCCTATAGTAGGTCCGGCGAAAAGACTGGAGAAATCTTTTTACATGTTTGATATTCCCCAGAATGAAGTTTTGTCCACCGTAAATTCTTTGAAGAACAAATCGTCTTGCGGATATGACGAGATACCAATGAAGGTCTTGAAGGCATCAATTCACTGTATAATTGAACCACTAACATTCCTCATAAATCGTTCATTCAAGGAGGGTATATTTCCCGATAATTTAAAGATAGCTATAATAAAACCGCTATTCAAGAAAGGTGATATTGATGATTTGAATAACTATAGACCCATAAGTATTCTGCCCTCATTCTCCAAGGTGTTTGAAAACATTCTATGTGGTAGATTGTCCAGTTTTTTCCGTAAGTTCGATATAATTTCACCGAACCAACATGGCTTCCTTAAGGATAGAAGTGTTGATACTGCTATATTTGAGCTGATTAATGAGATAACTGTTGCTCTTGAGGAGGGGGAGATTCCATTAGCTATGTTTTTAGATCTTTCCAAGGCCTTTGATTGCGTTGATCATAAAAGGCTCTTGGAAATCCTCGAGGAATGTGGAATAAGAGATAAACAGCTGCAACTTCTGGAGAGTTACTTATCATGAAGGAAACAAATAGTTGTCTTAGAGGTGAATGGTGATTATTTTACATCGGAAGACATTGATATAACCTTAGGCGTTCCCCAGGGCAGCATTATGGGTCCACTTCTATTTATTATTTATATAAATTACCTAGCTCTTTCGAACTTTTGCTTGAACAAGAAAGTTTCAGTCAGATTGTTTGCTGATGACACCAATTGCCTGATCCGATCTCCTTGTATCACTTCGGCCATTAATGAATCACATATCATTATGAACTTCATATTTGAGTGGTTATCCAATCACAATCTCGTGATCAATGTGGAAAAGTCTCAATGCTTGTTTTTCTATAATGAGAGGTCTAGAATTCAGTATCCTACATCGATACATGTTCTAAATAGTTCTGTTCGCGTGGAGGCTAATGTGTGGTTTTTGGGTCTGGTTGTTGACAAACATCTGAAGTGGGGTCCCCATATCGAGCAGTTGAGGAGTAGACTTAACTCCACCTGCTATGCCTTGTTCATGTTGAGAAGCCAGGTTGATTTCGAACTCCTCAAGTTGGTTTATTATGCAAACTTTCATTCGCTAATTTCCTATGGAATTATTTTTTGGGGTTCTTCCACTCACGTAGACACAATTTTTGTAACTCAAAAAAGAGCATTACGTACCATATTAAGATTAAGTTATAGAGAGAGTTGTAGAGGACTGTTTAAAGGAAATAATATTTTGACAGTTTACGGTGTTTATATCTACAAATTACTGATATTCTTCAACAAAAATAATAATTATTTCATAAATTTCAAGAATTCAAATAACACCAGAAGAATGTGTCCCTATATTTTACCTTTACATAGTACAGTCACTAGGGGTAAATCTGTGGAGTGTATGGCTATAACCTTATTTAATGTCTTACCAAGGAGAATCACAAATATAATGTGTCAGAAAAAATTTAAGAAAGCATTGTATAGCTTTATTCGGGATTGTGAACCCTATAGTTTAGATGAATTTAAAGAGTTTTGTAAGAGATGAATTATGTTCTGTTTTTAATTGTGCGATTTATTGACTTATTTCATCATTTATGCCTACTGGTGTAATTGTTTGAGACCAATAAACATTTATTATTATTATTATTATTATTATTATCTCAAACAATTCATGATTTTTGCGAGATGAAGGAGAGAAGGAAGAAATTTATTTGAGTTCGAACATTCGAGTCTGATGGTTCTAGTTCACTTTTATACATGCAATGGCCATTATATATGTTTCTTTTTGTTATTTTTCATTTAATACATTTTTTGTCTGATACATATTTATAGTTATATTTTCTTCGTTTCTGAATGTTTTTGCCCCTTGATTTTGATTTGTTGTGAAAGAGTTTGTTATGAGTCCCAAACTCAATACAACACAGCAAGTTGGCAAAATATAATTTTCCCGGGGCGGCAAAATTTTATTTTGCCGGGGCGGCAAAATGTCTGGCGGCGACCCTGGACAAGCCAATCTTTTGAGACCTTCCATGAAAGTGCGTCGTTCATTTACACGAAGACAATAATTAACAAGCCATTCCAATGGGATGTGTCAAATTCGCGTCAATAATGTAGACAGTTTCTATCAGAATATAATGAGAAGGTATATTTTTGAGGAAAGTGAGCAAAGATCGATAGACTCAAATCAGGACGTTCAATTCACACGATGCCGATCCAATAGACTATTGGATTGTCTAAATGGAATGGCTTGTCAATTGTCCCCGTGTAAATGCTTCATTATATCAGCATCAGTTATTACTCCTTAATTTTCAAATCGAAATATCCTTCGGGATATTTCAGTACACAGTATCGAGTTTTATCAAGAGTCCCTTTTTGGTGTAAATTTAAATGATGTTTGAGTTCACTTGAAATTTTGCTTGATAAATTTAATAGTAAAAAAAGTGATGTCCAATACTACTTAGTAGGATCCGTGTAACTAGCGTCCTCTATGAGATTCGGACATGAAAACAAATTCATTGGATGCATCAGCTTTCAAAACATATTCGTATAAAATGTCATTACAATGTTGCCAGTATTTTCGGCAAAATTGTAAAAAATGTGCATATTTTTTTTCTTCAGCAGCCTTTCTCTTAAATTCGGACGGCGTTTCGAAATTTTCTTAATGAATGGGGACGTTTCCTTAAATTTTGAATCAGACAACAGAGAATTGTGTCTATGTCTCCATCATCACTACAGGAAACGAACAAAAAGATTTTGTCAAAAAAAAATTTCAAATTGTTCTCGAATCGCCTCGATGATTTGATTAAATCTATCTTATGTAACCAATCTTCCTTAGAATCCAAACATTCATCCGCATCCATCCCAAGACCGTGAACTTCCGGCATTCTTAAGCACAACATAAAGGGGACTTTTTTCAAAGCGTCTAGAAAGAGAGATTTCAGGTCATTGAAGATATTGAACATTTTTTGTAGCCTCTAACGAAACGATACGCCACTAAGTGAGGACGTATGTGTAGACGGAGAACCAACAATAGCCCACTACTGAAAAGGCTTCTGAGAAGCTACACATCTTTTATGATACAGATAAAAGCTTAATCTCTTTCAGAGAGCCTGCCATTATGAGAATATATTGTTAGAACTGGTGCAGACTGAAGCATCGAATAGATGATGTTTGCGATCTTGGTTATTACTCCGATAAGCTCAAATATTTATCTGAAGATTGATGTATCGATCAGTTCTTGTTGTTGACTGAATCAATATTTCCAGTTTATTGGAGCAGGTCATAACGTTTTTTGTTCGGTGTTTGAATTGTTGAAATTATATTTGTGTTTTTATTTGCTTTCAATCATTTCAAATGCTTCTATCTGGCACCGATGAAATAGAGAGAGTTTCATGTGAACCGAGGCAACCTCTGAGCTGTGAAACGTAAGATATGGTACGATTAGTTGAAAAAATTCATCTAGATGAAAATTAAGAGAATATAAAAAATCAAGGGAAAAATAAAGGAAGAAACTCAAATAGTAGAAATGGGTGATCCCTTTTCTAGGTAAAAGTTAAACAAATATAGCTCCATGTTTTTTGTGTAAGAAATCAGATAAAACATAAAAATATTGGTCAATTTTCATGTAATATCTTTTTTGTCATGGTAGGGAAATTTGAATTTTTAGTAGTGAAATTGTTACATGTTCTGTTAATTTTTTTTTCAAAAGCATTATAAATTATTACAAATTATTTTTTTTCTGCATTCTTGAGAATTTTTTACGTTGTCTTCACTAATGCTCACAATGAGAACTTTAAACCAATTGTTGCTGTCGCATTACAGATTATAATTCAAGAACTCGTCTGATCTATAGAAAATTCTTCTCGATAACAGGGATTTCCAAAAATTTCACTTGACCGCTAATTATTTTCCAGGAAAAAAACACATTCGGAATGAGATTGAAAATTGGAGACGAAATCGTTTTTTTTTAATATCTCGAAAAATATTCATTTTGGGATAAAAGTCTTGGACGTTCCAAATTGAAAAAAAAAAACGATATTTTGATGTTTCGTCACTACTAACTTTGACAGAGAATTTGTGACCTCCTGTATCATATTCTGAAAATCACGCTATCGGAAAAGAAGCATCAGCTTTTCTTCTCGGAGATTTTTAAAAATGAGAATTTTTAATGAAAAAACCTTTAAGTTGTATTTCAACAGAGTTCGATTTTGAGATTTTTTTCCGTATTTCCTCATTTAAAGAGAATTTTCTCGGAAAAATTAAAACTTTTGGAATCAAAAAGACTCAGAATTCAATGGAGAATCTATTTATGCAATAAAAAATTGGTCTTCCGATTTGAAAACGAAAGTTGATGTTACTTCCGGAAAAACCGGAATTCCTAGAACCTTCAAAAAATATACGAGAAGTCGTCTTCTTTCTTGAAGCTCACCTTTAGAATTTCAATACTGAATCTTGTGTATTTCCTAAAAATATTCTATAGAGCCATATTCGTGAATAACCCTGTATATAGTTCACTTGACTGTGACTATACTGTATCGTCTAACTATAGGATTGATAAGAGATTAATCGTATTTATTTTTTCATAGTAAAATTCTCTATTTACTCAAATGTAAAAATTTCTTCTTAAAAAATGAATTTTGTATTTAAAAATCAAGATGATCAATGAGAATATTCAAAATGGCATTATTTTAGATATGCATGGTAACCTCTAGGATGCTATATAGAAATAGGTTCGTTTAATGAGCAGAAACATCTAACACAATATCGATTGACTTGTCTTCTAAAGTACTATACGTTTTCTTAAATTTCTATGCAATTTTACTTCAAGTCCCAGAAACAAAATCAATAAAAAAATTTAATTTACGCAGAAGCATTTACATTATTTGATTCTGTTCAAGAGACTGGCAGTGGAATTATATTTTCTTTTACCATGCTACTATTTTCTAACGTAGATTTCATCTGAGCAATATAAAAATGGGTCCTCATTTGAAAAAAATGAGTTTTGGGATTTTGTCGTGATTGACTTTGACATTGAAATAGAAACACTCTGTATGAGCAATCAAATTGACGAAAAAGGAGCGTTGGTATGTTTTCTGATGAAAGCTAGAAAATACGGAATTTTCATGAGAAAATCTACAAGTTATCAACATTAGAATTAAGCTCTGTTCGAGAAAAATTAGAATTCCAGACAAATTTTATAAGAATAAAATGAAAATGACACATTGAAATAATATAGCATCCAGTGGGTTGTCTGATTATCACTGAAGAAAACTGGGTATTACATTTAAAAACCCTCGGTACAATAGCTGGTTTCGTGTTTTTCATTCTTATAGAGAAAGAAGATGGCTTTGAACGTCCTAAAGCAAAGAAGATCAGCTGTTTGGTCCAAGTACCCCGCTTCAGGTATACTAATTGAACTTTTAATTAAGCATTCTAATCTGAGAATAATGAACATTTGAAAAACTGGCAAGGCGATAAAGCAATTTAATGAGCCTGTGTAAAATTGAAAAAGTTCCCATGACTAGATTTTAAGTCGGTTCTTTCAGAAAGAAGGCTTTCATCTTCGGGATTTTTGTTGAGCATCTCCGATAATGAAGCTTGTAATCGCGCACGAGAAAAAATTAAGCGTCCTGAAGTATTTCTTCAAATCAAATGATGGCATTTCTGCCTATTCGACGTTTTTATTCAGTTTGTCTCAGATATTTTGAACCCTATACATTCATCTTGAAACTTGAAATTTTCCTACACTTATCTCTAAAATTTTGACGAAGATTTTGCTCTAGTGAGAAGAATTTGTAGGGTCCTACTGGAAATACAGCGTGGACACATTAAGGGGTCCTTAAACTTCCATTAAAAAATCAAGACTCACGTGAAATGAAGATAGTAAATTTAAATGAGTATTTGGTGCAGTTTTCTAGCAAATGTAGGTACAGCACACTTCCACTTAAATAAGCAGAACGGGATAGCAATACTAGGATGAAAATATTACATTATTTCGTGTTATTTTCATCGAAAATGTACGATTGCTTTGTTTATTATGTTGCGTTTCACTATTTCCTAGTTCGTGCTGGTAATGCAGCGATAAATATCTGGTTATAGAGAAATATCTGATTTTTGTAGGGAACCTCTAACAGATGGGCCAGTTGCTTCGAATAGGGTTCAGCCCTTAGGTTGAAATTAGACAGGAGAAGTTAATTGAGTGCCCGTATGGTAACTCAATAGGCAATAAATGTGGCCGTTATTCCCTGAACGTTCATACAAAAGTCTCATGAATTTCGGATAAGTTTGAAGCTGGTGTGAATGAAACAGAATTAATAGTTTAAGGCATCAATGACCGGATATAATTACATTGAGAGAGTCTTCCGGACTCATTGGCAGTGGTCTATTGGGAATTTTTCACCAAACGTTTCGCCTACATGAAAAGTAGTATTTTCGTAATTTTCCGAAAAATATGAAGAATATTCGAGAAAATATTCTACTGCAAACAAGAAAGTCTGTGATCGGACAAATAATGAATGAAATTAAAAAGAAATTTATTGAGAGGGTGAAAGAACTCTTGATAAAGTTAGAACCATTTTGAAATGTGAAATTGATTTTGGCTGAAAAATGTTTTTTGGTGTAAGAAATAAGGTGAACCGAGATTATTTGACGCTATTTTGTTGGATATGTATGTGTAGCACATGACTTCTTGATGTTAGGCAAGATGATTCCGTCTCTATAATAAATAGAAAACGGAGCAATAAATGTGGTTTATTCAGTGAAAATCCGCCATCCGCATTCAAGACGATACACATTTTTTACGATTCTGCCGACTGAAAACATACCAAGTATTATTGAACATGATTTTTTCTAATATTCGATTTATTAAGCAAAATTTTAAGTGTAATTGAACATCATTTAATTAAACTGGTCCACATGAGTTAGGGATATTAACTTAAATTGCAAAAAAAATATAGTTTTAATGAGACTTTGTGATAAAAATTCATATTAATATGATTTCAAGTTGCAGGATATAAAATTAATCTTAGCCTGTAGGTCTGCAGCGTATACAGGGTGGTTAGAAAAATAGAGAAAAATAACGAAATTTTATTTCCAGAGAATTCAAGCATTTCAAGACTATCAATACAATGTATGGCATCCACGGGCATCAATAACAGCTTGACATCTTCTTTGCATACTACACACGAGGTTTTGAATATTTCTTGAGAAATTTGGTTCCATAAACGGGGCAGAAGCTCTCTTAGATCATTTAAGGATTTTGGGGTAGGTTGATGATTACCTAATTTTTTTTGGAACATATCTCATGCATGTTCTATGTAATTCAAATCTGGTGAGTGCGGAGGTATTGGTAAATGTGGAATACCAAGCTCTTCGGGCGCATTCTCAACTATAGCTGCACGGTGCGTTCTAGCGTTATAATCTAGAAATTTAAAAGTTGCACCAATAGCAGCGTGAAAATTTGGCAAAATATTATCAATGACATGCTCCTTTGAGGCGGTCATATTCCCAGGACAAATGTGCTGATCTGTGCGCCCGTTGAAACATATCCCGGCCCATACAATAACACTACCCCCTCGGAATGGATGACTTCTTGGACATAGCGACGATTACGGGGTATCCGTGGGATTGTCCATACCCTTATTCTTCGAGAATCTGAAAATCTTCCATACCTGAATTCATCAGGGAAAAGAACACTACGCCATTGATCGTTCCAATTTATATGTTACCTTGCCCATTCCAGTCTTTGACGCTTATGGTCACGTGTTATTGGAACTCCCCTTAATGGGCGTCTAGAACCTAGATTCACCTGTCTCAAATGTCGTCTGATGGTTTCGATGGAAACTTGGATCCCATCTGCATTTTGAAAAATATTCCGTATCATTCTAATCGTAGATGTAGGCTTCCTTCTCGCCAAAACGGCGATGAAACGATCCTGGGCAGGTGTTGTTTTTTGTCGCCCACCAAGCCTTGGTCTTTCTAACACGGAACCTGTCTCCCTTAACCTATTCCAAAGTCGAGATATCACACTTTGTCTGACTTGGAGCCTTTCCGCTACAACAACCTGAGTTAGGCCACCCTATAGCATTCCGATAGCCCTATCAGCCTCAGCGTTTGTTTATTTACGTCTTGGCATTTTCAGAAAACTCATTTTAAATCGAAGCTGTTGATAAACTGACTCCATCTCAAAATAAGAACCAAACTTCAGAAAAAAGGCGATCAGATTGACGAAATGTCTCATACTGACTTCTATTGGATCGATTCAAGGTGTTATTCAGTTTCAAATGATTTAACAGTGATTTTCTCGAAGATTACAAACTTTTCAAAACGATTAAATACGATATTTCTAACTCTTGTGGAGCAGCATACAGGGTGAGTCGGGAGGAACGACCCAAACTTCAGGTGTGTATTCTGCAGGTCGAAATAATTTCAAAAAAATCATATGTTGTTATCCGATTCTCATTTGTCTTCAAACTATAGGGAAATTAGAATATTTAAATAAGGTCAAACAATATTCAGATCAAGAGTTTCTCGGACTATGGATTGGTCGCTGTGGTCCTATTAATTGGCCTCAAAGATCTCCAGACCTCACACCACTGGACTATTGTTTGTGGGGCTAGTTAAAGAACGAGGTATACAAAGTTAAAGTTGACACTCGGGATGCTCTAATTCGACGCATTAGAAATACGGCATTGCTTATTAAAGAAAGACACGAATCAATCAGAAAAGTAATGAAGGCCCTTCGCAGACGAAGTCGAATGTGTTTGGAGGTTAATGGCGGGATTTTTGAGCATTTATTAAAATAATGCTATAAATAAAACCATTTTATTATGGAAAATGGTGTTTTTTATGATGACGCTTTAGTTTGAGAACAAATGAAAATCGGATAACAACACATATGTTGTATTCTATAGTCGAAATAATATAAATTGTCAGAATGACAATTCTCGGAATATGTCTTAGTTTTTGGTCCTGAAAAATATTCTATTTTCTTGTGTTATAACATGTTTGGTTTATCTATGGGAGATGATTGCCTTTCATTGGGGTCCTGTAGCGGTCTTCAAGCATCTGAAGTGCCGAAAAATCATCACCTGGAAGGTCGTATCCGGTTTGAAAAACCCTCACGACCAGAGAGCTAGAATTTGTGGATTTTAAATTTGAATATCGAAGGAATTTCGAAGGACAAATGTGATTACGTCTCCAAATTGGCTTATGAACATGGTATCGAAGTGGTTCTTCTGCAAGAAACCCACACGGCAACAGAAAAAAATCCTCGTGAAGGAGGACAGTTGAAAGTTATGTATTAATTGATTTTTTACAAGTTTAGCTTGTTTTGTTAAAAAATTATCAGTTCGTAATTTCCAACAGATTCGGAAAGGGGAAATTGATGGAGTTTTTTTCATTTGTTTTAAATTTTGTGACATTTCTGTCATAAATATTTATAAACCTCCGAACATTATTTGGCCAAGAAATCTGAATGTTGATGTTTTTCAAAGTAGCAAATGCATTTGTAAAATGCATTTGATTTATTCTGAATAATCGGTTTCTTTTCTGCTTTTGTCTTTTTTCATTTCAGATTAAGAATTGCGAGTCGTTTTGGGAAGAATCTGTTTATCCGAGCCCATCGACGGATAACATGAAGATGATCACACTGATGTCTATCAAGATTTTCCTGATATTTAATATTTTATGTTATTTTTTTTACGGGGAGACAGGTTTTTTCGGCTGAGGTTTTTTCCCCTGGCTGTATAGTATCGTATGATACTAGTGATGATAGTATCGTATGATTCTATAGTATCATACGAAGAATGATATGATACTCCGTTCTTTTTTTACCTCAGCTTAGGTACTTTTTGTTTCAACATTTTTTGTATTATTTTAGCTCTCTTTTTCATAGGAATATATATGTATTAAAAAACTCATAAGTTTTTTAAAATTATTTCGACATATAGAATACACACCAAGTTTGGGCCGTTCCTCCCGACTCACCTTGTATAAACCGGTCTCAAGGTCGGATCCAACTCTCTGAAAGGACGACGTTACTGCATGGATAGAAAAAATGTATTTTAAAATTCATTCACACTCCCTTCATGAGTGTAAGCGGGGTTCAACCTTCGAATTCAGCTATATAGATTATAGATGAACCCTAAACGGGGATCGTTTACTCCAAAACGTTCCTCATCTTTCGAACTGCCGAAGCCAATCTTCAGAATTGAATTCCGAGGAATCCGAAATTCGTTGCACGTTCCTGTTCGGACCTGTGTGCGCGTAATATCTGATATCGATTGTCGACGACGCGTCGGACACGGGGGGACAGCGGCGTCGTGCCGCCCCGTCGTTGGTACAGGAGGTATAAAGTGAATAATTAAACTTACGGCGAGTCCTTCAACCCCTTCGCCTAGCTGTTCGATCTCACCGGCACACTCGAAGCCAAGGATGAAGGGGCACTTCGGGGGCGAGTCGATGGCGCCCTGACGCACCATCAGGTCTTGGAAATTGAGGCCACTGGAAAAAAAAATTGGGAATATTAGAATGCTTAATGATGTTTTAAGTCGGTCGATTAGAGTCGCAGAACCAGGCAAGTCTGCAGAAATGAAATCAAATAAAAAACTCCCCGTCAATAAATTCCAGACAGGCAATATTTTTGTCAAATTCAACACCCGGTATCTTTTTACGTGGTGCTGCGATTTTGTTGAAATTTTCACCAGGTATAGTGTTGGGTCTTGTAATATTAACCTGAAATATCTGTAGTTACAGGGAGAAACAAAACCTTATTTTATACCCTCCATTTCTAAACACCCTGTGGTGAATTAGAAGCGGAAAATTTGATATCATTGAGTTTCAATTTGAACTGTGATCTTTTCTTAACAAAATGTTTCTTGATTTACGTCAGTATCTGCTTTAAAAAAAAAGATACACATTTTGAAAGAAAGTGTTGCATTTTTTCAATTTTCACAACAATTTAAAACATTAGAATACCTTATCGACTAGTAAACATAAACAACCATCTGAAAATTAATAGCGTGTATTTGCACCTCGCTTTCTCATCACTTCTACCATACGATGTGGCATACTTTCAATGCATTTCCGAATTGTTTTAGGGGGAATATTTTCCCGTTCTTCAAGAAGGGCTGTTCGTTAATCCGGCAAGGTGTTGGGCTGCCGATTTCAATTTGATCAATACGAATCGTTGAATATTCGATTCTTCAAAGTATTCTGTTACAACCCGTGCAAAGTGAGGCCTAACATTGTTCTGCATTAACAAAAATTGTTGTTTCCCCCAGAAGCAATTCGTAAATGCATTGAAAGTATGCCACGTCGTATGGTAGAAGTGATGAGAAAGCGAGGTGAAAATACACGCTATTAATTTTCAGATGTTTGTTTATGCTTACTAGTCGATAAGGTATTGTAATGTTTTAAATTGTTATAAAAATTAAAAAATGCAACACTTTCTTTGAAAATGTGTATCTTTTTTTAAAAGCTAAAAACATTTTGTTAGGAAAGAGTCACACTTCAAATTGAAACTTAATGATATCAAATTTTCCGCCTCAAATTCATCACAGGGTGTTTAGAAATGAGGGGTATAAAACAAGGTTTTGTATCTCCCTGTATAACGGATAGACTACAGGTATTTTTGCAAAGTAAATTTCAGGTTAATGTTACAAGACCTAATACTATACCTGGTGAAAATTTCAACAAAATCGGAGAACCACGAAAAAAGAAGCGGGGTGTTGAATTTGACAAAAATTTCGCCTGTCCGGAATTTATTGACGGGGAGGGAGTATAGATTCTTTTTTATTCTAAATTTTTTTCATTCTCGAACAAAAATCATTTAGAATTTTTTTTAATAATAGAAGAAAGACCCTTACATAAAACGCGTGCACTAATTTGTCAGGGGCCAATAACACTTCGAAGGATACTTCTCGCAACAATTAAAGGAACAGAAAAATTTTCCAAATTTTTTGGTGTTTTTCAACATGCTGTATCTCAGGTTGTATCATGGTCGTATGAGAAATAGAGAAATCAACTTTTAAGATTGAAGACTCTAGTTTCTGATTCTATTGGTTAACTATTTTTCAGAGCCATGCAATCCTCGGATAAAGCACTAAGAAATTTTTTTTTTTATTTTTCAATATTTTTTTTTTGCTCTACGGGCATGGAAAAATTTTTTGAGCTATACCGATGCAAAGGCCTCATAGCCTGTTTATTCAGTTCTAATTTGTTTTTCAATACAGTCAGAAATGACCTTTGTCTTCGAGTTATCCAATTTTGAATACAAAAGGACCCTTTTTCACTCAACTGACGATATCTCTGGAACTACTGGAGCCGGTTTTTTTTTTCTGCAGAAACTATCCCACAAAAATCTTTCATGTTTGTTTAAAAAGAAATGTTTTCACTTGTAACGGTTATGTGAAGAAAGGGCAAGTTGCCATACTGTGAATTTTTGTTGTTGTTTTTTATTTGTTTTATGATTTAAAATTGTTGAACTTGATAAATTTTCATTCTCAAATGGGATGTACCGTTAAATGTACTGAGCAATGCTCATGTTCATTAAATAATGCCATTTTGCCATTTGTTGGATAACAAACTGTATCTTCGTCAATATTGGGGAAAAATCTGAGGTGATAAGTCAATTTTAGAGCCTTATGTACCCCAAAGACCCTTACAAATCGGTAGATCGATCGAATCAGCGGTTTTCCTGGATCCTGGACCGATTGATTGAAATTCTGGAAACAAAGTTTTCGGTCCTTAAAGTTGACCTATTCTTTTCAAGAATCATTTATCGCTTTTTTTTCACTTTTTACTCAATTTTGATAGTTTTGGAAATTATAAAAAAAAATTGAAGAAAATTATTTTGAAAACCTCGAATATTTGAAAATTTATTTTTTTACGATTTAAAAAATAACTGATGAATTATGTTCTGAAAATATCGAGAAAAAAATAGAAATTCTCACGGAAAGAAAAATTTTTTCTTCGATATTTTCAGAACAAAATTCAACTGTTTCTTTTCATTCGTAGAAATAGGCCTTCACATATTTTAGAAATTTTTGAAAAATTTCTCTTGCAAAAAAAAATTTGCGATAGAATTGTTCCGGTCTCATAAAATACTGTGGAGCTGACGAACCACAGGCTTCCATTTCTTCTAAAAATTACTCACACAACACTGATAAACACACTATTGAAACAATAAGTGTTGGATCGTGAATACTGTGAAGCTGTCAAACCACAGACCACAGGGTCTCATTTCTGAAGAACAGGTTGTACTTGAGCACAAACTTTCCAATTTGTTTTTTTCGAAATGAATAAAAGGGGTAGTGTTATGGTATTGGCCGCGATATGTTTCAACGGACGCACACATCTACACATTTATCCTGGGAATATGACCGCCTTACACTATAGGAAGCATGTCATTGACAATGTTTTGCCAAATTTTCAAGCTGCTATTGGTGAAACTTTTCAATTTCTAGACGATAACGCTAGACCGCATCGTGCAGCCATAGTTGAGAATGCGCGCGAGGACTTAGTATTCCACATTTACCAATACCTCCGAACTCACCAGATTTGAATTGCTTCTCCCCGTTTATTTAACCAAATTCCTCAAGAAATGTTCAACAACCTCGTGTGTAGTATGCAAAGAAGATGTCAAGCTGTTATTGATGCTCGTGGAGGCCATACATTGTATTGATAGTCTCAAAATTCTTGAATTCTCTGGGAATAAAATTTCGTTATTTTACTCGATTTTTCTTGACCACCCTACCCTGTATACGCTGCAGACCTACAGGCTAAAATTAATTTTATTTCCTGTAACTTGAAATCATATTAATATGAATTTTCATCACAAAATCTCATTTAAACTATAGTTTTTTGCAATTTAAGTCAATATCCTTAACTCATGTGGAGCAGTTTATTTTGAATTGGCACAGTTACCATCTACTAAACTTCGTCCCTGTGTTTTCTTGAAGATTAAAAAAAAAGCAGACCGGATCCACTGTACACATTCCACAAATTCCCATGAAAATTGAGCCTTGTATGGTTGCTTCAATTGCATTGTCTCAGTCAGACTTGTGGTCGCTTAATCAAAATGAATAAGAACCGACAGAGTTTATAATTAGAGAGCATAATTCAATTTCAGTTTTCAAGCCTCTCGATGAGCCCCGGAGGAGGGAATTCCATCAAGATGAATGGAGTAATTAACAGAGAGCATTCCTTGGCAGAAACATATATTTTTATTACTTTTGAACGACTCGAAAAACCGCATGTTACTGACCCTTAAGTGTGTTGGTATGAGTAGATATTGATAAAAGCGCCGAGGCAATATTTGGATAACTAATTAGCCGTTATAATAATCTTTTTTCTGGGTCGTGTAATCAATACAGCAAACTTTTTATTCATGAGGATGAATATGCAATACCGTGCTGAATTTAACAAATATACTTCTCGCAACAATTGAAGGAACAGAAAAATTTTCCAAATTTTTTGGTGTTTTTCAACAGGCTGTATCTCAGTAAAAACTAGTCGTATGAGAAATATGAAAATCAACTTTTGAAGCTTGAAGACTCTTGTTTCTGAATTTATTGGTAAACAATTTTTCAGGGACCAATTGATTGAAATTCTGAAAAAATTAAGGAAACAATGTTTTCGTTCAATAAAGTTGACCTCTTCTTTTCAAGAATCAATTATTGATTGATTTTCTTCCATTTTTACTCAATTTTGAATTTTTTGGAGATAATAAAAAATTGAGAAAAAAACTCATTGAAAGAAAAATTTTTTTTCCGATATTTTCAGAAGAAAACTTCTTCTTTCCAATCGTAAAAAAAGGCCTTTACAAATTTAAGAAATTTTTTGAAAATTCTTCTTGCAAAAAAAATTAGCGGCTTTCATTTCTTCTAAAAATTACTCACACAACGCTGGTAAACACACTCTTTAAAAACTAAGTTTTGGGTCGTCGAATACTGTGAAGCTGACGAAGTACAGGATCTCATTTCTGAAGAATCATGAACACACGTGCTTAAGCACAAAAGAAGCGTAAATCCGACCATGCAACCTCGACGTGGTATGCTTTGGGTAATCAATAAAATTTTAGTCGTGAGAAAACGAGAAAATAGATTTTCATTCAAACTTTCCAAATTTTTTTTTCGGAATACAAAATTTTTTCAAATTTTTTTTTCGATCTTCGAAATATACAAAATCCACTAATAACTGAAAAAATTAAATTAATAATTTTCAAAAAAATTAGCTCAAGTTTAAGGAACAAAAACCTTGTTCCCTTAATTCTTTCAAAATTTCAATCGATTGGTCCAGGAAAACCGCTTCACCGATTGATCTAACGATTGAAGTGGGGTATATTAGGATATAAAATTTTCTTATAACCTTAGCTTTCCCTCCAATGTTGACGAAGATACACTCCATTAACCAACAGATGGCATTTTCTTGCTCTTTTTTCACATTACCGTTACAGGTTAAGAAAAATTTTTTTCTTTATTTAACATGAACGATTTTTGTAGGAAATTTTCTGCAGAAGAAGAAACCGTCTCCTAGTTTGCTAGGCCTCCAGTAATTCCGGAGATATCGGAAGTTGAGTGAAAAAGGGTCCTTTTGCAATCAAAATGGGATATCTCGAAGACAAATGGTCATTTCCGAGGGTGGTGAAAAACAAATTAGACTTGAATAAACAGGCTATTCGTGCTTTGCATCGGTCTCGTCCAAAAAATTTTTTCCATGCGCGTATAGCAAAATTGAAAATTTGAAAAATAAAAAAAATTTCTTCGTGCTTTATCCGAGGATTGCATGGCTGCCGGTACTCTGAAAAATTTTCAACCAATAAATTCAGAAACAAGAGTCTTCAAGCTTCAAAAGTTGATTTTTCTATTTCTCATACGACCATTTTTCACTGAGATACAGCCTGTTGGAAAACACCAAAAAATTTGGAAAATTTTTCTGTCTTTAATTGTTGCGAGAAGTGTACTTCATCATTTCTGATTAACCCCATTGAATTCATAGGGAGCATTCCAATGGGGATACCTTGAACAGAAAGTTTTCAGAGGAATTGAAGCATAATATCCGCACCCAAATAGCCGCTATCATCCCATAGATGTTTAGACGCGTGATGGCTAATTCAGTGTTCGATAAGAAGAGTGCCAGTAGTGCGAAGGTTGACATTTGGACAACATAATTTTTGCCACTCAATTTTCCAAAACCTTTTTTCTGAAAACTTAATTTGGGTTTTCTCTCCCAGTCTCTGAAACAAGAAAGGATTAGAAAAATTTTTTAATCATAGAAGAAGGGCCCCTGCGTAAAAATTTGAGCACTAATTTGTCGGGGCCAAAACTTCACAAGAAGAAATTGTTACCTAATAATGAACAAAAAGAAAACACTTTGAACTTTGAAGCGTAACATTTCGGAGTCTAAATCAGACTCCTTCGTCAGACAATTACTAGTTTTCATTCAACTTCGTAGAATCGTGACAATATTTTGATTTTTTGATTGACATTTGTCAATATATGATGAACATAGATTACTAGATGTTGATATCGTTATTTTATTTCAAAATTCCCTGAAACCAGTTCCTTTTTCAATAAATCCATCCAAATTCGATTTATTCCCACTGAACAATTGGCGAGATTATTAGCCTCATACAACAAAATACAAGCTGACTCATTGATTTTTTTTTCAAACCCATCAGGTTCCATCATTAGAATTTTTGTGCTATTCCAATCCATAATGTGATTGCCGGTATTGGAACATACATGATCTGTTATCTGCGATCTACTAATATCTCTCTTTTTTATGTTATTCTTATGTTCACGTTTTCTGATTTCTGATGGCCTTGATGTTTCTCCTGTATGAGATTTTCCACAAAAACAGGGAATATTGTAAATACAATTTCTTGATTTTTGTTTCTCATTCAAAGATTTAGTTTTTGTTAATAAAGATCGTAAATCATTTTTTGTTTTGAAAACAGTTCTTATGTCGAATTTAAAACCAATTCTTTTAATTTTTTCTGAAAGTCCATGAACATAAGGAATCAAATTCATTAAAATTGGTTGTTCTTGGCGGTTTGTTGTTGGTTCCTGATTGTTCTTATCGTTTTGACGCAAAATTGTTCTCTCTAAATTTGAAATTTTTTTTCTATGAAATAAGTTGGATATTGATTATCCTCAAGAATACCTTTAATAAAATTAATTTCGTCATTTCGTGTTTCAGTTGTTGATGAAATTAATTGCGCTCTATCATAAAGTGTTTTTATAATACCTGTTTTAAAACTCATTTGATGATTAGAATGAAAATTTAGATATCGATTTGTGTGTGCCTTTTTTCTGAACACACTTGTTTCAAAATAATTTGGAAATTTTCTTATCGAAACATCTAAGAAGTAAAGTACATGGGAGAGAAGAATTGATAAAATTTTTCAATCATATCAATAATAAAAAAATACAATAAAAATCACAATGGAGTTGGAACAAAATAATGTACTTTCCTTCTTAGATGTTTCGATAAAAAAATTTCAAAATCATTTTGAAACAAGTGTGTTCAGAAAAAAGAAACATACAAATCGATATCTAAATTTTTATTCTAATCATCAAATGAGTGTTAAAAGAGGTATTATAAAAACATTTTATGATAGAGCGCAATTAATTTCATCGACAACTGAAACACGAAATGACGAAATTAATTTCATTAAAGGTATTCTTGAGGATTATCAATATCCAACTAATTTCATAGAAAAAACTATTTCAAATTTAGAGAGAACAATTTTGCGTCAAAACGATAATAACAATCAGGAACCAACAACGAACCGTCAAGAACAACCAATTTTAATAAATTTGATTCCTTATGTTCATGGACTTAAAAGAATTGGTTTTAAATTCAACATGAGAACTGTTTTCAAAACAAAAAACGATTTACGATCGATAAAGAAATTGTATTCACAATATTCCCTGTATTTGTGGAAAATCTTATACAGGAGAAACATCAAGACCATTAGAAATCAGAAAACGTGAACATAAGAATAACATAAAAAATAGAGATATTGGTAGATCGCAGATAGCAGATCATGTGTGTTCCAATACCGGCAATCAGATGATGGATTGGAATGGCACAAAAATTCTAATGATGGAACCTGATGGGTTTGAAAGAAAAATCAATGAGTCAGCTTGCATTTTGTTGGATGAGGCTAATAGTCTCGCTAATTGTTCAGTAGGAATAGATCGAATTTGGATGGATTTATTGAAAAAAGAACTGGTTTCAGGGAATTTTGAAATAAAATAACGATATGAACATCTAGTAATCAATTATTAATGTTCATCATATATTAACGAATGTCAATCAAAATATTGTCACGATTCTACGAAGTTAAATGAAAACTAGTAATTGTCTGACGAAGGAGTCTGATTTAGACTGCGAAACGTTACGCTTCAATGTTCAAAGTGTTTTCTTCTTGTTCATTGTTAGGCAACAATTTCTTTTTGTAAAGTTTTGGCCCCTGACAAATTAGTGCTCAAATTTTTACGCAGGGGCCTTTCTTCTATTATTAAAAAATTTTACTTATTGTTTCTTGTTTCAGATACTGGGAGAGAAAACCCAAATTAAGTTTTCAGGAAAATGCAAAAACCTCCCAGACAATATTTCAATAGATTTTCAAAACCTTGTCTGAATTTTAATCAAGGCAGAATTTTCTTCTGATTTGTTGTTTTGTTTTTATCAGATATACAAATACCCCACACCCTTTTTGACACCCTGTATATTTATGACTCTTCCTGCCACTTTATAGCGCCAGCGCCTGTCAGTCTGCAATCTTATCTGCACACGTTACCGCATAAAAATTATAGTGGATATCTCCTAGGTCTCCCCGAAAATGGGAGTTTTAATGATAGCGTCTGGTTCGCCGGAACTGTATTTGTAGTAGTGGTAGTTATTGCCGGTGATGCCATAATTCTACAGTCAACCCCAAGTCTCGATAACGAGAGACGAAGGTTAACATTCCACTTAATGGCGATCGATATAACTTTTACCTCGATTTCAGGCTGGTGACGTTGTCGTAAAACGATAATCGATACATTTATGGCTACGTATCGTAAAAATGATTCACGACGTTTTATTGACATAGCTTCTCGACAGGTAGAGAACAGAGAGTATGATTCAGAATTTGAAAAAGGACGAATATCGCAAGAATTCCATGATAAGATGGCAAAAAGTAAAAAGATTGTGCCCAAATTCACTTCCAAATTTTGTGTGAAGATATAAGCCAAGTAGGCCCTCATTTATTATACATGGTTATTCACGAATATGCTCTATAGAATATTTTTAGGAAAGACACAAGTTTCAGAATTGAAATTCTAAAGGTGAGCTTCAAGTAAGAAGACGAATTCTCATATATTTTTTGAAGGTTCTAGGACTTCTGGTTTTTCCGGGTGACATAAACTTTCGTTTTTCAAATGGGATTACTCATTTTTCATTGCATAAATAGATTCTCCATTGAATTCTGAGTCATTTTGATTCCAAAAGTTCGAATTTTCAGGAGAAAATTCTCTTTAAATGAGGAAATACGAAAAAAAATCTAAAAATTGAACCCTGTTGAAATACAGACAGTTTCGAGGTTTTTTCATTAAAAATTATCATTTTTGAGAATCTCCGAGAAGAAAGGGTGATGCTTCTTTTCCGATAGCGTGAATTTCAGAATATGATACAGGAGTTCACATATTCTTTGTCGAAGTTAGAAGTGAAGAAACATCAAAAAATCGTTTTTGTCAAATTGGAACCCAATTTTGAAAGCATTTTTGAAATCTTCTTCAAAAAATAATAGGAGCATACGTCTAAGACTTTTATTCCAAAATAAATATTTTTCGAGATAATCAGGAAAAACGATTTTGTCCTCAATTTTCAGTCTCATTCCGAATGTGTTTTTTTACTGGAAAATAATTAGCGGTCGAGTGGAATTTCCGGAAATCTCTTTTATCGAAAAAGTATTTCCAAAAATTTCACTTCACCGCCAATTATTTTCCAGTAGAAAAACACATTCGGAATGAGATTGAAAATTGAAAACAAAATCCTTTTTCCTGAATATCTCGAAACATATTCATTTTGGAATAAAAGTCTTGGACCTATGCGCCTATTATTTTTTGACGAAGATTTCGAAAATGCTTCGAAAAAATGGGGTTCCAATTTGAAAAAAAAACGATTTTTTTTATGTTTCGTCACTTCTAACTTTGACAAAGAATTTGTGACCTCCTGTATCATATTCTGAAAATCACGCTGTCGGAAAAGAAGCATCAGCCATTCTTCTCGGAGATTCTGAAAAATGAGCATTGTTGATGAAAAAACCTCGAAGTTTTCTGTATTTCAACAGAGTTAAATTTTGAGATTTTTTTTTGTATTTTCTCATTTAGAGAGTATTTTCTCGGGAAAATTCAAACTTTTGAAATCAAAAAGACTCAGAATTTAAAGGAGAATCTATTTATGCAATAAAAAATGGGTCTTAGAACCTTCAAAAATTATACGAGAAGTCGTTTTCTTACTTGAAGCTTACCTTTAGAATTTCAATCCTAAATCTTGTGTCTTTCCTAAAAATATTCTATAGAGCCATATTCATGAGTAACACTGTATATTTTTAAATATAGATGACTTTCGCTTTCACCTAAATGGTCAACTTTCTCATTTCTAATGGAACACCCTGTATATTATGACTTCTTTGGATATATCTTCGAATGCCACAGTAATTTTAGGTATAATTCCCTATATTCACTGTTAAAAAAAAATTAGAAATGGGGCTTGTCGAACACTGAGGATTCAATAAAGACGCTATGCATTATCTTAGATGTATTCTTTGAAATGGGTTACCGAAAAGATATTCGACCACTCTGTAGTGAATATAATGTTTGGATATACTAGACGGTAAAATGAGAGTCTCAGTTGGAATTAAAAAAAAGCCAAACATTTGATTTTTTCATATGGAAACACTATTTTCCTCAATTTGTAAGAAAAAAATGAGCGGAGTCATTTAAAGGTTCCCTATATCTAAAATGTATCATTTCGAGAAATTCAGAAATACACCAATAGGCATTTTTACAAAACCATTTCAGTATAAATAAATCACAACAGAACCGATTTGTCTTATTAATGAATTTGTTTTATATTGCCACTGAGGGCGCCACATACAAATATTCACAGTGCTCACAATCCTTTCAAGTCAGGATTAAACCATAACTTTTCAGAGTGATATCTCAAAGAAGAATGGCGTTAATTATCAACAAATCCAT
The DNA here is from genome assembly GCA_038502775.1 of Hippodamia convergens. Lineage (NCBI taxonomy): Eukaryota > Metazoa > Arthropoda > Insecta > Coleoptera > Coccinellidae > Hippodamia > Hippodamia convergens. The sequence continues at coordinate 89,938,635 of CM076607.1, read as the reverse complement.
CATAGCTGATATTAATATTTCCTACGATAAACCAGATGTTGAAATTCAAGAACACTTCGCGCAGAGGGGAAGTGAGATGAGAAAAGTCTAAACAATGCACCGCTTGTCCATAACTAGAGTTGAACTTGGCCAGATTTCGGGCAGCCTTTAGAAATTCGAACCGGAAATAATATTGATTTCGCTGTTATCTTTCCGACGCCATTGATTCGCTACACGAGCATTTCTGAGAATTTCGACATCCTATCACACGCTGGAATCTATTCACAGATCCTTGGACATATCGATGGATAAGGTAATCGGAAAAATTACCGTGCCGAATCGGCATTTTTCAATATAAAGAGACTGAAGACTCTAGCAAAAAAAGTATAACCTTCCACACTTGTTAGGAAAAAAACTATAGAAAATACAATTTACCATAAATGCTGCACTCAGTAGAGTGTCTTTCAAACACAGCCTTCTGTAAAAATAAACTATACGAGTGCAACTTCCAATGAACATATGCCCAAGAGAAAGAAATGTATATCAAACGTGTTAACGACCTCTATTTGCGTGACATTCAGAAACAACATTAAAGGAATACCTTGTAAATCACTCTGAAATCGGGACGAGATAAAACGAACGTGCATGCAAGGAAATGACGAAAAAATATCCTTTTCGAATACGGTTGAAATCTGCAAAGAATTCAATGAATGTACAGTCGCAGATTGAATCGCTGTAATTACCCAAAAGTATTTTCACGAACAGAACGAAATCACTTTTAATACAAATGTCAAACAATGTTATACGTGTCACTACCTTATTTTGATAAACAGGCGAATTTGAAATAGTTATTTATGATATGAGTGTTAAAAGTGACATTTTATTTTGTGAGTGAAAAAGTTTGTGAAATGAGTAGAGCGAATTGAACGATTTCACGAACAAAATAAAATCTCTTTTAACACAAATACCATACAATGTTTTTTGTACAACTGCCCTATTTTGATACTGAAATGGGCGAATTTGCAATGACAATAAACTTCAAAATGCATTTTAATATTCAAATAATCAAAAGATTGTTATGAGTGGCAAACGTTGCCAACCAAAGACGCTGCCATTTAAATTTCGTTCCTGCCCAATTTTCGTCTTGGGTTTTTAACTGCTTAATATATTTGTCGAGAGTCCAATTATAAATAAAAGTGACGATTTGGTTGTTCCTCTGGATATTGAAGAGTCTGCAAGAAGAGCAAATCTGGAACTCCTACCTAAAAAATCTGTTCAGCAGTACGATATTGCATATAACAATTTCCTGGCCTGGTGTAATTCGAAAAATGTAGAAGGAAACTTCAGTGAAACTGTTTTCCTAGCATACTTAGAAAAAAAATCAAAAATATGCAGTTCATCAACTTTGTGGAGCAAATTTTCAATGATAAAGTCAAGCGCCCTTGTTAAAAATGGTGTGGATGTTACTAAATATTTTAAGGTAATAGCATATTTAAAATGGAAAAGTGAAGGATATCGTCCCAAGAAATCGAAAATTCTCACTCGTGAACAAGTTGAAAAGTTTATAAAGGAGGCACCAGATGAGAAATACTTGATGGATAAGGTTGCAACTATTTTCGGATTATTTGGAGCCTGTCGGCGTGAAGAATTGTGTAATTCATCAGTGGAAGACATCGAAATAACAAATAAATCATTGGTTATACAATTTCCAAATACAAAGACGAAAGTCAGTCGTACTTTCAGTATTATTGGGAAGTATGCAGACTATTTTCATAAGTACTTTGCACTGCGCCCTTCTGTCACCAAACATCGTCGTTTTTTCCTGAACTCCCCGTTAAAAAAATAAAATAAAATTGTTGTATCTGAATATTCTATATAGAAGGACATCACGATCAGCGGGACGGCTCTTCGGAGGAAGGATTTCCAAACACAAACTCCAACCTGAAAATAAAAAAAGCCAGAACAGCAAGAGAATTCAATTTATACTTCATCAAATTGATCTGAAATTTTCAACCCATTGCAAAAATGAATTTGATATATTGTGTATGGCTCTAATGCCATCTTGGAATTTATAAATCGAACAATTATTAATTAGGTGTTCAACTGTTTCCTCTGATTCACCACATTCACAATTAGGACTATCAACCGAATTCCACTTGAAAAGCATGCTGTTGGTACGACCATGACCTGTTCTTATTCGATTAAGAAGGGACCATATTCTCCTGGGAAGGTTAAAACCAGGAACTTTATTCGATGGATCAGATATTAGATCTTTATTAGATAAAGAACATACATCCCATTCCGATTTCCAGATTTCGTTGTAGCTGAAGTTCGAATTCAGAAAGTTATTCGACCAAATAGGTTTACGAGATTTCAGTCTTGGAATTCTATTTTCTGGAACGTAGGAAAGTATCTGAAAAGAATCCGGAAATGAATTGAATTTATTCCAAGAATTCCAAGTTGTAATGATTATTGAATATTGATAATAAAATTTTGCAATTGCTGAATTTTTCTCATCTGATTTCATCATAAGAAAATGGAGTGTTATATTTTTAACACTAATATTAAAAATAATTTCAACACGCTTCCACGTGAACAATCAATTTTAACATTGTTGGTGTCATTAAAAGTGTCACTTTTAATGGCAGCTGTACAAAAAGAAAACATTCACAATGCATCTTAATATTCAATAATCTGTGAATGTCAAACACCGGGGTTACAAACAAATGCTGTCATTTAAATGTTTGTCTACACTTCGATGGAATATATTCAATATATCATTAACCTGTCGGAGCATTTTCTACAGCATACCTTCAAAACTATGGGGCTGAACTGTTCAATGTGGTCCACCCTGGTATAATGTGTTATACATTTTCGAAACGGAAGAAAAAGATGATTCTTTACGAGGCATTTCAATATATTGTTTTCATAGGAAAAAATACAACTTATGATATAGCTCAGCAAGGAAACCTCTTGGAAAAAGACATAGACTGGATTGCTATGAAAAAAGTGTTTGTAATATGTTTTCATTTCAACATCCTAGCATAAACAGAAACGGAGATAATGGCCAAAGTTGAAATCGCCCAAATTTCAATTTTGACCTATAACTCGAAAATAAAAGAAAATAGAGGAATGCAGTAGATGGCATTATTAGTTTCCCTAAAAAAGACGACCGTAATGTGCCATTCATTTTCCTCTATCTCGTTGGGTTAAAAGGTTGTACTTCAGGTATCACTAATTTTGCCTACCCTGTACACCTCTGGCATTTCTCTTTTATTATTACTTTCATTTAAACAAAATTCCTACTTGTAGTGTTTTGATGCGGAAAATATATCAAATCCAAGAGCGTATTTCATTTGATTCAAAACAAAGTGTAGATGAAAAATAGAAACCTGATAAAGCCCTACTATTGTTTTGTCGATTAGAACGATTTTTTCTGAGCTCGACGAAGTCGATATTGAATTTAATACGCTCATCATTACAGTTTTCTGTATTCAATAATTCAGCGCCCCCTGATTGTCAGATCTGCGAATCTAGCCAAAAATAGTACCACAGATAAAGGGGTGTTCCCTATCTTTCCAACTCTTTGCTCCAGACTTTACTCCGACCCATTTCTTAATCTTTCCAACGAAGGCCAGACGTCGTGTTCCAACAAAATGATCGTTTCGAAACGGGTCAATTGTTGTGCGAGCCTTTATTGAGCCGTTCCTCTCCCTCACTTCAAGGAACGATTTTATCGCGTATTTCGTTTTGTAAATTACGTCCGATTCCTAATATAGATTGCAACATAATACGGCCATGAGAGGCGCCAAAGAGTCGACAACCAGCAATCGTTCAGCCCCCATCAAAAGGGGTAAATATAGAAACCATAACAACGGTTGACCGACCACCCGTAATATCGTTTTGCCACTGGTATGGTCGCGTTTACCGCAACGCTACGTAGGAATGGTTAATGACTTTGTGAACTGGATTCCTAGCTGCGGACATACATTGCTTATCGCTTCATTGGATATTGAATTGCCGCAACGCAAATTCACCTACGTATCGGGCCTTTCAACGGGAGGAAAAGAGATTGAAATGTCACGGCGACAATATTTGACACGGTAGAACTGTCATCGGGTGACATAAGGTTTCTTCGGGTTCGCAAAACCGATTTACTCAAGATCAGGATGTAATCTATGGATTTCTAAACTTCAGAATAGTCGGGAAGCGAATCATTACAAAGGTCAGTTTCTTGTTTCTTTTTCTACACATAGCATTTCTATCACATATTATAAAGAAGGAAGATTGGAAACGAAGCTACCAGTTACGTGAGCGCCATCTATGCTCTCAGAGGTCAACTAGGATTTTGAAATATAATTGATCAGCAGCACACACCGAAGAAGTTTTTGTCGGTTTCTATAGATATTTCAATGAGAAAGAAATGGATAAAGTTCATGAAGAGCTTGGAGAGATATTGAATTAAAAATCTGCTTCAAATTATGCACTGCAAAAGTTCTGTCAAACTCATAAAAAATCGCAATAAAGATAGATGATAGTATATTCTAAAACAAGTTGCAGAATAAGCTCCTTTTCCCATACAAATGCATGAGTGTTGGAATTGCCTTCTGCAACGAGTATCAGACGATATTTTGTCTATTTCAGTCAAGTTTTGTGAAATACTCTCGATTTTCAAATCAAAATTCAGATTAGTGACTTTTGTATTGTATCTTGGCAGTTGGTGTGACTTAGGTAATTTGGCAGATTACGGAATTTGAATCGATTTGATTTGAAAATTGATAGGATCGGAGGTCAGTACTGACAACCACAAAACGAAAAATTTAACTGAAAACAATGCTGTAATGAGTTTCATTACAGCACTACTTTCAGTACTTTGAAGAACTCATTACGATACTGAAATTGAGAAATAATATTATGTTCATTTTGAATTATCATGAAGAAATCATTGCATTTCAATGGATCGTCATGTTTTTTTTTGCTTAGGTTTAGTAATTTTCCTCTTCCAGTTGAGGGCATGCAGGGTTAGTCTTTGCCTTGTACATATATTTTAACGGGACATTCCATGGATGTCCAATGAACACTTTCTGATTATACCATTTTTCGAATCCTGCTCGGTTGAAATTATAAAGGTTATTGAAAATGCAAAAAAAAAAAAATTTTCGAAAATCTGTCGTGAATGATTTCATCGAATGAAATGATTTTCAGAAAATAGGTTTTCGTTGATTGTGGTAATAACTCTGCGAAAACAAAATTAAACTCACTTTTTCAATTTTTTCATTATGACCGTAAACTTCCATAATTTCACCAGAAATTGATTAATATTTGGTCATTTTCAAAATTAAAAGTATTCTTCATGAAATCTTCAGAAATTTTTAGAGAAATCTATCCCTATCAATTTCAAAAAAAATCTATATCAGTGCATGGCATGGCTCATTATGAAAGTTTAAAATGGCTATATCCTCTTCTTTTGTCTGAATCGGAAAAAATGGTACACAAAAAAAAAGTATTTTTTTCACCCCAAGAATCTACTGTTGAAATAGACTGATTTCCCATTTTAGAAGAAAATATATTTTCAATCTCGAAATTCCCTAGAAAATATAACTTCTCAACCACGCCTCTATTAGTCTATCAATGCCATGTGTCAGTGAACTGAAATGACACATTTCGCGGAGGTTGATAACAAAAACATGAATGTTTATTCGGAGAATATTCCATGCAAAATAAATTTGTTTGCAACTCTCGAATGAGTAAGGAGATTAAGAGTCATAATGAGTTTTCGATAAATAACACACATTTTATTCGTCACTCATTTATCTCGGAGTCGATCGTAGAATGAAATCTGGTTAAAAAAGCGGACAATCCTTTTTTCTCCAGAAAAGCGATTGGAAATGAATTCGCAGTGATAACAAACTCTATGATTAGGCAGGGTCTTTTAACAAAGAGCAAGTAGTCCTTTTAGCGTTAAAAAAGTATTGTCCATTCTGATCATTTTTCCGTACAATGTTTTGAGATATCATGAATAATAATTTTATTTTGAGATTACTTCCAATCAAAACGACTCAGTATTTCCTTCACAACATTCTTTAATAAAACATTACACATGGATGTAGAAAACCAGGCTTTTAACGTAATTTGAATGTAAGTTCCGAGTCTTTGAATCTTTAATTTAATTTTCTGCTAATTGTGTGTTTTGTGACTCTGACCACTATAAGAAAATATTTTCTCGATAACAAAGATTTCCAAAAATTTCACTTGACCGCTAATTATTTTCCAATAAAAACACACATTCGAAATGAGATTGAAAATTGAAGACAAAATCGTTTTTCCTGAATATCTCGAAAAATATACATTTTGGCATAAAAGTCTTGGACGTATGCTTCAGCATTTTTTGACGAAGATTTCAAAAATGCTTCGAAATAATGGTGTTCCAATTCGAACAAAACGGTTTTTTGATGTTTCGTTACTTCTAACTTTGACAAATAATTTGTGACCTCCTGTATCATATTCTGAAAATCACGCTAGTCCGAAAGTCCTAGAACCTTCGAAAAATATACGAGAAGTCGTCCTCTTTTTTGAAGCTCACCTTTAGAATTTCAATCCTGAATCTTGTGTCTTTCCTAGAAATATTCTATAGAGCTATATTCGTGAATAACCCTGTATAGAAATAGGTTCGTTTAATGAGCAGAAACAGTTAATTCGATATCGATTGAAATGTCTTTTAAATTATTCTGCGTTTTCCTAAATTTGCATGGAATTTTACTTCAAGTCCGTGAAACAAAATCGATAAAAAAATTCAATTCATGCAGCAGCATTTATATTATTTGATTATGTGCAAGAAACTGGCAGTGGAACTATATTTTCTTTTACCATGCCACTATTTTCTGACGTAGATTTCATCTGAGCAATAAAAAAATGGGTTCCCATTTGAAAAAAATGAGAATTGAGATTTTTGTCATGTCTTTGAATGACATGACTTTCCTTAAAATATTCTTTAGAGCCATATTCGTGAATAACCCAGTTTATATTTTTCTTAATCTAAACAAAATTGTGTTGTGATTTGAAAAATTGTTCGTTAATGTGGCTTGTTTTTTCAACGTCATAATAAATGACCATTTCCCTATACCACTGTGAAATTGCGAACAATTACTTCGTCGTGGATTCCAGAGTTCAAAAAGGTCATCCATAACTGGGCAGTTAACATCGGACACGGTCCCCGATCAACAGAATATCCTGTCCATCATCCACCACAATATCATTTCCGCTTACAACGCTCGGTGCTCAACAAATCAGTCATTGTCATATTTCCGACATGATTCAACGACGAACGTGAATCTACAAGTGGTCCATTTGATTCTTACGACTCCGATAATAGGCCGGATGCGTCCGAGATAAGAACTAATAAATCTCGAGAAGGGCGTGCTAGTTGAACGCATTCAATTTGTATTGATTCAATTTTTTCTAGCCGATCGTGGGAGGAGGTTTATCGCATCTTTTGACGGTTCTTCGATATTACGTTTGTAATTCAGAAGTAGGCATGTATAGCTTACAGTTGAGAAGGTCACTGCCAAAATTTCTATATTTGGTCTTATGACAGACATTTTTTATTTAATTTTTTGTAACATAAGAAACTTTGAGAACCAATTTGTGGTGGTTTATTTTAAACAAACACTTATGTAAAGTCATTATTCCATGTCTGTCATTTGCAGTGATGGTCGAAACGATAAGAGAGAAGACTTCAGACCTCAGACTGTTATACTAGATTTTTTTTTCATCATTATATACAATACTAGAAATAGAGACAACTTCTTTGTTGATACATTCCGGACAAACTCGGCATCGGGATCCATTCTGATCAAAGGTTAATTTAATATAATGGTTTACCCTATGAGATAAAAAAAATGTAGAAATTATAAATCATTCAAAAAACTGTTAAGTCAATATGTGAAGGAGCATTACTAATTTATTGATAATTATTGTTGTTATAACTGTTGTAACTAGTTATATAACTAATGAAGAGAGTTATTATTGTTATTATTTGATCATGTTTATATGGAATGTTCAAGTAGCAGAGCTGAATTCAATGTGAAAGCATCAGAGAAAATGGAATGTCATATTTGGGCCCATTGCAGCGTTTTTTGTTCAAATATCCGTGTACGTTCTTTCAAATCAAAAATGCAAAACTTCATATTCTGATAATGTGGTCCTTAGGGATTTTTTTTCGGTGAATCAATTAAGCTCATCAGATTTTGGGTCCGATGGAGCTTTATGCAAGATATGAGGTCCATCTTTGATTTTTGAACGAAAAACGCTGCGTAGGGTCCAGAAATGAACAAAAAAAATGTTGGAATAAATCATCTATAACTTTTGTTCCAGTTTTTTTTATTTTAAACTGTTTTCGAGATAGAGGGCAGTGAGTGCCCAGTGTTTTATTATGTCGTGTATCATTGAAGCCCAGTCGGTAGTCTCGTTCAAATATAATATCGTCGGTCCAATCCCAAAAGTCACGAATGTGCTTTCCGCCTATGTGCAGTATGTCGCAATAATATTCATAGTTTCAAAGCCAAAATCGAGAAAGAGTTTGCTTTTCCCCTCTCTCAATTGTAGCCTAGTGCCACAAAATGAAATCTCTATTTATAGCACTGTCTTAAATTTTTAAAACGCGCTTTTCCCGAAACAAAATCTTTTTTCCTGAATATTCCGAAAAATATTTATTTTGGAATAAAATTCTTGGACGTATGCTCCTATTATTTTTTGACGAAGATTTCGAAAATGCTTCGAAATAATGGGGTTCCAATTTGAAAAAAAACACGATTATTTGATGTTTCGTCACTTCTAACTTTGACAAAGAATTTGTGAACTCCTGTATCATATTCTGAGAATCACGCTATCGGAAAAGAAGCATCAGCCTTTCTTCTCGTAGATTCTCAAAAATGAGAATTTTTAATGAAAAAACCTCGAAGTTGTCTGTTTTTCAAGAAAGTTCAATTTTGGGAAATTTTCTGGAAATTTCCTCATTTAAAGAGAACTTTCTCGGGAAAATTCAAACTTTTGGAATTAAAAAGACTCAGAATTCAATGGAGAAACTATTAATGCAATAAAAAATGGGTCTTCCCGTTTGAAAAACGAAAGTTGATGTCACTTCCGGAAAAACCGGAAGTCCTAGAACCTTCAAAAAATATACGAGAAGTCGTCTTCTTACTTGAAGCTCACCTTTAGAATTTCAATCCTGAATCTTGTGTCTTTCCTAAAAATATTTTATAGAGCCATATTCGTGAATAACCCTGTTTATTTTTAAATATCGCTGACTTTCGCTTTCACTGAGAATGGTCTTATTTCTAATGGAACACCCTGTATATTATGACTTTTTCTGATATATCTTCGAATGCCACAGTAATTTGAGGTATCATTCCCTATATTCACTATTTAAAAAAAAATACAAATGGAGGCTTGTAGAACACTCAGGATTCAATGGAGACGCTATGCATTATCTTAGATGTGTTCTTTGAAATGGGTTACCGAAAAGATATTGGCATTGGACTGACGATATGTCATCCGCTTGTATGAAACTAGACTTAGAAAAACACTGCGCGCTCACTGCCCTCTATCTCAAAAACAGTTGGAAGTACAAAAAAACTTTTCGAACAAAAGTTGTAGAAAATTTATTCCTCTACACTATTTATAACAGATAAAAGTAGAGAAAATCTGATAGGAACCGAGATATTCGAAAAAACATGCAAAAAGTCGTTTTTTAGAAATTTGACCCTTAGAATTTTATGGACGCGAGCACCCTACAGTCGAAAGGGTTTGGGACAAATTTTGAGATGTCAAAATAAAGGCTTTCTCAAGTTTACAGCCAATAATCTCGAATTTCGAGGTGAAAACCCTAAAATGACTGGACTGTTATAGAGGACAGCGAATTCGGGATGCACATTTACGAATGAAACACAATGTACAGGGTGGACAAAATTGGTGATACCTGAACTACAACTTTTTAACCGAACGTCTTCTTCAGAGAAATTGATAATGCCATCAACTGAATTCCTCTATCTTCTTTTGTTTTCGAGTTATAGACCAAAATTGAAATTTGGAAGATTGCAACGGTCATTATCACCGTTTCTGTTTGAGCTAGGATGTTGAAATGAAAACTTTATACAGACACTTTTTCATACCAATCCAGTATCTATTTTATTTTTCCCAATGGGTTTCCTTACTAAGCTATAACATAAAGTTTTGTTTTTTCTTATGACAACAATAGTTTGAAATGACTTAGAAAGAATTATCATTTTCTTCCGTTCTGGATAATGAATAATAAATACAGGGTGGGCCACGTAAAACAGGCCCATATTTTTGTGAATGAGCTTCACAAATGCTTCGACAGGTTGATCTTTCGACACCAAATAGAAATTGTTCAGTCTATTCATCATGAATAGAATTGCAAAACCTTCGCAGTGATATGTCATTTGAACCCTATGGAGATTTTAGATTCTGGAAGGGGCTGCCACCCCTATTAGGGGTACGATCATATAGACCCCCGACCTCGCAGTCAAAAGATTAACTTGTCTTTAGCATATTCTAGAGCTTACTCACGGAAATATTGGTCAGTAGGTAATGTTTTACGTGGGCCACCCTGTATAATGTGTTATATATTTTTGAAACCAAAAAAAAATCATAATTCTTTCTGAGTCATAATAAACTATTGTTTCATAAGAAAAAACACAAATCCATGTTATAGCTCAGCTTCCCATGAAAAAAGTGTCTGTATAATGTTTTCATTTCAACATCCTAGCACAAATACAAACAGAGATAATCACCAAAGTTGAAATCGCAGAAATTTCAATTTCGGTCTATAACTCGAAAACTAAAGAAGATAGAGGATTGCAGTTGATGGCTTTATCAGTTTCCCTGAAACATACGAAGTAATGTGTCATTCATTTTCCTCTACCTCTTTCTATCTGGTGGTTTCTAGTGTGCATATGGCATCATTCTGCTTCAGTAAGAACCCCTTTTTCCCAAAGAATGACGAGCAGTTTCGCACAATTATAAAATACACAATTGAGGATACCTTTTTCGAATAAACCAACCCAAACGGATGTAGAACAAGCTCTGATTCCCTTCTGTCTAATGCTACTTCCTGCGGAAGGTTAACGTTCCTCCTCAACGTATACAGAGTCGGTCCCGTAAAACTGGCTTAATTATCGCCGTCATAATCTGTTTCCATTGGCTGCTGTTGAGATGGCACAGTGTAAACACATGCTAATGAGACCTTTGTTTATGTTTGGGAGCGAGTAGAACGAGCAATCCAGAAACGCTTACTTTGTTTTGTGTAGCATGTCACATTCGACGCCTTATAGTCTACAGGGTGCCTAATATCGCCCGAGAAATCGTCTCATAATTCGGTAAAGCTCAAATTGAAACATTAATTTTCCGAACAGATTTCAATTATGATCCGAACAGGCTATAAAGTAGAAATAAATAAACCGAATTTTGTACTTTTAACCATGTAATGTCTGAAACATGGTTAAAAGTACAAAATTTGATGTATTTATTCGTCATAACCATGTACAGGACTATTCTCCTCAAATATAAAGTAGAAAGTTTCTTTTTTCTGATAGCGTCAAGCTCACTTGAGGAACTGTACAAGGTGGGCAAAATTGGTGATACTTGAACTACAACTTTTTAACCGTGAGAGATAGAGGAAAATGAATGACACGTTACGGTGGTCTTTTTTAGAGAAACTGATAATACCATTAACTGCATTCCTCTATCTTCTTTTGTTTTCGAGTTATAGGCCAAAATTGAAATTTGGGCGATTTCAACTTTGGCCATTATCTCCGTTTCCGTTTGTGCTAGGATGTTGAAATGCAAACATTATACAGGCACTTTTTCATAGCAATCCAGTAGCGTACTGTGTTTTTTCCGAAGAGGTTTCCTTGCTGAGCTATAATATAAAATTGTGTTTTTCCTTATGGAAACAATAGTTTGAAATGGCTTAGAAAGAATCGCCATTTTTTCCTCGTTTCAGAAATATATCATACATCATACATCGCCCTCAGATTCATTCAGATATCATGAAAAATTGTATGTGAAATTTGAATTATTGAGTATTAAGTAGGCTGAATCACAGAATAATATGTCTCTACGCATGGTGTCATTATTATTTTGCGATTGAATACTTGATTCAATTCTCCGTGGTTTGATCTCTGTTCAGAACAACTCTCAATTCGAAGTAATTATTGCCGCTAAAATAAAACATTCTTAAATATCAAACCACGGAAAATTGAATCAAAAATTGAATGGCAAAGTAATAATGACCCCCATGAGTAGAGAAATATTATTCTGTAATTCAGCCTACTTAATACTCAATAATTCAAATACAAACTATATTTTTCATGATATCTGAATGAATCTGGGGCGATGTATGATATATAATATATTTCTGAAACGGGAAAAAAATGGCGATTCTTTCTGAGCCAATTCAAACTATTCTTTCCATAAGAAGAAACACAAGTTTATGTTATAGCACAACAAGGAAACCTTTTGGGAAAAAACAAGGTACGCTACTGGATTGCTGAGAAAAAAATGTCTGTATAATGTTTTCTTTTGAACATCCTAGCACAAACAGAAACGGAGATAATGGCCAAAGTTGAAATCGCCCGAATGTCAAATTTGGCCTATAACTCGAAAACAAAAGAAGATAGAGGAATGCAGTTGATGACATTATCAGTTTCTCTAAAAAAGACCACCGTAACGTGTCATTCATTGTCCTCTATCTCTCACGGTTAAAAAGTTCTAGTTCAAGTATCACCAATTTTGCCCACCCTGTACACTATGTCCTATTTTGGTTGAGACTGCACTGTATCTCTGCTATTATTGAAGATAGGGGACATGCGACCCTGTATCACATTTTTGTAAAACTTTTGAATCCACAAACAGAAATATTCCAACTACTTATGTTCCTGAAATGATATTTTTCAAACGGAACACCCTATATATTTCTAAGTCAAATTTTTACAATTATTTTTCTGAATACATTGATGTATCACAACCTAATCTTAAATAAATTTTAGCTTCAAAAATCAGAAATCTCTTTATTTATGTTTGTTTTTTCAAAAGTATGCCATGAATTCTCCCACTCATGCATAAAAGTTGTACATGTGTCAAAAAATATTAATTTCAATATTAATATTTTTTTTGTTCACAACATTTTTGAGTTTATGTTTAAAATATAATGAAATAAATAGGTTTGAGTCACATAGCGTTTTATAAAAATAATAATCAAATGCATTTGTGAAAGAATTCAAGGCCTTCTGTTAAAAAAAAACAAACACAAATGAGGATTTTTCAAGCAAAATTCATTAAAGATCAGGTTGTGATACATCAATGTAATCAGAAAAATTATTGCAATTTGACGTTAAAATATACTTGAAAAATACCAAGTTTGTGCCCAATCTCAAAAACAGTGCTCGAAGAAAAACATTTAACTACGCCACTGACTATTATGTAAAAATATCTATTATAAGCAGTTTTCATTTTTTTCAAATGTTATACAAGGCCTGAGAAATAATAACAACTCCAAAAGTGAACATTTTCGTTTTCACCCTGTATTTCAAAATACAAATCAAAATACAAAAATAGTGGGAATATTTTTGTTTGAGGATTCAAAGGTTTTACAAAAACCTGAGATACAGTGCAGTCTCACCCAATTTGGGACACAGTGTACAGGGTATCCCAAATTGCTTGATTCTGGCTGTTTCTGGTACTTCTAGACTAATAGATACGTAAAAACGTAAAAAATGTTGGAATGAGTCTTGGGCTCAATTTTCGTGAAAACACCATCAGTGGAAACCGTTTCATGATGTCTTAATTTTTTTCATATCGATATATTATCGATTTCGGGAATGTGCCACAACTTTTTTATTTACGAAAATATCTGAAAACGATAAATACTTTCTATGGGCACTTTTCCACTGGAAATGAGACAGTTCTTCGAATTTTTCTTAAATCATGCACTAAGCGTGGAAAAAAAACCTTTTTTTTAAACGAACACACGTTTTTCATCTTATAACATACAAAAATTATAGGTAAAAAATATTGAAAATAGTGTCTTAGTCCTAGTGAAAAGGTGCTTGTTTAAAGTTTCAATCTTTTTCAAATATTTTTGAAAATGAAAAAGTTATGTCACATCTGCGAAATCGACAAGAAATGAAAATTTTGTCATATCTTCAGAACAAATGAAGATATCGTGAAACGGTTTCCACTACTGGTGTTTACACGAAAATTGAGCTCAGAACTCCTTTCAAGATTTTTACCTATCTAGTTCTAGTTTACAAGTAACAGAAACAGCCAAAATCAAGCAATTTGGGATACCCTGTACAAAAAGCAATATATTTAAATTTGATAGCACTGAAGCTGGGAATTCTTTGAGATATTTTGACAGAACGATCACTTGTCCTTACTACCACTATAAATGTGTGTTCGAGAATAGAAACAATGGTGTTCAATCTCAAAGAATTGTAGTTCCGTGAAAAATGTTTTTATTAGCATTCGAATGAAGGTTTCGTATTGAATTTTTTATATACGCCACTGGAAAGATCCGAAATATGCTAGAAACATAATTAACTTTCAACAAGTCTTGTGGCAGATTCAAATTGCATCGAAATATCTTCAACAACCTAGGAGTTTTTACAAAAAAAGTTAATTGGCTCTTAACTCAGAAGATTGTCCTGTTTATGCCTGTAACCCTATTGTTTCTTAGCAAGAAATCTGAAAAGAATACCAAGAAAACATTCACCTTCAGTGACAATGAAGTTGATTGTTTATCCACACATAAATGCTCAACGAAAAAGAAGTGAACTCTGGCGTTATTGATTGAGCTATGCGACCAGTTGCGCAAATAATGTGTTGAAAACAGCATAGAAAAACAAATGTTATATTGAAGCGCAGTATTTGTAGAGGCTGTAACTTCATTAATTTCATGTAAACATGTTTTCCATTATTTATGAAGCAGTGTTATGGAATGAAGCACCTCGTTGTCTGGAATCGTGAAACTATCAGCATTATTCACGGATCTAGAACATCGGAGTGATAATGGTACCACAAAATTTGGAATTCAGATGTTAGCGAAATCATAAAAGTTAATTTGTTTGATTGTTACATGAATAAAACTAAAACAACGAATGTATGCTAAGAGGCAGCATTATCACCTTTGAATCTGATCGAAAACTAAATCATTCTTTACTCTTGATATTTATTCATAATTTCATTGAAATATCTGTTTTTTTACCCATTAATTTCAGCGTCATACATATTTCCATGAAAGTTTTTGGAGTATACAGGGTGAGTATTTGATCTGTACATTTATTCGAACGGAAGATTCCTAAGGACGAAAGAAACACTTTTTGTTTTTACCACTTTTCCTGATTCCGCTCGGTTTTAAAGATACAGGCTGTTGAAAATACACGAAAATAATTTTCAAAAATTTCTCGTGAATGATTTTATCGAATGAAATGGTTTTCGGTATTATACGTTTCCATTCATTTGGTGAATCTCCTATTAGGGGTACAACTTTGCTGTAGCGATAAATGGTAGTTGAAATAAATAGATCTTTAGATGTCATACAAATACGCTTTGTAAACATAACGCCATCGAAATATTAGTCGTTTTGTGTCTGCGGAAAAGCTTTAGTGGCGACATAGCTCACTCCGAAAATTTTAAATGACTATGCCTCTGGGCTGAATCGAAAAAATCTCAAAAGAAGAAATTATTTCTTTTGACCTTGGGAATCTACCGTTAAAATATACAAGGTGTACCAAGTTCGTCGGTCTATTAGACGTTTCTGGTGAACTGGACCTATTTGAAATCTGAAAATTGGGATTATGATATTGTTTGACATCTACCGAGCTAAAATATTCTTGGAGCTTGACCACTTTCAGTAATAATTTCATTTTTCTATTTTTTTTTGTTTTCGAATTCGATAGAGTATTCAATAGTGAATACATTTGTATTCAAATCGTTGAATTCGTCATAATACTTTCCAAAAAATCGAGAAAAAACTGAACAAAAAAAGAAGATAAGAGTATTTGGTATTATGTTTGTTATTCCTAATCTAGATATCTTAAGCACAAACCCTTTTCACATTTTTGAAGTCGAAGATTGTGGAAATACTGTACATTTTCAGTCTTTTGAAAAACTCGTCAAAGAGTGTTCCCAATGTTGGGTCAAAAATTGGGATCATGAATGGCCCATAACTTTCGTTTTTCAAATAAGGACCCTTTTTTTTATGATTGCGATGGATTGTGCAAAAAAAAATTATGATAATGTTTCACCATGTTAATGCTCCTAAAATTAATAATTCGTGAGTTATTCAGGATTTCCTGATTTCATGTCGTACGTAGCGTCAAATTCATAGAATCTGTTTCATATCAATAAGGACCTTGGTCATGGATGATAAATTATTCCAATAACTCACTAGTGACACACCTCTCTTCTGAATTCATTTATCATTCTTGATATAGAACAGATTTCATGAATTTGACGCTACGTACGACATAAGATCAGAAAATCCTGAATAACTCAAGAATTATTAATTTTAGGAGCATCAACATGTTAGAACATTATCGTCATTTTTCTTCGCAGAACCCAACGCAATCATAAAAAAATAGGGTTCTAATTTGAAAAACAAAAGTTATGAGCCAATCTTGATTCCAATTTTTGACCAAACATTTGGGATACCCTGTGACGGATTGTTTAAAATTCTAGAAATGTACAATATATCCACAATCTTCAACTTCAAGAATATGAAAACGGTGGGTGCTTAAGATATTCAGAATAGGAACAACAAACGTGATACCGAATACTCTTATCTCCCTTTTTTTCTTCACTTTTTTCTCGATATTTTGAAAAGTATTTTGACGAATGCAATGATTTGAGTATACGAATGTATTCAGAATTGCATACTCTATCAAATTCGAAAACAAAAAACAGAAAAAAAAAATTGTTGGAAATTTTTTCCCACTTCCTGTATAACTGAAAGTGATCAGGCTACAAGAATATTTTAACTCGGTAGATAATGCCAAACAATTACAGAATCCGAATTTTCAAATTTCAAATAGGTCCAGTTCTCCAGAAAAGCCTAATAGGCTGTCGAACTTGGTACACCCTGTATATACAAGTCAAAGATTCACTAAATGCACTGTGTTAATCACGTCGGTAGATGCCTAAACATTCGAAGAAAATGTTAGCAAAAATTCAAATCTCAAATTTTTTTTAATTTTTCATGTAATTTTTTTAATGGTTCATTAACCGAAAAATGCGCATTTCACGAAGAATACTTTCTCGAACATGGCAAACTATTCATTGATAATAGTTCATGAATAACGAAAAAAATATAATGCGTTAGTTTCCACAAGCTGAAATAGTAAATATCGCCAAGAAAGTCCGCAAAAATTACTTTTTTTGAAATATCTTCTTTCCAGGACCTCAAACATTCCAGGACCTTAACATTTATCATGAAAGTGGTGGAGCATAACATCTACAAATTTTTTCCGGAGCTATTTCTTCTAAGAAATTCGAAAAAAGTTTCTTCATCACTTTTATTTTTTCTTGGACAAAAATTGTTTTATATGATTGTGCCGATTAGAATTTAAGTAAAATTAAAAGTTTTTCACTCCTATGGAGAAAATAAGAAAAATCAGTGGATTGTACAATATAAAAATCAGTATACTTGGCAACAGTGCTTGTTTCGGTAGAAAAAAAAACATGCTGGAGACACTTTTTTCTGATTTCTTTATTTTTTTGGGGTGAATTAGCGGGATATTCGTGAAAATTAGAACTTTTCTCGACAATTGCACAATTTTTTTAATGTTTTCTTCGCAAAAGAGGAAGAGTGCTAGGCTGACCTTTTTCTTTCATTTTCATAATTTGCTGAAAAATATTTACGGCACAACACAGGACAAATTTAGCACAAATCTTCTAATTCATTTGTGAGAAGAAAAAACAAAAATGCTGCGCTATCTTTTTTTTACGCATGGTCCTTTCTTCTACTATTTGAAAAATTCTAATTGATTTTTGTTTGAGAAAATCTTTAAAAACAGGCAATGACCTCTCATAAAATATTCCAATAGATATAAAAACTCGGAATTGTCATTTTGACAATTTTCAAAATGCAAATAATAATTGTTTTGTTTGAGTGGTCTATACAATAGAGTGGATTCATTGGCCACTGTCCCAGCTTCTGTAACATCCAAGGCAACACCTGTCTTCCCGAGAATCCCAATAACACGCTCTACTATACACCGACAAATAAACTAACGATCGTGTTTTTTCAACAATTTTTTACGCAGCTCCGCAACTTTCAATCATTATTTGCGAATGCATTATACACCCCTCCCCTTTTATATTGACATGAATGACTCATAACGATGTTTGGAATTTCCGCCGGAGCGTGATTCAGCCAGTGCAGTGCGCCGGGGCAGGACAGACACATTTTTTAGTCGATTTTAACAAACTCCGAGCTTCACGTGGAAGTGAAACTCGGCTTTGTATTCTAACGAGAAATTAATTGGATCAGAGTCGGACTAAATCACACAGACTTTTACCTGTCCGTTTCTTGTATGCATTTACCAACCGGAACATAACTTCCGAATGATATATTTATCGTTGTTGCTTGGCACCGTAACTGTATTCAGATCTGTTTTTATGATCGCGAATTATTAGCTATGAAAGCGGAAGCATATACAGCTTGTTTCGAGTAACGTGGATCATTGTTCAGGCAATTGTGTTTGTTAATTCCTCGTTGAATTGAGGATATGTATTACATTTTTTTTGAGTATGGCGTTTTTCGTTGCCAGACCGTCTGAAGCATCCTTTTACTGCCTACAGAACACACTCAAAATAAATGAACTACTGGAAAATATCAAGAGATCAAAAAAAATCAAGACTTTTTGAGCAATTTTCAACGAGAAAAATGGTCGTACAAGAAATAATAAAAAAGGAAATTATGGCTCTGGGTTTCTTGTTTTTCGATTAAAACTTCAAAATTTTGTGACGTCAGTAGTTTTCGAGTAATATTAGAAAAACCAGCAGAACAAAAAAATTCTTAAATTTTTTTAGGTTTTTTTTTTGCTTAACAGTTATAATGATCAGATACTTCGTTCATTCAGCTTCAATTTCTTTTTTTATAGACCTTGATGCTCATGGAAATATCGTTCAAATGAAAAAGGATCCTTTTGTCTTTGATTATCGATACCTCAGCAACCAATGATCGCACAGAAAGTTGAAGGCAGGTTGAATGAATTCCCTTTAACGGCTATTCATTGCCTTTTCGAAAAATTAAAGGATTCTATCCTTCCAGTTCACATGCTTATATCCTCTTTCACTCTTTGCGATTTTCACAGGGCCTAAATCAGGGCCCTCACGCAAGTTTCTCTGAGTGATGGAAACAATTTTTTTGCGATTGTGAGTAGAGATATTCCAAGAAAGAGAAAAAATTAAAAAACGAAAGAGTGAAACATGAAGAGCCCGCATAAGTCCGAAACCGGTTTATCTCTCTTTTCAGTGACAAATTCTGTTTTCATCCCTAAACTCCTCATGATGAAGGTTCTGTGAGCCTATAAATTGAAGATGGTGTTCATTTCGATTATAGCTATTTTCAATTTATTTATGTTTCGTAAAAGTCTTCGGTTGTTTTTTGTTTTTTAAATCGAGTTTCAGATTCGTTACAATTGGAATGTTACTGATGATTATTTTAATCGAAAGGCTGAAGGACTTCGATTGATGGCCTTTTTGAAAATATAAAGTATTTTCTTCTCTCTCTTTCAATCGAAATTCCTTCATACAGGGTGTTCATTTTTTTTCTTCCATTTTTTCCTCCAGCTGATGCCTGAGGCAGCTTAATTCAGTGGGGACCTCTCCTGAAATATAACTCCTGAAGATGCCAGGCCCTCAACTGGCGAAACGTCGAGAACTAATCGACGACGAAGGCCGAAATGCTCTAAAGAACAGGTTGCATCGTGAATTTCTTGTAATAAGGCAAATGAGTAGTGATAATTAACAAGTTTATAAATTTCAACAAAATTTGACAATTTTTTTTAGTTACCCTTCATTTTTTCATCGATCATAGTTTACTGAGAAAAATATAAATTTTTGACGCCCTGTGTTTCTGAAACGAACCAGGGGGACAAAATGGAAGAAAAAAATTTTTAATGAGAAATCTACAGTTGACTGTTGATACACTTATTTGCGAACACCCTGTACAAGATAGAGGCATCGATTTTCGAAATTTTCTTAATATAAATATTTTCTCTATTTCAGTACCGTAATGAGTTCATTACAGAACTAAAAGTAGTGGTGTAATGAAACTCATTATAGCATTGTTTTCAGTTATATTTTTCGTTTTGTGGATGTCAGTACTGACCACGGATCCTCTCAATTTACAAATCAAATCAATTCTCAAAGTCCGTGTCTGTCAATTTTCGTCACACCAACTGCCAAGATACAATACAAAAGTCACTAATCTGAATTTTTATTTGAATTTCGAGAGTATTTCACAAAACTTGACTGAAATAGAGAGATATCGTCTAAAGCTCCTTGCAGAAGGCAATTCCAACACTCATGCTTTCGAAAACTCGCTCCTTCGTCGCTCGTTTTCGAATTTCGCATTCGTGTTGGAATAGGAGCTCATTCTGCAACTTGTTTTAGAATATTCTATTATGTATTAATCGTTCAGTTGGTGGAACCTAACCAAACGTGTTTTCTGTTTGAATTTACTCATTTAAGCACCCTAGTATGGTTTTTTTGGTTTTGCGCATTTCATCAATTTTTTTCTCAAAAAAGACATTATCATATTTCGAACAAAAACAAACTTTCATAATTCCCAGTTGATCTAATAAGATAACCTACAGTTTCAATCAATACCGCTACTTTCAAAATCAATTCGTTAGAATATCAACCCGATGCGAATAAAAGCACTTCTTTATGAAAATTCCACCATGTTTTATTGAAACGTAGATAACTGCCAATTTTGCTTGGCCATTAATTCTGACCTTTCTTTCAAATATATCTCCGGTTCAAACAAACACCATTCAGAGTTTATTTATTCCGTACATTGTCTGAAACGATTGAAACAATTAAAAAATGAGACGACCGACTTTATCTATAAAGTGAAGCGAAATCACCAAGGATATTGATGTAGCGAAAAATCAATCTTGTTGATAATTTTTAAACACCAAAGAATAATTTTCAAAGATTCATACGAATACTGGATATTTACGAACTCAGAAACAACATTAACCGAAAAGACGTCCATGAAACATATTATTCACTAAATAAAAATTACCCCGACTTAATAATCGTTATTATTTTATATTTTTTTTTTTCTTTATAAGAAGGTAAAAAATAATTCCGGGACTTTTTTCCAATCAGGATACCCTGTATTGAATTCTTGTTATCTTGATTTTGAGAGTATATCCTGAATAAATAATCCTTGGATTATTGAATAGTATTAAATTAGCAAACAAATAAATATAACATTTTGATTACTCCATTGAATGAAAGTTGTGAAAAAAAAAAACAGTTGTGAGTTGTTAGAATTTCATTCAACAGTCCGCAAAAATGCAGTATTTGTTGTGTTTGCATTCAATTTCCTGACCATTAGTCATGTGAATCACTCTTGAACATAATGAGTAACTTTTTTATCACTCTGTGGTTTGGTTTTGCGTAAGGAGAACATTTCAAACAAATAAGTAACATTGATTCCGTTCTAGGATGAAAAGATTGTTTTCGAGCTGGAATTCATTGCAGGAAATGGGAGAATGAATATCGATATCCTACATTATTCCTCTGTTCGCATGAGATGCAAATTCTTCGAGTAATAATCATATTTAAAAAAATATATTTTTGTGCGATTTAAAAACTTCGTTGACTTTGGTTGAAGGTAACTTTGTTCAAAGGATTCATATAATTAATTTCTGCTACATTATTTATGCGGTAGGTCTAATGCTCCGAAAACTTTGATGACACGTTTCAAGGGGCAGCATAGCTCATTAAGAAAGTCAAAATTTTATCCCAGTTGGATGGCATATGGAAAAAGTGTTTCTTTCAACCTCGAGAATCTATTGTTAATAATATGTACACTGTGTCCCAAACTGGTTGAGACTGCACTGTATCTCAGCTATTATTGAAGATAAAGACATGCGGTTTTCGCGACCCTGTGTCAATTTTTTGTGAAACTTTTAAATTCACACACAAAAATATTCCAACTACATTTGTTTCTGAAATACAGGGCGAAAACGAAAATGTTCACTTTTTTGAGATGTAATTATTTCTCAGGCACTATATAAGATAGGAAAAAATTAAAACTGCTTTTAATAGATATTTTTACGTAGAATTCAGTGGCGTAATTAAAAAATTTTTTCAGAGAACTGTTTTCAAGATTGATCACAAAATTGGTATTTTTAACGTCAAATTTTTGCATTGATTTTTCTGAATACACTGATTTATCACAACCTGATCTTCAATGAATTTTAGCTTCGAAAATCAGAAGAATCCATATTTATGTTGGTTTTTTCGATAGTAGGTCATGAATTCTTCAACACATGCTGAACATGCATAAAAAAATTTCAATAATTTTATTAAAGTTTTTGTCATTTTCACCATTTTAAGTTTATATTGAAAATGCAAAAATTTGACGTGAAAATGTACAGGGTGTTCCATTTGAAAAATACCAAGTTGGAGCTCAATCTTGAAACCAGTGCTCTGAAAAAATTCCATAACTACGCCACTGACTTCTACGTGAAAATATCTATTAAAAGCTGTTTTCCTTTTTTTATATCTTATACAGTGCCTGAGATATAATTACATCTCAAAAAAGTGGATATTTTAGTTTTCGCCCCGCATTTCAAAAGTAGTTGTAGTATTACAAAAGTAGTTGGATTGTTGTGGATTTAAAAGTTTTACAAAAAAGGGTCGCGAAAACCGCATGTCTCCATCTTCAATAATAGCTGAGATACAGTACAGCCTCACCCAATTTGGGACACAGTGTACAGGGTGATCAGATTTCGATGACTTAGTCTCGGATTTAGTACCACATCTAATAAATTGAAAGAGATGTTTTTATATCGAGAGAGTAGTTGCAATAATGTGGAAGTTAATTATAATAATTGGCCAAATTCCAAAATCACCCTGTAGCATGTGAACTAGACAGCGTAGAGACTTGTGGTCTTCAGCAGTTTATGTTGACATAATGTATATTATTTTTTTTCTATATCTTTTAATTTAGGAGATGTAGTACTGAATCATCGAAATCTGACCACCCTGTACAAATCTTGAAGATTCATCCTGTATATTTCTGAAGCAACTAGAATTATGAATGTTTTGCGTGACTTTCCTGCATACGATCTTTATTCTCACAATATTAGAAATGTTATATGACATAATTTCTTTTTACTCATATCTCTTTTGACCAAGAAATAAATATTCCTATAAGATTTTTAACTTTCTTATTATTATTTATTTCTTCACTATCGATTATTTTGCTTATTGTTGATATGGCAGCAGATTTTTTAACATTTTGAGTAAGAAAGAACTTTTTCATGATACAAAACACAATGGTCATAATTGTACAGGGTATCCCAAATTGCTTGATTTTGGCTGTTTCTGGTACTTCTGGACTAGATAGGTAAAAACGTTGAAAGGAGTCCTGGGCTTGATTTCCGTGAAAACGCCATTAGTGAAAACCGTTTCAGGATATATTTTTTTTTAATTCTGATACATTACCCATTTCGAAAATGTACCATAAATTTTTTATTTATCTGAAAACGATTAAAACTTTCTAGATGCGCTTTTTGACCGGAAATGAGAAACCATATTCAATTTTCTTTTCTCGTGGAAAAAAAACACTTTTTTATTTTAAATACGAACGCATTTTTCGTATTTGAAGTTGAGAAAAATTAAAAATAATGTCTTATTCCCAGTGAAACAGTGCTTGTTGAAAGTTTTTATCTTATTCAAATATTTTCCAAATCGAATAAATTTCAAAATTTTGTTATATCTTCAAAACAAATGAAGATGTGTAACGGTTTTCAATACTGGTGTTTTCACGGAAATCGAGCCCAGGACTCCTTTCAACGTTTTTACCTATCTAGTCTAGAAGTACCAGAAACAGCTAAAATCAAGCAATTTGGGATACCTTGTACACGCCATAACTGAATTTTTAAATGAATTTTGTAGGTTTCTCCAGAAAAATAACGTTCATCATTGTCACTGATGCGTTAAAGGTAGCGCAGAAATCACTTTTTGTACTTTTCATCACAGTTAGTCGACTCAATGAGGAAAGATTCAGAAAACGATATCCCGAACAATTTTCATCCTTACAAATTTTCCAAAAACCCACCATTTCCGAGCTAAATGCAATAAAAAAAAAAATTTGAGTTTTTTCAAGAAGCCGGTACGCTTTTCCTTCGTATTTTTTCCTCAAAATGGCATAATTTATGAGCAGATTTACCACTATAACGAGAAATCCAAAAAATATTCCAAAACTCACGTCTCAAATATAGTTTCAACGAGTTTTTTAGCATTCATATCTACGATTCGCATGAAGAAATTGACATATGGGTCGTATAAACATCTCCCTGATAACGTAGTCAGAAAAAATGATAGCAGATCTTTGCGATTTCACGAGAATACAGTGATGAATTAGATGAAATAAGAATGGTATATTCTAAAACAAGTTGCAGAATGGATCCTATTCCAATTCTAAAACGAGCGAGTTTTCGAAAGCATGAGTGTTGGAATTGTCCTCCGCCACGAGTTTTAGACGATATTTTCTCTTTTCAGTCAGGTTTTCTGAAATACTCTGGATTTTCTAATAAAAATTCAGATTAGTGACTTTTATATTGTATCTTGGCAGTTGTTATGACTTACGAAATTTGACAGATTACGGAATTTGAACTGATTTAAAAATTTATAGGATCGAAGAACAGTACTGACGAAAAATATTACTAAAAACAATGCTGTAATGGATTTACTACAGCACTACTTTTAGTACTGTAATGAACTCATTACGATACTGAAATAGAGAAAATAATTTAATATAATCGAAATTCTATTCACAGAATTCTTACTCTAAATTGTTAGGTCGAAAAAAATCATAAAATTTTTGCCTAACAACTAACAATAAACGAACATACGAACATGAAAAACTATCAAAAATGGTGATGTTTTGAAGTCTAATATCAGACTTCTTCATCAGACCAAATCTTATGATCAGAGTCGTAGATTTTCTTAATCTAAATTAAGGAATCTACCGATAAGAAGTACTGTAATGAACTTCATTACGATACAGAAATAGAGAAACCTCTCCTAACAATTTTTGTACTCGAATCAGTGACAGTATTTCATGCGAAGCCACAGAAATCGCGTAGTAGCGACTGAAATTCACCAGAATCGATAAATCAACTCCCCTTCGCGGATAATCAGATGTCTGTCTGTGCCCCTCGACAGGTTAAAATCGATTTATGTAGTGTCGCACGCAACTGGCCCCACGTATAACATATGGACCTATTCGCCGACCCTGCAAGACTTCGCGAAATTAAAATAAACACATCTGAAGATCATCCAGATGGTCGGGCGCAAAAAAGGGGATAAAAAAGGTTATTTACGTTGTTTTTAGAGTGTTGAGAGAGGAATTGACTTACCAGGCTTTAACCCTGATGAGGACCTCTCCTTCGGCAGGGGTGGGTTCGGGTTTCTTCAGGATCTTCACGGATTTGAGGCCCCCGAAGCCTGTGAGAACGACGGCTCTCATCTCCTTGGGGCTCTCATTCTCCGCCTGGTTTTCCGCGGAGGTTTCTTCCGTGGATCCGTTTTCCTTGGCCTCGGAGGTACCATTCTCGGTTCTCTGCTCTTCGGCGGGAGCTGCAGCTTGTTCGGCGGACATTCTTGGGGCTGGGGTTCTGGTGAATTGTGCACACTCGCGATATGAGGAGGAGACTCGATCTGGGGACGTTTCTCCGGCTACGGTTCCAGACAAACAATGGTCGGCGAAGCCGGCTTTGGATGTCGACGCTCGTCGGGCCAACAGGTGCTCGTTTCGAGTGAGTAGGGCGCGTCGGTTGGGACGCGCGCATGTTTGGGGGCCCAAAAGGAATAAAAAGCAACCCTGCCGCCGCCGCCGATCGAGATGTGGTATGTTTGAATGAGAATGTCGGAGGTTGGAGTACGATGTAGGAGCGTACAGGCTGTGCGGCGGATATTGGAGTACAATGTAACTTTATTTAGTCGCTATATCGGTGTTTTTCAACCTTTTCCATGTCACCACCCCCTCATAATATCGATGAATATTAATTTTAGCTTCAAAAATCAGAGAATCCATATCTATGTTTGTTTTTTCAATAGTAGGTCATGAATTCTTCAACACATGCTGAACGTGCATCAAAAAATTTCAATAATTATATCAAAGTCTTTGTCGTTTCCACCATTTCAAGTTTATATTGAAAATGCAGAAATTTGACGTTAAAATCTACAGGGTATTCCATCTGAAAAATACCAAGTTGGTGCTCAATCTTGAAAACAGTGCTCTGAAAAAATTCCATAACTACTTCTACGTGAAAATATCTATTAGAAGCTGTTTTCCTTTTTTATCTCATACAGTGCCTGAGATATAATTACATCTCAAAAAAGTGAACATTTTAGTTTTCGCCCTGTATTTCATAAACAAAAGTAGTTGGATTGTTGTGGATTTAAAAGTTTTATAAAAAAGGGTCGCGAAAACCGCATGTCTTACAGCGATTTCTTCGAAGATTACATACTTTTCAAAACGATTGAATACGAGTTAGGGGTACTCTTGTGGAGCAGTTTATAATAATTGGCCAAATTCCAAAATCACCCTGTAGCATATGAACTAGACAGCGTAGAGACTTGTGGTGTTCAGCAGTTTGTGTTGACATAATGTATATTTTTTTTTCTATATCTTTTAATTTAGGAGATGTAGGATGTAGTACTGAATCATCGAAATCTGACCACCCTATACAAATCTTAAAGATTCATCCAGTATATTTCTGAAGCAACTAGAATTATGAATGTTTTGCGTGACTTTCCTGCATACGATCTTTATTCTTACAACAATAGAAATGTTATATGACATAATTTCTTTTTACTCTTTTGACCAAGAAATAAATATTCCTATAAGATTTTTGACTTTCTTATTATTATTTATTTCTTCACTATCGATTATTTTGCTTATTGTAGATATGACAGAACATTTTGAGTAAGAAAGAACTTTTTCATGATACAAAACACAATGGTCATAATTGTTCAGGGTATCCCAAATTGCTTGATTTTGGCTGTTTCTGGTACTTCTGATAGATAGTTAAAAACGTTGAAAGGAGTCCTGGGCTCGATTTCCGTGAAAACACCAGTAGTGAACACCGTTACACGATATCTTCATTTGTTTTGAAGATATAACAAAATTTTGAAATTTTTTCGATTAAGAAGATGTGCCATAACTTTTTCATTTTCGAAAATATCTGAAAAAGATAAAAACTTTTAACAAGCACTTTTTCACTGGGAATAAGACATTATTTTGATTTTTTTATCTTTAAATTTTTTTTTGTAATAAAATGAAAAAAATGCGTTCGGATTCAAAATAAAAAATGGATTTTTTCCACGAGAAAGGAAAATTGAATATAGTTTCTTATTTCCTGTGAAAAAGCGCTTCTAGAAAGTTTAAATCGTTTTCAGATATTTTCGTAAATAAAAAATTTATGGCACATTTTCGAAATCGATAATTATATACAAAATTATATATAAATATATAAAATATTATATATAAAAAGGAATAAAAAGTAACCCTGCTGCCGCCGCCGATCGAGATGTGGTATGTTTGAATGAGAATGTCGGAGGTTGGAGTACGATGTAGGAGCGTACAGGCTGTGCGGCGGATATTGGAGTACAATGTAACTTTATTTAGTCGCTATATCGGTGTTTTTCAACCTTTTCCATGTCACCACCCCCTCATAATATCGATGAATATTAATTTTAGCTTCAAAAATCAGAGAATCCATATCTATGTTTGTTTTTTCAATAGTAGGTCATGAATTCTTCAACACATGCTGAACGTGCATCAAAAAATTTCAATAATTATATCAAAGTCTTTGTCGTTTCCACCATTTCAAGTTTATATTGAAAATGCAAAAATTTGACGTTAAAATCTACAGGGAAGTCCATCTGAAAAATACCAAGTTGGTGCTCAATCTTGAAAACAGTGCTCTGAAAAAATTCCATAACTACTTCTACGTGAAAATATCTATTAGAAGCTGTTTTCCTTTTTTATCTTATACAGTGCCTGAGATATAATTACATCTCAAAAAAGTGAACATTTTAGTTTTCGCCCTGTATTTCATAAACAAAAGTAGTTGGATTGCTGTGGATTTAAAAGTTTTATAAAAAAGGGTCGCGAAAACCGCATGTCTTACAGCGATTTCTTCGAAGATTACATACTTTTCAAAACGATTGAATACGAGTTAGGGGTACTCTTGTGGAGCAGTTTATAATAATTGGCCAAATTCCAAAATCACCCTGTAGCATATGAACTAGACAGCGTAAAGACTTGTGGTGTTCAGCAGTTTGTGTTGACATAATGTATATTATTTTTTTTCTATATCTTTTAATTTAGGAGATGTAGGATGTAGTACTGAATCATCGAAATCTGACCACCCTATACAAATCTTAAAGATTCATCCAGTATATTTCTGAAGCAACTAGAATTATGAATGTTTTGCGTGACTTTCATGCATACGATCTTTATTCTTACAACAATAGAAATGTTATATGACATAATTTCTTTTTACTCTTTTGACCAAGAAATAAATATTCCTATAAGATTTTTGACTTTCTTATTATTATTTATTTCTTCACTATCGATTATTTTGCTTATTGTAGATATGACAGAACATTTTGAGTAAGAAAGAACTTTTTCATGATACAAAACACAATGGTCATAAATGTACAGGGTATCCCAAATTGCTTGATTTTGGCTGTTTCTGGTACTTCTGATAGATAGTTAAAAACGTTGAAAGGAGTCCTGGGCTCGATTTCCGTGAAAACACCAGTAGTGAACACCGTTACACGATACCTTCATTTGTTTTGAAGATATAACAACATTTTGAAATTTTTTCGATTAAGAAGATGTGCCATAACTTTTTCATTTACGAAAATATCTGAAAAAGATAAAAACTTTTAACAAGCACTTTTTCACTGGGAATAAGACATTATTTTGATTTTTTTTTCTTTAAATTTTTTTTTTAATAAAATGAAAAAAATGCGTTCGGATTCAAAATAAAAAATGGATTTTTTCCACGAGAAAGGAAAATTGAATATAGTTTCTTATTTCCGGTGAAAAAGCGCTTCTAGAAAGTTTAAATCGTTTTCAGATATTTTCGTAAATAAAAAATTTATGGCACATTTTCGAAATCGATAATTATATACAAAATTATATATAAATATATAAAATATTATATATAAAAAGGAATAAAAAGCAACCCTGCCGCCGCCGCCGATCGAGATGTGGTATGTTTGCATGAGAATGTCGGAGGTTGGAGTACGATGTAGGAGCGTACAGGCTGTGCGGCGGATTTTGGAGTACAATGTAACTTTATTGAGTCGCTATATCGGTGTTTTTCAACCTTTTTCATGTCACCACCCCCGCATAATATCGATGAATATTTCGCGACCCCCCAACCCTTAGTTTTTCACGTGTATGTCAGAAATAAACTGCTCCACATGAGTTAGGGATATTGACTTAAATTGCAAAAAAATCAGTCTAAATGAGATTTTGTGATGAAAATTCATATTTTACTCTGAAAGCTTGAACTAAACTGCTCCACATAAGTTAGGAATATTGACTTAAATTAATAAATAGTTTCAGGCTTTCACGACCGGATATACTGACATTAAGAGAGTCTTCCTGGCCATGCTCTAACAGATGGACACAATATTGTTTTCTCAAAGGCAAAGGCTATTTTGAACTTCAAAAGTTTCTATCCTAGGATGGACATGGAAGCCATTGAGATATTTAAACATAAGAACAACATGAACAGAAGGGAAGAAACCCCTTTGGTACATAGCGCATGTTTGCCGGTGTTGGAAAAGACCAAAATCAAGCCAATACGAAGTGGGAGCGATGGACCAATCAATATCGCGCCCGTAAACCCTCTACCTTCTCCCGCCAATGATCAGGCTATAAGTTGGGCCAACGGATCGAATCCAGCATCACTTTCGGAAATTCAGCGGTCGAGTTACAACCTTAGACCAAGGATCCTCTGAAGATGCCTACCGCAGTTGTGGGCGAAACGTTAGGTGAAATACCCAGAAGACTCTCTTAGTGTCAGTTGACTTAAATTGCAAAAAATATATTTCAAATGGGATTTTGAGATGAAAATTCATATTAATATGATTTCAAGTAGCAGGAAAAAAAATTAATTTTAGATTTTAGCCTATAGAGGTCTGCAGCGTATACAGGGTGGTTAAGAAAAATCGAGTCAAATAACGAAATTTTATTCCCAGGGAATTCAGCATTTTTAGACTATCAATACAATGTATGGCCTCCACGGGCATCAATAATACAGCTTGACATCTTTTGCATACTACTCATGAGGTTGTTGAACATTTCTTGAGGAATTTGGTTCCATAAACGGGGCAGTAGAAGCTCTCTCAGAACATTTGAGGATTCTGGGGTAGGTTGATGATTATCTAATCTTCTTTGGAGCATATCCCATGCATGTTCTATGCAATTCAAATCTGGTGAGTGCGGTAGTATTGGTAAATGTGGAATACCAAGCCCCTCTCGCGAATTCTCAACTATGGCTGCACGGTGCGGTCTAGCGTTATCGGCTAGATATTGAAAAGTTTCAACAATAGCAGCGTGAAAATTTGGCAAATCATTGCCAATGACATGCTACATAGAGTGTAAGGCGGTCATATTCCCAGGACAAATGTGTAGATCTGTGCGCCCGTTGAAAGATATCCCGGCCCATACCGTAACTACCCCCTCGGAATGGATGGACTTCTTGGACATATCGACGATTACGGGATATGCGTGGGATTGTCCATACCCTTATTCTTCGAGAATCTGAAAATCGTCCATATCTGGTTTCATGAGTGAAAAGGACACTACGCCATTGATCGTTCCAATTGATATGTTGCCTTGCCCATTCCAGTCTTTGACGCTTATGGTCACTTTTCTCTCAAACGTCAGCTGATGGTTTCGACGGAAACTTGGACCCCCATCTGCAATTTCAAGAGTATTCCTTAGAATTCTACACGAAGATGTAGGCTTTCTTCTCGCCGAAACGGTGATGAAACGATCCTGAACAGGTGTTGTTTGTCGTCTCCCACCAAACCTTGGTCTTTCCAACACGGAACCTGTCTCCTTGAACCTATTCCAAAGTCGAGATAAAACACTTTGGCTGATTTGAAGCCTTTCCGCTATAACAACCTGAGTTAGGCCACCCTGTAGCCAGAGACGGGCCGAAGCCAAATTTTTGAGGGGGGAAATTCATCGAAAATTTTCCAACTGGACATTGAATTGACAGGAATTCGTTATATATATTTTGGTATAATATTTGTTTCGGTTGAAAAAATTCAAAATGATTAATTTCAACAGAGTGAGGAGTAATTAACTTTTTTTCCATCTACCGAACATACAATAAAGTAGATTTTATTGAGTTTTTTTTTCATAAAGAGTATCTTGATGTTGCTTGAAACTTTGTTTGTTTCTTCAGTTTTGTAGCTTTTCTTCATTTCGTTGAATCTGGGAGCGAAGGCACGGCGCATTTTCATCAGAGAAAATATTTTTTCGGAAAAATCTATTCTTTTCATTCCGTGAAAGGAGTAAATATTGGGAGGGATATATTGTGAGGAGTACGTTTAAGTATGTTCGATACTTTGAGACACACTTTTTGTTTCATTCTTCAATTTAGTTCAGTTTCATCATTTGGTGTATCTCAAAATTTCAAGCATCATGAAACAAAATATTTTTCACAAAAAAGCAGATTTCATAAAATAAAGAAATATATATGATTGAATGTTGGGTAGATGAAAAATCAAAGTAAATTACTTACCACTTTGATGAGATTCAAAATATTGAAACTGCTCATCCCTAACATGGGTCCCTTTCACAGAATAAGAGGAATAAAATTTTCAGAAAATATATTTCGTTTGATAAAAAATGAGCCTCACTTTTGCTTACAGATTTTATGAAATAAATAAAAGCAAAGTAACTCCCTATAGTTTACACAGAAAATGTGTGTCAAAGTGTGTGTTATTATAAATCAAGATACTTCTTAAAAAAGAAACAGATCCCCGATTTGGTAGGAAAACGGTTTCGACCTAAATCACTTATATTGAAGAAACAATTTTGAACAAAATTTCCTAATTTGAGTTGGCGATTTCGAACTCTTTTGCAGCGTTCATTGCAATTAGTGTTTGGAATTGAGGATATATTTGGTATTTTGAAAGATTGTTGTTGTGACTGTGACTTATGATATTCTGTGGTCACTACCCATAATTTTCTCTCAAACTTGTTCTCCTTCGTGCAGTTTCTGTTCATAATTTTTTTTTAAATTTTTTATAAGGCACCACATAACTCAAACTTCACTTTGAATCTTTTTTAGTTCCCCCCATACCCCCCCTTGGGCCCGTCGCTGCCTGTAGCATTCCTCAGCGTTTGTTAATTTACGTCTTGGCATTTTCAGAAAACTCGTTTCAAATCGAAGCCGTTGATAAACTGACTCTATTTCAAAATAAGAACATTCATAAAGCATATGCAAAGAACCAAACTTAAGAAAAAAGTCGAACACATACTGATTTTTATTGAGTTTTAAATGATTTTACATACTTTTGAGAACGATTGAATACGATATCCCTATAACTCTTGTGTGTTTTGGATCCGGTAGTACTTTACCTTGTGCCCAATGAGTGAAGATATATGCACATTTTTCTGTTGACTCAATTAAAGGGGATTTCCCGTTCACCTTTAAATTGCCAGAGTTAAATTAATAAATAAAAAATTAATATACATTGTGAAAAATACTGTTATGAGAATGGACTACTCTTTTATAGACCAAAAACGTCTTTCTGCTCTCGTTAAGTCGAACTCCTAGGGACCAAAAGAACTGTTCGACTTATCTACTGTTAGGCTCAGCAAACATTCCAGTTATTCAAGTGAGACTTCACTTCATTGAGAGAAAAACTCAGGTAAACACGAAATCATCATCATCAATGAGAAACGAGCGTCTGAGCACTGAAAACATGTCCTTAGAGGTCGAAAGATCGTATGATATTCGTCACGTGTGGTGATTTGTTTGCGAACCGAATCTTCTTCGGTCTCATTCATTAGATCAAAAAATTCCACTCATAGAGGTAGTCAGAAGAACGACTTATAGAGGTGAAGGTTCTCTTGACGACCCTTCCAGCAGTTCGACTCATCTACTAGACCCTCTAGACTCATTGAGGTGAAAATACACTGGGTAAGATATGTATGAATCTGATCCAGAACAACTGTTCGATTTATCGGGAGTTAACTGTATGAATAAGTTCTTGAAATTATCAAAATTATTCTCTAATATGTGCACAAATTTTTGAAACGTTCTCAATTTCATAATTATTGTATTGTTGTTGATTTTACACAATAATTTCAAATAAAAATATAAAAAATCCAGAAGCGTATTTCATTTGATTCAAAACAATGTGTAGATGAAATATATCATCCTCATCAAAAAGCGCAGCTCTGCTTTTGTTTTGTCGATCAGGATGTTTCTTTAAAAGCTCGACAAAGAATACTCAATTTAATGGAAATTTATGAGAAGTATAATTCGAATTTCGCGCCTATTGAAATAGTTTTCTGTACTGAATAATGTTTTCAGCGCCCTCTAGGTGTCAAAAGTAAGAACTAGCCAAAAATCGTAGTCGGATTTTATTAGTACCACAGACATAAGGGCGTTTCCTATCTTTCTAACTCAATAATCTTTGCGGCAATATTTCTTGCACTGAGACGTCTGCTTGGTTGCCTAGTATCGATCTTAATTTCGAGCTAGTTACAGTGACTTTATTCACGCCATCTATCGAAAAAGTACGGTTTCTCTTTCTACTCGGTACATCTTCGACTAACCTCAATCAACCTATTTTCGAAAGGAAGCATTTTCATATTTTCAAAAGATATTTATAAAGCATCAAATGAAACAGGTTGAAATACTTAATAAGAAAGTTCAACTACTGGAAAGTGGCGACTGAGTTATAATTTATTCATGCTTGATCTTATGGTTTTAGAAATGCGATAATTCCTAAAAGTGCAAGTTAGGAAATCAATAGTGTAAACTCACGTTTGAAAAATAAACAAAACTTTCAGGCAAAATATACCACACAACTGACAACAACAAAGGCTCAAAAAACTTGCATTCCTTCGAATTTATATTCGATTCCGTATTCTTATAATAATAAAAACACGTAAATAAAAACACATACATTGAAAAATATTTTTTTTTAACAATTGAAACCAGTGCACTATTCAAACCCATAAATAACGCAACAAGTTATAACAGAATATTCCATCAATTATAGAAATAAATTTAGTTAATTAAAATGTAAGGACTCTAAAAGCTCCATATTGACGAGCTCAACCTATTCAGAAAAATCTTCTTTTTCGAACAAGAGGAATTACAGTAGTCAGACTAGCAATCTAAGAATATCATTGTGGTTAAAATGAACATTTGGCTATAATTTTCATTGATTGGGATTATACATGAAAATAAGTTAATAAAATTTATAATTTCAT
The DNA here is from genome assembly GCA_038502775.1 of Hippodamia convergens. NCBI lineage: Eukaryota > Metazoa > Arthropoda > Insecta > Coleoptera > Coccinellidae > Hippodamia > Hippodamia convergens. The sequence continues at coordinate 89,903,831 of CM076607.1, read as the reverse complement.
TCGATTAATAAATTAAAATTAAATCAAAACTGAGATCAAAGTTGTGAAGATAAAACGCTAATATATTAAATCTTGTACTAATGAATACAAAGCAAAAGTTCTTCATGTGCATGACATTACCCATCATTATTGTGATTACCCAGATTAGTTAATATTCGAAGCATTCCAACCTACTTCGAAATCATAATTTAGACTATTTTACACAAGAATTCTAAGTTGGGATATTTGTTCGGATCGAAATCCAGTCTTGAATTAAAAATTAAAATTGATGTGATCAGATAAAATGAAAAAGATGATTCTTAGTACTGCCTACGCCTTTCTTCCAAAAGAGATTGAACCTTTCTTGTGGCAATTTTTTTACTGTTTGGCAAATCTTCCCCGTCTACTAGTAGCCTCTTCCCACATACACTCAAGCCATTATTATTAATGGCTTTGTTGATATCCTGCAGATCCTGAAATGAAAATTATCCTAATATATTGATCAATATTATTTTATTTTTGGACAATCAACTGATTCGATTTTGTTTCGCCAGTTTTTAGAACATGGGTAATGTTTCGTTTAATCCACTGTAGGTGGCGCTGTCAACAAATTATGACAGATTCTTGATAATCTATTCAAATATTCGAATATATTCTACTGTACAAATTGTGTTAATAGTTCACTCACCTTGGATGGGCTCCTACTAAAGAAGTAGTTGTAACTCCGAACACCGGAATTTTGAATTACAGGACTGTCAAGAGGTTTCACAAACACATTCTTTATGATTTGGACGCTGGGTGAAACCAGACATCTCCTATCCCGAGGTACAGGTAAGGGGCTGACCAAAATATCACAAGGCTGTAAAATGAAACTTTACCATCTATCTGGAGAAGAAAAAAAAAACAAAATACCTGCGTTCCATTAGCGAATTTCATTGTGAAATCCTTCATTTCGATCACATAGACTGAGTTATAAAATTCAATTAAGTCTCCTCTTCTCTCTGGTATTTCCCTGCTAACACCATCTAAAAAATTAAAATTTAAAATCATGTTTTACTCTAAGATGTTTGTAAACGTTCAACTGATAATATACAGGGTTATTCACGAATATGGCTCTAAAAATTCTCATTTTTGAGAATCTCCGAGAATAAAGGCTGATGCTTCTTTTGCGATAGCGTGATTTTCGGAATATGTTACAGTAGGTCACAAATTCTTTGTCGAAGTTAAAATTGACAAAACATCAAAAAATCGTTTTTTTCGAATTGGAACCCCATTTTTTCGAAGCATTTTCAAAATCTTCGTCAAAAAATAATAGGAGCATACGTCCAAAACTTTTATCCCAAAATGAATATTTTTCGAGATATTCAGGAAAAACGATTTTGTCTTCAATTTTCAATCTCATTCCGATTGTGTTTTTTTTACCGGTAAATAATTAGCGGTCAAGTGAAATTTTTGGAAACCTTTGTTATCGAGAAAATATTTTCTATAGTTCAGACGAGTTAAGTTCTTGAATCATCATCTGTAATTCGAGAGCAACAATCGGATTAAAGTTCTCAATGTGAGTATTAGTGAAGTCAAGGTAAAAAATTCTCAGGATTGCAGAAAAAAATACTTTGTAATAATTTTTAATGCTTTTGAAAGAATAATTAACAGAACATGTAACAATTTCATTACTGAAAATTCAAATTTCCCTACCATGACAAAAAAGGAATTCTCCAGAATCAAGAATTTGCGGAAATTATCCTAAGCTTTGAAAAATAAAGAAAAACTGAACTCGTCTGAACTATAAGAAATTATTTTCTCGATAACAGAGATTTCCAAAAATTTCACTTGACTGCTAATTATTTTCCAGTAAAAAAACACATTAGAAATGAGATTGAAAATTGAAGTCAAAATCGTTTTTCCTGAATATCTCGAAAAATATTCATTTTGGGATAAACGTTTTGGACGTATGCTCCTATTATTTTTTGACGAAGATTTCGAAAATGCTTCGAAAAAATGGGGTCCCAATTCGAAAAAAACGATTTTTTGATGTTTTGTCAATTCTAACTTTGACAAAGAATTTGTGACTTCCTGTATCATATTCTGAAAATCACGCCATCGGAAAAGAAGCATCAGCCTTTCTTCTCAGAGGTTCTCAAAAATGAGAATATTTAATGAAAAAACCTCGAAGTTATCTGTATTTCAACAGAGTTCAATTTTGAGTTTTTTATCGTATTTCCTCATTTAAAGAGAATTTCCTCGGGAAAATTCAAACTTTTGAAATCAAAAACACTCTGAATTCAATGGAGAATCTATTTATGCAGTAAAAAATGGGTCTTCCCATTTGAAAAACGAAAGTTGATGTCACTTCCGGAAAAACCGGAAGTTCTAGAACCTTAAAAAAATATACGAGAAATCGTCTTCTTACTTGAAACTCACCTTTAGAATTTCAATCCTAAATCTTGTGTCTTTCCTAAAAATATTCTATAGAGCCATATTCGTGAATAACCCTGTATTCTTTTGATTGGAAATCCTGAGTTGTAAAAAAAAAATACTAGAAACAACTCACCAATAACTTTGCATGTTTTATTTTCCAACAAAACATCTCTATAAATATAACTGTCGGCTTGAGGCTGTTGCCTGTAGCATTTCATAATTTCCATGAAAGTCTGTGGCTTCTGGAGTACCTTTGGAATCACATAAACTGCACACATTAATAGTTGATCTAGGTGTCTATCTTTGAGCAACGATTCTGCCTTCTTTTGTATTGAAACTTCGAAAACCGTCCAAATTTTTCGTTTCAACTCATTGTCATTGATATTCAATTGGGTACAAAGATGCTTCATCCTCACCGCTGCTAGATTGTAGAACTAAAGAAAATGGGAGGTTACATTTATTCCCTAATGACATGCGTTTTTTTTTAGAAATAACGTATGAAAATTTCAATTAGTATGTATAAAATAATTCTCTTGTATAATATCTGAATTTTTCATCCAAAGTCAATATGTGCACATCACATAACCTAGAAAACATCAAATAAAACAGATCTGAGAAACTGACTAGTAGAAACCCGTTTGAGATTCAACCAAAGTAAAAAAATACCATCATCGAAGGAGAGTAGCGACAGACCGGTTTTGATCTTTTTAGAGCTCATCGTTACCGCATAACAAAATCTTGCTGACAACACTATGAAGCAGCAGGACAATTCATTCAGTTTTTTTCAAAACCTATAACTTTAATTTAGGTAAATAAAGTTCATTTCAAGGATGCATAAATTCTAGTCTGTTATAATTTTTGGCACAATTGTTGTTTAGAGGTCGAACGATGACATATGTCACTTTTAGGCTAAAGTTAGGTTAGGTTTAGGTGTGGTAATACCGAGTCGCCCAGTTTGTTAATATTAACTAGATTTGTGTGAAAGAACTTACCTTCCTGAAGAAAATTGCTAGGCCTCCAGTTTTTTTCGGTTTTGGTGGTGGGACCACATCATCTGACACTTCGTCTATTGCACTTTTACAATCACCATCTGCTGAAAATATTTTCAGTATTGAAGGAAATTTCTTTTTTTTTATTATTTATTACTGACCAGTTTGTTTTTGTGATGACGATTTAGATCCTGGAAATAATTGCCGACTAACACTTATCTGGATTGGAGATTGAAAATGTTCAGTAGCGGAGGGGCCAGGAGATTCAATTTTTGCTGAAAATCAAATTAATTTAATATTAACTTGCTCCCAGGGTGATGGATGAATTAATTGATTTCTTTAATACACAAAAATGAAATGCTTGACCATTACAACATAAGCGTACAGATCTTCTCTTTGGTTTTACCATTTGACTTTTATTGTTGTTCATTAACCATCATGTTTTTTCGTGATATTAATTTTCTTTTCTCATTTATTACCTATTAAGTGAAAAGTTATTTTGTTTTGATATTTGTATGTTTCTTTTTAATAAAATTTGCTTACAGATCTTCTCTTTAGTTTTATCATTTAATTTTTATTGTTGTTCATTAACCATAATGTTGTTTTCATGATATAAATTTTTTTTTCATTTATGCACCTGAACCTACTAAGTGAAAAGTGATTTTGTTTTTGATATTTGTTTCTCCTAAATAAAATTTGAAGGAAATAGATCGTTTCTTCATCGAAATTTTTGTTCACCGTTTTATTCTTTTTCCTAATAATGTAAACTTGTGCCGGTCAGATTTTCAGAAAAAAACAATAGGTTTGCCCTCATATAAAGGAAATCAGTAGATTGTAGGAAAATCAGCATATCTGGCAACAGTGTGTGTGAAGTTGGCCCAGCACTTCTGGATTTTCGGGAAAATTTTTGTTGTGCTGAATTGTGCTTTGCATTTTAAGAATCTGTTTAAAACGGGTACGATTTTAAAAAGGACCCTCTTTTTAAACGGTTCCATTTAAAACGGACAGAGTGCAATGTATGGACTGTGATGAATAAGTTTGTCGAACGCATCTCAACTCTTTCCTTCGGATAGTAGAAACAATATATATTGAGAAAGAAGAGAAATATATACTAGTTTCGTGTTTTGTGCATCAAAATAGTTATAATGGATGTTACTGACTTTTTGTTATTAAATTTGATAAAAAACATTGCGCGTATATGTTTTCTTGATAGTAAAATAAATAATAAAATTTTAACGTACCTTATTTTCAAAACCACGTGCTGCGAAACGGATTGTCTCACTATGCGGTCCGAATTTTAATGAAACACGTTGATTAGAATCGGTTGGTGAATCGAACGGTACCGATTTCATTTCGGATCCGTTTGTTTACAATGCACATTAATTCAATTATAGGCTTTCATTATTTAACTGAACGGATCTGTTTTATATACAGAAGCAAACGGATTCTTAAAATGCGTACCTTAAGCCTGCAGAAGAACTAATATTTTCTCGATAATCCAGAAGTACTGGGCCAATTTCACACACACTGTTGTCAGGTATGCAGATTTTCCTACAATCTACTAAACTCCTTCATATAAGGGCAAACCTGTTGATTTTTTCTGAAAATCTGACTGGCACAAGTTGGCACAGTTGCGGCACAAACATATGAAACAATTGTCGTTGAAATGAAAAGAAAAGTGCAAGGCTGCCTTTTTTTTCATTTTTGTAATCTGTCAGAAATTTCGTGAAAATATTTACGGCATAAGACAGCACAAACTTTTTCATCCAATTGTGAGAAGAAACAAAAGTGCTGGGTTATCATTTTTTTCAATTTCGATTTTTCGGGAAACTAGACAGACTTTCGCAAAAATCCGAAAGGCCCAACTGAGTTTATATTTAGCCCAATTTTTTTCAGTCATTTTAATCCAATTTTTCTAAAAGAACTGGGCTAACCCATTTTTCCAGTTTTGAAATATCCCAGGAACCACATGGAATTAAGAAAAAAATTGAACGGCACAAAGAAGCCAACAAAATTTTTTTCGAAAATCCAAAAGTGCTGGGCCAAATTCTTACACATATACAGGGTTATTCACGAACATGGTCTGTAGAATATTTTCAGGAAAGACACAAACAAGATTCAGGGTTGAAATTCTAAAGATGAGCTTCAAGTAGGAAGACGACTTCTCATATATTTTTTAAAGGTTCTAGGACTTCCAGTTAGTCCGTAAGTGACATCAACTTTCGTTTTTCAAATGAGAAGACCCATTTTTTATTGCATAAATAGATTCTTCATTTAATTCTGAGTCTTTTTAATTCCAAAAGTTCCCAAGAAAATTCTCTTTGAATGGGGAAGTACGAAAAAAAATCTCAAAATTGAACTCTGTTGAAATACAGACAACTTCGAGGTTTTTTCATTAAAAATTCTCATTTTTGCGAATCTCCTAGAAGAAAGGCTGATGCTTAATTTCCGATAGCGTGATTTTCAGGATATTAAACAGGAGGTCAGAAATTCTTTGACGAAGTGATGAAACATCAAAAAATCGTTATTTTCAAATTAGAACCCCATTTTTTCGAAGCATTTTCGAAATCTTCGACAAAAAATAATAGGAGCATACGTCCAGGAATATTTTTCGAGATATTCAGGAAAAACGATTTTGTCTTCAATTTTCAATCTCATTTCGAATGTGTTTTTTTACTGGAAAATAATTAGCGGCCAAGTGAAATTTTTAGAAATCTCTGTTATCGAGAAAATATTTTCTATAGTTCAGACGAGTTAAGTTCTTGAATTATCATCTGTAATGCGAGTCCCCAATGTGAGTATTAGTGAAGTCAACGTAAAAAATTCTCAGGAATGCGGAAAAAAATAATTTGTAATGCTTTTGAAAGAATTTCATTACTGAAAATTCAAATTTCCCTACCATGACAAAAAAGAAATTCTCCAGAATTAAGAATTTGCGGAAATTATCCTGAGCTTTAAAAAATAAAGATAAACTGAACTCGTCTGAACTATAAGAAAATATTTTCTTGATAACAGGGATTTCCAAAAATTTCACTTGACCGCTAATTATTTTCCAGTAAAAAAACACATTCAGAATGAGATTGAAAATTGAAGACAAAATCGTTTTTCCTGAATATCTCGAAAAATCTTCATTTTGAGATAAAAGTCTTGGACGTATGCTCCTATTATTTTTTGACGAAGATTTCGAAAATGCTTTGAAAAAATGGGATTCGAATTGGAAAAAAAACGATTTTTTGATGTTTCGTCACTTCCAACTTTGACAAAGAATTTGTGACCTCCTGTATCATATTCTGAAAATCACGCTATTGGAAAAGAAGCATCAGCCTTTCTTCTCGGAGATTCTCAAAAATGAGAATTTTTAATGAAAAAACCTCGAAGTTGTCTGTATTTCAACAGAGCTGAATTTTGAGATTTTTTTTTCATATTTCCTCATTAAAAGAGAATTTTTTTTGGGAAAATTCCATGGAAAATCTATTTAAGCTATAAAAAAATATACGAGAAGTCTTCTTCTTACTTGAAGCTCACCTTTAGAATTTCAATCCTGAATCTTGTGTCTTTCCTGAAAATATTCAATAGAGCCATATTCGTGAATAACCCTGTATATTAGGTATTATTTCAATTTAGAAGAATCCTTTGTCTCACCAATATTCAAATTTTTTGTTACTTACTGGGTGTCTTAGGTTCTTCACTGTTCAATGGTTGTTTAATATCTGGTTGGAGTTTTATATTAGGTACATGACTTGGTAAAGCTACTTCTTCTTCTTTTGGTATGCCTTGGCTGCACTGTTTAATCCAGTTCCATAGACTGCTACCAGATTTCCAGGCAAGCGACTCCAGTATAGTTTCTTCTATCTAAACCGAAAAACATAAAAATATATAAAAATAATGAAATAAAAAATCAGAACAGTTCAACACCATACCTTATTTAGATGTTTGATTGTATCTCTGTAAAACGGATCTTTGGACCTAACGATAAGTTCAATGATTTGCACAAAATCACAAGGATCTATCCTCAAAACTGTTAAAATCCAAGGAAACTTCGTTTGAGAGTTGTAACAATAAAGAACTATTTCCATTGAACATGCAAACACACATTCGTAAAAAAGATCTTTTTGCACCAAAACCTGAAAAAGCTTAAATTAATCAACAAACAGAGACATATTTCTCAGATATTACCGTGATGTCCTTGTTTATTGTTTTTTCATGTTCCAAAATGCTCTCAATGAGCTTGTAAAAGAGTTTTGTCCCTGTTAGAAGTCTGTTTTTTGCACACTCGCTCTGTTCATCTATATTGATGGGATTTTTTGTTTGAACATAACTATTTATGAATTTGTCACCTAATCGAGTCACTATGTCAGATATTTTCGTGATAGGAGAAACACATGAAGATCTGAAAAAATGAGGGAAACAAATAAAATCGTCAACATAACTCATAACAGTTGTATGTCGAAATAGACTGATAATTTTTGAAGACCATTATACCTGGAGAATTCAGAATAAAATTTGATTGTTTGTCAACTGTAACGTTGAATTTCTATGTGAATATTAACCGTATTAAAAACCTCTTAGAACTTAAATTCATGAAAACAGAAAATTCCATCGAAACTGCATGGAAGCATGGTAAATATTTCACAACAAGAAACTTAAATATCTTGAAATTTTCTTTCAGAAATGTTTTCGGTAATCTTGTACCTTAGGCATTTGACCTTGAGGCGGTCTCGTCTTGTAGCAGCTGCGTTGCCATATTGGACAATTATTCAGTTATTTGAAGAGTTTAAAGCCAGCCAATGAACTTAATGTCTATTTCTCAAAGAGTTTGATAGTAGTGGTGTAGTGAGAGTATTTGGGGAAATTAGAATTAAACAATGTATGATTCAATATCATTTAGCGGCTCACAAATTGTGGATCCAGCTGAACTAATGAGTTTGGGTGCAATCTAACAGGCAAGAATTAAAAGGAGAAAAATTTTATTTCTGAGTCATTTTTTTTAAGACAACCATGAGTGAAGGTTTCTTTTGCTTAGTTCTTTCCTTCCTTGTAGCACATCGAACTGAGCAACTAAAAAGTCGAAATAAATGATTTGAAATAATTTTTTTTTCTTCCCATATACTGAATATAACCTGAAATTTATTCGAAAATAATCTATTTGGTAAGATTACTTGACTATCTATGAAAACAATTAAATATATTTATTCAAATATACATTTTAGATCAGAATATCCATGCCTTAGAAAATTCAAAGAGAAAATCATTTGAGAATCTGATTAGCAAATGAAAAATAATAACAAATCATTTAAAAAAAATTGTAAGATTCAAACACAAAGAGATTAATACATACATTTGTAATTATTTTCCCTTGATCTTTCCTTATGATCTTGGCTTCTGCACAATCTGGCAAAAGGGTTCACATATGACACTGTTCGCGCGTGCGCAATTTGGATCTAAATTCCTCACATGCCGAAAGTACAATATTACCATATTTTCCTTTGATTTATTGAGTACAGAAGTTACAACGAAATAAGTTTCCAATATAACTATTTCTTTTTTCTGAAAAGATTACTAAAATGATGAGAATCAACTTACTGAAAAATCCTTTTCAAGGCATCGCTGGGATGGGGTGACCTTCCACTTAGTATCACTTGCAGTCGAGCTATATTCTGGGTTGCTGATGCTAAAGAATTAACTTCTTTACCTTCCCTAGGACTCAGAAATCGCCTTCCTGTTAAAGGTGTATCGCAAATTCTTGAGGTAATCTGTGAAATTGCAGTTCATACATTGATAATGAAATTTATTGCAACCCTTGATAACATTCAATGTATAGTGCTTTTTATGGGTCTAAGAAAAATTAAGGAAGAAAATTTCTTTCAACTTCATTTTTTCAGAGAAAATGAATTTAATCCACACATTGGCAGCAATTGTACCATACTAATCATTTTTTAAATAAATTTAATCGGATTATTGATGAGTGATGAGAAAAATTTCTAAACGGGATACTATGTAAAAAGCTCCGAGCAACATCATTTAAGTTAAAATAGACCAGTTATCAAACTTACTGTGCCAAAACTATGAGGTTTTCCAGGAGAATCTGCATTCAATTCGTCTCCTGCAAAATAATCATCGTTGAATGATTACAATAAAAAAAATGATATATTAAGAGAAGAGTGATTGCAGTGTTTGATTGCTTCATGTGTGTTGTCTCTAATATTTTTTGTTTTGCTGAATTGCGCTAGTTTTGTGCTGTTGAATTTTTTTCTTAATTCCATGTGGTGCTCGAGGTATTACGAAAACTGAAAAAATGGGGCCAGCTCAGCACTTTTCGAAAAATTGAACTCCAACAACTAAAACAATGGTGCTACGCATGTACTGAGTTGTGCCATTCGAATTTTTTCCGAAAGTCTGTCTAGTTTCCCGAAAAATCGAAATTGAAAAAAAAAAGAGCCCAGCACTTTCGTTTTTTCTCCTCACAAATGAATGTAGAAATTTGGGTAACATTTGTGCTGCAAATATTTTCTCGAAGATTCTTCATATTTTTAGGCAAATTACGATGATGAAAAAATGTCAGCACAATACTTTCCTTTTTTTCCTCAAAAATTGTTTCATATCATTGTGCCGCAATTGTATCAGCTTGTGTTGGTCAGAGTTCTAGAAAAAATCAACTGATTTTCCCTCATATGAGGAAAAAAAGAAAAATTAGTAAATTATAGGAAAATCAGCATACCTGGCAACAGTGTGTGTGAAATTGGCCCAGCACTTTTGGATCTTCGAGAAAATTTTCGATATGATGAATTGTGCTAGGTTTGGGCAGTTGCAATTTTTCTTTTATTACATACTGTTCTGAAGATATTTCATAAAATATGTTGTATTAAACACGTGTTCGTTCAACACATTTTATAAAACATTTTTGAGAACCGTATGGAATAAAAAAAATTCCAACGGCACAAAACAGCACAAACCTAGCACAATTCGGCACATCAAAATATTTCTTGGAAATCCACAATTGCTGGGTCAACTTCGAACACCATGTTGCCAGGTATGTTGATTTTCCCACAATTTACTAAATTTTTTTATGTTCGCCATATGAGGGAAAATCTGTTGATTTTTTCTGAAATTCTGACTGGCACAAGTTGGCACTCTTATAACAATATAAAACAAATTCAAACCATATGAAACAATTTTCGTCAGAAAAAAAACGAAAAGTTCAGGGCTGATTTTTTTTTTATTTTCGTAATTTTCCAGGAAATCTGAAGAATTTTCGGAAAATATTCACAGCACAAGAGTGCGCAAATGTAGCACAAATTTTTTCATTAATTTGTGAGGAGGAAAAATCAAAAGTGGTGTGTTAAATTTTTTTTTCCAATTTCGATTTTTGAGGAAACTAGACAGACTTTCGTGAAAATTCGAAAGGCACAACTCAGTACATGTGTTGCACAATTTTTGTCATTCATTGGAATCCAATTTTTTTAAGGTGCTGGACTGGCCCATTTTTTCGGTTCTTGAAATATCCCGAAAACCATGTGGAATTAGGAAAAAATTTCAACGTCAAATTTTTTCGAAAATCCAAAAGGCTGAGCCAAATTCTCACACTTATACAGGGTCATTCACGAATATGGCTCCCGAGAAAATCCTCTTTAAATGAGAAAATACGAAAAAAAATCTCAAAATTGAACTCTGTTGAAATACAAACAACTTCGAGGCTGATGCTTCTTTTGCGATAGCGTAATTTTCAGAATATGATACAGGAGGTCACAAATTCTTTGTCAAAGTTAGAAGTGACGAAACATCAAAAAATCGTTTTTTTCAAATTGGAACCCCATTTTTTCGAAGCATTTTCGAAATCATCGTCAAAAAATAATAGGAGCATACATCCCAGAATGAATGTTTTTCGATATATTCAGGAAAAACAATTTTGTCTTCAATTTTCAATCTCATTCCAAATGTGTTTTTTTACTGGAAAATAATTAGAGGTCAAGTGAAATTTTTGGAAATCTCTGTTATCTAGAAAATATTTTCTATAGTTCAGAAGAGTTAAGTTCTTGATTTATCATCTGAAATGCGAGAGCAACAATTGATTTGAAGTTCTCAATATGAGTATAAGTGAAGTCAACGTAAAAAATTCTCAGGAATGCAGAAAAAAATAATTTGTAATTAATTTTAATGCTTTTGAAAGAATAGACATTCGAAAAAATTTGAACTTTTTTCAGTCATTGGAGTCCAATTTTTCGAAAAGTGCTGGGCTGACACATCTTATCAGTTTTTGAAATATTTTGAGAACCACGTGAAATTAAGAAAAAATTTCAAGGGCACATAGCAGCACAAACCTAGCACAATCCAGCACAACAAAAAAATTTCAGGAAATGCAAAAGTGCTGGATCAACTTTGATTAACAAATTTTTCATCAACTCAACATGAGCTGCATTAAAAATTTCTTAAATTTCAAAGCATCCTCACCAGATTCCGATTGGGAAGGTAGAGTTGCCCAGCTATTCTGGTTCTCATGCTCCTTCTCCAAAATCCTTCTTCGATATTCCGCCAAGAAAATCCTCTCGTCAAAACCACCATTACTCAACAACTGTGCTTCGTAAGTCTTTTTTATTTCTCTAAAATTCGACTCGAACACTTGCGGATCGAACAATCCGATAAAATTGAGCTCATTGCCAAGGAGAATGCCGTTTTTGAAAAACATGGATAAGATGTTTCGGCATTGATATTTTTCTATATATTTAGCGTCTAGCGAATTTGAAGAGTTAGATATTATTTTATCTATTATGCAGGGCACATCATCTGGGCAGGAGAAATCAGGACTCAACCAGTCCAATGGCAGCCCTAAAATGGAATAAAAACTTCGCTTATATTTCATATTTTTAAAAAAACACTGGAAAATATTTTACAAGAGTTATGAGAGATATTCGTACCTGAAAATTGTGGATTGAGTAGGTCCCTTCTCTCAGTCAAGAAAGCATTTTTAAAAGCTAAATCACATATTCCCAAAAGTAGATGGTACGATTGCACTAGGTCGTTACTATAACTAGAATCTTCTCCTCTTATGGTGATGTAAAGATTCCAAATAAACTCGAATATTTTTGCAGGCGTGCATTGCACTGATCTGTAACCAATTCTATGAGATTTTTATGTATTACGCTGCAAATAAACTTTGAAATAGTTACTTTTGTTTCCTGTTTCTATGCAGTTTTGGTATTTCCAGATCGCAGGGTTCTGGTGTCTTGAATATTTTTGGAAAAATTATGCAGTATTCCTTGAACACATTACAAGTGACTGAAAATGATTCTTCCAACATATCGATTTTTTTACTGAACTCTTCAGGCATGCTAGTCATGTCAGACCATCGGCGTATATTAAAGAAGAATTGGATCAAACTGAAACAAAGACAAGGTATACATAACAAAGGAATTTTTCTTTGGCAGCTGAAAATATCAAATCCCTCAACCCTCTATGCTTGATCAACATTAAATTGAACTGTTTTTAAATGAATCATTCCATTCAGATTGGTGTTTTTATTTATCCTATTCAGATTTTCATTCCCCTAATCACACAGAAAACTGGCAATAGTAATTATGTGTGGAAAATGTTCACAGCAAGGAATACTTACTTCAAGTTGCAGTAGCGGAGCAAACTAGTTAGACTAACACAGTTACCCTCAATAACACTACTCCCAACAGTTGGAGTAACACTTTTTCTGCAAGCTACAAATACTGCACATCCCAGCCAATGTAGAGGATCTCCCTGAAAAATGCTGGTTGATGACTAGAATTAATTTTGTTATAAAGAAAATCACCTCTAGGGAAAAATTTTGACTTAAAGTTCGGAAACTATCCCATGATTCTGTCACTGCCTTACTATCTAAATTGAGTTTATTGCATAGCTCTGCATGCTTTTTGAATAGTTGATCCTCTGCGTCTTCTAAAACCATTTTTGAAAAGTCTCTATTACTAAATTCAAAAACTCAAACTCGCTCCCAATCACTGTCTAATGTAAACACACTCTAGACTTTTTGTTTCACTTTTCTCTTGCGCGTTTCCCATTTTCTGAAATAAGGCGCCAAATATTAGGGCGGGCACTTGGACAAAGAGCGGGAAAAATTACTTTCAGGAGGCTCATTACAATATAACATTAACATACATTCCACACACATAAAATATTCATATACAAATCTGTTTGTTTTGTTATCTACAATATTTTTGGGTGTTTCTCTGTTAGGGATAAAAAATATAACCTAGTTGAAGATGTCTTGTTGGCGCCAGTGTCAGTGAATTGGAGGACCATAGAAGTAAATATTTCGTGTTTATAGAAGATTGGACGCAACGATTATGATTCATTATTATTTGAAATTTTTATGTTGTCAATTATCTAACTGGATTATTTTGAAAAAATATTTCTAGGATCTCAAGAAATTGTTCACTTTCAAACTGAAGGGTTTTCAAAATTGAAACACAATGTTTTATTTTTTAATTTGATTTTAATATTCGAATTCCATTACACTACTCCTAGATGATCTAGATCTAGATGACGATAATTCAGAAAAGACAACATCCTTCATGCTAGCCTCGGCTAAAAGATTGTACGTTTTATCCATGATAGTTTTTTCTTCTTTTCCATGTGTTGCTAGGGATCGAGAGAGGGTAAATTCTTCAATATCAAACAGTTTCAATGCCAAATATGGAGCATTTCTAGCGACGTTCTCTTGCATCTATAAAATATGCTTTTTCTCACCAGAATTATTCTGATATTTTTTCAACATACCTCTCTTTTTTGTCGATCTAGAAGGGCTATTTTCTCATTAATTTTTGTCATTCGTTCCATTCTTTTAAGGTCATCCCGTCGACAGGTGTATTCATAGTCTTTAAATTTTTCGGGATATTCTACGTCACACTTTATTCTGTAAATGAAAAATGTAGTTCAATCTTTAGGTTTACTTTAATCCTTTTACTTGACATATGGTTAATTGGATCGGCGAAGTAAGCGGCAACTACAGGTCAAATTTAAAAAATTCTCAAATGCAATAAATGGAAAAAGGGAAATTCTAATTTGAATTGGTGAAAACCTGGAACACCTACCTTTCTTTGAGCTCTACAAAGCTTTCTTCACTTAACAGCCATGTGCTCGGTATAAAAACGTTATTCTGTTTCGGAGGTGGTTCTAATTGAGGCATTTCGAATAGCTTCTGAACATCTTTGTTTTTGAAAATTAGAGATATACCGCTTAGATAGTTGCAGCATGAGACCCATATAACTGATCTCACCTGTACATTGTCTTCACTGAAAAATTAAGAGGAAAACTGTACGATTGTGTGATTTTAAAATACGGGAAAGGATAAAGTGTTAAATCGTTTGAATTTTTTTTATAAAATGAAGAAGATTATAGAGAAGACGTAATGGTGATTCTTGATTTTTTGTTATAAATACTAAAGACTAAAGATTTTATAACACAATATTCAAAGTCTATCCATTATATTTTCAAGAACACTAGGAAATTCTTGAATTGGAAAAATTGATACTAAATGATCAACTGAAGAGAAATTTATTTTTATTATTTTAAATGGCTGATGAAATTCATCAGCCTGCAAAAATTGCTATAGACTCATTTGAGTTATCCCTCCCCACGGAAATCTTTAGTAAAAGGCGAAAGATTTATTCGCAACTGAGGAGAGATCAGAGTGCCGGTTGCTGGTTTTGGTTCAAAACTTATACCCAAACAGGTACGATGGACTGAGTACAATGGAAGCTGCATTAAAAGTGAAGTTTGTTCCATAAAAATGACTTATGTTTCTATATTTTCGGCATTTTCGATTCACTGCATTTACTCAAGTGTAAATAATGAAAAATTTCAATTCAAGCCGTTGAATTTGAATAATAAATTTCAATAAACGAATTGAACGTGAGAAAATTGAAACATAGCGCTCTCTATTGGCAGTAACCTGAACTAGAATTCGCGTCAGCAATACCCAATATCGTATTATTCGTATAATAATTGTGTGTGGGTCAAAGTAACTTAGTTTTCGAGTACTGCAATCTTGTTGATGTATTTCGATTGAGATGACACAGTTCCCGAAACCTTCAGAAGTCAGAAAAGGTACTTTAGAAGCATTCGTTACATGATTTATTTCTGGGTCTGATCCTTTTTTTTATACATCTTAGTTATATGAACAAGGAGTTGATAGGTTGTATTTAGATCCAAAACTAAGAAAATATTCAATTCACTATATTCCAGTACCTCAATTTCAAATACAGTTAGAAATTTCTAAGTTGGATTCATAATATTACCGTGAGATGGCGCTGAACAATTGCTCTCAAAAAAGGAATCATTTTAACAAACTTCTTACGATAAAACTCGTAAGGTGAGTGTGATAATACTTTTTTCACTTTGTCACATTAGAATATTGCATTTTCTGAAGTTATTTGGGTTTTCACTCCCAGTTCCTTGAAGATTTCACGATTTGGTATGATGAATGAGCTGACATAGATTTCGCAACGTTTCACGATTTGATAGTGCGAAGTTTAATTTTTCTTCCATGGACAAACATTTTTTCTAATTAACACCTGGCAGTGGCGTAGCGCAACTTTCGGGGGCCCTCCCGTAAGATTTTAGTCGGGGGCCCCCTCCATAATTCTACGTGATTTCTGATAAGTTTTTCTGTTGTTAAAAAAAAATATTTAAGAAAATGTGATAAAAAATTTAAATAAAGGTATGTATGTATATTGAATGACAAAAATTTGTAAAGAAAATAACATAGATTCTGATATAAAAATAACTAGAAAGAAATCGATGTGATGAAAATGTTGAAAAATTATTTAACAAAAATGCATTAATCTTTTCTAAGAAGAATTTGTTCAAACATATCTATCAACTTCTCGATGTCCAAGCTTCAGGCTACTTCTTGTTCAAAGTTAAAGCTGTAGTAGGCTCGAAAGTCTGATAGACGTGTTTGCGTTATTGAATTCCTGAAATAATTCTTGATTACCTTGAGCCAAATAGAACGATCATTTGACGATGTCCAGAGAGAGTCCCGAAAATCTTGACGGTATATTAAAACAGTGTTGAAGAAAGGGTAGCACTACAGGGAGTAATTGAGTGATAATTCGAATTTCGAATGGAGTTATTGAAAACCTTTCATGTTTTTTAAACCATTTAGGAATTTTGTTCATTACCTCCCAGGAAAATATAGCGAATCGACAAGTTCAATAGAATGAAATTATATTGGGGCCCCATTTGAAGCTTTTCATTTGACTTGAGAGCCCCTCTAGTGCCGGGGCCCTCTGATACGCCACTGTGCTAAATAATTGATTGTGGAGTTTTCTTCTGCAAGCTCCACTCAAATATTTTCTTTTTCGATCTGACATTTTTTCTTATTTCTGAAAAATTTCAAGACATTCGAACTGCCGTTTTTAATTGGCGCATTCAATAACTTTTCTTTTTTTAATATTGAAAATGAAAAAATACGAGAAACGTTTCTTAACGAATAAGCTACGCAATTAATTCTAGAACTAATCGTGAATGAAATTGTAATCATGAAACCAAAAGTACTGAAAGAGTCAAAACATTGAAAACTTTGTCGTTGATTGTAAACAAACTCACAACGTGGTTCCGTATTCAAACACTTGTTTCTCTCACTACTAGAATGGAAATGGAAATAAAAATATTTCTTAATATTTTTTCCTTCTTCATAAAAATATCCTGATTGGAGAATTGACAAAATTTCTGCAATAACAGATAAGACGCAAGCCGCCTGAAGAACAACATGTCAAATAAACCGCGAGTCCCCAATAAAACGGTCAAGTGGCGACATTCAAAGAGAAATACCGAAAAGCTTGACGCTATAAAAAAACTCTTCAAAAAAGGGTAGCACAGGGTGTGACTGAGGGATATGTCGAATCGAATGACTGTTAACCTTCTATGGGTTTTGAATATAATTCAGGAATATTTCTTTATTTTTCGAGAATAATAACTGTACCATCATTGTTTAGGTTTTGTTCGTTATTTCATCAGAAATATATCACGACTCGGCAAGTTCAATAGTTACTGGGGCCCCATTCAAACATTTTCGTTTGGCTCGGGGGCCCCCTAAGTGCCAGGGCCCCCCCGCACTGCGGGGTCTGCGGGGCCCTCTGCTACGCCACTGACACCTGGCAAATTAGTTCAAGAATTAACGAGTAGGCAGAGACAACAAAAGAGCAATTCCATTATTTGAAAACTTTTTAATATTTTGATTGATTTTGTTCAAAAGACTGCGAGTGAACACTCTAAAACCTTTTATAAAATCCAGAGTTACCCCAGAAGGAATTTTAATAGATTAATCAGAATTGATCATTACTTATCTTTCGAGCTTGTATGAAAAAGTAATTTTTGCGCACTTGCTAAGACTTGCATGTTTTTGAGCTAATGTCTCGTGGGAATCAAAATTTATTAAATTAACCTTAAGCTCTAAGGGGGGAACCCTTAGAGCTGGTTTTCTTACTCTTGTTCAGCAACACAGTTTACCTGTTGATGGCATCAGGTTCTTCTGAAGGTTTCAAATGCTGACTAGAAGATGACCCAGAAAGATGTTTTGTTTTCGGACCTAAAAACATACAATTTGCTGCCCACTCCACAAGTTTTCCACTCTCCTGTAAGGGTGGGAAGTTCAAACGGAGGGTTTGAATGCATTTATGTTCTTCAATGGTCCACAATTTGACCACCTGTGATATTTCGACGTTGTCAATGCTTGAATAAAAGGACTTCGATTCTCCTTACCCCAGACTTGTCAATAGCGATGAACATTTTCAATGATTCCAACAGAATCATGTTCTTTATTCCAGATTCATGATCTTTGAGGACAGCTATAGCATTAGTTATGACCAAAGTGTTCCATAATCTGATGGTTCCATCTGAACTACCAGTGATCAACAGATTCAATTTTTTACTATAACACATCGTTGAGGCACCCTATGAAAAAAACTTGAATAATCAATAACCAATAGTGTTAAATCTCATCTCAAATATGGCTGATATGAAGTTTGCGACAATTTTGGCCATGGATTAACTTTTAATTTTTCAGACACTATTTTATTTATTCTCTTCGGAGAATAGAAATATCTAAAAATTCAAAAGTGTGAACATTCTTCATTGTCACAGTCTCATATGACATGCCCTGCATCGTTTGAAACCATTTACAACTTGTTAGCAATTTTTAGAAACCAAAACTTTAATTTGCATGTGCTAAAACTCTAAATTACGTCACAAGTTTGTTGTGTTTCGTGTAGTAAATATGTGAAATAGTACATTTTCAAAATCGCTTACCTTTGGCATTTCATATATCATTGTTGGTTTCTTATGGTCCAGAAAAATTCTGATTACAGAAGCTTTGGGGTCCCTACTGCATGTTGTCAGTGTGTTATCTTCTCCACAATAGATGATTTCTCTGATTATATCTTTATGAATATTCTTGATGTGGGAAATTTTAACATATTCTTTCTCTTCGTTCAATTTCTGCCGGGATACATGAAGCGTTATAATTATTTATTTGTTCGCCTGTTCATCATTTAACTATTTTATGTTTTCTCGAATAAAAATTTTTTCTCGTCAAAAAATAACCCATTTCAAAAAACCAAATTCCAAAACAAATAAACATGCACTAAAAAGAAAGAATAATTGTATTTTTGCCACACGAAAAGCTGGGTCGGTACCTACCAACTTCAAATCTAAATCAACACAAACCTATGAATAACAAACAATGATCAAAATATATTTTAGAGTTCTCCTAAGTAAAATGAAATCATGAAAAGTTCAACTTCAGTTCATTGATTGAAAAAAAATTATTAAAAAGAGACGAGAAGTAGTGACATCAATGTTTCAAATTCAACGTAGATGCTGCCAAAGGTTTCATGTTGATAGGT
The DNA here is from genome assembly GCA_038502775.1 of Hippodamia convergens. Taxonomy (NCBI): domain Eukaryota; kingdom Metazoa; phylum Arthropoda; class Insecta; order Coleoptera; family Coccinellidae; genus Hippodamia; species Hippodamia convergens. Next base: position 89,884,558 of record CM076607.1, on the reverse strand, counting down.
GCAAAAGACACGCTGAAATCGGTTAATTTGAAAATACATCCTCCAATATTCCAAAAAGAGGTTTAGGTGAAAATTCTAGCATGGCATGGTCATTTCAAAATTTCCTCCAATTTCAAATTGAAAAAATTGTTAAATAATGAGAAGTAATGATGATTATTCTGGATCAAACAATATCAGAACGTTGTATTTAATAACAAGGGCGCAAATAAATAACTCTGTTCTATGTTTATATTTTATACGATTTACCTCCCAGTAGTGAAGACTCAGTTTGTCGTTGTGCTTCTTCCTGAACAAAGGTTCTTTTTTATGAACAAACGTCAACACCAACACACTTCCACTGTCATCTCCAATGAAAAAATGGCGATCAGACTTATAGCCTCCATGTTTGTAGGCAATACACTGAAAATCGAAGTTATACGTATCTCATTTTGCGAACCAATGACTGGGTTAACCACAAGCAAACACAAGAGCTCCAATGATATCGTTCACATGCAAACGCGCGTTTTAGCACTTTAATTTTGAAACGCACGTAAGAAAAACTCGTGTTTCCAAACGCCCAATGTGTATCCGGTCTTATTTGACCACAAACTTAGTTAGAACACACGTCATAGAATATTTTCATGATATTTTCCTGAAAAAAGCTTGGCTGAGAAATGCCCACGAACTTACTTTCGGAATATTGGGAGTAGATAGCACCAAGAATACTGGCGTATGTTTCAAACCAACAACATCATAAACCACAATACTTCTAGCTGTATTGATAACCACGATCTTTTTCAGGTCTGGTAGATATACAGCGTCTGTTATCCAACGATTGCGCCTTCTTCTCTCCTTTTCTGTCTTGTTTATATCTTCTCTGGTCATGATGATATGATAAGTTGCCAATTTGAGGAAGTTTGCGTCGTATATGCCAGTTTTTCCATATTTCGAATACACCGTGTAGCAGAAATGTGTGGTTGTTTCTATTATCAGTATTTTGGCGATTGAGTCTCGCTGAAAAAATAATAAAACCTGATTAGATTCATGGTGGAAGAATGTGTTCTTCCATCATGATTAGATTGACACAATTCTTTGGGAAAATAATGAAATAAAATTGATATTGGGTATTTCGGCGATTGAGTCTCGCTGAAAAAATAATAAAACCTGATTAGATTCGTGGTGGAAGAATGTATTCTTCCAAATTGCGATCATGAACGGTTATTCATTTTTTATAAAGCAGGAAAATGCACGAAGCAGCCTGTTGGTGTGAATACTATAGGTAGTGTTCCAAGCCTAATTGTACAATTTCTGCAATTGTCTAATTCAAAGGAATATACTGGGCATTGCTTTCGAAGGTATTCAACTTCTCTCTTGGCCGATACAAGAGCTGATCTTTTAACACTGAAACGACACGGTGGATGGAAATCAAATAGTGTCGCTGAAGGATATATTGAAAGTTCCGAAGCAAACAAAAAACGTACCGCAATGGCAATTCTAGGTCTTAACAAGAAAGTCTTTCTCGAACCAAAGAATATTGCCTCTATTTCTAAGGACATAAGTCCAGCGACATCCATAGATGATGTTCATAATCAAAATATTTCTAGTAGAGTATTAGGCCAGTCATCGTTCCCTGTTTCTTTTTGAAATTGCAAAGATTTTGTTATTAATGTTGATAGAATTGTTATTTCTGTAGTTCTCATTACAGCACTAGTGTGTTAATGAAGGTTGTTATGACATTTTCATGAGTGTCAAATCTCAGTCATTATCTCACAGTTGTAGATAAATAACTATTCTCTATTTCAGTATCGTAATGAGTTCATTACAGTACTAAAAGAAGTGCTGAAATGAAACTCATCACAGCATGGTTTCAGCTATATTCTTCGTTTTGTAGTTGTCAGTACTGACCTTCGATCGAATCAAATTTCAAATCAAATCAATTCAAATTCTGTAATCTGTCACACCATCTGCCAAGATGAAATATAAAAGTCACTAACTTGAATTTTTATTTGAATTCCGAGAGTTTCACAAAACTTGACTGAAATAGAGAAAATATCGTCTCGTTTCAGAAGGCAATTCCAACACTCGCACCTTCGTCGCTCGTTTTCGAACTTCGGCAACAATCTGTGATTTATTCGACATTTATTAAATGAAAAACCTTGAAGATCCAGAGCTCAATTTTCGAATTGAATAATTTCACGTTGAAAAACAATTTTTTGATGGAAATTTTATTTTATGAGGAATACTTTTTCATCATGAAATATGGGACTTTTAATTTGAAAAATGAAAGATATACAGGGTGTCAGGAAATGATGAGCAAAAAATTCAGGGGTGATTTCCATACCAAAAATAAATGGTACCTCTTCCTATAAATTTTTTTCGACAATTGATTTTTAACAAAGTTACAGGGTGTTGAAGTTAAATTTTATTCACAGCTTTTCTTACTATTATTTCAAAAGAACGTATTTCTTTTGCAATCATAGTACGTGTAGCCGAAGCATTTAATGTTTAACGTTGAAAATAAATCGAAAAGATTTCTTATTCATCGCATGCAAGCAATATTTCACGTTTTTCTCGAAAACGGTTAGATTTATCGAAACAAAAGAGGTATGCCGTTTTTGTGTGAAAAGTTCCAGAGAACGACAATATTTGGTCCAATTTTGCATACAGTGTAGCACAAAAAAGTTTGGACCATTCAAACAAAAGTATAGGCTCGTTTGTGGGGTCCTCTAGAAGATGAGAAGAAAAGAAATTGTTTGCACATTCGTGTTGCTCGTCCCGTAAAGGCCATAAATACGAAATTTTATCGAAATATTATCAATGTGGCAAAACGTAGAGCAGAAAAACTGTGAGTAAAATTCAAGTTCAACACCCTGTAACTTCGAAAATAATTTTATGTGAAGGGGTACCATTTATTTTGAGTCTAGAAGTCACCCTCGAATTTTTTGCTCATCATTTCCGGACACCCTGTATAAAAAGAAAATATTCTTAGCAACGGTATATTATTTATCATATTGATGATTTGGAAATTTTCTTGGGATTACCTGGAAATGTTTCACAATGCAGAGCTCACCTTGGTCAAATCATTCTTGTAAATTCCCAAGATGTTTAATTTTACTCGATTATCAGAGCTCGAAGGAAAGGCACTTATCAAACCATTTAAGGTGACATTCCAAGTTAAACGACCATTTATTGCGTAGAGGTCAAAAAATTCCAAACATAATTCATCATTGCTATCTGAAACTGAAATATCGGAAAGTATCGAATGAAAATGGTTCATTTTCGCAATCACGTACCCAAAAGTTTTCTGATTACGTCACAAAATTGCTGCTTTTGCATTCCTCCGCTGTATTTTTCATCCTTGTAAAGGCTTTCCAAATCATTGATATGGTCGCTGGTTAAGAGTTGCACCAGTTTTTGAGCGGGAGATTGAGAACTTTCCGATCTGAAAATATTTTTGGATCAGATACGAAGGAGGCTAATTATTTTTATATCCAAACTTGTAATCTTCTTTTTCGGCCGTCAAGAAAATATCCATTTTAGTTATTCCAGTTTTCACTGATAGATACTTAATGTATGAAAACAAGTCACTGTGCGGCATTGATAAAACTTGAGATGTCATGGTTACAAGTTTGTTTACGTTTGTTTCTTACTTCGAAAGTAGACTAATGATATTAATAATCATATTTTTCTATTTCGACCATGGAGATTAATTCGAGGAATTACAAGAGCTGATTTTTCAGGAAATTCTAGGAGTTATGCATATCTCTTTTTTAAAAATTCTTCCACTCTTTCTATTAGGTCTACAACTTTGTTCCCGCAGTTTTGCAATAGCTGGCTGTAGCGGTAATTCGTAATTGAAGTGTATAGATCTCAGATGTCATGAACTAAGCTTAGGTATTTGTTTACGAAACGCCATCGAAATGAACTGCTCCACATGAGGTTGAGATATTGACTTAAATTGCAAAAAAATATACTTTACATGAGATTTTTTAATGAAAATTCATATTAATATGATTTGAAGTTGCAGGAAATGAAATTAACTTTAGCCTGCAGTCTGCAGCGTATACAGGGTGGTTAAGAAAAATCGAGTAAAATAACGAAATTTGATTCCCAGAGAATTCAAGCATTTTAAGACTATCAATACAATGTATGGCCATCAATAACAGCTTGAGATATTCTTTGCATACTGCATACGAGGTTGTTGAACATTTCTTGAGGAATTTGATTCCATAAACGGGGAGAGACTCTCTCTGATCATTTAGGGATTCTGGGGTAGGTTGATGATTATCTAATCATCTTTGGAGCATATCCCATGCAATTCAAATCCGGTAAGTGCGGAGGTATTGGTAAATGTGGAACACCAAGCTCCTCGCGCGCATTCTCAACTATGACTGCACGGTGCATTCTAGCGTTATCATCTAGAAATTTAAAAGTTGCACCAATAGCAACGTGAAAATTTGGCAAAATATTATCAATGATATGCTCCTTTGAGGCGGTCATATTCCCAGGACAAATGTGCTGATCTGTGCGCCCTTTGAAACATATCCCGGCCCATACCATAACACTACCCCCTCGGAATGGATGACTTCTTGGACATAGCGACGATTACGGGGTATGCGTGGGATTGTCCATACCCTTATTCTTCGAGAATCTGAAAATCGTCCATTTCTGGATTCATCAGTGAAAAGGACACTACGTCATTGATCGTTCCAATCGAAATTTTGCCTTGCCCATTCCAGTATTTGACGCTTATGGTCACGTGTTAATGGAACTCCTCTTAATGGACGTCTAGAACCTAGATTCACCTCTCTCAAACGTCGTCTTATGGTTTCGATGGAAACTTGGAACCCATCAGCATTTTGAAGAGTATTCTGTAGCACTCTACAAGTAGATGTAGGCTTCCTACTAACTCGCCGAAACGGTTATGAAACGATCCTGGCAGGTGTTGTTTTTCATTGCCCACTAATCCTTGGTCTTTCCAACACGGAACCTCTCTCCCTGAACCCATTCCAAAGTCGAGATATCACACTTTGGTTGACTTGAAGCCTTTCCGCTACAACAACCTGAGTTAGGCCAGCCTGTAGCATTCCGATAGCCCTGTTAGCCTCAGCGTTTGTTAATTTACGTCTTGGCATTTTCAGAAATCTCGTTTCAAATCGAAGCCGTTGATAAACTGATTCCATTTCAAAATAAGAACATTCATGAAGCATACACAAAGAACCATACTTCAGAAAAAAGGCGACCAGATTGACGAAATGTCTCATACTGATTTTTATAGGATCGATTCAAGTTGTTATTGAGTTTTAAATGATATTACAGCGATTTTCTCGAAGATTATATACTTTTCAAAACGATCGAGTACGATATCCCTAACTCGTGTAGAACAGTATATTTTTTCTACGACAACATCGATAGTATGAATGAAATCATAATAAGCTCCATTTAAACTGATTGCTAGGCAAGTGGCTAGGGCAACAAATGCTATATGAAATATCTTGTAATCGACCTGTTAATTTCGATAACAAAAACTGGGGTAGCTTAGAGAATAGGACCACAGAACACAGTTCTTTGATAGTTTTTACAGTTTGAGCCAATAATTTTGTTGTTGTTTCGAAGATATTAAATGAAATTATTTTTGGAGTTATTTTATTCAAACAGATTTCTATAGAAATCAAAATATACCATCCTAAATCATTATTATAAAAATATATAAACGGAATCAGGCATAACTTCTTCCGACATGTCTGGATGCGATTTGAAGAGGTCTGTTTGTGTGTGAATTTTTTTTTTCAGAGTAGGTACAGGGTATCCCAAAATGCTCAATTTCGGCTGTTTCTGTTACTTCTAGACTAGATACTTAAAAACGTTGAAAAGGGGTCCTGGGCTCGATTTCTGTGAAAACAACATTAGTGAAAACCGTTTCACTATATCTTCATTCGTTTCCGAGATTCAACAAAATTAAAAATTTTTTTTTTGATTTCGAATATGTGCCATAACTTTTTCATTTTCGAAAATATCTGAAGAAAAGGGAACTTTCTACAAGCACTTTTTCACTGGTAATGAGAAATTATGTAACATTTATTTTTTTATTTTTTTTATGATGTAAGATGAAAAAAATGCGTTCGTATTAAAAATAATGAAGTGGTTTTTTTCAACGAGAAAAAAAAATTAATATAGTTTCTTATTTCCGGTGAAAAACCGATTCTATAAAGTTTCAATCGATTTCGTGAATGAAAAAGTTATGGAACATTTTCAAAATATATAATATATCAAAATAAAAAAAAAATTGAGATATCGTGAAACGGTTTCCACTCCTGGTGTTTTCACTAAAATGGAGCCCAGGAAACCTTTCAAAGTTTTTACCTATCTAGTCCAGAAGTACCTAAAACAGTCAAAATCAAGCAGTTTGGGATACCCTGTACATTTTGCATTTGTTTTTTCGAACTTGTCCGGTTATGATTTGCAATGTAATGTTGTGTAATCTTAATTAGTCATTACAGACAATTTGAATGCATAACACCCACTTCCTTCATCTATGAGCCGCCAATGTGACTAAGCATCAAACACAATCCTCCATATACAGGGTGACCCACCGGGAGTGCCCATAAGAAGTTTATGGAGAAATAACAATACGATCAATTTCAAGTTTTACGTGAAGATTCATATCTTCAAGCAGAGGGCTTGATTTTATGGTTTCTCACAAATTGATATGTGAGTGAAGAAAATAGGGGTTTCATTAAAAAAAAAAGAGTTTTTAGCTTTTTGTGAATTCAAAATTTGACACTCCCAGTGTATCAGAACGTTATTTTTTCTATCTTTGCTGTAACCCATTAAAAAAAAACAGATCTGAAATTGTGCGTTGCGCTTTCTTTGAATTCTCAGTGTTCTACAAGCCTCAATGTGTAATTTTTTGCAAAAAACAGTGAATAGCTCGAAAACGGCTCTAGATGACTATAGGGAATGATATATAAATTAAATGTGACATTCGAAGATCTATCCGAAAAAGTGATTATATATCGGATGTTCCATTTGAAATATGAAAGTTGATACCATTTACGGTGAAAGCGGAAGTCATTGATATTTAAAAATATATCATAAATGAAATCTAAAGGATATGTTCCGACAAAATCAAAAGTTTCGACAGCAGATCAAGTTCATACATTTATCAATGAAGCTCCTGATGAAATTTATCTATTACATAAAGTAGTTTTAATATTGGGTGTTTTTGGAGGACTAAGAAGAGATGAATTGGTGAAAATGTCTATTAAAGATATAGAAGATAAGGGTAGCTGTTTACTTGTTAAAATACCCGAAACTAAAACCGGTATGTCGAAGGGATTTAGTATTGTAGAGGAAGAAAAAATAGGAGCTTTGGTGCTGGTCAGAAAAAATATATCCTTAAGACCCAGTGGAGTGAAGAATCTCAGATTTTTCCTCACGTTTCGAAATGGTCGGTACACCGTCCAACCTGTTGGCAAAAATAGAATAGGAAGTGTGCCTTAAATGATTGCCAAATACCTAAAATTGGATAATACCAAGGCTGATATCTTCAAACGAAAATTGAAATTCAATATTCATTTATTATTAGTTCCCAATAAAGTTCTAATGGGCACTCCCGGTGGGACATCCTGTATAATCATATCCTTAACATAATCTAATTCTGCGGTTCACCTCTTTAGCATTCAATCAATATTGATCTGCTCGTGAATTTCCAAGCGTCCTCCAAAACATATACACGTTTATCTTATTTATGAGATACAATTTATTTTTGGAATAAATAATGTCCAGAACGAATAAGATCAAATCATTCCGCTTATTGCATCGGTAGATGTCAGTTTATGTGTTCAATATGAGGGTGTTGTTGTTCTGTGTTTTTGTTTCCGTCTTGGCTGATCGATCCTGTGAGTTGATATTCTGGTTTATTCGAATTTTTTTCACCGAATACTCACTCAATAGTATATAGTATTTTCTCCGCTTGCTGTGTTGTGAGCAACATATTATGACACTATTTTGACAATTGTAAGTGAAAGTTAATCGACAAGATATTGGTTGCCCTTAACGGCAGGATGTAAGTCAACCTACATCTCTATAGGGAAATAATGATCTTAAATTATTATAAGTATATCCAATTTTTTATTTCATCAACATATTATAAAAATCCGGACAAACATCCCGTTATACTAATTGAAATGAATATTAATGGTACAATTCTTACAACTACTCACATTAATAACAAAATTTGAGACACGTTTTTTCGGTTTTACTCGATGTGAATTACAGTTTTCTGACTCTACAGAATCTTCATTTCTAACCAATGTTTCTGTCACTGTTGAAGCAGTGCAAGAGACTTTTGACTGGGTCTTATTGTAGGTATACAATTTTATTCTCTACTTCCTTTTTATTGTTGAGGTTCTCAGCTACGTACCTAACTTTCCGCTTATCGATTGATAGCTCATACATCAACTTCAGTATTTGCTAATTAAGTTGCGTTCTTCTGAAAGGTGGTCCAGTATAAATTTTGAACTTTAGAAATTTCGCAATTTTACTTTGAATTGAATTTTTTTTTTGATCGGCTGGTTTAAGCATTTTCCATTTTGATATCGCATAAAAAAGTGCTTATTAATAGTTATAATGTCAGATCTTTCATCAATGTATTTTTGAATTATTTTCAAATGGCAAACCTGAGTTTCGTCACTTTTTGTCACTGTGAACGTACGTGACATTCCATTTTTGGAGTCAGAAATGGTCAAAATTATGACTCCTTGACTCATTTTGACATTTCGATTTTCATTTCACAAAGTTCATGACAACGGAACGCTCCAGCGACTCCTATTACCATTACCACCTTCATAAATTTTTTTTCCTCAAAAATGCTGGAAGATTTGGATACTTAGAAATACACTCCCCGTCAATAAATTCCGGACAGGCAAAAGTTTTGTCAAATTCAACACCCCGTATCTTTTTTCGTGGTGCTGCAATTTTGTTGAAATTTTCACCAGGTGTAGTATTGGGTCTTGTTATATTAACCGGAAATTTACTTCGCAAAAATATATGTAGTTTATCCCTTATACAGGGAGAAACAAAACCTTGTTAAGTTTTAATTTGAAGTGTAATCCTTTCTCAAAAAAATGTTTCTTGATTTACGTCAGTATCTGCTTTAAAAAAAAGATACACATTTTTAAAGAAAGTGTTGCATTTTTTCAATTTTTATAACAATTTAAAACATTACAATACCTTATCGACTAGCAAACATAAACAAACATCTGAAAATTAATAGCCTGTATTTCCACCTCGCTTTCTCATCACTTCTACCATATGACGTAGCATACTTTCAATGCAGTTTCTTGGCGGGGGCACTACCGTGCCCCCAGATTTGGTAGGAAATTGAGGCAGAATAGCCCGAATACCTTCTTCAGTGGGTCGATTAAACTGACCATAAAATGGAAAAAAGAGAGCTAAGAATTTTCTCAGCATAGTGTTGTAAACCATGGGAATTATTGATTTTTCAATTCACCTAGTTGAAAATGAACGTGAATACAATGTTGCGAAGGGGATTATTGGAGAACTGATTTCCGATACTCAATATATATATATTCTTATGAAAAAGAGAGCTAAAATAATACAATAAATGTTGAAACAAAAAGTACCTAAGCTGAGGTAAAAAAAGAACGGGGTATCATAACATTCTTTGTATGATACTATAGAATCATACAATACTATCAACACTAGTATCATACGATACTATACAGCCAGGGGAAAAAACCTCAGCCGAAAAAACCTGCCTCCCCGTAAACAAAATAACATAAAATATCAAATATCAGGAAAATCTTGAAAGACATCAGTGTGATCATCTTCATGTTATCCGTCCATGGGCTCGGATAACATTATATATTATTTATATTTTACTCAATGACTTAGACGTCTGGAGATAAACGAATAATTTCCTTTCGGACTCTGTGGAATAAAATATTCTCCAAACCTTTTTATCAGTTATTATAAATAGGGTCACAACATTTCAATTTTAATTGATGAGGATAGTTTGAGTCCAAAAGTCTCGCCATCTCTCACCTCTCATCACCTCACATCTTATTATCTTATTATTAGGTTAATTTGGATTTTGGGTGATTAGGTAACCCAGTGAAAACTGAACTTCGAATTTTTTTGTTTCGTATGAAATTGTGTTAGATATTTTGAGGTACAGACGTATCGATCAATTAGTTATTTTATAATCTTCTTGTTTTTGTTGGTTTTTGGGAAATAGATTTTTTTGTTACTTCACTAGTTTCAATTATCTCTAGAAACTGAAAACTCTCTACGAGCCAAATAACACAAAGTCCTACTCTTTTGCAGAAAGCCTTACCCACACTCTCTCCGAGGTGAAGAGAGTAAAATTTTGTTGTTAAGTTGACGTGAAGCCGCTCTCATCTTCAACCCTCTTAGCATCTCGACAACCCCGTATGAACGAAGTCACTTTTTATTACAAAAAGGACAAAGCTCATATAGGGGTGTCTATTACAATAGCACGCATTCTGATAATAAAATTCAAATGATTTGCAAGCATTGTTCATTTGTTAAGACGATTCATAGTTATATTATAGACCAAACTGATGATGTACACTGCGCAAAAAAAATTAACGCACATTATGGAAATCTCAAATTTATTCTACAACTGAAGGTGATAATTAATGATAATTATTTTTATCAGATTATTGCATGCATATGTTATCCATTTTCAACGTTTTTATTCAGTACAGATGTTTTTTCCCAGCAGGAATAAAAAAAGATGATATTATCAGATTTTGAATGTATTGGCTCCATTCTGAGATCCGTTGTTCTCGATCAATTATAGTGATCAATAGTTTTTCTTTCGCTTGATTTTCTACACTCGATCGCTATGCAACGCGCAATTTAACCCAAGAGGAATGTGCCCAAGCGGTAGTTTTGCGAGAAGAAGGATGGACATACATATGAATTGCAGAAAGGTTCGGAGTTTCCCATACAAGTGTGTCCAGAATGTTGCAGCGATTCAGGGAGACAGGTATGAATGTCCGAATACTAGGAGAGGGTAGGCCACGGGTAACAACTGTCATTCAAGAACGTTACTTGAGAGTTTCTTCGTTGAGATAACGGTTTGCAACCGCTCGCCTCCTTCAAAATCAGCTTGAGCATGGGGTGCAAATTAACACTCAGACAATAAGAAATCGCCTCAGAGAATATGATTCAAGGCCTCGTGTCGCGCCAAGAGGCCCAGCTCTTACCCCAGCCCATCGAAGGGCGCGTTTGGATGTTGAGAGAGAGCATATCCATTGGGAAGAGGCCGATTGGGAAAGAGTTCTCTTCACAGATGAGTCTAGATTCTGCCTCTACCATTGCGATCGACGTTTCCTTGTATACAGACGTCCACATGAAAGATATGCTCAGTGCAATCTCCTGAATACTACTGGTTTCGGGGGAGGATCGATGATGGTATGGGGGGGGATATCTTTAACTGCTCGCGCAGACCTAGTGGACGTTGATAATGGAGCTATGAATGCTGATAAGTATATAAGGAACATTCTTGAAGAGCATGTAGTGCTATTTGCCCCATACATTGGTGAAATTTTCATTTTTATGGACGATAATGCCAGACCCCATCGTGAGCGCATCGTTCAGGAGTACCTTGAAGAGGTTGAAGTCTCTCGAATGGAATGGCCAGGAATCCGACTGAGCAGGTTTGGGACAACCTCAATAGAAGGCTGAGAAGTTCAGAAAATCATGCAGCTACTCTTAATGACTTAGGAATCCAACTTGAAGAATTCTGGGAAGGATTAGATCAGAACATTTTAAGATCACTCATTTTTAGTATGAACCGTCGTTGCCGAGCTGTAATTAACACAAGGGGTGGAAATACCAAGTATTAAATCACGTATCAGCATTTCAGTATTTTGAAAATTGTTCATTTCTCTTCTTTCACATGAGATTAGGTGAAATCCTGAATTTTTCTTCCATTTACTGTGTCTTATTTCGTTCAAAACCTTCCCGAGAGAACATAAAGTCAATGTAAAGTTAACTTCCATTTGAATTGATATTTTCAGAATGTGCGTTAATTTTTCGATAATGCTTCAGTCCAAAAGACCATATACAGCCTTGAACCGTTCGGACAATTACACATTGGCCTTGTTCTTCTAACCACTCATCAGCCAAAGATCGAGTTGTGGCAAATCGGTCTCTATTGGCCATAAATCTTAGACGTCTAGCTCGAACTTCTTTTGTGCTCCTTTGACTTTCGGTGCCTACTCTTCTTCGATTTTGGGCATTATCAAATCACGCTTGACAACATCTCATAATCAATATCAAATATTGAAACTGCTAAGCTGACATATTATTCTACATTTCACAACCAAATGATGTACGGAATCATTGTATGGGTTCAGAGTGGTGCTGCAGAGAAGATCCTCCTGAAACAAACACAAGAAATCGAACCCTATAGAGATAGATAGATAGATAGATAGATATGAGTTTATTCAACATATTTATACAAGTTGTAAACTCTGAAAAAAACTGTGAGTTATACTATATAACTGTTTACAGTTGTTGAAAATTAATTTAAATTCTAACGACAGTAAGTAACAATATTTAAAATTTAAAAACATTTCTTCTATTCTTCGTCACAATCGGTTCTAGTCTTGATCGGGAATCCAGTCGCATTCGGGAAGTTTTGTCTCAATTCGGTGTTTTCTCGTCTCCTTGGTAATTTTTTGTCACAATCAGTAATTTGGTACCTCAGATTTTCATGTAGAGTTGATAATTCTATGAAACATCGATCTATCTTCTGCGATCAACCAATTTTTTATTTCTCTTTTAAATTTTTTTATACTTTTCAGTTGTTGTATTCGACTAGGTATTCGTGGGTAAAGTCTTGAAGCTAGGTATGTGCAGCTTCTCTGTCCTAATCTCTTTTCTGCTTTTGGTCTTTCATAGTTGTCATTTTCTTTTCTTGTAGAGTAATTGTGCTCTTTCAATACCAGAAGTATCTTCTTCTGTTGAACGCTCGTTATTATTTTGCTCGCAAAAATCTATCGTATATCCAATACTTTCGATATTTCATAAATCTCACGACTAGGGAATGTATAACTTTTCCTCCCTTGGATGCTACTCTTCCCTCGCTTCTTAAGCAAATAGCTATAGATTATAACTCTAACATTACAGATGCAGGGTCATGGGACTTGCCAGATCCCTTGGCAGCGGCAGGTGCTGTGGTAGATGGCATCGGCAGTGGCGCCGAAGCTTTGGCCAAAGGAGCCGTCAATGCCACCGTCGAAGTTGCCAACGCGACAGCAGAAGTCGCAAACGAAGCTGTCAACGCAACAGCCCAAGTCGCTAAGGAGGCTGACAAGCAAATCGTGAGCGGCCCCAAATCCCTCCTGAAGCAAGTTCACAAGGGAGTCTTCGACGTCGAAAAGGGCTTCGTGAACGGCTTGGACGAGGTCATCGGCACGCCCGTCGACTTGAAAGAAGTGACCTTCCATCTGATGACGCCCAATAACTTGGAGAATCCGAAGAAGATCGATTTTTACAAACCTGACGAGGTGGCGAAAACTACCGGAAAAATTTTTTTCATCGTGCACGGCTGGCGGTCGAGCAGTAACGCTTCTTGGGTGCAGAACATGTCGCAGATACTTGTCAAAACACGTCCCAAAGCCCACGTGGTCCAAGTCAACTGGGACAGACCGGCGAGTGACCTGTACGCTTTCGGAGCTTTCAACACAGAGAGTGTGGGTAAGTATTGAAATTTTTGTGCCAATAAGGCACTGGCAAGTCCGAAAAAAACAAAGGCATGATGCTAAACGACAATGACAAAATGGACAAATAACAGAACAGATCATCCACATAAAAATAATTCAACATAAAAGAAAAGACCCACATAAGAAAATAGTGTAGACAGAATCAATCCATCATACTGGAATCCGACTTAACCTGACATTGCCATAATGCGTGTTGCCATAGTTTTTCGATATTCATGACATTTAAGAATGAAGAACTTTTCTTCTTTTTTCTAAGTATCTAGTGAATGTTATGTACCACTTGATATACCATCTGTTCGAATTCAATCACGGAAATAACTTTAGTTCAGAATGCGCCTTTTTCACTCTGATCTCTCATCTGTCAAACAGTAAATATCATTTGAAATTTTTTGGTTACTGATCATTATCTTTGTGAATAAATTTAGATATTTCATGGTTTTAGGCAAGAATGAAAAAGCCTCGTGTCAAATTATATCATCTCTATTGATAACAAAAAATAACAGATGTCCGAAATTGTGTCATTGTCACTTAGTCCACTGCATTTAGGTCAAAATAGACCAAAACTTCGGACAAATTCGGACAAACGCAAATGAAGGCTTTTCGGGTAGGTATCAGTGTCATAAATGATGTCCCAAAAGTCCCCTAGGCGGGAGTGACCGCATAACATTTGGCAACGCTATAAAGGGCTAAAATCCTGCCCCAATGTGAATTTTCGTGAATATCTCGGTCCCAATCGAACGTACGACAAAAATACATCTAAACAAAAAGAAAGCTGATGAAATTTCCTAGAAAAAAGGTTTCGGGCTTGTTTTTTGATATAACCAACGGTTTCGTCACAATCTTGCCTTCAATTTGAACGTATGTGATATTCTGGATAATGGAGGTACTCTATTCTACACCACCTTTGAGGATGACTACAGGGCGCGTTTTTTTCAAAGTGGTATCCCCAAATAGGCCTATTTCATGACTTCTTTGTTTTTTGGAAAGGTTTTCGAACGCTAATTTTTTTCTCCTTCTATGAATGCATGTATATTTTTTTCGATGACATCCGTGGAGTCAATCTCAGAGTTTTGGATTCCTGCATCGGTCACATTTTATTTTCTGAGGATTCTTCAAATGGTTCGGCATTCAGGCAGAATTTTCCATGGCAATTGCCACAAACCGATGAGAAACGAAGTCCCAAACTCTGACAGCCACACATTGGTCCACAACCTTTCGTACAGATGTAAAATATCATTTTTAAAAGACAATCAGGCGAAGGAAGTTGGGATGTCGTTTTTGGTTACAATATACATATTGTTTTTTAACATCTATCCCCACTCCTCAGGATACACATTGTTACCAAGCCATTGTTGCCGAACCATTTGAAGATTCCTCAGAAAAATAAAATGTGACCGATGCAGGAATCAAGAAGTCTGAGATTGACTCCATTGATGTCATCGAAGAAAAAATACATGCATTCATAGAAGGAGAAGACGAAGGAGAAGAAAATTATCGTTCGAACACCTTTCCAAAAAACAAAGAAGTCGTGGGTTAGGCCTATTTGGGGATACCACTTTGAAACAAACGCGCCCTGTAGTCATCCTCAAAGGTGGTGTAAAATAGAGTACATCCAGTATCCAGAATATCACATACGTTCAAATTGAAGGCAAGATTGTGACGAAACCGTTGGTTATATCAAAAAACGACTCGAAACCTTTTTTCTAGGAAATTTCATCAACTTTCTTTTTGCTCTGATGTATTTTTGTCGTAAGTTCGATAGGGACCGAGATATTCACGAAAATTCACATTGGGGCAGGATTTTAGCCCTTCACAGCGTTGCCAAATGTTATGCGGTCACTCCCGCCTAGGGAACTTTTGGGACATCATTTGGGACACTGATACCTACCCGAAAAGCTTTCATTTGCTTTTGTATGGATTGGTCCGAAGCAAAAGTCTAATTTCAGTGGACTAACTGTTACTAGTGTCACTTTGATATCTACGTGTGATCGAACTTCGTATTGATGATTGAAATCTGGCAACAGGGCTCGATTTGAGGCAAATTATGTCCCATAATGTTATTTTCTGCTTCATGATTATTGAAACATTTTGATTTTGCGACTATGTCAGAATGTAATTTATGCCATTTTCATGTTATAGATTAAAACATTCCGTCTTTTTCCTTTCCGCATTTTTCCATTTATTGATGTTTCCTATTATGACGAAGAAATTATGCTTGATTCCGCAGTTTTTAGACAACACGCTTTCATGCTAAATTATCGGTAATTTTGATTCACTTGTGCAAATTTGCGAAAATTTCACTGGCACGAGTCTCCACGAATTTATTACAAATGCAAGGCATTCTGTTAAATATCTTGAAAACGGAATGAAATAAAAGACATAAAGTAGCACCATTAGGTAGGTACAAGAATTTTTTTCGGAAATCGAAGAGTGCTGGACCAACACGCACAGTGTTGTGAGGTATACTGGGTTTCGTACAAACACCTGAGTTCTCGTATTTTCTTTATATGAGGGAAAAAGAGTTGATTTTTTCGATAAATCTGACTGGCACAATTGTTTTTATTCGCGTGATTTTCAGGAAATCTGAATCTGATGAGAGTATACGGTACAAGACAACACAAATATAGCACAAATTCATTCATTTATGCTTGATCAGAAAAAAGCAATGTGCTGGGCTATATTTTTTCAAAATTCAATTTTACAGGAAATTAGAAAGAATTTCGGAATAATCCGAACGGCACAACTAGTATAGCACAATTCAGCACAAATTTCTACGAAAATCCAAAAGTTTTGCGACAACTTTACAAGCATCATCGGCATGTGACCTTGAGGGAGTCCCGTTACTATTGAAAAGTGTCTGTGTAATGTTTTTATTTCGAAATCGTACAACAAACAGAAATGAAGATAATAAAGAAGGTTTTAATCGCCAAAATTTCGATTTTGTTTCATAAATGAAGGAATGCAGTTGATGGTGTTATCAGTTTCTCAGAATGTGTCATTAATTTTTTCTTTATCTCTTAGGGTTCAGATATCATAAACTTTGTCCACCTGTAGGACGTAAAATTTCGTAAACATATATCGTTGGTCAGCAAAATTTAGATCTATACATGGTGTTCCATAATCAGGCCGACAAACTTCTAGTGGGTGTTCAAGACATTATTTGAGACGCTTTCGACCAAAATCATATATGTAGTACGAGAATGCTTCGTTAAGGTGCTAGGGCCCTCTGAATATGACTTCCAGGAAACACTTTTTGTCACATATCTCCAAAACTGCGTCACCTAAAGTGAGGAAATTTCACACATTGGCTACTATCGAAAATACGCATCGAAAGAATACGGTTCGAGTGAATTTTTTTCATTCCAATCATGAGCGTATCATTTTGTGAGGGCGAGGGGTTTTTTCAGTGAGAACTTTTTTACCTTTCATTATTTTACAGGTTCATAAACTTTGATATTCTTATTGAAAAAAAGTGCTCTTGTTTGACATCGCCTAGTTGCACCGGTGTTGAGAAAAATTGATTTGGAATTTTCATTTCATGTGAAGAATCATTATGAAGTGAGTAAAATATCAATTTATTGTACTCAATTTAATTCCCTTGAAGTTTATTTCTTAAAGAGCTATTGAGAGTTATCTGTACTTAATTAAATGATGAGGAAAGAAAATTTCAAATCCCTTTTTCTCCAAACTGGTGCAACTAGGCGATATCACACAAAAGCACCTTTTCTCACCAAAAAATATTAAAGTTTATGAATTTGAGTTAAAACTTGTAAAATAATGAAAGGGAGAAAGTTGTCACTAAAAATATCCCTCGCCTCCCAGAATGAGACGTTTTTCATTGAACTGAAAAAAATCCACTCAGACCATTCGATGCATATCCCTGATAGTAGCCAATGATAGCTTTAGGTAAAGCCGCTTTGGAGATATGTGACAAAAAGTGTTGCGAGGAAGTCATCTTCAGAGGAACCTAGCCACTTAACGAAGCATTTTTGTACTATGTATGTGATTTTGGTCGATAGGGTTTAAAATTATGTCCCGAACATCCTCTAAAAGTTTGTCGTTCTAATTATGGGATACTCTGAAAATAACTATCGATATATTCAGAAATCATTAGTATTTAATGTATAGATTTTTGCCGAAGAATTTTAACATGGGTCTTAGTAATTATTGATTAAATCGGAACTCAAAAAAGCTTCTGCTTCATTATTATTCCTAGTAAAAGTTACTTCCCTCCTACAATGAGGATCGGTCCTTTTTGATTTGGTTTCGTAAGGTATGAGGGTAAATTTGGAAAATTTTTTGGGATAGAGCCTTCTCTCAATTTTGGAAATCTCAAAGAAAGTAATTTAATGGTTTCATCTGCTTGCAAATATTTATCGAACTTAATAATATCGTCGGAATCAAAATGTTTCTCGCAAATGAGAGTATTATTCGTTGAAATGAAATTTCACTGGCACTCATCCATAAAAGCTTACGCTGTTCATCAAAACAACTAAAATATCCTTTGTTTTTGGTAGACGGATAATTACATCTACACGATAAAATACAATACATTTTGACCATTTTTCAAAGCAGATGACCTCGAGTCAAAGTTGACTTATGAGTTATATATTACATAGATGGAAGGACCAATTATTCTGTTATTCCAAGGAAAGTTAACTAACTTCAATATCACAAACACTTTTACTGCACACGGCACTCGAACAATCATAAAAGGTAACTAAAATTCACTTATTTTTTTCACATAGATGACCACTATTCTGTGAAATAAAGAAATATAGGAAAGAATTACTTTAATGATTAATAAATTTAATGAAATTGCTAGCAGTGAATTAACGAAGCTCGAAATGAACTTTACCAAGAGATAATAGTAAAGAAAAAAAGAGTTTCTCCCTGTATTGCAGAACCTAGAGTGGTCCGTTCAAGTTCAAATAAATCGAGACATGAAAAGTCCCACAATAACTGTTTTTTGTACCTGATTTGAGATCTACGTTGATGTTTTGTTATATTCGAGAGTTTAGATCTGTCAAGATTCATTCATATTTTGCTTTATCTTTCATACAATATTTTTTTAACTTCTTTTTGTTAGCTTCCTCAAATGAAACTATTTTTTGTTACGAAGTATTTAATTTTTTTTTGGCGTAGAGTCAATAAAACAACAAAACATGTAATAACATTTTTAATTTTCTGCTTGCAAGAGAAGATTATAGACAATAATATCCTTTTTCATTGTTTCTGTCTCATTAAAAGTAATTCAAAGTACTCTGCTTTTCAAATAAAAGAAAAATGGACTATACTGCGAAGACACAACTGAAAATGTACAACTAGAGAGAATTTTTTTCTTAAACTTCTATTATTCATTCATGATAGCAACAATTCAATATAAAAATGATATATAAAAAATGTATATGATGCAAAAGTATTATTCATAACCTATACACATGTTTGAATTTTGAATGACATTTGTCAGAGTAAGTTTGTGAACGACGAGTGTGGAGTAAAAACCGAAGTATATTTCTGATCATATGGCCATACTCTTACTCTACTCTCTGAGTAAGTTTGGGAACGCTGCCTAGACTGAGCGGAGGCTACAAAAACGCCGGGACTTATTTACCACTAGACAGACGTTTCTTGGCATCCACGATTTGTCGAGTGGTAGTGCAGCGTTGCCGCTCTTGATAATGTCGGGCCAGGGGAATTAGAAGGCCGTTTCTCTCTATTAATTATCTAATGAATGTGTTGTATCATTTGATATTCACAACATTATTGATGAAGGGCGTTTTTACAACATTCTGATTTTTTACAGGAAACTTCGTTGGCATCCTTGTAAATCGCTTGGTGTCCGAATACAAGGTGTCCGAAGAAAATATCGTGCTCATCGGCCATTCTCTCGGAGGCCAGATATGCGGTTGGGCAGGCAAGAAGTTCAAGGAGTTGACTGGCCGAAAATTGCCCAGGATCATAGCCCTGGATCCCGCTGGGCCTCTCTTCATTCTCCGACCGGATTCGAGGAGATTGAACAAGCACGATGCGGAAGTTGTGATGGTTGTCCATACTGATGCCGACAAGTTGGGCTTCTATGAATCTTGTGGAACCATCGACTTTTACCCTAACGGTGGAGACAACCAACCAGGCTGTTGGAGAGTCGATTTGGACAGGGTGTCGACCTACACTGAACCAGGTGAGAAAAACCAACATTATATATATAATCAGAATCTTCTTGCATTATATATATATTCTTATGAAAAAAAAAGCTAAAATAATACATTAAATGTTGAAACAAAAAGTACCTAAGCTGAGGTAAAAAAAACGGGGTATCATAACATTCTTTGTATGATACTATAGAATCATACGATACTATCAACACTAGTATCATACGATACTATACAGCCAGGGGAAAAAACCTCAGCCGAAAAAACCTGCCTCCCCGTAAACAAAATAACATAAAATATTAAATATCAGGAAAATCTTGAAAGACATCAGTGTGATCATCTTCATGTTATCCGTCGATGGGCTCGGATACACAGATTCTTCCCAAAACGACTCGTAATTCTTAATCTGAAATGAAAAAAGACAAAAGCAGAAAAGAAACCGATTATTCAGAATAAATCGAATGCATTTTGGAAATGCATTTGCTACTTTAAAAAACATCAAGATTAAGATTTCTTGGCCAAATAATGTTCGGAGGTTTATAAATATTTATGACAGAAATGTCACAAAATTTGAAAGAAATGAAAAAAAAACTCCATCATTTCCTCTTTCCGAATCTGTTGAATGTTACGAAACTGATAATTTTTCAACATAACATGCTAAACTCGTAAAAAATCAATTAATACATAACCTTTCAACTGTCCTCTTTCACGAGGATTTTTTTTTCTGTTGCCGTGTGGGTTTCTTGCAGAAGAATCTCTTTGATACCATGTTCATCAGCTAATTTGGAGACGTAATCACACTTTCCTTTCGAAATTCCTTCGATATTCAAATTCAAAATCCACAAATTGTTGCTCTCTGGTCGTGAGGGTTTTTTCAAACCAGATACGACCTTCCAGGTGATGATTTTTCGGCACTTCAGATGTTTGAAGACCGCTACGGGACCCCAATGAAAGGCAATCATCTCCCATAGATAAACCAAACATGTTATAACATAAGAAAACAGAATATTTTTCAGGAGCAAAAATTAAGACATATTACGAGAATTGTCATTCATTAAAACCCACATTTGAAACATAGATAAATTCAAAATACACTTCTCGCAACAATTAAGGGAACAGAAAAATCTTTTAAATTTTTTTGTGTTTTTCAACAGCTGCATCTCAGTGAAAAATGGTCGTATGAGAAATGGAAAAATCAACTTTTGAAGCTTGAAGACTCTCGTTTCTGAATTTATTGGTTATTAATTATTCAGAGTACCGACAGCCATGCAATCTTCGGATAAAGCACGAAGAAATTTTTTTTTTATTTTACAAATTTTTATTTTTGATCTACGAGCATGAAAAAAATTTTTCGAGCTAGACTGATGCAAAGCCCGCATAGCCTGTTCATTCAGGTCTAATTTGTTTCTCACCACCCTCAGAAATGACCATTTGTCTTCGAGATATCCCATTTTGAATGCAGAAGGACTCTTTTGCACTCAACTGCCGATATCCCCGGAACTACTGGAGGCCTATCAAACCGACAGCCGGTTTCTTTTTTTGCAGAAAATTTCCTACAAAAATCGTTCAAGTTTAATTAAAAAAAATTTTTTTCACCTGTAACGGTAATGTGAAAAAAGGGCAAGAAAATGCTATTTTGCCAGTTGTTGGTTAACGGACTCTACCTTCATCAATATTGGAGGAAAAACTAAGGTTATGAGAAAATTTTTCAGCCTAATGTACCCCAAAGGCCCCCTTTAATCGTTAGATCGATCGGTGAAGCGGTTTTCCTGGACCGATTGATTGATATTCTGAAAAAATTAAGGGAACAAGGTTTTCGTTCTTTAAAGTGAATCTGTTCTTTTCAAGAATCAATTACTGATTTTTTTCACTTTTAACTCACTTTTGAATGTTTTGGAGATAATGAAAAAATTGAAAAAAAAAACTGGTGAATTATGTCCTGAAAATATTGAGAAAAAAATAGAAATTCTCACTGAAAAAAATTTTTTTTCCGATATTTTCAGAACAAAATTTAACTGTTTCTTTCCAATCGTAAAAAAGACCTTTACAAATTTTAGAAATTTTTGAAAAAATTTTTTTGTGGAGCTGACGAACCACAGATTCTCATTTCTGAGGAATCTTGAACACACGTGCTTGAGCACAAATAAAGCGTAAATCCGACCGTGCAACCTCCTCGTGGTATGCTTTGGATAACGCTGATGCCGGCGGTAAACCAATCAATAAAATTTTAGTCAGAAAACGAGAAAATAGTTTTTCATTCAAACTTTCCAAATTTTTTTTCGGGATGAATAAATTTTTTTTTATTTTTTTTTCGATCTTCAGAAAATACAAAATTACTAATAACTAAAAAAATTAAATTAATAATTTTCAGAAAGATTACCTCAAATTTAAGGAACAAAAACCTGGTTCCTTTAATTCTTTCAAAGTTTCAATCGATTGGTCTAGAAAAACCGCTTCATCGATCGATCTACCGAGTTAGGGGGGGCCTTTGGGGTACATAAGGGTGTAAAATTTTCTTATAACCTTAGCTTTCCCTCCAATATCGATGAAGATAAAGTCCGTTAAACATCAAATGGCAAAATGGCATATTCTTGCTCCTTTTTCACATAACCGTTACAGGTGAAAACAATTTTTTTCTTAATTAAAGATGAACGATTTTTGTAGGAAATTTTCTGCAGAAAAAGAAAGTGGCTGTCGGTTTGATTGGCCTCCAGTAGTTCCGGGGATATCGGCAGTTGAGTGAAAAAGGGTCCTTTGGCATTCAAAATGAGATATCTCGAAGACATGGTCATTTCTGAGAGTGGTGAAAAACAAATTAGACCTGAATAAACAGGCTATGAGGACTTTGCATCGGTTAAGCGCAAAAAAATTTTTCCATGCGCGTAGAGCAAAAAAATTTTTTTTTCGTGCTTTATCCGAGGATTGCATGTCTACCGGTACTCTTAAAAATTATTTACCAGAATTCAGAAACTAGAATCTTCAAGCTTCAAAAGTTCATTTTTCTATTTCTCATACGACCATTTGTCACTGAGATACAGCCTGTAGAAAAACACCAAAAAACCAAGAGAACGAACCAATTATTGCTAATGACGAAATTTAAAAAAATATCTCAAAATGTGATTGAATCTTTGGTAGTGTCAATTTTATGGAAAGTCATGTTTGAATTCATTGATGAAACTTTGAGCCAAACCTCTTTTTTAACACATACTTAACATTTTAAAATTAAGAACTTTATACTGTCGGTTCAAATCTGTTAACCATACCTTTGCGAATTCAATAGAGTGATAACAAAAATACACTGTTTGAATATTTTTTAAATCTCCGGCTATAAGTGTCGGTATCATACGCGATAACCAAGACAGCTGAAGGTATATAATTTTCAATTCTTAATAGGTATGTTAGCCATACTATCCCAACTTTTCACTAATATTCAACATATTAAAAATTCATTATATACTTTTCACTCATATTTAACATATTAAAAATTAATAATATATTTTCCACTCATATTTAACATATTAAAAATTAATCATATACTTTCCTGTCAAATACCAACATCGATAGCTAAAGATAAAAAAAAACTCAAACGGTGTGTTTTTGTTATCATTTTACTGAATTCACAAAGGTACTTGTTCTCGATGGTTTACAGATTTCAACGGTTCTATCTGCTCGTTTGTGAAAAGTCAATCTCTCAAAGAAAAAAAAAAGTTTCTCTATTTCAGTATCGTAATGAGTTCATTACAAAACTGAAAGCAGTGCTGTAAGTTCAGTAATATTTTTCGTTTCCGGTTGTCAAGACTGAGCTTCAAACCTATCAATTTTCGAATGAAATCAATTCATTTTCGAAATCTGTCAAATTTCGTCAGTCACACCAACTTCCAATATACAATACGAAAGTCACTAATCTGAATTTTTATTTGAATTCGTGTTGGATTAGGAGCCCATTCTGCAACTTGTTTTAGAATATACTCGTATTATAATTGTGACATTCGAATAGCTTCAACGTTTTTGAAAATTGTTGACATTTTTATATTAAACATTTCGTGATGTTTGATTGTTTGAAATCATCATCGATATTACGTGAAGAATTGAGTCATTGCATTTATTGCCGACCTTTATTAAGAAAATCTCAAGATTATTTTCTTTTCACTGCATATTCTCCAAATAAATTTCTGATTTTTTTTCAGTCACCTGCGACCATAGTCGTGCCTGGGATTTCTTCGTAGAAGCTGTGAATTCAACCGGATCGTTCCCTTCGAAAAAATGCAAAAACTTCGACGATTTCAAGGAAGATAATTGTGAGTCGATTGTAGCTCATATGAGTGACCTGGAACTCAAACACCAAGGAAATTTCTATTTGAAAACTCACTCGCAAAAACCTTACTCGGAATCTCACCATAAGGGGTGAAGAATGGATTCGAGAAAATAAAAGAAGAAATCTATGAAAATATATGGAAAGATCAATCTTTTATGATGAAAGTTAATGAACTTTTTCGTGCCAAAATGACGATTATTTATTTTGTTATGAAGAATGAATAAAACAATTTTTCCCATAATAATTTTTTCATCGATAATCACGAAACTTATTTGAGTATTATTGGAGTTTTCCTTAAGAAAATTGATCGAAGAATTACTTACTATTATACGGTTTTGACAAGATTTTACAACACTCATAGAGTCAGTGAAATAATGGTGATTTTCCATTTTCAAGACAGCCTCTAATGAATGATTTGGTGATAATTTTTTTTTGTGCAATAAAACCTATCAGCCCGATTACGTTTCAGTCAATGACCTTGAACGATATATATATTGAGTGAAAATTATGGGTCACGGATTATTGTCGTTTACTGATCGTAAAAAAAATCCCGCTTATGAGCGATATTAATCTAATGAAAATCTGAAATAAAGAAAATCTGAGATCAACCGACATGATACTCTTGAGTTTGATTCTGTATAGTTTTCTCATCGAAAAATCACGTAAGTATAATAAGTCAAACGTAAAATGCTCCATTCTTACACATTCATTCATTTTTTGCTATCTACCAGTTGATGATCTCTTCAAAATCAAAATATATGGTATGTTGAAGCCTGTTACAAGATTGTTTAGAGTTTAGAGTACTTTCTCAATCAACCCAGGAAGTCCCATTCATGAAAAATGCATTGATTGGATCAAAGTAACTTGAATATTTCAAGGAAGTCGAATATTTTATTATGCTTGACCGAAAAACTTGAAGGGTTAATGAAATTCTTTCTGTTTGAATTGAATATTTTATTTACTAAATATTAATTAACTAAATTATTGGAAGAGTTCTAGTACACATAGTAATGTAATGTCTATGGTAGGTAAATATAGCCCCCCAAATTAATTTTCGAAAATAATTCTGTTCCATTTTCATCAAAATGATTAAGGATCTTGCATCTGACACTTTGGTATCCTTTGAAATGGATTAAAGAAGTCCTTGATTTATGATGTTATAAGGCCTTCAACGCGATTTTTATTTAATAAGATACCTATTTATGCATGAATAATTCACCTGCAACACGAGTAATTTTCGAGATTATGCCATTCATTCTTTTTAACTCCACTTTGTTAACATTTATGACATACCAGTTCAATTTTTTGGTTTAATTGCTCAGTTATGTAACTTTTATCTGTCATTATTCAATGCAATTTGAATACTTTTTAGTCCAGTCAATGAGAGCAATTATTAGATTAAGAAAAAGAAAATTCTTTGCCTTGACGAAGGCACATCGAGAACATTTTTGAAACATAGATGAATTCAAAATAGTAATCATCGAAATGAATACCATTTTCAATTCCCAGGCTCAGAGATCTTTTATCATGAGGTTGGAGAAATGATATTAGATTTTGTCACTGAGATGAGAGATATACCGGTTTCGGCCTTGTTGGGCCTCATCAGTATCCCGCACATCTCAGGACAAAATCTTCTGGTTGTATCGTTCAATTCGGGGCAACAATCTAATCCAGTATAAAAGAAAATTACAATAACGGTCGTGAACTGGTTAATGAAAAAAAAGGAAAACTTCAGAGTCTAACGGGAACTGACGGATCACTTCACCAGCTCACAACAGTTAATACTTCTCACAATTGAAATGGAACTGTAATAATAATTCAATAATGAATGAAATAATCAGTGCAATGAATGAGTAAAGGTATACGGTTTGCAATAAAATAACAATAACCAATTGCTATAAATTCTGAAGTTTTTTATGAAGATTTTGTCCTGAGATGTGCGGGATACTGATGAGGCCCAACAAGGCCGAAACCGGTATATCTCTCATCTCAGTGACAAAATCTAATATCATTTCTCCAACCTCATGATAAAAGATCTCTGAGCCTGGGAATTGAAAATGGTATTCATTTCGATGATTACTATTTTGAATTCATCTATGTTTCAACAATTATTAGATGCTTCGATTTTGATGAAATTTTCCGACTGAGCTCAAACTTACCTCCTACTTCAAAGTCTACTCTATGCCGATATATGCTTATTATTTTTTAGGGGTGAAAACTACCCCTTATCACCAAAATTGAATAAAACTTGTTGTAACTTATATGAAAGTCATTTTAAGGCTTATTTAGCGTTTTACGAAGTTGTATTTTGTTTCTTAGCATAAAATGTGTAAAAATGGGGTTTTCATAATATTTTCAATCAATCTAGATCAACTTTATCTGTTAACGTTATTTCCCGTTGATTTATTCTTCAACCCCTAAAAGTAGCCCTCATCTGTAAAATATAACAAATTGAAAATTACAATCAAACATTTCATTTTTTTATCACTTCATCTACGTGAAGTTGATACTTTTTTGTCAATAATTCTATTATGGTGGATGTGAGGCCAGTTTTACAACTTATTTTTTAGTGAGAAATATATATCCTCAATTTTTTTTTCATTTTATTTAGCTGAGTTCATATGCAATCGACTTTTGAAACTGCTCATTTCAAAGCTCTTTTCAAGCACTACAAAAAATGTTGAAAGTATATCATTCCCGTAAAATCAATCTTATTTCCGCAATTTTAAGTTGAATGTATCGATTCGAACAGTCATGAAAAATAATTGTCTCCTTTCACTTAGGATATTTTGCCTTTTGTTTCACCTTGAATTATTCTAAAAAAATAAATCTCTTCGTTTTTCTATAAGCTACAAATATCTTTCCCACACTTTATTTCGTTTAATGAATAGTTTTTGTGGTATCCGTAAATAACAGTCAGAAAAGTGTAATTTTTGAATGAAAATGTCATATTTTCAATCACTCATAACTGAAAAAGTATGGAATTTTTGAAAAAACTTTATTGAACATTTTTTGCTTAGAATCAAGTCCTTTATCGAGTACAAAAAAATGTCAACCCCCGAGAAGGGTTGGTAACCACCCTTAAGATAAAAATATACCTCGGCATAGGGTATACAGCATACGGCCTAATGAAGGGGAAACGGTTTCCGTATAATCGAAAAACACGGAAAATCGAAAATTCTTGAAAAAATGCATATCAAGTTGAAAATAAGGGAAAATGCATTGGTAAACATTATTTTTTGAGCAACCATTGAAGAAATCGAACATATATAACACTAGCTCAAACCCGCGGCCCTGCTCGCGTAATATTTCAATTTGAAAAGGTACTGATAGGTCCGCAACCCCATATTCATAACCTCGTATCGAAGGAGAGATAGCCAACTTTTAAAGTACCTAGTAGTGAACTATGATGTAAAAAGCTTTTTTCATCAGGAATAAATGCCGCAGATAACAATCACATTCATTTTCATATGATTTCATTCGATGCCAGTCGAGAGCCCTCTTCAAATTGAATATTCTTTGAATGGAAGTGAAAATGTTTATCGTGGGTTGTCCTCCGCAGTTAGACATATGCCTTCGTGGACTTTCTAATAGAACTTTTTGAGCACTACAAAATTGTCTCTGACCATATTTCTCTATCTGTTATAGTTTACCCAGCGTCGGCCTTAAAAGCCTGAAAAAAACGGGTTAATTACCGACTTTTTCATGAAAACTAGATATTTTTTCTCATTTGTTCATGATAAAGAAATGAATCCTATTAGAAAACCTCCAAAAATAAGTTCTCTACATCAAAATCGGACATCTAGTTCCTGAGTCCATAGAGGACAAACAAACACACGGACATTCAAATTAATAATATTATCAGAAACAAAAACTTGCAAAAACGTGATAGGTTTACACATCACATAAGTACATTACTTATCAAGAGAATGAATTAAAAATGAAACAGAAAAAAAAATGGTACATCGATAGATTTCCATTTTTCGAAAAATTCTGTAATTCTTGTTTGTCTTTTTTTAACGTTCGTCTTATAGCAAATATAGGTCCGAACTTTTCCCAAGTAGAGGACATCAATTTAATCGCCGGCATTTTCCTGCCCTAAGTATCTTGGTCTTTGAGACCATTCGCGAAACGCATTTTCCGGAAATAGTTTTTTTGCATGATAGAACGAATTTTGTTAGTTACCGCGTTTGTTGCTAGATCGGTAGATCATTTTTACTGGTTGCTAAGGTAAACAGAACGGTAAGTGAAAATGACTGAATATTCTTCGAAATAATGAAATAACACAAACAATTTGAATTCAGTTCATTTAATATTGAAAGTGAAAGTACAATTTTTACAATTGCTGATGGAAATACCACTGAATTGAGTAGTAGCCGAATTCACTTAAACCTCTGCTGAATTCAACATTTCATGTTGCAACTCACTACGTTCCGTAGTATGCAAACTATTTTCATCAAAGTCTAGTTTATTTTCCAGGGAATCCTCAACGTAACTTTCAGCCACAGTCGAAGACCGCCATCCACCGTGTCGTTTTAGTCCTAATACATCTACTCCCTTATTAGCTAAAATTGTGGCCGAAGTGCGTCTAAAAGAGTGGCCAGTATAGGCGTTTGGATTTTCTAAATTCAAAAAAGTTGTAGTTTTTGACAGCCAACTTCTAAGTGTCCCTTTGCCTATTACTTGATTACTGCATTTTCCGTTTTGATATCTCAAAAATAAATGTTCGCTCTTCGCATTTTGTGGACCCAGACTGAAATATTTTCTATAAATTTCCAGGTAATTGATAGAATTATCTCGATTGATGACTGTGATTGTTCTCTGAATGTTGGTTTTTGTGTTGGGAATTTTCACGATTTAAAATGATTCCCAATCTTCTATGTCCCTGACGCTCATGTTGTACAACTCTTCTCTTCTATACGCCCCTGATATACCTAATATCATTCCAACCTGAAAGGACATAATTAGTTTATAAAGAACTATTATAATAATAAAAGCACACCTTAATAATTAAAAACATATCATCTGGTGCTTCTTTTACGAATTTATTCATTTCTTCTCTTGTAGAAACAGCAGATTTTTTGGGTTTGTAACTAATAGATTTTTCTTTTGAGGACTGCTATAAGGGGGTATGTCAATACCGTCGTTCAAAAATATTGTGCTCTTCAGCATTGAATATTCCGCCCAAAGACTTCCAGGCGATCTCAGCTTTTCTATTCTTCGAGCAAAATAGGCCTGTAACACTTTTTCATTGATTTGGCTGCCTTCAGTCTGAATCCATTCCTTGAACTTTCATTCCTTGAACAAATGGAAAATGAAAACACTTTGAAATCTCAAATTTTTACGCAGGGGCCTTTCTTATATTATTAAAAAAAATTTTCTAATTGTTTCTTGTTTCAGAGACTGGGAGAGAAAACCCCTATTAAGTTTTCAGGAAAATGCAAAGACCTCCCAGATAATATTTCAATAGATATTTTATGTACTCTCGAAGCGGATTTTAGATTTCTCAGGAATAACTGAAGAAGAGCCGATTTCCCAGGCTGTTTGAATTTCATTATCTTCCGAAGATTCTGAGTTGGTTTCACAAAACTTTGTCTATACCGTTAAATTAATTGAAGCCATTGCGATTCGTTGAAATTTCAAAACGAATGATTCGGTTGGTTCGAATTTACGTAAGGTTTTTCAATCGCACAATTAAAGTTTTGTGAAACCGACCCTCTATATCGCTCATTTTTCAACGCTAGTAAATTCAATTGCAAAGATTATAGAGTTAGAAAGATAGCAAACGCCCTTACATCTGTGGTACTAAAATCCTACTACGATTTTTGGCTAGTTTCTTACTTGTGACACCTAGATGGCGCTGAAAACATAATTCAGTACAGAAAACTATTTTAATTAATTCGAGTTATACTTCTCATAAATTTCCATTGAATTGAGTATTCCTTGTCGAGCTTCTAAAGAAACATTCTGATCTACAAAACAAAAGCAGAGCTCCGTTTTTTGATCAGGATGATATTTTCCATCTACATATTGTTCTGAATCAAATGAATAAATACGCTTCTGGATTCTTTATATTTTTATTTGAAATGTTTGTGTAAAATCAACTACAAAACAATAATTATCAAATTGAGAACATTTTAAAAATTTGTTCATCAGAGAATTATTATAACAATTTCAAGAGTTTATTCATACAGTGAACTCTCGATCGCTAATCGAACATCGATAAGTCAAACAGTTGTTCTGGACCCGATTCATACATATCTTACCCAGTGTATGTTCACCTCAATGAGTCTAGAGGGTCTAGTAGATGAGTCGAACTGCTAGAAGGGTCGTTAAGAGAACCACCACCTCTATAAGTCGTTCTTCTGACCACCATTGCCTCTATGAGTGGAACTTTTTGATCTAATGAATGAGACCGAAGAAAATTCGGTTCGCAAACAAATTATCTAGAACAATATATTTTTGTCCCGAAACCTCTATCCATTTGACAACACTGAAAATAAAAAGCAATGAACAAGACAGTTACATGATACGAGTTTCAAAATTTACATTTCCATTCTTTTTGGTAATGAAAAGAATGCACATTCAAGATTATTCTTTCTATTATTTCTGCAATTAATCACCATGCATTTACTTTGTTTCTTGAGCTATTTTCTACCTACTGTAAAAATTTCAAGTAAATTGATGCATATTGATAGAATTCCTAACAAATATTCTCATCAAACAGAGCCATCGGTTTTTACTGCAATTTCAACCTAGTCTCAATACTCTTAATTCAACAAAATTCCAATTGTACTCCATCAAATAATGCAACTCTTTTTCAGTCTCGGCTGGAATTTTCCACAGCATGGGAGAAGTTGCGGGAGCCACCAAGAACGCAACAGATAGGTTCCAAAAAGACGCCGGGAAAGCTATGAGCTTATTTGCCAACGGAACGAAAGAAGTCGCTGAGAAACTGAACGAAGGAGTTTACAAAATAGGAGCAGGCATCGTGAACGGCCTCAAAGAAGTGATAGGGACACCTGTCACTCTCAAAGAATTGACTTTTAACGTTGTGACCTGGGGAAATCCGAGAAATCCGCGTAAGGTCGATTTTTACTATCCTGGAAATATATGGAATACCGGAGGTAAAGTCTATTTTCTTATACACGGTTGGAGACAGAGTATGGAGTCGGAGTGGATCAAAGAAGTATCGGAGGTTTTGGTGACTAAGGATCCTAGAACTCGAGTGGTTCAAGTGGATTGGAGGAAACCCGCTGAGGATGCTTATCCCTTTTCTGCCTTTGATACTGAGAGCGCTGGTAGGTTATCTCATAGATATTTAAACTTGCCTCTTTGCTTATAACTGAAGCAGCTGCTCGACAGCACTCGCTAAGGTCGTATTTACAGATAATGATATATTGTTCCTAGTTAGTAATGAGTCGTATTGTTAGCTATTAGTTTATGAGCAGCAATGTCCAAATGGTCATGGGCAGGACATATAGCCAGACAAGAAGAGACAAGATGGACGTGGCGTATAACACAATGGCGACCACGAATGCAGAAGAGGAGCGTCGGTAGAGCCCCCAAACGTTGTATGGACGATATATAAAGCATAGTTAACTGGTATTTGGCAGCAAGAAACCGAGACAGATGGAGGGAACTTGGGGAGGCCTATGTTCAGGAGTGGACAGCTAGTGGCTGATGAAAAAGGAGAAGAAGAAGTCCCACGTTTGTTTTTATAATTAATTTAGTAGATTTCCAACGTCTTTAAGAATTTCAGTTGTCCTTCACTGAAAAACGATGACCTAGTGTCGCAGCAACTAAAAACAACATGAAGGAATAATATGTTGTTATTCGAAGCACAGGAGTGTAGACAATATCGTCTTGCTTGCCTTTGCCAGGCTTTAGAAAAAAAATGTTGGTACACATAGAGGCTGGTGCAATCAAAATTCCAAGAAGTGTCCTCCCCAACAATAACCACACACTCATGGGACTCCTGAACAACTTTAACAGCACTAGCTAGGATTAAATGATCAGCATCCTCAACATGAGCTACTGAGCTACTGCGCTGTTTAACATTGTGGTTTGGAGGGGTGGGCTTACGTTCATACCACAATATGATGGTCTACAACTTTCATTCTTTGACATTTCATGCTAAAGATAGTGCCATATTACGACGTATGATTTTTATAAAACTACTTGTTCAAATTATTATGTCGTACTTTTTAGAAGCAGAATTTAATGATGAACACTTTTGAATATCGCAAAGTTTTTCATAAAGTGCTATTCGAGGAAAACCTAAAATAGTCCGAAAATTAAGAGATTTTTCGAACGTCACGACATACGCTCCACTAGGAAATTGGGGCAAAACTCAAACTACTAATATTAGAGGCCTAAATAAATGATTGAAACAGTTTCTCGAATTTCACCAATTATGTGTGTTTCCTAAGTTTAAACAGACTTAAACAAAAGAAGGTGGTTATCAATTCGACTCTATGTTTTTCTTGTCTGTCACCACAGAACTTTCGGCAGTGTGAACCGGTTTTGATAATTCTTTTCCTTTCTGAAAGCTGGTGCTCGCCATTCAGTCCTATTCCACTTTGCCCCAGTTCCAGAAAATGATATATAAGAGAAAGGTACGGGTCGGCAGAGATTTCCCAATCCTTTCTGCACCAAACCACTCACCTTTGGGTAAGGTCTTGGCATATTCTTCAAAAAGAGCCTACCATCGTAAGATAAATTCCACATCGAATTAAATGAAAAATTTACAATATCCTGATTTTCACAAGAAGCTAGGAATTCTCTAACCTGTTTTTTTGCCATTTTGTTCACATACAATAATTTATTTTCTGGAACAAATGACCAAATCACTCAAAGTTACGAGCCGAACAAACATGAACGTCACTAACACTAACACAGACTTATAATAATAAATAAGGGTGCGAATCGCGAAAGTAACGAATATCAAAACAACTGAAGCGGCAATCGAGGTATCCTGACCCGATGGCATCCCCAGTACGGCATAATTCAAATTGCCGAACCAGCGATGTATTGAGCCTACAATAAGCTACAGCTCAGCATTTTGTTTCTCAGCTAGAAGTTTACCCAATGTAGGATCTGCCACATTCGCATGGTATTTCATAGACGCAAACTTTGGTTCTTTGATTATCGTTATCAGGTATTCGTGGGTTTTCCCCTGATAGTATCCTTGGTCTTGAATGCTGTTCTAACGTTGTATCTTCTTATTCTCTCGGAAAACCCCTTCACATATGGTATGACAGAGGTTATCGCTTCGGTCGGCTCATTGTCTGTTGGTTGTTGTTCTGCTGCCGCTTCTCTTGGTTGTCTGGCTTTCTGAAATATCTTCTTGGGGTAGCCGTTTCTTGAATATTTCAATCAACGCTTCCATTCACTATGTTTTTTTATATTATCCTATTATTTGCTGCTGGCAATGAAACGAAGGATCTTCGAAAACAGTGTCCTGTGTATTGCTTTGGTTCTGGCAGTTTGAGCAATTCGACAACAATAGATGAAATTTTCCCAAATGTATTAATACCAACTGTATTGGCAGTGCATTAATTATCATATATTTCAGGAAAAAACGACGATGTTTGATGACAGAAGGGCGCAGTGAAAAGTACTTATGAAAATAGTTTATATACTTCCCAATAATACTAAAAGAACGACTGACTTTCGTTTTTGTATTTGGAAGTTGTATAACCAATGATTTTTTTTGTTATTTAGATATCATCCACTGATGAATTACACAATTATACATGCCGACAGACTCCAAATAATCCGAAAATAGTTGCAAACTTAACCATCAAGTATTTCTCATCTGGTGCCTCCTTTATAAACTTTTCAACTTGTTCACGAGTGAGAATTTTCGATTTCTTGGGACGATATCCTTCACTTTTTCGTTTTAATATGCTATTACCTTAAAATATTTACTAACATCCACACCATTTTTAACAAGGGCGCTTGACTTTATCATTGAAAATTTGCTCCACAAAGTTGATGAACTCCATATTTTTGATTTTTCTTCTAAGTATGCTAGGAAAACTGTTTCACTGTAGTTCCCTTCTACATTTTTCAATTTACACCAGGCCAGGAAATTGTTATATGCAATATCGTACATTTCATCAGTGCTTTAAAAGGAAGATATATTTATCTCTTTATTTTATCGTGGCGTATGAGATCTTAAGCCGGTAGACATTTGAGGATCTGAACTGTTTCTCTGGATATAGATTCAACAATCCCGCAAGAACTGATGATTAAACTTATGCAATTTTCATTTAATTCCCAGGTAATCTGGTCGGCATCTTCGTCAACTTACTAACCTCAACTTATAAGGTCCCGACCAACAACATCGTCCTCGTGGGTCATTCACTAGGCGCCCAAGTGGCCGGTTGGGCTGGGAAGAAATTCCAACTTATGAACGGCATCAAGTTACCGAGGATAATAGCTCTAGATCCAGCTGGTCCACTATTCATCTTGAGGCCAGATTCGAAGAGGCTCAACGAGAAAGACGCTGAAGTGGTCATGGTGGTCCACACCGATGGGGACAAGCTTGGATTTCCGACCGCCTGTGGTACTATAGACTTCTTTCCGAATGGTGGACAGGATCAGTACGGCTGCTGGGCAATAGACATAGGGAATCTATCCACGTATACTGGTCCAGGTGAAAATAAACATATATATATATATATATATATATATACATATATATATTCTTATGAAAAAGAGAGCTAAAATAATACAATAAATGTTGAAACAAAAAGTACCAAAGCTGAGGTAAAAAAAGAACGGGGTATCATAACATTCTTCGTATGATATTATAGAATCATACGATACTATCAACACAAGTATCATGCGATACTATACAGCCAGGGGAAAAAACCTCAGCCGAAAAAACCTGCCTCCCCGTAAACAAAATAACATAAAATATCAAATAGCAGGAAAATCTTGAAATACATCAGTGTGATCATCTTCATGTTATCCGTCGATGGGCTCGGATACACAGATTCTTCCCAAAACGACTCGTAATTCTTAATCTGAAATGAAAAAAGACAAAAGCAGAAAAGAAACCGATTATTCAGAATAAATCGAATGCATTTTGGAAATGCATTTGCTACTTCAAAAAACATCAATATTAAGATTTCTTGGCCAAATAATGTTCGGAGGTTTATAAATATTTATGACAGAAATGTCACAAAATTTGAAAGAAATGAAAAAAAAACTCCATCAATTTCCCCTTTCCGAATCTGTTGAAAGTTACGAAACTGATAATTTTTCATCATAACAAGCTAAACTTGTAAGAAATCAATTAATACGTAACCTTTCAACTGACCTCTTTCACGAGGATTTTTTTTCTGTTGCCGTGTGGGTTTCTTGCAGAAGAATCTCTTTGATACCATGTTCATCAGTCAATTTGGAGACGTAATCATACTTGTCTTTCGAAATTCCTTCGATATTCAAATTCAAAATCCACAAATTGTTGCTCTCTGGTCGTGAGGGTTTTTTCAAACCGGATACGACCTTCCAGGTGATGATTTTTCGGCACTTCAGATGTTTGAAGACCGCTACGGGACCCCAATGAAAGGCAATCATCTCCCATAGATAAACCAAACATGTTATAACACAAGAAGAATATTTTTCAGAACCAAAAACCTAAGACATATTACGAGAATTGTCATTCTGACAATATGAATATTATATAGGGTGTCCTAAGGTGAGTGGCCTATTAGATTATTATGGAAACTATTGGTGGTAAAGATTTCAAATTTTGTTGGTCGATATTTGGCCATGTGAGGTACATTTTCAAGCTATTGCATAACGTTTATCTCAGGCTTTGAGCGCGGCGACTGAATGTAGAAATTCCGTAACGAAAAAACCTAGCACAGCCGTGTATCATCGGTTCAGTTCGGCAGACTTCGGCACGGTGTTTGGGTGCTTGCGACTAGACGGATGCGTGCAGCCACTCTAGCAGTGCAAAATGGAGGCGGCAATCTCACTGTTCCCATTGAATTACGAACGGCAAATATTTCATTAAAATCGGATAGAAAATGTATAGCCAAACGCAAACTTTTTCCATTAACTTCAGCTCTTGCTCTAACTATACATAAGTCGCAAGGTGGAACTTTCGACGAAATAGTATATGAGTATAGTAAATCACATTCTCAGGAACTCGTCTATGTTGCACTCTCTCGGGTGACTAATATTGAAAAATTGTATATTACGACAAAAAATGATAATTCTGCATTTAAGTTTTATCATAAACGAAGGCAAGCTGCATCGACTACATCTCTGTTGCAAGAATTCAAAAGACTGTCTTTAAATAGTGTTCAGACCAAAGACCTTTTATCCTTATGATAAGTCTATGGTTCAGACGATATCTCAAAGTGTCTTAGATTTCATAAATAATAGAAATGGCATTTCAATAACGACTTTCAATTGCCAAAGTTTACATAGTCACAAATACGATTTACAAGATTCAGTTACGAGGCAAACCAATGTATTAATTCTTACCGAAACATGCATGACTCGTGATAATCCGATTGAAATACCTAATTTCAATTGTATTGTTCAATTCAAACGAGATACTGTTCCAAAAGGTGGGGTAGCTATTTACCAAAATAGTAATAATGTTACTAATATGATGACTCCGAATATTGAAATAAATATTGAAGACGTTAGCGTTTTAATGTTAGACGCTCATTTGTTGGAGATATTCGTGTATGCTCATACAAACTTAGAAATAGCCTACATATAGTCATGGTAGCAATTTACATTTCTCCGAATCCAAAATTGGACGAGGTAGAGCATTTAATTCATCGCACTTTACTGGAGTATACTGAAGAAGGCTCGAAAATACTTGGTACAAATGGTTATAAATTTCCACTTATCTTGGCTGACGATTTCAACATTAATTTCGCTGATAAAAAATCAGAGCGGTTGACAACTTTTCTTTCGGAAAAATTGAATTTAAAAATGAATAATGATCCACAAAAATCCACAAGAAAATATGGGACCACTATTGACGTGGTATTCTCCAGATATTTAGAAGACATTAAGTCTCAAACTTATGTTTCTTTTTTCAGTTACCATAAACCTATAGTTTCAATGATAAACAGTCCTGAATATCCTACATGTATTGTAAGATAAATAAATATTTGAAATCAACAATATTATCTTCTTATTTTTGAATAGATGCTATGCAATATCTTTACCGCGGCAGTCCTCGAGTGCCACACGTATTTTTTCAAATAATTTCACATTTCTAGTGTTGCCGGATGTACAATTCGGCATATTCCATAAAATATTATATCTATTCACTCTTACTTTTTCATGCCATCCTGTAAAACTGACAACTATAATTCAAAAGCAGTGACATAGATCAGATCAACATATAATGATTTGCTAAATTTTTGACTTAAATCTCAAATATTGAGCGAACTAGAGTCATTTTCGTAACACGCCAATTTGATCTAAAATTTCAAAAAAATAATAAATAACTCATAAAAAGTTGAAGATAGGTGTGAAAAAGAATAGATTTAATATTTTATGGAGTATTAATAAAAAGTAGAAATACCGGATGTCCCATTTAAAATAACAAAGTTGTTGCCGAATTGTCGTACATGCGGCAACACTGGAAATGTGAAATTATTTGAAAAATGTACCTTACATGGCCAAATATCGATCCAAGAAATTTGAAATCTTAACCATCAATAGTTTCCATAATAATCTAAGAGACCAGTCACCTTGGGACACCCGATACACTAAAAGTCAGAGGAACTGAAGAACACCTAGAATGAGCTGTTGAAATTAGATTTTTTTTTGGTAAAACATAGATAGTATAGCAAGAAGTAAATGATTAAAATTTGGAGAAACAAAAACGATAGGTTTACAATTTTTTGATTAAATTTGTTAATAATGTGTTTGTCCACCGCGGTATCTCTACACTACCCATCACGTCTTGGCTGGTGTTAATTCCCAATCCTTCTACCCATGATGCCCCAAGCATGCTCTATGGACGAAAGATCGGGGGATCTGAGTGGCCATAGCAAAAAATTCACATAGGTCGCTTCGAAAAAGTTTAAACCAACTCTGCCAACATGAGGACGATCTGAAATATTGGATTCTCGAGCCAGAAAAATTCAAAAGATCTTCAAAAAACGACTAGAATATTTAAGTAACAAAAAAGTTTACATGAAAAAACCTTCTAGATTTTTTCTCCATAGTTTAATATTCACTTATTGATATATTACCTATGTTGCACCAAAAAAAAAATTCAAAATTCAAAAAGCTCTTCCCGTTCAGACAGTATATTTCCCGATGTTTACCAGAGATAACCAAGGCAAATGTATCAATTCTCAAAACATAGATGAATGGGAAATAGTTATCATCGACATGAATACTATTATACATATACAGTGTGTCCCACCAGGAGTGCCCATTGGAAGTTTATGAAGATATAATAATTCGATCATTTCCAAATTTTGTGTGAAGATATAAGCCTAGAAGACCTTCATTTATGATCTATTTTTGGATAGCAATGACTTCCGCTTTTACCGGAAGTGGTATCAACTTCCTTATTTCAAATGGAACACCCTATATATTATGACTTTTTCGGATAGATCTTCGAATCCCACATTAATTTTATGTATCACTCCCTATAGCCATCTAGAGCCGGTTTCGAGTTATTCACTGTTTTTTAAAAAAATTCACAAATTGAGGCTTGTAGAACACTGAGAATTCAATTAAAGCACAATCTCAGATCTGTTTTTTGAAATGGGTTACTGACAAGATATTCAACATAACTCTGTAGAGAAAATAACGTTTTGATATACTGGGAAGTAAAATGAGAGTGTCAAAGTTGAAATTCAAATAAAGCCAAAAACTCGATTTTTTCAAATGGAAGTATTTTTTTCACTCACATTTCAATTCGAGAGGTAAAAATGGGAAGAGTTTATTGAGGGTTCCCTATATAAAAAATGAACCATTTTCAAAATATTCAGGAAAAACTGTTAGAGTTTCAAAGTTTGAATTCCAAAAAAGGCAGAAATTCGATTTTTTAAAATGGAAACCGTATATTTTTGACTCCCATTTCAATTTGTGAGGAAGAAATAAGTAGAGTCTTTTAAGGGTTCCCTATACAGGGTGTCTCACCGGGAGTGCCCATTAGGAGTTTATGGAGAATTAATAATTACATCATTTCCAAATTTTGTGTGGAGATATAAGCCAAAAAGATCTTCATTTATGATATATTTTTGAATATGAATGACTTCCGCTTTCACCGGAAGTAGTATCAACTTTCTTAGTTCAGATGAAACACCCTGTATATTATGACTTTTTCGGATAGATCTTCGAATGCCACATTAATTTCATGTATCACTCCCTATAGCCATCTAGAGCCGTTTTCGAGTTATTCACTGTTTTTCGAAAAAATTTACAAATTGAGGCTTGTAGAACACTGAGAATTCAATGAAAGCGCAACGCACAATCCCAGATCTGTTTTTTGAAATGGGTTACTGACAAAATATTCACATTAACTCTGTAGAGAAAATAACGTTTTGATATACTGGGAAGTAAAATGGGAGTGTCAAAGTTGAAATTCAAAAAAAGCCAAAAACTCGATTTTTTTCAAATGGAAATCATATTTTTTCCACTGACATATCAATTTGTGAGGTAAAAATAGGTAGAGTTTATTGAGGGTTCCCTATATCCAAAATGTACCATTGTCGAAATATTCAGGAAAAACTCCTATTCCAATTTGTCAGGAAGAAATAAGTAGAGTCTCTTAAGGGTTCTCTATATCTAAAATGAACCATTTTCGAATGATTCAGAA
This sequence comes from Hippodamia convergens, assembly GCA_038502775.1. Taxonomy (NCBI): domain Eukaryota; kingdom Metazoa; phylum Arthropoda; class Insecta; order Coleoptera; family Coccinellidae; genus Hippodamia; species Hippodamia convergens. Next base: position 89,844,499 of record CM076607.1, on the reverse strand, counting down.
TTAACTGTTAGCAACGAGCATATTATTATAATATGTGAGGTATCAATTATGATCTATGTTCACCCTTTCATAGGAATCTGTATGATTTTATTCAAAATAATCCAGGTTTGTTCCAACTGAAGAATTTATCGTGCAATGTATTGGCAGAATTCTGTTACAGAATGAATAAGGTAATCCACCAACCAAGAAATATTGAGAAGGTGCGAAAAATGTTTGGAAGTAGGTGGACGAAATTTTCAAAATGTGTTATGATTCACTTTTCTATTCTGATATATCTGAAGAAAAGTTCGGGAAGTTTCATGACTTTTTTTATAAGTTTTGCATTTCAATTTAAGCTTTCGATATGTATGTCATATTTTCCAAAAAATAACTCGTTATTTTCATTATGAGGAGTAAAAAAATAGTGGTCGTTTTCTTTGAACAATGAAATAAATTTTGAGGAATATCAACAACAGAAGAATGGTAAAATATTCTGAATAAAGTCAAAGATTTTTATGAAAGGGCGAACATGGATCATATTATAATAATATTGAGCACGTAACAGTTATTTCTGAATATCTCGAAAATGGTACATTTTAGATATAGGGAACCCTGGAATAGACTCCACTTATCTTTACCCCACAAATTCATTTGTGAGTGGAAAAAATACGATTTCCATTTGAAAAATGGGTTTTTTTTAATTCCAACTTTGACACTCTTATTTTACCTCTCAGTATATCAAAACGTTATTTTCTCTACAGAGTGACGTCGAATATCTTTTCGGTAACCCATATCAAAAAGCATATCTGAGGTTGTGCGTTGCGCTTTCATCGAATTTTCAGTGTTCTACAAGCCTGAATTTGTTTTTTTTTCACAAAACAGTGAATAACTCGAAACAGGCAAAAAATGAATGAGGCATTCGAAGAACTATCCAAAAAACTCATAATATACAGAGTATTCCATTTGATATGAGAAAGTTGATACCATTTCCGGTGAAAGCGGAAGTCATTGATATTTGAAAATATATTATAAATGAAGGTCTACTTGGCTCATATATCCACACAAAATTTGAAATTGATCGAATAATTATTTCTCCATAAACTTCTAATGGGCACTCCCGGTGGACACCCTGTATAGGCCTCACGGAACCTTCATATCTGTATATATTTTTTTCAGTTACTTGTGATCACAGTAGAGCGTGGGAGTTTTTCATGGAGGCTGTGAAATATCGCGGATCATTTCCAGCAAGGGAATGTAAGAGTTACAGGGATTTCAAGAATGACAAATGCCAAAACAACCAGGTGGTAGCTATGAGTGATTTCGAAACTGAAGCAAGAGGTACCTTTTACTTGAAAACAAATCCTGAATCTCCGTATTCCCAGCCTTTGAGTTAAGAAGAAGGAACTGAGAAGTAATGAAAGAAGAAGTGATGGTGGACAGCACATTTATGAAATTCAGGTTGAGTTTGATTTAACAACCCAAAATAAAATGATCGAGTAAAATACTGTTTAATACCTGCTTTTCCTATACCTTCTTCTTCGTAGCATTCAGTAGAACATAAAACTTCATAAATGAAAGTTAATGAGAAGGTGACAACTCGAAACACTAAAAAATTGAAAAATTAAAGGGAAACATGATATCCAAGGCCGAAGTCATACTGATTTTCTTTCCATTGAAGGTCATGTATATTGTAGTTTTAAAAAATTATTTTTGTACAACTGCCATTAAAAGTGATACTTTTAATGACAGCAAACAATGTTAAAATTGATTGTTTACGTGGAAGCGTGTTAAAAATATTTTTATCATTAGTGTTAAAAATATTTTTAGCACCCCATTTTCTCATGATGAAATCAGATGAGGAAAATTCAGCAATTGTAAATTTTCATTATCAATATTCAACAATCATTACTTATGAACCATAATATTAATCGTCAAACTAGAACAATTACTAACATTACTGCCCTGTGACGTTAAAGAGCTTCGCAACACATTAATAGAATCCTCAGCACCATCAGTACTTGTAGAAACCGGAAGTACAATATTGGATGATAATGATCCAAAATCTGTTGAGGTTGGGAGAATTTTTTCGGCAATGACATTTCTATATGCAATGAAATGATCAACATAGCCCTCGGCTACCGTCGCAGACTTCCATCCACCATGTTTTTTTATATCCGTAATATTTGCTCCTGATTCTGCTAGCAATGAAGCGGAGTGTCCTATATATTGCTTTGGTTCTGCCAGTTTGAGGAATTTGGCAACAATGGATGGAATTTTCTCAAATGTATTAATACCAACTAGATTGGCATAGCATTTATTATTCATGTATTTCAAGAAAAAACGACGATGTCTGATGACAAAAGGGCGCAGTGCAAAGTACTTATAAAAATAGTCTACATACTTCCGAATAATACTGAAAGAACGACTGACTTTCGTTTTTGTATTTGGAAGTTGTATAACCAATGATTTATTTGTTATTTCGATGTCTTCCACTGATAAATTACGTAATTCTTCACGCCGACAGGCTCCAGATAATCCGAAAATAGTTGCAACTTTAACCATCAAGTATTTCTCTTCTGGTGCCTCCTTTATAAACTTTTCAACTTGTTCACGAGTGAGAATTTTCGATTTTTTGGGACGATAACCTTAACTTTCCGTTTCAAATATGCTATTATCTTGAAATATTTCCTTACATCCACACCATTTTTAACAGGGGCGCTTGACTTTATCATTGAAAATGTGCTCCACTAAGTTGATGAACTCCATATTTTTGATTTTTCTTCTAAGTATGCCAGGAAAAGTTTCACTGAAGTTCCCTTCTACATTTACACCGGGCCAGGAAATTGTTATATGCAATATCGTATTGCTGAACAGATTTTTTAGGTAGGAGTTCCAGATTTGCTCTTCTTGCAGACTCTTCAATATCCAGAAGAACAACCAAATCGTCACTTTTATTAGACAATGTTTGTCAGTTAAAAACCCAAGACGAAAATTGGACAGGAACGAAATTGAAATGACAGCGTCTTTTCTCATTTGTTAGTAATCATAACGTTGGCAACGTTTGCCATTCACAACAACCTTTTGATTATTTGAATATTAAAATGCATTTTGAAGTTTATTGTCATTGCGAATTCGCCCATTTCATTATCAAAATAGTTGTACAAAAAACATTGTATGGTATTTGTGTTAAAAGTGATTTTATTTTGTTCGTGAAATTGTTCAATTCGCTCTACTCATTTCACAAACTTTTTCACTCACAAAATAAAACGTCATTTTCAACACTCATATCATAAATAACTATTTTCTGACTTGGTCGATTGCCAATTGCATAGGCAATAAAGAACTGTTGATAATAATATTTTTCTGAGTGGCATTTGTTTACAAACGCTAATAAAACCGAGGTTTCTTGTTTTCATTTGAATACCCAAACGAAATTATGAAGATTGAGTTTTTTTCTCTTTAGTTCTTCAACTGAATAAAATTTCAATCCTAAATATAGGTGAATGTTCATTGTAAGTTGAATAAAAATTGTTTCTTAGCATTTTACAAAACATCACAATGAAATTCATATTTAGGTTCTTTTCTCTCCAAAAATGAAAATGAACTCATGCAGTTTTTAGACAACACGCTGTCATGCAGAATTGTGGATAATTTTGATGCACTTGTGCAATAACTTATAACGATAATTTATCTTCTATGAACACAGATTATTGTTTGGCACAGATTCAATGAATCTGACTCTACGCACGACATCATTTCAGAAAATATCAAATAACTAACAAATTTTTGAACTTAGGAGCATGTACATGTTGGAACACTATCATTATTTTTCTCTGCAGAATCCAATGCTATCATGAAAAAAGGGTTCTGATTTGAAAAACAAATGGCAAATTCTAATACCACATTCTGTCAAAATATTCGGGACACCTGTAATGATATTTTCAAAATTCTAGAAATGCCCAATATTTTTACATTCTTTTTCTTCGAAAATATGGAAACGATTTAGTCTCAACATATTGAGAATAGGAACAAGAAACGCAATACAGAAGTAGTATATTCTGAAACAAGTTGCAGAATGAGCTCCTATATTCCAACACGAATGCGAAATTCGAAAGCACGAGTGTTGGAATTATCTGCTGCAACGAGTATTAGACGGATATTTTCTGTATTTCAGTCAAGTTTTGTGAAATACTCCCGGAATTCAAATAAAATTCAGATTAGTGACTTTTGTATTGTATCTTGGCAGTTAGTGTGACTTATGAAATTAGATTGAAAATTGAGAGGATCGGAGGTCAGTACCGACAACCACAACACAAAAAATATAACTGAAAACAATGCTGTAATGAGCTTCATTACAGCACTAATTTCAGTACTGTAATGAACTCATCAGGATACTGAAGTAGAGGAAAGCACATTCCTTTTTTTCAGTTCTTTATCAATATCTTGAAAATTTCTGCGAAGAATGGAAAGAGATTATCCATAATTGAACACTCGATCATATCAAAAATGAAGATATTGTGAACATTTTCTCTTCATCCCTGTATTGTAAGTGCCACGCTTCAAGAATATTCTAGAAATTCTAGATCATCAGAGATTGTCCCACAATGTTATAATCCTAATTTTCATACTTCAAGTAGGTCCAGTAATTCAGTTCTAAATGGAACACTTTGTAGATATAATTAAATAGTAGAATAGTAGAAATTACATCATTCACTCCTCAAAAAGTTTCTTTACTACTATATTCATCTCATACGTGGTTTATCATAATGAATTTCAAGTTGCAAAATTTTACATCACTTCATTTCTTAGCGATCATGAAAGTAATTATATCGAATTTGGACGTGACCAATCTGTATTTTTCAATTACATATGGAAAAACCATTGATGATCTTTGTCAATACAATCATACATTTTTAGGTGAAAGAGTGTTTTCTAATGTTTAGGGAAATATGTTAGTTACATTTAAATTTCAAAATTATGCATGCCTATTTTCATTAGTTCTAGGTGAGTCTCAGTATTTAGAAAATGTTTCATTGGATTATATTCGATTTCATTCCCTTATTTCATGACTTACTGAAGGATTAAATTTAGAATAACGAAATTTTTCGCATCAGGTATTGAAAAATTCATATGTTTACCTATATCCATTCAAATCTGGCAGATTTTGATCATTTTCGAACTTCAACTGTTCGTTCATGTCCTCTTCAATTATTCTAAACAATGGTACCTAGTTACCTTGAAAATCTCAGAACTATTGAAAGTTTTTTCAAAAGTTGTGTTTTATGGTCACGAACTAAAATTACAGAAAATTTTTCGTTAAACCTTATCGTTTGTGGTCATTTCCTGATCAAAATTAAAAAATTCAGGACACTTTTACTTCACCTTATTTTTTTTTCATTATGTTCCCTAAATGTCCAACGAATTATTACATAGTACGGTTTTGGCCAGGTCTTTTTGGTTACCATAAATGAATAAAATGTATTTTAAAAGTAGGAAATCCCACACTTCGTGGTAGTATTTGCAATCCTCTTGCTACAAGACTTTTTATATTTTACTTGTAAGGTAATCCCACATAATGGTTCCATATGAACATGAACTGGTGATCTCTTAGCCAGCCTATTTATACATATTATTTCCAAGTTTCCAATAGTTTTTCTAGTTTTTGTTAATACTTCACTGGACAGGTTTATAATGGGAAGCATAGATCCTAATGAAAATTTGGAACAGATATATCTTTTTATATCCGAAAAAAATGGTATATGACAAAGTATTCCCTTCAATTTCAAGATTTAACTGTTGAAATATGTACAAATCAATGACTCACATTGCACATACAGGATACAGGCAGTTTTATCATGAATTCGGGATCTCAATTTCAGTATTTCATTGAATCAATTTAAATCATTTCTGCTATTGTGATGTAGGTACGTACCTATTATATACAGGGTGTACCAAGTTCGACGGCCTATTAGACGTTTCTGGAGAACTGGACCTATTTGAAATCTGAAAATTGGGATTATAATATTGTTTGATATTGTCTAAGAGTTAAGATATTCTCGAAGCCTAATCACTCTATCTTTTTCAGGGTATGAAAAAAAATTCACAAAAAATTTTTTTTCTGTTTCTTACGTTTTCAATTTTGATAGAGTATTCAATTTCGAATATATTCTCATTAGAAACGTTGCATTTGTCGAAATATCTTTCAGAATATCTGAAAAAAACTGTAAAAAAGGGAGATGAGAGCATTCTGTATTATGTTTGTTATTCCTATTCTAAATAACTTAAGCATAAACCGTTTTCAAATATTCGAAGTCGAAGACTGTAGAAATATTGTACATCTCTAGAATTGTGAAGAACTCATCACAGGGTGTCCCGAATGTGAGGTCAAAAATTGGGATCGAAATTGGCCCATAACTTTCGTTTTTCGAATAAGAACCCTATTTTTTTATGACTTCGTTTGATTCTGCGAAGAAAAATATTGATAGTGTTTTTACATGTCAATGCACCTAAAATGAATAATTCTTGAGTTATTTAGGATTATTTGATATTATGTCGTTCCTAGATTCAAATTCATAAAATCTGATTCATATCAACAATGATGAATGAATTCAGAAGGAAGCTCTGTCACTAACGAATTATTGGAATAATTTATCTTCTAGACCATAGATTGTTGATAAGAAACAGATTTTATAAATTTGACGCTACGTATATGACATGAAATGAGAAAATCCTAAATAACTCAAGAATTATTCATCTTAGGTGCATTGACATGTGAGAACACTATCAGTATTTTTCTTCGCAGAATCCAACGCAATCATAAGAAAATAGGGTTCTGATTCGAAAAACGAAAGTTATGAGCCAATCTTAATCCCAATTCTTGACCCAAGATTTGGAACACGCTGTGACGAGTATTCAAAATGCTAGAGATGTTCCTACAATATTTCTACAGTCTTCGACTTCAAATATTCGAAAACGGTTTGTGCTTGAGTTATTTAGAATAGGAATAACAGATATAATACCGAATACTCTTATCTGCCTTTTTCTTCAGTTTTTTTCAGATATTTTGAAAAGTATTTTAATGGGAATGAATTCAAAATGGAATACCCTATCAAAATTAAAAAAAAAAACAGAAAAACAAATGTTTCGAAAATTTTTTTTCATACCCTGTGTAAGTGAAAGTGGTCAGGCTTCGAGAATATTTTAATTCGGTAGATAATGTCCGACAATATTGAATATTATTATTCCAATTTTCAGATTTCAAACAGGTCCAGTTCTCCAGAAACGTCTAATAGGCCATCGAACTTGGTACACTCTGTATATTGATTTTGTCTATATGCATCGTTTCAGGTGGGATATTAGGAAATGATCACTTCACTGAGTTCGTGAAAGGTAGGTTCAACGGCAGTTTGATATCACACAGGGTGATTTTTAGTAGTAAATGTTCGAGAATGATCACCAATTTCACAAATAGTTCGTTTTTTTCAAGTGTTGCAATCATTCTTTAAACATCGTCACAAAAAGCTAATGTTTTATATTCCGAACGATTTATTGCTTCTTAAAGAAACATATGGTCGAACACTTTCATTACAACAGGTGGAAATTCAAACGGAAACAACCAAAACCAATTCTCATTACGAATAAAATACACCCAGTTCAGATATCGTCTGTTCTCTATTAAAATTTTCAACTTCTTATTTTCCAAGATGCTATCTATAGAGTGAACCAGAAGATACTAGAACCATTGCAATATATCGGACCGCCTGTGAATCCGCAGACCTTGAAATTTTTCTTGGTTACGCCAGATAACATCGACGAACCTTATCAAATCGATTTTTATAAGCCCGAAATTAAAGGAAATTGCGATGGCAAGATTTTCTTCATCGTGCATGGTATATTTGATGGTGCCGATGCTTTGTGGATTCACGATCTAACAGAAGTTTTGCTGAGGAAGAAGATTGGAGTTTGTTCCGTGCTTGTCGATTGGTCGATCATTGTTGCCAACTTGAATTTGGCCTATACGTTTGCCGCTGCTGAAAGAGGGGGTGAGAAATTTTATTATCACTATAATGAGTGGTCCAGATTTTTTTATTTTTCTGGAATTTTTTTGTTTTCTCTTCCAGTCATGGAACAAAAATCAGTAAGAACATTTTTTAAATAACACACCTATTTGTTAGAAGCCAATAAGTTCCAGAAAAATTGTTGCCAAGCAATAAAACAAGAAATAACACTTCCAAATCGGTCACTCGAGAATCATTGTCTTTTTATAATTTCAGGTATTCTAATTGGTGAATTCATCAATCGCATACTAACTCAAGACGAAATACCGAGAGAAAATATCATGATTATCAGCCATTCACTCGGGTCCCAAGCAGTTGCATTTGCTTCTAAAGCCTTGAAAAAATCGAGCAGAATTCTATTACCTCTGATTGTTGCCTTAGATCCAGGTGGTGTTACTTTCAATTTTAGGCCCGTCTCCAAGAGACTTTACGCTGGGGATGCTGATGTTGTGATGGCTATCCACACAGATATCAGGATAGGATTTGCTGCACCATGTGGGACTATTGATTTCTTCCCGAACAATGGGGCCTTGCAGCCAGGTTGCAGAAATTTGAAAGATGATTTGATTAAACCGGGTAAGCCGTTCTTATTCTTCTCAATCTTGATTAGAACTTGTTTCGTTCAATCAGCCGTAGGTGTCGCTCTTCCCAAACACTGCCGGACTGTAGATGATTCATTGAAATATTCGATAATAGTTTTTCAAACAACAATTAATGGTGTTCTTGACATTTACATTTTCATGACATTGGCGGAAAGGTATCACACATTCATTTCGCCAGAACACCGTACTGTTTTTACTGTGTATCCATAAATTAATGCAGATGGGTGTACATATGTAGACTCTACTTTGCAACACGAAATTAAATTCATGATACGATCGAAAAACTTATAGTAGAGCAGCTCATGATGCTAAGTTTTACGACATTATATTTTGAACAAGAAGTTTAATAGAAATCATACGTCGAAATATGGCAAATTTCAACACATTTTGAAAAACAAATTTTTTTACTGTTAAACGTAAAATATTTATGAAACTATGAACTTCTGAACGACATGTCATAGAATAAGAGTTGAAGACCATCATATTGTGATAAAAACGATCCAAACCACAATATTAAATCGCGCAGTAGCTCATCCTGCTGAGGATGCTGATCATTCGATCGTAGCTAATGCTGTTGAAGTTGCTCAGCAGTCTCATGAGTGTGTGAATATTGCTGGGACACTGACCTTCTTGTAATTTTGACTGTTTCAGCCCCTAGATGTACCAACATTTCTTTAGAAGGTCAAACAAAGGCAAGCAAAACGATGTTTTCTTTTCTCCGTTACAATACAAGTTTTCCTCTATTTCGAAAAACCACATGCTTTTATATCAGCTGCGACACTACGTCATCATTCTTCAGTAGGAAAAAAATAAATTAAGGCGTCGGAAATCAACTCAAATCTTCTAAAAGCAGCAGAATTTTCTAGCAAATCTAATGCTTCTGCCGATAAGGTCGACGAGGCAGGGAAGAAATGCATAGGAGCCCTTTATAGAATAGATTTCAAGCAATTAAATGTTTTGCAGTACGAGGTTTTTGAAGAATTATTTACCAAAACCTCATTTAATCTTGCCTCTTTGCCCCCAACAAAAGTAGCTGTTCGACAGCATTCGCTAAGGACGTATTTGCAGGTAATAGCATTATGTAATATATTGTTCCTAGTTAGTAATAAGTCGTATTGCTAGATATTTATTATAATTAATTTAGTTGATTTCCAACATCTTTAGGAATTTCAGTTGTCCTTTACTGAAAAATATTGACGTAGTGTCGTAGGCAGTAAAAACAGGAGGATGAATAATATGTTTTTTTCGAAACTGTGGAGAAACTGTAGTTCAAGAGAGAATAGACAATGTCGTCTTGCTTGCCTTTGCCAGGCTTTAGTAAAAAAATGTTGGTACTCATAGGGGCTGGAGTAGTCAAAATTACAAGAAGGTCAGTGTATTCCTCAACAATAACCACACACTCATGGGACTGCTGAGCAAGTTAAACAGCACTAGGTATGATTAAATGATCGGCTTCTTCAGCAGGAAGAGCTACCTCGCGATTTTACATTGTGTTTGGGAGGTGGGGTTACGTTCTTACCACAATATATGATGTCCACAGTCTTTATTATTATTATTATTATTATGATGAACAGGGGTCGTTGCGGCTTCGTTCAGCCTTCCGGGAACTTCGACCGCAAGGATCTTTTGTTCTTTACCCAACTCGTTCATTTAAATCCCAAGGAGGCCATCAATGGTGTTGATGAACCCAGCGACCTCCTTAGGAGCCTTGGCGGTTATTTCATGTGGATCCAGAACCGACTTCCCCATGTGAATGGTTCTTAGTTCCGCCAGTTCTGGACACTTGCATACCATGTGTTCAGCTGTTTCCTTCTCCGATCCACATAGCCTGCAGGTTTCATCTGCTGACTTTCCCATGCGATACAAATGATATTTATATCGACAGTGTCCCGTCAGCAGACCCACCATTACTCGAAGCTCAGCTCGTGGCAGCTTTATGAGCTTCCTGGTATAGGTCGACGAGAATTCCACAAATCTCTTGGCTTGCGCAAGTCTGGGAGTATTTCTCCAAAGCGTTATTTTGTTTGCCGCTTCCCATTGTTGGACCGCTTTCTTGTATTGGTCTATTCCAAGCCCACAGAAAGGTTCAGGTCCAACAGGCTTCAGCCTTGAAGCCTTCTTCGCCAGTTCGTCGGCTGTTTCATTTCCCTCAATACCACAATGTCCTGGTATCCATAGTAGAGTCACTTTGTTGCCTCTGGCCAGTGATCTCAAAGTGGCCTGACTGTCCGTGGTGATATATATATGCGCTCCTTTAAGATTCCTTTGAAGGCACTCTTGAGCGCAGGTATAGACTGCTAGTGTTTCAGCCTGTGAAACCGAAGGTTCACTTCCGAGGGACTTGGATATCCTTGTTTTGGGTCCCCATATCCCAATGCCTGTACCCCTTTCTGTTTTCGATCCATCAGTATACCATATGGATGACTTCTTGTCTATACGATTTACGAAGTTCATTGCATTATGACGATCACCAATGATCGTTTCGAATGGCATTTCGAAATCGTATGTGATTGGCATCACATCTGAGGGTTTTGCCAAGAGGCTTGAGTCCAGTTGGTTCAGTATCCTCATATGTCCAACCCAGTTTCCGGGTAGGAGGTTCCCCTTTAGGGATATTTTAATGGCTTCCAGCAGGCTACATTTCCTTACATACAAGTGTAAGGGAGGCAAATCGAGTATGACCTCGAGCGCTGCTGTCGGAGTTGTGCACATAGCTCCGGTGGCCCCAACACAAGCTAATCGCTGCAATTTTAGCAGCTTGTTGCAAGTAGTGGCCTCTTCGGTTTTTGTCCACCATGCTAGAGACGCATAGGTGACAACGGGGCGTACCACGGCAGTGTATAACCACAGTACCATTTCTGGTCTCATTCCCCATGTTTTTCAAAAGAGCCTCTTACAGGCCCACATGGCCCTTATGGCTCTGGAAATGGTTTTTTCCACATGTTTCCTCCAGTTGAGCTTGCTGTCCAGGATGACTCCCAGATAGTTACACTCACTGGAGAAATTGAGAGTCTGTCCATTCAGAACCAGAGCTCTCAGATTAAGATTCCTTCTTCTAGTGAAGGGAATCAGGGTGGTTTTGGACGGATTAATTGTCAGTCCCTCCTCTTCGCACCATCTTTCAATTATCCTGAGGGCAGATTGCATGCGGCTGCTCAGTGTGCCTTCATGCCTACCTCTCACGGTTACCACCAGATCGTCAGCATATGCCTGAGCGTTGTAACCGTCTGCCGTAAGCTTCTCCAAGAGACCATCCATGACCAGACACCACAGCAAGGGTGATAGTACCCCTCCTTGAGGGCATCCCCTGCATGTAAGCACTGTCACCTCAGTTTCTCCCAGATAGGCTGTGACGGTTCGCCCTTTCAGCATTGCCGATATCCATTTTACAGTGGTGATTTCCACCCCTTTGTTTTTAGCAGCATTGCATATGGAGTCATGTAGAGTATTGTCAAAGGCCCCTCCAATGTCTCCGAACATTGCCAGCATAATCCCCTTTGAGGTGAGAGTGCCTTCCACGTCCACAAGTAGGTGGTGCAGGGCGTCTACTGTAGATCTACCCGCCCTATAGGCAAACTGTTTATTATGGAGCTTCAAGTTTCCCCTTATGTTGTTATCAACAATTTTCTCCATGGTCTTCAGGAGAAAGGAGGTTAGGCATATGGGTCGGTATGATTTAGGTTCTGAGGAACCTCTTATCCCCATTTTGTGTATGAATGCTACCCTAGCTTTCCTCCATAATTTAGGAATATAGCCCCATGCATAGCTGGCTCTGAAGAGCTCTACCAATGGGGGTATAATGAGGTCGCCACCCTTCTGAAGCATGGCCGGGAAAACCCCATCCATGCCTGCAGATTTGAAGGGCTGAAAGGTTTTTATCGCCCATTCAACCCTTCTTGGTGTAAACAATCTCCCAGCTTTCTGAAAGTCCCACTTAGAGGGCCTTATCCATTCCCTCTCAAGGACTGAATCGCTGGCGCTAATCTGTTGAGAGCCAGGAAAGTGAGTCTCCAACAGGACACTCAGGCTCTCTTCAGGATCACTCGTGTGTCCACAGTCTTATTCTATCTCAAAACGAAATGTCAGTCTTATTCTATGACATTTCGTTTTGAGGCTCGGAGTTCCATACATATTTTACGTTTCATTGTAAAAAAATTTGTTTTTTCAAAAAGTGTAAAAATTTGCCATACTTCGACGTATGCTTTCTATGAAATAACTTGTTCAGAATATAATGTCGTAGTACTTTTAAGAAGCAGAATATAATGCTGAGCCTTTTTGAATCTCACAAAGTTTTCGATAAAGTACTTAGTTTAGGAGCTATTCGAGAAGAACCTAAAAAATTCCGAAAATTCCGAGGATTTTCGAACGTCACGATATACGTTCCACTAGGAAATTGGGGCAAACCCCAAACTACTCATATTAGAGGCCTAAATAAATTATTGAAACAGTTACCCAAATTCCACCAATTATTTCCAGGCAAAAGTCTAATTTGCTGGCCTATGAATACAAATCATGTGAAATAACTGAAAACGATCATGCCTATCATGATTGGTCACTACTATCGTCAGAATGACAATTCTCGTAATATGTCTTAGTTTTTGCTCCTGAAAAATATTCTGCTTTCTTGTGTTATAACATGTTTGGTTTATCTATGGGAGATGATTGCCTTTCATTGGGGTCCCGTAGCGGTCTTCAAACATCTGAAGTGCCGAAAAATCGTCACCTGGAAGGTCGTATCTGGTTTGAAAAAACCCTCACGACCAGAGAGCAACAATTTGTGGATTTTGAATTTGAATATCGAAGGAATTTCGAAAGGAAAGTATGATTACGTCTCCAAATTAGCTGATGAACATGGTATCAAAGAGATTCTTCTGCAAGAAACCCATACGGCAACAGAAAAAAAATCCTCGTGAAAGAGGACAGTTGAAAGGTTATGTATTAATTGATTTTTTACAAGTTTAGCATGTTATGTTGAAAAATTATCAGTTTTCGTAACATTCAACAGATTCGGAAAGGGGAAATTGATGGAGTTTTTTTTTTCATTTCTTTCAAATTTTGTGACATTTCTGTCATGAATATTTATAAACCTCCGAATATTATTTGGCCAAGAAATCTTAATGTTGATATTTTTCAAAGTAGCAAATGCATTTCTAAAATGCATTCGATTTATTCTGAATAATCGGTTTCTTTTCTGCTTTTGTCTTTTTTCATTTCAGATTAAGAATTACGAGTCGTTTTGGGAAGAATCTGTATATCCGAGCCCATCGACGGATAACATGAAGATGATCACACTGATGTCTTTCAAGATTTTCCTGCTATTTGATATTTTATGTTATTTTGTTTACGGGGAGGCAGGTTTTTTCGGCTGAGGTTTTTTCTCCTGGCTGTATAGTATCGTATGATACTAGTGTTGATAGTATCGTATGATTCTATAATATCATACAAAGAATGTTATGATACCCCGTTCTTTTTTTACCTCAGCTTAGGTACTTTTTGTTTCAATATTTAATGTATTATTTTAGCTCTCTTTTTCATAAGAATATATATATATATATATATATATATATATATATATATATATATATATATATATATATATACTACTATCATAGCTTCATTTTTCAGTTTCCTGCGATCACTTGCGTGCGGTGGAGTATTTCATAGAGGCTGTTAACGTCACTGGATCGTTTCCTGCTAGAAAATGTGACAGCTACGACCAATACATAAGACATCAATGTGACAATAATGTTTTGGTTCACATGGGAGATTCAGGTACGAAGGAAAATGGCCGGTTTTACTTGAGGACAAATTCTGAGAAACCTTTTTCTTGTGAAGAGGATGGTGCTTCCTAAATATGCATAAGCTCGCTCCAGACATCCTTGTTCTTTTTTTTGTCAAGTTACTTGGTCCTTATAAATGATGCTAGAGATGATGTATTGATTGATTATTGTACAATGGGGAAAATTCAATGAGAGCATGAAAATATATTTGTATAATTTAATGAAAGTTGCACGAAACCATCTGAACGAAGAATAAAGTTTCAAAAAAAAAAAAAAATTAAGGAAGGAGTAAATTTGTATCCGCCTTTGAGCAGGAAAATTATTATAATTACCTATGTGTGACTAAAATGCAGTTGTATAGTTCGTGGCTCAAACTTCTTCAAATGAAGTTTATTTTATTATACTGTATCTTAGGTTCAAAATGATAATACATGCAATTTCGGAGACCAGAGTTTGTGACACCCTGTATTTACAGACGAACCAATCACTAAGATATGTATCGGAAAAAAAGTTTGAATTCAGTTAATGATATCATAGTTTTATTAAAATATATGTATATTACGTATAATATAATGAAGACATAACATCAAGTTTTTCGAATATAAATAATTTATCAACCAGATGAGTTAATATCATCGAATGGATAATTATTACTCCTCATACGATTTGCGTTTTTCTCTCATTTCCTTGATGTCTTTCTGTAGATAGTGGAGAACATAATGGAGTACCACGTCATAGCAGTACTTATACTCGGTCTGAAAAAATATTGAAAAATATAATCATCATCTTTGTTGAATGGACACTCATCTGATATGAGAAAAGAATTAGAGAGTAATTCAAAATTTGACTTACAATGTTCTCTATCAGTTGAGGACGATGTATTCTCACCGTTCTGACAGCTTGAAATACATCAACCTCCCCATGTTGTATAACCTGCTCAATGCAAGCGTTGGCTGCACAATAAATCCCACATCTGGTTCTTCCATCACTGAAAGAATAATACTCACTAATGAAACAATAATAAACAAATAAATATTTTCCTGAAAACTCATCATTCTTATTAAGTTTTCAGGAAAATGCAGAGACCTCCCAGAAAATATTTCAATAGATACAAATAAATATATTCGTGATCCGCGATTTCATTTAGAATTTTGTTAGTTTATAGTAGTTTTCAATTTTTACCTACGGCACTGAACTATAAAGCAGGTGTCGAGTCGAAAAAGTCGAGAATCATTAGAAAGTAATAACTTGAGGGTTGCATAGTCTCGCGGGGAAAAAGGGCAAGAAGTATCTCTTGGATAAAATTGGGGAATAGTCGATTAGATGGTGAGATGGTAGACGGTCACAACGTAGACATGAATTAGACGCTTTCAGCAGTGATGGAGAGGAATGTCGTAGACCTGAAGTGATGGGTTTTTTCGAAATTAACGACGATTATGATTTTTCTTTAAGATTCAGATTATCGAAAAGCTGCGTTTTATTATTATTTATTCAGCGTATGCTGAATATTCTCAACCAAATAGAACATTGGATAGCTCGTCCAACCAGAAGGTTATTAACATGCCAGATTTCCGAGGTGCATAGATGCTATCGACTGCATACTTAAAAATTCAATTGCCAGGAGGTGATCAAGCCGAACTATTCAGGAACCATTAACAGTTTTTTCCTTGAATGTGCAAACTGTAGCTGATCCATCTCTGAAAATTACAAACATTGATGCAAAATGGCCAGGTTCAGCACATGATATTTTTCAGAATTCTACGCTGTGCGGATCATTTGAAAGAAGGGATTTTCCTCACAGTGTTTTAGCACGAGATAGTGGCTATGGAATTGAGCTTCATATAATCACAACTTCAGCTAATACAAGAAAACCTTCTGAAGTCTCATTCAACAAATCACACATTTGTACAAGAAATCTCTTTGAGAGAAAGAGTGTGTAGAAACGTCGTTTTCTAGCCCTTGTCATGGGAATGCATGTGAAATTAGATACATCTCAGGCTATGTTAGTGGCTATATTCATTTTTCATAATACAGCATATTGTAGAATTCACTAGTAATATTAATCGTTTAGAATTTCCTGATCAAAGGCATAATGCAAGTACCTCTACTCCAGATACCTCCATTAACATGTGTTTTAATAGATTGTAAATTAGAGAAATAATTGATCTTATGTATACATGTACAATAAACAAACTGAGGAAATATTTATGTGAATAAAATATGAAAATTAATTATATTAAACTTGTACATTTCAATCATTGATTTTAAAATTTCGATATTCCTTTGACGTCTTATAAATTCGTTAATGCGTCCGACCTACTATTTAGATCAAAAGAACCATTATTTTCTACCAACTTAAGAAAATTTAAACAGAACCCATAGTTACGAAACCTCAATCGGTAAAATTATTGTAAAACGCCAGGTACGAGTTAACCATCGAGTGTCGGTAACCTAACCATAAAGGTTAACCTTCGATTGTAAAACCGGCCCTTAGTAGAATGGACGGAAGCTAGTTCATTTTTATTTATAAATTCAAATTGTACTCACGGAGATACAACACACACAGGGCCGTATTCTGTTCTCTGGCGCCATCTTTCCACCATGTTCATGAGCTCCACGAGAGAGTTTGTAGACGTCGGTACGTTGTGACCCATAGGCCAGCATGTAAGTTGAAACAGTTGTACGGTTTTTGGGGGTGCCTTGACTCCAGCCATGAGCTCAGTCAAAGAAACAATCTGAAAGCAAAAGTACTGTATTGAAGAAAGTATACAAGATTCTCCAGAGTAACTTAGTTGGTGTTATTAACATAAGATTACAAGCGGATGAAATTTTAGGCGCTATCTTCACTCAATTTGGGAGAAGATAAATTCATTGAATATAAATGAAATATCTTGAAATATACAGCTGCACAAGAGTTAGGGATATCGTATTCAATCGATTTGAAAGGTATGTAATCTTCGAGAAAATTGCTGTAAAATGATTTAAAACTCAATAACGTCTTGAATCGATCCAATAAAATTCGGTTCTTTGCATATGCTTCATGAAAGTTCTTATTTTGAAATGGAATCAGTTTATCAATGGCTATGTTTTGAAACGAGTTTTCTGAAAATGCCAAGACGTAAATTAACAAACGCTGAGGCTATTAGGGTTATCGGAATGCCACAAGGTGGCTTAACTCAGGTTGTTGTAGCGGAAAGGCTCCAAATCAGCCAAAGTGTGATATCTCGACTCTGGAATAGGTTCAGGGAGACCAAGGCCTTGTGGGCGACGAAAAACAACACCTGCTCAGGATCGTTTCATCACCGTATACGTGTAGAATGCTACGGAATACTCTGCATATGGGGTCCAATTTTCCATCGAAACCATCAGACGACGTATGAGAGAGGTGAATCTAGGTTCTAGACGTCCATTAAGAGGAGTTCCATTAACACGTGATCAGAAGCGTCAAAGACTGGAATGGCAAGGCAACATATCTATTGGAACGATCAATGGCGTAGTGTCCTTTTCACTGATGAATCCAAATGTGGACGCTTTTCAGATTCTCGAAGAATAAGGGTATGGACAATCCCACGCATACCCCGTAATCGCCGCTATGTCCAAGAAGTCCATCCATTCCGAGGGGGTACTGTTATGGTATGGACCGGGATATGTTTCAACGAGCGCACAGATCTACACATTTGTCCTGGGAATATGACCGCCTTACACTATAGGAAGCATGTCATTGAAAATGTTTTGCCAAATTTTCAAGCTGCTGTTGGTGAAACTTTGGAATTTCTAGACGATAACGCTAGACCGCACCGTGCAGACATAGTTGAGAATTCGCGGGAGGAGCTTGGTATTCCACATTTACCAATACCTCCGCACTCACCAGATTTGAATTGCATAGAACATGCTTGGGATATGCCCCAAAGAAGATTAGGTAATCATCAACCTACCCCAGAATCCTTAAATGATCTGAAAGAGCTTCTGGCCCGTTTATAGAACCTCAAAAAAATTGTCAACAATGTCGTGTGTAGTACGCAAATAAGATATCAAGCTGTCATTGATACCCGTGGAGGACAAACATTGTATTGTTAGTCTTAAAATGCTTGAAATTTCCGGGAATAAAATTTCGTTATTTTACTCGACTTTTCCTAACCACCCTGTATATATGCTGCAGACACATAGGCTAAATAAATGATAAATAATGTAAATAAACAATGTTAATAGCACTTTCAACACTTGTGTTTTTTATTCCTAATGAACGGGGTATCCCAAATTGCTTGATTTTGGCTGTTACTGCTACTTCTAGACTAGAAAGGTAAAAACGGTAGAAAGTCCTGAGCTCGATTTTAGTGAAAACACTTTTAGTGAGAATTGTTTCATGATATCTTCATTTGTTTTTAAGAACCATATTTTAATGATTTCGAAAATGTGCCATAATTTTCTTATTTTCGAAAATATATTAATACTATTAAAACTTTCTCTTAAGTTACGCCGTTGTAAACCGGAAACAATTGACGCCATATTTGTGAACCTTCGCGGACGTCTTCATACTTCACCCATATTAGTTCCTTTCTTTCTTTATTCAAAGGTTCACCCTTATAATCGGCTCATTGAATTTTTCAGCAACACCTATTGTCCATCAAATTTTGACAATAGTCTTTCATGTTGTATTTTAATATTTCGTTTCTGTGGTGGACTCAGAAAAAATTTTAGTAACTTTTGTAATTGTAGCTAGGAGTTGAGCATCAACTGATTAATTCCAAAACTGAGATCACAATAATTCTAGAGGAGTATATGGGTGTAGTGTTATGTCAAAAAACTGAAGCTTACATTGAAGATGAGGCAGAAATTTACCCTTGCACAATATCCTGATATTTGTAGCTATCGAATGCAAGAACTGCAGCAAAACAAAATATAGTAGAAATATGTACCTTCTTGTTGATTCTGAAGACCCAAGTCCTAATATTACTGTAGTGGTTATGCGATAGATGTTCAATTGTGAATACAGGTCCATATTTTTTTGGGGTTCTTCCTTCCGGCCAGAACGAAGGGAACTGTTGCTAGAAATTGAACCAATTTAAGCAATCAAACTCTGTTTTTTTCTAGGAAAAAGAAAAAATGGAAAAACAAAAAAATTCTGGTTATGGATTTTATCACGAAAATTTTTTCGAACTCACTGAATTAGACGGTGGAACGCACAACACAACAACGGCAGAGCACTCGTAATCATAGACGAGGGACCAAAATTCACCTCCTGTAGATTTTAAAGGCCACTCTGTTACAATATACTCTCTAGGCTTCGTATAACCCTGGAAAAAACTGGATTTGAACACAACTCATACCAATATTGTTTCTTCATTGCTTATTATTTATTATAGTCATTCACCATGTACAGAGTGCGTAGAATTGTTAATAACTGAACTAAGTGAAACATTAACACCCCCTGTTTTCGAGAATATAGTAATACGACCAGGGACGGGCCGAAACCAAATTTTTGGGGGGGGGAAATCCATCGAAAATTTTCCAACTTGACTTTAAATTGACAGGAATTCGTTATATATATTTTGGTATATTATTTCTTTCGGTAAAAAAAATTCAAAATTATGAATTTCAACAGAGTGAAGAGTAATTAACTTTTTTCCATCTACCGAATATTCAATTAAGTAGATTTTATGGAGTTTGTTTTTTTCATAGAGAGTATCTTGATGTTGCTTGAAACTTTGAGAAACACTACTTGTTTGTTTCTTCAGTTTTGTAGCTTTTCTTCATTTCGTGCAATCTGGGAGCGAAGGCACTGTTCATTTTCAACAGAGAAATTATTTTTTCTGAAGAAAAATTTATTCTTTTCATACCATGGAAGGAGTAGATATTGGAAATCAAAATGATGAGAAATTAACGTCGATTCTTTATTTTATGGAATCGTTTTTTTTTTCTGAGGACTACTTTGAAGTATGTTCGAAACTTTGAGACACACTTTTTGTTTCATTCTTTAATTTAGTTCAGTTTCATTATTTGGTGTATCTCAAAATTTCAAGCATCATAAAACAAAGTATTTTTCACAAATATATATGATTGAATGTTGGGTAGATGAAAAATCAAAGTTAATTACCACTTTGATGAGATTCAAAATATTGAAACTGCTCATCCCTAACATGGCTCCATTTCACAGAATAATAGGAACAAAATTTTCACAAAATATATTTTATGAAATAAAGAGAAGCAAAATAACTGCCTAGTTTACACAGAAAAAGTGGGTGTCATAAATCAAGATACTTCTTGAAAAAAAACAGATTCCTGATTTGGTAGGTAAATGGTTTTGGCCTAAATCACTCATATTGAAGACAATTTTGAACAAAATTTCCTAATTTGATTTGGCGATTTCGAACTTGCAGCGTTTATTGCAATTAGTGTTTGGAATTGAGGATATATTTGCTGTTTTGAAAGATTGTTGTTGTGGTCACTGCCCAAAATTTTCTCACACTTGTTTTCCTTCGTGCATTTTCTTTTCATAAAGTTTTTTATAAGGCACCACATAACTCAAACTACACTTTGAATCTTTTTTGGTACATTATTTAAAATTATGTACAGGGTATCCCAAATTGCTTGACTTTGACTCTTTGAGGTACTTCTGGACCAGATAGGTAAAAACTTCGAAAGGTGTCCTGGGCTCGAATTTCGTGAAAACACCATTTGTGAAAACCGTTTCACGATATCTTAATTTTTTTTTATTTTGAAAAAAATTTAAATTATTAAATTTAAATTTTAAATATTCAATTTTTTCTTCTCGTGGAAAAAAACATTTTTTTATTTCAAGTAGGAACGCATTTTTTTTCATCTTTTATCATAATAAAATTCCAAGATAAAGAAAATTTGAAATAATGTCTTATTCCGGATTCCGGATGAAAAAGTGCTTGTTGAAAGTTTTTATCTTTTTCAGAGATTTTCGAAAATGAAGAAGTTAAGGCACATCTTAATAGAAAAAAATTCAATATTTTGTTATATCTTCGAACCAAATGAAGATATCGTGAAATAGAGGACTCATTTCAACGTTTTTATGATACCAGATGGTTTTTTTATGACACAGTCCATGCGACGTAACTGAAAAATTTACAACTGGGTACCTACTTCTTGAGGCCGTATCTCTTCCAACACTTGATGGTGAAAATATTGGGGTGAATACCATTTATTGCCGGCTATACATATATTGTCAAGTACTGATTGCAAACTTGTTTTTT
Organism: Hippodamia convergens; assembly: GCA_038502775.1. Lineage (NCBI taxonomy): Eukaryota > Metazoa > Arthropoda > Insecta > Coleoptera > Coccinellidae > Hippodamia > Hippodamia convergens. The sequence continues at coordinate 89,822,861 of CM076607.1, read as the reverse complement.
CTGATTCAGATTCCTTTGTATTTCATAACTCTCTTGGAATTATGTATTTCAACTGCTTTGAAATTTACCAACTGCTTTGGACTTTTTTCAACTGTTTTGGAATTTTATCCCAATGCTTTGAAATTTTGCCTACTACTTTGGAATTTTTCCAACCCTTTTGAAATTTTTTCCAACTGCTTTGAAATTTTTCCAATCGCTTTGGAATTTTTTCAACTGCTTTGAAATTTTTCCAACTCCCTTGAAAATCTTCCAACTGGTTTGAAAATTTGCCAACTTCGTTCAACATTGGGGGGGATGATCCCCCCCCATCCCCCCCCTTGGGCCCGTCCCTGAATACGACTAATCTCATTCCATTCCAGCATTGAGTTATGAACCAAAAATTAAGATTCGGAAGATGGTGATCTACAAATATCATATAGACAATTTTTATAGCAATCCAGCAATGCTGAAGAATATATAAAAAACAACCAAGACAATATAAAATTTACACCAAGGTTCCAATGTAACTTTCTGCAAAGAAAAATGTACCGGTAAAATGGGGTAACTTTGAACCGCGGGGAAACTTTGAACAAAAAATTAATTTTGTTATATCGACTCATGGTGAAAAAAACCATCAGATTCAGTGACATATGGTTTTCATTACTCAATTCGTAACACATCCAAAAATGGCACGAAAGCATCAACATGAAGAAAAGTTTAGAGAGTTAGCAATCCTGACATGTTATTTCGAACCTAAAATATCCACGTTCGATATGGTCTGCTAACTTTTGTTGCTGTAACCGTAAGTATTTGCACAACATGCTCGCAAAATATATCTGCTTCAACAATACATTATCCTAGCAACAGTATAGCAGAGGGAATTCAAATACTTCAACACATTTTGTTCTATTTATACTTTTAGAGAACAATGTGCTTAGTCATCGTTTTCGGGGTAACTTTGAACGTGTTCAATGAAGCTCAAGGTTTGATACTAACTCGGTTTTTTCTTGTAGAAAATGTTCCGCTTTTACAAAAGAAAACATGGTACAGGAAAATATGCCACTTATAGTTCAGGTTCAGAAACCTCAGCTAAAGCTACCAGTGAAATAAATTGAGATAAAAAAATTTCTTTGCATAAGTTTTTTTGGCAATAAGTACCCGACGAGGGGATTATACCGATCACCGAATTATTCACAACTCGGCAAGACCCCAAGGTAGGCAGAAAAGGAAGGAGCCCTCTTGTTGTTGGGACTAGATAAATCAGTCCTATTTATTATTTTCTGATACCTAGTTTTTCTATTTTTACAAAACATTAGTTTAATTCAGTTTATACCAACTTTATTTTTCAGGAAAACTTCGGTTTTTTGATTCATTCTTTGTGATACTGAATGCCTGATACTTTTTCGAAAAAAAAAATTATTTTTAGTATATTATGCACATATTTCTATTCCACATAATTTTTTTCAAGTATTTTTAGGATTGAGGTGTTCAAAGAAACTCTCCCAGGGAGGTTGAATCGAAATCGCGTGGTTTCTTCAAAGTCGTTGAAAGTATCCCCTATCGTAGGGTAACTTTGAACACCCATAATTTAATTAAAAAAAAAGGTTATTGATCATTTTGAAATCAAATTTTTTGTCAGCAGCAAGCTCTAACTGATGCCCGGGATATATATTGTTTTTGGATTTTTCATTCGATTTCTTACCGGAGAAATATAGCTTTGAAAGGAAAAATCGTTCAAAGTTACTCCGTTTTACGGTATATTCTCTATTCAAAAAAGTCTACTTGACCTTGAATAGACGTTCTAATTTCAACTCCAGGTTGAATATTTTTCTTCGATGTTGTATGTTCCCCTGATAGTTTTCTACCTCGACCTAACAAATATATCAACTTGAATAAATTATTCGTTATAAACTAGTTTTTTTGACAACCGAACTCAAATCACATTTATAATCTCTCTATGAGTTTTGAATTCATTTAATTTAAATATCTATTCACGAAGTTGTTTTATAAGTTAGAGAAATCAATGCCGAATACCTTTTGAGTAGTTTGATCAGTCATATTCAAAATCATAACATTAAACTGTTAATTGATACTCACATCTACAAAAACAGCATTTATATAGTCCGTGAAGCTATTCCCTTGGAATGACGTCAGATAAGGTCTGAAATTGTCAGCTGAAAGAACATAAAATATTGAGTTAAAAAAACACTTCTTTTATGTGAATTAAAACGTTGAAATACCGCTTTCTGCTTGTATCGTGAATAAGTTGTTATAAGAAGAAAATGTCCACTACCGTGAGGGGTCGACTGTCATATTTATTTATTCATGATAATACATTTCTGGATATTTTTCTAGTTTACGTTGCATATTCTATTGATACCATGAATTCTTAAAACCCGATGTTGTTTCGTTGTCTAGAATGCCAGAAGTAGTTGGATTTTGCCAGATGTAGTTCACTCACAGATAAGAGTGCACCGAGCGACTGAGCTTCCCAAACTAATTTCACATCAATTAACTGCAGATCGTTGTTGTACATGTACACTATACACTGTGTTTTTGGACCAATTAAATTAGTGAATTAAAGCAGTTCTGATATCCAATAATTATTTATTCTAATATAGGTAATATATACAGGTGTACCAACTTCGACGGCCTATTAGGCTTTTTGGAGAACTGGACATATTTGAATCTGAAGGTTGGGATTATGTTTTTGTTTGACATCATCTACCCAGCTAAAATATTTTTGGAGCCCGACCACTTTGAGTTATACAGGGATTGAAAAAAAATTTAAACAAGATTTTTTTCTATTTTTTTGATTTCGAATTTGATAGAGTATGCCATTCTGAATACTTTCGTGCTGAAATTGTTGCATTCGTCGAAATGCTTTCCAAAATATCGAGAAAATACGGAACTAATATTATTCATTATCATGTTTGTTGTTCCTATTCTAAATATCTTAAGCACAATATTTTTTCACATTTTTCGAAGTCGAATATTGTGGAAATATTGTACATTTCTAGAAGTTTTGGAAATTCGTCACAGGGTGTTCCAAATGTTGGGTCAAAAATTGGGATTAAGATTGGCTCATAACTCATTTTTCAAATTAGAACGCTATTCTTTCATAATTGCGTTGGACTCTACAAAGAAAAATGATGATAATATTTTGACATGTTGATGCTCCTAATATTAATTATTCTTGAGTTATTTAGGATTTTCTGATTCCATATCAACAATGATAAATGAATGCCGAAAAAAGGTGTGTCGCTAGTAATTTATTGGAATTATTTATCCTCTAATGACCAAAGTCATTGTTGATATGAAACAGATTCTATGAATTTGACGCTACGTACGACATGAAATCAGGAAATCCTGAGTAACTCAAGAATTATTAATTTAGGACCATTAATATGTGGGAACATTATCATCATTTTTCTTAGCACAATCCAACGCAATCATGAAAAAATAGAGTTCCTATCTGAAAAACGAAATTTATGGGCCAATCTTGATCCCAATTTTTGACCCTACATTTGGAACACCCTGTGACGAGTTTTTCAACATTTTAAAAATGTACAATATTTCTACAGTCTTCGACTTCAAAAATGTGGAAACGGTTTGTGCTTAAGATATCTAGATTAGGAAAATCAAACATAATACCGAATACTCTTATTTCCCTTTTTCTTCAGTTTTTTCTCGATATTTTGGAGAATGTTATGGCGAATCCAACGATTCGAATACGAATATATTAACAATCGAATAATCGATCGAATTTGAAAAAACAATTAGAAAATTTTTGAAATTTTTTTTCTCATTTCCTGCATAACAGGTGCAGTTCTCCAGAAACGCCGAAAACACCCTGTATATATAAATTTTTTAAATTTTGGTGCAGCTCCTGTTTCGAATTTCTATACAATACAGTGTGTCACAAAATTCATACAATTTTCTGATGAAAAAATACGATGGATGCAATTTACAATGAATATTGAAGAATTATTGTTTTGTCGCCACCGTATAAAAATATTTCCTACAAAGTTATCAGTGGTGAAAATGCCTTACCCTGTCTAAATGTTTTCATTCAATCTGGTTACTTGGGTATTTTTTTTTATCTATTTCCAATATGTTACAACTAAAGAAGATGGTACTACCTTATGGCTCAAATTCACAAACAACTTATTTTTGCATCCCATTTTCAGAATTTCTCCAAGAAGTTAAAGAAACGTGGAATTGTATTTTTTGCTATTAACGAAAAAAAATTGAGTGAAACTAAAATAAATTTCAGGACGCCTCTAAATATCACTAAATTTAAATATTTGTCCGAACCTACATTTACCTCGGGGGCAGTCACTTCAGAAATCCCGAAGTTGTGGACTTTCCCACACAAAAATTCTATGTCCACTCATGGCTTAATCAGAACCAAATACGTTGTTACTTACGTGGAACAATCAGAACATCCCTATTCTTCTTCCTGTTGTCTCCACGATGACCACCAGCACAGTCCCCTATGGTGAATCTCGGAGTCTGCTTGCAGATCAACATGTACTCTCTTTGGTATTCGTTCATTTTTGTTGTCGTGTTTTTCACTGATTTCAATTTCAGTCTTTGCGAAAGCTCGCTGACAGGAAACCATGAGTTCCCGCAAGTTACGAAGTCCTCGAGGCTGTCATAGATGAACTTATATTGTTCCTGAAATTTTTTTTCATATAGTGGCTTTGAATTTGTCAAGTTTATTTATGTAACTTTCAAGAGCCTGGATGTCAATGTCAATGAAAGTTTGACCTGATATTATTCCTCCTTTCATCCCGACATTTGTTCTAGAGTTTTAAGCTATTGCATAGTTTTTATCTCAGGCTTTGAGTGCGGCGACCGAATGTAGAAATTCCGTAACGAAAAAACCTAACACAGCCGTGTATCGTCGGTTCAGTTCAGCAGACTGCGGCACGGAGTTTGGGTGCTTGCGACTAGACGGATGCGTGCAGTCACTCTAGCAGTCCAAAATGGAGTCGGCAATCTAGCTGTTCCCATTGAATTACGAACGGCAAATATTTCATTAACATCGGATAGAAAATGTATAGCCAAACGCAAACACTTTCCATTAACTTCAGCTCTTGCTCTAACTATACATAAGTCGCAAGGTGGAACTTTTGACGAAATAGTATATGAGTATAGTAAAACACATTCTCAGGAACTCGTCTATGTTGCACTCTGTCAGGTGACTAATATTGAAAAATTGTATATTGCGACAAAAAATGATAATTCTGCATTTAAGTTTTATCATAATCGAAGGCAAGCTGCATCGACTGCATCTTTGTTGCAAGAATTCAAAAGACTGTCTTTAAATAGTGTTCAGACGATAGCTCAAAGTGTCTTAGATTTCATTAGTAATAGAAATGGCATTTCAATAATGACTTTCAATTGCCGAAGTTTACATAGTCACAAATACGATTTACAAGATTCAGTTACGAGACAAACCAATGTGTTACTTCTTACCGAAACATGCATGACGCGTGATAATCCGATTGAAATACCTTATTTCGATTGTATTGATCAATTCAAACGAGATACTGTTCCAAAAGGTGGGGAAGCTATTTACCAAAATAGTAATAATGTTACTAATATTATGACTCCGAATATTGAAATAAATATTGAAGACGTTAGCGATGTTAATGTTAGACGCTCATTTGTCGGAGATATTTGTGCATGCTTAAGCAAACTTAGAAATGGCCTACACATAGTCATGGTAGCAATTTACATTTCTCCCAATCCAAAATTCGACGAGGTAGAGCATTCTATTCATCGCACTTTACTGGAGTACACTGAAGAAGGGTCGAAAATACTTTGTACAAATGGTAATAAATTTCCACTTATCTTGGCTGGCGATTTCAACATTAACTTCGCTGATAAAAAATCAGAGCGGTTGACATTTTTTCTTTCGGAAAATTTGAATTTAAAAATGAATAATGATCCACAAGAATCCACAACAAAATATGGGACCACTATTGACGCGGTATTTTCCAGATATTTAGAAGACATTAAGTGTCAAACTTATGTTTCTTATTTCAGTTACAATAAACTTATAGTTTCAATGATAAACATTCCTAAAACACCTACTAGTCCAAAAGCTAGTGAACTTTTTGAGTAACGGTTTGTCTGTAAGGCTAGAAATGTTTATAGCGATAGTTCCTAGCATGCTGAGGACGAAAACCATGACCTGGCACCCCTCACCCCTGCACATCATCAACATCTATATTTTTGAAAGTGTTAAAAAATTTAAAAAAAAGAACTTGTCGCTGTAAGGTTGAAATTTTCATACGATTTTGTTCATTCATTGCTAAGTTCGAAAAAAAATTGACAGGCGATTTCGATGAGCACAAGTACCTGCCAGGCGACTCGAAAAGGGTGTAAAATACGAACAAAAATGAACTTTTTTCTGTAAAGCTGAAATTTATATATGTGTTCATCTGAGGGAATGAAAAAATAAGTTTTATTATTTATCTCCATCATCATCTGATATGTTATCATTGATTTCTTCATCATATAGTACAGTCGTTTCAAGCGTAGTACTTAGTCCTAAATTGGTTAAGACTGCATTATAACTCAGCTATTATTGAAAATAGAGTCATGCGGTTTTCGCGACCCTGTGTCATTTTTTTTTAACTTTCAAATTCATAAACAGAAATATTCCAACTACTTTTGTATTTGGAATAGGTACAGGGAGAAAACGAAAATGTACACTTTTTGAAAATGTTATTATTTCTCGGGCCATGTGTAAGAAAGCAAAAATTAAAACTTCTTATGCTGATATTTTCACGTAGAAGTCAGTGGCGTAGCTTATCATTTTTTTCAAAGCATTGTTTTTGAGATTGAATTGGAACTGAATGAAATTTTTCATATCGAACACCCTGTTTATTTTAACGTCAAATTGTATCACAACCTATCCTCCAATAAATTTCAGTTGAAAAAAATATCCCACGCATTTAATCAATATTCACAAGCATTTAATCATTTCTTTTTCGAGAAGCCATGGGACCTGAACCCATTTTTTTCATCCTATTTTGAATATAAACTCAAAATATTAACTAAAAAATGGTTTTTTGATGCATGTATCGAAGAATGCATGTCTTACTTCAAAAAAACAAACAGAAATATAAATTTTTCTGATGGTTAAGTTTTACAAAAAAATGACACAGGGTCGCGGAAACCGCATGACTCTATTCTAAATAATAGCTGAGATATAATGCAGTCTCAACCAATTTAGGACACAGTGTACGCTTGAAACAACTGTACTATATGATGAAGAAATCAATGATCACATATCAGATGATGATGAAGATTAATAATAAAACTTATTTTTTCATTCCCTCAGACGAACACATATATAAATTTCAGCCTTACAGAAAAAAGTTCATTTTTGTTCGTATTTTACACCCTTTTCGAGTCGCCTGGCAGGTACTCGTGCTCATCGAAATCGCCTGTCAATTTTTTTTCGAACTTAGCAATGAATGAACAAAATCGTATGAAAGTCTCAACCTTACAGCGACAAGTTTTTTCTGTTAATTTTTTTTTACATTTTCAAAGATATAGGGGTTGATGATGTGCAGGGGTGAGGGGTGTCAGGTCAAGGTTTTCGTCCTCAGCATGCTAGGAACTATCGCTATAAACATTTCTAGCCTTACAGACGAACCGTAACTCAAAAGGTTCACTAGCTCTCGTACTATACATGTATTTTGGTTATTGAATCACTCACCACATTTTCCACCAAATTCTTCCTGGACTGCCTCAATTTCTTCATGTAGCCGAAAACGTCAAACTTGTGGTCTTCCTCCGCCAGTTCAAGGTTCGCATCTACGGCCAAATAGACTCCAGACCGACCACCGCCGTCACTAAAAACATATCGTTCACCAAATCGAAGAAAAAGATTTAATTCCAGTTGCGTACTTGCAATGTACAATCATAGGTCCAGCTTCGTTAGATTTGATCCTGTGTCCCACGACCGCTCTGACCCTCCTCCTGAATTCCAGGATTGCGTTCGGGAAGGGACAAGAGTGGCTGTGCCATTCTGTGAAGTGAAACTGAAGGATGAACCTTTCTTCGATGATTTTCTGAAAATGGAGTTAGATAGGTTGAGATTCTCTTTGAGTTTTCCCTTTCTCAAGAAAGAGTTTCTGGAGAAGGAGAAAACTGAAAGAGAAACACTCTGGCAGAATCTCCCAGGGTTGGATCACCCCAAAAAGTTCCGGAATTTTGAAACTGCAAGATCCAAAAGATATTTGGATCTCAGTGAGAATCAACTGCACCTCCTCACTGGCTTTCTTACAGGGCATTGTCGCCTCAGAAAGCACTTGCTGAGAATGGGCCGGATACTGACGAGTGTAGATTCTGTGGGGAGGAGGAAGAAACTCCTATTCACCTAGTCACAGAATGCTTTGGCATTGTAACCCAAAAGAAATAATGTTTTGGTCAAGAGACCTGTAGGAGTGAGGAATTAGCCTCACTGAAGCCTTCCGAGATATTGGATTTCATAAGATCTCTGGGTCTGGAAGGCGAGCTGTAAAGCTTTGTCAGGGGGCACAATAGACCATCAGGTCGAAGTGGACTGTAGCCCCTTTTAAACTATCAACTATCAGCTACGTCACGATAGGTTGAATGGATTGTTGGAGAGTTAACAGGCTGTTCTCTACGAATGTTATGAAATAAATCATTCTATTTTCTATTCATTCATATTCTGCACACTATAAATGGGTTCCGGATTCAAGCTACATAAATTTCTGAACCTAAAATGCACTTGAGGACGCAAGATCCCCTTCAACATGACCTCGAAAATACCATAGATTTGCGATAGCCTTTTTTTAATATGAGACGGATTCAAGTGGCATTCAGTACGTGGAAATTTTCGAAGAAGCTCGGATAATTGATGCAAAAATTCTCGTAGGAGTATAAAGATTGTTTCTCTATTTCAGTATCGTAATGACTTCATTACAGTACTAAAAGTAGTGCTGTAATGAAACTCATTACAGCATTGTGTTCAGTTATATTTTTCGTTTTGTGGTTGTCAGTACTGACCTCCGATCCTCTCAATTTTGAAATCAAATTAATTCAAATTCCGTAATCTGTCAAATTTCATAAGTCACACCAACTGCCAAGATATAATACAAAAGTCACTAATCTGAATTTTTATTCGAATTTCGAGAGTATTTCACAAAACTTGACTGATACTTATGTATCGTTCAAAGGAGATTAGGAGGGAGTATTTGTTCTGATCGACTGATTGGTCAATGCTCAATATGCAATGCTCAAGGGACATTTTCAAACTTCCCCCAGCTTGATGACCTTTGTGATCCATAAAACTCTTATATCGTTCTGGGGAGATGGAGAGGAAATATTTGTTCTGATCGATAAACGGTTTGTCCCTATCTATACAAAATAATTTTTCATAAAAATGCTAAGGAGAGAAGATATTGAATTTGCAGAATTCTCCTACAACGATTCTATGTTCTGATTGAATAATATTCGTTTTTTCTCCACATCAATAATCACGAAATCATTTTCATAAAAAGCTCAGGGGACAAGATGATGAATTTTCTTATTTCTTCCAGAATGAGGCCGTATTTGTTCTGATCGATTGAGTGTGGGTTCTTCTCTGAGTAAAGTCACTTTACCTCAAGATTCAGGATTGAAATTGTAAAGGTGAGCTTCAAGTAAGAAGACGACTCGTATATTTTTTGAAGGTTCTAGGACTTCCGGTTTTTCCGGAAGTGACATCAACATTCGTTTTTCAAATGGGAAGACCCATTTTTTATTGCAATAAATAGATTCTCCATTGAATTCTGAGTCTTTTTGATTTCCAAAAGTTTGAATTTTCCCGAGAAAATTCTCTGCAAATGGGGAAATACAAAAAAAAATCTCAAAATTGAACTCTGTTGAAATGCAGACTGCTTCGAAGTGTTTTCAATGAAAATTCTCATTTTTGAGAAACTCCGAGAAAAAAATCTGATGCTTCTTTTCCGATATCGTGATTTTCAGAAAATGATACAGGTCACAAATTCTTAAGAGTTTTGTTAGAAGTGACGAAACATCAAAAAATCTTTTTTTTTCAAATTGGAACCCCATTTTTTCGAAGCATTTTCGAAATCTTCGTCAAAAAATAATAGAAGCATACGTCCAAGACTTTCATCCCAAAATGAATATTTTTCGAGATATTCAGGAAAAACGATTTTGTCTTCAATTTTCAATCTCATTCCGAATGTGTTTTTCTACTGGAAAATAATTAGCGGTGAAGTGAAATTTTTGGAAATCTCTGTTATCGAGAAAATATTTTCTATAGTTCAGATAAGTTAAGTTCTTGAATTATCATCTGTAATGCGAGAGCAACAATTGGTTTTAAGTTCTCAATGTGTATAAGGGAAGTCAACGTAAAAAATTCTCAGGAATGCAGAAAAAATAATTTGTAATAATTTTTAATGCTTTTGAACGAATAATTAAGAGAATAAGAGAAGACTAATTACCATGACAAAAAAGAAATTCTCCAGAATTAAGAATTTGCGGAAATTATCTTTAACTTCAAAAATAAAGAAAAACTGAACTCGTCTGAACTAAAAGAAAATATTTTCTCGATAACAGAGGTTTCCGAAAATTTCACTTGACCGCTAATTATTTTCCAGTAGAAAAACACATTCGTAATAAGATTGAAAATTGAGGAAAAAATCTTTTTCCTGAACATCTCGAAAAATATTCATTTTGGGATGAATGTCTTGGAGGCTCCCTGTATTTTTTGACGAAGATTTCGAAAATGCTTCGAAAAAATGGGGTTCCAATTAGGAAAGAACGATTTTTTGATGTTTCGTCACTTCTAACTTTGACAAAGAATTTGTGACCTCCTGTATCATATTCTGAAAATCACGCTATCGCAAAAGAAGCATCAGCCTTTCTCCTCGGAGATTCTCAAAAATGAGAATTTTTAATGAAAAAACCTCGAAGTTGTATATCAACAGAGTTCAAATTTGAGATTTTTTTTCGTATTTCCTCATTTAAAGAGGGGAAAATTCAAACTTTTGGAATCAAAAAGTCTCAGAATTCAATGGAGAATCTATTTATGCAATAAAAAATGGATCTTCCCATTTGAAAAACGAAAGTTGATGTCCTATAACCTCCAAAAAATAATATACGAGAAGTTGTCTTCTTAGTCGAAGCTCACCTTTAGAATTTCGATCCGGAATCTTATGCTTTTCCTGAAAATATTCTATAGAGCCATATTCGTGAATAACACTGTTTATATAATTATTGATTTTATATCATACAAAAATGAAAATATCATACAAGGAATCTCGTTAGTACTCCAAACAGAGTACTAGGACTTTATCGAAAATCTTGAATCTCCGGTGTGCAAACACTCACCTCTCCTTCCTTCTTATATAATCTGAAGGTTCTTATATGAAAATGCGCCAGTTCTTCTTCATCCAACACGGATATGCCAATTCCTCCATATGTTTCATCCAGGTCTTTAGAAGCTGGCCAATATTGGACACACATAACCTTGAAAAGGCAGAAGTAATGTTAAGGCAAGTTCAACATTATTCCGGTTGCATGAATTTTCTTTACCTTGATGAAGTCAAAGGTTTTCGTCAACATCACAATACAGCTAGCCCTTTCTTGCCAAATCATCCTCCAGAAATCTGTAACGGTTTCTTCTGTAGGGCCTTGGGTGACGATGTAAGCATTTGGCTTCAGCAGACTCTAGATGGGAACATTCGAAATTGAAAATTTATTTCAGAAATCATCTCCTCCAAAACTACACTTAACTAATTCTTAGTATTAGTACCACTATTTTTTCAATCCCCTATTCGCATGGGGTTGAAACGAACAAACCTTTGAATAAACTATATATTATACATTCTTCGATATTCATTAAATTTTGAAATAATTTTTTTTTCCAGAATTTGAAAAAATTTCTGTCTGCATTGTTTTCACAGCATCGGTAGTTCAAAGGAAATATAATTTAATTTACTAGTTATTTCAATTGTGGTAGATCCCTGTATAGGGTGGGCAAAATTGGTGATACATGGACTACAACTTTTTAACCAGAAGAGATTGAGAAAAACGAATGACACATGACGTTCGTCCGTTTTAGAGAAACTGATAATGCCATCAATGCTTTCAACTTTGGTCATTATCCCCAATTCTGTTTGTGCTAGGATGTTGAAATGAAAATTTTATGCACACTTTTTTCATAGTATAATCTAGTAGCTTTCTGTGTTTTTTCCCAAGAGTAAAAAAAATCAAACTGTTATTGTTATAGATCAGCAAGGAAACCTCCTGAGAGAAAACATAGTACGCTACTGGTTTGCTATGCTATGAAAAAGTGTCTCTATAATGTTTTTATTTCAACATTTCAGCACAAAATGACCAGAGTTGAAATCACCCAAATTTCAATTTTGGTTTATTACTCTAAAATAAAAGAAGATAGAGAAATGCAGTTTCATTTCATAAAAGTTATCAAGTCCACCTATTTAAAAATTCAATTCGTTTGAATTTCATAATGATGAAAGTATGTAGCAAACACCGTGTGTATAATATATATAAATGACAAATACCGGTCCATATGAGAACCAACAGCAACACCCTGAAGACGGCTGGGGAAGGCTTGCCGAAACGTCGGTATCAACAACCAACCACACAAATAACGGAAACAGCCCAAATAATTTTTCCCCTTTTTCATTAAAAAACTATGCTCCTATCATGAGTTCCGCACAATTCTAAGAAAATTACAAGGAAAAAATTTTAACAGCACCTTCACATTCACCTTATCTCCTTGCTCTATTTCATTCAAGAATAATGCATTAATAGTATATTCTCAAACAAGTTGCAGAAAAAGCTCCTATTCCAACACAAGTGTTGGGTTGGAATTGCCTTTTGCAACGAGTACTGGACGACATTTTCTCTATTTCAGTCAAGTTTTGTGAAATACTCTCGATTTTCAAATAAAAATTCAGATTAGTGACTTTTGTATTGTATCTTGGCACTTGGTGTGACTTACGAAGTTTGACAGATTACGTAATTTGAATTGATTTTATTTGAAGATTGAGAGGATCTGAGGTCAGTACTGACAACCACAAAACGAAAAATATAACTGAAAAAACTCATTACAGCACTACTATTAGTACTGTAATGAACTCATAACGATACTGAAGTAGAGAAATACTGTTATTTTGAATGGTTAAAGCATGTTAATATTGTTCTTACTGGGAAACATATCTTTCATCGAATGTTTTCAAAGTGTTTAACTCAAAATGTAAAAGAATACTTACATCTACGTATGAGGCATTAATGTAATCTGTATCACGTGTTCCCTCTATGGGTTCTAAGACTACCCTGTTATAATCATCTGCAAATAATAGATACGATAAAGTTCCAATTTCTCCTCAATATTGTTAAGCTTACTTACAAGGAATGCATTTTTGGTTTTGGTTCTTCTCTAAATTCGCCTTTTTGGTGCCATGTCTACAAGAATGGGATTCCACCTTAGTAGCGAACTGAAACATCAAATAACACAAAGATTATAGTTATGAAAAGGTTAATAATGAATTTCACTGCCAAAATCGCCTTATTCCTTCGACTTTCTGATATCTATCCAATTAACGCTGAGTTTCAGCAACGACCATCATAATTTAATGGCCTATTAAAATTTAATGTACTTTTAAATTCCAATGGACGTTGCTGAGACTCAGGGTTAATCAATTTCAATAATTTTATCTCATTATACATGTGATCTGAAGTAAGGCCCGATTATGAACAGGTAGCCTTGTCGCGGCCAACTTTATAGTTACAAAAGTTACTAAAAATGTTTATATTAATAAAATATTGATAAAACCTGGAAAGGTATTGATTATTTCTTCAAGGCAAATCAATTTGAAATTGTTTTGTTAAGCGATCTATTACTCAAATAATGCGAATGCTCAGTTGAAGAAATTTCGAAAAAATATGCTTTATTCGAAGATTTTCTACAGACAATCTTCATAAGATTATTAGGAAATAGTTATAATTGTTTCCGAATATTGAAAATCAAGATTCAACTAGGCTTTAGGACTACAACTTTGCTTCCGTCGTTTTGAAATAGCTGACTTTAGTGTGCGGTGGAGCTCCATAGTGCTTACTAATTAATAATAATAATAATTAATGTCTGTATCAATTCGTTATACCAGCATCGATTATTACTACATCATTTTCAAATCAAAATATTCCGAAACAGGTGCACAGTATCGAGTTTCATCAAGAGTACCTTCTTGATGTAAAATTGAATGAAGTTTGAGTTCGCTCGAAATTTAGCTTAATAAATCTAATATAAAAAAGTAAGGTTCAAAACATCTTGGTACGAACCGTGTAACTAGCGCCCTCTATGAGAGACAGAGATCAAAACACATTCATTAGATGTATCAAAAAAATGTTCCAAAACTTATTCGTATAAAATTTCATTACAATGTTGCCAGTAGTTTCGGCAAAATCTTAAAAAATGTGTAAGTATATTTTTTTCATTTTCAACGCCCTGTATCTTGAATACGAATGGCGTTTCGAAAATTTTTTCACTGAAAAAACCCCTAATTACTCCAGTTTTCTATCTGACCTAGAGAGGGGGGTCACCTTTTTTTGAAACACCCTGTATGTTTATATGCCTTATCTTCAGACTGGTACATTTCTTCGATCTAGTTCTCACTGCATCCTCTAGCTCATAATGAATGTTTCTACCAGGGATGTATTCCAAATAAACATAATTAACGAATAAAAATTGATCGATCAGCTAAATTTAAATGTGATTTATTCACTTCATGTGGTGAAGAAATCTGAACATTTCGATTGCACAAGACTGAAGAAATACTCAAATCCAGAGTTTATTTGTCAATTAATCCAAGAACATATTTTACGAACAGAACTGAATTGCCAAATTCAACTAACGATATCAAATCTTAAAAACGTCATGAGTCAGTATTTTTATGAACACCAACATAATCCGGCAACTCAAAAGTTACTGACGGGATATTACCAACATAATTAAAATTTTTCACAGCCGCACCCGATGACAATAATTCTTGAACGAACTATATGTTGAGTACTACATGTTCACAAATTATCCACTGCAATTTTTAACAGTGTACCTACTTCAGGCGACTTTCCAAAACTTTGTTCATATGAACATTAATTGACATTTTCATGAGATGTCGCGTCAAATCGTGTAAAGTAGTGTGAGAATAAATTATGTATGGCACATGTTTCCGTTCAAAAATCTTATTAAAATGAGACATGTGGGTGTGTGTACTGGGTCATTCTTTGTTTCTAATAATATTCGGTAACATGCTATAGCAGAAGTGAAACATAAATTTATATCGTCGGCGAATTTCTTTGATCTTTCTGTGATATGTGGAGGAGATGAAAATTTTGCACAAAGGCCATTTCCGTATTCCATGCTTAGTTTATTAGTCGCTCTAATTTCTGTGAAGGAAAGGGTATGAATTTTTTTAAAGTTCAATCATCAAATTTTTCAATATAATAAAAGACTCTTCCCAGCTTATGCATAAGCTAAAAAGATACCGGGTGGAAATACAATTTTTTCTTAGCAAAAATTATTTTATTCATCAACACAGTTTACAGTGTAACGGTGTTCACGTGAAAAAAATTGATGCCCAACAAAATTTTCTGGTACTATCAGATCTACACCTATCCCTTGGTAACCAGTCCTCTCAAATATTGTCCCTCCCCATATTCGCAGAAAAAAAACAACTTTGATTTTTGGAACAACTTTAATTCCTTCCCAAATTCGCCTAAATTCCAGTCAAAAATGTCCCTAGATTGAAGTCGCGTAAACCTTTTTGGTCGAATTTTCTAATCGATATGAATAGAAGGGACAAGGAAATTTAACAATCTGAATGGAATGCATGCAAATTTTTCAACAAAGATTATTACTGATCCTTCCATCAGAGTTCTTGGTTTTGAACTTCCCAGGAGAATATGGACGGTTCTAAATCGTATTAGAACAGGCCATGGAAGATGCAACAGCATGCTCTTCCTATGGAATTCGGTTGAGAGCACTAGTTGTGAGTGTGGGGAAAATGGGGAGACAAAAGAAAATCTTATAAATAGTTGTCCCATTTATAAATTTCAAGATGGTTTCGAGGCTATACATAAAGTAACGAATGCATTTCTTAAATGGGCGGTTAATTTAAAAATAATTTAATTTATTCTAAATAATTGGTTTCTTTTCTGCTTTTGTCTTTTTTCATTTCAGATTAAGAATTTTGTGAACAATCTGTGTATCTGAGTCCGCATAGACGGATAACATGAAGATGTTCTCTTAGATCACGCTGATGTCTTTCAAGATTTCTCTGGTATTTAATATTTTTAGTAAATTTTTTTTCACGGGCGAGGTAAGAGTAAGGTTTTTTTTCAGCTGAGATTTTTACCTTTCCTCATTTAATCATACTGCAGACCTGTATGGTTTTCCTGCGTTGCACCAGCCTCAGCTAGGTACCTTTTTCTTTCAATATGTATTGTATTATTTGAGCTCTCTGAATATATATACTCATACAGGGTGAGTCTTTGAGTTTCTGATTATATTTCAACAATAGATTCTTGAGATCACAAGAAATACTTGTTTCATATAACATTTTTTCCGTATAGCGATTTTAATCATCCATAATGAGCTATGCCACCTCAAGAAACATGCCACGAAAGATTCTCCAAGCCTTAAACCTTCCTCCTTCGAAAAACTGCAGCAGAAATTCAATTCTGTGACTCTTTCAAACAGAGTTGCATTGAGATAAAGTAACTAATTTACGAAAAAAATGTATTTTATCAAATGTATGAATATTCATTTAGTTGCATTCATCATTCAATTCACTTTTTGGAATTGGATGTTATGGTGATAATGAAAAAAAATAGAACATATGAGTCGAATTTTGTGATCGTAGAAGATTTACCGAATCAATGAAAACCTATTTGGCGAAAATTTCTTTTTTATGGATTTTCAACACCCTGTATCATTTCAACCGAGTCGAATCAGAAGAAATATATTATTTACATATTAATAATAATAATAATAATAATTTTATTTTATTTATATTATATTATTTAATCTTTCTGTCAATTTGCATACCCAAGTAGTGTTTTGGAAATTTGGGAAAAATAACAGAAATTCCTAAAATTGCCCAAGATCCTTCGCGAAACAATTTTCTTAAGTTTCTTTTCCAAAAAAGACTTCTTCAAGTTTTCCAGAATTTCCTAGAGTATATCTGAAATTGATCTCAAGGCACTCAACACTCAACACTTGCACTTACTTGGAATTCTAATTTATAGAGTACTGGCCATTTTCTTCGCTGCTCGCAATACTTCACAAAATCCGATACTTCCACAGGTGGGGTATTATTGACTGTTGGTGCCACGAATCCATTTTCATCTGGAATTAATAGAAATTCTAAAAATACATTTCCACATACGAGAATACGATAAGAAGGTTTTTTTCAAGAAAACGAGAGAAAAGTTCTTTTTCTTAAAAAAAAACTTGGCTTCACAGTCGCGAATAGAATTGGACCTCTTCTTAAATCTCATGGAATGAAAGAAGACGTACGCATTTTCTTTAGGATGTGATTGGAGATGTGGAACTTCTCTTCTGACGTTATTAGATATCGCCACTTAAAATTTTAAATAAGTAGGCTCAAACTGTTTGCTTCAAATGTAGAAGATTTTTATGAAGATTTTGTCTGTGAAGGATATGGAATACTGATGATGCCAAATAAGGCTGAAACCGGTATATATCTTCTCTCAGTGATTAAATCTGATATCATTTTTCCAGCCTCATAATAAAAGATCTGTGAGACTGAATTGAAAAGGTATTCATAACGATGATCACTATTTTGAATTTATTCATGTTTCAAAAATAAGTTCATTATGAAAGTAAAATTAAGAATGAGAATTCTTTATCGTTTTCACCCTCATTCTTAAAATTTTTAAATACGGGGAAGGCTCCTGAGTGAATGCTTGCGCTTGTTTGTCAGGACCAAAAAAATCCTTTTACAGGGTCATTTTAAGAAAACATGTTCATTACGATAAAAGTAAAAATAGTTCGAGATCCTTTATTGATCTTTTTCTGTATCCGCCTGTGTGTTACCTCACACTTGAAAATAGTTATATTTATGATATGAGTGTTAAAAGTGACGTTTTATTTTGTGAGTGAGAAAGTTTGTGGAATGAGCGGAGCGAATTGAACAATTTCATGAATAAATAAAATCACTTTTAACACAAATACCATACAATGTTTTTTGTACAACTGCCCTATTTTGATGATGAAATAGGCGAATTGGCAAAGACAATGAACTTCAAAATGCATTTTAATATTCAAATGATCAAAAGGTTGTTGTGAATGGCAAACGTTGCCAACGTTATGATTACTAACAAATGAGAAAAGACGCTGTCATTTGAATTTCGTTCCTGTCCAATTTTCGTCTTGGGTTTTTAACTGCTTAATATGTTTGTCGAGAGTCCAATTATTAATAAAAGTGACGATTTGGTCTGCAAGAAGAGCAAATCTGGAACTCCTAGCTACAAAATCTGTTCAGCAGTACGATATTGCATATAACAATTTCCTGGCCTGGTGTAAATTGAAAAATGTAGAAGGGAACTTCACTGAAACTGTTTTCCTGACATTTTTAGAAGAAGAATAAAAAATGTGGAGTTTATCAACTTTGTGGAGCAAATTTTCAATGATAAAGTCAAGCACCGTTGTTAAAAATGGTGTGGATGTTAGTAAATATTTTAAGGTGATAGCATATTTAAAACGGAAAAGTGAAGGATTTCGTCCCAAAAAATCAAAAATTCTCACTCGTGAACAAGTTGAAAAGTTTATAAAGGAGGCCCCAGATGAGAAATACTTGATGGTTAAGGTCGCAACTATTTTCGGATTATTTGAAGCCTGTCGGCGTGAAGAATTGTGTAATTTATCAGTGGAAGATATCGAAATAACAAAAAAATCATTGGTTATACAACTTCCAAATACAAGAACGAAAGTCAGTCGTTCTTTCATTATTATTGGGAAATATGTAGACTATTTTCATAAGTAGGTACTTAGCACTGCGCCCTTCTGTCATGAAACATCGGCGTTTGTTTCCTCAAAAACATGAATAATAAATTCACTGCCAATCCCGTTGGTATTTATAAATTTGGGATTAATCCATCCATTGTTGCCGAATTCCTCAAACTGCCAGAAGCAAAGCAATATACAAGACACTGTTTTCGAAGATCCTCCGCTTCATTGCTAACAGAATCAGGTGCAAATATTACGGATATAAAAAACATGGTGGATGGAAGTCTACGACAGTAACGGTAGCCGAGGGGTATGTTGATCATTCCATTGCATATAGAAATGTCATTGCTGAAAAAATTCTCCAAACCTCGACAGATTTTGGATCATCATCATCCAATATTGTACTTCCGGTTTCTACAAGTACTGATGGTCCTGAGGATTCTAATAATGTGTTGCGAAGCTCCCTAACGTCACAGGGCATTAATGTTAGTAATTATTCTAATTTAACGATTGATATTGATGTTCATAAGTAATGATTGTTAAATATTAATAAAAAAAAATTTGCAATTGCTGAATTTTCCTCATCTGATTTCATCATAAGAAAATGAAGTGCTGAAAATATTTTTAACACTAATGTTGAAAATATTTTTAAGAGGCTTCCACGTGAACAATCAATTTTAACATTGTTTGCTGTCATTAAAAGTGTCACTTTTAATGGCAGTTGAACAAAAAATGATTTAGTATTTTTCTCTAATCCAACAATCCAACCGGATTTCTGTGACTCGAAATGGTACTGAAGGCCTTCACCAACATTAATTCGATGCTCCTAAGCAACTCGAGATGTCAATAATTCTTATGGGAGTATTATAGTATTACGTACCTTGAACATACGATCATTTTCTGACACAGGAAAGATAATCGAGATAAATCATTCATCTGATGGCTTTGAACTGTTAACCTAGGTCAGTTTAAAGACATCCAGATCATTGATCTCGATCTCATCAAGTATTTTTGTTAACTTCATTCGTTAAGTCCATCAGTCTTTAATAAATCTCGCACATTTCCAGTGACAAATGAAGCTGTTCATAACTAATGAATTCGAAATAGCGTCGAGCGACCTGTGAGATGATATCCATGATATTTATCTTAAAAAATTATGCAGAAAAAATGTTGGCACCTCCACGATTTCTCGCGGTTCATATACACTATATTTGAGAAAGATCCTTGACATGATATCTTCTAGACAAGAATAAAAATAGCTGCTTTCATCATCTACAGACCACTATACATTTGAAAATCTCCATTAGGGAACAGTTACTTCAATTTCCCAATTCCATCAAGATTCAATAAAATAGGTCTGACTGCTCTCCAGTTAAGTTAGAGGAGAATGGGCAGAATCTGGAATTATTTTCCTCAGATTCTGTGTCAAATCCGTGTCAAATTTATGAGAGAGGAAGCAGTTCTGCCTAGGTACCTCTGACTTCTTCGCTATATACCTATCCCCTCTAACGTTGCTTCTACTATCAAAATAACAATTAAACTTTTTTTATCGCTATTTTGTTTAGATTACGTGAGTTATGAATGTTTATTTTCATTTAACTCACTTTTTTGTATAAATAACTTCAATGTGATAGAGCGATATTGAATTCATGGCAGCAATTGCCAAAGATTCTATTATTAATATGTCATAAAAAATATATGTCACAACTGTCATGTTGTGACATGAAGTTTACTTGTAGTTTCAGTTCATTAACTACGTAAACTTCCTATAACGTTATTTTTGAAACCCACATTTCTGGAAATGAAATGATTCCATGTAAAGTAAGCTTGAGCAACATTTAAAAAGTTTCGCGAAAAGTGTTTGTTGAATGGTCCTCGTGATTGAAAATATTTTCGAGGAATGTCACAATATAATATTTTCTCTATTTCAGTATCGTAATGAGTTCATTACAGTACTTAAAGTAGTGCTGTAATGAAACTCATTACAGCATTGTTTTCAGTTATATTTTTCGTTTTGTAGTTGTTAGTACTGACCTCCGATCCTATGAATTTTCAAATCAAATCAATTCAAATTCCGAAGGTAATCTTTCAAATTTCTTGAGTGACACCAACTGCCAATATACAATACAAAAGTCAGTTATCTGAATTTCCATTTAAATTTCGAGAATATTTCACAAAACTTAACTGACATAGAGAAAACATCGTCTAATACTCGTTGCAGAAGGCAATTCCAAAACTCATGCTTTCGAATTCGTGTTGGAATAGGAGCTCATTCTGCAACTTCATTTAGAATATACTATTGCGCTCTCGATACACAAACAGCTATAGTGGAAAAACTGTTTTATTCACAGTGAAAACAAAATTAATCGATGATAATACTTTTCGTGAAAATTAGAAATTAACTGTTGATAATATAATGGAGATAATAGATATTTGTCTGAATACGACAATGTTTTTTTACAAACAAAACTTCGGTATCGCTATGGGTTTCTCTTTATCACCAGTAATGAGCAACATATTCATGGAATTCTTTGAAGAAAACTCCATTGAAAGATATTCACTGAAATCAAGGACTTGATGACGAAATGTCGATGATGTTTTCGTGGTTTGGCAACATGGCAGAGAAGAATTGATGATTCTATTATATTAATAAAAACCCACAATAAAAGTCACAATGGACTTGGAACAGAATAATATATTTTCTCCTATTTCGATAAAAAAAGAGTCCTGTGGAATTATTGGCGTGGGCCATTAACGTTTCGCCTAAACTGCGGTAGGCATCTTCAGAGGATTCTTGGTCCAAGATTGTACCTCAAACGCTGACTTTCTGACCTGTCATAGACAGCTGAATTTCTGATACTGTCGGAGACAGTGTCAGATATTCAGCGTTGGAGGTACAATCTTAGAGGATTCTTGGTCTAAGATGATACCTCGAATGCTGCATTTCTGACATCAAGAATCCTCTGAAAATGCATACCGCAGTTGTAGGCGAAACGTTAGGTAAAATTATTCCTAATGGACCATGGCCAATAAACCCGGAAGACTCTTTCAATATCAGTATATCCAGTGGTGAAAGCCTCAAACTATTTAATTTTCAAATCAATTTGAAACAAGTAGTTCAGAAAAGACACTAACCAATCGATCTGAATTTTTATTCTAATCATCAAATGACTGTTAAAAAAGATATATAAGAACGCTTTATGGTAGGGCCTATTCGATTTCATCTACAACCGAAATAAAAAGTAATGAAATTAATTTTAGAGGATAAAAAATATCCAGCGAATTCCATATATAGAAAAAAACCATATCAAATTTGGAGAAGAAAATTTTGAGACAAAATTATAATGTTAATCAGGGAACTACAAGAAACCGTCAAGAAGAACCAATTTTATTTAACTTGCTTCCCTATGTCCATGGACTATCGAGAAAATGAGAAGAATTGGTTTTAAATTCAACATAGGAACCGTTTTTAGAACACAAATTGATTTAACATATGTACAGACAAAAACTGAAACTTTGAATGGGAAACAAAGGTCAAAAAATTGTGTTTGCAATATTCCCTTTATTTGTGGAAAAACTCATACATGAGAAACATCAAAACCTTCGAAATAAGAAAGCGTGAACATAAAAATAATAATATGAAAAATAAAAATTTTGATAGATCGCAGACTGCAGATCATGTGTTTTCTGATACCCAGAAATCACATGATGGATTTGAATAATACGAAAATTCCAATGATGGAACCTCATAGTTATTAAAGGAAAATCAAGGAGTCGGCTTGTATTTTGTTGGATGAAACTAATAATTTGGCCAATTGTTTCGTATTTGGATTGATTTGTTGAGAAAATAAATAATTTCAGGAAAATTTGAAATAAAGTTGATCAATATCACCATCATAGTAATTAATATGAATCTATAGTCATCACGTACTGACAAATAATGTCAATTGATAAATCACAAATTCTTGGTGATATATAGATGAAGTGTAAATTTTTTCATTGTTAGACAATGAAGGATTTGGCACATGAGAAATTAGTGCACTAGTTTTACGCAGTTGCCTTTCTTCTTTTATTTAAATATTATATTTCTAATTGATTTTTGTTTCAATGACTGGGAGAGCAATCATTCCATGAAATTTTTCAATAGCTATTCTGCAAAAATGTCCTTACAATTTGTCCTGACGAATTTGTTGACGAACTTGATCAACTTCAGCAAAGAGGTCAAGTACAGCGAAATGGAGAAACCTTCTTCTACTTTCTCCAATGTAAGATGACGGTTTGAGGTGCGAACTTTTATCTTGTGGTTTGTGCGTGGAGGCATTTACTTGCTTCAAATTCAAACTCGAGGTTTTCACCAAAAAAATGTCAATAAGCCACACTTGAATAAATGTTTTTTTGTTCTGAACATTATCACTTCCACTCAGTTTTCAATTCGTTACTTGACTGAATAATTATTTTTCATTTTTCGAACCATTCCGCGGTTTTTCATCATCGCGCAGATATGTGTTAGCCGGTCAAAGATGCGAAATTAACTGACCAGTTGGTGGATGAGGAGTGAGATCTGACGACAAGTGTGGATCGGAGAATATAAACGTCAGATCTGTATTAACTTCACGTCTGGAGCTGTCGACGTTCTGTGACAACTTTGAGCTGAACGAATCTTGATAGACCTTCAAAATCAATTATTTTCGAGAAATTTTCGAGAAAAACACTGATATAGTCAGGACCTTTTGCCGTCTTGCTTGAACTCATACTCATAGACATAAAGGTTTGTGCAAAGATTATAGAGTATAAAGATGGGAAACGAAGCGACTACAGTGATGTCAGCGACATCTGTTTTTCGAAAGTAATCGGTCTATGGTTAAAATATTTAATTAGGGTCCATTTGGCATAGATTATATAGAGATTATTAGTAGGCTGTTGTCAATTTTGAAAGAAATACTTGAATAAATATTTTTGCTGAATGATGATTGTATTTTCTCGCGTATTTTCCACTGAAATAACTCGAAATCCACAAGAGTAGCACCTAGCTCACTCCATAATCTTGGTGTGTGTGTTTTTCTGTTATAAATTTTGTGTTAAAAACTGGCCGACATTCGAAATGCATGGTGATTAATTGCAGAAATAATAGAAAGAATCTTGAATGTGCATTCTTTTCATTACAAAAGAGAATGGAAATGTAAGTTTTGAAACTCGTATCATGTAACTGTCTTGTTCATTGCTTTTTATTTTCAGTGTTGTCAAATGGATAGAGGTTTCGGGGCAAAAATATATTGTTCTGGATAATTTGTTTGCGAACCGAATTTTCTTCGGTCTTATTCATTAGATCAAAAATTTCCACTCATAGAGGCAATGGTGGTCAGAAGAACGACTTATAGAGGCGGTGGTTCTCCTGACGACCCTTCCAGCAGTTCGACTCATCTACTAGACCCTCTAGACTCATTAGGTTAAAATACACTGGGTAAGATATGTATGAATCGGCTCCAGAACAACTGTTTGACTTATCGATGTTCGATTCATCGAGAGTTCACTGTATCAATAAGTTCTTGAAATTGTTACAATAATTCTCTAATATGTGAACAAATTTTTGAAATGTTCTGAATCTCATAATTATTGTATTGTAGTTGATTTCACACAATCATTTCAAATAAAAATATAAAGAATCCAGAAGCGTATTTCATTTGATTCAAAACAATGTGTAGATGGAAAATATCATCCTGATCAAAAAACGGAGCTCTGCTTTTGTTTTGTCGATCAGGATGTTTCTCTAAAAGCTCGACAAAGAATACTCAATTTAATGGAAATTTATGAAAAGTATAATTCGAATTTCGCGCCTATTAAAATAGTTTTCTGTACTGAATTATGTTTTCAGCGCCATCTAGGTGTCACAAGTAAGAAACTAGCCAAAAATCGTAGTCGGATTTTAGTTCCACAGATGTAAGGGCGTTTCCTATCTTTCTAACTCTATAATCTTTGGGTTTGTGTTTTCCCCTAATGCGGTGAAATTCTGTCACGAAAATTTTGAGAGAAAAATTCTGCCACCTCTTGTAGAACTTAATCGTGCGAGAATACCTCAGTTTCACAGGGTTATATTCAATCATTATCAGCGTGTTTCACGAGTAGTTGGCCATAGTCATGGTGAAAGCAGGACATCTAGGTCTTTCAGAAACCCTCGGAGATACGGGGTGTTTCATGAACATTGTCCTGAATTTGAGATAGCTATAACTCTGGAATGCAACGTCCGATTTCAATCAAATTTCAAGGGTTTGTTCACTTCAGGAAGCTCTTTCAACATGAATTATCCATAATTTCAGGGCAGTACTCAGAATAAAGTGGTTTTTCTTTCAAGCCCCAAAAATCTATATTTTTTACATTCCTCACAGAAATTTCGTTATTGCCATGCAAAACTACATAAGTTATTCTAAAGGATTCAATTTTCACTTTGTATGGCACACTTGTTACAAGAGAATAGAAACCGGACAAACTAATGATTTATGTGATTTTTTCAAAATACGGTCCTGTTTTTATCCAGTTGGTGATAATATTTATTGTCTTGTGACGAGATTTTCAATTATTTTGGATTTTGTTAAAGTTTTCTCCATTTTGAAACCTCAGTTCGCACTGAGTAGTGCCTGCATGAAAAAGTGATTGATGCAAGCATTATCAAGCTGAGAATTTTTTTGGAATGACATTTTGAATTAAGGTTCAAATGTAGTAAACTCTCCTGGAAAATGTAATAGGTAGTAAATTCTCTCCGAAACACATTAGACTATGGACAACGACTCGTGAAATACCCTGTATGTGCAACATATCCTGTCACGGATTTATTCATTATCTGTCAAATTTATGAGAAAATGTTCTGCCAACCAACATTTCAGGAATTGAGATAAAAAAATATATAATACTCGTACAGAAGCCTCATTCAAGTCTTGTGCAGTGTGATTCACTTATTTTGGTAACCAACATTTTCTCGAAAATGTCCAAATAATTTTTCAACTGCATAAAAATTTTTTTTAAAGGAACATCCTTTTTCTATCATGTCATTCGAAAGATCATTTCATGTTGAATTTTTTTTCCGGATAAATTTTTTTTTCCATTCTTAAACGTCAGCGAGCTGCAGCGTGTGATTTATATACAGGGTGAGTCTTTGACTTGTACATATATTTTAACGGGACATTCCTGAGGTCAAAAGAAACACTTTTTTCTCTACCAGTTCTTCCGAATCTGCTAGGTTAGAAAGATACAGGCTGTTGAAAATCCATAAAAAATGTAATATTCGAATATATCTCGTGAACGATTTCATCGAATGAAATGATTTTCAGAATATAGGTTCTCGTTTATGTGGCAAATCTTTTACGAATACAAAATTTAACTCACATGTTTTATTTTTTTCGTTATGACCAATATATACCATTCCATTCCATTATAGCAGAAATTCTATGATCCCGATACTTGGAAGTGAGTTGAATGCCATTTAATAAATATTTGGCCATTTTGGAAAACGAAAGTATTTTTCGTGAAATCTCGTGAAATGCGAGTAATTAATGATTTAAAAAAATCTATATCAGCGAAATTAAAAAAATTAGTTACTTCGGCTGAATATAATTCTGTTCAGAAGATTTGCAGAATTAAAGTTCTGCTACATTTTCTCGAAGGTTCAGGTGGTATATCTAATGCTCGGAAAAATTTTAATGTCATTTTTCCAGGAGTGGCATAGCTCATTATGAAAGTTTAAGAAGGCTTTATCTTTTTAACTAGGCTGAATCAGAAAAAATGCTATAGGAAAAAAGTATTTCTTTTGACCTCAACAATCTATGGTTTGAATATATGTACAAGTCAAAGACTCACCCTGTATACCATTCCATTTATTTTTTTCTGTATTGTGATAGTATGCTTTTATGTGGAGACATGGATATAATTTTTTGCCTTAAACTCAAGAAGGCTAATTTTCTAGAAAATTTCTTCAAATTAGACGAAATATGTGGTTACAGTAAGATTGGGTTGCATGGCACAACGCTGCCATTGTGAAGAGATATTTAGATCAAAAATTCGAAAATAAATGGATAGGAACCAGTGGACCCATCAGATATCGCCAGACCTAATGCCCATATACAGGATGTCCGGGGAATAACTGTACATACTCTTACCAGAGATAGAGTTGGACTAGGTGATTACTGATTGACTATAAAAAGTTTATTTCTGGATTTCCCTAGAAAGCTACAGGGTGATTTTCCAACTTCATGGAAATACTTAGACCATCATAAAATCCAAACTTATTGACGGATATTGTTGAAATTTGGGAGGTTATTGGCACATGCTAAGGTCAAGTCAGAAAGATATTAATTATTTCATTATTCCAGGGCCGGACTCATTAATCTTCATTTAAAGTGTTCAGGGTAAAACAAACACTTTGTATTTCGAATTACAAATAATTGATTCGCTTTTCAGAAAGAAGTTGAATTATGATTCAATTTGTGATATCGCTCAAAGTTGTCACATCAACAATTATTTTTTTATGAATTTTTGAATTGGGATAAAGTTCGAAAAATTGAATTTTTCAACATGAAGAGAACCTAAAATCTCATATTTGAATATAAAATGGAAAGTATTAGTAAAAAATTTTCATAAGCACATTCCATAACGAAACAATAACAAATAAAAAAAACTAAAATACAGTAAAGAGAACCTAATAAAAATGAAATTAGGAACGAATGAATTGCTGAGTCAACGTTATTTCAGGAGTGGTTCGAAATTAAAACCATTAGCTTGTATACATTTCTCTTGCCGAATGTTCGAATTGGATACAGCCTTGCGGATAATATCGCCATTATTTCTTAAAATATCGCAACAGTTGATAATTCTGTTCATCAGCTGTTCTCTTGGCTGGATTTCTCCAGAATATACCATATCCTTCAATTTTTCCCATGAAAAATAATCTAGCGGGTTGAATTCTGGATATCGAGGAGGCCATGGAATAGGTTCCTAAAGAAAATTTATCATTTATTTTCGACCTCCACAAGATGACTAAGTCCTGTTCAGGTAAATAAATTCAATTTTTCGAACATTATCCAAATTCGAAAATTCATAAAAAAATAATTGTTGATGTGACAACTTTAGGCGATATGACAAATTGAAGCATAATTCAGCTTCTTTCTGAAAGGCGAATCAATTATTTGTGATTCGAAATACAAAGTGTTTGTTTTACTCTGAACACTTTAAATGAAGATTAATGAGTCTGGCCCTGGAATAATGAAATAATTGATGTCTTTCTGACTTGACCTTAGCATGTGCCAATAACCTCCCAAGTTTCAATAATATCCGTCAATAAGTTTGGATTTTATGATGGTCTAAGTATTTCCATGAAGTTAGAAAATCACCCTGTAGCTTTCTAGGGAAATCCAGAAATTAATTTTTTTTAGTCAATCAGTAATCACCTAGTCCATCTCTGGTAAGAGTATGTACAGTTATTCCCCGGACACCCTGTATTACTTTCTGAGGGGTACCCTGAAAAATATATTATACAAAACTGATTTCTAATAACTTGGACCTTTTGAAAATAAAGATAAGAAGTAGACCCTTATATTTTGACCCAAATTATAATGAAATTGGGAAATGATATATTTTATGTTTGGATCATGATAGCCGGTATATAGAATTTCTTTTTGTTTCAACATTTATTGTATTATTTTAGCTCTCTTATTCAAAAGAATATATATATATATATATATATATATATATTTATCCTGCGTACCATATTGCGTCCATACATTGACATTGGGCCATACACAGTTGCGTCCTCAATGATACTGCGTCCGTATACCGGACGCAGCATTGTTTTTCTACAATATCTCTGATGTTTCAAGGTATCCAATGATGGGAGTTGCCGCTAAATGTGCAGTGTAATCAGAGCTTTCCTTGATAAAGCAATTAAATTCATTCATGACTTAATTAATGAGTTACAACATTTTTAAAATCGTATTCGCGGACGTAGTAACGTGTGGTCCATGTAACCAATAGTATATTTTCAGTTCACGCAAATTCTGCTAAGAGGGCGCTTTGGATGGTGAAAGTTCATATACATCCAAATATACATGTTTCATTTAAAGTATAATGTTGCGTCCCCAATCTGGCATCAATGCACAAGAATACATGCGGTTCGGTATTCATTCACATCTAAAATATTTTAACTCCCGCCGATTCAATGTCGCTTCGGCTTTCGGTGCACCGTTTGAAGAAGAAATACTGTTATCGTGTCCCAACCGAAATCGTTTGTGAGCATTGCACAATCTGAAATGTGTTAACGTTTTCAATCACCTTCTTTGAGAATCTGGTTTTTCGATATTTGTTTTCAGTCCTTTCAAAAAAGTTTATATTTTTTATCTCCTTTCTATCATTAGACATCTACACTTGATACACCTTATATGTTTTTTTTGAGTTTTGAACTGCTCATAATATGAAGTTGGATTCATTCAACTAATGAACATCAATATCATGAACTCAAATTGGTATGAGTGTGATGGGGGGAAACAAGGAAATTTCATTTTTTATGAACCAGGATTATCGATATATCAATTACTCACTAAATCTTTGTGGTAGTAGATAGAATGAAAACGATATAATTCATATTTATTCAATGAACATTTTATTACGAACAAATTGATTATGAAATATCTGTTTTGAGAGGTAGGGATATCTCATTGATTATCCTCGATTGACACAATCAATTTTTGCCATCGAATTGAAAAACATGTCTTCACTGAGCCAGATTTG
Organism: Hippodamia convergens; assembly: GCA_038502775.1. NCBI lineage: Eukaryota > Metazoa > Arthropoda > Insecta > Coleoptera > Coccinellidae > Hippodamia > Hippodamia convergens. The sequence continues at coordinate 89,793,055 of CM076607.1, read as the reverse complement.
AAATTGGTTTGCACCGTTGTCGTTTCGGAAATGAAAAAAATATTGTTCTTCAGAACAACAAATTCAATATTTACAGGGTAATGACTTTCAACATAGAGCGTATTTTCCGAATTTCGAAAAAATCCCTTTCATGAATGCTTCTATGTTCAAAAGTATTTCTGATCCATTCAAATAACACTGTCCGATGATTTCAAATTACTTAACTGTAAATAGGTTCTGTTTTTGATTTTCCATTCACGATACCCAACTGTTTTATTTTTTTACTGCTATGATTTTTCTTTGTTTTTTTTTAATTGGTTCGTTAGTTTCGTTTTTTAATTCGAAAAATTTTTGTTTGAGTTGATATCTTACATCCACATTATTCTTGAACTTATCATAATCAATAATTTTTTTTTCGATGAATATTTTTCTATTTATATGTTTTTGCTTAGTTTTTATATCTATTAAAATTTTTTCATGATTTGAAATTGGTGTTTCGAATAACTGCATCTTTCCTTCAAATTTTTGGGGTAGTATTGTTTCCTTTTTTTTGATTGAACATAGTTATTTGATTTTTGTTGGTGTATTATCAATGAAATAAGATACATGTTCGGGGCATGAACAGTGAAATTTTTTGGGGATATTGTTGGAGTAATTTTCAAGCTTTTTCATTCTGGGACCTTGGGTTCTTAGAATCACGGTTGACAAGAAATGATTATTTAATGTTTTCTTCACAAATAACCTAAATTCACGCTCTTCAAGGTGAGGTTTGATGTATGTTTGTAAAATTGGCATTTTTTCAAATGCTTACCTCTTATCCATGCTATTCAAATAATCAAAAGTGTTTATTTAAATTATTGACGGTCCCAAATATGAGACATACCAGGTTTTTCATTTTGCAAACTTAGTAACTGTTTAAAATAAAATCAACTTCAGAATAAAATTTAAAAAAATACTAGCAAGAACTGAGAACTTCATATCATTTTGATAAATTCGTTAGTTGATGACCTTTCTAACGGTATGCTTCAAAATTGATGAAAAAATTATTTCTGTTTCAAAATACCGATATTCCGTGAGCAAAAAAAAATTATTCAGAAGTATCAACAAGAATAGAATATCTCAATATTGGTATTCTTGTTATAAATTTTCCTTCTTCAATCGTTATGGTATATAAACTCATTTCATCTCATTGCTACAAAAACGGCGTTTATGCTTACGATTAACACCCCTCTCGGCACTTTTTCTACGAAAAATTAGAGACAACCCAAACAACTCATTTTCTAATTCGAAAATAGGTAGAAGCGGTCGGATTTCTTGGCCCGCACGATCTACAGACCTAACTCTCTTAGGTTTTAACTTATGAGGACAGCCAAAGCATTAGTACAAGCTAAGGAAGTACCCACGAGATAGGTGTTAATCGAAAGAATAGACACTTTATTTCAACTAATGAGAAATCTAAAATCAGACTAAAGGTCTTGGTAGTACTCTGTTCTATCGTTTTTCAAAACTTTTAGCACGGTTCTCATTGTATTATTCAGGAAGCTTTATAATCGTTATGTAGCTTCTTCAGAAGTGATCAGCTGTTGTTATCTTTGCATTTTATTTTCGATTCTTGCTCCTCATCATTGTATCTCGTCTAGATTGATCTTCAAAATTTACTTATGGACATCGACTTTGGAGCACTAAAAATATTAGATTATTCAGTAGTAGGTTTCTGTAAATCATAATCCATAATCGTTTTAAAATCACCAGTCCACACTTATGGACAAATTGAGTTAGGGGAATCAAAATTTGTCCAATGTATTCGTACAAAGGGGAGGTATGAAAAAAGAAAAGAATCATATGTAATCATTTGACAAACTTCCGATTTATCAAAAAAATCTCAAATAAAATGGAACAAACGTCCGACTTTTTAGTTGTGGAGGGGAGGGGAGAATGTGAAGAAAAACTAATTGATGACTTTTCTGTACTAAATATAATAGAATATTTTTTTCGAGGAATATATATCATTTCATATGCAACAATTCTGAAATTCACTTGTGCCTCAGGCAAAGGAGGTGATTTCTTCAATACCATATTATAACCGTTATTTCGAAAGTTTTTTGTTTTTTTTTTTTTGCATTTTATTATTGTAATTATTTCATTCAGAATATTCATTGTTTTTATTTTCTTATATTTTCTCATTGAAATAAAATATTCGACAAAATGGAATTAATGGTTTGTATAATGAAGCATTACCACTGCATCAGAGGATAACATTGAGTGTATTTGTCCATAATTGTGAACATTTTTTCTCTATGAAAAAACAAATTTTACTTAAAAAACAAATTTTACTTTTTTTTCGTGAACCATATCTCATATTTGGGGTCTGGTAGTAAAAGAAAACAGATTCAACAGGCACTAGATCGCCAAAACTATCATATCAGGAATGATACTTGACATTCTTGAAGTATAACAAATACATAATCAATTTATAAATCGATTACACATCTCCACTAAATACATTTCTATCATCAATCATCTTTCAATACATTAGTTTTCTCCATTACATCGAACCAATTTTCCATTTGAAACCATGGTTTCTTCTCGAGTTCGAAGATTAAAACAGAAAAATTTGATTTGTTTCATATTTAGATCCTTTCCAATGCAAAATACCGATAAAATCCATATTAATTGACTTCAGAATAAATGCGCTACGCTTCAATATTTCAACTAGAATTGATTCACTTGGAACTATCTGAAAGTGAAAAGAAATAGGAGAAAACTCTATTTCAGAATGTAACATACGGTATTTAAAGTTTCCACCCTTGAAATATGTAAGGTAATGTATGTATGGAATTCGGAAAATTTTATAGAATTATGTACTTTTCACCTAGAATTTATTTATTGTAGAATAATGAACGTTATCAATTATTCTTAACTTTCATGATACTTCGGAGCAAAGTTCACATTGTACACGTCCAAAATACAAAAAAATATTAAACATCGAAATTTGAGGTATGAGGTACAAATATGTCAACTTCTTTTACCTAGAGTGTTCAATAACTCATCATTATTTGAGATTGTGCTAATTATAGTTAGTGTGTTGGTTTATTCAGTCAAAAAAGTATCGACATATATTTTACCTTAACAACTACCCAAGTTGTTTCACTCAATATCAACACTCGCGAGGCGATGCTGAATGCAGATGCGAGCTTTGCCCTTAATGACCATGTAGACCTCATGAATATGTCATTATGGTCGAATATTCTTATGTAAGAATATTCAAGAAAAATGATAAACTTGGCAACAGCGCTGGACGCCATAACATGCTGAGTATGAAGGAACGAAAAAAACATGGACGCAATATTGTACTGAATGTGAAAGCAGTATATTAACTGGACGCAATAATGGTTGCAAGATGAAAGGACGTCATATTGTACATGTATATTTCGTTCTTATTTCTGAAGATATAGATGATCTGAAACGGGCGATCTACTCAATTTTTTGCGTAGATTAATATACTTCGATCAGATGTTTCCTAACTAGCGTATTTCTGGTGGACGCAATAAGGTCGTTTTATGAAAGGACGCAACATGGTACGCAGGATGTATATATATTTATTTATTTAATGCCATAAACGGGTAAAAATACCCTTTCAAACAATTACAACAAAGAGAAATACAAATAAGAGTGTGTTAACAATGAAAATACAGTGATCTCTACACAAGTAAACTGCGAGATGAAGCATTACATGATAATATAAGGAATTAATTAAATCTAAGCAAAGTTAAGGGCTGAACAAACAAAAAGAAAAAGAAGGAGAAAAGTGTCCCAAACTCAAAAACGAAGTTCACGCTACGATCGCCCGACATACCTCCTTCCTCAACCTCGACAACGAGCGATCAAAAAAATCGATCCCTGACACAGATGCAACGTTCACGTGACTGCTTATCCTTGGAACAGGAGAGTTTTTAGAGTAGTTGTACTTATAATTTTCGACATGGAGGAGAGTTCTTCCCCTGGTTCGTCATTTACCCACACACAGTTTCCTAAATTATAATCACCGGTCATGACCACATAGTCTGGCATGACTGATTCTAATACATGTTCGAAGTTGGAACAGTGGCTCTCAAAATACTCAACACCGAGAAGAGAAGGCATGTATACTGCACCGAACAAAGCACTTTTAGTACCACGGACTAAGACAAATAAATTTTCTACATTCTCATTAGGAGTCACAACAATTTCAGATTTGAGACACTTTTTAACAGCTATTAGAACACAACCTCCTATTTTCTTAGAACTTGATTTACTCGAACGATCACAACGATAAACATTATAACCATTATGGATCTGTAGTTCGGAATTCTCAAAAGACTGATCAAGCCACGTCTCAGTTAGAATAATAACATCGTATGAAGAAATGCTAACATTTTTATAGAACTCGTGCAACTTATATTTATCCCTAATACTACGAACATTCTGATAATAAACCATAACCTCACTCAGCTCCCTCCCTGCAGCACCATATTCTGTAAATTGTCTTTTGAAGCCTTGACAATTTTGGGAACTCCGTTAATATATTTAATAGTGAGATTTTCTCCATTTGAATTTCGGTGGTTTAATTCCTCACGTAAATCTTTCAGGTGCTGAATCTGCATGGGAGTGAGATCCGAGTGAAGTTTCACATTCTTATTAGAAATTTTGTTCCTATTTTTTAAAATCTTAGTTGCTAACTCGGAAGTTTCCATCGTGATTTTCAGGGAGGCACCAGAAGTATTCTTCCCGCCAACTCTTGTAGCCTTAATGGCATTGAGGTTTGGATCAATTTCAGATAACATATGATTGACAGGTATCAAAACGTTCGCAACATCTTTTTCTATGGGCAGGTTATATACCATAATGTTCCTGGATCTCCTCTTACGCTCTTCAATTTCAATTAAAAGCTCATTGGTTGAAGTTTGGCTATTTAGGCCACCGTGAGGCGTCACCTGTCCAATCTGTGCCCTAATCAACGATAGACCACTATCAAGGGAAGAAAGCTGAACAGTGCAAGCCTCCACCTGACGAGCTTGTTCCATGAGAATTCGATCATGTTCCGCGATCTTGGCGCTACAACTGGCGACCTGAATCGAGAGCTCATGCTGGCTAGCCTTAATGGATTCAATATCGTCCCTCATACAAGAGATATTTGAGGACAGATTTTCAAGCTTTGCCATGAGAAGGTGAAACTCTCTCATAGTTACCGGTGACGCACCATCCTGAGCTCGTTGAGCCGGAACTGGCTGGGAAACTGAGCAGGTTGGATTGGATTTCTTATTCCTTCTTGATGTAGTGCAATAATGGCACGACCATTTTTATTAAGTTCATGCAGCGCCTGGAGATCAGTGCTTGTTATATTTGCACATACAAGATGGAAGATATGACCGCAAGAATGGCATAGAATATTTTCTTCATTTTTTGAGATGGTTTTGGAGCAACTGTGACAAGGCATTCTTCAAATGGGACGTACAGGAACAAAGTGGAGAAAGAAAGTCTGCAGGTGTATGGCCAGCTTAAGCAATCAGATCTAAACACACGAGCATACAGATCATATGCCAACAACAGATATCGAATTGTGATTGTGAAAAAATCAATTCATCAACGGGAAAGAGAAGGATCACAGAAAACCAGGACACCTCACCAGAGCAATCAAGTGTAAATCAAATCCAACGCAGGTCGAGACGTAGAACTCACGTTACTTTCAAAATTAAATTCGTTGTTTCCGTTACCAAACAGATGAATGTCTGAGGAGCACTTAACAAGCGTCACACACACCAATGACTGATTTCAATTGCATTCTCCAAAATCCGACACTGGACGGCAGTGTAGTCTATGGCTTCCTTTATACCATTCATGAAACAATGTTGACGGTGTGTTTAAAGTTGTCAAATAGCACTGTCAGCAGATGTTCACGGAATGAATGATTGTAAAATTCACGTTGAATCGATATAATGATCCCGTTTTTGTTGAAAAACTTCGATTAATCTGCGGAAATCAGTCACTCCGGGAAAACATTCACATACCACTATAATCTCCCGAGGTAGAGTTCAATCTCGATCAATTTTACAAAAAATTTAAACTGAAAATTCGGAAAATTCAAGGAAACTATGTGGAGCACCGAAAACACGTCCAATCGATAAACAAACTGATATATATATATATATATATATATTATCTGGCCAAGTCGAGTCAAGCGGAGCGCCGCGCCGAGGCACTATCTATCTTTTCTCGAAGTGTTTCATCGTATTTTTGAACCCTCTTAACTTGAGTTTGGAATATAGTAGATGAACAAAATTTCAGGATATCATGCCAGTACTGAACTTATCAAACGTGCAAAGTTTCAGGCGCATAGCTCGTACACTTCAGATTTTTTGGATATCTAAAAACCCCCGATTTCGTCACTCACTCACTGATGATCATAAGAACTGTTAGGGTACTTCCCGATGTCCTATCAAGTTGGTATTTGAGCGAGTTTCAGTACACGAACAACGGAATGATTCTTGAACTTGAAACTTGCACCTCCAACCTTAAGAACCAGGGGGTGTAAAAGTTTGTATGAGACTTCCGCCAATTTTGATGCTAGTTGTCTGAAAATTGATATATACGGAGGACCGCTTGTTATGAACGTTAAAAAAAATATTAAAGAATACTCAGGGAAAATTGCCCCCACATTTTGAATAAGGCGATAAAATGATGCACTCGTAAAACGCCTCATGTGTGTTTACACCAAATACAATTTCCCTGTAATAACCTCAACCACAGTTTCCATTGTGAAATTTACCGTTGTGATCATTATACATAATAATGATAGGATTCTTTATACAATGTTGTGATGGCAGCTCTCAATTACATCGCCATCAAATATGTCTTTCTTTTTCGGTCCTGAAAAATATTCTGTTTTCTTGTGTTATAACATGTTTGGTTTATCTATGGGAGATGATTGCCTTTCATTGGGGTCCCGTAGCGGTCTTCAAACATCTGAAGTGCCGAAAAATCATCACCTGGAAGGTCGTATCTGGTTTGAAAAAACCCTCACGACCAGAGAGCAACAATTTGTGGATTTTGAATTTGAATATCGAAGGAATTTCGAAAGGAAAGTGTGATTACGTCTCCAAATTAGCTGATGAACATGGTATCAAAGAGATTCTTCTGCAAGAAACCCACACGGCAACAGAAAAAAAAATCCTCGTGCAAGAGGACAGTTGAAAGTTATGTATTAATTGATTTTTTACAAGTTTAGCTTGTTATGTTGAAAAATTGTCAGTTTCGTAACTTTCAACAGATTCGGAAAGGGGAAATTGATGGAGTTTTTTTGTCATTTCTTTCAAATTTTGTGACATTTCTGTCATAAATATTCATAAACTTCCGAACATTATTTGGCCAAGAAATCTTAATGTTGATGTTTTTTTTAAAGTAGCAAATGCATTTCCAAAATGCATTCGATTTATTCTGAATAATCGGTTTCTTTTTTGCTTTTTTCTTTTTTCATTTCAGATTAAGAATTACGAGTCGTTTGGGGAAGAATCTGTGTATCCGAGCCCATCGACGGATAACATGAAGATGATCACACTGATGTCTTTCAAGATTTTCCTGATATTTGATATTTTATGTTTTTTTGTTTACGGGGAGGCAGGTGTTTTCGGCTGAGGTTTTTTTCCCCTGGCTGTATAGTATCGTATGATACTAGTGTTGATAGTATCGTGTGATTCTATATTATCATACCAAGAATGTTATGGTACTCCGTTCTTTTTTTACCTCAGCTTAGGTACTTTTTGTTTCAACATTTATTGTATTATTTTAGCTCTCTTTTTCATAAGAATATATATATATCAAAGCTTGAACCTAGGTAGGTAAAGGTATATTTCTATACTTCGTACATTGTTAATTTTGAACATGAATTGTGAATTAGTTTGACTTGAAATAGATCTCACAAAAATTATATATTATTTAATTATTATTGCGGAAAAAATGAACAAAATGAAAGGATTTTGTCATAAGCAAGGTACAAGAAGAATTGAAATCCAACCAAAATCATTTTTATGTAAAATATTACCAAGACGAGGCCGTATTTCTAACATTGTCAAAAAGTTATCAGATCTCATGTAGAGCCAAGCTGCTAACTCTACAATCTTCATCTTCACAAGTCCTCATTTCACAAACTCTGTTCGGATTCAAAATGTTTCGTTTGTTATAAAAATTGTTTATTGTTATTAAATATAATATTGAATGAATATAATAGAGTTAGTTTGTTAATAAGCCCCCTTCATTTCACGAAACAAAATCATATCTAGGTGATCTAGTCATTATGATCCATACATAATAAATTATATCATTTTCGCTATTTCATTATAAGTTACTTTGGAATAGAAAAGAATTAGCATAAAACACGCTGCAGATCGCTGGCTTTTAGAAATAGAAAAAAATTGTATTCGGAAAAAAAAAGAAAACTGAGATTACCAAGATCAGTGAATCACCCTGTACACTCGTTCATTGAAAAAGGAATCATGAAGTGGCTAGTTTTTGTCTATTGAGATCAGGCACGATTCGTACTTCCTCCTAGCAGAATAGATGTCGCTGTGAATACGGTTCAAAATTTTGGGGAGTTTCCAATATACTAATCATTTCGAAATTTCTTGAGAGTGTTTGGTTTGTCGATTATCAATTCGTAATGGAGACTTATTCATTTTTTTTTTTTGTTATAAGATGTTTGGTTTATCTATGGGAGATGATTTCCTTTCATTAGGGTCCCGTAGCGGTCTTCAAACATTTGAAGGTCCGAAAAATCATCACTTGGATGGTCGTACCTGGTTCGAAAGAACCCTCACGATCACAGAGCAAGACTGAGAATTTAAATTTGAATATTGGAGGAATTCGAAAGACAAGAGTGATTACGTTCCGAAATTAGCCACTGAACATGGTGTTGAGATCTTCTAAGAAACCCATTTGGCAAAAGAGGAACTTCTTCGTGAAGGAGGACAATTGAAAGTTATGTACTCATTGATTTGTCCAAATTACGATTTAGCTTATTGTGTTATAAGTTTTCTTATGTTTAGCAATTCAAAAAGGGGAAATTGATTAGGTTTTTTCATTTCTTTCAGACATTGTGACATTTCTGTCATAACTAATTTATGAAGAAAGAATTTCTGCAATGAGTGGTTACTTCAAAAACCATTTAATTGACTATAATAACTAGTCTGTTTTTCTCTGCTGCCCATAGAAGAACTACATGAAGATGTTCTTCTGATCACGTAGATGTCCTCCAAGATCCTCTGATATAATATTTTAAGTAAATTTTTGTCTAACACGGGTGAGGTCAGGGTTTTTTTCTCTGGGGCTTTTTCCCTTTCCTCATTTTATCATACTACAGACCTGTATGGTTTTCCTGTGTTGCACTAACCCCAGTTAGGTACTTTTTTGTTTCAATATGTATTGTATTATTTTTGCTCTCTCAATCAAAAGAATATCAGCACCTCAGAGGTAAAGTGTGTTAAGTCACATTTTTTCGGACACGAACTTTCTACAATATTGGATTCATATTAGTAAATTCTAGCTAGTGGAACACATTTTTGACTCCTTGGGTATATCAAGTCACCAAATAATGGCAGTAAACATTCTTTGAAACATTAATGGAACTGAAAAATCTCTGTTTTGTCTAATTTTGATATTGTGACTTATCACACTTTACCTCAGGGGTGCTGATATATATTCTCCCCCTTTAAATGTGTCTGGTTTGGAAGAAAACAGATTTTTGCGACCTTTTCTTCAGTGTCATCTATTGACAATATATTCAAATACCGACATTTGACGGTTTCGGACAGTATTAAACTAGTTTCTGATCTATTTCAGTATTAGTAAGAATATAGACATCGAGGGCCAAACATTTAATTTTCTTGTATCAAAATTGGCGAAGAAACAAAGATACTTTTGAAACAGTTTCAAAATTTCTGAACCTCCTTAACTTTCGTGGAGCTGTATCTTTCTTTATCTATTTCAGTATTGTAATTAGTTCATTACAGTTCCAACAGTTATATTTTTAGTTTTGTGGTTGTCAGAACTGAACTCCGATCCAAACAAATCCCAAATCAAATCAATTGAAATTCCGTAGACTATCAAATTTCGTAACAGTCCCACCAACTTTCAAGGTAAAATACAAATGTCACTAATTTTTTTTTTTAATTTCGGGAGTATTTAACAAAACTTGACTCAAATTGGGAAAATATCATCGAATAGGAGCCCATTCTGCAACTTAGTTTAGAATATACCATTCTTCATTCATCTCTAATTTTCTCTACTTACAGTTATTTGTAGGTATCAGTCCACTATTGAGCATGGACAACTTGATCGTGTTTGGAATCGAACCGAGCGAATTAGAAGAGGTGCTCTTGTTCCTCTTTCTCTTCGGTTTTTTCTCTTCATTTTTTCGCGGGGCTGACCTAGACCTGTGCTTGCTTTTCGAAGTTTCCGATGAGGATTTCGACCTTGTTTCGGTGGTGGTTGACATCCTCACTGCCCTTTCGTCGAATCCAACTCAAGAACGAACATTTCGGCGTTTCCTTCTTTTCTGAAATGAAAAAGAAATAGTTAATCGCCATAACTTGGATGCAATCAACTGCTGTATTTTCCTGACGTATTTAATAGATTGGAGTTGAATCAAGATAACTATTTCCACAATGAATTCAAGGTAAATACGATATTTATATGTTTGGTTATCCAAAAATATCCATCAACGGAAGCTATTAAATGCTCAGTTGCAGTTTTTGATCTCGGATGATAAATCATTCGAACGTATTCATACTTTCAAATCAAAATGCAGAAGGAAAATTAATTTATGACGCACAAAATTCTGAATCTTTGCAGTAATGTGCTCTTATAGTTATTTATTGTACAAACGTTTTAGATACATAGAGGAGAGTTGGATAAAATGGAATAGCTAATTTTATCAAGGGCAAAACTCTCTAGCCGAGGTATGGATAACTGCATCTTCTGCATTGTAACTTTTCTATTGTCCCTTCTATACATTAAATACTAATGATTCCTAAATAGATCGATAGTTACATACAGGGTGTCCCATAATTAGACCGAAAAAAAAAATTCTTTGCCTTTACGGAGGCCACACCGGGAACATTTTTGAAACAGAAGAATTCAAACATAATATATACAGGGTGTTTCAAAATCAGGTTCCGTAAATTCGTGATCTTAATGCTAAGATGATTTTATGACATAAAGTTCTCATGAACTATGGGTCTCTGACGCACTGTTTCTGAGATACAGGGTGTTGAAATTTTAAAAAAATTGGTTTTATGAAATTATTTTCTACACCGCACACGATCTCTTTTTGCGTTTTTGCACGTTATGAGTAAGCATTAAGACACATTTTTTCGATGTTTAATCATCACCAGTGGCGTCCGTACGGACTTCTGTCCGAACAAATTTGGTGAAAAAATTGGTACGCCAATGATTTTTTTTTATTTCAAATTATTTTCGTAATCACCACATAATTAACAGGGAGAATGGTCTCTTGACTTTTTTACCTGCGACTAATACTTTCTGAGAAAAAAAATAAAATGCAATTTCATCAAGGAAGGTTACGAAATTCTTTGATTACTTCCAAAATGCAATTTCATCTAGGAAAGTTACGCAATTTTTTGATTACTTCACGAAATTCAGAAAATGTGGTTCATGGCGTACTGATAACCTACCAAAACGCAAAAAACCGTGTACCGTGCCGAAAATAAATTCGAAAAATATTTTTTTTTAACTTCAACACCCCGTTTCTAAGAAACAATAGGTCAGACACCCATGGTCCAGAGGAAGTTTATATCATAAAATCATGTGAGGATTAGGATTCCGAATTCACGGAACCTTAGTATGAAAATTAGTCGGTATTGAAGCACATGCTGAATTTGCATTTTATTTTTTTTTTCTGAGAAAATATTTGTCGTATTTAAAAAACTCAAGAGAACATTCTCACTGTTAATTATGTTGTGATTACGAAAATAATTTGAAATTTTAAAAAAATCATTGGCGTAACAATTTTTTCACCAAATTTGTTCGGACAGAAGTCCGTACGGACGCCACTGGTGAAAATTAAACATCGTTTCGAATCGGCAAAAATGTGTCTTAATGCGTACGCATAACGTGCCAAAACACAAAAAGAGATCGTGTACGGTGTAGAAAATAATTTCATAAAAACAATTTTTTTTTCATTTCAACGCCCTGTATCTCAGAAACAGTGCGTCAGATACCCATAGTTCATAGAAACTCCTCGTTTTTGTTGTGGGTGATGATGGGACTCCTTGTGTAGATATCTGTCAGAGTGGGTTGGTTTTCTATAAACCCTGTGTCCTAGTTTCCCATTAGGCTTTCTTGCTACTAAGATGTCTAGAAAGGGTAGATCATCCTTTTAAATTTCCATAGTGAATGAAATATTTGGGTGCCTACTGTTTAATGTGTTGAGAAAGCTTACAATTGTTCAACTCCGTGACTCCAAATGATAAAAGTATCAACCACATAACATAGTCATGTGGATGGTTTCTTTGATGCCGCTTCAATAGCACTTTGTTCAAATTTTTCCATAAAAAAATTTTCAATTGCAGGACTCAGAGGGTTTCCCACCGTCTATTTGCTCATAGAAGTCGCCTTTCCGCTGAAAATAGCAAAGTTCAAAGAGCTTTGCTATGTCATTTGGGAATATCTCAGACACGTAGATCAGCGATTCCTTGATGGGAACTAATGTGAACAGAGACCAAACATCAAAACTGAAGAGTCAGTCGTTTGGTCCCAACTGGATGTTCTGCAGCTTTTCTACAAATTGCGTAGAGTCCTTGACGAAAGTTTCCGTATTTCCCACATAAGATCTCAACCTAGTCGCTGAAAGTTTGGCTAAGTCGTATGTTAGTGAATCGATGGTACTAACAATTGGTCTAAATATTACATTACCCTCGTGACTTCAAAATTTACTTTCTTATCAAAATGTATGAGTTTTGAAAATACGGGACTTGATTGTGAAAAACTTGGTAATCATCTGAAAGTCACCTCAGTCGTTTACAATCCTCATTCACAACATCTCATTCTGAATCACCCTGAGCCTAATATTACGATTACAGAAGAAGTAATATACACCTCCATCACATATAGAAACTTGCACGTTAGTAGGTCAATGGTTTTGGCGAATTTGTGAATATCATTCCCCTATAACGAACATTTCTTCCTCTTCCAGCCAAAAATAGATCAAACCCGCTCTGTTGAATTCGAATAGTCTCGATTAATTGGAACGCTGCCTCAGTGTTTACGGATTCCTTGATTGCATGCTGTGAAAACTGGCTCTATTTTATCTAATAAACTATCCTTCTGTTGCCTTTATTATTCTTACTTTATTCACTTATCTCTCGTCAGGAAGTTGAGTGAATTCTCGAGAAATCAACAAGCCAGAACTTGAGATTTGATTAAGTGCAAGAATGTTTGATCAGTGTAAATATCTATACACTCATAATAACATTTGAAGTATCCACGAGGCAGTAAAAGAGTTGGTTATTTACGTAACAAGTGTTTAGCTAAGTTTAGAGATTACATTTGGAGGAATGTATGTTTTTCATCGATTTGGATTTTATTAAAGTTCCAAATAAGTAGAGTGAGGAAAATAAACGACAATAAAAACATTCATTCGTATGAATCTCGATATATCTTTTCACAATTAATGCTGGAAAAATTCTCTATATGAGGCTGTACAAAAATACTTAAGATATTTGATTTGAAACTTCAGCTACTATGATATCAGACATACAAACAAAATGAATATCACAAATGAGCCTTTATTTATTACTCTTTAAAATTTCATCATCATAAACCTTGAATAATCACACAATTACTAACAATGTATAAAAGTTGAAAAAGTACGAGAGTAGGTATATTCCCGAATAAAGCGGATGAAGCAGTTGGGCAAAGTGAATACCTATTAATAACGAATTGATTTTTGTTGTAGAGACTGGAAGAGAAATCCCTGAAAATATTCTAGAGAAATCTGCAAACTTGTGGTAATTTCAATATAATTGAAATGGGGTGTAGTGCCATTTAATATTCTTGACGAGATATAAGCTTCAGCCAACACTATATGGTTGAATTCTGGGCAATCTATACTACTCCACAAGAGTTAGGGATATCATATTCAATCGAATTGAAAAGTATGTAATCTTCGAGAAAATCGCTGTAAAATCATTTAAATCTCAACAACAACTTGAATCGATCCAATAAAAATCAGTATGAGACATTTCGTCAATCTGGTCGCCTTTTTTCGGAAGTTTGGTTCTTTGCATATGCTTCATGGATGTTCTTATGTTACAATGGAGTCAGTTTATCAACGGCTTCGATTAGAATCGAGTTTTCTGAAAATGCCAAGACGTAAATTAACAAACGCTGAGGCTAATAGGGCTATCGGAATGCTACATCGTGGCCTTACTCAGGTTGTTGTAGCGGAAAGGCTCCAAGTCAGCCAAAGTGTGATATCTCTACTTTGGAATAGGTTCAGGGAGACAGGTTCCGTGTTGAAAGGATCAAGGCTTGGTAAGCAACGAAGAACAACACCTGCTCTGGATCGTTTCATCGCCGTTTCGGCGAGACGAAAGCCTACATATACGTGTAAAATGCTACGGAATACTCTTCAAAATGCAGATGGGGTCCAAGTTTATATCGAAACCATCAGACGACGTTTGAGATGGGTGAATTTAAGTTCTAGACGTCCATTAAGAGGAGTTCCATTAACACGTAACCATAAGCGTCGAAGACTGGAATGGGCAAGGCAGCATATCAATAGGAACGATCAATAGCTTAGTGTCCTTTTCACTGATGAATCCAGATATGGACGATTTTCAGATTTTCGAAGAATAAGGGTATGAACAATCCCACGCATACCCCGTAATCGTCGCTATGTCCAAGAAGTCCATCCATTCCGAGGGGGTAGTGTTATGGTATGGGCCGGGATATGATTCAACAGGCGCACAGATCTACACATTTGTTCTGGGAATATGACCGCCTTATACTATGGGGAGCATGTCATTGACAATGTTTTGTCAAATTTTCACGCTGCTATTGGTGAAACCTTACAATTTCTAGACGATACCGCCAGACCGCACCGTGCAGCCATAGTTGAGGAGTGGTATTCCACATTTACCAATACCTCCACTCTCACCAGATTTGAATTGCATAGAACATGCATGGGATATGCTCCAAAGAAGATTAGATAATCATCAACCTACCCCAGATTCCTCAAATGATCTCAGAGAGCTTCTGCCCCGTTTATGGAACCAAATTCCTCAAGAAATGTTCAACAACCTCGTGTGTACTATTCAAAGAAGATATCAAGCTATTATTGATGCCCGTGGAGGACATACATTGTATTGATAGTTTTAAAATACTTGAATTCTCTGGAAATGAAATTTCGTTATTTTACTCGATTTTTCTTAACCACCCTGTATACGCTGCAGATCTACAGGCTAAAATTAATTTTATTTCCTGCAACTTGAATCATATTGATATGAATCTTCATCACAAAATCTCATTTAAAATATATTTGTTTGCAATTCAAGTCAATATACCTAACTCATGTGGAGCATTTTATGTAGAAATTTTGCTGTCTGATTTCTGACTTTTGTCATTTTGACAAATAATATTGTACTCTCTTTAAAATGTTGGGGTAATTTAACCCGCCCATTGGAGGCTACCAGAACTAGTTTATGTATATTGTCGAGCAAATATTAAACATTGCGTCAGTAAATTTTCAACACTTTTGAAATCTCCACTGGAAATTGGTCACTGGCTTTTGGTCTATAGGTTTATCTATTCTCTCAGTGAAAAATTCGTTTTCAAAATATCTATGTTTCAAAAACGGTCATTGTCACCTTGAACTGAATTTTCGGAATCCCACAGCATCTCAGAGATTTCCAATTAACCTACATAAGCAATCTATCCAGTTCATCAGTCTCAACTTATGTGCAGTTGCATACGTCGTTGTCATTTCCCGATTCATAATTCTATCCAATTTCCAGAAATTGGGCCAAGATCGCCTGGTCAAGTGCAAGTCTTATTGCATCGCGCATCTATTTTTATTATTACGATACCAATTAGGCTGCGCCTATCCTCTTTTATTTCTATCGGTGATATTGCCGAGTTTTCAGAAGAAGTTCGTTCTGCACGCGCTTAATTTTAGAAATGTTGAAATACCAACCCAGATTTCTGGTAAGGAGAGGATGTGGATGGGATCATGGCCTGAATACGATGAAATACAAAAGTCTTTTGAGCTCAGAATAGACTTTCTGGAAATGAGAGGATGAATGCTTTGTATTGTTATTATCGTATCATTGAAGATTAAGGCATTTGTATATGAAATCTTTATTAATAATAAGTATCAACGACATAAGTGCACTAGAAACGACATCATACATTAGTAACCATAATTTGAAATGCTATTTACAAAAGCATAATACTTCAGATTCCAAATAATATCAGAAATACTTTTCATGGACATGTGGAATAATATTTCGACAGTTTTCAAATTTGATGGATAAAATTTTGCCTTCAGCGTCCACGATCATAGGTACATCCTCTGAGGATAACCGAGCCAGTACTTCTTTCGATTGTGTGCGGTGCTTCATTGCAATGGAAACTTTTTTGGACACACTTTCTTCTAAAAACACTCTAACTACCTTCGCCGACTCTATTATTATTCTATATTATTTTTATGTCATTTTTTGCACGATAGAACGAATTTTGTTGTTGTTGTAAAGGTAAACAGAACGGTAAGTGATTCACTTACCGTTCTGTTTACTTTAACGGTAAGTGAAAATGACTGAATATTCTTTAAAATAATGAAATAACACAAACAATTTAAATTCACTTCATTCAATATTGAAAGTGAAAGTACAATTTTTACAATTGAAGAGTGGAAATTCAAAAGGGTCTAAGTGCCACTTTCACGAAATTTTAGATTTCATTTGTTATGGGGTCTATGTGCCAAGGCCAATAGCCTACGAAACGGTTCATGTGCCATCCGCATCAGGCAGTCATCATTTCTGATGAAAAAAACAATCTTTTTTTACTTCTTTCATCAGTTTGAGGGCGGGTTTCACAAAGCTTTAACTGTACATTAAAAAAACCTTACCTAAATTCGAATCAATTGAATCACCCGTTTTGAAATTTCAACGAATCGGGATGGCTCCAATAAATTTGACGTTACAATCAAAGTTTTGTGAAACCGACCCTGAGACATGTTTTATGTAATATCTCAGTTCGATTTTTTTGGCACTTAGACCCTTTTGAATTTCCACTCTTCAATTGCTGTTTGAAATAACACTGGATTGAGTAGTAGCCGAATTCACAGAAACCTCTGCTGAATTCAACATTTTATGTTGCAATTCGCTACGTTCCGTAGTATGCAAAATTTTTTCAGCAAAGTCTAGTTTATTTTCCAGGGAATCCTCAATGTAACTTTCAGCCACAGTCGAAGACCGCCACCCACCTTATTAGCTAAAAATGTGGCCGAAGTGCGTCTAAAAGAGTGGAGAGTATAGGCATTTGGATTTTCTAAATTCAAAAAGGTTGCAATTTTTGACGGCCAACTACCAATTGTCCCTTTGATTATTATTTGATTACTGCATTTTCCTTTTTGATATCTCAAAAATAAATGCTCGCTCTTCGCATTTTGTGGACGCAGACGGAAATATTTTCTATATATTTCCAGATAATTGATATCATTATCTCGATCGATGACTGGTAATGTTCTATGAATGTTTCTTCTTTTGTTGGGAATTTTCACGATTAAAAATGATTCCCGATCTTCTATGTCCCTGACGCTTATGTTGTACAACTCTTCTCTTCTACACGCCCCTGATATACCTAATATCATTCCACCCTGAAAGGATATAATTAGTTTATAAAGCACTATTATATTAATAAAAGCACACCTTAATAATAAAAAACATATAATCTGGTGCTTCTTTTAACAAATATGTATTCTCTTGTGAAAACAGCAAATTTTTTGGGTTTGTAACTAATAGATTTTCGTGACATGTTCTTTCGAGCATTTAGGCCGTCGTCGTAGATTAGTTCTCGACGTTTCGCCAGTTCGAGTGTCTGGCATCTTCAGGAGTTATATTTCAGGAGATGTTCAGTGAGAACATCTGAATATTGCGCCCAAAGACTTCCAGGCGATCTCAGCTTTTCTATTCTTCGAACAAAATAGGCCAGTAACACATTTTCATTGATTTGGCTGCCTTTAGTCTGAATCCATTCCTTGAAAGTATTGTATATACTCTCGTAGCGGATTTTAGATTTCTCAGGAATAACTGAAGAACAGCCGATTTCCCAAGCAGTTTGAATTTCATTATCTTCCGAAGATTCTATATCGCTCATTTTTCAACGCTAGTAAATTCAGTTGATTATTGTCACTTTGACAATCTACTAAGTTTTCATCACCAGGACAACGCCTTATATTATATTCCTACACAGCATTGATAAAGCCACGAATAAATGAATTTGTCAGATAATTATTTTGTACATTGAGTAAGAATTGTGTCTATGGTGCAAAAAACGCTATAAGTATCTCGAACGTTATCTCGAAAAGATATTATCAAATCGCATAATGAATTTTTTGAAAAAATTTAAGATCCTCTCCACTTGCCAGCATGGTTTTATACATAAAAGGAGTACAGAAACAGCAATTTTCGAACTCACCCAAAGAGTTTTGTCTTTTCTCGAAGAAGGGGAGATACCGGTTGGAGTGTTTTTGGATTTATCTAAGGCCTTCGATTGTGTAGATCACAAGCTTTTATTACACAAGCTCAATATGTATGGAATCAGAGATAAACAGTTGAGACTACTGGATAGCTATCTTACAAATAGAAAACAAAGAGTACTAATTTCAGTCAACGGAAAAACATTCAAGTCAAAGGAAGCCAACATCAGGATGGGAGTGCCTCAGGGCAGCATATTGGGACCACTGCTGTTTGTTCTGTATATTAATGACTTACCGGCAACTTCTCCTTCACAGTACTTGATGTATGCAGATGACACTAATTTAACAATGTCTGTCAAGAACCCACTATCAATTACAAACATGATTGAGGAATCAATAGATAGGACTGCAAGATGGTGTACAGAAAATATGCTTCTCTTGAATGAACATAAAACTGAGTGCATAATTTTCTCAACAGACAAGTCAAAAAGAGCTTATCCTAAAGATATAACAGGGTCAAACTATAATATCACAGTTGGTAAATCAGTTCGTTTCCTTGGTGTAACTGTAGATAACAACTTGAAATGGTACAATCATATAGAGGAGCTGAACAACAAACTAAAAAGTGTAATTTACTCGATGAATGTCCTCAAGAAGCATGTTAACCTTGATGTTTTGAAGATCATATATTTTACTAATTTTCAGTCACTTCTTAGTTATGGCATTATTTTCTGGGGCAATAGCCAACATGTAAACAGAGTATTTGTTATACAAAAATTGGTGTTGAGAATTATGATGGGAATGGGATACAGAGAATCTTGTAGAGGAATGTTTAAGGCTAATAATATCTTAACTGTACATGGACTTTATATATTTAGAATTTTGTTATTCATAAAAAAGAATCCACATTATTTTGACAAATTCAAGAGCAATAATAACACGCGAAATACGGTCACTTATTTTTATCCCAATCATAATTTAACAATGACTGAGAGGGGAGCACTGTATATGGGTATGAAGCTTTTTAATTCATTGCCGAGAAATCTGCGAAGTACAGATCATCATGAAAACTTCAAGAAAGAACTTTATCGTGTCTTAATCAAGTGGGAACCCTATACAGTGGAAGAATTTATAGAATCTTGTACAAACCAAAACGGATCCTAAAATGTTTTTCTTTTTTCTCTTTTTGACGTATTTCATGTACTGTGACATGTCATTGTATGTATTGTTACATTATTCTGAAATAAATTTATTCTATTCTATTCTAAGGACTACCGATCTCAGACAATAATTAGAGTCGTCGCTGCGGTCCTCCTCCAAACTATTGTCTTCGATCGGTAAAGTGCCCTCACCGTTCTCTATACTTAATATACTATTATGATTCCGTGAAAATAAAGTTGTTCACCCGTTACTAGAACATAAACGTTTCCCTGGATCTCAATCTAACTCTACGCAGAACTAGCAAATTGTATCAAATGTCACACCCCGATAATTTTCAATTTTCCCTCATTGGCAAAGGTTTGTTCGACAAACCGAAACTGACGTCCGTTCTAATCGTATTATGCCGATGCTCAACCCGGTGTGCTGTCGACCTTGCTTATCGGGCTATTTTTAGAGGGTCGGAGCTTCAAACCCGAAATAATTCCATGCGAAATCTAAACATTAATAATTTCATTTCATAGGGAGCATATTGGAATTTATATTGCTGAAAACGAAAATCGAGACGCGACTTTGTAACAATAAGAATAATAAGAGCGGTTAGGGGGGATAGATATTTTGCATAAGGTCCTCTAGTTGCCGATTTTTTGGTGTTTCAGGAATTATTGTACAGGGTCGACAAAATTGGTGATACCTGACTACGACTTTTTAACCCAACAAGATAGAGGAAAATGAATGGCACATTCACGTCTTTTTTTAGAGAAACTGATACTGCCGTCAACTGCATTAGTCTATCTTCTTTTGTTTTCGAGTTATAGGCCAAAATTGAAATTTGAGCGATTTCAACTTTTGTCATGATCTCCGTTTCTGTTTGTGCTTCATACAGACACTTTTTTCATAGCAATCCAGTAGCGTATTATGCTTTTTCCCAAGAGAATTCCTTGCTGAGCTTTAACATGAACTTGTGTTTTTTCTTATGGAAACAATAGCTTCAAATGACTTAGAAAGAATAATCTTTTTCCGTTTCGAAAATGAACTGCCCCACATGTGTTAGGGATATTGACTTAAATATAGTTTGAAAGAGATTATGTGATGAAAGTTCATATTAATATGATTTCAAGTTGCAGGAAATAAAATTAATTTTAGCCTGTAGGCTAAATAATAACGAAATTTTATTCCCAGAGAATTCAAGCATTTTAAGACTATCAATACAATGTATGACCTCCACGGGCATCGATAACAGATTGACATCTTCTTTGCATACTACACACAAGATTGTTGAACATTTCTTGAGGAATTTGATTCCACAAACAGGGCAGAAGCTCTCTCAGATCATTTAAGGATTCTGAGGATTGTCCATACCTTTATTCTTCGAGAATCTGAAAATCGTCCATATCAGGATTCATCAGTGAAAAGGACACTACGCCATTGATCGTTCAAATTGATATGCTGCCTTGCCCATTCCAGTCTTTGACGCTTATGGTCACGTGTTAATGGAACTCCTCATAATGGACGTCTAGAACCTAGATTCGCCTCTCTCACGGCGTCTGATGGTTTCGATGGAAACTTGGACCCCATCTGCATTTTGAAGAGTATTCCGTAGCATTCTACACGTAGATGTAGGCTTTCTTCTAGCCGATAGGGTGAGGAAACGATCCTGAGCAGGTGTTGTTTTTCGTCGCCCACCAAACCTTGGGTTTCCCAGCACGGAACCTGTCTTCCTGAACCTATTCCAAAGTCGAGATATCACACTTTGGCTGACTTATAGCCTTTCCGCTACAACAACCTGAGTTAGGCCACCCTGTAGCATTCCGATAGCCCTATTAGCCTCAGCGTTTGTTAATTTACGTCTTGGCATTTTCAGAAAACTCGTTTCAAATCGAAGCCGTTGATAAACTGACTCCATTTCCAAATAAGAACATTCATGAAACATATGCAAAGAACCAAACTTAAGGAAAAATTCGACCAGATTGAAGAAATGTCTCATACTGATTTTTATTGGATCGATTCAAGTTGTTATTGAGTTTTAAATGATTTTTCAGCGATTTTTTCGAAGATTTCATACTTTTCAAAACGATTGAATACGATATCCCTTACTCTTGTGGAGTTATAACACATTATACAGGGTGGGCAACGATGTGGCAATGATGTGTCACTGGAACCCAATAGAGATTAGAGAATTTTGAAGGGGCTGCCATCCCGATTAGGGGTATGATCAAAGACCCCTGAACTCGCAGTCAAAAGAATAATTTATTCAAGCATTTTCTAGAAATGAGTATGAGGACAATGACTAATATTTGCTTATGACTTGTGGATAGCTCAGATCCACACTGAGTTAATTATATTTTTCATTCCTCATCTTGCGAAACACCCTGTACACAAAATTTTCAAGAAGAGAAATTCTCCTCATAATTAACATCAAATGCCCTTTCAAACGAGTCTATTGGCAAAAATGACACATTTCTAATCCATAAGTTGTGTATTATTGAATATCGACAATTTTTAATTAACACGGACCTTTCAATCTAAAAATAATGCGTTTACTCATATTGAATGAATTGAATTTCTCGAAATCATGTCTCCAGAAATGTGCTGCATCTTATTTTAACCGAATTAAGAAATTCATGCTTCTCTGCACATTACCAAAAAAAGAAGAAAGCTTCAAAAACATAAAAGAAATTCTCCCTGAAAATTCTATTTTCGAATAACTGAATCATAATCAGAAGTTATATGTAGAATGGAATCAAAACCTCGAATGAACATCGAATTATAAAATGAACCTAATAAATGAAAACATATCTAAAAAACATAAATGAGAATAATTATTTTTTTTCGAAATTACCCCTTTTTCGTTTGAACACTTTCTAGCTATTGTTATCAAGGGTGCTACAGCTTTCTTTATTATTTCTGGTCGATTCATGGGCTGAAATAAGGGGGAGTCCGACCCCCCAGAGTTTCACGGTGCCCCCCCAAGGAATGAATAAAAATGTATCTAAAAATCACTTCATTCAAAAATTTGTCCTAACTCACCTAAGAATTCTCTGAGTTGTGCCCCCCACAAAAAATTTCTTTTTCCGCCTATGGGTCGATTCCGTATCTGCTCACATGCAACTTGTGTTCAATTAATCAGTTGCTCCCTATCTACAATTTCTTCGGAGTGAACTGTAATCTTCACCTGGAAAATAATCTAAGCATGTAAAACCTAGGATCCTTCTCTACCGAACCAATGATTTGGATGAACTCTTAATTCAAATGAGCTACAATTTCACGCGTGAAATGTGTCGAAGCTCCATGTTGGAACAACATTCCCCTTCAGAATATTGCTTCCGCATTGGAAAATGCTCAATTAAAATGTGTATTTAGGTCATATTATTCAGCCTGTGTGGACAATATTCGATTACTGTAAATTCCACACCAAATATTGATTGAGAAACGATGATGAGAATTTCGTTTACAAATCGGTTCTTGATTTCATTTAGACCAAAAGTGTTGATTTCAATCATCTGGGGCATCTGTTTTAGTTATTCGGAAAAAAAAATCCGAAGGTAACGAAACTTGTGAAGTAGGTTGCTAGTGCCCTACGCTATTTCATGAAGAGGTGATAATCCGTAACTTGTAATGTTAGGTAGGTAGTGAGCGAATTCACGAAGAGGTGATATTGCGTAGCCACCTCGTAGTCCAGATTTGTCAATAAGTGACCTTTACCATGTCGATGCATAAAGAGTCTGGTTTAAAACAATAAACATATATTACAAACGGTTTGAGATATAATAGGCTCAAAGAATGCCAACGTCGTGATATACACCATCTTGATTTTGTTATTCCTAAAATACAATTTTCAGAATTTTCTCTTCGGAATGATTATAAATTTGTTTGATACTCTGAACTCGTTTTAATTCCGTTCTCATAACAAAAGTGCATTCTTTTCTGACACGCCCTGTATTTCTACTCAACAGCTAGTTTGCACATTGATTTAGGGTGATGTTTGAAAGCTCAGACATTTTCTAGTTCTAATTTTAGGTGTAATTTAGTGTGTTTGAAATATTTGAGTGGGATACCTCTTACTTAGGATAAATTATGAATATCATTTATTGATTTATGAAGGCATGTAATTATGTATGAGACAAGTCAGAGAAAAATATCAATTGAAAATTCACCAACAGAATAATAAAAATTTTTCAACAACAAAGCTTTCACACTAGCCTTGAATTATATATAAGATCCAGAGAAAAAATTATTATGACATCAACTGCATTTATTGATCTTCTTTTGATTTGTAGTTATTGGTCGAAATTTAAATTTGGGCGCTTTCAACATTATCTCCGTTCCTATTCCATTTTTCAAATGAAAACATTATACAGACACTTTTTTCAAAGCAATCCAGTGGCTCACTCGTATTTTTCTGAGGGGTTTCTTTCAAAACTATCACATAGAGCTGTTTTATCTTATGAACACAATAGTTGATTATGACTTGAATCATATTTTTCTGCTCTGAAATATCTAATACAATACAGAGGGTGGCTCATGTAAGAAAGAGTGTTTCTGGAAAATGCTTAGATAGGTCAAATTTGTGACGGCTTATGACTCTGAATTCGGGGGTGTAAGATTATAATCCTAAGCAGGGTGACAACACTTTACCCCCTCAATATTCTCAAATCGCCATTGGGTTTGAGTGGAACATCATTTCGATGGTTTTGCAATTTTATTTATGAACATGATGAAGAGCATTGGCCTAACTTAACTTCAGTCATGGGGGAAGGTTAATCCCTACGACTACATAAAGAAAAATTTTAATTTGTTTTTCAAATTGTTACCCACAATTTTTCCCTGTCAGTGTCTAAGCACTTTCCACAAAAACTTTGACTCACAGAATTATTCAGCTGAACTGTTTTATATGGGCCACCCATGGGCTATATTGTATCATATATTTTCGAAACGAAATAAAAATAATGATATCATCAATTTTATGAAAACATTACCATTTTTTAAAAAACATATGTTTTCTAAGTCATAAAAACTACTGTTTCCATAATAAAAACAAAACAATGTTATAACTGAGCAAAGAAACACCTTAGAAAAAATCAGAGTGACCCTCTGCAATGCTATCGGAATAGTTATTTATGATATGTGTTAAAAGTGACGTTTTATTTCGTGAGTGAAAAAGTTTTTGAAATGAGCGAATTGAACAATTTCACGAACAAGATAAAATCACTTTTAACACAAATACCATACAATGTTTTTTGTACAACTGCCCTATTTTGATAATGAAATGGGCGAATTCGTAATGACAATAAACTTCAAAATGCATTTTCATATTCAAATAATCTGAAGGTTGTTGTGAATGGCAAACGTTGCCAACGTTATGATTACTAACAAATGAGAAAAGACGCTGTCATTTGAATTTCGTTCCTGTCCAATTTCCGTTTTTAACTGCTTAATATGTTTGTCGAGAGTCCAATTATTAATAAAAGTGACGATTTGGGTGTTCCTCTGGATATTGAAGAGTCTGCAAGAAGGGCAAATCTGGAACTCCTACCTAAAAAATCTGTTCAGCAGTACGATATTGCATATAACAATTTCTTGGCCTGGTGTAAATTGAAAAATGTAGAAGGGAGGGCTATGTTGATCATTCCATTGCATATAGAAATGTCATTGCTGAAAAAATTCTCCCAACCGCAACAGATTTTGGATCATCATCATCCAATATTGTACTTTCAGTTTCTACAAGTACTTATGGTGCTGAGGATTTTAATAATGTGTTGCGAAGCTCCCTAACATCATTAATTTTAGTAATTGTTCTAGTTTTACGATTAATATTAAGGTTCATAAGTAATGATTGTTAAATATTGATAATAAAAATTTGCAATTGCTGAATTTTGCTCATCATAAGAAAATGGAGTACTAAAAATATTTTTAACACTAAAGTTAAAAATATTTTTAACACGCTTCCACGTAAACAATCAATTTTAACATTGTTTGCTGTCATTAAAAGTGTCACTTTTAATGGCAGTTGTACAAAAAAGTGTTTTTATTCCAACATTGTAGCATAAAAAGAGAAACGGAGATGATGAACAATGTAGAAATCGCCCAAATTTCAATTTTGTGCATTTTGGCCTTTATTTCGAAATCAAAAAAAGTTAGAAGAACGTAGCTGATCTCATTATGATTTCTTGAAAAAAAAGCTTCGGAATGTGTCATTCATTTTCTCCTATCTCTCACGGTTAAAAAGTTATTGTTCAAGAATCACCAACCCTATACAGGTGAACATTGAATGAAAAGTTACTAATTCTACTTCATTTTTTGTTTTTCTATGTAAATTATGTCTTGATCTGAAGATTAAATCGGAAATTCTTCCTATATCGAAGCTTTCCCTTTCAAAAACTCATGGAAGCTATTTTCTCTAATTCTGTAGCAAATCTTCTGTCACATCTTCTAGAGCTAAAATCTTGGGAGAATATCTCACTTTCCCACTGTTCTCATGGATATATTCAATCATTAAATGTTAGCATCCTGTCTCGGATTTATGCATTATCTGTCAAATTTATGATACAGAAATCAGTTTTACCAACCAATATTTTTCAAGGCAAAAATCACTAAACGCTATTTATGAAATTATTCCACTCATTCCAACGAAAATTCGGTGAATGAGAGAAAATAATGTATACTACTCGTACAGAAGGCTCATTCTAACACTCGTTCATTCAAAAACTCATCATTTCATAGCTTTTGAACTCGTGGAATAATATCAATGTCTTCTCCACTTTTATTAAAAACGATGAAAACGTCATCACTATCTGTCACTTTTGTTAATGTGATTTCGTCATCATTATTATCATCCAAAAGTTCATCAGAATAACAGATACCTCTGCATGCAGGAGTGAATAAATCTGTGTTGTTTCACATGTAGGTACTTCAAAAGTTTTGTGTTAGTTATTTCGGGCTTTTCGTCTGTATTGTTTGAATTTCTAAGCCTTCACTGTAAATATTGAAAAACGTAAAAATCCATGATAAGCACTCGAACTGTAACATTTTGTAGGCCACTCTTGTATGTTGATTCGTGCATGAGTTTTAAAATGATGTGTCACAATATTAGAAAACGATATTCAAGATGAACTATAACTTTTTTAGATCGACAACGGATTTTTTCTAATCCTTAAACTGCAACATAACTTAGATGGTCTAAAATTACATTTCAAACAAAATGTTACCAACGAAGCGTTTCAAAAAGCAACTGTTGATGGTTCCTGCTTTGATATGTACACAGGTCATCATGACTCACCCTGTATTCAAAGTGTACTCAATTAGAATCAGTATTTTCCACTACCATATCGCGTACACCTCCATCTTGTGATAATTCGGACTGTACAAACAAACACTGACGAAACGCTAGTGTATTTTTCACGAGAGCGAAGAATTGGCGTCTGGATGCTTACTGAGCGTCGACACGCCAACGTCGCTACGTTGATCAGCTGATGCTGGGTATACAGCGGCAAGGACCGTTGAAGTTATTATTGTACTTAGCACAATGATAATTGAGGTGGGTGAAAGCAGCTATTATGAGGAAAACTGGCATAGGAATTGTTTCGCGGATCACTCGAATTAAAAACTTACAAAGTGTTAGAATAGACCCCCTAAATTTATTGTGAAACGCATCCAGAATGCGCTGGACCTGCAGGTTTTTCTGCAACAGGCAACAGGTGGAGAAAATTTTAAGTTAGAAACATTTTTATGACAAATTCACAGATGCTTTCAGTTTTTTCATATTATGTTAAATTTTGAAAATTACAGGGTAATTTTGAAATTATTGCGTTGTCGGCGATACTGTGGGTCTCGATAATCTTCTAATATAAACTGCTCCACATGAGTTAGGGATATTGACTTAAATTGCAAAAAAATATAGTTTAAATGAGATTTCCTGATGAAAATTCGTGATAATATGATTTCAAGTTGCAGAAAATTAAATTAATTTTAGCCTGTAGGTCTGCAGCGTGGTTGAGAAAATTCGAGAATTCAAGCATTTTAAGACTATCAATACAATGTATGACCTCCACGGGCATCAATAACATCTTGACATCTTCTTTGCGTACTACCCACGAGGTTGTTGAAAATTTCTTGAGGAATTTGGTTCCATAAACGGGACAGAAGCTCTCTCAGATCATTTAAGGATTCTGGGGTGGGTTGATGATTATCTAATCTTCTTTGGAGCATATCCCATGCATGTTCTATGCAATTCAAATCTGGTGAGTGAGGCGGTAGTGCTAAATGTGGAATACCAAGCTTTATGTTCGCATTCTCAACTATGGCTGCACGGTGCGGTCTAACGTTATCGTCTAGAAATTGAAAAGTTTTACCAATAGCAGCGTGACAATTTTGAAAAATCTATAGTGTGAGGCGGTCATATTCCCAGAACAAATGTGTAGATCTGTTCGCCCGTTGAAACATATCCGGACCCCTACCATAACACTACCCACTCTGACTGGATGGACTTCTTGGACATAGCGACTATTACGGGCTTTGCGTGGGATTGTCCATACCCTTATTCTAAGAGAATCTGAAAAGCGTACATATTCATCAATGAAAAGGACACTACGCCATTGATCGTTCCAATTGATATGTTGCCTTGCCCATTCCTGTCTTTGACGCTTATGGTCACGTGTTAATTGAACTCCTCTTAATGGACGTCTAGAACCTAGATTTACCTCTCTCGAACGTCGTCTGATGGTTTCGATGGAAACTTGGACTCCATCTGCATTTTGAAGAGTATTCCGTAACATTCTACACATAGATGTAGGCTTTCTTCCAGCCGAAACGGTGATGAAACGATCCTGAATAGGTGTTGTTTTTCGTCGCCCAACAAGCCTCGGTCTTTCCAACACGGAACCTGTCTCCCTGAACCTATTCCAAAGTCGAGATATCACACTTTGACTGACTTGGAGCTTTTCCGCTCCAACAACCTGAGGAAGGCCACCCTGATGTAGCATTCCGAAAGCCCTATTAGCCTCATCGTTTGTTAAATTCCGTCTTGTCATTTTCAGAAAACTCGTTTCAAATCGAAGCCGTTCATGAACTGACTCCATTTCAAAATAAAAACATTCATGAAGAATATGCAGAGAACCAAACTTCAGAAAAAAGACCAGATTGACGAAATGGTTCAATTGAAAAATAAAAGAACACAAGACTACGTTCACAATTTTATTTTTCAATTGACCAAAGATGTTTCACCAAGTGTTGAGCGAGGAATCAATTTCGAAATGGTTCATACTGATTTTTATTAGATCGATTCAAGTAGTAATTGAGTTTTGAATTATTTTACAGCGATTTTCTCGAAGATTACATAATTTTCAAAACGATTGAATACGATATCCTCAACTCTTGTGGAGCAGTATATTGCAAGATTAAAACTTTCTTTCATAGATAATTTTACGTGAATTTATTGGCAACCACGAAACATTTTTCTGGGATATTATGATTACGAAAGTAAACACTGAGAAAACTTCAGTACAATGCAATAAGGCCAATCAAATTGGGCTTTGGTCTGGAAATAATTGGTGGAGTTCGAGAAACCTCGAAATGGTCGGACTATTTTAGGTTTTTCTCGAATAGCTCCCAAACTGAGCACTTTATCGAAAACTTTGATATATTCAAAGGTGTTCAGCATTGAATTCTGCTTCTAAAAAGTACTACGTCATCATATTTCGAACAAATGGTTTTATAGAAATCATACGTCGAAATACGGCACATTTTACACTTTTTGAAAAAACACATTTTTTTACTCTGAAACTACGAGCTTTAGAACGAATTGTCATAAAATGAGAGTTCTAGACCATTATATTGTGGTAAAAACGTAACCCCCCCCCCATTTCAACCATAATGTAAAATCGCGCAGTAGCTCATCCTGCTGAGGATGCTGATCATTTAATCGTTTCAAGCAATTAAATGTATTGTGGTACGAGATGTTTGAAAAATTAGCTGCTCGACAGCACTCGCTAAGGACGTATTTACAGGTAATAAGAATATGTAATATATAGTTCTCAGTAAGTAATGAGTCGTATTGTTAATTTTTACTTTATGAGTCCCAGGTTTGTTATTACAATTATTAGTTTAGTTGATTTCCTACGCCTTTAGGAATTGCAGTTGCCAGGCTTTAGTAAAAAAATGTTGGTATACATAGGGGATGGAGCAGTCAAAATAACAAGAAGGTCAGTGTCTTCCCCAAAAGTAACCACACACTCATGGGACTGCTGAGCAACTTCAACAGCACTAGCTATTTTTTATCTTTCAAACATGCAAACAGAAAAATGTCTGATAATGACAAGTCAGGAGAAGAGTCTGTGCTACAAAAACCTCACTCTTACAAATTCTCCTTTTAAGTTCTTCATCCAGAGAAGAAACTTTCATTAGAATCTTGGTTTATTGTCTGATCCTGGATG
Organism: Hippodamia convergens; assembly: GCA_038502775.1. Lineage (NCBI taxonomy): Eukaryota > Metazoa > Arthropoda > Insecta > Coleoptera > Coccinellidae > Hippodamia > Hippodamia convergens. The sequence continues at coordinate 89,762,740 of CM076607.1, read as the reverse complement.
GGGTAGGATCTTTACTTAGTTTTCTGCAGTTTGAGGGATCCAAGAACTCCCTCATTTTGGAATCATAGTCAGAGGATTTCATCCTTACCGTTGCTTTTCCTTTGACAGATGAAAGGATCATAATTGAGATCCTCATTGGGGCTCTTTATGGCTTGGCATTCTTTGAAATTTCCGTCTCAATTGTTCAAACGTTAGGTAATATCAATTTTTATTCCAATGAATGATATTGTAATATGATGAATAATCAATCAATTATATATTCGTAAAAATAAATCTTTCAAACAGTAATATTTCATTTTTATTTCGTGAATTTTTTGTAAAATTCACTGTAATAATTACTGTAAGAAAGTAAGCATTTAGCATCAATAGAGATGCATAAATGTTACCATTGTGTCACCTGTGACCAAGTGATCGGTTCTGAACTTGATTCTTAAACTCAGGAAATACCGAAAGAACCCTTCATTAACTCAACATCGAAGAATTTCCCCTATACAATTCAACCAATCGCGTGATTTGAAATATTAACTTAATAAGACGTATGAATATCTAATTTGAGACATCCTTCAGCAAGAACTCTAAGCTCACTGATTGTATAATATAACACATTACTTCGTTCAAAGCTATTGATTAGCTCAATTATTACAAGATGAAACACAACATAACAAACACATCGTCGAAACAAATTGTGAAATTATAGACTGCACTATGCGTATATAAATGTGACATTCAATCGTTTAGATATTCCACGATTGTTTTTTGGGTAAAATGTATCCGATATTAGCTGTCCTCTGTTTTGTCAGTTTGGTTTGGGCTAGACCAAATAGGGATATTTATGAGAAAATTCCAAAAGTTGATGTCGATGAAGTTCTGACAAGCGATGCTGTGCTGGAGCATCATTTCAACTGTGTTATGGAAAGGAGTGGATGTCCTGACCTCATAGACGAGATCAAATGTAAGCAAAAATTCAATTTATTGAATATTTTTTTGTTGACTGCAGTCTGGTGGCTTTCACACTTTTTTCCAAAGGACGATTCATTAATCCCAGAAATCTTAGAATCACCATCACAATTTTCAATTAGCACACACTCACTTTTGCAGGGGTGTCGCGCAACAACCAAAGCAAATTTTAAAATTGATTTCGATCCTTAATTATTCGTTAGGGTTATAATATAAGCTTCAATTAAAATGAAGTGATGCCCACTCGCACCGTTTTCTGGTTAAGAAAGACTTATCTGAGGCGCCCTTAAATTTTAAGTAGCGCTTTTCCCCGCCTCGACGGATCAGATATTGCACCGCATATCTAATAAAAACGACTTTGTAAAGCACGCGCTAAGCAATTCCAAATCTGACAATACTGTATAAATCAGTGAATTTTTTTGTATTGACATAGAAATGCGATATGACTAAATGGTTTCGTGTCGACAATAAGAACTGCGAAGTAAGAAGAACACGCGAATTCAAAGACAAACAAGATATTTTGTCTATGCAATTTCCTTTTCAGTATTCTGATTCACAGGACGACACATATTTTGGGCCGCTAGCGAACAGGCACAGTACAACCTGTTTTTTTTTTATTTGAAGGAAATGAGTTGATTTGATTTCAACAATTCTTTATTTGTAACTTGAATGACATAATTCTCCACCTGTGGAATATGATCGAAGTAGCACTTTTCACATTCACAAGAGTAAATAGTACCTGCAGAATTAATAATTACATGGGTACAATCAATTGCTCCTATAACACGAGTAGGTAAATCCAGCCATTTGGTAAAATTGGGTTTGGGTGGAACGTAATTCTGCTTCTGTCTGAGGCATTCTTATGAATACTGAAACTAAATGTCCTGCTGATGCGTAGAATCGCAGCCACGTAAGGAGTTGACTCGTCGGTAATACACTCTGATTCCTACAATCATCAAGGCTTAAACTCCCTTCTTTGAGGTTTGACATAATCATACATAAGATATAATAAGATATGTACTCACATATTACTTGGCGATTCTGAATTATCCTCAATCAATCTCAGCAGGTGCAAAGTAGTTTTTTTGTCAACCGAAATCGTCGAAAAAATGCGAATTCGTCCATATCATGGTAGTGATCGGCCCTATCAAATTCTAGACTTCTAAGAAAGCCATAATCAATAATATCTAAATCATCCTCATATAGATCATCAATTTCATTCGATAAAGTTCTATCCATAATAATTATTAAATTCATGCAATCAAAAACAACACGTCAAAACTGAAGTTCGTTTTTGACGTTATGAATATTTGAGACTGGCTAAAGTCTTGCTTAAGCCTCAAATATTCGCGGCTCAAAATAGTCAAAACTTATGAGGCACTTAAACTGCGGTGCAAGAGAAACGACGTCTTAAACCTAACTTCAAATCTAAGTTGGACGTAAGTCACACGCATATTTGACGGTGCAAGTGGGCATTACTTTACTTTTGCATTCATTCAACACATAATTGAAACATTCAAAGTACTTGAAAATCTTGATTCGAAACACTTGAAGATCGGAGCTTCAGGTCTTGATGCAAGTGGGACTTCACGCCCCTAATCAAACTGTCTATTTATCGCTGCCTTATACAACAGAAAGATAAGAAACCCTTGATCAATTGAGATTTATAAACATCAAAACAACTTGAACAGAAAAAATGAAGCACTCTGTCATTCTAAATGTTAGTGGCACAAAGATCATGTTACGGCTGTTAATCGTGCCGAGCGACAGAAAATTGAATTTACCATATTTGTGATCGAAATTGAAGTGTTTGGAGAAGAGTAAAAATAACAAAATTTATATAGAAACGTAGATAAAGAAATTCTTCATCTCATAGTGAAATTGTATTTGATATAAAATACACTCGTTCATTCAACACATAATTGAAACATTCAAAGTACTTGAAAATCTTGATTCGAAACACTTGAAGATCGGAGCTTCAGGTCTTGATGCAAGTGGGACTTCACGCCCCTAATCAAACTGTCTATTTATCGCTGCCTTATACAACAGAAAGATAAGAAACCCTTGATCAATTGAGATTTATAAACATCAAAACAACTTGAACAGAAAAAATGAAGCACTCTGTCATTCTAAATGTTAGTGGCACAAAGATCATGCTCACGGCTGTTAATCGTGCCGAGCGACAGAAAATTGAATTTACCATATTTGTGATCGAAATTGAAGTGTTTGGAGAAGAGTAAAAATAACAAAATTTATATAGAAACGTAGATAAAGAAATTCTTCATCTCATAGTGAAATTGTATTTGATATAAAATACACTCGTTTGACCTACAAAGGTGAAAATTGACCGAAAACAAAGGTTATCTTGTGTGTACATGTGATCCATATGCATTCAGCAGATAATTGAGGGGACGAAATCGAAAGTGAATAAGGAGTACCACACACCAGAAGACAAACTTGATTGAGATGCCAGACAACGAAATAGAAGAAAATATATCATTGAAAGATCTATTGCTAGAAATTAAAAATTCGAAGGACGAGATTAAAAATTGGGTTTCGGCAACAGAAGTAAGACTGCTGTTAGAGATTCAGACACTCAAAAATAAAAATGAAGTATTAGAAAAAGAAAATGAGATCTTGAAGGAAAGACTCGAGAGAACAGAGCAGTATTGTAATAAAAACAACATAATAATATTTGGTCTGAATAAAAGCAAAACATTATCCGCAGAGTACCTTTGTGAGGAAATAAATCGTTTAATGAAAATACAAATTGAACCAAGGGAAATAAACGATTATTATACCCTTGGCAAGGTAGGGAATAGCCCAATCAAAGTAGAGTTCATTTCATATCAAAGTAAAAAATATATATATCAACACACAAAAGAACTTAAAGGTACAGGAGTTTCTATAGCAAATGATTTAACCCTGAAACAACGGCAGGAACTGAAAAAATTAAAGTCATTTTTGATAGAAGTACGATCAAAATATTCCGAGAAATCCTACTTGAAAGGAAACAAACTGATAATAGGGGAAAAATCGTACACTCTTGAGGAATTAGAAAAATCAAGTGAGAAAGTACAAACTATAAATAGTGCTCCAAGTACACCCACCATAAGCTATAGGAATGAATATGTCGAAGAAGAACAAAATAAATTGATATCGAAAGAGGAATCAGAAGAATCAGCAAAAGAAGAAAAAATAAGTAAGCAAGACAAGAAGCTCCACAAAACACCTCATCTGGCAACTCATAAAAAAGTACTTTCCGGTAACAGCAAATCTCCCCCGAAGAACAAAAATGCTGGAATGAAGCTGAGGCATAAGCAAACATCAGAAAGGGATTGTTTTCCACTAGAAACCGTGAGTGATTTCTGATAAAAACATATCAAATATTCCAAAGTATTTTAATGTTTATTAAAAAAAAAAAAAATTATAAAAAAAAATAAAATTAGGTAGGTTATTTAATGATTGTTTATGGGTTAATCTGGTTTTTCTGTAATAAATATGGACCCTTACATAAAACAATATCAGAACGAGGACTTTAATACAATCACCATTGAAAGTATTGATGAAATCAAGAACTTAAAGATAAAAAAAATGTTCAATATTTTACAAATGAATATAAGGAGCATACAAAAAAATTTTGATGAGTTTGAACTATTTTTGGAAGAGACCAAGACAGAAATCGACATAATTGTCCTAACAGAAACATTTAGAGTAAATGATATCAATGTTTTCAAATTGAAGGGGTATGAACATATCTACAATGAAGGGAAATATAATAAAAATGATGGTACGATTGTATATATAAAAGAAAATATTGTTTTCAATCATCAAATCATAAAGTTAGGAGAAATCACAGCAATAGAACTGAACATCGAACACGAAGAAGAAAAAATTAAATTGACGGCAATGTATAAATCACCGCAATATTCCATTACAGAACTCAATGAAAATTTGGCAAAATATTTGGATCAAAAAGCACATTATACAAAGCATATCATCACTGGAGATATGAATATTAATTTATTAAATAATGAACCTAGCGTAGAAGAATACAAAAATATATTGAACGTTTACGGCTTCGCGTCGCTTATAAATACTTATACACGGCCTGACAGTAGAACATGTCTTGATCACATTTTCGTGAAAGGAATTCATCCAGGAGACTCGAACGTCTATGGTGTTGTTCTACAAAATTTGATCACGGACCATTATCCAATATTAATGTGTACAGACCTGAAAATAAAAAAGAAATATATAAAATTGGGGAATGAAAAGAAGTATACTAATTATATCGACCTAAAAAACGCATTGACACTTGAGAACTGGGAGCAAGTATATGAGAATGATGATGTGAATAATGGAACCGAATACTTCATAAATATTCTTAAAAAACATATAGAAACAAATACAATTACAATCCGTAGAAAAAACACGGGGAAAAGTAAAAAAGAATGGATTACTCCGAAAATATTGAAAGAAATTAATGAAAAACAGAAAATGTACGGAAAATCAAAAATAATCCGAATAATAATGAACTAAAGAAAAAATACTCTGAATTGAAAAAAAAATTACATAAATCAATATTGAGATCTAAACAGGAATATTTCAGTAAACTCATAGAAAATAATCAGAATGAACCAGTAGCCCTATGGAAGTGTGTACAAAATACTTCAAGGAAAGAAACACAGATCAAATATATTAAAGCTGAAGATGGCACGGTTATAGAAGATGATCAAGAAATGTGTAACGCTTTCAATAATCATTTCAGCGGATTGGGTGAAAGATATGCCGGCGAAATATCGGAGCCAACAGATTTCACGGAAGAAAAAAATAAAAATATCAGTACTTTTTTTTTGAACCCTACAGACTCAAATGAAATCGAGAAAATTATTGACAGCCTCAAATCAAAAAGATCCGTTGGATCGGATGGAATTCGTTCAGAATTATTGAAACAAGTGAAACACCAGATTTCACAACCTCTCGCCTATTTGGTGAATAATAGTTTTGAGAAAGCTTGTTTTCCAGAGATTTTGAAGATGGGGATAGTCAAACCACTATACAAGGGAGGAGATAAATCGAATATAAACAACTATAGACCAGTTACCCTCATATCCAATATAGCTAAAATCTTTGAAAAAATAATTAAAGTGCGTATGGTCACGTTTATGGAAAGATTCAACATTATTTCGGGTAGTCAATTCGGATTTCGTCAAGAGGTGTCAGCTGAGGATGCTATAAGGAGCGTAACTGAAATTTTATATAAAAATATAGACAAAAATATTCCAACATTAGCAATAGTAATAGATTTAGCAAAAGCATTTGACACCGTCGACCATCAAAAACTATTGGAAAAACTTTCAGATTACGGCTTCAGAGGACAAACAAATAATCTATTGAGAAGTTTCCTCTCGGGTTGAAAACAAACAACAAAAATAAATGGTAAATTAAGTAGCACAAATATACTCACTTATGGCGTACCACAAGGAACGGTACTTGGTCCTGTTCTTTTTTTAATATATTTGAATAGTATATTCAATCTGAAAAGTACTGGAAAAATAATAAGTTTTGCGGATGACATGTTAATCATTTACGAGGATGAAACTTGGAGGAATCTGAAACAAAAAACACTAACGGATCTAACAATTCTGAAGAAGTGGTTCCAAAAAAATAAACTTACCTTGAATCAACAGAAGACAAAGTATATGACTTTTTCTTCCAATAAAATGGGACGTCCTGATCTAGGAATTCTCCAAGTGGACAATCAGTTCGAAATTTCAAATACGAGCGCCACAAAATATCTAGGTATTTACATAGACGAGCATTTGAAGTGGGACCACCAAATGATTTACTTGGTCAAGAAGTTGAGAGGGATTGCGTTCAAATTCAGAATTATGCGAAAAAGTATCCAATCTATAAAACATCTACAAATACTTTATGAGGCATTGGTACATTCACAACTAGCATATGGGATCATCGGTTGGGGAGGAGTATATGATAGGCATAAACAGGGCGTGGATGTTATGCAAAAGTATATTTTAAAAATCATGTATGGAAAAGACTATACATTTCCAAGTCGCGAGATATATCAGATATCAAGGGCATTAGATATAAGACAAATTTATGCGAGTAAGATTATAACAAACGTCCAACAGAAAAAGATACCTGTAGTCTTGAAAGAACACAAGTACTCGATAAGAACTAAAAGGGACAACTATGAAAGACCGAAAGCGGAAAAAAGATTAGGACAGATAAGCTGCACCTATCTAGCTTCAAGACTCTACCCAAGAATACCAAGGCATATAAAAGAACTGAGGAGTTTCAAAAAATTCAAGAGGGAGTTAAAAAACTGGATGATGGTAGAAGATCGCTCGTTAATTCATAAAATTATAAACTCTTCATAAAAAATAAAAAAAAAATTAATTGAAGTTTATATGAACTTCAATGAGTGATCATAAATAAATATACAAGAGACAAAATACCTAAAGTGACAAAAATAACCGAAAGTGTCAAAAATAACCGAAAGTGACAAAAATAACCGAAAGTGACAAAAATAACCGAAAGTGACAAAAATAACCGAAAGTGACAAAAATAACCGAAGTTGACGACACAATAGACCAAATATTGATGAAAATTGCCGACAGAGACTGGAAGAAGATTAGGAGGATATACATTACAAAGGGTGAAATATGGACAAAATGTGTGTTGAGTTTTCAAGTTAAGTTGTTAGAGGGAGCTGTCGTTAGAATTAAATTTATTTTCAACTGTAAACAGTTATTGTAATAACTCACAGTTTTTTCTCAGAGTTTACCACAAATTGTATTTGTTGAATAAACTCATATCTATCTATCTATCTATCTATCTATAGCATATTTGATTTCATTTATAATAGAAAAAGTTTAAAGGAAATAAAGTCAACCTTGACTTGAAATAATCTTTGACAGTGTACAGTGATTTCATGGAAACTAGGAAGGCTTCGCAATAATATATTTTTGCATATTCGGTGCTAGAAATACAGATCATGGTCGAATTATGTAAAATGAATGATAAAGAACACGACAAGATAAAACATAAGAAAACAAACAACACTACATATACCATAAAATGACCTGTTGCAGAGCTGCGATCCGCACTGAAACTCAACGAAGACAAATTATGCGTTCAATTATTGACGGAGAATTACAGACAGCGAAAATATCGTTTTTGTATGCGACATCTTCAAGACATTCGATTGTTTTTGATGTCGCACACAAAAACGGACCCGTCGAACTGAATCCTATTCGGGAGGGTCCCTTTTCCAGAATCCAATTATGAAAATTTCAAATACAAGTTATATCTTATTCTCTATACTGAATCGGAAAAAATGATAAACGAAAAAAGTACCTATTTTTTTGACCTCAAGAATCTCTTGTTAAAATATACTGCTCCACAAGAGTTAGGGATATCGTATTCAATCGTTTTGAAAAGTATGTAATCTTCGAGAAAATCGCTGTCAAATCATTCAAAACTCAATATCAACTTGAATCGATCCAATAAAAATCAGAATGAGACATTTCGTCAAACCGGTCGCCTTTTTTCTGAAGTTTGGTTCTTTGCATATGCTTCATGAATGTTTCGAATAGCTATTTCTATTTTTTTGACCTCAAGAATCTATTGTTAAAATAAACTGCTCCACAAGAGTTAGGGATATCGTATTGAATCGTTTTGAAAAGTATGTAATCTTCGAGAAAATCACTGTAAAATCATTTAAAACTCAATAACAACTTGAATCGATCCAATAAAAATTAATATGAGACATTTCGTCAATCTGGTCGCCTTTTTTCTGAAGTTTGGTTCTTTGCATATGCTTCATGAATGTTCTTATTTCGAAATGGAGTCAGTTTATCAACAGCTTCGATTTGAAACGAGTTTTCTGAAAATGCCAAGACGTAAATTAACAAACGCTGAGGCTAATGGCGCTATCGGAATGCTATAGGGTGGCCTAACTCAGGTTGTTGAGCGGAATACGCGATTCAAGGGTAGGTTGCGCCCTCTGTAAACATTGAGTTTGCTGAAACACTTTGTGTTGTACTTTCTTGTTTATGAAGATCTTTGAGCGAGTTAATATATTATAATATAATATATTCTTAAGTTGAATGATGGATTCATACGAAACTAGAGTATTCCTTACTTTAAGTGAATAATTCACATATTTGGGAGCCGTTCCAAAAAGTAGGAGTGTCTTAGAAGATGGGTACAAATAAATTATGAAAATAGTTTTCATTTACTTTACATTATAGGAGAAGCAATCACAAAGGCTTGGGACCCGTAAATTGCTGGTGTTATTATGGGATGTAATGGTCATAATGCAAAATAAAAAACATGTAATTGGGATTTTATATCTGTATCAAATTTCATGAAAACTTTCGTCAAGTAACTGAAGATACTAATAAATCCTTGTTAACATGAAGATGAAACAAATTTTCAAAACAAATAAACAATAATGAATTGGTTGAGGCTTTCGCGGCCATAGTTCAATGTGACATGTTCTTTCGAGCATTTAGGCCGTCGTCGTAGATTAGTAGAGAACTAATCTACGACGACGGCCTAAATGCTCGAAAGAACATGTCACAAATAAACAATAAATTTATTCCCATAATTGAACAATTGCCAATGAAATAACATATGTTAAACAATTACAACCATCCAGATTTCTATTCTGACATACCTTTATACTTTCAATTTTTTTAAAGAACTAGAAGACATTTGTATACAAGGTGAGTCAAAAATGTATTCCAAGCTTTCTGAGGGTGAAAGTATCAGAAATGTAGAAGTGTAATAAAAAAATGTATTCAGGGACATTTATACACGAAATTTTAATCTGGTGGCATTCACCGTTCAGAAGTTATGCAGAGAATTTTTTAATTTCATCAACTTTGGAAGGATATATCTCCCTCAATATGCATTTTGGTCCATGAGTTTAACAAACTTTATTTATTTTTCAATGTACTATTAACCCCAGAAAGCTTGGTACACACCTTGGGCTCACTTGGTATATATAATTTGGACACTATAAAGTAAGATTTATGAACAAAGTAATCAAAAGATATTTGGACAGTACATACTGATAAGGAACTACTTTCAAAACGTATCATCTGAAAAAATCGAAGTTGACATATTCACTTCTGCAGAATTTCTTGCTTGTGTCTAGCATATGAAAAGAATTCATCCCTGTTATGCTGTTTGAGTTTTTCTCAGTTATTGTATTGTCACATATTTTCCGAATTTTCAAACTATCAACTGCAACATCTTCATACTTAACTTTTGCCAAACCACATTAAGCTTCCGCAGCCAACCGTTCGTCGGTTGTTCTGGATATTTCCTGAAATTATAACTTAAATATAATGACTATGAGAATATTTCAGTTCTTTACCTGTGTAGGGAGCTCTTTGTCAATTTCTGGATCTCCCATTGATCCATAATTGGTTTTCAACAGAAAATGAATTACTTTTAATTGAAAAGAACATTATGCAAATAAAAATTATTACAATTGGCTATACAGGCTCATATTTGATTATAGTCGGTCTTTTCTGTATGGTAGTGGTTTCATGAGATCCCTTAGGAAGTTTTTTTGTAGGAACTGCATTTCTTTTCAGCATTTAACATGGTCCTTGTTAGCACGACGTTTACATCCATAAATACAACATTAAACTCCGATTTTCGGAATATTGCTTCTTATATCATTCATTTTCAAACACAAATAAATCAACGAGAAGTAGAAAATGAACTTTGAAGCTTTCAACTCTCACCAACAACTGTAGAAAAAGTAAATACACGAACAATCACTGTGAAATCAGTACAATCTCAAAGTAAGGGATACTCACAATTAGTTTGAAATTTTTGCCGCTAGGTGGTTTCGAGATGAAGTTGAATCGCCTATAGCTCCAAGTCAGCCAAAGTGTGAAATCTCGACTTTGGAATAGGTTCAGGGAGACTGGTTCCATGTTGGAAAAACCAAGGCTTGGTGTGCGACGAAAAACAACACCTGCTCAGGATCGTTTCATCACCGTTTCGGCGAGAAGAAAGCATACATCTACGTGTAGAATGCTACGGAATACTCTTAAAAATGCAGATGGTTTCCAAGTTTCCTTCGAAACCATAAGTCGACATTTGAGAGAGGTGATCTAGGTTCTAGACGTCCATTAAGAGGAGTCATATTAACACGTGACCATAAGCGTCAAAAACTGGAATGAACAAGGCAAAATATCAATTGGAACGATCAATGGCTTAGTGTCCTTTTCACTGATGAATCCAGATATGGTCGATTTTTAGCTTCTCGAAGAATAAGGGTATGGACAATCCCACGCATACCCCGTAATCGTCGCTATGTCCAAGAAGTCCATCCATTCCCAAGGGGTAATGTTGTGGTATGGGCCGGGACATGTTTCAACGGGCGCACAGATCTACACATTTGTCCTGGGAATATCACCGCCTTACACTATAGGGAGCATGTCATCGACAATGTTTTATCAAATTTTCTCGCTGCTATTGGTGAAAATTTTCAATTTCTAGACGATAACGCTAGACTGCACCGTGCAGCCATAGTTGAGAATGCGCGCGAGGAGCTTGGTATTCCACATTTACCACTACCTCCGGACTCAACAGATTTGAACTGCATAGAACATGCATGGGATATGCTCCAAAGAAGATTAGATGATAATCATCAACCTACCCCAGAATCCGTAAATTATCTGATAGTGCTTCTGCCCCGTTTATGGAACCAAATTCCTCAAGAAATGTTCAACAACCTCGTGTGTAGTATGCAAAGAAGATATCAAGCTAATATTGATGCCCGTGGAGGCCATACATTGTATTGATAGTCTTAAAATGCTTGAATTCTCTTGAGATAAAATTCCGTTATTTTACTCGATTTTTCTTAACCACCATGTATACGCTGCAGACCTACAGGCTAAAATTAATTATATTTCCTGCAGGTTGAAATCATATTAATATGAATTTTCATCACAAAATCTCATTCAAACTATATTTTTTTGCAATTCAAGTCAATATCCCCAACTCATGTGGAGCAGTTTATATTTTCAAGTTAAAGGCCTGTATGAATAGGTTTTGTGTTTGAGCAGATTCCCGTTTGAAATAGATTGTCCTGATTATGATAAAAGAAGATTATTCTGTACAGATGAAAGCCAGTGCAAGAGAAATCACAAATTAATGAACATTAAATTTTTTTTACAAATATTTTAATCAATCATTTATCTTTCAGTCATTGTGCCGGAGATCATGAAAACCAACTGTGGAATGTGCACCGATGAGGAAAAAGATGTGGTTAGAAGGGTAACAACACACGTGAAAGAAACCAGACCGGAAATGTGGGCAGAATTTTCCGATAAGTTCGATCCCGAGAGGAAATTTCAAATTTAGAATTGAAGTACATGTATCAGTTTCATGAATTCGAATAAATGCTGATAAAGAGCAATCAATGCTTTTCTGTGCAATTTTTTCCCATTTTTCCCTCTCAAAACCTTCCTCGGAGTTCTCGCGAATAAAAAAGCTGTTTTATCTGGACATTCAGTTTTTAATTTTTATTCATGAAAAAATATATCACAAATACAATCTCTATACCTGCATCTAATATCACATATTCAAATTTCACTAAAAGACTAATGACTTGGTTCGTTCCAAAAGACAAATAAGAAACAATTGACTCAAAAAATAAAACTTCACTATGTATAAAAAATGAGGGAATAAGCATTGCATTATTAAACACACCTTCTATATAAAGCTAATATCACAAACACATCTGAACAACTACAAGAAGTATAAATTACACTCTTTCCAGTATCACTTTTTTAAAACATTCCATCAAACCTTCAGGAAAAATGATTCTATCGAGATATTGGCTACTACTCTCATCATACATATGTCAAATTGTCATTTTATTGTGTTCATTTTCAATTATATATTCTTAACTGTGATGTCCGTGCTTATTTATCATTTAAATTGTCAATATTCGACCAGAACATTTTATTTATTCACATCTTTGGCCAACAACATCTAACTATGGTGAGGCTCCACAATATTCCATTATCCTTGTTAACAATATCTATGGGGTTTTCTCTGCCAGACAGCCTTGGACAGCGCCGATAATCTCACAAAGTTCAGTATGCTTCTTCCAGAGAAATACATGGCCAATTTACTGCCAATATCTGTTGCTTTTTCTATTTAATCTATAATAATGCAGAACACAGAGACAACACAGAACATATGATAAATGGAACAGGCGAGTACTCTATGTTCATTTACTATCGGAGCGTGGTCAATATTAAAAAAAAAAAAAGATGAAAACTTCTATGCTCCACGTCAAGTGTAAAAAACCATGTTTATGGCTTTTTTTTCGTCCTCTGTGTTTTAAATGTGCATGTGCATGTTGAAGTTAGAAGAGAATATTCAGAATAATTTTTGCATTTCAAATTAATCTAAATCCCATTGTTTTTCTCTTTACCAGCAAATCAAAAAGGTTTCCTCTGATCCATTCCTTATTTACTTACATATTTTACCATGAGTGACGACGATAGGGATATAGATGTGGAAAGTGATGTAAGCTGCAACACATTATCATTTTTGTGTACCCAAGTTGAATATAACATTCCTCAATATTTTAGGAAGGAGAGGATTCAGATACAAGGCAACCATCTTTACAAAGACAATCTGCTGGCAATCAGTATTACTCTCAAGTATGATTTGCTCTTGTTTTCCCAACAAGACATTTTGAAATTCCGTTTTAATCTCTTCGAATTTTTTCAGGCCGAAAAAAGGGCTCATCATAATGCTCTTGAAAGAAAGAGGAGGGATCATATAAAGGATAGTTTCAGTAGTTTGCGTGATACTGTACCTGCATTAAATGGTGAAAAAGTAGTATGTTCGTTCTAATTAGTTTAGTTTTTAAGGCAGAGAGGTTATGACGATCAAACAGAAAACCTAAAAAGGGCTTTTAAAAGTTTAAGTTGCACACTCTAAATTGAGAAGGAGGTATTCAAAGAAGAAAATTAGTTATTTCTTTGGTCCTCATATTCTCTCTGGAAAATTCTATAATCAGTATTATTCAGTAAGAATTTCTTCCAATTAATTTTTTTTCAGGCTAGTCGTGCTCAAATATTAAAAAAGGCTGCTGAATATATTATGCTGATGAGGAGAAAAAATTCATCACATCAAAGGGATATAGATGATTTGAAGCGCCAGAATAATTTACTAGAAGCTCAAAGTATGTTTTTAAGTAAGAAATAACTTATTTGAATTAATTCTTCATATAGTCTCATTTTTTTTTAGTAGACCAACTGGAGAAGGCTAAAGCAGCAGGATCTCATAATTTAGATTCAGGAGACAGAGAAAGTCACAATGAAAGTGAAACTGATACCTCAGACGGGGAAATGCCATTACCAAAAAGCAGAACAAAAAAAATTAAAACAGCTCACCACTAAAATTTGAGATTGAAGGAGTATAAAAGGTATGAAAAATTATCTGGATCTTCGAAAGATTCAAAATCTACAGAACATCAGGAAATATCGCGAAATTCAGATCAAGTTGCCCCGTTTTATGACTAATCATAAAATAATTATCAAAAATTAATTAATAACATTTCAGAACGTTTCAGACTGCTGAGAAATGAGGAAGTACAAATTCCAGATAGGGGTTCCTATTAAAACTACATTACGACTTCAATCTATCAAATGTACTGGATTTCCATCAGGTGTTATTGTTATGAGTACTGTCGTATTTATTTTACATTTATTGTGATGCAGACTGAGATTTATTTTTTCTGTAAATTGCCTATTATAAGATCCAATTCTAATTTCTTAAAGATCTTTTCACATTTTTTCTTCTTTCTTATCAATAATTCTCGTTCCACCTAAGAATAATTCAATGATTTGTTTTGACAAAGATTTCTTTTGTATTAGAAATATTGAATCATTCCCATTTGTTTTCCTATCAGATTTCAATATGAAAGTGTAAATAGCATATCTCCAGTTAGATGTTTAGTTTTAATTTTACGAAAACAATTGATAAACGGGTGCTATATATTTGTGGGAGTAAAGATGTTACTTGTATTTAGAACTCATTTTTATCAATAAATAATTTTTTCTACAAAAATCATTCAGTTTCCTTTCTCTAATAACACTTTTATTCAAAGACTTATTTTTCTGTAATTATGTGTCAAATCCGTTCTTTCTGCCATATCTCGTAGAACAAAATAATGTTAGAATATTTCATTTTAGCACTGTTTTAAGTAATATTTATTGATGACATGTTGGCTTCCTGCCGAATGGGACACTGTGTCTCAAATTAGGTGAGGCTGCACTGTATCTCAGCAAATATTGAAGATAAAGGCATGTAGTTTTCACTACCCTGCACCAATTTCTTGTGAAACTCTTAAATCCACAGAAATGTTGCATTTTTTTTGTTTCTGAAATCCGGGCGAAAAACGAAAATGTTCACTTTTTTGAGATGTCATTATTTATCAGGCACTGTATAAGATTGAAAAAAAATTAAAACTGTTTTTAATTTATATTTTTACGTAGAAATGGCTTGGTTAAAAATTTTTTTCAAAGCACTGCTTTTAAGGTCGAGTACAAACGTAGAATGTCTCAGATGGAACACCCTGTATATTTTGATGTCAAATTTTTGCATTTATTGTTCTGAATACATTAATGTATCACAACCTAGTTTCAAAAGGATAATATTACTTAGCTCTGCTAAATTCCTACCACTAATATCAATTCAGGATAAGCCAAATCAAAATATTCGAGAATATTTCAAATTGAAATGAGAACAACCCATCATTTAAATTTTCATAGATGAGAGAAAAATAACGATATAATCTCATATATATTTATTTCGACAAGAAGAGGCACTTCATTTGAAAGTATGAAAATAAAATTTGTTTGTCCTTACATAGAGGTGAAATTGTTTTGAACAATAATTAAAATTTAAATAATCATATCGGTAATTCAATATATATATATATAAACAAGTGAAACAATATAGGAACAAATTTGCTAAGAAAGCAGCATAAAATCAGTCAAAATAAAATCTTGAAAGTAACAAGCATATTGCAACTATGAATTAGTTATATTTTATAACTAGAGTATAAGCAAAATGTCTGATTTACGATTGAGCATCAACGATACATAATAAAATTCAAGCTAAGAGCACATAACGTCAAAATTTCGGTTCTCTGAAATAAATAAGTAAAAAGAACAAGGTTTATCAAGGAAAATGTTTCGCTTTGGAAATCCCAAGCAAACCATTCTCAATATAAAAGCTTTTGACAACTTTGCAAGTACAACAATCTTAATCTCATCTAACAGCAGCCTTTTCAGAGCACCTTTGTATAAATATATTCCTGATGTAGCTGCCATTAGAATACCTTAAAAATTACAAAAATATATTGTCATATTTTACAAGTAGGTAAGGCAAAGGCAAGTGTTTCCCAAGAATCAGTAAATCTGAGCTCATCTTCAAGGACAAATGAAGATATGATTCGATTCAAAATCCAACCCAATATAATAAACATCTAAGTTTCCTATCTTGCATTTTACAGTTTTCGTTATTGGGATAGACCAAAAAGTTTAAGTGCGTTGAACGAAGTGGACAAAGCCACGTCTTCTGGAGGTTTCTTCATGAACGCAGCTATCATTTCTACAATAACTGGTAGGGAGCAAGGTTCGTTCCTTTGAAATGTGCAATATCGGTTCAGAAATGTTGATGACCTGAAAAAACAAATTATAATTTCCTCCAAAATTGAACATCTTTGAGCGATCAACAATATTTGAAATATTATCTGCTAAATTAAAATCACCTGCATTTTCTCTTACGAAGGGAGGTCCAAAAGTTCGTGAAATGGAGGAGATGGAGTGGGGATAGGCGCGCTCGCTATGTGTCATTTTAATTGGTGACTCATCATTACTTAATAGGTCAAGTTTCAGCCCTATTGCGTCATTCGTTTACTCACAGTTGCCTGCGATACAAGTCTATCCGGAGGAAATCTTCAACTATGGAATATTGAACACCGTGATGTGATTAAGGTCCGGTAAACATGCAGAATCCACAAGCGAGATTAAAAGCCGACTTTACACATGCGCGAACAGTGACACTTAGCTATTTTGTTGCCAGATTGTGCATCATATATTCACTTTAAAAAAAGGGGTTACAATTCATTTTACCTACCTAATTTGATTTTTTTTTTCAAGTAATAAATTTGATTCTTTAGTGAATTACATTTTGGGAATATCATAATTCATAAGGTATCAGCTTCATAACTTAGTGAATCATATTAATTGAAAGTATAATTTATCACATTCAGCGAAAGATTTTGTTTATCAAGCAATTGAAATTTTTATTCAAACCATAACCCCATGGAGCTGAGAAAATTTTAGTCATTTGCATTTTTCAGTCGATGAGGTAAACTACACTGCGCAAAAAAATTAACGCACATTCTGAAAATCTCAATTTTAATGAAAGTTAACTCTACATTGACTTTATAACTTATTTTTTATGTTCTCTCCGGAAGGTTTTGAACGACACAAGACACATTAAATGGAAGAAAAATTCAGGATTTCACCGAATCTTATGTGAAAGAAGAGAAATGAACAATTTTCAGAATACTGAAATGCTGATAAGTGATTTAATACTTGGTATTTCCACCCCTTGAGTTAATTACAGCTCGGCAACGACGGTTTATACTCAAAATGAGTGATCTTAAAATCTTCTGATCTAATCCTTCCCAGATTTCTCAGAGTTGGATTCCTAAGTCATTAAGAGTAGCTGGATGTTTTTCTGAACTTCTCAGCCTTCTATTGAGGTTGTCCTAAACTTGCTCAATCGGATTGAGATCTGGACTTCTTGCTGGCCATTCCATTCGAGAGACTTCAACCTCTTCAAAGTACTCCTGAACGATGCGCGCACGATGGGGTCTGGCATTATCGTCCATAAAAATGAAATTTTCACCAATGTATGGGGCAAATGGCACTACATGCTCTTCAAGAATGTTCCTTATATACTTATCAGCATTCATAGCTCCATTATCAACGACCACTAGGTCTGTGCAAGCAGTCAAAGATATTCCACCCCATACCATATTCGATCCTCTACCGAAACCAGTAGTATTCAGGAAATTGCACTGAGCATGTCTTTCATGTGGACGTCGGTATACAAGGGAACGTCGATCATAATGGTAGAGGCAGAATCTAGACTCATCTATGAAGAGAACTCTTTCCCAATCGGCCTCTTTCCAATAGATATGCTCTCTCGCAAAATCCAAACGCGCCCTTCGATGGGCTGGGATGAAAGCTGGGCCTCTTGCCGCGAGACGAGGTCTTAAATCATATTCTCTGAGGCGATTTCTTATTGTCTGAGTGCTAATTTGCACCCCATGAGTTTGCTCAAGCTGAATTTGAAGGAGGCGAGCGGTTGCAGAACCGTTGTCTCAACGAAGAAACTCTCAAGTAACGTTCTCGAATGGCAGTTGTTACCCGTGGTCTACCCTGTCCTGGTCTTCGGACATTCATACCTGTCTCCCTGAATCGCTGCAACATTCTGGACACACCTTTCTGCAATTCTTGTGTATGTCCACCCTTCTTCTCGAAAAACTACCGCTTGGGCACATTCCTCTTGGGTCAAATTGCGTGTTTCGCGTTGCATAGCGATCGAGTGTAGAAAATCAAACAGAAGAAAAACTATTGATCACTAGAATTGATCGAGAACAACTGATTTTAGAATGATCTGATAATATCATCTTTTTTTATTCCTGCTGGGAAAAAACATCTGTATTGAAGAAAAACTTTGAAAGTGGACAACATATGCATGCATAATTCTGATAAAAATAATTATCATTGAGAACACCTTCAGTTGTAGAATAAATTTGAGAATTTCATAATGTGCGTAAATTTTTTTGCGCAGTGTATATCAACGAATTTTTTTCCACCCGCAATGATTGTAAAATTGTCCGATTTTTATTTGTTCCCAATGAGGTAAAGGAGTCAATATTTGTTCATTTTGTGGCAAAAATAAAAAATATTTTTATGATAGATTAGAAAAAAGATTATATAGATCTAATAAATGTATTGAACTTAAGGGTAATTTTATTGAAAAAAAATTTATTTATTGATTTATTTTATTTAAAACCCTCTCATTTCACGGACTTTTGGATCTACCCTTGTATGTTGAAATCATTGAAGGAAATTTAGATTCTCAGTTTTTTCAATACTTGTTTTCAGATGATTTCAGACATCGTATTAGATTCATTCTCGACTTATCGCCAGTTTGAGTTATTGTAATTTCTAAAAAGGCAGCTCAACTCATACGAGAACACCCCTTGAAAGTATGACTCCAGAAGATGCTCTATACTCGAAATGGCGAAACGTCGAGAATGAATCTACGACGACGAAATGCTAAAGAAATCAAGTGACATTTTCTAATTTTTACCATTGATATGAAGCCCTCTTTAAGAAAATTGGGAGTTTCTTTCAAATTTAAGACAAATTTTCTGGGAAAATATGCAAACAATGCATCAAAATGCTAAAAAATTAAGGGATCAAGAAAAAAATAGAAATTTTTTGGGCAATTTTCAACAGGCCATAACTTCAAGAGAAATTGTCGTAAAAGGAGCAACAAAAAAAAAGGAAATTGTATTTTTGGGTTTCTTGTTTTTGGAGAACTTCAATTTTTTGTAGTTCCAATAGTTCTTAGGTAATGTATTAGAAAAATCAGAAACAAAAAGTTCTTCAAGTTTCGTTCTTTGGTCCCAATTTTTTTCTGATTAACCGCTATAATGATCGGATATTTCGTTCATTTAGCTTCAATTTTCTATTTCATAGATCTTGATACATCCACTTCTCATGGAGATATCGGCCTTCAAATGAAAAAGGATCATTTTGTCTGTAACTATCGATTTCTCAGTAACCAATAATCACTCAGGAAGTTGATGGTAGGTTTCGAGAACCTGAATGAATTCCCTTCCACGGATTCTCATTACTTTTTTCAAAAAAAAAATTTTCTCTTCGTTGCATGAATTTGAAAATGCAACGAAAGGGGGCTTCTGGTGTTTTTTTGGAAAATCAAGCGCTCGATCGAACATATTGAGAAAACCAATAATGTTAAACGTGTTCAATATGTTCACAAAAACTCTACAAACAGCCAAATCAATCGAGCCAGCAGTTTTTTTGTTCCACTCGATCGAATTTTTGAAAAAATTAAAGGATCACGATTCTTGCTCTGAAAAGATCATAATCTTTAAAAGTTTTCCGGAGCTTTTCCACAAATTTATTGCAGATAGTGCTTAAATATTCAAAGTGAAACAAAAAACGGCTGGTTGGACTGATTTAGCTTTTTGTAGGGTTTTTGTGAACATATTGAGCTGTAAAAGGCACACTTAACATTATTGGTTTTCTCAATATGTTCAATCCATTGCTTGATTTTTCAAAAGAACCCCAAAAGCCATCTTTTCATTGCATTTTCAAATTAATGTGACAAAGAGAAAAATTTTTTTTTTTGGAAAAAGCAATAAGAATAGAAGGGATTTCATTCGGATTCTCGAAACCCATCTTTAATTTTCTGAGTGATTATTGGATGCTGAGATAGTTACAGACAAAATGATCCTTTTTCATTTGAAGGCAGGTATCTCCATGAGATGTGGAATTATCAAGACCTATAAAAAAGAAAATTGAAGCTAAATGAACGAAATATCCGATCATTACAGCGGTTAAGCAAAAAAAAAATTTTCCCACGCTTGTGGACCAAAAAACGAAACTTAAAAAATTTTGAAAATTTTTGTGTCTCTGATTTTTCTAATATTACCCAAAAAACTATTGGAACCACAAAATGTTGAAGTTCTAATCCAAAAACAAGAAACCCAGAGATACAATTTCCTTTTTTATTGCTTCTCGTACGACCATTTCTATCGAAGTTACGGCCTGTTGAAAATTGCCCAAAAAATTATTATTTCTTCTTGATCCCTTAATTTTTCTCAGTATTTTGATGTATTGTTTGCATATTTTTCCCAAAAAATTTGTCTGAAATCTGAAATGAAACTTCAAATTTTCTCAAATAGGGCTTCATTTCAATAGTAATAACTTTGAAAATATCACTTCATTTCTCTAGCATTTCGTCGTCGTATATTCATTCTCGACGTTTCGCCAGTTCGAGTGTTCGGTATCTTCAGGAGTCATACTTTCGAGGGACGTTCTCGCTGAATCGAGCTGCCTGATTATTAATCATAATTTTTCTAAAAAATAATGAATAGCCTTTAGAGGAAATTCATTCAGGGTCTAGAAATCCACCTTTAACTTTCTATTATTGGTTGCTGAGATATCGATAATCCAAGACAATAGGATCCTTTTTCATTTGAAGGTCGATATCTCTATGATAAGTGTACATATCAAGATTTATAAAAAAGAAAACTGGAGATAAATGAACGAAATATCCCATCATTAAAGCGGTTAAGCAAAAAACGAAATTTTTTTGTGGTTGGTTTTTCTAATATTACTCTTCTACATTCAATTTGTTCCAGTAGTGTAGAATTACATGAGCCATATGATTAGGAATAAAAAAAACTGAGTGTTACATTTCAAACCTTTTGTGTGTTCCAAACTAAACTAATTTGTTGTAAAACCTTATCAAGTTTATAAACGGTGAGCACTTAATCATACTCAAAGTAGCAAATTATCATAACCCGAATTGATTCTGAAAACACCTCTCCGAATGCAGAATCCTTCGCATTTCAAAACGATGTTAGTATTTTAGTGAATCAATCTTAAATTACCTTTCTGTCAGGCTATCTTTCACGTGAGCTGGCAACTTCGAAGCCCTGATATTCGGATACATAAAGGGGGCATCAGTTTCCACCAACAACCTATCTAGAGGAACACCACCTTCTGACAGTAACTTTCGCACACCGCTATCTGATTTATCTTTACAAAGGTATCCTGAAACAATTTCAAAGTTTTCAAATTTTATTTGAGAATGTTGACATTCCAATCCAACCTGTTAGTCCAATGTAAAAATCTTTTCTCAGATAACCCAACGCTTGTTCATCTGTTCCTGTAAAACAATGTATCACAACTGGTGGCAGTTTTCCAGAATATTCGTCTAGAATCTTATGTAAGTCATCGTAGGCGTCTCGTTCATGGACAAAGAGAGGCTTGTTTAGTTCTATAGCTAATTCGATCTGAAAGGAATGATAAATGATTAAACCCAAAAAATAGATAATACGAACAATTCAAGCTAGATTTTGCTCAGAACCAACAGCCATATGCAGCACAGAATTATTAAACACATACATGTTTCCTGAAAACATCTTTTTGTATATCTGGCTCCGAAAAATTTCTATTGAAATCTAGACCACATTCTCCGATAGCCACACATTCAGGACTGGAAGCTATATTCTTCAAATCCTGCCATTCATCTTCATCAAATGATTTGGCATCATGAGGGTGGATACCTAAAAAAGTTTTTAAAACATTTGAAAAATTCAGGGACAAACATTTTTCTGCCTAGGAAATTAGAATTTTGATGCTGGAACAATTATGAGAAGGATCAGGAAAGACTTCATTGTAAGTATCTCATTCAGATGATTCATCTAATCATATATAAATAAAGAAAACAAACACTTATTCTCTGAGATCATGAAAGTAATGAAACTATCCAGATTATAGAGATAAAATTAATGGAACTAAAATTTCAGTACATACAAAATAGACTAACTCATTAAGAAAAATTTAGAGCAATTGAGAACACCTAAGGAATTGAAAATCAGATTTGAGAATTAAAGGTAATACTCAAACGTCTAAACCTCACCTGCAGTTGAATATAGGGTTTCAGGATATATTCTTGTTAACCTTAAGGCCTCTTTACTAGCCTTCACTGATGTTCCAGTCACCATTATTTTCTGAACACCTAAAAAAAATCCATTCCATATTACTATAAAGAATCGAATTTACAAAAAATAAAATTGAAAAATTTTACCCATGATACATATACTTATTGCGTAATAATTTATCGAAAATAAAGCAATACCTGAATCTTTTGCCCTTTGTATAACAGCATCCAAATCTCTGGAGTATTTCTTATTGGTTAAATTGGCTCCAATATCCACCAAAATATAGTTTTCATAACACTTTTCCATATTGTTACAGCTGTTGGCATTTTCATCTTTTGCCGTACTTTCCATGTTCCAATTCACATATGAACCGAATTAGATATAATTGATGACTGAGTGAAGTCAGGATGATAAATCAACATAAATAAATTTCCTATTATTGCTTCATTTAGAATACTCCATAGAATAATGAAAATAATGTAATTAGGTTAGAATACAGATTAATGACCACAGAAGTTCTATGCTCATGACATAGATCTCTATGGAACTTCTAATATTGACATCGCAATGTCATAGTTGTCATTTATATCTATTTTCTAAGGAAAATTTGATCTAATGCTCGGAAAAATTTAAGTGGAATGTTTCCAGGGGTGGCATAGCCCATTATGAAAGTTTAAAATGGCTATATCTTTTTCTCTAGGCTGAATCGGAAAAAATGGTATACGAAAAACTCGCATGTTTCTTTCGGCTTCAAGAATCTATTGTTAAAATATATGTACAATTCAAAGACTTACCCTCCACAGTCCGGATCAAATTTCTCATTGTGTTATAAGAATGTACATTTTCATTTTTAGTTAGTGCGAAACAGGTTTATCTTTTTTTTTTTAATTGATTATTTAGTTCTAAAGATATTGGTCATTAACAATTTTTGATGAAGACCACTACAGACCAATTTCACGAAGTCGATCTTACAACATTGCTTGTTTTTTTTGGATAATATTCTGTTGGTAAATTTGAAAGAACTCAAACAGCTTTATTGATCTGACATTGAATAAAATATCTGTACCTTTTGGATTTTCAGGATAGTAGTTATCGAATTTAAATTCCGTGATAAAATATACGATTATAAGAATTTCGATGAAAATAGTATCTCTGAAAAATAAAATAATTTATAATCGCATGAAATTGAACAGTAAGGAAGTAAAAAAAAATACGACTGGATATTACATATCATATATTTCTACCATAACCCTCTACAAACAAAAATATTACTTTATAAATAATAGTCTTATAAATAAGAATATAAAACATTAAATATTTACATTTGAAATTACTTTACTGGATAAGTCAGAAAATATTCTCACATATTCACAAATATAGAATCATGAATAAAAAATGTCATGCCAGTGTCTTTCAATGAACAAAGTTATTCTATAAATTAGAATGTGAAAAAACCGTCAATGTGAGTTTCAAAATAAAACCATTGATTGCGATATTTTAGTTTGATAAACAATATCTGTCAGCTAGAATAAGGACTCTTTGAAATTTAAAAAAATTAATATTCTATCCATATTAATCACAATTTTTCTTTCTCTCATTGTTATATAATTAATTGAATGTAACAGTTATTGTTAAAATGTAAAATAATCGGCAACAATCAGGTATAGAAGAATAATGCATATAAATATAATCTGATGGAATATAAAATAAAATAAATTCTGCATAAACCGAAGACTGGTAAAATCAAACAAAACTTACTTTTAAGAGATCTTGTGAATATAGCAAATGTAGAGAATACATTTCGGATTTGGCGCGAGTTTCCTGACGAGGAAAATCTATTTGGAGGCCAGAAACATTATAAGCCTGAAAAAGAAGTCAAGTGAAAAAATATACAGGGTGCTTGTTCTCATGTATATTTCTTATCCCATGGTGATTGGAAACTTGAACATTTGATTTAAAATCGCAGATCTAATTTTTTTGATTGTCAGCATGATAAAACGATTAAATTTTTTCAAAAATGTGATTTTTTTGAGATTTTTCAAGTTTGAAAAAGGGGCTCAGTAACAATGGGCTTATACATTGAAAAAATAACCAAAATATTCAAGGTAGCTTATTTGAGCTTTTACGAAAAATTCGTTTTTTATGCACCGTTGTAAAGAGGTTTCCAAGATCTTTAAAATAAAGTATTACTCAACCACTCTTCCCTATACAATTTTAGGGGTTGAAGCTTAGGGGTTGCCCTCAAATTTACCTCAACAGATTTCCCCCAAACAAAATCATTCGACGTGTTTCGGGAAATTTTTCAAATCTCTATGAGATAAGAAATATACCGGGTGGTTCTATAATAATGATAATGAAGTTGACAGATTAAAGAAATTAATGTCAAAAAATTATCGTTAATTTTGAGGTGCAGGGTAAAAATGCCAAAAAAATGGGATACCCTGTACCCAGGCGCAGAGCCGGATTAAACATGTGGGGGCCCCTAGACAGTGCAATTTTCGAGGCCCCTTTTCAACCATCATCAGAATGTGCAATCGGAAATCGTCTAATCCGCTAGGGCCGTTTGCACCAAACTCGCTCAATGTTAAACTTCCCTTAAAATGAACCCTTAACCTGAATTACGTTGCACCAACTGTTTAAGTGACATTTTGATGGTTAAAATTAACCTCAAATATAAGCCCCACTCAGGTATTTCTGGATGGGATTCTGACCTAAAATAATTTGTCCAACTCATAAGCTGACTGCACAACATTGTGTAACCGGCCAGCCAATGAAAAGGCTTTATTTCACTAGAAACCACATGAAAAACTGAAATATCAGTAGCATTGTATACCCAACCGACGAATCCACATGGTACGAGCTAAGACATTTCTTTGAAGCCCATCTAAGGGCCGGTTTTACAATCGAAGGTTAACCTTTATGGTTAGGTTACCGAGACTCGATGGTTAACTCGTACCTGGCGTTTTACAATAATTTCCCCGATTGAGGTTTCGTAACTTTGGGTTCTGTTTAAATTTTCTTAAGTTGGTAGAAAATAATGGTTCTTATGATCTAAATAGTAGGTCGGACGCATTAACGAATGTATAAGACGTCAAAGGAATATTAAAATATTGAAATTTTAAAATCAATGATTAAAATGTACATGTTTAATATAATTAATTTTCATATTTTATTTAAATAAATATTTCCTCAGTTTGTTTATTGTACATGTATACATAATATCAATTATTTCTCTAATTTAAAATCTATTAAAATACATGTTAATGGAGATATCTGGAGTAGAGGTACTTGCATTATGCCTTTGATCAAGAAATTCTAAAAGAATAATATTACTAGTGAATTCTACAATATGCTGTATTATGAAGAATGACTGTAGCCACTAACATAGCCTGAGCTGTATCTAATTTTACATGCATTCCCATGACAAGCGCTAGAAAGCGACGTTTCTACACACTCTTTCTCTCAACGAGATTTCTTGTACAAATGTGTGATTTGTTGAATGAGAATTCAGAAGGTTTTCTTGTATTAGCTTAAAGGTTGATTATATACGGCTCAATTCCATTGCTACTATCTCCTGCTAAAACACTGTGAGGAAAATTATTCATCAATGTTTGTAATTTTCAGAGGTGGATCAACTATAGTTTGCACATTCAAATAAAAAAACTGTTAATGGTTCCTGAATAGTTTGGCTATTCTTCACCTCCTGGAAATTGAATTTTTATGTGTGCAGTCGATAGTACCTATGCACCTCAGAAACCTGGCATTTTAATTACCTTCTGGTTGGACGAGCTATCAAATGGTCTATTTGGTTTAGAATATTCAGCATACGCTGAATAAATAATAATACTCGTAAAACACAGCTTTTCGATAATCTGAATCTTTAAAAAAAATCATAATCCTCGTTAATTTCGACAAAAATTTGATCTAAGACGCATCACTTGAGGTCTACGACATTCCTCTCCATCACACTCACAGCCATCTTAAACACATAGCCGTGAACAAAATGTGGCAACGCCGCAAATGAAGGATTCGGAAGGCCGACTGGGACTTCGGAAGGCCGCAGTAAATTCGTTATAATAGGAGCGCGATTTCCAAATATATTTCAATTAATTGTCGAATAGTCGATATGGAATATTTTAAATTCAATCAAATACCTAGAAGCAACAATACTAAATCCTACTTGACCAATGAATTGATTTGATTAATCATTTTTATTATAACTGGTGGATATCAATTGAACGAAATTATTTGATCTGTATAGAAGCACAAGAACTTAATGATTATCAATGTATTTTGACAATACAGCACATTTCATATCCAATTTGTTGTTCAGCAAGAACCAAAGAGAAGGTGTGGGGTCATCTCATGCCACAAAATTTTGTATTTGAATCAATGTAATCAACATAATAGGTAAATCTGAGAAATACTTGAGATCCAAATCATTTTAATAACTTCATGTACAAAATTTAATAACAGAACTTAAATAAAATCTCTGAACTTAATAACTATAGCTGAAGAAATAAACATAAATAATTAGGGGAGATTGTGAATATAGATACATGATGAATATTTCGGTTTTTTACTTATAATTTGTCACATTTGATCCGCCACCATCTGAAATGTCAGAGTTTTTCAAAATTTTCATTCGCTTCCCCTTACAAAAATGTTTCTAACAAATATAAAGATTTGTTCAATTTATACAATTCAGCATCCGGACCTTCCAAACCTCGTTCATCTACACAATATTTATTTATACCGAGAAAGTTCATTTGTAAGTTGGGACCACCTTGAAATCTTGAGATATAAGGTAGGATCCATTTCAAATCTTTAGATGATAATTCAGAATCTTTAATGAAAATTTTTACCTGAAGGGTCTCACTTGTTATTAAAACATTTACTGTTGAAGTATCTCCAAAATGTAATAAAAAAGTAGATTTTGTTGTCGAGTTATTTTTTAGGTCATCATAATCTTTAATCAAATCCGAATTGAAAAAAACATTTATATCATTATTGTTTCAGTCAATCGTTCCATCTTTTCTAAACTGGGGATTAGTTCTCTGTTTGAGAATTTTTTTAGATAAATAAAACGGTAGATTTGGAAAAAATAAAGGAACTGCTTTTTCCTTGAGTTGTTGACGTCTCATTGTTTCCATCAGCTAATAAAACTTTACAAAAATTTCAAGATATCGTTTTCATGGAAATGAATTTCGGAAACCAAACTGAATTTATCGGAAACGTAATTTTCTCTTGGAATTGCCTAATCCACGATATTGATACAGTTCTTTATTTTTGGAAAAGAAACGAAACGACACTAACATAATTGTTTCCTGAAGTCTTGTAATTGCTCTTGCAGCCGGGTACACAACATTTATTTGGCATGATTCGAAAAATGAGAAGTTTCTTTCACAGGACACCAGATGAAAGATGAAATTTCACTTCATTCACACACACAGAATTTTTCTTTTGGACACAATTCACTTCACAAATAATGTGACCATTTCTTTCCAACCTGGAACCAGGACAAATGCCATCAATTCTCCAAATTCTTATTTCTTGAAATATTCGAACTTGCTGCTGACACTGCTCGTTTGTGTTCAACTGTTTTTCTGTGGGTTTCAATGTCGCTTTTTCCACTTTAGCAATAGAAAATGTATTTCCACATTTCGTGAACTGGTTTTGTTTGATGACTAACCAGGACTCATGCCCGAAATTCAATACTGTATTGGTAAAATCAGTACGAACGGTCACCATTAATTCACAAACACAACAAACAACAAGGCGTCCACATATGGCGTCAGAAACTTCTCGGCCTTCCGCTGCGTTGCCACATCTCAGCTGTTCGCGGCTTGTTAATTGAAGGAGGTTATGTCACACTCATCTCCATCACAATTTGAAATCAAATTCCATTGAATCCATATTAACAAATCTCTAGTGATAAATCAATTTCTTCAAAACAATAATTTTCGAATCAGACAAACATTTTAGGATATATACATATACATGACTCTATGGTTCTTGAATTAACTTCAGGTTTACCCACACTTTCGTGTGGGTTAAGTTAACTGATAGATAACCACGTTTCGTGGGATTGTAAAACGCCTAACCTATAAAATTTCCTTAACCAAAAGTTAACCTTCGATTGTAAAACCGGGCCTATCTATTGGTGGGATCCAAGCCGTCAAATGATAAACCAGTAAGGTTGGATCACTATCTTTCCTTATACAATGATAGAAGTAAGACGTATAATTCTGTTGAGTGTCAGTCGTGCAACTGTCAATGAATTTAAGGGCCCTTCAAGTTTAATCCGGCCCTGCCCAGGCGAGTGCATCTCCTTGTCAGCCAAGTAAAAATTTTTCCACGCGAAGATCAAGGCGATAAACGGCATAGGTGCCATCTGAACTTACCTGAAATTGATAACTTTAGCGGCGAGCAGACGATTGCACTCGTTGCTGTCAGGCAGACGAAGCGGTAAATATGGCGATTCATTGTCCTGCTCCGAAAACTCGAATTGGTGGATCGTCGGCTTCACCTTTATGTCGCCGACTGGTCCGCGAAGAACTATGTAGCTAAGATTCATCGGAGTTGTCGTTTTCGACTTCAGTATCAGCTGCAAATAGGAATTCAGTTTTTACAAGGGGTTTCAAGAAAAATAGAAATTATTGTGATCAACTTCCTTTGACTTAGAAACCTGCCAAGATCAAAATTTCAAAAACAATTGAAGGACATATTAGGTAGTAAAGTCTTGTATCAGTATATGAGTTCGTTTCTTCTATTGCGAAGGATATTGACCGCCTTTGGTTGTCAGACGAGCTCGCTCGAATGATGTCCTCACTTAAACCGTTTATTTCATTACTGCTCAATGCAGAAAGTTTTCTTGTCGGAGAAGATAATGTTTGGAAGCATCTCACCATCGAGCTATCAAATCAGCTCCTCCGATCGATCCAACCGATTTCCAATCGGTGACGTAACCTTTTGACGTTTGCTGGCGCCTTTGCAGTACAGCGTCTTCCACCACGGTGGCGTTTCTTAATGCTACCAGTCTCAATATATCGTTGGATAGTGCGACGCACAAATTTTCCATCTAATTGTAGTTATGGCAGCTTTCGAAGAATTTCGATATTGGATTTTCCTTTCAAATGAAAATAATCACCGCATAACGTTTCAAATACATCATCCAAAATTCAGAATGTTTTCATCTCATTCGAAAAAATAACATGTTAAAGAAAGCCCTTTCGAATTTTGACTGCGTTTGGTTCAATGATTTTGATTGTATAGGATTTAAATGAAGACGGTAGGATTTATATAATCTTTGATTTCAACACTCGTATAGAGAGACAGGAGTTCATGCGAGCCATAAGTTCTGAGGGATGAACTTGAACATCTACAGCATGCGTTATTGCCAATGAATATAATGCCAGAAAAATTCAGCTGTAAAGAGGACCAAAAATTTCTACAAGTGATGATTACAGATCATAACTTACTCCCCAATGAAAAAGCTATACTACCATATATCCCTAAGGTCACAGATAGAAATAGAAATGAATAATGAGAAGGCACAACATCAAGACTGTTTATAAGCTCACATAAAAACATGAACTACCAAAGACAAGGTCGATCCACTTTAATATTTACATGATACCTTGGCACTGCGGCAAAATCTACATTAGTACAACAAAACGAAGTATCAATACAATAATAAAGGAGCACGAACGATGCTTCCGACTCAATCAGACAGAAAAATGTACGTTAGTAGAACATGCTTTGACAGATGGACACAATATAGTTTTTTGAAGGCAAAGGTTATTTCAAACATAAAAATAGTATCCTATGATAAACATGGAAGCTATTGAGATTGTTTAAAAATAAAGACAACCTGAACATAAATGACGAAACCCTTGGTACATGGCGCATGGTTGCCAATCTCAGACAAGACCCGCATCAAGTCGATACGGATTAACCGAGGTATGAATAATAACTCCAGATCTTCCAGTTCTTTATGTTGAATTGTAAAGCACTCGGAGTATTCAATTACATGAAATGAAGTTGGAGCCAACATTTCCTTTAGTTTCGGGGACAATCAAAATGACGATCAACATTTTTTTATAGCTTTGAAAAAAAGATTTCATCATTGATACCTGCAGCGGTATGTTCACTCTTCCAAATAGTACAGATGGACCCCATATTCTACCACCATATTTTGTATACAAAGTTTTCAATTTTACTGGTATGAACAGCGATAAAAATTTCTATGTTATTGGGTATAATAACAATTTCTGCAGCAGTAATCTGTAAGAAAGACATTCTTCGGAACACGATCAAAATTTCTTCGAAGACTTCAATATTTTTGTTAACGATTGCAAACAATCAAATACTCACTTCCAAAGCGAAGTCACCTTTGATCTCATTTCGGAAAAAACTTAATTTTGGAATGTGTTTATCTTTTAAAACCTGATCAAAATTGGATGAAATTTTGTAAACATGCGAGTTCTAGATGTTTATTTATTCGAACAAATTAACTATTTTGCCCTTCGGGCTCTTGGATTTAAATTGCTTCAATTGATGAGTTCTATCCCAAGAAAAGTGAAGAATCAATTTTTGAAAATACGCCGTCTATTTCAAATAGCAACTGAACGAAATGTACAGTACAGGGTGAGTCACTTATCCTGGTAACCCCAATTTTTTCGAAAACGTCCGAATATTTTTTCATTCTGTGAACGGCGTTTTGAACAAGTCAATGTTGACTTGGGATGCGCATAAAAATCTGCGAAATAAATAAAGACTCCAGACGTCGCGGCGCTATTTTTTTCCAAGAACATACCCTTTTTATTGTGTCATTTGAAGAATAATTTTATTCTGAATTTTTTTTCCACATACAATTTTTTTTCATTTGTAACCGTCAGCGATCTGCAGCGTATCTTATGTAAATTCTATTCCATTTATTTTTTTCTGTATTGTGATAGTATGCCCTGATTTGGTGACATAGATATGATTTTGTGTCTTGAACTCGAGAAGGCTTTTTTTTCTAAACAATGTGCCTCTTCAAAAAGATGAAATATGTGGCTACAGCAAGATGGGGCTCCATGTCACAATGCTGCCCTGCCATTGAGAAGAGATATTTAGATCAAGAATTCTAAAATAAATGGACCCTTATATTTTGACCAAAGTAACTTACAATGAAATAGGAGAATAATATAACTCATATATGGATCATAATAGCTAGATGATCTAGATATGATTTTGTTTCGTAAAATGAGGAAGGCTTTGTAATAAACTATTTCTCTTATATTCAT
This sequence comes from Hippodamia convergens, assembly GCA_038502775.1. Lineage (NCBI taxonomy): Eukaryota > Metazoa > Arthropoda > Insecta > Coleoptera > Coccinellidae > Hippodamia > Hippodamia convergens. The sequence goes on along the minus strand of CM076607.1, from coordinate 89,730,625 downwards.
TAAATATTATATCTTATAACAATAAACAATTTTTTAATAGCAAACGAAACATTTCAAGTCATTTATATAATAATAATAATAATATAAATTTTATTTAGCATACAGCTATTCGAATACATGCAAATTATACAATATACTATTCATATTACAAAGTTTATCTATCTTTTATTCCTGAGATATTCACAAACACTTTTGTCAAAACCCCGAATACTTGTCGATCTTTTTATTTCATCAGGGAGTGCATTGAACATTAAAACACCGTCATACAGCAAAGAACCCATCAGAAAACTATTATTGGTGAAGTCGACATTAAAATTGTCCTTTGTTCTTAATGATAAGGAATGCATTTGATACTTTGTCGTCAGCATCTCGGTGAGGTAAGATGGAACACCTCCATTGACCATTTTGTAAATGAGGGACAAATTTGCTTTTTTAATGTACTCCTCTATAGTCAGCCATTTCAAAGCATCCAGCATGCATTTAATGGGAGTGTATCTATCATATCTTCTATATACCGGCCATTATGATCCATACATGAGTTATAGCATTTCCCTATTTCATTATAAGTTACCTTGGTCAAAAAATAAGGGTCTACTTGGGCATATGCGTTTCTTATCTTTGTTTCAAAATAGTCCAAGTTTTCAGAATCAGTTCCGTATACCATATTTTTCAGGGTACCCTTCAGAATGTTATCCATGGGCGATATCTGATGGGTCCATTATTGGTTCTTATCCATTTATTTTCGAATTCTTGATCTAAATATCACTTCACGATGGCAGTGCTGTAGCCACATTGTCTAGCAAACAAGCCTTCTTGAATTGAACACACAAAATCATATCTATGTCTCCAAATAAAAGCATACTATCACAATACAGAAAAAAATAAATGGAACAGAATTAACATAAAACACGCTGCAGATCGCAGACGATTAGAAATTAAAATAAACTGTTTTCGAAAAAAAAATTCAGAATGAAACTATCTCTCGAATGACATGAAAAAAAGGAATGTTCCTGGAAAAAAATTTTGACAGCGCCGCGACGCCTGGCATCCCAGGTCAACATTGACTTGTTCAAAACGCCATTCACAGAATGAAAAAATATTCAAACGTTTTCGAGAAAATTGGGGTTACCAAGATAAGTGAATCACCCTGTACATCTATCCATACTAATGTGAATGTCCGAGTGTTTGTTTGTCCTCTATGGACTCAGGAACCAGATGACCGATTTTGATGAACCTTTCATTATAAAGTAGAGAATTTAATTTGGGAGGTTTTCATGTAGGGTTCATTCCTGTTTCACGAAGAAATGAGAAAAAATATTTTTTCAGGCTTTCACGATGCTATAATGAATAGAGAAACATGGTCAGATTTTGAAGTGCTTAAAAAGTTCTATGAAAAAGTCCGCGACGGCTTATGTCAAACTGCTGAGGACAATCCACGATAACCATTTTTAACATTTTCAGTTCAATTCAAGATAATGTTCAATTTGAAGAGGGCTCCCGACTGGCATGGAATGAATTCATATAAAAATGAATTTGGTTGTTATCTGAAGCATTTATTCCTGATGAAAAATGCTTTTTACAGAATAGTTTTCTAATGGACCCTTTAAAAGTTACCGCAGGTGAACGAATGCGAATTTGTGCAAGAAATTATTGATTCTACGCGAAATCGCATTGTCACGTAGTCTCGTGCCTGTCTCTCCTTCGATACGAGGTATGAATGTGGGGTTGCGGACCTATCAGTACCGTTTTAAATTGAAATATTACGCGAGCGGAGCCGCGGGTTTGAGCTAGTTCATCATAAATGCGAATTTTTAGTTCTCACCTGGTAAGTGAGACCTCTCTCGGAACTCTGCGTTGGGTCTTTCTGGCTGTTGTTGATCCTAGCTTTAACAACCCACTGATTGTTGAAGGCGGAGAAACGAGAAGATTCATAGAACAAACGATGCACAAACTCCTCTGTTCGATACGGTTTCAGTTGTATATCTGAAAAGAGTTTCATGAAAATTAAGAACGAAATATCTAGTTGCTGTCGCTATTTGTATCGAGTTACTCTCTGAGAAATGTGGGATACTGATGAGGCCAAATAATGCCGAAACCGGTTTATCTCTTCTCTCAGTGAAGAGTGACAAAATCTGATTTCATCTCTCCAGTCCTCTCATAATGAAAGATCTGAGAGCCTATAAATTGAAAATAGTACTCATTTTGATGATTACATTATCTTTGTTCCAAAATTGTTCTCCGAATGTTTACAGAATTAATGCTGACAATTTTGCGTTTTTCGGCATAATCGTCGATTTTTTTTGGAATGATGATCCACTTTTTAGTAAAAAAAAAAAAAATTGGGTCACCATTGTGATTATGAAGACGATTGTTGTCTTGAAACTACTAGTCCAAACTTCTCTGCGTGAGGACCAAAGACCTTCTATCCTATGACAAGTCTATGGTGAGAACCCATGGATAACCCGTGGAGCTAGCGAAAAGTTGGAAGCACTAATTCTGGAACTATGTCAAGTATTTAGTGCCGCATAAATCAGTAGCAGCACCATTCTAGTTTTGGAGGAATTCCTGCTAATTTCACGCTAAGGACCAAAAGTTTCGAACTACCATATTGGATTTTTATCCAATATTCAGTGCTTAATAAGTGCCAATCAGTGCTTTTGGAACCAAAGGAAAAAAATGAACTGTTTCCATAATATCAGAGATTATGTCCTTTGGCGCTGGCAACATATTGGAATTTCTTGTAAATTTTTGTTGCATTAATTAGTGCCTAATTATTGCCTATTAGTGCCATGAAATATCATTTTTAGTTTCACAGTAATTGAGTGTTATTTTTGCAGCAAGCGAAGAAGAGTTATCGAAACTTTGAAAGCACTAATTTTGAAAATATGTCAAATATTTGGGGCTTCATAAGTGCCGTATTTCAAGCAGAAATATTAGCAATTGAAAGATGTCTAGATATTAATCTAGAGAGAAACTATCAGAATTGTGACATAGCTATTCACTCAGATAGTAGTCAAGCTGCTATTAAAGCAGTGAACTCCTATGTCATCGACCTAAAGTCGACATGGGAATGCCAGAGCAAACTCAATGAGGTAGGCAAGAAAAATAAGGTCTCTTTAATCTAGGTTCCTGGTCATTCGGGAATCACAGGTAACGAAGAGGCCAATAAACTTGCCAGAGAGGATACTCGGAAACCACTCACTGGCCCAGACCCTTTCTGTGGTATAGGAAAATGTACTTATAAGAAAGAGTTTCTGGAGAAGGAGAAAACTGAAAGAGAAACACTCTGGCAGAATCTCCCAGGGTTGGATCACTCCAAAAAGTTCCTTCGGAATTTTGAAACTGCAAGATCTAAAAGATATTTGGATCTCAGTAAGAACCAACTACACCTCCTCACTGGCTTTCTTACAGGGCATTGTCACCTCAGAAGGCACTTGCTGAGAATGGGCGTATCGGACACTGACGAGTGTAGATTCTGTGGGGAGGAGGAAAAAACTCCTATTCACCTAGTCACAGGCATTGTAATCCAAAGGAAACAATGCTTTGGTCAAGAGACCTGTAGGAGTGATGAATTAGCCTCACTGAAGCCTTCCGAGATATTGGATTTCATAACATTTCTGTAGCTGTAAAGCTTTGTCAGGGGGCACAATAGACCATCAGGTCGTAGTGGACTGTAACCCCTTTTAAACTATCAACTGGTGCCGTATGAATCTTTGATAGAACCCTCAATAGTTTTTTAGCTACATGCATGTTTTATTGCGGCGTCGCCACCTATGGAGCCGAATGCGAAATGCCCTGTACCAAAACAGGATAAACCATTTTACCTTGGCGTACTAGTAAGGAAGTCTACCGGTTTAACTCACCGTTGAATAATATTTTTTCGAAACCAAGCAACTCGAATATGCTGTCGTATATTTTCCTCTCGTCGGCTATTTCTTGGTCGATCGTTTTCAAGGACTCCATCACGTCGGCTCCGGAACGGTGGGGGTGCGCACACTCATTCTCGTGCTCGTACCTCTCGTGCAAAGGACCCCTCCACGGGCATCCGATCCTGCTGAACTTACAACCTGAAATTCTGAAAAAAAAAAGTTCAATTCATCAGATCCCCATTCGAAACAAGAGTTCTTCGAAAGATGGAGCCAGAGGTAAGATGTTGATCTAAAATGTCATATTCGAAACGTCAAATGTCAAGCAAGACATCCAGACAATCCTTTTTTTGTCATGAAACGTGCAGCGCGTCAGTTTGGGAAGGAAATTATCGGTGCAACTTGATTTTTTTTCTAGCAGCATCTGATCCTCCATAAAAAAGGAGGTACTTTTGTTCGAAATATATGTATAAAGTATTCCCATATAAGAGAACCATCAAAGAAAAATCTACGCGTCTATTTTATGACCATTAATGATAAGAAAATTTATGGGTCTAAAGAGAGAATAAACTAGAAAACAAACCAAGAATAGGAATTAATAATTTCTGAATCCACTTGTTTTGAGAACTGACATCCGAACATCAAAGAGTTGGTAAAATTTTAAGCACCCAACGTCTGAAGATAAGCGAACAATTTTTCTTTCGGCACATGTGAAATAGAATACATTCCAAACCATTAACCAGTAAGTATAAACAGTGTCACGCATGAGACTCTGGACCGTGAGAGGATACTCTTTTCTGAAATGCAAAATTGTATACAGGGTCTTTCACGAGGAACCTCACCCATATTTATGGGTGAGGTTCCTCGTGAAAGACCCTGTATTTGGTTGGACGCGCCTAATAGGGAAGGAGCAAAATTAATTTCAACAAATCTTATTGGTACTGACAAAATTTAACGTGTGAAAGTCCACCTACAGAAGGATTTTCTCCTTAATTATTCGATTCCTAAGGTAGCGGTCAGTATATCCGAGGATAACGGTACGGAATAGTCCCGCGTATTGCTTGGAAAAAGATCTTATTTTCGTAGTTGGAGAAATATTAGGGAGTACTTCGATTTCGAGTCGGGAAATGGTTGAAGTTCGTTGAGGAAAAAGATGAAGTCTTATTTTTGTAGTCGGAGAATTATTAGGGAATTTCGAGGATTGAAAAAACCGAAGTAGTAGGGTATTGGAAAAGGGAATTTTTTTATTATTAATTAGCATTTTCGAGTCGGGAAGCGCGATCGGAAATAACGTGTGAGTGAAGCGTTTCGGGAGTGTTATTTCAGAGAATTCGGATTATTTCTACGAGGGAAATCAGGAGGTCAGAACTCAATTTTAATTGTTGCGGGATGTTTGAGCCCCAATAGTCCTGAAATTTCTCATCTCCTCACCTCACATCTTATTTTTGAGTTATTTCATTTTGGATTTTAGGCAGTTAGTTAATCAAGATTTTGATGAAACATTTACTATAATGAAGAGCATTTATTTTGGGAGGTTTTTATGTAAGGATTTTTCAAGAAAAAGTCGGCAATTAACCTGGTTTTTTCGGATGACGCTGGGTAAACTATAAGAGAGATATAAACATAATACCAGACAATTTTGTAGTGCTCAAAAAGTTCTAGAGAAACGTCCGACATATGTCTAACTGCCGAGGACAACCTACGATGACCATTTTCAACATTTTCAGTTCAATTTGAGGAGGGCTTCCGACTGGCATGGAATGAATGCATACAAAAATGAATATGACTGTTATCTGCGGCATTTTTTCCTGATGAAAAATGATTTTTACAGTATAGTTTTCTAATGGATATTTTCCAAGTTACGGCAGGTTGAACGAATGTGAATTTGAGCAAGAAATTATTAAATCTACGCGAGATCAGTTGAGCCTGTCTCTCCTTCGATACGAGGTTATAAAAGTGGGGTCGCGATGGACCTACAATCTACAATCAGTACCGTTTCAATTTGGAATATTATGCGAGAGAAGCCGCGGGTTTGAACTTGTACCAGAATATTACGAGAACTACATTGCGATGGACAATCTAGTTATCATTAATACTGAATATATTTTAGAAAAACTGTATTAAATGTTTGAAAAATAAGAAAAAATTCAGGAAAAATGTCAAGTTTTAGGTGAATCACCCCCAGGTTCAAGAAGGTCAATTATAATTTAATGATTCTTCAAAATTTTAATCCCAAATCAATTGAGAAATTAACGTGGCGGTAATTAAATTATAATGGTTCTCCTGCAACTGGAGGTCAGGGATTCATTTGATGTACAGTGCATCCCAAATTCGTTGTTCCCTAAGTGTATTTTTGCAACCCTTGGAGATATATGTTAGAAATTTATTCGGTTCTTACTTTCCCATAACAAATACAAAGGTGCTTTCAATTTTTTGGTATTGTTTCTAGAAAAAAGAGAACATGATATGTATACATATTACTTCTTTCTATCTCTTTTAATTTAGAAGATGTACTAGGGTGGGCAAAATTGGCGATCTTCTTCTTAATTTTCGGTGCTTTTCTGGCAGAACTGAGGCCTTGTGGCCCATTGTTCATCCGCCTTCAGAATAAGAGACTCAGACCCTACGACACGTCAACAAAAATGTCGCGAGTCGACAGGGAGGGGTCCCTCTCACCATGGAAATATTGGGTGCAGGGTTTCCTAGGTGTGTTGATCTTATCTCATTAAGGTTGCTGTAGTTGATCAGAATATGCTTAACGGTTCAATTTGGGATCTCAGCAGAAAGACCGTGTAACGAGAATCTTTGCTGAAATGCAAAATTGAGTAAGTGGTCATGGTCCGGGCACGCCTAATTTAGGGAAGGAGAAAAAACAATTTTTGATTTCCACAAACCTTATTGGTACTACCCAAAAATGTAAGGTGAGGGGGACCACCCATCAGAGGTGGAAAGCAAATTGACTTCCTAAGGGAGCATTCAGTAGATATGGGGACGACGGTTTCGTAAGGTTCTCCAGGTTGCTCAGGGGAAGGTCGGGGAGTGTATCTGGGGATCCCAGGCGGGAAAGTACATCCTTAGATAATCCGGGTGACAGTTGAAGTCCGTCGAGGAAACGGTAAAGTCCTAATTTTGGTAATTGGGAAATATTAGGTAGTTTCGAGGAGCGAAACGGGAAAGGGTGAAAGTTCGTTGAGGGAAAAAGGGTAAAGTTTTATGTTAGTAGTTGACGAAATATTAGGTAGTTTCGAGAAGTGAAAAACCGAAGTATAAGGTTTTTGAAAAGGGGGAATTTTTCGTGTTATTCAGTTAGAATTTTCGAGTCAGGAAGCGCAATCGGAAATAACGGCAGTTGTCGCGAAACGGGAGTGAAGCGTTTCGGGAGTGGTTATTTCAGAGAACTTGGATTATATTTCTACGAGGGAAAAATAAAAGGTCAGAACTTTTCAATTTTAATTGATGAAGATAGTTTGAGTCCAAAAGTTTTGCCATCTCTCACCTCACATCTTATTTTCTTATTATTATGTTAATTTGGATTAGGTACTTTTTGTTTCAACATTTATTGTATTATTTTAGCTCTCTTTTTCATAAGAATATATATATATATATATATATATATATAGAAAAGATCTAACGGACATAACCCTCTGAAACGAAAATGAACCGTAGACAGCTGTTTAAATGTTAAATCTTTTCCATGTACTTCACCGATCCCTCATAATAATAATAATTGAAACCAGTGAAAAAACTTACATAAAAATCTATTCCCCAAAAACCACAAAAACAAGAAGATAATAAAATAACTAATTAGTCCACGTCTGAGACTGTCCAACACAATTTCATACAAAAAGAAACAAATATAAGTTCACTTTTCACTGGGTTACCTAATTACCCAAAATCCAAATTATATATATATATATATATATATATATATATATATATATATGTTGAAGGTATTATTGCTGACTATTTAGATACGGGTTCTTAATTTATTGGGAATAGCAGCAGTTGAATCAAATAATACTCTTTTTTCTTCACTCGAGCTTTCGAGACATTTATTGTCCCTTCATCAGGAGAACTGAATAAATACAATTGATAAACATAAAGACAAGGTTACAAGGATCTTACTCACGAATTTGAGGTTGAATTTCAAAGATGTAGTTCCATGAAAGATTAGAATGATGGGATTAATTTACAGAAATCAAAAGTGAATTGAATTTTGAAGTTGATGAAATTTCAATATGTCATTATGAAAGAAAATTATCTGAAATAATCTTTATGTTTATCAATTGTATTTATTCAGTTCTCCTGATGAAGGGACAATAAATGTCTCGAAAGCTCGAGTGAAGAAAAAAGAGTATTATTTGATTCAACTGCTGCTATTCCCAATAAATTAAGAACCCGTATATATATATATATATATATATATATATATATAATTTGGATTTTGGGTAATTAGGTAACCCAGTGAAAAGTGAACTTATATTTGTTTCTTTTTGTATGAAATTGTGTTGGACAGTCTCAGACGTGGGCTAATTAGTTATTTTATTATCTTCTTGTTTTTGTGGTTTTTGGGGAATAGATTTTTATGTAAGTTATTTCACTGGTTTCAATTATCCCTTGAAACTGAAAACTCTCTACGAGAAAAACAACATTAAGTCCTACTTTTTTGCAGAAGGCCTTACCCACACTCTCTCCGAGGTGGAGAGAGCCAAATTTTGTTGTAAGGTTGACGTGAAGCCGCTCTCATCGTCAACCCCCTTCACATCTTGACAACCCCGTATGAACAAAGTCACTTTTTAGTACAAAAAGGACAAAGCTCATGTAGGGGTGTCTATTACACATTCTACTCATCAGACATTCTATTAAATTACCTGGTGCCTAGTAACTTCCCTAGATACAGTAAAATTCCAACAGTACTAAATCAACGAAACCAGAAGGTATTTACCTTTCGTCGCACTCTTGCTCCTCGTGCCTCTCTAGGGAGTTCCTAGGGAACCGCTGGTTGCAAAATTGGCATTCAGAGGGCAGCTCTGAGATAGCGTTCTCCACTGCCAGATTTCTGGTCGCGGAGGTCTTGCTGATCTCCACCCTGCAACTGGGACAAGTGGCCAGCTCATCTCTGAGTCGGGCATCGGCCAGCACATGGGTGAAGCAGCCGGCGCACATCAAGTGGCCATTGGTGCACTGCAAGACACGCACAGAAAGGTTAATGTAGGTGTTTTAGTGGCAACGGTACAACAGCTGACTGCGCAAATTCTCCTAATGAAATTGTGAAAATTGAGACTTGTCCTTTAAGGATCCACGCTGTAGTGTATCCGATTCAGAAACGCATAAACTATCTCAGTCCGTCCTCAGAAGAAGAAGAACTATTCTATGTACTTTGCACAGAAAACGGTGCATAGCTTGACGAAAACAATAGGAAATGAAGGGAAGTAGAAGAACTAGGTAATTTCTCTGAAAGAAAACTTCTGATAAGACCAATATTGATGATAAGAAGTGTTGAAAAAGAGTAAAGTCAAAAAACATTTTCATTTCATGCTTCAATCCAAAATAAAAAAGAACAAAGAAGGAAATGAGGACGTAGAAAGGCTTCAATAAACCACTGATCTCAAGAACATTTCTTCATGAAACGTCCTAGGGTAGTTTCAATACGATTTTTTGTAAACATCTAAGCGATTCTTTGTTCTGAAGATCAGTGTCCATGATCGTTTTCTATGGTGAAAGTTCAGATCAGATCAGAGCATGAAGTGAATCTTTGAATTATGAAACATGGATTACTCAGATCTCTTCTTTCAACACTAGTTTCAGTTTCATCAATAGAGGAAAGATGTTTCAGCTTTATTCATATCGGTACCGAATTTTTAAATTTTTTTGGTACAACTGAATTATATGCAATGGGGATCCTCTAATTAGGAGAAAAATATGAAATAAAAGTTTGAAAAATGGCGGACCCCAAAATGGCGGACACTAAAATGGCCGAACAGAAGAAACCTGCAAATTTAGATCAGACCGTCTGAATCAAAATTGACCTAAGAAGCGAAGTTTTCTGAATTGGAAAAATTATGTATGAATTGACATTTGATTCGAACTGAAGATAACCGAAATTTTGGATCCATTTGGAAGAAAAAAAATTCACAACAGAACTTACCAATCCTCTTCTTATCCTGTAACTAACACAAAACATAATTATCAATAGATACAATAAATACATACAGAAGAAAAACTACCAACGAATGTTGTCGCTACTTTACCTTTTCCTTCGAGTCTTTAAATTTTTGTGAAATACGAAAAGAGGAACACATGAAGAGAGAGAAATTGAAAAATTAGGTAACAGGTCATCCTATACCTACCTATGTCAAAATAATTATCTCTGATGAAACTGAGTAGGATGGGTTAGGTTTCTCACAATGACGAAAATATCAAATTCAACGTATTTATTCAAAAAAAATCGCTAAATATAAAATCCAGACAAGTCTTAATTAAAGCAATAACCCAAAGATATAAACTCTGGTACAAATGATACATCAATAGAAATACATTCAATTAAATCAATCTACAATTCAACATTTTCAATGGATTACTGATTACCTATTCAAGATCAATACAGAGTGATCAGCTACACAAGTAATAGTTCAAGGATTGATAACAAATTTAAAACATTATTTATCATTATCTTATTATAGGTAATGTTTAGTCTAGATTTTATACAGTCTGGTTTTGGTGTGAATTAACGTATTTAAGGGAAACTTCAATACCAGCTTTTACACAAGATTTTAAATTAATGAAATTCCTGAATTTGTGCAATTTTCAAAGAGCAACAAACCGTTGTTCGTTAAATTTAACCAAATGGGAATGAATTTTACAAATGGTGGAAAAGTGTTTTGTTTTTCCTTGATATCCAGTATCAAGGTCTTGTCAACTACCAATGAGTGAACTTTTAGGTCGTGTCCTATTATTATGGTCTAAATAGGCCCACGATCTATTATGATGACAATTGTTCGCACAATTGTCTGGCCCACCCACACCCTAAATTTATTTATAGCCTTCGATTAGAAATGTCAACCAAAAATAATCGATAGGCAGTAGGTATCTAGCGCTGTTGTTTGCAAACAAAGAAACTAAACTACGCAGTTATGTAACCACGTAATATGCGTAGAAAGAAAATATTCGAGATGACTTACCTGGTAAACAGCAGTCTTTGGAAGATCTAAGCAGACGGCACAACACAATATCCCTCCGAGCCTATCTTCCAATTCGAATTTTTTTCCATCATTTTTGTGGGCTAACTTTCGCCTTTTACAATCGGGCTCGACAAAATCGTCAGACTTATCGACTACAACTTCGGTAGAAGATGTCGTCTCGCTGCTAGAAGTAGCTGGCTCGCCCGATTCCGACATAATTTACTGCGCTTTCAAGAACCAAAACACAAAACAGCTGACCGAATTTACTGTTCGCCTTTATTGAATGAAACCAGATAACAGCTGACACGGGCTGTCGTAGAGGAACACTTCGCTCTTCCCTTTCTACTTCAACAACGTGAAATGAAAAATGAAATGATGGAGACAGAACAATTCGCAATGACGTTTCTCTCTTTCCTCGCTAGGGAGCATAGCAAACAACCTTGATTTCTATGATTCCTGTAATTATCCGCATTTCGATGGCCCGCGGAAACAGGGGCGGCTCGGCCCTAAATAACGCACTGGTACAAAAAAAATTCGAAAAATTTCTGATAATAGTGGAGAATCTGTTTGTCGAAAACACAAATAATAATATCGAAATTCTCTCTTTAATTTTCTTCGAATGTGATAGTCTTGTTTAAACAGGACGAATCAAAAAAGGAATTCAAGAATGAATTATTTTTTAAGCTTTCTTGATTCACATTATTATGTCCAGTACGTGTATTCAATTTTCCTTCAATATTAACTTATCATCAGATAAAATGAGTATCTGATAATTTGTCGAATAGGATAGGTTTCGTTATCTCTCCATTGTATATTGATTGTAAAATGATTTCATCCTCTTCATATGGGATAATTTTTTGTTTGAATGACTTTTTCGAAAAATGTCAACATTAGTTTTCTTAGTGATATTTTCTCTATTTGTGGAATGTGAGTATTTTATTATGATCTAAAACCCATCAATGACATTTCCAATTGAATATTTCAAACACAACTGGGACACACTAGGGATACATGATATTTTGCTTATTTGAAGAATAGAAATACAAATTTTCTATTCAGACAACCATTCATCAACTATTAGAGTGGAATCAGTCAAAAGATACTTGTGAAAGTATATAATGGACTTTTTCATAACCTTTCTTAGAATACTTTCCAAAGGAAATTTCCAACCACTTTCTGTAAACTGTCTATATTTCTTCTCTTTATTATTTTCCTCATTTTTTCTGCTCAATTTGCTCGCTACGTCCTATTTTCTTAAACTTGCCAGATTAAGAATTTGATCAAGTTATAAACCTTTTTAAGAAAAAGAACAAATGCAAAACAAAATTTTTTTCCTGTTTTCAATTCATTATAAGTAGAAGTTTCTATGAAAATTTTGTCCCTGAGTGATATGGGATACCAATGATGCCTAATAAGGCTGAATACGGAATATCTCCTCTGTCAATGACAAAATCTGGTTTCATTTCACCAGCCTCATGATAAAAGACCTGCGAGTTTATTAATTGAAAATTATATTCATTTTGATGAGTAGTTTTTTGAATTCCTCTATGTTTCAAGAAGTTATAAACTTAGTTGTGAGAGAGTATCATTGTAGACTACGTTTAGACCTCCAGGATGTCCTTAATTCCTTTCATAATGATAATGAAAAATGAAACTCTGAAACGTTACGCTTCAGAGTTCGAAGTGTTTTCTTTTAGGCAACAATTTCTTCTAGTAAAGTTTTGGCCCCTGACAAATTAGTGCTCAAATTTTTACGCAGGAGCCCTTCATCTATTATTCAAAAATTTTTTCTAATTGTTTCTTGTTTCAGAGACTGGGAGAGAAAACCCAAATTAAGTTGTCAGGAAAATGCAAAGACCTCCCAGACAATATTTCAATAGATAACAAAACTTTGCATCGATCATCCTTTATAATATATTTTTTTTCTAGCACTTTCTCAAAAGCCTGAACAGACTGATGTGGACCTCCTTCAGACTGGGATCTACACATGGGAGGGTTTGCACTCAGAAAGCACAAGTATAAATGTAACTGCTGAAAATTATTCAATATCCGTGAATATAGAAATATGTGATATTGGAAATTTTGACCCCAGACCGAATAATGAGTATCTGATCTTGAAGAATGGTTAGTATGAAAATTAATGCAATAGATTTGTAAATTATAGCTTTTCATTTGTTTGAAATTGCACTTTATTAACGTAGGAATTTTATCAAGCGAATAAAATGTATACTTTAGTTATATTTTATATACGGCTCATAAATTATAAATAAAACTCGTTTATTGAGATCTTTTCAGGCTATAATTTGTCTTTCACCCTGAGTTTCAGCAACGTCAATTAAAATTCAATGGTCCTTTACAATTTGAATTCTTCATTTAAACAAATATTCCATATACAGTAACCATGGATACTCCGTTTAAAGGAGGATTGAATTTTTAAAGGATCTTTTAATTATAATAGATTTTGCTGAAACTCAGGGTTAAACCACAGTTTAGAAATATAGAGAAATATATTTCTAAACTGTGGTTAAACTCTCACAGCTATCGTAGTGGAAGACATCACAGAAAAGTAGATTTTCGATTATTTTTTTTAATAGAAATGGTTGTGTTACAGCTGATGTGATTTTAAAACCTTTCCCTCGCAACATATACCTACTAACTAAACCCCTTCAAAGGACATTACAACTTAAACCCAAAAAATTTCAAATAATACACGGGTTTAATAAGATCTCATTTCAAAGGATTTCCATTTTCTTATATACATTTTTCGCATTTTCATTTTCAGGATGCAAGAATTCTATTTCCACAGATAATGGACGAATTTTGGCCCACATCAAGAAACCGAAAAGTTTTTACTTTTTTTCTAGTTCAGTTATACTACAATTGAAGACACCTGATACATTAACCAAAACATGTACAGTTACTTTTGAAAAGGGAGGTGAGTAAATGATGTTAGCATCTTATACCATGAGCTTCAACACTGGCAATATTGTAAGAAATTGTTTAAATTTCCAAAAATACAAAAAATTAATTATTTCAAGTTCTCACAACTATAACTGTACCATGCATTGTAACCTTAACTAAGATATTGTATTGTACAGATGCTGAAGATCCTACCTTACCACCAGTAACAACTACGGAGGCAGTATCCACTTATGGTCCAGAGGTAGCAAAATATTCCACTGTTTTAATTTCTGGTAAATCGATCGATGAGTTCAATGAAAATAAAGGCTTAATACAAGAATTAAAGGGTATAATAGTAGAAATTGCTGACGAGTACACCAAAGTAGAAGGGTTTTGTTTAAAGAAAAAAATTGAGTGAGTGTATACAACCACCCATATGGTTTATGTCCATTCCTTGAGTACTCTTTCATACCTAAAGGCAGTGATGCCACAGCTACCGAAATTTTGGTAGATCTACTGAATCAGATTCACTGTTACTGAAGTCATTTCAGTAGTTTTTCCTTTAATATAATTTTTGTTAATTATAAAAAATATTCAGACTCCTATACCGAAATTTAAAGTCTGTGACAACAATGCCTTGAGATTTTAAGGTTATGTTACCGATTGTTCTATCTTGCATTCAGATTGGACGATGTGGAAATATACACACTTGAACAATGCTCAACGGAATGGCCAGACTTCAAAAATTGCATCAGGTTAGTGTATGGCATACCCGTTAAAACAAACAGTAGCTGTACACTCTGGAAAGGATACCAATTGTCCAAAGAACATTTAGATCTCATGTGGCATCGGTTGGCTTCTAAATACTTGAAGAATGGTTTCTCACTGTACAATCAGCCTGAGATAAACAGTTTGGTTACTTGGTGGATAATTTGTGTGGTACTCTTGACGCTACTGTTTGCGATTACACTCATATCGCTGAACTTGATTTGGAAAAGAAGACAGTTCGTTAAAAGGTGAGTTATTACTTCATCATCTGCGAAATGCAGCTATATTAATGAAAAAAATCAAAACTTCGAGAGAAATGGTCTTATAAGAAATGTCAGAAAGGGAAAATTGAAACTCTGGGTTTCACAAAACTTTGATTGTGCGATCAAATTACTTTACGTCAATTCGAACCAATTGAATCCCTTGTATTGAAGTGTCAAAGAATCGTGGTGGCTCCAATTAATTTGACGGTGCAATCAAAGTTTTGTGAAATCCACCCTAGAATTTTAAAATTTTGTAGTCAATTTCCTTTATGGTATTTCTCATTAAATGTATTCTTTATTTTGCTATTTCTCTCAAAGTTACAGCCTGCCTAAAATTGCCCAAAATATTTTTTTTCCACAGGAATCAAAATCTCCAAAGCTTCGATTATGTACCAGAAAATAGAAAAATTTCAGAGATGTCACTTACTCCACCCTACTTTCAACCTATTCCTCCAATGTTTGGCAAAACTGACGGAACTGAAGAAGTTGATGGAATGGACAATCCAGGTAGAAAAATTTCAATTGATATTTAAAAAAAAAAGCTAGATGGATAATGCAAATTTTTGCAACGTCTACTTGCTATTTTAATATTTATGAATTTTCCTTTTTTCAGGATTTCAATACAATCCTTTGGACATCGATGAAAATGGTTCGAGTATTTGAAGGAAGATTACCAACGAAAGACTTCATTTTGTAGTTGTTTTATTAAAAAATAAGGAATGTACAACAACTGATGTTTAACCATAGATTCAACTCATCACAGCTTAAATTTTTCCATTTCTCCTTTATCTCGATCCATCTGCTTCTAACCATAAAACATAAACGTAATTTTTATAAAAAACTTAATCAACTTAACTAGTAACTTTCAAAATAAACATGAGAATCACTTTTAAATTTAACAAAATGTCATTTCTACGATAAACGAAACACTTAGGTGAGTCATGGAGAAACTAATTCACTGGCGGGAAGTATTGCGTTCACCAATCCTCCTCAGGTTCATCCTGAACAATGTCGAAATTTTGGGCGGTTCCAAAATCGTCCTGAAAAAGAAATTCCAGTAAGAACTTTCGATTCGAATCTCGAAGAAAATGGTAAAGGCTGGAACGAATGCTGTTCAAGAGCTTGATTGAGGTTCCAAAATCCAGATGGAACAGTTAAAAGTTATCCATTGACTCAACGTATCTAACCTCCAAATGTCAAAATTTGACACACCAAAAACCTCATTTCTCTGCACATATTTCTTCGATATATACAATTGAGGAAAAAATTTAAATATTTGATAGTGCAAAAGGAAATTATTGATATTTAACTGAACTCTCCCTTCGATTATTTAATTTCTAACTTACCGCTCTGATATCTCTTCCACCAAAGGATTGGCCACCAGATTCAAAGTTTCCTGAGACCAACCAGTCAGGAACTTGTTGACCAGCTTGCTTCATTATTCTGGAGAATTGTCCAGCTTGTGTAGCATCATGATCTGGGTCGAAAAAGCTTGTAGCTCTTCCTCTGTTACCTACAAAATGAAATGACATTCAATCTTCAACTTAAAAGTTTTATAAAAAACTATTTTCTTCTTAACCAATTTGGGACACAGTGTACAGGGTGGGCAAAGTTGGTGATACCCGAACTACAACTTTTTAACCCAACCAGGTGGATGAAAATGAATGGCACATAACGGTTGTCCTTTTTAGAGAAACTGATAATACCATCAACTGCATTCCTCTGTATTCTTTTGTTTTGGAGTTTAACGCCAACGTCGGCCGTAAAAGCCTAAAAAACCGGGTTAATTACAGACTGTTTCATGAACACTCGAAATTTGTCCCATTTCTTCGTGATAGAGGAATGAAAAAAATGAATGAATGAAAATTTTATGTGAATTGTTGTTTTTCAAATGGCACACCTGTATTTTATTTTCCTAATCGGTAGAGCTCTTTCTTCTGATTTCAAATATAAATACTTTATCGAATGTTATTTCTGGCAGTTTTCTAAAAATATAGATATTTTCTTCTGAATCTAAGGTAGCTGTGGAATGCCACATGAGAACGATGCGATTTTTTTTATATCAAACGAACCGTGAATCATGAAACACCAGATATTTATATTATTTATTAACTGAAAGTTAAATTAGGAATTCAAATGACCACCCATTTATTTCTAGACAGAGTCGATATCTTTTTTTTTGAGGATTTTCCTTACCATTTATGAAATATATTCTTCCTCTATTCTGAATTTAATATCTTCAATATTTTGCGGACAATTTATATTTCAAATATCCTCAGAAGAAAGTGTCCAATGATGTTAACTAGGGACTATCAGGAGGCCATAGAATAGAACATCGATATAATAAAATCACAGCATTATCGAGTGGCGTTCTACAGCTGCCTTAGATTAAGACAAAAGAACCTATAATTTTCAGAAACTGACGAAAAAAACCTCAATAAGTAAGTATATATTTTAGAAATCAGCTCTACCTATTAGGAGAATAAAATACAGGATGTGTCATTTGAAAAACAACACTTCACAGAGAATTTTCAAGTTAAAGATGCCTTTATCCATTTCTTAGTACTGAATTCTGAATGCCCATAAAAAATACACTGCGCAAAAAAAATTAACGCACATTATGAAAATCTCAAATTTATTCTACAACTGAAGGTGTTCTCACTGATAATTATTTTTATCAGAATTATGCATGCATAATGTTATCCACTTTCAACGTTTTTCTTCAATACAGATGTTTTTTCCCAGCATGAATAAAAAAGATGATATTATCAGATTTTGAATGTATTGGCTCCATTTTAAAATCAGTTGTTCTCGATCAATTCTAGTGATCAATAGTTTTTCTTTAGTTTGATTTTCTACAATCGATCGCTATGCAACGCGAAACACGCAATTTGACCCAAGAGGAATTTGCCCAAGCGGTAGTTTTGCGAGAAGAAGGGTGGACATGCACAAGAAGTGCAGAAAGGTTTGGAGTTTCCCATACAAGTGTCCAGAATGTTGCTGCGATTCAGGGAGACAGGTATGAATGTCCGAAGACCAGGACAGGGTAGACCACGGGTAACAACTGCCATTCAAGAAAGTTACTTGAGAGTTTCTTCGTTGAGACAACGGTTTGCAACCGCTCGCCTCCCTCAAAATCAGCTTGAGCAAACTCATGGGGTGCAAATTAGCACTCAGACAATAAGAAATCACTTCAGAAAATATGATTTAAGGCCTCGTGTCGCGGCAAGAGGCCCAGATCTTACTCCGGCCCATCGAATGGCGCGTTTGGATTTTGCGAGAGAGCATATCCATTGCGAAGATGGCGATTGGGAAAGAGTTCTCTTCACAGATGAGTCTAGAGTCTGCCTCTACCATTGTGATCGACGTTCCCTTGTATACAGACGTCCACATGAAAGATATGCTCAGTGCAATTTCCTGAATACTACTGGTTTCGGGGACTGCTCGCACAGACCTAGTGGTCGTTGATAATGGAGCTATGAATGCTGATAGGTATATAAGAAACATTCTTGAAGAGCATGTAGTGCCATTTGCCCCATACATGGGTGAAAATTTCATTTTTATGGACGATAATGCCAGACCCCATCGTGCGCGCATCGTTCAGGAGTACCTTGAAGAGGTTGAAGTCTCTCAAATGGAATGGTCAGCAAGAAGTCCAGATCTCAATCCGATTGAGCAGGTTTGGGATAACCTCAATAGAAGGCTGAGAAGTTCAGAAAATCATCCAGCTACTCTTAATGACTTAGGAATCCAACTCGGAGAAATCTGGGACGGATTAGATCAGAACATTTTAAGATCTCTCATTTTGAGTATGAACCGTCGTTGCCGAGCTGTAATTAACGCAAGGGGTGGAAATATCAAGTATTAAATCATTTATCAGCATTTCAGTATTTTGAAAATTGTTCATTTCTCTTCTTTCACATAAGATTCGGTGAAATCCTGAATTTTTCTTCCATTTAATGCGTCTTGTTTCGTTCAAAACCTTCCCGAGAGAACATAAAAAATAAGTTTTAAAGTCAATGTAGGGTTAACTTTTCCAATTTGAACGTTTTTGTAGGACCAATATTAACAGAGGTATCTATTGACTAAAATATAAACAATCACCTTGTACATTCACATTAATAATATTAGTATAGTCATAGATCATAAAAGCAAAACTATTGATAATTAAATTAGAATGAAACAAAAATCCACCCTTAAACGAATCTCGAAGTAAATAAAAAAAACCGTCATATTTGAATTTGTCGTTTCACAGCTGTGGGTGCATGAAGGCCAGTAAATTCAGGGGAAGGGGGAAGGTGCGTCTCGAAACGCTGTCTGGAACGGCCAAAATAGAAACGGTGTACAACCGGGGCGCCCCCCACCCGGTCACTGGAAAGCCCTTATTGTGATGATTATTATATGATGAAGAAGAAAAAAAAAATTTCAAATCGAACTCACCCACTCTTCCGGTCCTGCCGATCCTATGGACGTACTCGTCCACACTGTTGGGCAAGTCAAAGTTTATAACGTGCTGGACGCCCTCTATGTCCAAACCTCTAGCGGCCACCCCGGTGGCGACCAAAACCTGACATATCCCCTTCTTGAAGTCCCACAACGCGGTCTCCCTCTCCCTCTGCAACCTGTCGCCGTGTATGCTCGTGGTCTTGATGTCGTTCTCGCTGAGGAAGGCCGCCAAGAAGTCAGCGTTTCTCTTGGTCTCAACAAATACCAAAGTTCGCACGGAGGTGTCCTCTTTGAGCAGATCGAGGAGTTTTCCCCTTTTCTCGAACTTCGCCACTTGTATGAAGCTTTGTTCAACGTCCGTAGAAGCGCTGCCGACTATGCCCACCGCGATGAAAACGTAGTTGTGCAGGAATTTTCCGGCCAGGTGTTGGATCTCTTCGGGGAACGTCGCGGAAAACATGAGGGTCTGTCGGTCGCCCTGAAAAGTTTTTTCGTTTGATCAATTGAGAATTTCCACTTAGTCCGGTCAATGAGGGCGAGAATAGGGCATTACCTCCGAATTCTATCGTGATGGTTCGATTTTGATGAAATTTTGGGAATAAGCTCTACTTACCAACTTCAAAGTCTACTCTATGCCGATATATGGTATACAGGGTATACCAAGTTCAACGGCCTATTAGACGTTTCTAGAGAATTGGTATTTGAAATTTGGGATCATGATATTGTTCCGCATTATCTACCGAGCTAAAATATTCTTGAAGCCTGACCACTTTCAGTTACACAGAGAATGAAAAAAAAAATTAATAATTTTTTCTGTTCTGTTGTTTCCAATTGCGTCGAAATACATTTCAAAATATCGAAAACAAAAACTGAAGAAAAAGGGAGATAATATCTAATTATGTTTGTTATTTCTATTCTCGATATCTTAAGCACAAACCGTTTTTACCTTTCTGAAGTCGAAGACTGGAAATATTGTGCATTTCTAGAATTTTGAAAGTGCGTTCCAAATGTTGGATCAAAAATTGGGATCAAGATTGGCTCATAACTTTCGTTTTTCGAATCAGAACACTATTTTTTCATGTTTGCGTTGTTCTGCGAAGAAAAATGATAATTATGGTCCGACATGCTAATGCTCCTAAAATGAATAATTCTTGAGTTATTTAGGATTTTCTGCTTTCAAGTCGTACGTAGCGTCGAATTCATAAAATCTGTTTAATATCAACAATGACCTCGGTCATGGAAGATAAATTATTCCAATAAATCACTAGTGATACACGTATTTTCTGAATTCATTCATCATTGTCGGTCGATATGAAACAGATTTCATGAATTTGACGTTAGATACGACATAAAATCAGAAAATCCAGAATAACTTAAAAATTATTCATTTTAGCAGCATTAACATGGTGGAACATAATCATCATTTTCCTTGATCCAACGCAAAAAAAATAGGATTCTAATGCGTTAAATAAGTTCTGAGCAAATCTTGCTCCTAATTTTTGACCCAACATTTGGAAAACCCTGTGATGAATTTTTCAAAATTCTAGAAATGTACAATATTTGCACTATCTTCGACCTCAAAAATGTGAAAACGGTTTGTGCTTAAGATATTTAGAATATCAACAACAAACATGATACCGAAATTTCCTTTTTTTCTTCAGTTTTTTCTCGATATTTTGGAAAGTATTTTGATGAATGCAACGATTCGAGTACGAAAATTCTCAGAATTGCATATTCTATCATAATCGAAAACAAAAAATAAAAAATTTTTTTTCACTCCCTGTATAACTGAAAGTGGTCAGGCTCCAACAATATTTTAGCTTGGTAGATAAAGTCAAACAATAACATAATCCCAATTTTCAGATTTCAAATAGGTCCAGTTCTCCAGAAACGCCTAATAGGCCGTCGCACTTGGTACACCCTGTATATTTTCAGAAGTGAAAACTACCCCTTATAGCCAAAATTGGATCAAACTTGTTGTAACGTAAATAAAAGTTGTTTTTGGGCTTTAATAGCGTTTTAAGAAGTTGAATAAAGGTGTTCATATACCTTAAGCTCGTATAAACCAACCCCTTTCAGCATAAAATGTGTAAAAATGGGGCTTCATCAATTTTATAACAGATTTTGGGTCGACGATATTTTTCGTTGTTTTTATTTTTCAACCCCTAAAAGCAACCCCTCTCTGTACAAAATAAAAATTTCATTTAAGCACTTCATTTATTCATCACTTTATTTACGTGAAATTGGTACTTGTTTTAGCCAATATTTTAATTTAATTATGAGACATTGTCGATCGTTTCTGCATAATCTTTGCCAAAAATTTGCCCACTGTTTTGGCAGTTAACACCTGCACATTCCCCACAGGCAGAGTTACAAAAAAGACCCGAATTTTCTGAAGGTGCATGGTGCAATGCATCGTTTCTTACAGTTGCAAAAAATCAATTTTAGCAATTTTTTTGGTGCAAGTGATTTTCGATTTGTCGGCTGCAAATATCCAATTGTATTATTTCATTGAATTGAGGTTAGATCGCATTGACATCTGCGCCGAAATTCGTATTTGCTCCAAAATTGAAAAAAAAAAAAAAAGTACGGTTTTTTTACAATAACTCCCTTCATTTTAAAGATACCGTATCCATTCAAAAACCGTTTTGAAGGAAACTACATATTGATCACATCAATTCAAAATCTTTAATTTTTGAAAAGGTAAAGGATTTAAGGGCGCAATAAAGACCATACTCGCGTTATGAACCTAACCTAAAGTAGTGATATATCTCTGTCAATTTTCATGGTACAGAAATAAAAAAATAAAATTTTTGTTGAAAAAAACCCTACGTTTCTGTACTGAATCATTTTTTTTGTATTTCTTATAATTTTCAACTTTCAAGAAAATTTAAGAATGCGCTTTCTGCTTTGATATTTTTTTTTTACAAACTATACATTCGAACCAGTCAAACTTCTTGAGCATATGAACAACCATCATATAGAATGTTTAGTCGATGGAAATTGATCCATTTCAATTCTGATAGATGTGGGGTTAGTTTTACTACCTATTTCCTCATAAAAAATATGAGTCGTCAATCTTTTTCGCATTGTATTTCGCTAAGTTTATATGCAATCGACTTTTAACACCGCTCATTTTGAAGCTCTTTTGAAGCACTACAAAAGATATGTCTAGCATTATTCCCGTAACATCAATAGTTTTTCCGTAATTTCAAGTTGAATGTATCGATTCAAGCATTCACGAAAAAAAAATGTTGCCTTTCACTCACGATATCTTGCCTTGTGTTCCACCTAGAATAATTCTAAGAAACTATAAGATACAAATATCTTCTTTACGCTTTATTTCGTTTAATGCATTGTTTTTGTGTTATTCGTAAATAACCGTCCCAAAGTGTAATTTTTCAATGAAAATGTCATGTTTTCAATCACGAATAACTAAAAAAGGATTGAGTTTTCGAAAAAACTTTAAGCAACATTTTTTGCCTAGAATTAAGTCCTCCCGGGGTTATTTGACCAAAAAAATGTGCCCCCTAACATAAAAGCATGCTTTGGAACAGGATAGACTTTGTTTCTTGAGCTATGTATTACCTACTGTACATCTGGTGATTGACAGGATGGCCCATGAAGCCATCCTCAGAATATCTAAGGAAGGCGCAGGTACTGAGAGAAATAGGCGTCAGAGAGTCTGGTGCTCTCTGAGCAACTGCATCTCATCTGCGAACCTTCCTAGTGATGTGATGGTCAAGAAAGTAAGTACTGAGAATCAACTTCAGTACGATGCTATGCAAAAAAGAGGAATGAGAGCGGGAATACACCGACCAAAATTTCAAAGAAAACTCTGTTAAATGGTAAACAGATGGTTCTAAAACCAACACGGGAGCTGGCGCTGGGGTTCACGGGGCCAAAGCCAAGTGTGCACAATCGTTCGACTCCTGTGTGAGTGTTCTGCAAGCAGAAATATTAGCAATCGAAACATGTCTAGATATTAATCTAGAGAGAAACTATCAGAATTGCAACATAGCTATTCACTCAGATAGTCAAGCTGCTATTAAAGCACTGAACTCCTATGTCATCGAATCAAAGTTGACATGGGAATTCCGGAACAAACTCAATGAGGTAGGTAAAAAAAATAAGGTCTCTTTGATCTGGGTTCCTGGTCATTCGGGCATCACAGGTAACGAAGAGGCCAATAAACTTGTCAGAGAGGGTGGTATAGAAAAGTGTACATATAAGGAGTTTCTGGAGAAGGAGAAAACTTAAAGAGAAACACTCTGGCAGAATCTCCCAGGGTTGGATCACTCCAAAAAGTTTCTTCGGAATTTTGAAACTGCAAGATCCAAAAGATATTTGGATCTCAGTAAGAACCAACTACACCTCCTCACTGGCTTTCTTACAGGGCATTGTCGCCTCAGAAAGCACTTGCTGAGAATGGGCTTATCGGACACTGACGAGTGTAGATTCTGTGGGGAGGAGGAAGAAACTCCTATTTACCTAGTCACAGAATGCTTTGGCATTGTAAGCCAAAGGAAACAATGCTTTGGTCAAGAGACCTGTAGGAGTGAGGAATTAGCCTCACTGAAGCCTTCCGAGATATTGGATTTCATAAGATCTCTGGGACTGGAAGGCGAGTTGTAAAGCTTTGTCAGTGGGCACAATAGACCATCAGGTCGCAGTGGACTGTAAACCCTTTTAAACTATTAACTACCTACTGTAAAAATTTCATTACTGATGCATTATGACAGAATTCATAACAAATATCCTCATTGACTGGACTAACCGTGGAAAGGTGAAAACTTACTTCGAAAGTCTTTACCACAGCAGCCAAAAGAAAATGTCAAGTTAAAGTAGGTTAAATCTAAATAAGAGTAAACTTACCGTCGCCATCATTGACGCGTTTCCCAACATCTTTTCAACGGTTGGCAAGAAACCCATGTCCAACATCCTGTCTGCCTCGTCCAAGACGAAAAATTTTACGTTATCGAAGGCGATACATCCTCTGTCTACGAAATCATTCAACCTTCCGGGCGTAGCGACCAATATATGGCAACCCCTCAGCACCATGTTTCTCTGATGGTTTGTCGAGGTTCCACCGTAGGCTTTGACCACTTTAACGATAGAGTTGAAGCTGAATTTGTGCGCTTGCTCGTAAATTTGTATGGCTAATTCTCTGGTGGGCGATACTATTATGACGTTAGGTTTAGCTCGGTTTTCTTCAACTGTCGGTGCTTCTTGTGCGGCCATCAAACAATGGATGATAGGCAAGAGGAAGGCAGCCTGAAAAAAAATTTGTCCGTTTAAGACAGATCATTGAAATGATCGATTCATCTCTTTCCATCGTAAGTAGTAAATTTTGTTAATATTTCAAAAAATCTTCAAATCAACTAACGACTTGTTCTTATACAGGATGTTTCATTGGTAAATGAACATACGGTAACCTGAGCTAGAGATACCCTAGGCGAGTCCAAAAAACCTATACAAAATAACTACCGATGGTGTCGCTCCATTCGCCGATCAGCTGTTTACCGAAACGAGTATTGTTTCGTGTTTACATTAGATTTCTATTTGTATTTATGGGATTTTTTAGTTAAAACGTTTATTGGCTATCAATAATCGAAGTTGTTTCCTTGATTGTGGATCCTGTGGATTATATTGTAAGTGCAAGTATAGGTAAAGGTAATAATGTGCTTTTTGTTATATTTTATGTAAAATATTGAGGTAAGCACTATTCAATTTTGAATGCTTTTCAGCTCATCTGGCAAGATGTTTACCAGAGATTCCTCTAATTATAGGAAATTTTCCAATATTTCCATGCTCACAGATGCTGGGTAGAGGGTGAGCAAGTATTGCAATGCAATCATTTGATTCTATGTGGGAAAAAAATATTTCAAAACATTGGAATTCTACAAGGACAACCCATCATATTGAGGAAATTATGTCTTATAAAAATGATGGTGTGAAAGTTGACAAGATTATCTACAGATACTAAGCAAGATTGTCTGGAATTTGCAAGCATATTTTAGCCCTGCTACTCTACAAGGTTGTACGTACTACAAAATATTTTGACAATTCTACTGATTGTGAAGGTAAAATTGTAATGTAAATGAACATCAGCATGAACAATATATTCATTTAATAGAAGCTACTAATTTTTTTCTTTTTAGGAAGGGAAAAAAAATCTATGAATAGAAAATGGGTGATAAATTTTGAATAAAAATGGACACTCTTCAGAGAACCGTATGTATGCAAACATGATGTGATCCTCGATTAATCATGTTGAAGAATTCATTATGCTAGATTTTAATGTATTATTCATTTATTGCATCCCAATTGTGTCTTAGGCTGCAGTTATAATAAAATAAACTAATTCAACTCGTCTATCGATTGAATGCACCTTTTCCGTTGCTAAATGAACCTCAATATTATCAAGCTATTTTTAATATTAATATTAAATTGATACATATATGTATGATATATTGTTTAAAATTGCCAATTCTCGGAATTTATTTGAAATTCCACATGTAGATTTGATCACTGCTGAACATAAGTTCAATTTTGCAACCATCGAGAGAATCACTTAAACTCACAAGGTCCCTAGTTTTATTGCACATTATCATATGGATTGAATTCAGCACTTTCAACTAGGCTTCTTGAATTGTTGAAACTTCTATATATTCAAAAATATCAAGTAGACTCAAAGTAATTCATTTTGATAAGAATGAAAATTATTGTACAAGAACAATCTGAACAAAAATTTAAAATGACTTGACTTGAACTGCTTTTTTTGGTAAGTTTAGTGAAGGTACAGCTTTCTTCTCCAGTAACAGAAATGTTTTCATAGTGAGAGTTTCTGAAATAATTCAAAACATATGAAGCATTGTTTTCAATTGACATCAGTTTCCACTCTCGCTTGTTTTCATTTCACAATCTTCTGGTCGGAAATGCTGTAAGCATACTCTAATATGTTCAGATACAGGTTTTTCCATTATCAAAACATGCTCTCAGGATTTACGTCTATTAATTTCCTCTACGATTTCTAGTTTATTGGTAAAGTAAACATTTTGATTTTCACCACGAAAATGGGCTCCAGGATTCCAAATTTTTTAGAATTACATCCATAAACACGACAATTAGTGTTTTTCACGGATTTTTCCTTAGGCATATCTTTTTATCGCAATAAAAACGTAAAAATAAACAAATAAACCCAGCTTTCACGTACTAACTGTCAAAACGATAATCGTTTCGGGCTTAGTTCCAGCTAACGCCGTATTTGAAAAATATGGGACTTCTTCCAAACTGAGATTCAACACCCTGTATATTTGAATTTTGGGATTTGATTAAGATATTTGGAAAGAGCAGAAAATTTTCTTTGAGGTTCGGTAGATTTCATTGTCCCGCACGTGATTTTGCCTAAAAAAAGCTTGAGGGAAAGATTCAATTGAATATGAGTAATGAAAGATAAATACCAGCAGCACAATAAAAAAAAAGTAGAAAATCAAGAAGCGCTGGGCCAACTGCACACACTATTGCTAAGTATGATGATTTCCCTGCAATCTACTAATTTTCCCTATTTTCTTCATATGAGGAAAAACCTGTTGCTTTTTTCTGAGAATCTGACCAGCAGAAGTGCTGAAGTGTTTTTTAAAATTTTTCTAAATTTTGGGCGAATTTGCGTGATATTCGTGAAAATTACAAAGGCACAACTTTTCCTACTTGTAGTACAATTTTTTTTGAAATATTTTCTTTGGGAAAAAAAAATAGCTGGGCTGACTTTCATTCATTTTCGTTATTTGCCATAAAATCTGAAAAATTTTCGTGGAAATATTTATTTCCATTCACATGTGAGAAGAAAATCGTGCTGGGCTATCTTAATTTTTCAATTTCGATTTTTCGGGAAATTGAACAGATTCAAACGGCGCAACTCAGTACATATGTAGCACCATTTTCTTTCAGTAATTGAAATCTAATTTATCGAAAAGTGCTGGGAATTAAGAAGACATCGCTTCCAACACAAAACAATCACATAAAAATCGATAGATATAGCCTGCAAAGCAATTCAAATACCGCAAGAAACATTTCTCTATTTCAGGATCGTAATGAGTTCATAACAGTATTAAAAGTAGTGCTGTAATGAAACTCATTACAGCATTGTTTTCAGATATCTTTTTCGTTTTGTGGTTGTCAGTACTGACCTCAGATCCTCTCAATTTTCAAATCAAATCAATTCAAATTCCAAGATACAATACAAAAGTCACTAGGTTGTATAATGTGAATTTTTCATTGAATTCCAATATTATTTCAAAAAACTCAACTGAAATAGAGAAAATATCGTCTAATACTTGTTGCAGAACGCAATTCAAACACTAATGCACATGCATTCGTGTTGGAATAGAGGCCCATTCTACAACTTGTTTCGAAATATACAATTATTGTAGAATCATATTTCTTGCTTGATAAATTCTGTCAATAAAAAATAACTGTCTCGTCCTCAGATAGATTCCATGACAATATGTCTTGTTTGAATGTTTTTTACCATACCTACCCAAAAAAATTTATATCATGCTGATGCTTGGAAATCCATTTATAAGGAATTTATGGCTGTGATATGATTATAATGAACACATCACACCACAAGTTCCTTGAAATAGATCCCTATATTGTTGGTAACGCTGACACATTCATCACCTATTCGACACATAAAAATTAAAAAGACCAAGCATCATAATATTGAAAAATAAAAATAATAATAATAGGATCATTTTCAGTGATTGTTCCTTTGAATGTTTTTCATCTATGATGTATTCATATAAATCATTTATTGATTGGCCCTAAAATATACTTGTATAGAAACTTTTTTTTTAGTTCAACATCAGAATCATCTGTGTGTACTCCTTAATTGATAAATAAAAAAAATAAATAAAAATCATCCCTTTTTTCGAAAAAAAAAACATGGAACTTATTCTATTTGTCTTTTATCTATTTAAAAGCAAGTTTTATACCTTTTTGAATAGCTAAAGAGACGTTAAAGCTTCTCATATCACCTGCCAAATAAGTTCCATAATTTTTTTTTCAAAAAAAAGCGCTTCAAAGTTAAATACACTTAGTGAAAATTCTTCAATTATACACGTTGTCAAGCGATCCTAAGTTATTATCAATGAGAAATAGTCTGAAAAATGTCCTTCAATTCAGTACGACTTCCCTTGTAACCCTGTATAAATTTAAATCAACCCTTGAGTTCAACTTTATAGGTGATATTCAAGTTATTTTCATGTTACTACGATATTGCAAAAAAGAATAATTTTATCTGATAGAGAGAGTGATAAAGATAAGTAATGAAAAAAGTTTATCGATTAGTTGAGCTTAAAATTGAAATTCCACCTACCGTTTTACCAGAACCTGTCTGGGCGCATCCCATGAGATCCCTTCCATTCAAAATCGTCGGTATCGAGTATTTCTGGATAGGGGTCGGATCCGTATAACCGGACCTCTTTATATTTTCTATGAGGTGAGGTCTCAATCCCGAAGTTTCGAAAGATTTTATGGGAGCCGGAACGTTCTCTCCGCTAACATTAACCTCTATGCCCTGCATTTTGACGAAATTGATTCCTGTAGTTATTCCCGTTGTGAAGAGGTCCTCTTCTGTTGTTCTGTCAACTGGTATGTAATACTCTTTCTTAGGTTCTTCGGCGCCGTCATCTATAACAGTTTTTGTTATAAAATCGGTGTATAAGCGAAAATTAAAAAAATTTATGCAAAAGAAAATGTTCGAATTTTAAAAATGAAAAGGAGGTAAAAATTAATTTATTTTCGATTATATCTTTATGAAAAGATGTACTGCATATTTGAATTCATACATCACCTAAGAAACAACTGGGCCGATAATGTTTAAATATACTAACTGACAAAGAAACTGCAACACGCAGACGGAGCTTAAATTTTTTTTTTCGTAAAACATAGATAGTATAGCAAGGAGTAAATTATTAAAATTTGAAGAAAAAAAGAAGGGTTTAAATATTTTTTTATCTATACACTCCCCAATACGCTTGGCATCGATGCAAGAAGGTGGGGATTGCAAAATTTCTCCGTCGGTCAAAAATCTTAAAATATAAAATGAAGTCGGCCATTTTGTTGGTTACAGCATTTATAACTCAAGATTGGATGAACTGTTAGTTATGATTTTTTTTTTTTGATTCTTCTACGACGGGGTTAACATAAAATACATTAAAATTTTTATGAAATGGAAAAAAAGTAGGAAATGATTTTCCTTCTTGCGAATAATGCCAGTAGGTGTCGCTACGGTTGGTAGCTTTCTCGTGAGAGATTTATATTTGATATTAATTCGGTGAACTACATTTTCTACTAATATTAACGCATCTGAGTCCATGTGTTATTACACCTATCTTTCTTCCGAATACAACGGAAAACTTTATGACGAAATGTTTTGAACCATCCGATGGCAATGTCAACAATTACTGTGCATTTTGAGTTGCCTAAACGGATGTATTGGGGGCGCATTGATTCTATTGTCTGGCGACTTCTGACAAACATTACCGGTCATTCCAAAATCGACGGCTGCCGATGAAATAAACGCTTGCCTAAAATCATCAACTTCAAATTTGGTTAGGTAATAAAGCTCTCAATTCAGTTGATTGCGGTTGGAATAATACGAATAGATATTTGCAGCCCACAAAAATGCAAAAAACATATGCACCACAAAAAATGATTTTTCATAACTGCAAAAAAGGATGAAATGCGCCATGCACCTGCAGAAAACTGAGTCTTTTTTGTAACGCTACAAGTGGGGAATGTGCAGGTGTGAACTGTCAAAACAGTTCTCGAATATTTGCCAAAGATGAAGAAATAATTTACAGTGGCGATAGCCACTCAGAATCAGATTAATTTTTTAACACAAAAAGTATCAATTTCACGTGAATAAAGTGATAATAAATGGAATGTTTGAATGATATTTTCATTTTGTTATTTTGAACGAAGAGGGGTTACTTTTAGGGGTTGAAAAATAAAAATAACTAAAACTAACATTGATTCAAAATACTGTTATGAAATTGATTCAAATTAATTAATTATATTAATAAAGACCCATTTTTACACATTTTATGCTGAAAGGAGGTGGTTTATACGATCTTGAAGTATATGAAGACATATACAGGACAATTTTATGTTATTAAATTTGCTTTTTTATTTATCAATTGAGGCAGTACGAAGTCTGCAGGGTCAGCTAGTAATGAAATAAAGAAATTCTAACACAAGAAGTATTTCATTCTTCAAAACATGATTTATGAATTTAGTATAACCAAATTGAATGGAACTATTGCAGTATCTCACCTAAATATTATAACTCGGTTCAGAAATGCAATTATTCGTGAGATTTCTGAATTTTTCATTAGGTTGCCCATGACAATTAAGCATTAAAATGCGAAATCAAGGGGTCATTAATGGAAGATTTTGATAAACTTGACTATTTACGTGTATTGAAAGTATGAGGAAAGTTTCTGTTGTATTCACCAACTCCGGTGAGGAGAGTCTTGAATTTCACATACATTTGAAAAGAAACATGAATAATGCTGAAGAAAACAAAATCTTCCACAGATCCTTTACTTTTTCCAATACAATTTTATTAGAATTTTTCAATTTTTTCAAGAATTTCTATGATTTCGCTTCTGATATTATTTTAATTCAAGCAGAACATAACTTCGAATTTCAATTCGAACATTTTTTTCCTATTCTTTCTTTGATGTTCCTATGTGTAGGTTCAAATGTGTGTTATCAAAAAGGTGAATTCTCAAATGATGAGGTCAGTTAATATAGGCAAAAACTACGACTTGGAGGGATAAACACGTACAAGTTTTAGCGCGGTGCTACAAATACATTTGTTTCACTCGCGTCTCGCGTTAGAAAGGAGGTTTCGAGTCTACCAATGGCGTAGCGCTGTTCGCGCAAGGTGCCAAATGCGGGTACGGAATGTCTAAATGCCTCCCGTAGACTAATCATTCAACCTCTTTTCAAATTCACCTAGCTGGCGACAGTGTTCCCAACCCCGATTTAGGGAATTTTGGTACTCAAAAGGGAAAAGGGAATTTTATCATGAAATCGCCCAAATGAGGGAAATTTATGAATTTTTTATTTTCATTATCATTGATGGCAAGATTAATATATTTCTTGTCTTATAGCGCTGGCTGAAATTATCTAGTTGAAAGAGGATCTCTTTGCAAAATTCCCAATGAATACAATAATGCAAGAATGTGACCAACAGGATTCCAACAGATGTTTTATGGCTACCCACCCAAACAAATAACAAAAGCATTGCTCTAGTATATGTCAGTATACGGAAAGGGCCATAAAAATTACAACCTTTGAGAACTCGTTAGTGGGAATCTGGGAATTCCAGTCCATTTGGAATTGTGGATTATTTATTGATATTTATGTAATAAATTTCGTTTTTCTAGTACGTGAAAGGGAATTTTGAAAGGACGAAGCGCGTTTCCTTTTTTCAGGTCTTTTCAACAAAATCTGCTCCATGATAATACATATAAGGGAATTTTTCATGAAATAGGGAAATTTCAAACATCATCAAATTTTGATCAATGATTACTCCTTGCTATACTATGTTTTACAAAAGAAAAAGTTGAAATTCAAATATCTCCTTCTGGTTGTTGCAGTTTCTTTGTCAGTAAGTATATTTTTTTTCTACTGGATGTAGGCTGCTCCTGAATATGCTACATTACATCAAGATGAATATCTATTTCAGATTCGAAATTTTACACCAACGTTTTGCAGCTAGGCTTATAGTGCAGTGGAGTAAGTGATTTTATTTAGTTAAAAAAAATAATAACAAAGCACACCCAGGGTAGCAGGGTACGCCTTTAAATTGTTACGAAAATTTGAAGCAATATGTTAAATGCAAGGTTAGGCCCAGTTGAGTTGTGTTGGGTCAGAAAAACAAGGTTAAATTAGGTTAAACTACCAGTCAGGTTCTGATGAAAAATAATGGTTACTTACTATTCTCTGTTGGTGTATATTCATCATTGTTTGATCTACCTCCTCCTCGACCACCACCTCGTCCACCTATAAAAAAAAATTTTCACATAAGAAACTAGAAAGTGACAACTACAAGAATCAGTAAAGATTAAAATGCGATTTAAATTACCTCTGCCACGCCCCCTATTATAACCTCCGTCTCCATCT
Source organism: Hippodamia convergens (assembly GCA_038502775.1). Classification (NCBI taxonomy): domain Eukaryota; kingdom Metazoa; phylum Arthropoda; class Insecta; order Coleoptera; family Coccinellidae; genus Hippodamia; species Hippodamia convergens. The sequence goes on along the minus strand of CM076607.1, from coordinate 89,698,000 downwards.
TCTCCATTGTCATTGCCGTTTTCTTGATAACGGCCATTTGAGTGTCCTCCTTCAATAAATATCGATATCATTAGTATGAATGTTAAAACAAGTGTGATCTTTTTCATTAGTCTTGATCATTGGTGTTAACATATCATAAAACGACTTCTTCGTATCTGCCAAAATTTTGTTTGAAAGTACTGTACTTCATATAATAATAATAATAATGTTTATTTTCTATAAACCAATCGAATTACAATCTTTACAGTTACAATTACAATTTTTCACGAAAAGGTGTTCTTTTACATATTTTTCTTCTACATGTAACAGAAAAGTTACAGAAGAGTTAAACTCACTAAGGCAGTGCCAGAGTGTGAGTATATGTTCTATTCAAACAATTTTGGCAGAATTATTTCATATCAACTCAGTGTATGAACATAAATAAAGTAGTTGATCTGGAAAACAAGGACAAACATTCTTCATAATCTAGTTATACCGATCTATTAACTTGTGAATTGTAGCTCTACTATGTTTCAACCCCTTCATAATTGCGGTCATCTTCAGGCATAAATGTTAAAATAAAAATTTTCATAGTTTCATCCGTATGATAATCATAGAGATTTATAATTGAGAGTTCAATAGTTTAGATTAATATGAAATTCCTGCTCACTACAAGAGCTCATCAGAACGTCCTTTAACTTCAATTGGGAAAAGGAAGTGTTCACGTGAAACATTACGAGAAATGATGAATTATTCAGAGCAATTTTCTATGAGATGTCATAATATGTAGTTCTTCATCGCAATCTCCAATTCAACAATGTGAATTTGGTTCACTCAGAACAAGTCAAAAACCCACCCTGTATATGTATAGGTGTCCCAGAAGTCAACGTCAATATACTTTGAAAAATACACGACTTAGATTGTTTCAAATATTTATCTCATGACTAATATCAGCCTGTTACCCGATTCCGACTTGACGTCGACTTCTGGGACAGCTTGTATAAAGCATCGCTATCGGCGGACATCAGCAACAATATTGACTAATGCCAATATGAAATAAATAATTAAAACCTTTTTAATATCCGATTATCAACCTTGTTGGAAGCTTTATACTTAAAGCATTTTCATTGGCAGTATTGGTAAGATTTATTTTGCAGAAGGATTTTTGTCCCAATAAAGCTCTACACGATGAATAAATTGATTTTTCCGTAACAAAGTCACTATTTACAATTATCAAATTTCCTTAAAAACTAAAAAGCATAAGAAAATCATTGATTAATTTAAAAATTGGCTATGAAACTAGATAGTGATTCACACAAGTAATATTTGCCTAACCTTAAGGTATGGTTTTATTCTTTCCGTTTTCTAAAAGACGAGAACAAGTAAAAATGTAAATAGTGATAATGTAACAAATAACACCTTTCTGGAATTTGTGGGAGAAAAAATAGAAAACAGATGTGGGATCCGAGATTTCATTAAGAATTAGTTAATTTATAGTACCTAGTTTTAAATTTTTGCCTACGGCACTGGACTCAAGTGCACCATTCAGAGTGTTTATCCGTTCGAGGCACTTGACGCTAGAAGCTAGATTTCTTGAGTGTTAGCAGGTGTTGATTCGAAAAAGTCGAGAATCATGGGAATGCAATAACTTGAGGGTTCCTAGGTCTAGCGGGGAAAAGAGATCAAGGGGTACTTCGAGAAAAATGGATAGTCGATCAGGGAACGGGAAGAGAGTCGGTCAGAACGTTGACAATTAATTAGACGCGGTTCAGAAGAACCGATTAGACGGAATTTTCGACTATGTGATTAGACGGGAACTTCTAACGTAGTTTCTGGAATATCAGAGAATTGAAGGTGCCGCACTTCAAACAAAAACAGATGGTACCGTTTGTCGTAGAGATACCGACAAGCTTGATTAAGCGGCGCATAAAACTCCTGAAAATAGGGGTAGGCACACATGCCGACGCGCAACAATATTTATTTATTTATTATTTTATGACCTGAATGCGGCATCTTTGAACATGCCGACACCCGAAAAGAATATTTTTAACTTAATCGCGGCACGCTTGACCATAGCCATATTTATATTTATATATTTTTTTTACCACAAATTGATCTTGTGATTATTTTAGGCTTAGTACGCTTCTAGTGCGAAGCTTATACCTGAAAACCGAATGGTAATCTTACGAATTATTACGCCTGGCGATCATAATATTTTCATCTTTTGTTTATTTTTTGGCGCCCGTGGCAAGTGCCACCTTTGCCACGCCCTAGATACAGCCCTATCTGGGCCACCCTGTATAAGGCGGACATCGGGAACAGTATTGATTAATGCCAATATGAAATAATTATATGAAACACTTCTTAATATCCAATTATCAACCTTGTTGGAAGCTTTACATACATTATTATTAAAGCATTTTTATTGACAGTATTGGTAAGATTTATTGGGCAGAAGAATTTTTGTCCCCTACACGATGAATAAATTGATAAATATCGGATATTGCTTCATTAATATGGACTTATTGGACGGGAATCACAAAATTCCATGAAAAACGTGAGAATTTTTCGCAAAAATGTCATTATTCACAATTATCAAGCAAATTTCCTGAAAAAACTAAAAGGCATAAAAAAATTATTGATTCATTCAAAAATTGGCTATGAAACTAGATAGTGATTTACACAAATAATCTTTGCCTTACTTTAAAATAATTAGATTCTTCGTTATTTGTATACAAAATCAAAAATGTTTGCAAATAGCTTCTCTATCCAAACTCCCTAAAGTAATACCGATTGCAAAATGTTGGAGCCACATGGTTGTATTTTTTCCGTTTTCTAAAAGACGAGAACGAAGCACTAGTAACAATGTAAATAGTGATAATATAATAAATAACCTTTCTGGAATTTGTGGGAGAAAAAATAGAGAACAGATGTCCATCTTTAAGGCTACACTTTGATATTTTATTATTTCAATAAAATAGGCTCAATATATTCAGGTATTCAAGCGCAAGTTGGTTATTCTTGGTTATTCCTAAAGGTTGAAGGGCTATAAACAAGGACGAGACCAACAATAAGTGCGATCATTACTGGTTATTCTGTTGAAATCGGTTCGAGTTTATTTTCTTCAGTCTTCCAGATGTTAGCAATCTTTTCTTGTTTAACCTAGAAATTCCCGTGATATGGCGGCCACATCATTGTACCTTTGGGTCTTCATTGCAGGCAATAATGCCGGGATACCCACTTGGACAAAACCAAATTTTTTTTTTCGCAAAAACCGGAATGAGCCTGAGGAGTACAATGCACTTTTACCTAGTTGAATAGGCCCAGAGTAATTATATACAAATCCTCTAGAATTAAGGGAACTTTGTACCTGTAATTCTCCATTCAACACTAGCGTTTTCCCAAAGTAATTGTCAACCTGGACTAAATTTTTTTCTTATAAAATTGTGTTTTCACAAAAGAGGTTTAGTGGGTTCAAGAAAATTTTCTCCATAATAGTTTTTCGACAGTTGTTCATCATATTTTGAAAGAATTCTCATTGGAGGACTTCGCCAATTGAATTTTCTTCAGATTAGAAAGGTTTTTATGAGGATATGTGCATAAATGACGTTCAAATTGAAGAAATCTTGAAAATAGTTCAGAAATTGTATTTCACTTTATGTTGACATTCTTGAATAATAGTTATTTATCTATCCATTATTATAATGGCATTATATCCGCCACTGGGAGAAATTAGTATTTTTACGTTCAACAAAACAATGCCAAAAACCTAATTATAAATGTAGAGGGATTTTAAAAATGTTCACCATACGTTCTGAAGTGAAACTTGGATCATTGAAAAATTGAGTTTGAATCGATTTCTGAAGTAGGCATCTGCCGAATGCAATTTTGTAGATTTTCCGAACGGCTCTCAAAACAAATTTAAAAATTAACAAGCTCGCAAAAAATCAATTTTCAATACAAACCAAACACGAGAGTGATAATCAAATAAACTGAAGAAAATTGTGATGTGATTTAAAATTATTTTAGGAGGATTCTGCATTTGCCATTGAAAAATACAGGATTCTAACGAACGATTAGCGCTCTTTTCTGATGTAGAAGTTTCACATAGAATTCGAAAGTGTTGGAATATCCAACAGCTCCACAAATTAGACTTCGTGAGATATAAACAAAAATCACTCCACTTAGAATTATGACCTGTTGAAATTTTGATAAGAACCAATAGACCCATTTATGCGGGTTAGGAAATATAACATATGGCCTCTTTGTGGGGTAGACAGTTTTTAGGCTGACTTTTATATTTTCCATCAGGATATATTCGAATAACGTAATATTAAGTTAAGTCTTTTCGGCTATGGTTCTTCCTCGTGCATTCAATAAAGAGTGAAATTAAAAGTTTATTTCACAATTTGTATTATCAGTTATCAATCCTGAATCTTCCACCCTCATATTTCCAATAGAAAGTTTTTATTTTGATAGCTCGAAATTGTATTACGAGTTTTATCGAATTTAGCTCTGTTGAAAATTTATACCGATTTCTACAAAATTATGTTTTTCTGTCGAGAACGTGAATTCTCAGAACTTTATCTTTCATTCGAATCTTTACATGCGATAAAATAACAAAAAATAGGCATATTTGGTCGATCATCTAGAGCGATATACAAGATATTGAAGATAAGATGCAATGAATTAATTGCAAATTAAAGAGCATAATCCGAAAAATCTTGTCACCCAAATTGAATCTCAACGAAAAAAGCTTTCCGATTATAAGGAAAAAAAGTACAGGATGGTCAGATTTCGATGATTTTATACTACAGCTGCTAAATTAAAAGAGATAGAAAAAAGTAATATACATGTCATGTTATTTTTTCGGGATACATAAATTGCTGAACACCGCAAATCCTAATCTAGTTTTTATGCTACAGGGTGATTTCGGAATTTGGCCAATTATTATGCTATAAAACTTCTACGGCATAGCAACTATTCTCTCGAAATTAAATCATCTTTGGGGCAGTTTTTTCAGAATTGTTTACTGGTGCTTTCGAAATTTTCATGCCGCTTCAAATTTGAGAACAATAAAAAAAAATTTCTAATGGAAATCATAGACCTTTCTTATACAATTTCAAAAATATATAAATATGTACTTCAATTTTTCAATAGCCCTGAAATTTGAAGCAGCACTGAAATTTCGATAGCATCGGTAGAAAGTACTAGAAAAACTGTCCTAAAATGTTTGTATTTCGAGAGCGCAGTAACAATACTGCGAAAGTTATAGCGAATTATGACCTCCAAAATTACCCTGAAGAACGAAAACTAGAAACAGTAGAGGTATTCGGCAATTTATGTTTCTCGAAAAACGAGAACATGATATGTATATTACCTTTTTTCTATCTAATTTAATTTAGGAGATGTAGTAGCTACTAAATCATCGCAATCGGACCACCCTATACAATGATAATGCTTAGAAAGGTGTGATGACTTAAACATTTCGAATTATTCCTAAAATGTACTTTCAGATAATTTTTGTGAAATGTCAAATAACATGAAAATAAAGAGTTGCATACTACGGTCCCAATATTAGATAAATTTGACGAATATTTAACATGATTCTGATACTGGCAAATCATGAATCTTATGAGCAAAAGCATAAATCCTATACAGATCACCCACTAAACCTATGCAGTTTGAAATTTAAAACAATATTCATTTTCTGATCTCACTTCAGCTCATAACATCAAATTGAATCTCATTTTGTCAAGACTATTTCTTTGAGAAAATGAGATTCAATGAACTGTCTGAAATTTTCCATTTGATATGAACAAACCACTGCAAAAGAAAAATGGCTGGTATTTACTGAAGTAAACAAACTGAAATTGAGGTGAATTCCCAAAAAATACATTGTATAACTTGACACTGCAATAAAAGTGGTGAATTTGCCCAGTATTTGTCTTCATAGGGTTTAAAAAAGAAGATTAAGACCCAATTTGGGCAAAACATAATGGAATTTTGGATCCTCAGAGTATTGATATCATTCATTGCAATCAAATTGTTTTAGTTTTTGCAGAAAGGTTGATCAATTTTTCAAGCAAGAGTTTGATTTTAACTTTTTTCTAACTAAATTGGAGAAATAAAACATATTTGAAAGTTGAGAATGCATAAAACAAGAATAATTATTCCGACAATGTACTTTCAGATAATTTTTGTGAAATGTCAAATAACATGAAAATGAAGAGTTGCATGCTATGGTTCCAATAATAGATAAATTTTACAAATATTCAACATGATTCTGATACTGGCAAATCATGAATCTTATGAGAAAAAGCATAAATCATTTACAGTTCACCCACTAAACCTATGCAGTTTGAAATTTAAAACAATATTCATTTTCTGATCTCACTTAAGCTTATAACATCAAATTGAATCTTATTTTGTCAAGACTATTTCTTTGAGGAAATGAGATTCAATGAACTGTCTGAAATTTTCCATTTCATATGAACAAACTACTCCCAAAGAAAAATGGCTGGTATTTACTGAACTAAACAAGTCGAAATAGAGGTGAATTCCCAAAAAATACATTGTATAATTTGACACTGCAATAAATGTGAATTTGCCAGTATTTGTCTTCACAGGGTTTAAAAAAGATTAAGAGCCAATTTGAGCAAAACATTAAGGAATTTTGGATACTCAGCGTATTGACATCATTCATTGCAATCAAATTGTTTTAGTTTTTGCAGAAAGGTTCATCAAATTTTCAAGCAGAAGATTGATTTTAACTTTTTACTTGCTGAATTGGAGAAATAGATCATATTTGCCAGTTTAAAATCAATGAAACAAGAATATTTATCTAACAAAATTACAGTTTTCATTGAAAAAATTACGTTTTACAACTGAGTTTGCCTTTAAAGAACAAATTCATGTTACTTTCCGTTTGAAAGAATTTTCATGTAAACTAACACCCAAACCAATACTCTGAAGCCACGAATACTGTCGGTTGTAATTTGCAACAGATAACTCAAGATATTTAGTAAATTTTTCAAAGACTTACCTCTACCACCTCGGCCCCCTCGCCCTCCACGACCTCCTCTTCCTCTTCTATCTTGTTGATAATCCCCATTATAATTGTTAGATGTATCGTTGTTTCCCCAGCCACTATCTTCTACGTTGTTGGAATCATTGTTTCCCCATTCATCATTGTTATATTGCTTTTTAACAGATTTAAAACCGCGTCCAGCTGCAAACTTGGTTCCTCCCTCCGATATAACTCCATAATTCTGAAAATGATAAATTATTGAATGCCTCTTGAAAAAACGTATGCCAAAGTGTCTCAAAATCTGATTAAACAATTTTGATTCGAATTATTCACCTGAATATAACGTACAAAAAGGAATTTCAAAAATTTTCAGGAAGGCGCCAAAAATAAACATCAAAAAAGTTAAATATAAACTTACATTGTAACTGTTGGTATTTGTGGTGTCATCATCCCAATCTTCGTCCATATCTATAAAATTAAAAACTTATTAGAAAAAAACTGAGTAAGTATTTGGATGTTGAAGGTTTGATGCAATCCACGCTATGCTTCAAATGAATAGGTAGCTGATAGTGAATTAATTTGGTTGATACTTACTTTATCAGGGTTGATTATCTCAGTCACTTATTGATTTGATAATTTCAGTCAAGATTAGTTATTTTCTGTTAGAGGACGGTACACTCAAATACAATGAAATGAATGAAAACGTGAGTGTTAAATATAGGAAGTGCAAGTTACAAGAGTAACGAGAAACGACAAAGACAAACCGGCACCGGAAATACAGATTACGATTGTTTCATCTGTGAACGGAAACAAGATACATCAAAACACAGATTAATGAGTTTTTTTCCGTTCGAGTCTCTTCTTTCGAATTCGAAAACAGTACAAAGTACTGGTACAAACAGAATTAAAGATTATAATATATTATAATTATATAATATATATATTATAATAATATATTATAATTAATAAAATAACATAAAATTGATAGGGATGAATTTCGATTTTTTAGAAAAGGTACTCTGTGATACCAGGTAGATCAAAAAGTAACTGTTTAGTAGGTGAATTCTACTCATTCGCCAAATCAGGAGAATTCTAATTAAAAAATAATTTCAATTTTTAATTAATGGAAGGTCTAACATTAGATAACCTTGTATCATAAGATTGAAGCTTTTTTATCAGTTTTAAAAAACATTTCAGTTTCAAGAAAACCTTGCAGTAACTCAGCATAGTTTTTTTCTGATTTTCGGTGAAATCACCCCCTGAGGTTACTGTTAGAAACTAAATATCAGCTTTGTTTATAAATTATTTAAACAAAGATATCAGCTTTTACATTATATTAATGAAAACCGTCTTTGCTATGATATGAACACAGAAGCAAGTTGCTTACTTTCATCTCAAAGTGAGAAGTCAAGAAAAATGAATGAATGTGGTCTACCCCCTGTTGATATTTCTAAAGATAAATTTCCTTGCTGTATTGTTTGGACACCAATACCAGTCTTATCATGGTTCTTCCCATTCATTGGACACATGGGAATAGCTCTATCATCAGGGGTGATAAGAGATTTTGCTGGTCCTTATTATGTATCGGAAGATAATATGGCTTTTGGAAGACCCACAAAGTATTGGCAATTGAAGCCTGCTTTAGCTAGAGGAGGTGTATCCGGATGGGATAATGCCGTAACAGAAGCATCAGAAATTTACAAGGGACGGATGCATAACCTATTTTGCGACAATTGTCATTCTCATGTTGCTACAGCCTTAGATTTGATGAAATATAATGACTCGTGTAAGTGGAACATGGTGAAATTAGCATTTTTGATTTTAATTTATGGTAAATATGTGAGTTTTGGAAGGTTTATAAAAACTTGGTTACCACCTCTTCTTTTTTATGCCATTATCATTGCTGTATCCTATAATTTAAGTTAATTTGTGATATCTACAGAATTTGATTTTAATATTATAAATAAATGATTGAACCAAGTTGTGTTTATTGTGTACTCATTTTTTCACAGACAATTTTTGGCTAAAATAGCATCAACAGGCATATTCATTGAAATGTGTGTTGGATTGTATTAAACTGAGTAATTACTCTATAACAAAAGTGCAACGAAAATAACAATATTCATTTGTATATGTAGACATACATAAAATAATATCTTGTTTTTTGTGTAATTGAAGCATTGAAAAAAAAGAATAACATTTCAAATAATTCAGTCATTTAATTCCGTTAGAAATATCTGCAGTTTCATAGCACCGGGTTGTTCCATATATAATTTTACCATTCTATTTTGGACTATACTACAAAGTGCTTTACAGTTATTCAGTTGCATACCTGAGAGAAACATCAAAAATTTTTTTATATCTATTGTTGAGGTAATAGCTTGCGGATCATCTTCATTCATTAAGTCTGTATCTGGCAAGTTTGAAGTCAGACCAACTGAAATATTGGAAATTTAGAGTGCATTGTACTGGTCCAAAGTTTTCAAAACGATGATAATACATACAACTATTAATTTTACCTGCAAAACTTTCTATGCTTAACTCTGGAAAATGTGAAGATATTGTCACAGTATTTGTTTTAATTTGTAGGATTAATCTTCCATTTTTGTTTGCTGAAACAATTAATTGATGGCTCATATTCTTCATCCTTTCTACTATATTTTTCAAATGTTTCAAAGGGGGCATAGCTATTGTAACCTAGAAAATAACACGTTCATACTAATTTACATAGCAGAATTTGAATTGACACTAACATGAAAATCATTGAATCTTGGTTCCTCATAATTACTCCAATGTTTCCTGGAGATTACTTCTACACGTATGTCATGAACACACTGCTTCGTTTGAATATCCTCAGAAACCTAGAAAAGGGTATTAACTATTTCACCAAATCTCCATGGGTGACTCACCAGTTCCATCTCAAGGGTGAGACAAGGAAATTCTTTATTAGTGAGCTTAATTTTCAAATTTTTCACATTTTGCTTGAGAACTGATACAGATCGAGCAAGGAGAGCTGAAAGATAATACGAAATTATGACTAAGAAGTATGAGCTTGGATACACACCTGTAGAAAACTCTAAATATATTTCATTGTATTCATCACTTACACCGACAACATTGTATTCTTTGAAATAAAAATTTACAGGTAAATCACACCAAACCAAAGGACGTCTAGGTCCAGACTCCTCTTCAGAAACAATAAAATAAACATTTCTAGTGGTAATTCTCATAACACATTCTTTCGAAAACTTTGATAAGCTTGTTGCGATATCTGAAATGTTGGATTTTAACAATCAAATTTTTAAATATAAACATTTTAATTTATAACCAAAAAACTCTTTTTATTTTTAGTTGTTGAAATGCTTCTTACTCATAAAATCTCGCATAGCCGACGAATCTGAAATAAGGCCTCTGAATTTCATTGTTATTGTCTATCAATTTAATATTCAATTCATTTAAGCCTCTGATTTCAGGTAAATGCTAAATATTTTCGAATTTTGGTGGGAAATATCACACACAGAGATAACTGGCGAGATATCTTCTTGATAGGAAGTTTTTTTGGTTCACAGAAAATCAAAATATATTCTTATGTTATGAAGAATATCCCGGAATACAGTGTTTTAATTGAAAAAATTTATAATCGCAATTTTACGTTTTTTTCGTTGCAAATAGATATTTCAAATTATGCTTCTAGTTGAAAATAATTCAGATAATTTGTATACAGGTGATCTGATGATCAAACTTCTATGCTTATTCCAAGGTTAAATATTTACTACGTGTAATTTGTTTACTTACCAAAATCGCTCAATCAACGATATTTACTCTTCCATATTGTTGTAATTTAGTGAGTAAAGACTTAATAATCCTAGTCATAATGTCAAGTCCTAAAAGTGAGTGTGAACTTAAGGGCGGTCACCTACCAGCAGGTAAACCTTTATATTTGCTCTTTGTCATTCAAGGCTCTCTTGTACCTACCTATTATTACAGTTAAGGCAGGAGGTATGCGTATTACGCAGCATAAAACTAGGAAAGATTCCGGTGGACTTTCTGAAGATACAACAGGATTGACTATCACCAACAGTCCACCAAAAACATTGACTATTTCAGGAGCTGTAGCTAAAGGCTATGCTGATTTTCCTACAGAAGCTGTACAGAGCTTCCATAAGGAAAAACCTCCAGTACAACATGCTAACAAACCACAAGTTAATATTCAACAGCCAAGGAAATAAAAAATTCCATTCGTGATATGGGGAGAATTCGATTTTACTTAATGAAAACTGTTGTTTCATTCTACAGTACTTATTGAATAATTTTTCTGCTTTTTTTGCAAAGAACAACTTGGTAATTTATTTTTAAGCAAGAATTGAAGCTATATATATATATATATATATACTTATAAAACATTGGGTTTGGGAATAGTTTATTTTCGCTTTGATTAACTGCTTTATCTTTTTTGTCTGAATATTTCCTCAGTTTTTTAATACTCCGACATCAGAGTTATTAGGACTTCTTTACATCTGAATTTATTGAGCAAATACAAATATTGTGGATAGATTATACTGTTGGATGAAGTTCCTTAGAATTTATAATATAATAATGCATTTAGATCTTCTTGTAAGATAATACGACGATAAAAATTTTATAAGATGACTTAGAAATATGGGGTAAAGTTAAAATATGGGTTTTTCATTTTCAAACATTAGTGAAAAGTATCCCAGTGTATGTTGAAATATGATTTTGAAATTTTTATAAAGAAGTTTTGAAATGAAAATTGTTTTTCTTTTCTCATGAAATTTTTAATTTTGTTATACTTCGTTCCCCTACTTCTCATTCCTTTATGTTTATTTTTCTTAATATCCACCTAACAGGGATTCAGGAAAATAAAAACAATTTTTTAAGTCATGTTGTTTATCCAGTAATCAAGCAAGAAAATATACACATCTCAGAAATTATTCGTAATCTGTCAAGGTTTTCCATGAACGTTGTTTTCTTTCTTTATCTTCTTTTGTTAGAGCTTTCAAATGAGCAGCAGCAACCAAATCCCTGTGAATATCATGTTTTATTTCTCTTCAGGAATTAGGAGATTAATATAGAATTTATAACAAAGTAAATCTATAGAAATCAATTAATTTCATGTTTTTATTTATATGAACTCTGGGTCACCAATCTTATCAGGAGATATTTCATTTTAAAAATCAGATTACCTCAAAAATTCCACTTGAAATAGTACCCACTCCAGAAAGTGTTCAATGTGCCAATACTCACCTAAATTCATCATAAGACTTGCTGGTTACAGCAGCTTTTATCTTCGCCTCATTTCTAAGCCAATAAAGTTTGTCCTGTTCTATTGCATTCTGCAGCTCTGCATATAATCTCTGGTTATCAGCTTTTGACGAAGATGACATTATAGAGCAAGTGATGATAAAAGTAATAAATGAAAAGTGGTTCGACAGAAAACATCAAAGTGTAGCCATGGCGATGTTGAATCAATAAAATGTCCATTTTTACAATAGGTGCCTGGGATTCAGAATGCTAATCTATGAATATTAATTAATGAATAATGAGACGAAAATTAACACCCTATTCATGGCCAAAAAAAAAACAAAAGTCGATAAGAGACTTTCACAAGAGTGAAAATGCCGTCATCCAAGTAGAGTAGCGATAGTCCGGTTCCGTTCTTATTAGAACTCATCAGTATCACACATCCCTGATCCTATGAAAACCACCCTGTAGGACTGGATTAAATGCCATGCAAAGACATGTGCGTTCTAGCGAACTATTGCCTCAACAAACAATAATATTCACGTTGTTTCATGAATCCGACGGAGTAAGAAAACGCTACGCACGCTCCAAAGCAATAAGTTTTCACTTCTATTCTCTTATTGCTAGTTGGAATGCTTCAAGCGATATCACTTTTGCTCATACACTGATAAAAACGAAAATATAAAATCTTTAGGCGATTTCGATTGACGTTGGTTCTTGGTTGGTTCATAGATTGGTCCGTCAGTTTTGGACCAACCGCATTCGAATGACATATTGGTGACGTCTCGAATCAGCTGTTTAGCCGAAATTTGAACCGTATTCGAAAGCGCGGTTCGTTTGACGTTGTCATTTATGAACCGAGCGGTCAACCGTTAACCAACCAAAACAGTCATTCGAAATCGACTTTTATGTTTATGTTTATTTTTCGTTTTTGAGGTTATCATAGATGTGTGTTGGTCCAGCACTTTTGGATTTTCGAAAATTTGGTTGTTGTGCTGCTTTGTGCCGTTGAAATTTTTTTTTGAGATATTTCAAAAACCGAAAAAATGTGACAGCCCAGCACTTTTCGGAAAATTGGATTCCAATGACTGAAAAAAATTGTGTTTCACATAAACTGTGTTGTGCCTTTCAAATATTTCCGAAAGTGAGTCTGATGGTTTCCCGAAAAATCGATATTGAAAAAAAAAAGAAGATAGCCCAGCACTTTCGTTTTTTCTCTCCACAAATGAATGAAAAAATTTGTGCTGTCTTGTATCGAAATAGTTATTTATTAAAAGTGACATTTTATTTTGTGAATGAAAAAGTTTGTGAAATGAGAGGAGCGAATTGAACAATTTGACGAACAAAATAAAATCACTTTTAACACAAATACCATACAATTTTTTTGTACAACTGCCTATTTTGATAATGAAATGGGCGAATTTGCAATGACAATAAACTTCAAAATGCATTTTAATATTCAAATAATCAAAAGGTTGTTGTGAATGGCAAACGTTATGATTACCAACAAATGAGAAAAGACGCTGTCATTTGAATTTCGTTCCTGTCCAATTTTCGTCTTGGGTTTTTAACTGCTCAATATGTTTGTCAAGAGTCCAATTATAAATAAAAGTGATGATTTGGTTGTTCCTCTGGATATTGAAGAGTCTGCAAGAAGAGCAAATCTGGAACACCTACCTGAAATCTGTTCAGCAGTACGATATTGCATATAACAATTTCCTGGCTTGGTGTAAATTGAAAAATGTAGAAGGGAACTTCAGTGAAACTGTTTTACTGGCATACTTAGAAGAAAAATCAAATATATGGAGTTCGTCAACCTATTGGAGCAAATTTTCAATGATAAAGTCTAGTGCCCTTGTTAAAAATGTTGTGGATGTTAGTAAATATTTTGAGGTAATAGCATATTTAAAACGGAAAAGTGAAGGATATCGTCCCAAAAAATCGAAAATTCTCACTCGTGAACAAGTTGCAGAGTTTATAAAGGAGGCACCAGATGAGAAATACTTGATGGTTAAGGTTGCAACTATTTTCGGATTATTTGGGGCCTGTCGGCGTGAAGAGTTGTGTAATTTACCAGAGGAAGACATCGAAATAACAAATAAATCATTGGTTATACAACTTCCAAATACAAAAACGAAAGTCAGTCGTTCTTTCAGTATTATTGGGAAGTATGTAGACTATTTTCATAAGTACTTTGCACTACGCCCTTCTGTCATCAAACATCGTCGTTTTTTCCTGAAATACATGAATAATGGATGCACTGCCAATCCAGTTGGTATTAATACATTTGGGAAAATTCCATCTACTGTTGCCGAATTCCTCAACCTGCCAGAACCAAAGCAATATACATGACACTGTTTTCGAAGATCCTCCGCTTCATTGCTAGCAGAATCAAGAGCAAATATTACGGATATAAAAAAAAATGTTGGATGTAAGTCTACGACGGTAGCCGAGGGCAATTTTGATCATTTCATTGCATATAGAAATATCATTGCTGAAAAAATTCTCCGAACCTCAATAGATTTTAGATCATCATCCAATATTGTACTTCCGGTTTCTAAAAGTACTGATGGTGCTGAGGATTCTAATGTGTTGAGAAGCTCCCTAACGTCACAGGGCATTAATGTTAGTAATTGTTCTAGTTTTACGATTAATATTAATGTTCACAAGTAATGATTGTTAAATATTGATAATAAAAAATTTGCAATTGCTGAATTTTCCTCATCTGATTTCATCATAAGAAGAAATAATAGCAAATCTTGAGTCGGCCATCAGGGGTTTGCCCGAACATGTGGCCGAAGAAATACGAACGGATTGTTCCCAAATCTTGAGAAAGGCAAAACCACCGAAGCCAAACATCTCAACTAACGAGGCACTTGCTATCAAAGAACTCAACAAGGACGATAGCATACTGATATTGGGTGCAGACAAAGGGAACGCCACGGTAGTCATGAACAAGAGCGACTACAACAAAAAGATCAGTGAGCTCTTAGAACCACCAGTTTACAGAAAACTCAAAAAAGATCCAACACAGGCAACCATCAGAAAAGTCAACAAACTGATAAAAGCATCTTCGTTGGAGGAATCACTACAGAAAAGATTGTGCCGAAGCGAGGCCTCGCTTCCAAGATTTTATGGATTACCTAAAATCCACAAAAAAGACATACCTCTCCGTCCAATTGTCAGCACAATAGGTTCTCCAACATACAACCTAGCAAAACATCTTGTCACAATCCTTCGGCCACACGTCGGAAAAACAACCACGTACATAAGAGACTCCGCTCACTTCATAGAGAAGATCAAAAATATCGAAGTCGACACCAATGATATTCTGGTCAGTTTCGATGTGGTTTCACTGTTCACAAAAGTCCCACTGAATGAAGCAGTGGTAGAGATAGAACAGAAATTTCCAAGGGACATCAGCGAGCTGTTTAAAATATGCCTTACATCATCCTATTTCACCTTCAACCAGGAAATATACGAACAAACCGATGGAATATCAATGGGTAATCCACTGGCCCCAGTGGTAGCGAACTACTTCATGGAGAAATTAGAAGAGAAAACTCTGGATACCGCACCTCTCAAACCGAAAGTATGGTTTCGATATGTAGATGACACATTCGTCATATGGAGTCATGGAAGAGAAAAGCTCAATGAATTTCTGACACACATAAATAACATGCACCCAAGTATACAGTTCACAATGGAATTAGAAGACCAAAACAGAAATTTGGCTTTCCTTGATGTACTTGTCACACGGAAGGAAACTACTCTAGGACACACTGTATACCGAAAACCTACACACACGGACAGATATCTACACAACACCTCAAATCATCATCCATGCCAACGTAAAGGGATAATCAAAACGCTAGTCGACAGAGCGAGAAGAATTTGTGAGCCAGAACAACTAGCAACCGAGTTAGAACACTTGAAGCGCGCTCTCATGGCTAACGGCTACACGAAAAACGACATCGATAGATACATCAAACAAAGGCCTGAACACAACAACGACAATGTATCACGTCGCCAAGAATCGGAAACAAAAGCATTCTTGCCGTTTATCCCACGGGTGACAGATAGAATCGGACGAATTCTGGGGAAACATAACATTAAGACAATATTCAAACCATCGAAGAAGATCAAGGACCATCTCAACTCCCCCAAGGACAGAAGGGATACACTCAGTACACCAGGTGTATACCGAATTCCGTGCAGCTGTGGAAGTGTATACATCGGTACAACGAAGCGATCCATCAATACGAGGATCAAGGAACACAAGGCCAATTGTAGACTGGGTCATTCAGAGAAATCCGCCGTCGCAGAGCACACACTGAACAACACGAATCATGCAATAGAATTCGACAAAACCCAAGTGTTGTGCACCACTACCGCATACTACCCCAGGCTCTACAGGGAAGCAATCGAAATTCATAAACACCCAACGAATTTCAATAAATCGGAGGAATCTTTGAAAATCAATAGAACATGGGTGCCAGTACTCAAAAACACAAAACCACTTCCCTATAATAATAACCGGGTTCATGAAGTGAATGAAGATCGGGAACCGGTTGTGAACCGGTCGGACACCGGCGCGCGTTCGTTATTGGGACGGGACCGGTCAAGCACAGCCACGCCCCCCGACCGAGGTTATATAAGGAGGTACAATCTGCGTCCCCGTCACACTCAGGCAGTTCAGTCCAGTGAGAACATCTCCTGAAATATAACTCCTGAAGATGCCAGACACTCGAACTGGCGAAACGTCGAGAACTAATTTACGACGACGGCCTAAATGCTCGAAAGAACATGTCACATTGAACGATGGCCGCGAAAGCCTCAACCAAAATAAGAAAAGTTAGTAGATTGTAGGAAAATCAGCAGACTTGGCAACAATGTGTGTGTCAAGTTGGCCCAGCACTTCTGAATTTTCGATAAAATTTTTGTTGTGCTTTCGAAATTTTGTGTTTATTCGATTCAGTTCTCAAGATATTTTACAAAATGTGTTGAACGAACTTTTTTCCTACAAAACATTTTATGAATTACCTTGAGAATCGTATATGATGAAAGAAAAATTCTAACGGAACAAAGCAGCACAAAAACAGCACCATTCAGGACCACTAAAAATGTCCTAGAAAATCCAAAAGTGCTGGACCAACTTCATACACACTGTTGCCAGGTATGCTGATTTTCTTACAATTTAATAATTTCTCTTATTTTCTCCATATGAGTAGAAACCTGTTGATTTTTTCTTGAAATCTGACCAGCACAATCATATTAAACAATTTTTGTCCAAAATAAAAACGTGCTGTGTTGACTTTTTTTCATTTTCGTATTTTTGCCAGAAAAAATGTAGAATTTTCGAGAATATCTTTACGGCACAAGACACAAATGTAGCACACATTTTTCTAGTCATTTGTGAGATGAAAAAAAGAAAATTGCTGGGCTACCTTTTTTTTCCAATTTCGCTTTTTCGGGAAACTAGGCAGACTTTCGGTTTATGTGAAGCACAATTTTTTTCATTGGTATCCAACTTTTCGAAAAGTACTGGGCTGGCACAATTTTTCGGTTTTTGAAATATCTCAAAGACCCCTTGGAATTGAGAAAAATTGCAACAGCCTGAAACAGCATAATCCTAGCCCAATTCAGCTGAAAAAAATTGAAAATCCAAAAGTGCTAAATCAAGATGGAAAAATTTTTTGAAAGTAATGTATTCAATCTTTATGAGCTGAATTATTTTTACCTGATTTGGTCAGCTAATGATCCTACAATTCGATGCCGAAATATTGATGTGGTAATTGCTGTTTATTGGACAATTGATCTAACAATTGGCACTATACCTT
Source organism: Hippodamia convergens (assembly GCA_038502775.1). Taxonomy (NCBI): domain Eukaryota; kingdom Metazoa; phylum Arthropoda; class Insecta; order Coleoptera; family Coccinellidae; genus Hippodamia; species Hippodamia convergens. The sequence continues at coordinate 89,679,889 of CM076607.1, read as the reverse complement.
TCTGAAATTTTCCTTTATCTTTAGCTTTGAGTAGCTTATGAGAGGTTTCACAGAAACCCAGAATGCATGGAAATACATACATACATGGATCTTGCTGTGGATCCCACTTCGGTTCCTATAACTTTCCAAGGTTTATAACAAAAAAATTAAATAATCAAAATTTATTTATTGATTCAATTGATCAGGAATTGCTACAACGTAATGATGTATCCAATGAGGGAACACTTCGATTCAATTTCCTCATAATTCAAAACCAGTTTGTTCTTTCATGAGCAGAGAAAGTTGGTACCCTAACGATTTAATCCATCATACAAAAAAACATTACTTTCTAGAGAATTCGCTAATAAATATGTTACTGAAATTGAATATTAAAATATTGAGTTCGATCGGGCATCCTGTTGAGTGGATTTAAAGTGGTAAATTAAAAGTTACTGAACCTAACAGGTACTACTAGTAAGATGAACAGTGACTCCGCCTTTTCAGTATGTTTATATACAGTAAAAGGCATCAGCGTATGCCATTGCTTTCACATCAGGATGAGGCTGTAAAAGAAGTATAAGCTACAAGGAAATTTGAATTTTACTTTCATTACTTACCACAGCTTCGTACGTCACGAATTTTGGTGTTAAATCACTTCCATTTAGATTAATGAATGCACCTTTATTTGCCATAGTATCACTACAAAAAACAATATTGTCAGCATTCGAAGAGAAAATAAGGGAAAAAATTAAAGGATCAAGATAATATCAAAATTTTTGGGCAATTTTCAACAAGCCCTAACTTCAAGAGAAATGATTGTACAAGAAATAACAAAAAATAAGTTTCCTTTTTCTGGATTGGAACTTGAAAATTTTGTAGGGTCAGTAGTTTTGGAGTAATATTAGAATAATCAGCGACGAAAAAATTTTCAACATTTTTCAAGTTTCGTTTCTTGGTCCAAGGGCGTGGAAAATTTTTTGCTTAACTGCTGTAATGATAGGATACTTCGTTCATTTAGCTTCAATTTGTTCCTTACTTATAGACCTTAATACGTCGACTTCTCATGGAGATATCGGAATTCAAATGAAAGAGGTTCATTTTGTTTTTGACTATCGCTATCTCAGCAGAGAATAATCACACAGAAAGTAGTGTGGTGGGTTTCGAGAATCTGAATGAATTCCCTTGAATCGCCATTTATTGCTTTTTTGAAATTTTTTTTCTCTTTGTCACATGAATTTGAAAATGCAACGAAAGGAGGGTTTCTAATGTTCTTCTGGAAAATGAAGCGCTAGATTGAACATATTGAGAAAACGAATAATGTTAAGTGTGCTTTTTACAGTTCAATATGTTCACGAAAACCCTACGAAAAGCCAAATCAGTCCACCCAGCTGTTTTCTTGTTTTAACCAATCGAATTTTTGAAAAAATTAAAGGATCACTTTTGTTTTGCTGAAAAGCTCACTTATAATCTTTGAAGAATGAGAAACAATTTCCGAGATTTTGCACAATTTTATTGCAGAGGTTGCCTAAATATTCAAAAAAGAAAAATTTTCAAAAATCAAAATTTTTTTTATTCAATCAATTGACTGCTGGCTGCATTGACTTGGCTCTTTGTAGGGTTTTTTGGACATATTGAACTCCAAAAGGCACACTTAACATTATTGGTTTCTTCATTATTTTCGATGCACCGCTTGATTTCACAAAAAAACCACCAAAAGCCCTCTGTTTTTTGCATTTTCAAATTCATGTGATTAAAAGAAAAAAAAATTTATTTCGAAAAAGCAATGAAAAGCAGTTGAAGGGAATTTAATCAGGATTTCAAAACCCACCTTTGAGTTTCTGTGTGATTATTGGTTGCTGAAATATCGAAAATCAAAGACAAAAGTATCCGTATTTTTTTTTTGCTTAACTTCTGTAATAATCGGATAATTTGTTCATTCAGCCTCAATTTCACTTTTTATAGATTTTGATGCGCCCACTTCTTATGGAGATATCAGCCTTCAATAAAAAGGATCATTTTGGTCTGTGACAATCTATATCTCAACAACCAATAATAACATGGAAAGTTATTTGTGGATTTCGAGAACCTGAATGAATTCTTTAGAACGGCTATTAATTGCTTTTTCGAAAAAACATTGTTTCTCTTTGTCACATGACGTCTTCGAATGAAAAAGGATACTTTTGTCTTTGATTATCAATATCTAAGCAACCAATTATCACACGGAAAGTTAAAGGTGGGTTCTTTTTATCACATGAATCTAAAAATGCAACAAAAAGAGGGCTTTTGGTGTTTTTTTGTAAAATCAAGTGCTGGATCGAACATATTGAGGAAACCAATAATGTTAAGTGTGCCTTTTGCTGTTCAACATGTCCAAAAAAACCCTACAAAGAGCCAAGTCAATGCAGCGAGCCGTTTTTTTGTTTCACTTGATCGAATAAAAAAATTTTGAATTTTTCAAAATGTTTCTTTTTTGAATATTTGGCAACCTCTGCAATGAAATTGTGCAAAAGCTCGGAAAAACTTTTTTCTCATTCTTAATAGATTATAAGTGAGCTTTTCAAAGCAACAAACGTGATCCTTTAATTTTTTGGCTGTATTTATTTGTCTCTGTAGGAAATTTTCTGCAGAAAAAGAAACCGGCTGTCGGTTTGATAGGACTCCAGTAGTTCCGGAGATATCGGCAGTTGAGTGAAAAAGGGTCCTTTTGCATTCAAAATGGGATATTTTGATTTCCAAGGGTAGTGAAAAACAAATTAGACCTAAATAAACAGGCTATGCGGGCTTTGCATCAGTCTAGCTCAATGCGAGTAAAACAAAAATAAAAATTTGAAAAATTTTAAAAATGTTGCGAGAAGTGTATATTACTAGAAAACTACTGACACTATCAAATTTTGAAGTTCCAATCCAAAAACAAGAAACCTGGAGCTACCATCCTTTTTTGGTTATTTCTTAAATGACCATTTCTCTCGAAGTTACGGCCTGTTGAAAATTGCCTTAATTTTTTCCCTTTTTTGTTTTCAATGTTGAACCCAACATTTTCCAACCTAACATAACCTGATAGGAAATACACTGCGCAAAAAAATTAACGCACATTATGGAAATCTCAAATATTTATTCTACAACTGAAGGTGTTCTCAATGATAATTATTTTTATCAGAATTATGCATGCATATGTTAGCCACTTTCAATGTTTTTCTTCAATACAGATGTTCTTTCCCAGCAGGAATAAAAAAAGATGATACTATCAGATTTTGAATGTATTGGCACCATTCTAAAATAAGTTGTTCTCAATCAATTCAAGTGATAAATAGTTTTTCTTTTGTTTGATTTTCTACACTCCATCGCTATGCAACGCGAAACACGCAATTTGACCCAAGAGGAATGTGCCCAAGCGGTAGTTTTGCAAGAAGAAGGGTGGACATACACAAGAATTGCAGAAAGGTTCGGAGTTTCCCATACAAGTGTGTCCAGAATGTTGCAGCGATTCAGGGAGGCATGTATGAATGTCCGAAGACCAGGACAGGGTAGACAACAGGTAACAACTGCCAATCAAGAACGTTACTTGAGAGTTTCTTCGTTGAGACAACGGTTTGCAACCGCTCGCCTCCTTCAAAATCAGCTTGAGCAAACTCATGGGGTGCAAATTAGCAGTAAGACAATAAGAAATCGCCTCAGAGAATATGATTTAAGGCCTCGTGTCGCGGCAAGAGGCCCAGCTCTTACCTCAGCCCATAGAAGGGCGCGTTTGGATTTTGCAAGAGAGCATATCCATTGGGAAGAGGCCGATTGGGAAAGAGATCTCTTCACAAATGAGTCTAGATTCTGCCTCTACCATTGTGATCGACATTCCCTTGTATACAGACGTCCACATGAAATATATGCTCAGTGCAATATTCTGAATACTACTGGTTTCGGGGGAGAATCGATTATGGTATGGGGTGGAATATCTTTGACTGCTCGCACAGACCTAGTGGTCGTTGATAATGGAGCTATGAATGCTGATAAGTATATAAGGAACATTCTTGAAGAGCATGTAGTGCTATTTGCCCCATACATGGGTGAAAATTTCATTTTTATGGACGATAATGCCAGACCCCATCGTGCTCGCATCATTCAGGAGTACCTTAAAGAGGCTGAAGTCTCTCGAATGGAATGGCCAGCAAGAAGTCCAGATCTCCATCCGATTGAGCAGGTTTGGGACAACCTCAATAGAAGGCTGAGAATTTCAGAAAATCATCCAGCTACTCTTAATGACTTAGGAATCCAACTCGGAGAAATCTGGGAAGGATTAGATCAGAACATTTTAAGATCACTCATTTTGAGTATGAACCGTCGTTGCCGAGCTGTAATTAACGCAAGGGGTGGAAATACCAAGTATTAAATCACTTATCAGCATTTCAGTATTTTGAAAATTGTTCATTTCTCTTCTTTCACATAAGATTCGGTGAAATCCTGAATTTTTCTTCTATTTAATGTGTCTTGTTTCGTTCAAAACCTTCCCGAGAGAACATAAAAAATAAGTCATAAAGTCAATGTAGAGTTAACTTTCATTGAAATTGAGATTTTCAGAATGTGCGTTAATTTTTTTGCGCAGTGTATTTATTTATTACACTTACCAATAGTTAGGAGCAGAAAACACCGTTATGCATTTTCCACCATGCCCAACCTCATACCCCTCATGCTTAACTTCGTGACTCCTAATAATATAGTCAAGGTTATTTTCCTTCAAGAACGCTTCAGTTATGTCCGGTCCGAACTGACATCCTACACCCCTTCGACTTGGGGCCCTACCATTTTGATGCTGAGGATCCGACCACAACAAATCACACATTGGACCCTCATCTGGGGGTTGCCTGTTGCGATCTATTTCGCGGATGTCATCTAAGGTCACCCCATCTTTCGAAAATAGACCTCCATGCATAACCAGAATCTTCTTGTTCAAACAATGAGCCAAAGGTAACCAATTGTAAACTTCATTGAAAAATTCGGACATCCTAGCGGAATATTTGGATTTGACTTCACCATGAAAACCGTACATTTCATTCATTGTTGAACTTTCATGATTGCCTGTAATGGTTGTAATGATGAAGCATCGATTATGTTGTTAAATCCAGAACTTTATGCCATAATGTGAATAGAGAACAAAGTTGAGAGAAATAGTCTAAGAGCTTCACCGAGCTGATAATAGAATGAAACCTATTTCATAATAAATTTCTTCTATTAGAAAGTATTTTACAAATAGGTTGTCTAAAAAAATCCTGGACATAATATTTTTAATAATTGTTTGAATAATGATTTTTCAAGAAATTTTGCAACATTATACAGGGTTATTCAAGAATATGGCTCTATAGAATATTTTTAGGAAAGAAACAATATTCAGTATTGAAATTCTAAAGGTGAGATTCAAGTAAGAAGACGACTTCTCATATATTTTTCGAAGGTTCTAGAACTTCTGGAAGTGACATCAACTTTCGTTTTTCAAATGGGAAGGTCCATTTTTTATTGCATAAATAGATTCTCCATTGAATTCTGTGTCTTTCTCTTTAAATGAGGAAATACGAAAAAAATGTCAAAATTGAACTCTGTTGAAATACAAACTTCGAGGAAATTCTCATTTTTGAGAATCTCTGAGATAAAAGGCTGATGCTTCTTTCCCGATAGCGTGATTTTCAGAATATGATACAGGAAGTCACAAAGTCTTTGTCAAAGTTAGAAGTGACGAAACATCAAAAAATCGTTTTTTTTCAAATTGGAACCCCATTTTTTCGAAGCATTTTCGAAATCTTCATCAAAAAATAATAGGAGCATACGTCCAAGACTTTTATCCCAAAATGAATATTTTTGGAGATATTCAGGAAGAACGATTTTGTCTTTAATTTTCAATCTCATTTCGAATGTGTTTTTTACTGGAAAATAATTAGCGCTCAAGTGAAATTTTTGGAAATCTCTGTTATCGAGAAAATATTTTCTATAGTTCAGACGAGTCAAGTTCTTGAATTATCATCTGTAATGCGAGAGCAACAATTGGTTTAAAGTTCTCAATGTGAGTATTATTGAAGTCAAGGAAAAAAATTCTCAGGAATGCAGAAAAAAATAATTTGCAATAATTTTTAATGTTTTGAAAGAATAATTAACAGAACATGTAACAATTTCATTACTGAAAATTCAAATTTCCCTACCATGACAAAAAAGAAATTCTCCAGAATCAAGAATTTGCAGAAATTATCCTAAGCTTTAAAAAATAAAGAGAAACTGAACTCGTCTGAACTATAAGAAAATATTTTCTCGATAACAGAGATTTCCAAAAATTTCACTTCACCGCTAATTATTTTCCAGTAAAAAAACATTCGGAATGAGAGAGATTGAAAATTGAAGACAAAATCGTTTTTCTCGAATATCTCGAAAAATATTCATTTTGGGATAAAAGTCTTCGACGTATGCTCCTATTATTTTTTGACAAAGATTTCGAAAATGCCTCAAAAAAATGGGGTTCCAATTTGAAAAAAAAAACGATTTTTTGATGTTTCGTCACCTCTAACTTTGACAAAGAATTTGTGACCTACTGTATCATATTCTGAAAATCACGCTATCGCAAAAGAAGCATCAGCCTTTCTTCTCGGAGATTCTCAAAAATTTGAATTTTCAAGGAAAAAACCTCGAGGTTGTCGGTATTTCAACAGAGTTCAATTTTGAGATTTTTTTTTCGTATTTCCTCATTTAAAGAGAATTTTCTCGGGAAAATTCAAACTTTGGGAGTCAAAGACTCAGAATTCAATGGGGGTTGAAAAACGAAAGTTGATGTCACATCCGGAAAAACCGGGAGTACTATATGATTTTGGACGAAAGCGTCTCAAATAATTTCTACAACATCCACTAGAAGTTTGTCAGTCTAATTAAGGGACACCTGTCTATTAGGTACTTATGATTTTGACAAACCATGTTAAATTTGATGGTAGATAAATATTACTATTACTATTGAATACTCTGTAAGAAAAATTTTAAATTCTTCCTTGTATTTATTTTCTAAAACAGATACTATTTTGCAACATGTGGTATGATAACCAACAAAATCGAGTGCTGCTTGAGTTAGTTCAGCTTCATTATATTTAATTTTTTTTTTACGAAAAGCTAGCTTCGACGAACAATTTTCAAACGATTCATCATTTTTGAAGCTTAATTAAACTTACCTCTAGACATGAAGAAGTGGTTGGGATACAACAATTTGAATCCAAATAGTGTGAAGATACACTCAACTGAGAATGAACCTCGGTCGACAAAATCTCCATTGAATAAATAAGGATTTGTTTCTGATGGTAGGCCATTTAAATTGAATATATTCATGAGGTCGTAAAATTGCCCATGAATATCTCCACAAACTGTGAACTTCTTGTTTGGTTCAATTGTAACGTCAACTAGTGAGGGTTGCGACATCAAATATGTCTTAATATCTAATAAAATCTGGAAATGGAAAATTTTTCATCATAGATAGTCGATGGATACGAAGAAACATTTTTTTCTATTGACAATCTATGAAATGTGATTTAAATGGGATGAGTTCCATCCTAGAGAAGAATTCCAAAAAAAATTTGAAGTGTAATAGCCAAAGTTGAAATTTGAAAAATAATATTAAATGTTTTTGTTACCTTAAAAGCATATTTCCTATGTAACTTGCCTTGCTTTTTATACAAGTCCATCAATTCTTTCATAAATTCTAGAGTTATTTTACCATCTTCTAGTTGGGGTCCTTTATAGTCATTTTCTATAGCTGTAAGTTATGGTTAGTTTAAACTCAATCCGATCAAGATTTAAATGACTCACTCATTGCTTCTAAATTGATTGTATCTGCAATATTCTGCTTCATATCTTCTACGGCGATTGCTTTCTCAAAGGCTAGTTTTCTAACAATTTTATCACATTCTTTATATTTCATTTTTGCATCTTTATCATTCGGCCTTATTTTAGTTACCTGGAGAAATAAATAGCACGAAATTTAAGGATGAAGATTATATCTACGTTGACACTTACTAATTCAAAATCCTTTAAAGCTTCCTTAAATTTACCTAAAGACATTTTGGCCGAGGCTCTCCTATAGTAACCTTTTATGTAGTTTTTATCCAATTCAATTGCTTTCGTTGCATCTTCCAATGCATAACCAAACCATTCCAACTTCAAGTAGGCAAAACTACGGTTTCCGAAATACACAGCTGATTTTGGATTAGCCTCAATCGCCTGTGTGTAGTATTTGATAGCAGAATCATAGTCTTGCTCTACAATTACATATGTGAGGTTAGGATTTTACATTTCCGTTGATGAACAAAAAATTCTCATAAACGGATGAAACATATAAGCATTTTAATGAATGAAATTATTTGTTTTCGTAAATTTAGTGCTATTAATCTATCGAATGTTTATTAAAATAGTTTTATCACGTACTTTTGAAATATTCATTCGCTTGGTTTTTGAAATCTTCGGCTACATCAATTTTTTCATCAGTTTCCTCGGTGGGATTTGGATTGGTTCTCACTTCTGTCTCCATTTTATACAAAAATAGTCTATATTACTTAAATAAAACTGATTTATTCTAATTTCTAAGTCAATTATTTAGAATTTCTGATAATTTTTCATTGGGCTGCATAGAGCACGCGAGACTGGCATAGAATCTAAGTTACACTAACGAAAATCTTTTTCTTTCTCAGGAAGTTGTGGTTTTCATAATCTTCTGGAAGTATTCAGCGCAGGGTATTTTGTGAATAATTCTCTGCAATCTTTCAAATGAAGATCTCAACTGGACAATAACCTCTGAATACTATGCTGGCGATGAACTTCGGAAATGGAAACTTTATAAGGACATAGAAAAGAAGTGAAATAACTCGAATTTGGTAACTGGAATATTTATTTCGTAAAGAAAAACGAAACAATATCGCGGATTGAAAAAAATATTTTTCCTGACGATGTAAAATCTGATATATTTATATTAAATTAAAAAAGTTAGTAGACGATTCTCCAAACTGTAGGTTTTTTACACTCCTTCTCATTGGCACATAATACGTTGAATGTAGCTTCTGTGGGAAAACCTAAAATCTCCCTCTCTTCGAAAATTCTGAAGGTGAAAGTGCTTTCTCCTGTACCTAGGAAGTACCTTGCATGGGCACAAAGTAGTTGGTCTATAATGGCCGTACCTCCATCCTTATAATGTTCTATAAATCTTGTTTCGGGTGTGAATTTCACTAGAATGACGTTTTTCGGTAGATAATATTTCAAAGTTTCCACATCTGCAAAACATGAGACATTTTATCAAAATGAGTGTTGAATGTTCAATTCGAAAAAAATATATTCAGTACAAAATTCTGGCGTTTTTAAAGTACCCTATCCAAGTTTTTTCCACCAGAAAACCATAATACGTTGGAAAACGAATTACCTGATGGAGGAGCATCAGTAGCTAAAAATACAACAGATAAGCCAAGTTTTTGCAGATGCCTAGAAATTTGCCCGGCAATATATTCAACGGTTGGCAATTGTTTCGGTCTCCCAAAGAAGAAATCTCGTCTTCTCAAATGGACTCCTAAATATGGTCCTCCAGTTGCATTCCTTCTTGGCTGAGAAAAATATGAAATTAATTCGATGAAACAAAAAAACTTTCAAACTTTAAAGCAGCTTTTATCAGAAAGATGTGTGTTCGGGTACGCCTGAAAGAGAAGGAGAAAAACGATTGAAGGAAAAATCTTTTTGGTGATTCCCAAATTTTAAGTAGGAAAGATTCACCCACATAAGATGACGAGTTAATTTAATCGAGAAGTAAGTGAGTGGAATTCGGAAATTGAGATCTGGGGATACGGTACGGAAAAATCCTGCAGATTATTCGGGAAGTTACTTCAAGTTAGGTCGTGGAACGGGCGACGGTTTTGAAGTAAAGTCAAATTTTAGTCGTTGTTGAATAATTAGATAAATTTCGTGGAGTGAAAACAGTTATAAATATAGTCTTCGGTTTGAATGTCTAAGGAAAGTTTGAGTCCGGAGTCTTATTCTAATTGTATAATTTTGATTTTTGTACATTTGCATTTGATCGAATTAGTATGTTTTCCTTGTGAATGCATTTTTCATTTGATCTGATTTGAAGAGTATGCATGTAGAGTTGGTTCATGTTGTTTTATTTGTATTTTTGTTGCATATTTCAAAATGGATATTTATGTAAGTTATATCGGCGGTTTCAATCAAAACTCTCAAACTAACTTTCTGTCAGAAAAAAGCAGAACAATAGGCCTTGTTCCTCGTGCAACAGGCCTTACCCACACTTCCTCTAAGGAAGAGTTGATTGTTTTTTTTAACAAGTCTCTGTATTACACAGATATAAACTGCTCCACATGAGTTAGGGATATTTACTTAAATTGCAAAAAAATACAGTTTAAATGAGATTTAGTGATGAAAATTCATATTATTTCAAGTGCAGGAAATGAAATAAATTTTAGCCTGTGGGTCTGCAGCGTATACAGGGTAATTAAGAAAAATGGAGTTGAATACCGAAATTTTATTCCCAGAGAATTCAAGCATTTTAGGACTATCAATATTATGTATGGCCTCCACGGGCATCAATAACACATAACAGCTTGACATCTTCTTTGCATACTACACGCGAGGTTGTTGAACATTTCTTGAGGAATTTAGTTCCATAAACGGGGCAGAAGCTCTCTTAGATCATTTAAGGATTCTAGGGTAGGTTGATGATTATCTAATCTTATTTGAAGCATATCCCATATATGTTCTATGCAATTCAAATCTGGTGAGTGCAGAGGTATTGGTTAATGTGGAATACCAAGCTTCTCGCACGCATTCTCAACTATAGCTGCACGGTGCGGTCTAGCGTTATCTTCTAGAAATTGAAAAGTTTCACCAATAGCAGCTTGAAAATTTGGCAAAACAGTGTCAATGACATGCTGCCTATAGAGTAAGGTGGTCATTTTTCCAGGACAAATGTGTAGATCTGTGCGCCCGTTGAAACATATTCCGGCCCATAACATAACACTACCCCCTCGGAATGGATGGACTTCTTGGACATAGCGACGATTACGGGGTATGCGTGGGATTGCGCATACCCTTATTTTTCGAGAATCAGAAAATCGTCCATATCTGGATTCATCAGTGAAAAGGACTCTACGCCATGGATGGTTCCAATTGATATGTTGCCTTGCCCATTCCAGTCTTTGATGCTTATGGTAACGTGTTAATGGAACTCCTCTCAATGGACGTCTAGAAGCTAGATTCACCTCTCCCAAACATCGTTTGATGGTTTCGATGGAAACTTGGACCTCATCTGCATTTTGAAGAGTATTCCGTAGCATTCTACACCTAGATGTAGGCTTTCTTCTCGCCGAAACGGTGATGAAACGGTCCTGAGCAGGTGTTATTTTTTGTCACCCACCAAGCCTTGGGGTTTCCAACACGGAACCTGTGTCCCTGAACCTATTCCAAAGTCGAGATATCACACTTTGCCTGACTTGGAGCCTTTCCGCTACAACAACCTGAGTTAAACCAGCCTGTAGCATTCCGATAGCCCTATTAGCCTCAGCGTTTGTTAATTTACGTCTTGGAATTTTCAGAAAACTCGTTTCAAATCGAAGCCGTTGATAAACTGACTCCATTTCAAAATAGGAACATTCATGAAGCTTATGCGAAGAACCAAACTTCAGAAAAAAGGCGACCAGATTGACGATATGTCTCATACTGATTTTTATTGGATCGATTCCAATTGTTATTGAGTTTTAGATGATTTTACAGCAATTTTCTCGATAATTACATTCTTTTCAAAACGATTGAATACGATATCCCCAACTCTTTTGGAGCAGTATATATATGAGTATGAGTTTTATTCAGAATGAGTATAGATGCCGAATGAATTACCTTATCATCTTCCCATCTGTCAGCTAAGAGAATATTGTCAGCTTCATCTGTAGAAGATAAATGCCTTTCTCTGAAAGCATTGGCTACAGCTTTCATTTCTTTGTTGTACCTCAAGCTCCTTCTGGCAGTCCAATAAAGCGTATCTCCAAATGTCGGATGCAGAGCCACTTCAGCATGTGCGAAGAGAATAGTTCTAAAACAATTGTACCCAGTGATTATTATTATTACTATTATTATTCTGAACAGGGGTCGTTGCGGCTACGTTCAGCCTTCCGGCAACTTCAGATCTTTTGTTCTTTACCCAATTCGTTCATTAAAATCTCAAGGAGACCGTCAATGGCATGGATAAATCCAACAACATCCTTAGGAGATTCAGCTGTTACCTCATGAGGATCCAGAACCGACTTCCCTATGTGAAAGGTTCATAGTTCCGCTAGCTCTGGACACTTGCAAACCATGTGTTCAGCCTTTTCTTTCTCTGATCCACATAGCCTGCAGATTTCATCTGCTGATTCTCCCATGCGATACAAAAGATATTTGTATCGGCAGCGCCCGATCAGCAGACTTACCCTCACTCGAATCTCAGCTCGTGGCAGATTTATGAGCTTCCAAATGTAAGTCGGCGAAAATTCCACACATTCCTAAGCTTGCAAGTCTAGGAGTATTTCTCCAGAGCGTTGTTTTGTTTACCGCTTCCCATTGTTGGACCGCTTTCTTGTATTGGTCATTTCCCAGCCTTCAGAAAGGTTTAGGTCCAACAGGCTTTAGACTTGTTGCTTTCTCCGCAAGTTTATCGGCTATTTAATTTCCTTCAATACCACAATGCCTTGGTATCCATAGTAGAGTCACCTTATTGCCTCTGGCCGGTTGCTTTATGACTTTATGGTATTACGGCATTTCCATGTCAACCGAGACTCCTGGCTGTATGATTCCAGTGATCTCAGAGTGGCTTGATACACACTGCGCAAAAAAATTAACGCACATTCTAAAAATCTCAATTTTAATGAAAGTTAACTCTATACATTGACTTTATAACTTATTTTTTATGTTCCCTCGGGAAGGTTTTGAACGAAACAAGACACATTAAATGGGAGAAAAATTTAGGGTTTCACCGAATCTTATGTGAAAGAAGAGAAAGAAACAATTTTCAAAATTCTGAAATGCTTATAAGTGATTTAATACTTGGTATTTCCACCACTTGCGTTAATTACAACTCGGTAACGACGGTTCATACTCAAAATGAGTGATCTTGAAATGTTCTCATCTAATACTTCCCATTTCCACCAATATATGGGGCAAATGGCACTACATGCTCTTCAAGAATGTTCCTTTTTTACTTATCAGCATTCATAGCTCCATTATCAACGACCACTAGGTCTGTGCGAGCAGTCAAATATGTTCCACCCCATACCATAATCGATCCTCCCCCGAAACCAGTAGTATTCAGGAAATTGCACTGAGCGTATCTTTCATGTGGACGTCTGTATACAAGGGAACGTCGATCACAATGGTAGAGGCAGAATCTAGACTCATCTGTGAAGAGAACTCTTTCCCAATCGGCCTCTTCCCAATGGATATGCTCTCTCGCATAATCCAAACGCGACCTTCGATGGGCTGGGGTAAGAGCTGGGCCTCTTGCCGCGACACGATGCCTTAAATTATATTCTCTGAGGCGATTTCTTATTGTCTGAGTGCTAATTTGCACCCCATGAGTTTGCTCAAGCTGATTTTGAAGGAGAAGAAACTCTCAAGTAACGTTCTTGAATGGCAGTTGTTACCCGTGGTCTACCCTGTCCTGGTTTTCGGACATCCGTACCTGTGTCCCTGAGTCGCTGCAACATACTGGACACACTTGTATGGGAAACTCCAAACCTTTCTGCAATTCTCGTGTATGTCCACCCTTCTTCTCGCAAAACTACCGTTTGGGCACTTTCCTCTTGAGTCAAATTGCGTGTTTCGCGTTGCATAGCGATCGAGTGTAGAAAATCAAACGAAAGAAAAACTATTGATCACTAGAATTGATCGAGAACAACTGATTTTAGAATGGAGCCAATACATTCAAAATCTGATAATATCATCTTTTTTTATTCCTGCTGGGAAAAAACATCTGTATTGAAGAAAAACGTTGAAAGTGGATAACATATGCATGCATAATTCTGATTAGAATAATTATCATTGAGAACACCTTCAGTTGTAGAACAAATTTGAGATTTCCATAATGTGCGTTAATTTTTTTGCGCAGTGTATTATGCGCCCCTTTGACATTCCTTTGAAGACACTCTTGAGCGCAGGTATAGGCAGCTGGTGTCTCTACCTGTGAAACAGAGGGTTCACTTCCAAGAGGCTTGGATATCCTTAATTTGGGTCCACATACCCCAATACCTGTACCCCTTTCTGTTTTCGATCCATCAGTGTACCATATAGATGACTTTTTGTCTATGCGATTTACGAAGTTCATTCCACTAAGACGATCACCAATGACCGTTTCGAATGGCATTTCGAAATCGTATATGATTGGCATCACATCTTATGGTTTTGCCAAGAGGCTTGAGTCTAGTTGATTCAGTATTCTCATTGAGGGATATTTCAATTGCTTCCAGCAGGCTACATTTCTTCACATACAGGTGAAGGGGAGGCAAAGCAGATTGTTGCGAGTGGTGACCTCTTCAGTTTTTGTCCACCATGAAGTGACGCATAGGTGACAACGGGGCGTACTACTACAGTGTACAAACACAGTGTTTTTCCAAAGAGTCTCTTGCAGGCCCACATGGCCAACGGGGCTCTGGAAAGGGTTTTTTAACATGTTTTTTCCAGTTGAGTTTGCTGACCAGGATGACCCCAGATACACTGCTCAAAAATATTAACGCACATTATGGAAATCTCAAATTTATTCTACAACTGAAGGTGTTCTCAATGATAATTATTTTTATCAGAATTATGCATGCATATGTTATCCACTTTCAACGTTTTTCTTCAATATAGATGTTTTTCCCAGCAGGAATAAAAAGAGATGATATTATCAGATTTTGAATGTATTGGCTCCATTCTAAAATCAGTTGTTCTCGATCAATAGTTTTTCATTCGTTTGATTTTCTACACTCGATCGCTATACAACGCGAAACACGCAATTTGACCCAAGAGGAAAGTGCCCAAGCAGTAGTTTTGCGAGAAGAAGGGTGCACATACACAAGAATTGCAGAAAAGTTTGGAGTTTCCCATACAAGTGTATCCAGAATGTTGCAGCAATTCAGGGAGACAGGTATGAATGTCCGAAGACCAGGACAGGGTAGACCACGGGTAACAACTGCCATTCAAGAACGTTACTTGAGAGTTTCTTCGTTGAGACAACGGTTTGCAACCGCTCGCCTCCTTCAAAATCAGCTTGAGCAAACTCATGGGGTGCAAATTAGCACTCATACAATAAGAAATCGTCTCAGAGAATATGATTTAAGTTGTGTCGCGGCATGAGGCCCAGCTCTTACCCCAGCCCATCGAAGGGCGCGTTTGGATTTTGCGAGAGAGCATCTCCATTGGGAAGAGGCCGATTGGGAAAGAGTTCTCTTCACAGATGACTCTAGATTCTGCCTCTACCATTGTGATCGACGTTTCCTTGTATACAGACGTCCACATGAAAGATATGCTCAGTGCAATTTCCTGAATACTACTGGATTCGGGTGAGGGTCGATTATGGTATGGGGTGGAATATCTTTGACTGCTCGCACAGACCTAGTGGTCGTTGATAATGGAGCTATGAATGCTGATAAGTATATAAGGAACATTCTTGAAGACCATGTAGTGCCATTTGAGCCATACATTGGTGAAAATTTCATTTTTATGGACGTATGCCAGACCCCATCGTGCGCGCATCGTTCAGGAGTACCTTGAAGAGGTTGAAGTTTCTCGAATGGAATGGCCAGCAAGAAGTCCAGATCTGAATCCGATTGAGCAGGTTTGGGACAACCTCAATAGAAGGCTGAGAAGTTCAGAAAATCATCCAGCTACTCTTAATGACTTAGGAATCCAACTCGGAGAAATCTGGGAAGGATTAGATCAGAACGTTTTAAGATCACTCATTTTGAGTATGAACCGTCGTTGCCGAGCTTTAATTAACGCAAGGGGTGTAAATACTAAGTATTTAATCACTTATCAGCATTTCAGTATTTTGAAAATTGTTCATTTCTCTTCTTTCACATAAGATTCGGTGAAATCCTGAATTTTTCTTTCATTTAATGTGTCTTGTTTCGTTCAAAACCTTCGCGAGAGAACATTAAAAATAAGTTATAAAGTCAATGTAGACTTAACTTTCATTAAAACTGAGATTTTCAGAATGTGCGTTAATTTTTTTGCGCAGTGTAGTAACACTCGCTGGAGAACTTGAGAGTCTGTCCATTCAGAATGAACCCAGTGATAGTATTTCTTTATAGATTTTTATTTGTTGCTCGATTTTTGGTTCATTGAAAATTAGGCTAGACATAAAACACTCTTTGAACCTCTCGCGAAATGAATATGAATGCAATCTTAAAAATAAATATCGTTCGGTAAAAATTCATTTTTAATAGTTAACGAAATCAGAAGAGTCTTCCTTTTTTTAATAAGTAAAGATTAAACGCCCTTGGTACATGGCGCATGGTTGCCGGTCTTAGCCAGGACCCGAATCAAGCCGATGCGGAGTGGGAACGATGGGCCAATTAACATCGTGACGTTGGTCAAATAATTGCTAATAAACCACGACCAATAAGTTCGGAATACTCTTTTTATGTCATTTTATTCGGCGATGGAAGCCTTAAATTATTTAATAGTGTTTTTAGTTTAATTGCATGTATTTTTAATTGTGTAGATTACTCACTGAGCCGAGGAAGCTGCAAGTATTTCGGTCAGAAGCGTCGATGGACCATTAAGGTTAAGACATTTCACATTTTTGGAGGTTAAATTCGTATAGTAGAAATATGAAATTGGCTCCTCATGCTCACATTCCCCAATTTCCATCTTAGGGACGAATTTACGTGTTTTCACTATTTCTTCCCAATTTTTCATCACATAAACTTCATCAATAACCGTCTTAATCTTACCAGGTTGTTGCTGTTCTAGAACACGGTTGAGTAAGGCAATCCAGAGGAAAACTGAACTTCCTGGTCCGACCTTACCTTGAAAAAATTCATACATTTCAATGACTGGAGCAAACGCTTTCAAGCTGGACAAGTCGAAGTAATATCCCCATGGAATCAACTCTGCTTCATCTGAGTACGTCCAATGATACAAATGAGACCAAGGTGGTAACACAAGTTTGAAATTCTGCAGTTTGGGGTTATCAGATTCGGCGAGATGTTTAGCCAATACTGCAAACCTTCTGTATACATCTCTTCTTAAATTAAAACCTTCCGAGGGGCTGACATCATAAAAAATATACCTAAAACAGGTGAATATGAGGATGTAATTGAGGATATAGACATATATTCAAAAATACCACCTATTCTTGTTTTCTATTTTAGGACAAACGTCAGAAAGACCGTCTTCTCCGTCTCTAAAACATACATTCTGGTCTATTTCATATTCTCCGAAACTTAGGGTATTTCGAATAAAAAAAAATGAAAAACATAGTAGAATTTTCACAAATTCATTCATTGATGCATCAATAACTCAGGTCATGAAGAATACTAGGTACAAATCGAATTTAAAGTGAAAATACAACCGAATTGACTGATATATTCATAGACGTTCTTAATTTTTAATGAAGATCCTTGTATTATAGTGGTTATGTAAGGTTACTCCGTGACAGCTGACAGCTAATGTTTGTTTTGGTCATAGACAAGGAGACGAGACTTGGCATAGAATGAAGAATATATTCCAATATTCTATGAGACTGGGCATAAGGCATCATAGAATTAATAATTCTATAGAAAAAGACAAAGTTAATTCTGTGTATCATTTGTGTTCTGTGGTTGATATAATAACACTTTCCTATATGTAATTACCCTTGGTGATGGCAAATTGCAAATACATCGTGTACGTTGTTGATTTTGAACATGGATTGTGAATTAGTTCCATTTGAAGTACCTAGATCTTAAAATGATTACATTCTATTTAATTATTACTGAAGAAAAAGCAACAAAATAAAATGATTTTGTTATAAGTACCAAAAAAAAACATTTTCATGTAAAATATTGGCAAGCCAAGACCGCGTTTCTCACATTATCGAAAAGTTATCAGATCTCATGTAGAGCCTAGCTGTTAAGTCCACACTCTTTTGATTCACAAGTTAGGTAGCTTAATGCAGTGAGAACATTTCCTGAAATATAACTCCTGAAGATGGCAGACACTCGAACTGGCGAAACGTCGAGAACTAAGCCACGACGACGGCCGAAATGCTCGAAAGAACAAATGACATTTACAAGTCTTTATTTCTCAAACTCTACAACTTGGGCAAATAGTTATTTATGATATGAGTGTTAAAAGTCTTTATTTCTCAAACTCTACAACTTGGGCAAATAGTTAGTTATGATATGAGTGTTAAAAGTGACGTTTCATTTTGTGAGTGAAAAAGTTTGTGAAATGAGCGGAGCGAATTGAACAATTTCACGAACAAAATACGGTAGAATCCGTTTATTATGACGCCGGCTATACTGACCAATCGCTTATAATGACGCAAATGCAGTGCTAAGTTTGGTTTCATTCAAAACTCCTTTCTATAGGGTCCGGATTTAATGACTTCACTTATAATGACATGTTGCTTTCAATGACATGATTTCAGATACAACAACATGATTTTTCGAAAATTTTTCCGGTTATAGTGACCGCTCGATCGTTTTCTCAAGCCACCCTACCCTTTTTAATGCGATGAGGTTTGATACGATACGAGACATACGCATGCCGACATGCTTCTTGATATAATCCAGATCCATGAAGAGATTATTGGTGTTTTGTGGACAAAATGACATCCATTGAAGCCATTTCTGAGTTGTACAATGGTGTAAGAAGCTATTATTTCAAGTCGAAAAAAAAACAAACGCAAACTAAAATTTCAGATTATTTTTCTATTTAGTTTTTTTTTGTAAGAGAAGATATTTTTTCAGTACAGCAAAATCTGAATTTGTCGCTCTTTTCTTAAACTGAATCCAAGAAACATACCATGAATTTTGATGAAATTCTGCTTCATGTGACTTCCGGTTATTATGACGTATTTTTCATTTCCCCTCGATGTCATTATAAGCGGATTCTACTGTATAATCACTTTTAACACATACAATGTTTTTTGTACAACTGCCCTATTTTGATAATGAAATGGGCGAATTTGCAATGAATATAAACTTCAAAATGCATTTTAATATTCAAATAATCAAAAGGTTGTTGTTAATGGCAAACGTTGCCAACGTTATGATTACTAACAAATGGGAAAAGACGCTGTCATTTGAATTTCGTTCCTGTAAAATTTTCGTCTTGGATTTTTAACTGCTTAATATGTTTGTCGAAAGTCCAATTTTTAATAAAAGTGACTATTTGGTTGTTCCTCTGGTTATTGAAGAGTCTGCAAGAAAAGCAAATCTGGAAGTCCTACCTAAAAAATCTGTTCAGCAGTACGATATTGCATATAAAAATTTCCTGGCCTGGTGTAAATTGAAAAATGTAGAAGGGAACTTCAGTGGAACTGTTTTCCTGGTATACTTAGAAGAAAATAAAAAAATATGGAGTTCATCAACTTTGTGGAGCAAATTTTCAATGATAAAATCAAGTGCCCTTGTTAAAAATGGTGTGGATGTTAGTAAATATTTTAAGGTAATAGCATATTTAAAATGGAAAAGAGAAGGATATCGTCCCAAAAAATCGAAAATTCTCACTAGTGAACAAGTTGAGAAGTTTATAAAGGAGGCACCAGATGAGAAATACTTGATGGTTAAGTTTGCAACTATTTTCGGAGTATTTGGAGCCTGTTGGCGTAAAGAATTGTGTAATTTATCAGTGGAAGACATCGAAATAACAAATAAATCATTGATTATACAATATCCAAATACAAAAACGAAAGTCAGTCGTTCTTTCAGTATTATTGGGAAGTATGTAGACTATTTTCATGAGGACTTTGCACTGCGCCCTTCTGTCATCAAACATCTTCGTTTTTACCTGAAATACATGAATAATGAATGCACTGCCAATACAGTTGGCATTAATACATTTGGGAAAATTCCATCTATAGTTGCCGAATTCCTCAAACTGCCAGAACCAAAGCAATAATCAGGAGCAAATATTACGGATATAAAAAAAACATGGTGGATGGAAGTCTACGACGGTAGCCGAGGGCTATGTTGATCATTCCATTACATATAGAAATGTCATTGCTAAAAAAATTCTCCCAACCTCAACAGATGTTGGATCATCATCATCCAATATTGTACTTCCTACAAGTATGTTGATGCTGAGGATTCTAATAATGTGTTACGAAGCTCCTTAACGTCACAGGGCATTAATGTTAGTAATTGTTCTAGTTTTACGATTAATACTAATGTTCATAAGTAATGATTGTTAAATATTGATAATAAAAATTACAATTGCTGAATATTTCTCATCTGATTTCATCATAAGAAAATGAAGTGCTAAAAATATTTTTATTACTGATGTTAAAAATATTTTTAACACTCTTCCAAGTAAACAATCAATTTTAACATTGTCTGCTGTCATTGAAAATGTCACTTTTAATGGCAGTTTTACAAAAACTTATTTATGTATACATACATACAAGTACTGATGGTGCTGAGGATTCTAATAATGTGTTGCGAAGCTCCCTAACGTCACAGGGCATTAAAGTTAGTAATTGTTCTAGTTTTACGATTAATATTAATGTTCATAAGTAATAATTGTTTAATACCTATTGATAATAAAAATTTGCAATTGCTGAATTTTTCTTTGATTTCATCATAAGAAAATGGAGGGCTAAAAAGGTTTTTAACACTAATGTTGAAAATATTTTCAACACGCTTCCACGTGAACAATCAATTTTAACATTGTTTGCAGTCATTGAAAGTGTCACTTTCAATGGCAGTTGTACAAAAATTAGTTTCTTGGCCGTTTCTCTTCCGCCACGTGTGCGTAAGGTGAAAAATTCATTCCCTGTTCATAACATTTCTGTTATACTGCATACTTCATAACTTTCCTGTTATATAATAGTTCCTATAGTAACGGAACGGCAAAGTCACATATTTCGACCAAGTTGTAGACTTTCTGAAATGTGGATTTGTTAAGTTAAAAAGTGTAGAGTTAGCAGCTTGGTCTACATGACAATGTCAGAAATGCGGTCTTGTCTTGGAAACAGTTTACATGAAATTTTTTTTCTGTTGGATCTATCTGACATCATATTTGTTAAGAATCAAACCATTTTTCTACTCTTCAGATGGGTATACAGTTTAAAAATCGAACCATCTTTCCATACTGTGGACAAATCCACGAATGCTGCACCTGGTTTAAATTCATCATCAAAACCTTATTAGATTAATGTAGACAGGTGAGGCTACTGAGAATTTGATCAAATGACTTTGTTTCAGAGGTAGTAAAAACCCTCTGAAATTTCAGAAACTCCAAATTTTATGTTCTTTTTCATTTTCAGATGTCAAGAATTAGAATTAGAAGATATGTTTGATGAGAAACAACTCAGGTTTCTGTTCGAAGAATCCAATGTCTCTATATGAGGAATTGTGTAGTATAACTGTTCAAGAATTTCCGAGTCGACGATGAGGATATTTTTGATACATTATCATTATGAGCGGTCCACGAGATCCATATTTATGAATGAGACGTTTTCGATAATTCAGAGAAGGGTATGTAGAAAGTAGAGAAGAATGATAATCTCGGAAGTGGCGAAATTCAATTTATATTCATTCCGTACTAATGCATATTAATATTTACCATCGGGTCACTTTTTCCATGATCATTCTCGAGAAGTTCGTATCAAGGTGACAGCGTTAATTTATTTATTGTTCAATTTGAAGAACACCAAAAAGTTATTCTTCGGTATAAATTGCTCCAGCGTTGGGATTCTGTAAATTCCTCTTTTATAATAGTAAACGAATAACTTTCGACTTATAAACGGTGTCGATGTTGTGCCTCTTCAGTATTCTACCAATCTTACCATACATCCCTAAGGTCACAGTCACAGATAAAATTGGTAGAATACTGAAGAGGCACAACATTGAGTCCGTTTATAAGTCCACAGAAAATCTTGGTCAAATGAGCAGAACTACCAAAGAACCAAAGACAAAGTTGACCCACTGTCACAAGCCGGTATTTACAGGATACCTTGCGACTGCGGCAAAGTCTACATTGATACAACAAAACGAAGTTTCAAAACAATAATTAAGGATCACGATCGATGCTCCAGCAGACAGAAAAATCTGCACTAGCGGAACAGATATCACAATAAAGTTTTCTCAAAGACAGAAGACAGTGGTTACTTCGAATATTAAAGATAACTATCCTAGGAAACATAAAGACAACATAGAAAGGAAAGGGGAACTCCCTTGATACATAGCGCATATATGCGCGTCTTAGACAAAACCAAAATCAAGCAGATACGGAGTGGGAGCGATGGGCCAATCAACATCGAGCACGTAAACTCACGTCCTTTTCCCGTCATTAACCGGGGTATGGTATAAATAATACCTACGGATTGAACCCGGCGTCACTGTCTGAAATTCAGCAGTCGAGTTACAATCTCAGACCAATAATCCTCTGGAGAGTCCTATAGCAGACATAAGAGAAACGTTACGGAAATAATTCCTAACAGACCACGACCAATAAGCCCGGAAGACTCTCCCAAAGTCATTTTGAAAAAAGGGTGTTCAGAAAAAAGACACACACAGTGTTAAACAGCTATTGTAAGAACACTTCTTGATAGGGCAAATTTAATTTCATCTACAAAAGAAATAAGCAAAATTTAGAGAGCAAAATTTTGAGACAAAATTATGATGATGATAAGGGAACAACAAAAAACAGTCAAGAACACCAATTTCATTGAATTTGATTCCTTACGTTCATGGACTTTTGGGAAAAATGAGGAGAATTGGCTCTAAATTCAACCTGATAAACGTTTTAGAAACACAAAATGATTTAAGATCTATACTAACAAAAACTAAAACTGTGAATGAATACGAAACGTCCAAAAATTATATTTGCAATATGTTTCAAAAAAGGTGACCCCTCTCCAGGATAGATAGAAAACTGAAAATTATAGGAGTTTGTTTGGTAGAAAAGTTTCGTAACTCCATCCGTATTCAAGATACAGGGTTGAAAAAGAAAAAAAATACACATTTTCTACAATTTGCTGAAACTACTGGCAACATTGTAATGAAATTTTATACGAATATGTTTTGGAAGATGATACATCTAATGAGTGTGTTTTGATGTCTGAATCTCATAGAAAGCGTAGTTACATGGTTCGTACCAAGTTGTTTTGAACATAACTTTTTTGATATTAGATTCATCAAGCTGAATTTTGAGCGATCTTAAACATCATTCAATTTAACAACAAAACGGTACTCTTGATTAAACTTGATACTGTGCAATGTTTTCGGAATATTTTGATTTGAAAATTATGAAGCAATAACCGATGCTGGTATAAAGTATTGATGAAGAATTTAATTATTATTACTTTCAATTATTAAGCACGATGGAGCTTCGGTCCCATTGATAGAAGGTGTCGAAATCGGTTGAGTAACCATTTTCTGAATCAATGGATTGATAGCAGTATAAAAGCTAAAATTCATTGGCCTCATCGGTCATCCAATTTCAATCCCTTGGATTACACAGTTTGGTCGAATCTTAAAGAAAAAATTTATGCAACAGGGCCCTCAAGAATTGAAGGACAGAATTCAACGTCACTTCAATAACCTCATATATAGCTGACTCCAAAGCGTTAAGAAGATTAATGGATTTTTTAGAAAAAAAGGATAGATTTGTGTATATTGTGAAAACAGAGGACATCCTGAACACCTATTCTAATTGAATTTTTTTTATGTTTTTAGCCTTTTTTAAATTTTGATTAAACTTGATACTGTGCACCGTTTTCGGAATGAATTGGAGCTTCTACACTGCTACCAATCCATCGATTAAGAAAATGGTTACTCAACCGATTACGACACCTTCTATCAATGGGCCCGAAGCTCCATCGTGCTTAATAGTTGAAAGTAATAATACTTAATTACTTCATCAATACTTTACACCAGCATCGTTTATTGCTACATAATTTTCAAATCAAAATATTCCGAAAAAGGTGCACAGTATCGAGTTCCATCAAGAGTACCTTTTTGGTGTAAAATTGAATGATGGTTAAGATCACTCAAAATTTTGCTTAATAAATCTAATATCGAAAAAGTTATGTTCGAAACAACTTGGTACGAACTGTGTAACTAGCGCCCTCTATGAGAGTCAGACATCAAAACACACTCATTAGATGTGTATTAGCTTCGAAAATATATTCGTATAAAATTTCCGTACAATTTTGCCAGTAGTTCCGGGGAAATCGTAAAAAATATGTATTTCATTTTCTTTTTCCACGCCCTGTATCTTGAATATGAATGGCGATAGGAAAATTTTTTACTGAACAAACTCCTTTTATTTTTCATTTTTCTAACTATCCTAGAGAGGGGGTCACCTTTTTTTGAAACAGCCTGTATGTGGAAAAAATTATACAGATGATACATCAAGACCATCAAAAATAAAAAGGTGGACATAAAAATATCATGAAATATAGAGATATTGGTAGATGGAAATTGCATCATGTGTGTTCGAATATCCTTGAAATAACATGAAAATTTTAATGACGGAATCTGATAATTATAAAAAAAAAATTTGGGAAAACTTGTATTTTGTTGGATGAAACCAATAATCTGGGCAATTTTTCGGTAGGAGCGGATCTTATTTGGATTGATTTGTTAAGGAAATAATTAATATCAGGAACTTTTGAGATAGAGTACATCAATGTCACCATCATACTATTTAGTATAAATCTATGGTCACTATGTACTGACAAATGTCAATTGATAAATCGAACAATTCTCACAATAATTTTGAAGATTCTCATGAATAAGAATTTGTCTGATGAAGGAGTCTGATATAGACTCCAAAACGTTACGAAATGTTTTTTTTTTTTTCATTGTAAGACAACAATTTTTTGAAAGGAATTAGCGTTTCACGCAGGTACCTTCATTTTCTTTTTTAATTAATTTTTGCTTCAGAGACTCCGAAAGAAATCCCTATAAAATTTCAGAAAAATGCAGAAACCTGCCATGATAAGTATACTTCAATAGATATCGTGAACATATAGGTACCAAGTGCCAAGATACCTGAACATAATCGATAGTAAGCGTGCATTTTTCTGCAGGAAGTACAGTCGACACGCAAAAACCAATACCTTTCATATGAAATACAGGAATTGGGCGCAACATAGGAATCAATCGGAAACCACACCTTTCTACAATGACTGTCATGTTGGCACCCGTGCGTACTGAAGAAAAGAAGAGAAAGAAGGAAGCCGTTCTGAATTCAGATCCGCAACTAGAGGATCGAAAGGAACCTTCATTTTTCGACGGATGAAAGGCAAATTGTCGAATATGATATAAAACAAAGCGGGTAACTCGATCTGAAATTCCATTGCATTAATGAAGTTGTAGATTCGAATCGTTTCCTCGCATTCATTCAAGAGAACGTACCGCTAATTACTTTATACCCGAGGATATCGAACTCTTTTTGGGGTACGAGATAAATTGATCTAAGTTGCAGTCACCATGAGATGAACGATCGAATGAAAGGAATGCTATTTGACAGCATTTTGTGAACATTTTTTTTTTGCGAAATGTAACCTTTTAGTTTTGAGAACTTAGTATTGTCTCCCTGACGAACCTTTCGAAAGAAAATACCAACCGTTTTAAAATTTCAGTGTACGGTACACTTTTTCCAATCGCTGGATCAATATTAGTCAAAAAATCACTTCCAAAGCGACTAATTTTCACCTCTTAAGCTGATTAGCAAAGATTATAGAGTTGTAAAGATAGGAAACACCCTCATATCTGTGGTACTAAAATCCGACTACGATTTTGGCTACTTTCTTACTTTTGACACCTAGAGGGCGATGAAAACATAATTCAGTACAGAAATAGTATATTCTAAAACAAGTTGCAGAATGAGCTCATATTCCAACACGAATGCGAAATTCGAAAACGAGCGACGAAGGAGCGAGTTTTCGAAACCATGAGTGTTGGAATTGCCTTCTGCAACGAGTATTAGACGATATTTTCTCTATTTCAGTGAAGTTTTGTGAAATACTCTCGAAATTAAAATAAAAATTCAGATGAGTGACTTTTGTATTGTATCTTGGCAGTTGGTGTGACTTACGAAATTTGACAGACCCCGGAATTTGAATTGATTCGATTTGAAAATTCAGAGGATCGGAGGTCAGTACTGACAACCACGAAACGAAAAATATAACTGAAAACAATGCTGTAATGAGTTTCATTACAGCACTACTTTTAGTACTGTAATGAACTCATTACGATACTGAAATAGAGAAACTATTTTAATAGGCGCAAAATTCGAATTATACTTCTCATAAATTTTCATTAAATTGAGTATTCTTTGTGGAGCTTTCAAAGGAAACATCCTGATGGACAAAACAAAATCAGGGCTCCGCTTTTTGATCAGGATGATATTTTCCATCTACACATTGTTTTGAATCAAATGAAATACGCTTCTGTATTCTTTATATTTTTATTTGAAATGATTGTGTCAAATCAACTACAATACAATATTTATGAAATTAAGAACATTTCAAAAATTTGTTCACATATTTTGATACAGTGAACTCTCGATAATTCGAATATCGATAAGTCGAACAGTTATTCTGGACCCGATTCATACATATCTTACCCAGTGCATTTTCACCTTAATGAGTCTAGAGGGTCTAGTATATTTTCCATCTACACTTTGTTTTGAATCAAATGAAATTCGCTTCGGGATTCTTTATATGTTTATTTGGAATGATTGTGTAAAATCAACTACAATAAATACAATAATAATGAAATTGAGAACATTTCAAAAATTTTTTCACATATAAGAGAATAATTATAACAATTTCAAGAAGTTATTCATACAGTGAACTCTCGATAAATCGAACATCAATAAGTCGAACAGTTGTTCTTACCCAGTGTATTTTTACCTCAATGAATCTAGCTAGAGGCTCTAGTAGTTGAGTCGAACTGCTGGAAGGGTCGTCAAGACATGTTTCCAGTGCTCAGACGCTAGTTTCTTATTGACGATGATTTCGTATTTACCTGAGTTTTCTCCCAATGAAGTGAAGTCTCACTTGAATAACTCGATTGTTTGGTGAGCCGAACAATAGATAAGTCGAACAGTTCTTTTGGTCCCTAGGAGTTCGACTTAACGAGAGTCCATTTAATTATAGCATGTTTGAACAACAATAAAAGAAAAATATCAGAGGTGTTCAACAAGACCAGTATACGTCAGCCCAGCAAGAGTTCTTCATGCGTCATCCAGAACAATATATTTTTGCACTGGCGTCGATACGAGGGGGGTAATGGGGGTAATTACCCCCCCCCCCCAGGAAAATATTCACCTTCGAAAAATAGGTTATACAATAATTACATAGAAACATATCATGACAATATACTACATCCTAATTTTTTTTACCCCCCCCAGAAAAAATCTCTAGCGACGCCCTTGTATTTTTGCCCCGAGAACTCTATCCATTTAACAGCACTAGAAATAAAAAGCAATGGACAAGACAGTTACATGATACGAGTTTAAAAACTTACATTTCTCTTTGGTAATGAAAAGAATGCACATTCAAGATTATTCTTTCTATTATTTCTGCAATTAATTAACATGCATTTTAAATTTCGGCAAGTTTTTAACACCAAATTTATAACAGAAAAACACACAAAGATTATGGAAGAGTTAGGTGCTACTCTTGTAGATTTCGAGTTATTTCAGTGGAAAATACGCGTATACGAGAAAATACAATCGTCATTCAGCAAAAATATTTATTCAAGTATTTCTTTCAAAATTGACAACAGCCGACTAATAATATCTATATATCTTGCCAAATGGAACCTAATTAAATATTTAAACCATAACCCGTTTACTTTTGAAACTACAGATGTCGCTCACATCACTGTAGTCGCTTCGTTTCCCATCTTTATACTCTATAATCTTTGGTTGGAACTGTCGTTCCAACGATATGACATGTCTGATAGCTAGAGTCACTCAAGAAGCTAGAATTGAAAAGCATGGTTATTTTACTTTTCGAAAACTTAATTGATCATTGAAAGTTTTCGCTGGGTAACAATACTACAGTATAATTGTAAGATTAATCCCATAACACTTTCTTCCGACTTGCACAAAATTGAAGGGTCTCACGAAGTACTGTGGGAGACAAAATGAAAACATCATCATTACAAGTCGAAACTAATATTTATAACTTGAATTAGCGCTTGAAGCGACCGATGAGAAGATACCACAAGAATAATTGAGCTGATCAACAGACACCACTTCTAACCACATTCTTCTGGAAGAAAAAGTGTAATATACTTACTCCTGAGGACATTTTCCTCATAGAGAAAATAGCAGTGCAGAATGAAATTTTCTGACGATGAGCATAAAAACTAATGAGATTAGGAACGGTACAGCTCTAATTGCAGAAAAAGGTTGAATTTGATGAATTCTTCTGGCGAATTCATAGCGTGAAAGTATATGGTTGATGAGGAAGCATTAAAAATTCTCATCTGACCGTGTGAATTGCTAATAGTCTTTGGTATCGGAACTGAGGCAGTCAGGGTTAATATCCTATGTTCAAATTTCCTTACGAAATTGAAATGCCAAAGTTGATTCATTTCTAGTATCCATTTTGGAATGGTAGCATTCAGGTGTACAGGGTATCCCAAATTGCTTGATTTTGACTGTTTTAGGTACTTCTGGACTAGATAGGTAAAAACCTCGAAGGGTGTCCTGGGCTCGATTTTCGTGAAAACACCATTAGTGAAAACTGTTTCACGATATCTTAATTTTTTTTTCAATTTTGATATATCATCGATTTCGAAAATGTATCTGAAAACGATTAAGACTTCCTAGAAGCGCTTTTTCACTGGAAATAAGAAACTATATTTTTTTTCATGAAAAAAAAACATTTTTTTATTTTAAATACGAACGCGTTTTTTCATCTTATATCATAAAAAAAATTAAAATGAAAAAAATTCAAAATGATATCTTATTCCCATTAAGAAAGTGCTTGTTGAAAGTTATTATCTTTCTCAGATATTTTCGAAAAAAAAAAAAGTTATGGCACATCTTCGATATCGAAAAAAAATCAAAATTTTGATATATCTTCAAAACAAATGAAGATATCGTGTAACGGTTTTCACTACTGGTGTTTTCGCGGAAATCGAGCCCAGGAGTCCTCTCAACGTTTTTACCTCTCTAGTCTAGAAGTACCAAAAACAGCTAAAATCAAGCCATTTGGGATAACCTGTACAATGTGTCCCATTTTGGTTGAGATATGTGGTTTTCTCAACCTTGTATCACTTTTTTGTAAAATTTTTAAATCCACAAACAGAAATTTTCTAAGAAGAAAAATGAAAACTGTTTATAATAGATATTTTTACATGAAGGTCAAAAAATCATTTTTTCCGAGCACTGTTTTTTAAGATTCGGCACAAACTTGGTATTTTTCAAAAATGGAACACCCTGTGTCCTAAGTCAAATTTCTACAATTATTTTTCTGAATACATTGATGTATCACAACCTAATCTTCGATAAATTTTATCTTCAAAAATCAGATAAATCCATATTTATGTTTGTTTTTAAAATAGAATATAATGAATTCTTCCACACATGAAAAAAGATGAATATGCATAAAATCCATTGATACTGATATCAATATTTTTTTCGTTTTCAACCTTTTTTAAGTTTATATTGAAGAGTGATATTTTGAGATTATGTTTGAAATCAACTAAATGAATATCTTCAAATCACATGGCATTGGCGTTTTAATAGAGTATCTAATAATTATATGCATGTATGAAAGAATTCATAGCCTACTATTGGAAAAACAACCATAAATATGAATTTTTCTGATTTTTGGAGCTAAAAATTATTGAAGATAAGGTTGTGATACATCAATGTATTCAGAAAAATAATTGAAAAATTTAACGTTAAGATATACAGGGTGTTCCATATGAAAAATACCAAGTTGGTGCCCAATCTTAAAAACAGTGCTCTAGAATTTTTTAACTGCTACAATGACTTTGACGTAAAAATATCTATTATGAGCAATTTTTTATACAGAGCCTGAGATATAATAAGATCTCCAAAAGTGAACATTTTCATTTTCACCCTGTATTTCAGAAACAAAATTATCACTTTTTTCAATTCAGCCTAGATGAGAATATTACAGGGTGAGTCGAAAATGTGTACCGAGCTTCTTGGGGATGATAGTACAGTAAAATAAGTTTAGTTTTATAAAAAATCTCATGGCCCAAAATGCATATTAAGGGAGATATATTCTTTCAAAATTGATAAAATAAAAGAAATTTCTTCGCATAACTTAATTTTTTATTATACTTCTACATTTATGATATTGTTAAAAAGGGTGCTTTTAGAGGGTGAGTTACGATTTTTTTGGGATAATTTCTTTCGTTAAATGAACTGAACTTCTTTCATTGTATTCGTTTTCATGAAAAAAATTAGAAGCACTTAATGGAGCGAAGAAAACTTCATGAAAAAGGTACTCTTACCCAAATACAAAAAATTGAACCGTTTTCGAGATATTTTTTTTTTTCATTTTTCGTTTATGTCAACAACATTGTTGGTTTTTTTCTGGAGGCATTCACCGTTTAGAAATTTTTTTAATATTTTAAATTTTGAAAGAATATATCACCCTTAATATTTGCATTTTGGGCCATGAGTTTATTTATTGAACTTTACATATTTTTCAATGTACTATGACCTCCAAAAAGCTAGGTACTCATTCTTGACTCATCCTGTATATGTACTTACATACACATAAATATACCATTTTAAATCTTCATTATGAGGAAACATGCCATTAAAATTTCTTCGAGCATTAGATCTAACGCCTAAACCGTAGCAGAAATTTGTTTCTGTGAATCTTTTGAACAGAGTTGCATTCAGTTAAAGTAACCATTTATCTTCTTCTTCTGCTGCTGAATATTGTTGCCAGGTTTTGTTGAACAGTGTTCATGTAAAACAAAATTGATGCCCAACAAAATTTTTCTATGAGGATTGTTACTGGTTATATCAAGTCTACACCTACTCCTTGGTTACCAGTCCTCTCAAATATTGTCCCTTCCCATATTCGCAGAAAGACAACAGGTTTGAATTGTTGGAACAAATTCAATTCCTTTCCGAATTAATTTCCCATACTCACCTATATTCCAGATAATTGAAGTCGCGTAAACCTTTTTGGTCAAATTTTCTAATTGATATGAATAGAAGCGACAAAGAAATTCGGCAATCTGAAAGAATGTATCCAATTTTTTCGATAAAGATAATATTTCTGATCCTTCCATCAGAGTTCCTAGTTTTGACCTTCCCAGGAGAATATGGTCTGTTCTAAATCGTATTAGAATAGGCCATGGACGAAGCAACAGCATGCTCTTCCGATGGAATTCGGTTGAGAGCCCTAGTTGTGAGTGTGGGGAAAATGAGGAGACTATAGAACATCTTATAAAAAGTTGTCCCATTTATAAATTTCAAGATTGTTTCGAGGCTATACATAAAGTAACAAATGCATTTCTGAAATGGGTGGCTAATTTCAAAATAATTTAATTCATTCTAAATGATTGGTTTCTTTTCTGCTTTTGTTTTTTTTTTTCATTTCAGATCAAGAATTACGGGTCGTTTTGTGAAAAATCTGTTTATCTGAGCCCATTGACGGATAACATGAAGATGTTCTCTCAGATCACACTGATGTCTTTCAAGATTTTCCTGATATTTAATATTTTAAGTAATTTTTTTTCATGGGCGGAGTACCTAAGGGTTTTTTTGCTGAGGTTTTTCCTTTTCTTCATTTAATCATACTTCAGACCTGTATGGTTTTCCTGTCTTTTTGTTCAATATGTACTATATTATTTGAGCTCTCTGAATCAAAAGAACATATATATATATATATATATATATATATATATCTTAAATTTTGCAGATACATAGATACTTGTATTTTATGAAATGATCAAATATTTATCAACTTACTTACTGTTAAGACTATAATTATGAAATTTAACGGTACCTATGTAAAGGTCACGATGAAGAAAATCGGGATATAACTGAGAATTACATTTTTTAAAGGACTCTCAGCAGCCTGTATTTCACCAACCCAGTTAAACAAAAAAAAAAGAAATAAAATGAAGCCAAAAAAATTTCTTCTGTCAAAATCTATATCAAACTCTCGCTCTGTGTACTTCATACTTGACCGCTGTTACCTAATAATTCAATTGACTCTAAACTTGAGCTGAGATTTCGTTTTCAAACGCCTTCTAAAAATCAAGTACTGTTCAAAATAAAAATACCATCAAATCATTTTTCAAGACTTTGAAGGTCACTCCTTAGGAAAAACCGATAACCCAAAAAAACCTAATCAGTTTCGCTACTCGGAACTAGAATGTATTAAAACGATCATTTCAAGAGCGAAAAGATGCACATTTATTTTCCTATTAAAAACGGAATACAAGATACCTTTCACCGATGAGATAGTTCCACCCATTTCCAACTATATAAGAGCTTGCTCTGCAATTTGCTCATCAGTCAACTGTTCACTTTCATCCATTGTCTATCTAGCCACAATGCGTTTTTGTGTAAGTTCAAGCTGGTCCAAACATTAACGAAAAAATCGTGTATAGTGTTATTGCAGTGTTTCGCGAAACTATGCAATTTTTTAATTGGTGTTCAAGTGCAAGGGATTATACCTTTTTCATTATCTGCTCTGAATTAGTTTTTCTTTTAGATAACTTTTGTTTTCTTCGACTATTTCGTGAAATGATTCAAATGGCTTCATTTCATTTGCTTTCGAAAAAACATTGATAAGATTAGATTCGTTTAGCATAGATTTTCATTATTTTAATTGGGAAATCTTGGATGATACCTCAAAAATTGTACCACTGACCTTAAGGTCTACATCCCTTAATCACTTCTCGAATATTAAAAATATTTTCTGTCTAGATCGCTGCATGTCTTTTGGCATTCGCCATCAATGGATCCAACGCAGGATTTAGCAGCTACGGTGGGGATTCTTCTGGAGGAGAAGGAGGCCATGATGGAGGTTCAGACATTTCTGGAGGAGGCTACGATCAAGGCGGCTACGGCCACGGTGGTTTCGAACAGCCCCAAGTGAGCGTAGAGCACCATGAGATCCCAACACAAACCATCGAACACACCAAGCCAGTTCCAGTGCACGTAGTCAAGAAAATCGGGGTCCCAGTGCCGCACCCTGTGGGAGTCCCTGTACCTCAGGTCATCAAGGTCCCAGTGCCGCAGCCTTACCCCGTTCACGTCCCAGTACCTCATCCAATCGCCATCCCGATCTACAAACTGGTGCCCCAAGAGATCGAGAAGAAAGTCCCCATCACCGTTGAGAAACTAGTTCCTGTATACGTAGACAAGCCATACAAAATTGAAGTTGAGACTCATCATCCTGTACATGTTGCCAAGCCATACCCAGTACATGTACCAGTTTACAAACATGTGTACGTGTCATCGAAACATCATGACCATCACGGCTGGCACTGAGTTTAGGATATTAGGTTTAGATCTCTTTTAATTTAAATTAATTTTACATCATCCTTCATCTCTTCATCTTCCCCATCCCATGTTTTTGTTGTTGTTCTTGTTTCGTCGGAAACTTCTCCCATCTTGTTGTTATTGTTGTTTTCTCAATAAAATTGTTATATAAATACGATGCTTTAATTTAGCAATTGATAGCCCAAATTGATTTGAATGCGGTATGTAGTTTGTCGATTTAAGACGTTATCGGTGCAATGACCAGGTGAGAATCATCATTACGAAGATCTTAATTATGAAGAAACTGGTCAATGCTACTATACTTTTTGCGAGTGAGGTCATCAAATTTGGATACTAAGAACAAAAAATAATCGAAAACTTTATAGATGCAGTAGTAAAAAGTGATCGTACATTATTTATTGAGATTGAACAAGGCTTTTCAGTTTTGAAGTTGTTTGAGAAGATTTAATTGTGTTGCAATCACAAAAATGACGAAATACTTTTTCAAATAGGAATATTGAGAATATAAGAATTAAAGATAGCTTTCAGATCTTCTTTTTCTATTCTATTTGAATTCAAAATTGAAGTCTCAAATTTCCTTTCTTATGTTATGTTTTAATTGGTATGTATCTGTTTTCTTTCTTTTTAAATTTGAATTTTTCGTTTTACACGACTGCAGGGTAAATAGAATTGACTGAACTGCGAGATTATTCAAAGTCCACAATGGCAAGAAAATCGGTCATTCAGTGGGGTTCTTCTTAAGAAAGAAATTGTTATACAATAGTTCTTATAGTTACGAAACTGCCCCCACCAAGTCACTTATTTGAACAAGGACTTGTGAAGATGAAGAGTGTAGAGTTAGCAGCTTGGCTCTATATGAGACCTGATAACTTTTTGACAACGTTGGAAATACGGCCTCGTCTTGGCAATATTTTACATAAAAATGTTTTCGGTTGGATTTCAATTCGTTTTGTACGTTGCTTATGACGAAATCCTTTCAAATTGTTCATTTTCCCCAATAATTATTACATAAAATACTCGATAAAATATAATTATATATATAAGTAAAACTAATTCAAGACATGTTCAAAATCAACAATGTACGAAGTGGAGAAATATACCCTTACCTACCTAGGTTCAAGCTGCGATAGCGATGTATTTGAGAGCTGCCATCACAACCATTGTATCAAGAATCCTATCATTATCCAATGATCACAACGGGAAATTGCACAATGGAAACTGTGGTTGAGGTTATTACAGGGAAATTGTATCTAGTGTAAATACACATGAGGCGTATTACGAGCGCTTTATTTTATCCCCTTATTCAAAATGTGGGGGTAATTTTCCCTTGGAATTCTTGAATATTTTTTATAACAAGCAGTCCTCTGTTTATATCAATTTTCAGACCACTAGCATCAAAATTGGCGGAAGTCTCATACAAACTTAAACATCCCCTGGTTCTAAGGGTTGGGGGTGAAAGTTTCAAGTTTAAGAATTTTTCCTTTGTTTGTATACTGAATCTAGCTCACACACCAAATTTCAACTTGCTAGGACATCAGGAAGTACCCTAACAGTTTTAATGATCATCAGTGAGTGAGTGACGAAATCGAGGGTTTTTAGATATCTATAAAATCTGAAGTGTACGAGCTATGCACTTGGAACTTTGCACGTTTGATAAGTTTACTCCTGGCATTATATCCTGACAATTTTGCTCATCTACTATATTCTAAACTCAAGTTATGAGGGTTCAAAAATACGACGAAACACTTCGGGAAAAGATAGGTAGTATCTTCAAAATAGCTGGATCAGAAATTCCAATAAGATGATTCTCGAATTACTCATTGAAAAGTGCTCAATCATTTTCGAGTACATGTTGAAAGTAATTCAGCATGATTGAAAATAACAGTTAATAACTGAGAACCTAGATAAGATAGGCCAATATATTCTTTTTTCTGATTCGGAATATTCAAGAAAAAAAGAGCTCCAGAATGTGTCATCCGTTTTTTTCTAGCTGCTATAGTTTTCTCTTATTTTGCCCACCGTGTATATGTAAAAATTACAATTCTTCTGCATCATTAATCAATAATAAATCCTTAGAATTAATTCAATAACGCTGATTCGCGTTCAAGTCCGGCTATTATCTATACATTTCAATCGGACCAAAGACGTAAATCATGTTACTTTCATGGAGATAAATTGATATACAATCGTGAAATAGTTGAGAGAGGTGAAAGCAGCTTCTCATTGGACTGATCGATAAAAGTGAAACCGGAAGGCAGAATGTATCTTTTTTATGGGCAAATTATTCCCCAAGATTCTGTAAAATTAATAATGCTAGCCACGTTCATGGACCATGGTCAATGACTCTGAACAGGCCAGGACTCAGATTGCGATATTGAATCGAAGAGAATATAGAAGATATGTATTTGTGTATAGAGCAAAACACAACTCTATGCGACGCCGCCGGCGTTAGCTGGAACTAACGAGTATCGTTTTGTTAGTACGTGAAAGCTGGGTTTATTTGTTTATTTTTACGTTCTCATGCCTTAAAAAAAAACCGTGAAAAACACTAATTGTTGTGTTTATGGATGTAATTCTAAAAAAATCTAGGAATCCTGGAGCCCATTTTCGTGGTGAAAAACAAAATGTTTACTTTACCAACAAACTAGGAATCATAGAGGAATTTAATAGACGTAAATCCTGGGAGCATGTTTTCATAATGGAAAAACCTGTATCTAAATATATTAGAATATGCTCACACCATTTCCGACCAGAAGATTATAGAATGAAAACAGGCAAGAGTGGAAACTGATGTCAATTGAAAACAATGCTTCATATGTTTTGAATTATTTCAGAAACTCTCACTATGAAAACATTTCTGCTACTGGAGAAGAAAGCTGTACCTTCACAAAACCTACCAAAAAAAGCAGTTCAAGTCAAGACATTTCAAATTTTTGTTCAGATCGTTCTTGTACAATAATTTTCATTCTTATCGAAATAAATTACTTTGAGTTTACTTGATATTTTTGAATATATAGAAGTCTAAACAATTCAAGGAGCCTAGTTGAAAGTGCTGAATGCAAGTCATATGAAAATGTGCAATAAAACTAGGGACCTTGTGAGTTTAAGTGATTCTCTCGATTGTTGCAAAATTGAACTTTTGTTCAGCAATGATTAAATCTACATGTGGAATTTCAAATAAATTCCGAGAATTGGCAATTTTAAACGATATGTTATACAAATATGTATCAATTTAATATTAATATTGAAAATAGTTTGATAGTAATGACGTTCATTTAACTACGGAAAAGGTGCAATCAATCGATATATAAGTTGAATAATTTTATTTTATTATAACTGCAGCCTGAAACACAAGTGAGATGCAATAAATGAATAATACATTGAAATCTAGCGTAATGAATTCTTCAACTTGATTAATCGATGATCACGTCATGTTCTGTATACATACAGTTCTCTGAAGAATGTCCATTTTTATTTATCACCCATTTTCTTTTCAAAGATTTTTTCCCTTCCTAAATAGAAGAAAATTAGTAGCTTCTATCAAATGAATATATTGTTCATGCTGGTGTTCAATTACATAACAATCATGCATGTTTTCATGTTCTGTTAGGTCTCAAACTAATTTCATCCTTTTTCCTGAAAACTTAATATGGGTTTTCTCTCCCAGAGACTGGGAGACAAAACCCATATTAAGTTTTCAGGAAAATGCAGAGACCTCCCAGAAAATATTTCAATAGATAATTTCATCCTTCTCTTAGTTTTCATCAAATATGGATAATCCTAATGTTTTCTGTTTTGTACATTTCATTGTTATGGAAAACAAAATGCAAAACAGCAGAGACAAAATTAAACAGTGAATTTTACCTTCACAATCAGTAGAATTGTCAAGATATTTTGTAGTACGTACAACCTTGTAGAGTAGCAGGGCTAAAATATGCTTGCAAATTCCAGACAATCTTGCTTGGGATCTGTATATAATCTTGTCAACCTTCACACCATCATTTTTATAAGACATCATTTCCTCAATATGATGGGGTTGTCGTTGTAGAATTCCAATGTTTTGAAATAATTTTTTCCTACATAGGATCAAATGATTGCATTGCAACACTTGCTCACCTCTACACAGCATCTGTGAGCATGTAAATATTGGAAAATTTCCTATTATTAGAGGAACCTTTGGTAAACATCTTGCCAGATGATCTGAAAACCATTCAAAATTGAACAGTGCTCACCTCAATGTTTTACATAAAATATAACAAAAAGTACAATATTACCTATACTTGCACTTACAATATAATCCACAGGATCCACAATTAACGGAACAACTTAGATTATTGATAGCCAATAAACGTTTAAACTGAAAAATCCCATAAATACAAATAGAAATCTAATGTAAACATGAAACAATACTCGTTTCGGTAAACAGCTGATCGGCGAATGCAGCGACACCATCGGTAATTATTTTGTCCAATATCCAATATTAAGTAGGTGTGGTTGATAATAAATGCTTCGCAAGGCTAGGAATAGAAGATTCGAAAATTTGGAGAACAAACATTTCATGGTTTGGGCTGGTCAATGTTTACTTAATTTTTGGATTTATTAGTTGTCCATCGCAGGTCCTTGTTTCTACACCTCTTTTTCCTTATGCAGTTAGCTTTCAGGAGATACATGTCATATGAGCTTCGCCACATTTCACGCGTGAAATTGCAGCTCATTTGAAAGGAGTTTAACCAAATCATTGGTTATGACTGGCCTGTAGGATCCTCATTTCTTGCAGGTTATTTTTCATTGGGACACTTGAAAAATTAAGTTTACTCCGAAGAAATCTTAGATAGGGAGCAACTGATTGATCGAATACAAGCTGAATGTGGGAAGAATCTACTAGAAAAAATAGAAAATGCTGTATAACATAAGATTACAAGCGCTAGAAAGTGGTCAGAACAAATGAGGTATTTTCAAAAACCAACTATGATTCTTGTCCTCATTTATTATCTAATTTTTTCAGTTAATCACATGTTTTTTAAATACCTTTTCATTCCTCATGCCCATTTCATGATGAGTCTATTGCAATGGTTATTCCAGTTACATATTTCGAACTGTACAATCATTAGTGAAGTTCTCTGTATATTTTCAAGTATTGTCACAGGAATTGAAGTGTACCTAAGTCTAAGGGAATCTTCAAATTCTGTCCGAGGCTAGTAAAACAGGAATTTTTTGCTGTAGACAAACTTACAAGACATAACGATGTCATTGGACGGATGAAATGAATGCAGAGTTTGTAAGTATCGGACAATTACACCCATTGTTATGAAAAATGTCATGAGCCCGTGTATGAATCACTTTATCTCGAAACAAGAGTAAAATCGTGATATCGTACAATGCTTCCGCCACTTTCTTCAGCTCATACCTTATGGTTGAGCGCGTACAGGACCTCAATCAGATTCATTAGTTACATATGTATATAATCTGGGAAATCCTGTGAGCAGCTTGCATCACTAATTACCTATTATGAAGATTTAATTTCATATTTCGTTCGTTGGATCTTTCACTATGACCTTAAGCACACAGAGAAAGATACTATTGTGGAAATACAAAGATAGACTAAGAAGGTTTTATATAAGTTCATGTTACATCTCAATTTTTAAAATTTCATTGGAGGTTAGCAATCAGAATGTTTATGTGAATTTTATTTTGTCAGATAATCTCAAATCCGGAAAATATATGTAGTGACTCAACCCTGATTACTAAATCCCATAGGATGTGACAGAAAAAGAAGACATGTGTTATTGTTCGGATATCCCAATGAGGTGGTCAAGGATTCTGGGGCAGCATACGAACTTTTCGATTGAAGCTCCTTATTTACAGTTTTTAATAGTTATTTATGATATGAGTGTTGAAAGTGACGTTTTATTTTGTGAGACAAAAAGTTTGTAAAATGCGCGGAGCCAATTGAACAATTTCACGAACAGAATAAAATCACTTTTAACACAAATACCATACAATGTTTTTTGTACAACTGCCCTATTTTGATAATGAAATGGGCGAATTTGCAATGACAATAAACTTCAAAATGCATTTTAATATTCAAATAATCAAAAGGTTGTTGTGAATAGCAAACGTTGCCAACGTTATGATTAATAACAAAAGAGAAAAGACGCTGTCATTTGAATTTCGTTCCTGTCCAATTTTCGTCTTGGGTTTTTAACTGCTTAATATGTTTGTCGAGAGTCCAATTGTTAATGAAAGTGACGATTTGGTTGTTCCTCTGGATATTGAAGAGTCTGAAAGAAGAGTAAATCTGGAACTCCTACCTAAAAAATCTGTTCAGCAGTACGATATTGCATATAACAATATCTTGGCCAGGTGTAAATTTGAAAATGTAGAAGGGAACTTCAGTGAAACTGTTTTCCTGGCATACTTAGAAGAAAAATCAAAAATATGGAGTTCGTCAACTTTGTGGAGCAAATTTTCAATGATAAAGTTAAGCGCCCTTGTTAAAAATGGTGTGAATGTTAGTGAATATTTTAAAGTAATGGCATATTTAAAACGAAAAACTGGAGGATATCGTCCTAAAAAATCGAAAATTCTCACTCGTGAACAAGTTGAAATGTTTATGAAGGAGGCACCAGATGAGAAATATTTGATGGTTAAGGTTGCAACTAACTATTTTCGGATTATTTGGAGCCTGTAGGCTTGAAGAATTGTGTAATTCATCAGTGGAAGACATCAAAATAACAAATAAATCATTGGTTATACAACTTTCAAATACAAAAACGAAAGTCAATCATTCTTTCAGTATTATTGGGAAGTATGTAGACTATTTTCATAAATACTTTGCACTGCGCCTTTCTGTCATCAAACATCGTCGTTTTTACAGAAATACATGAATAATAAATGCACTGCCAATCCAGTTAGTATTAATACAGTTGGGAAAATTCCATCTATTTTTGCCGAATTCCACAAACTGCCAGAATCAAAGCAATATACAGGACACTTTTTTCGAAGATCCTCCGCTTCATTGCTAGCAGAATCAGGAGCAAATATCACGGATACAAAAAAACATGGTGGATGGAAGTCTACAACGGTAGCCAAAGGCTATGTTGATCATTCCATTGCATATAGAAATGTCATTGCTCAAAAAATTCTCCCAACCTCAACAGATTTTGGATCATCATCATCCAATATTGTACTTCCGGTTTCTACAAGAACTGATGGTGCTGAGGATTCTAATAACGTGTTGCGAAGCTCCCTAACGTCATAGGGCATTAATGTTAGTATGTAATTGTTCTAGTTTTACGATTGATATTGATGTTAATAAGTAATGATTGTTAAATATTGGTAATAAAATTTGCAATTGCTGAATTTTTTTCATCTGATTTCATCATAAGAAAATGAAGTGCTAAAAATATTTTCATTACTAATGATAAAAATATTCTTAACATTCTTCCACGTAAACAATCAATTTCAACATTGTTTGCTGTCATTAAAAGTTTCACTCTCAATGGCAGTTGTACAAAAAATTGTTTATGTATAATCTGGTATGAAGTACAGTGTACTGATTCAAAATGCGACGTTCGTGAATTTTTAACACGTTTTCGTTCAACAAATTTTGTTGAATATCCGGAGAATAAAATTTAAACGGCACAAAGCAGCACAAACCTATAACTATTCAGTAGTTGAAGGTATTCTTGCAGCATTCGCAGTAAGACCTAAAAGCTTGACTGTTCGTCTTTGCAAGCTCAATTTTGTGAGAGTACTTGAGGGGACTGGTATAATGGGAAGATATTTTTTTCTCCAATCAAATTTTTTTCCTGAATCCGCCTCTGTACGGCTTGGTGTCATCCTCGCATCATCAGCAAATTGGCCACCATCGAAATAAATCGATCTGGAAGAGTCGGAATGTTTATTCAAATTGAAATTTCTCTTTCATAAGTAAAATGGTGTTGGCCACGATCGGAATTAATCTGTGGCCTTCCATTCCGAAGGATGGGAAGAGATTACTCAATTTGTCAGAAGCGAGGAAGAACCTGACCTACTTTGCCGCTGCGAGCGGATCTCGCTAAGTTCATTTTTATTCGTCTTATTTGCGAGGACGAATTTTTGAGACATTGTTGTTTTCTATCAACTTCGGTTTATTCTTGATTTGTGGTTGGATGTTACGATATTTTGTTCGTCTTTCTCTGGGACGGAATTAAGTTTGGCATTTTATTTATTAATAGCAACATTAGTGTAATAAGAGTTGAGTCCTAGGGGGAGTGAACCCCTACCAGTCAAGAAAATCTTCCAATAAATTTTTTCTTATTTCTTTCAACCAATGGAGACTTACGTCCCCAACGAATTATGAACAGAGCACATGACTTGAACATCTAACTGAGGATTAGAAA
The DNA here is from genome assembly GCA_038502775.1 of Hippodamia convergens. NCBI lineage: Eukaryota > Metazoa > Arthropoda > Insecta > Coleoptera > Coccinellidae > Hippodamia > Hippodamia convergens. The sequence continues at coordinate 89,637,827 of CM076607.1, read as the reverse complement.
ATACTTAAGTCAGTGTCAAGCCAATAACCTCTCTTGGCTGACACCGACCGAAATAACAAAAATTGTAAGTAGATTTTTTTGTCTTAATAATTTGATCGACTTTAAAGTAGTCTGATATATTTCATTTAACTCGGGAGAGTTCAAAAAATTTTGCTCATTGTTTGATATTCATAGGTATGTGTTGATTCAGATTTGTAGTGGTTAAGGTATGTTGTACATCTTCATCTTTTTCACTTGTTAGTGGATATCAACTTATTTTGAATTAATTAAATTCAGTTTTTTTTGTTAACATTTTTGTTTTTCAATTTTTTGAGTGAACTGAATTCGTACTAACAATAAATGTTAACATTTCCTCATCAAAGGAATTCCTTTGATGAGGAAATGGTAAAAGAAAGAGTTAGATGATTGATTGAACATTCATATTTCTCATATTTAAAAAATTTGCGTAAACTATTTAAACTTTCGGAACAGTCTCAAAATACCTTGATATGAATTTTTAAGAAAAAGAAAATTCTTTGCCTTTACGAAGGCACATCGAGAACATTTTTGAAACATAGATGAATTCAAAATAGTAATCATCGAAATGAATACCATTTTCAATTCCCAGGCTCAGAGATCTTTTATCATGAGGTTGGAGAAATGATATTCAGTGAAAGAGGAAGTACAGATTTCTTTTTTTGCATTTGATTGGAGATGTGAAACTTCATTTTGACGCAATTGGATGTCACCACCTTAGTACTTTGTTTATTTTACTCATTACTTCACAACCAATTGCTTCAAATTCTGAAGTTTTTTATAAAGATTTTGTCCTGAGATATGCGGGATACTGATGAGGCCCAACAAGGCCGAAACCGGTATATCTCTCATCTCAGTGACAAAATCTAATATCATTTCTCCAACCTCATGATAAAAGATCTCTGAGCCTGGGAATTGAAAATGGTATTCATTTCGATGATTACTATTTTGAATTCATCTATGTTTCAAAAACCTTGATATGAAGTTGAAATTACATGAATTTAGGACATCAAAACATACCGTGAATGTTATTTCTAACCCATTCAATATGGATGAATTAATTTCAGCGATCAAATATACAATATCAAGAAAAGCAGCCGGTTTTGATGGAATTTATCCAGAAATCATCAAACATTTGGAAAAAAAAGCCCTGTCTTGGTTATTATCTTTTTATAATGATATATTGAAGTCCGGCAAGTTTCCGACCGAATTTCGCCAAGCTAAAGTAGTATCAATTTTGCCTCACCACATTTATTGAATCAGGGTTCAATAAAAACTTGAAAACAGGGACAGCATTTGTGGATTTATTAGCTGCATATGATACAGTATGAAAAGACGGATTAATTTATAAACTCTATAATCATTTGAAATGTGTAAAAATGGTAAAACTATTAGAAAATATGTTATCCGACATAAGGTTACGAGTTTTTGTCGATAATAATAGTAGTAATTTCGAAACTTTGAATAATGGTCTTCCACAAGGTTCAGTTTTAGCACCTCTTCTATTCAATTTCTATTTGTGTGACATTCCAACTTCTTCGGAAAAATTTATTAATGCTGATGATATTGCTCTGGCTTTCCATCATTCTAATTTTCAAACAATAGAAAGTACCTTTTCCGCAGATTTGGATATAATGAAAAATTATTTTTTAAAGTGGCGTTTGTGCCCGAATGAAAATAAAACCGAGTTTTCGTATTTTCATTTCAATAATCATCAGAAAAATAGAAAATTGAGTGTAACTTCAGTTCTTCTCCCTTAAAAGATAATTTTAATCCTAGATACCTGGGAATCAAACTTGATTCCTCTCTGAATTTCAACGCCCTTTTAGATGCGTTTGAAGCTTAAAACTCGAAACAATATTCTTCAGAAACTAGCTGGTTCTTCATGGGGCGCTGATGCAACAATACTTCGTACAGCAGCGCTATCTTTGATTTTTTTCTGCTGATGAATTTTGTTGTCCTGTTTGGTTGAACAGTGTTTATGTAAAAAAAATTGATGCCCAACTAAATTTTTCTATGAGGATTATCACGTCTACACCTACTCCTAAGTTACCAGTCCTCTCGAATATTGCTCCCCCCCCATATTCGCAGAGAGACAACAGCTTTGAATTTTTGGAACAAATTCAATTCCTTTTCAAATTCAATTCCCATACTAACCTATATTCCAGATAATAAGGTCCCCAGATTGAAGTTGCTCAAACCTTTTTGGTTGAATTTTCTGATTGATATGAATAAAATTCTAAAGGATTCAGATCAGGAGAACGAGTTGGCCATTGTATTAGTCCTCCTTGACTTTCCATTTATTACAGAAATGTTCATTCAGCAATCTGAATACTTGTCTCCCTCTATGTGGTGGTGCACCATCAAATGCTTGTAACTCTGAAATGAAAACGAATCGGACTTATGTTCATAGGAACAAAAATGTTCAAAAGAAGCACAGCTACCTTCTGTCAAAGTTTGTCATAGAGCTCATAGAACATCCTGTATAGTGGTAAGTGTACTCATTTTCATTCCATACAATCAGTTAGTGCATTCTGCTCCGAAAATTCATGGTTTCATTATACGCAATTGTAGATATTTCACTGTATGCTTCTATAATATACTATTTTTTTTACGTATCTTATATCTACAGGGTGATTCAAAAAACGGTGATCACCTCTCTAGGAGAGATAGAAAACTGAAAAATAATAGAGGTTTGTTCAGTAAAAAATGTTCGTAACGCCATTCATATTCGAGATACAGGTTTAAGAAGAAAAAAAATATACACATTTTTTACGATTTTGCGGAAACTACTGGCAACATTGTAATGAAATTTTATAGGAATATGTTTTGGAAACTTATACATCTAATAAATCTGTTTTTATGTCTGACTCTCATAGAGGGCACTAGTTACACGGTTCGTACCAAGTTGTTTTGAACAAAACATTATTGATATTAGATTTATTGAGCTAAATTTCGAGCGAACTTACACATCATTCAATTGTACTCCAAAAAGGTACTGTTGATGAAACTCGATACTGTGTACTGTTGTCAGACATAAAAAGAAATTCATTAGATGTATCAGCTTCCAAAACTTATTCGTATGAAATTTCATTACAATATTGCCATTAGTTTCGACAAAATTGTTGAAAATGTGTATATTTTTTTTTGTCTTGAATACGGATGGTGCTATGAAAATTTTTTCTGAACAAACCCCTAATATTTTTAGGTATGTATATAATCTAAAAGTAACAGTCAGAATCAAGTTATTTTGGATACCCTGTCGATTCTAGAATTCAGAAATTCAGAAATAACAATTGTCTTGAAAATCCACATTCAGCATCGTGGGCTGGTACAGGAACTCAGCTGACCTTGACAGATTGTTGGAGTGGTCTATTTTTCGCGGACCATATTCTGCAGACCGCTGGGAAACCCTGCTGATCAAGAACTATAACTAGACCAAACTAGCGGTCATATCCTAGACATAATCTAGTTCCATTCCGACGCATTCATATTTCGGTCCGAGCAATTTGCAGATTTAATCGAGTTCAATAACCAGAAACGAATAAATCATCCTTTCGTTGAATCACCCGTCTCGCTCTGGTTAATTCCGAGTTTTTTACTGATGCACTTCTAGTTTGGGAGCCGGTTCGAAAGGAGAAAGAAAGTGGTTGATTTTTTCCCCATCGAGCCAGAGGTAATTGGATAAGTTGAGATTCAATTGAGTGAGAATTAACTTCAATCACTTTTCCATTCATTTATGACGTTTTTGGTCTTTTACTGTCCGGCTTCATACGGTGTAATAGAGTGTCGAACAGACATCAATCAATGAGATTTCGCGTTGAAGTGTTGGTAACATGGAAAGGACATGTGGTTTTCCTAGTGAAATTCTAATTGATGCTTGAAACATGAACGGGAGACGTTCTCGAAAATCAACTTTTACTGGACCTGATAAAGGCATCTTAGTTTTTTATTTATGTTGTTCTTTCATAAGCATAATGACTAATACTTAAGGTACAAATTTCACAATAATACCTGATAGACAAAAATTCACGTTTGTTTTCTTGGAGCTTTCCTGTTCACCCTCTAACTTGTTCTGGGAAGAAGCCATTATACATAGCAATAAAGTTTTTGAAGTAAATTCAGGATAACGATGTTTTCAGGAAGAAGATACACCCATTGTCCCACAAATACTGTACGTAAGAAAATTTTTGGAACGGAATCTTAATTCACGTTTGCAATCTCGGAGTTAAGCTTTTACCAGAGAAATGACTACCTGTACATTTTTGAGATTCTTGGTACCCATTTTTTATGATGAAAATGGATTCCTTATCAAATTTCAAGTGGTTTTGATATCGAATTATCTTATTAAACGTGAAATTATTAGAAATCAAGTTGAAAATTGGAGCTCTGCTGAAACATGCAGGTTTTTCATTACACAAAAATGTCGCTTTGAGCTACAAGTAGAAATTAATAATGCCTTTGCCAAAATAGTCAGGATTGAGAATCCATGATACAGGATGTGTAAAAAGCGATTTCAAAACTTAATTTTCGAAAATAAGAATCTCCTTAATGGAATCTACGTTGAAAATAATGTGTAGAAATAACACCAATGCCCTAAAATTGATAATTTCATAGATATTCGTTAGAAATATCATGAAGGCATCTGGTGTTTCCTGGAATTACTTTGTCGGAATCTTGCGATATTCCGACTCAAATCTCTAAAACTCTGGTGTTTCCTGGAATTACCTTGCCGCAATCTCGAGCATAGTTCCGAGTACGATCCTGGCAATCTCTTAGGGCGGTCGAAGGGAGCGTTGTTATGACCTTTTGACCAAAACGAGCTTTATTGAGAAAAACACAACTCTATTCGACACCACCGGCGTTAGCTGGAACTAAGCCCGAAACGAGTATCGTTTTGACAGTTAGTACGTGAAAGTTGGGTTTATATGTTCATTTTTAAGTTTTTATTGCGATAAAAAAATATGCCTAAGAAAAAACAAGAGAAAAACACTAATTTTTGTGTTTATGGATGTAAGTCTAAAAAATCTTGGAATGCTGGAGCCCATTTTCATGGTAAAAATCAAAATGTTTACGTTACCAACAAACTAGAAATCGTAAAGGAAATTAATAGACGTAAATTCTGGGAGCATGTTTTGATAATGGAAAAACCTGTATCTGAACATATTAGACTATGCTTACAGCATTTCTGACCAGAAGATTATAGCATGAAAACAAGCAAGAGTGGAAACTGATGTCAATTGAAAACAATGCTTCATATGTTTTGAATTATTTCAGAAACTCTCACTATGAAAACATTTCTGCTACTGGAGAAGAAAGCTGTACCTTCACACAACCTACCAAAAAAAGCAGTTCAAGTCAAGACATTTTAAATTTTTGTTCAGATCGTTCTTGTACAATAATTTTCATTCTTATCGAAATAAATTACTTTGAGTCTACTTGATATTTTTGAATATATAGAAGTCTCAACAATTCAAGGAGCCAAGTTGAAAGTGCTGAATGCAAGCCATATGATAATGTGCAATAAAACTAGGGACCTCGTGAGTTTAAGTGATTCTCTCGATTGTTGCAAAATTGAACTTATGTTCAGCAATGATCAAATCTACATGTGGAATTTCAAATAAATTCCGAGAATTGGCAATTTTAAACAATATAATTATACATATATGTATCAATTTAATATTAATATTAAAAATAGCTTGATAGTATTGACGTTCATTCAGCAACGGAAAAGGTGCAATCAATCGATAGATAAGTTGAATAATTTTATTTTAATATAACTGCAGCCTAAGACATAAGTGAGATGCAATAAATGAATAATACATTAAATTCTAGCGTAATGAATTCTTCAACATGATTAATCGATGATCACGTCATATTCTGCATACATACGGTTCTCTGAAAAATATCCATTTTTATTCAAAATTTATCACCCATTTTCTTTTCATAGATTCTTTCCCTTCCTAAACAGAAAAAAATTATAAGCTTCTATTAAATGAATATATTGTTCATGCTGATGTTCAATTACATTACAATCATTTTGCATGTTTTCATGTTCTGTTGATCTCAAACTAATTTCATCCTTCTCATAGTTTTCATTAAAAATGAATAATCCTAATGTTTTCTGTTTTGTACATTTCATTGTTATGGAAAACAAAAAGAAAAAAAGCAGAGACAAAACTAAACAATGAATTTTACCTTCACAATCAGTAGAATTGTCAAGATATTTTGTAGTACGTACAACCTTGTAGAGTAGCCGGGCTAAAATATGCTTGCAAATTCCAAACAATCTTGCTTGGTATCTGTATATAATATTGCCAACCTTCTCACCATCGTTTTCATAAGACATCATTTCCTCAATATAATGGGGTTGTCGTTGTAGAATTCCAATGTTTTGAAATAATTTTTCCCACATAGAATCAAATGATTGCATTGCAACACTTGCTCACCCTCTACACAGCATCTGTCAGCATGTAAATATTGGAAAATTTCCTATAATTAGAGGAACCTTTGGTAAACAGCTTGCCAGAAGATCTGAAAAGCATTCAAAATTGAATAGTGCTCACCTAAATATTTTACATAAAATATAACAAAAAGCATAATAATACCTATACTTGCAACTACAATATAATCCACAGGATCCACAATTAAGGAAACAACTTCGATTATTGATAATTGATAGTCAATAAATGTTCAAACTAAAAAAATCCAATAAATACGAATATAAATCTAATGTAAACACGAAACAATACTCGTTTCGGTAAACAGCTGATCGGCGAATGCAGCGACACCATCGGGAATTATTTTGTCCAATTGTGCGTAAACCAGACGATTCTGGTCGTTGTTATTGCTTTTGCTCAAATTTGAATAGAGTGTAGTTCTGAAAATCCAGTTATATTGTCCCACGAAATTCCTCCAATGCCAAATTAAAAGTTGCTGGTCTTTCACTGGCACAATTCCAGTTTCCAAGGACCTTCTAGTACAGCATCCCAATGTGAGTGAATCATTCTTCATAGATGACCAGTATTTTCAAACCTTGAAAAAACTTATAAGAAATTTCGCACACTAAAACGTTGTTGGCAGATCCCGAAACCCTCATATCGACGCCATATAGCCCGCTTGCAAATGTGGTCCAGCGGAATCAATCCGAGAAAATTGCAGCATCAATTCTAGACCGCCACCGGAATTGTCCGGGGTAGATAAAACGCCGAATCGGATTAAATTCTCCTCCGGGTGATTAGCGGGATTAGAAGGAACCCTCCGTCCTTCGTCATGTATCTCTCCCCCATGTTTAATAAGAGGAAGAAGGTGCGCGGTGATAAATCTAGTTTCTTAGTTGCAGATAGAGATTCCGAGGAAGAATAGCCCCAGGCGTATCAGAGGAGGCCGAATACGAATCTTAGTTGATAGATGTATTCAGTTTTTGTCTAGGGTTGCTTTCATAAACTTACTCAGAGTAAGCTCTCCTTACTCTGAAGCGTTCACAAATTTACTTTGTCTTCCTCGGAGTAAACTCTGTGAGCGTTCATAAACTTCCTCTGAGTGAGCTCTGCATACTCTGCTATTTGGGAGAGTAAACACATACTCTGACAGCTGTGACGTAGGATTTTCATTCTGTCTTGCTCCAGCACATTTTTTGAAACGTGAATATTATTCGAATAAGTATTTATTTTTAGTTTTGTTCAATTTCAATAACGAAATACGAAACAATAAATTTTCCACGTGAAACAACTAGTCTGTGAAATGAAGAAATATGGGAAAGAATTACTTTAATGATTGATAAATTTGATAAAATTGCTAGCAGTGAATTAACGAAGCTCAAAGTAAACTCAAACTAAACAGGAGATGGAGTTTCGAAAAGAGTTTTTCGCCGTATTGCAGAACCTAGAGTGGTCCGTTCAAGTTCAAATAAATCGAGACATACAAAGTTCCATATCAACTGTTTTTTGTACCTGATTAGAAATCTACATTGATATTTTGTTATATTCAAGAGTTGAGATCTGTCAAGGTTCATTCATATTTTGCTTTATCTTTAATACAATATTTTTTAACTTCCTTAAATAAAACTATTTCTTTTTGAAACATAGATGAATTCAAAATAGAAATCATCGAAATGAATACCATTTTCAATTCCCAGGCTCAGAGATCTTTTATCATGAGGTTGGAGAAATGATATTAGATTTTGTCACTGAGATGAGAGATACACCGGTTTCGGCCTTGTTTGGCCTCATCAGTATCCCATACATCTCAAGAATTTTTCTTTTTCTTAAAAGCTATTTTTTGTTACGAAGTATTTAATTTTTTCTGGCGTAGAGTCAATGAAACAACAAAACATGTTATAACATTTTGAATTTTCCGCTTCAAGAAAAGATTACAGACAATAATATCCTTTTTCATTGTTTGTGTCTCATTGGAAGTATTTGAACGTCCTGAGAACCTTTATCAATTCCCTTACAATAATCAAAAAACACGGTTGTGCTCTGCTTTTAAAATTTAAAACTACTAAAAATGTACGACTAGAGAGAATTTTTTTATTAAACTTCTATTATTCATTCACGATAGCAACAATTCAATATTAAAATCATATATAAAAAATTTATATACAAAAGTATTATTCATAACCTATACCTTTGTTCACATGTTTGAATGACATTTCCGTCAGAGTAAGATTGTGAACGACGAGTGTGGAGTAAAGACCGAATTATATTTCTGATCATATGGCCATACTCTTACTCTACTCTCTGAGTAAGTTTGTTCTACTAGGCTGCGTAGCCTAGGAAAACTTACCTGATACAAAAACAAAAATGATAAATAAACGCTGAAATAGGAAAATTATTTTCGATAAAATTTATGTGATTGTCAAAAAATAGGAAAATTTTTTGTGCATTCTCTGATGTTTAGAAATTTTATTTATTATTTGTTTTCTTGTAAGCAAAAGTTCTGACAAAAATTGAATTGAGAAGAGATTCCATGCAAGCTAGAAGGTACTGAAAATAGTTATTTATGATATGAGCGTTAAAAGTGACGTTTTATATTGTGAGTGAAAAGGTTGTGAAATTTCACGAACAAAATAAAATTTCGTTCCTTTCCAATTTTCGTCTTGGGTTTTAAATTGCTTAATATGTTTGTCGAGAGTCCAATTATTAATAAAAGTGACGATTTGGTTGTTCCTCTGGATATTGAAGAGTCTGCAAGACCAGCAAATCTGGAATACCTAAATAAAAAATCTGTTCAGCAGTACGATATTGCATATAACAATTTCCTGGCCTGGTGTAAATTGAAAAATGTAGAAGGGAACTTCAGTGAAACTGTTTTCGTGGCATACTTAGAAGAAAAATAAAAAATATGGAGCTCATCAACTTTGTGGAGCAAATTTTCAATGATAAAATCAAGCGTTAAAAATGGTGTGGATGTTAGTAAATATTTTAAGTTGATACAATATTTAAAACGGAAATGTGAAGGATATAGTCCCAAAAAATTCGAAAATTCTCACTCGTGAACAAGTTGAAAAGTTTATGATAAAGGAGGCACCAGATGAGAAATACTTGATGATTAAGGTTGCAACTATTTTGCGATTACATATTTGGAGCCTGTCGGCGTGAAGAATTGTGTAATTCATCAGTGGAAGACATCGAAATAACAAATAAATCATTGGTTATACAACTTCCAAATACAAAAACGAAAGTCAGTCGTTCTTTCAGTATTTTTGGGAAGTATGTAGACTATTTTCATAAGTAATTTACACTGCCCCCTTCTGTCATCAAACATCGTCGGTTTTTCCTGAAATACATGAATAATAAATGCACTGCCAATCCAGTTCGCATTAATACATTTGAGAGAATTCCATCTATTGTTGCCGAATTCCTCAAACTGCCAGAATCAAAGCAATATACAGGACACTATTTTCGAAGATCCTCCGCTTCATTGCTAGCAGAATCAGGAGCAAATATTACGGATATAGAAAAACATTGTTGATTATTCCATTGCATATAGAAATGTCATTTATGAAAAAAATTTTCCCAACCTCAACAGATTTTGGATCATCATCATCCAATATTGTACTTCCGGTTTCTACAAGTACTGATGGTGCTGAGGATTCTAATAATGTGTTGCGAAGCTCCCTAACGTCACAGGGCATTAATGTAAGTAATTGTTCTAGTTTTACGATTAATGTTAATGTTCATAAGTAATGATTGTTAAATATTGATAGTAAAAATTTGCAATTGCTGAATTTTTCTCATACGATCATAAGAAAATGGAGCGCTAAAAATATCAATTTTACCATTGTTTGCTTTAATTAAAAGTGTCACTTTTAATGACAGTTGTACAAAAATATTTTTATGTTCCAAGTCAACACTACGTTGCCCTTTCTACATTCTTAGCAATTACGTATTTCGCAGAATGTGCATTTATTCAGAAAATTAATGAATTGAAAAAAACGTGATGGACGAAAATAATTAACGTTCATATGAATTGATAGAAAGGATTACTTTTCTAGTTATTCGCATGAAATGTACAAGAGATCAATATATAAACAAAGAAACGAACTGTCAACGTCATTTTGTCATCAACAATATTTTTTGATTTTTCATCAGGTGCACCAACCCCAGCAGCCAAAACAAGTTTCCTGGATGGAATCGGTGTCCTTGGGTTTCCAGCCAAGTAACTGAGGCGGCTAGACTTTTGGACTTTTCCTCTTTCTTACATCCAAAAAAAAAGAGGAGAAAGGAATCCATGATGCAGATCTGCCACAGAGACTTCAGTCGGTACGAGACTGACGGCCAGTTTCTGAAAGGCCGATCAACGTAAAAATTAACTAATCAGCTGTCAAATCCCTGGTCAAGTGCCATTTGAGTTGCAGAAAGTATGGTTAACTACTTGAACTTGATCAGCCTGTCAGTTGACAGAGTGGTCCACTGAGTTTTATATAACTCAGTGGAGTGGTCAAATATTGCAAGTAAATTGTACGTCAAACGCACTTTTGGGTTTCTGAAACGCATGTTAAGGCTAAATCAGTGGTCAAACTAATGTCAAAGAGGTGGTCAACTAATCAGTGATGTTCGGCGAATTAACTCGGTAGAGACGTGGTTAATCATCGTAGTTTCCACGGAAATCATAATTGTATGGGTTCATGGGTCTGCACAACAATAATTAGGCATAGTGGCAATAATTATATTTCCTACAAAAGAAATTTATTTATTTTTTGAAACAATTTGTGATTTTATTATCTGGCTGTAGATTATCATCTCCCCAGAACACAGGAATAACTCAATAGGAATTGATCTGAATTATATCCATTCATTATCAAATGTTATTGGAGCTCTAGACTGTACACATATTAAAATAATCTCGGTCGTCCACAAGATGAGCTTTCAAAATAGGAAGAGAAAATTTTTTTCCAAATGTTCAGGCCATTTGTGATGCGAACTTGAAAATTGTAAAAGATAATGAAAACATATTTGTGAGAAAATCTACTGTGTTAACTCACATGTATGTGTTTTCATGTAGTAGTGGACTCCAACGGAAGCCAAGAAAATCCAACACGATACAATAAACGAAGTAGAAATGCAGTGTGAGTGAATTCACATCTTGATGTGTGATGAAAGTTGAAATAAATTAATGCTCAATACTGATTTCATTGATACACAGGAAAATATCAAAAAAACCTATTTAAATAATTTCATACTTGTAAACAATTTATGATTGAGTAGAGATTGAAATATTGTGGTAACTTGAAGGATTTAACAAGAATATTCATTATCATATTTTAAATATACCAAACATTGATAAATTGTATCATTTATTTATTGAAAAGATTACCTGTAATATTCTTTTTGTTTGATTTTAATTTCTAAATATGTATATTGAAATGTGTTTTTTTCAAAATAAGCTACTTTTCTTGTAACTTAGGTTTTCTTCCTCAGTATAGGCATTCTTCAGTTCCCTTCAATAATAAAACTTTTTTATTTCTTCTTTCAGGACTTTGTTCTCTTGATTGTAGCAATTTGTCGAGAAAAGGTGGTTAATGTCGTATAACTTCATTATCACGACAATGCACTCGTGTTTGTAAGTCTTCATCAATGCCATCTTAAATAGATTCAAAGCAATTGAAACTAGGAAATTATAAAATGAGGATCATAATATGAGCATAATCAGTTTGAATATATGCAAATACCAATATTATAGTAGCTCAAAGAGCTGTCGTACTTGTTGACCAAAGGCTGGCTACATATGCTCCCCTGATACAGCCAACATTTTTGCACCTGCTGTTTGTACTCAGCCAGAGTTGGTACAAACCGCTACCTGTTGCTAGGACATCTTCCTAAAAATAAAGATCAGTAATAGTAGAAACTGTGGTTTATTGTACTATTTTAATCCAGAGAATTAACTAATTCTCCTTACCAACCTTACCTACCACCTTACCAATGTTTTTGTCCTTTTTCAATTAGTCCACCATATTTATTAATTCAAGCAGGTCAGAGGTTCTGAAACAAGAAAATCTATAAAAATAATACCATTTCTTTGTTGACGGAGTCAAAAGGCCATTGACCGAAGCCTTTCAACCACAATAAAAATAATTTCCACTGAACTTACATCTGAATAGTTTTTTTTTGTGATGTTCCTGGATCGTCATTTGAGCCATTTTCCCTGTCTGCAGATATTTCTTAACCTGGAATTAAATATAAAATGAGGTGAAGAAGCCTTTGACTGTGTTGTATTAGATGGGTGGGCCATGTTCGATGCATTGCTTTATGAAAATTTTTAAATTGAGTATTGCAAAGTTCATTCAGATTCTAATGGAAATTCTGATGGATAAAATTTCTACTATACGCACTCTAAAATTGTTTAGAAATTCATAATATGAATAAAGGTATGTTTTTTAGTTATCTGAACAAAACTAGTTTATGTACTCCTTTTCATTTGCAACATTTGCCCTTTTTGAATTTAGCTGGGCAGTGTGAAGTTTCTTTTGAGTTCTTGGCACTTCAGCGGCATTGTTGATTTCTCTTGTAATTAGGATTACCCATTTTTCATTTTGTTCTGCAATTATTGATATACTGCGTTCGTCGACTTGTTTTCGAACTGAAAAAAAAAACTCTCTCTCTATTAAATGTATACGAACATGCTTGCGAAAATGTTATATTATATTATTGTTTATCGAAATGTTTGCCTTGAACTATGTATGGAGAAATTATTAACAATTTTACAAATACTTACTTCTGAACTAGATCCGAGTGACTGCACTTTTCTCCTTCAATGAAATTTCGGCCACATGAACTTATTTTGAATAAAACAAACTCGAAATAATCCCAAACTGAATACTAAATTCAAAATATGAAAATGAGAAATTCAAAATTCTAACCTGTTCAATCAGATAATATTGTTTATTTTAGCAGATTCTGTGGTTCGATAGCCTCGAAACAGGGTAACCTCATGTCAAATCATAATGATCAGAGCAAAGATTATAGAGTATAAAGATGGGAAACGAAGCGACTACAGTGATGTCAGCGACATCTGTTTTTCAAAAGTAATCGATCTATGGTTAAAATATTTAATTAGGGTCCATTTGGCATAGATTATATAGAGATTATTAGTAGGCTGTTGTCAATTTTTTAAGAAATACTTGAATAAATATTTTTGCTGAATGATGATTGTATTTTCTCGCGTATTTTCTACTGAAATAATTCGAAATCTACAAGTGTACCAACTAGCTCACTTCATAATCTTGGTTCGTGTGTTTTTCTGTTATAAATTTTGTGTTAAAAACTGGCCGACATTCGAAATGCATGGTGATTAATTGCAGAAATAATAATCTTGAATGTGCATTCTTTTCATTACCAAAGAGAATAGAAATGTAAGTTTTGAAACTCTTATCATGTAATTGTCTTGTTCATTGCTTTTTATTTTCAGTGTTGTCAAATGGATAGAGGTTTCGGGGTAAAAATATATTGTTCTGGATAATTTGTTTGCGAACCGAATTTTCTTCGGTCTCATTCATTAGATCAAAAAGTTCCACTCATAGAGGCAATGGTGGTCAGAAGAACGACTTATAGAGGTGGTGGTTCTCTTGTCGACCCTTCCAGCAGTTCGACTCATCTACTAGACCCTCCTAGACTCATTGAGGTTTAAATACACTGGGTAAGATATGTATGAATCGGGTCCAGAACAACTGTTTCACTTATCCATGTTCGATTTATCGAGAGTTCACTCACAATAAGTTCTTGAACTTGTTATGATAATTCTCTAATATGTGAAAAAATTTTTGAAATGTACTCAATTTCATAATTATTGTATTGCAGTTGATTTTACACAATCATTTCAAATAAAAATATAAAGAATCCAGAAGCGTATTTCATTTGATTCAAAGCAATATGCAGAAGAAAAGATCTTCTTGATCAAAAAGCGGAGCCTTCCTTTTTTTTGTCGATCAGGATATTTTTTTAAAAGCTCCACAAAGTCTTCAATTAAATGAAAATTTATGAGAAATGTGTTTCGAATTTCGCGCCTATTGAAATAGTTTTCTGTACTGAACAATGTTTTCAGCGTCATCTATGTGTCACAAGTAAGAAACTAGCCAAAAATCGTAGTCGGATTTTAGTACCACAGATACAAGGGCGTTTCCTATCTTTCTAACTCTATAATCTTTGGATCAGAGATTAGTTAATTTTGCCCTAAACATCCTTTCAGCAACCCAAATTGATTTGACATCGATGTCAAGTTGAACGTTGTGTCAGTTGACATACGGTTTGATCGGCCTTTCAGAAACTGGCCGTGAAGATTGCGAACTTTCGAATTCTCGAGGGGGCCGAGTTCAAAGATTAAATTCGGCAAATCCTGGAGGAGCTGGCGAAATGCAATTTTATAACAATTAACTAAATGCAGAGGGTGCGTCGTAAATAAGCGACGTTCGCGGCAAGTTGGCCAACGTTAATCGCCTCGCAGGTGCAATAATAATTAAGAAAAGCGATACACCGGCATAATAGAAAGCAATTTGAAGGGAGTTAATGTAACGGGAAAGGGGCCCACCTAGTCCAGATTACTTGCACGATGATACCTATAAATTAATTAAGATATACTTAAACAAAGCTCTGAAGTAATTATACTTACTTTTATGTCTGCATTAGGGCCACCATCAATTCCTTCGTTCACACTCAGGGAGTCTTTAATATGCAAATATATGCCGAAGGCAGGAGGTCTGCAAGGGAGAAAAGCGCGTGAAGGATCTGTTTTTCTCTCTTTGGGACTCGGATTCAATCCAGCTTTTTTCTCTTGAGAATCAACGCATTTTTGTCCAACTCTTTCAGAATTTAGTGTTGATTTGAATGAAGGCGCAGATTTATTCTGGGTGTTTCCGAATGAAATACCAAAAGGGAAGTTGTAAAACCTCAAAGTGGGAAGTGAAACTCTTGAAGACCTTCAATTATACGAAAATAACTGACAATGAAACTGCAAAACCGAAAAGGAGAAAAATTTTTTTGGTAAAACATAGACTATTGTCCTATGAGCCCCACCTCAGTGGCCTCTAAAGTTCGTGAACGAATTATACTGGGACTAGCTGACCCGACAGACTTCGTACTGCCCCAATCGATAAAATATTAAAAAAAAGTCCCCTTTTCACTTCTTGAATAGAGAGAATTCTTTTGTTGTGTATGAATAACAATGTACATACTTATTTCAATGCAATTTTATTTTTCGTATAATTTGTACTTTTTTGTATTCCACCTAATATATTTCCTTCTTAAAAAAAACAATGGTTAGTGCAACTTTATTCATCTCTAAGGCGAAACAAAGTTCGTCGGGTCAGCTACCTTATCTAATTGCCAATTGCCACAATTGGTCCCACCACCAAATCCCCTACGCTCTTTAGTTTCAGGAATAGGAAATGATTCTAAACACTTCTTGGCCAACATTATACCATAACAGATTATTATAATATTAAGGTTGCTTTTTTATTTATCGATTGAGGCAGTACAAAGGCTGCCGGGTCAGCACAATACATGTCCACACAATACTGCTGCAATAATCGACGAAATCTCAGCAAATAGTTATCAGCATTTTGACGAACCATTAAACGAAATGAATAATAATTCATCGAGCTCACTTTCTTGGTGGTTTCTTGGCCTAAAATCAAATAATTCAAATTTGTATTAAGTAGACATTTTAAATTTTAATAAAGGTACTCATCATTCAATGGATTTATCATCTTGATATTGAAGTAAGAACAATATCACACGTTTCCAAGATTTCACCTACAATCACTGTGAAGGGGTGGAAAATAAATCCAGTGTACTTTAGGATTCTATTTTACTATATGTATATTAATGAGTGGTTCAGTACATCAATTTTACGCTACTTCTTACTTTTATGATGGCGTCCTAGCGTCTCTTTATTCACTCGTGAAACTATTAGTTCAAATTTAAATGTACAATATTATTGTTAAACCTAACACGCCTCCTTACATTCATATTCTTCTAATCATTCTATTCTGAATTTAACAATGTTCTAAAATATTCAAACTTCTCTTTACATAAGGCTTTCGTGAATATATCAGCAAAATTTCTATTTGAATCTACTTTTATTACATCAATAATGTTATCTGTTATACAGGGTCTTTCACGAGGAACCTCACCCATATTTATACGGGAAACTACTGAACGTATTTTCATGAAATTCAGCACTTATAAGTATTTCACGATGCTGATGAAATCTAAAATATTTTCAAGGCATGAGCACCTCCGGTTTTTCCGGAAATGACGTCAACTTCCGTTTTTCAAATTAGAACACCATTTTTTTATTGCAGAAATAGATTCCTTAAAAAATTTCAAGTTATTTTGATGTAACATTTTTCAGTTTTGGTTGGAAAATTCTCTCTGAGCGGGAAAATTCGAAAAAAAAATCGATAATAGAGCTCCGCTGAAACAAGAATAACTTCGAGGTTTTTGAATGGAAAATTTTCATTTTTCGGATTTTTTAAGATGTAAGATTGATGTATCCACTTTAAAAATCGAAATCGCGATTCATGATACAGGGGGTGAAAAAATCGCTTTCAAAGTTAGGGATGACAAAATCGTGAAAAATCAATTTTTTCAAATTAGAACCCCATTTTTTTATGGCAGATATTGAATCTACGTTAAAAAATAATGTGAGTGTATGCATCACACCCTTGCCCTAAAATGGATATTTTCTGAGTTATTCACAAAAAACTGTTTTTCGTCTTGAATTTTCAGCTATTTCTTTTCCCTTCACGCCAAAAAGATGAAATTTTCAGGAACTGTTATTTGAACCATGCTACAGATTTTTCACCCCTTCTTGAAACCGACTTCAAGTTACTATTAGGAGAACCATGGCAAACTCTCGCAGTTATAACTAGAGAAGATGCTCAAAGTTTTGACCGTTAATTTCTAGACATTCATTTATACGTCTCAGGAATACTTCGTGCGTTGCTCTTCTTATTTCATCGGGAGGAAGAGATCTGCAAAAGTGTTTAAAAACCAAATTGAGTTTCAAAACTATGAATCTAAAAATCTAAACAAACCTGAACGCATTTCTGACTCGTTCTATGCAGTCCTCTTTATCAGTCAGGGGAGTTGAGTAGACAATATTTTTTATCCTACCCCAAACATAATAGTCTAAAGGAGTTAAATCTGGAGAACGTGGTGGCAAAAGATGTGGACCATTGTTCGCCAACCATCGATCTTCAAATAGCCTGTAGAGGATATTTGACACATTGAGTGAATTGTGTGGAGGCGCGCCATCTTGTTGATACCATAAGTCATTATGGTTCTGTACTAGCGGCTCAATTATTTGAGTCAATATGTCAGAATATCTATCTCCTAAGGGAGAACATTCTTTAAATAATGCAAACATGTGTAGTGTTCTATCTTACTAGTTAAAGTCCCATCATAAATGTGAACATCGAGAATTGCATTATTTTTGATGGCGCAAAAAACATTGAAACTCCAGGTCTCTTGAAAGTTCCATTGTCTGAAGTGGTGGTTGTTCTCTTCATCCCAATAATGACTGTTATGCCTATTGAAAGAACCATTCTTTGTGAATTTAGATTCATCTGTCCAAATTATACAGTCCAAAAAGTTTTCATTCTCTTGAAATCGAATCATCATAGCTTCGCAAAACTCTGTTCTCCTGACGAAATCAGTTTCCTTCAAATGCTGTACCCTATTGAATTTATATGGGTGCATTTTATGTTTTTTAATATTCTCCAAACACTCGATTGAGATAATCCCAGATCAATCTCGGCATCTTTGAGAGAATTTTGAGGATTCACACTAAAATATGCAAGAACTGTAATATCGTTTTTCTCATTTTCTACTACACTTTTTTCTCTGTGTATAGTTTTCTTAACGAAAGATCCGACATTTCTCAAGTTTGTCATGGTTCTGTTAATGGTTTCTCTCGTTGGTCTGGATCGGTCAGGAAACCTCTCAATGAACAGTCGAATCGTTCTATCTACAATTTTATTACATTCTCCATGAAGTAGAATGAGATTTAAATAATCTTCATTGGTAAAATTAGGCATAGTGATCGATTTTATAACTTAATACGAATTATCACCAAATTAATAGTAAACACAAAATGCTACTGAATAAAGATGAATTTGGCAGATGTAATTAATGATATCTATCATTAAAAAAAAGAATGTAAAACATGGTAAGTTTTTGCATATGGTTTATAAGGAATTATTTATTTATCACTGGAGAGAAAACCGATGGCCGATTAGTTGAAATAAAGAGGTTTCCGATACAAATTCGAATCAAAATTCGCCATCTATTTAGGAACAACCTGTAACTTTTTTCTCTTGCATATTAGGGTAGTAAAATCTAAAACATGGTTTAAGTAACAGTTCCTGAAAATTTCATCTTTTTGGCGTGAAGGGAAAAGAAATAGCTGAAAATTCAAGACGAAAAACAGTTTTTTGTGAATAACTCAGAAAATATCCACTTTAGGGCAAGGGTGTGATGCATACACTCACATTATTTTTTAACGTAGATTCAATATCTGCCATAAAAAAATGGGGTTCTAATTTAAAAAAATTGATTTTTCACGATTTTGTCATCCCTAACTTTGAAAGCGATTTTTTCACCCCCTGTATCATGAATCGCGATTTCGATTTTTAAAGTGGATACATCAATCTTACATCTTGAAAAATCCGAAAAATGAAAATTTTCCATCCAGAAACCTCGAAGTTATTCTTGTTTCAGCGGAGCTCTATTTTCGATTTTTTTTTCGAATTTTCCCGCTCAGAGAGAATTTTCCAACCAAAACTGAAAAATGTTACATCAAAATAACTTGAAATTTTCTAAGGAATCTATTTCTGCAATAAAAAAATGGTGTTCTAATTTGAAAAACGGAAGTTGACGTCATTTCCGGAAAAACCGGAGGTGCTCATGCCTTGAAAATATTTTAGATTTCATCAGCATCGTGAAATACTTATAAGTGCTGAATTTCATGAGAATATGTTCAGTAGTTACCCGTATAAATATGGGTGAGGTTCCTCGTGAAAGACCCTGTATATAATTATGCACATAGTGACAGTGAACTCCAATATGTTTTGAATTTTTTGTTAAATTTCCATTTTAAGCAATGCTTATTGCACCTGAATTATCCTCATAGAATTTAATAGGATTTCCAATTTCGACATCAAACAGTTTTAGTAATTCCTCAACAACCTCTCCTCCTTTCAACGATTTTACCTATCAAGTATAGAAGCCAAAAACAAGCCATTTGGGATACCTTGTAATATATTCCGCCATTTCTTTCCTTTTTCAAATACTGGTGACAATTCCGTTGACGACAGCTGAAGCAAAAAGAAGTTTTTCGAGAATTAAAACCCTTTTAAGAAATTCGATTAAAGAAAATGGCTTACAATGAAATCTATAGAAAAGACATTTGGTGGAAATTAACCAAATTTTAACGATGAGGTTATCGATCAGTTTGCTGCAAAGAAAAAAAGGAGAACGGTTTCCAAAAGGAGCGTGTTAATTTTAAATTCATATTATACCGTAAAACGGGGTAACTTTGAACGATTTTTTCTTTCAAAGCTATATATCTCCGATAAGGAAGCTAATGAAAAATCCAAAAAAAATGTATATCCTGGGCATCAGTTAGAGCTTGCTGCGGACAAAAAATTAGATTTCAAAATGATCAATAACCTTTTTCTTTAAATTAAATTATGGGTGTTCAGAGTTACCCTACGATCGGGGATACTTTGAACGACTATGAAGAAACCACGCAATTTCGATTCAACCTCCCTGAGAGAGTTACTTTGAACACCTCAATACTAAAAAAACTTGAAAAAAATTATGTGGAAGAGAAATATGTACATAATATACTCAAAATAATTTTTTTTTCGAAATAGTATCAGGCATTCATTATCACAAAAAATGAATTAAATAACCGAATTTTTCTTGAAAAATAAAGTTGGTATAAACCGAAATAAACTAATAATTTGTAATAATAGAAAAAATTGGTATCCGAAAACAATAAATAGGACTGAACTATCTAGTCCCAACTTTTCAGATATGGGCGAAGATGATTTGCACTAAACAAGAGGGCTCCTTCCTTTTCTGCCTACCTTGGGGTCTTGCCGAGTTGTGAATAATTCGGTGATCGGTATAATTCCCTCGTCGGGTACTTATTGCCAGGAAAACTCAAGCAAAGAAATTTTTTTCTCTCAATTCATTTCACCGGGACCTTTCCCTGAGATTTCTGAACCTGAACTATAAATGGCATAATTTCCTGCACCATGTTTTCTTTTGTAAGAGCGGAACATTTTCTACAAGAAAAACCCGTGTCAGCTTCAAACCTTGAGCTTCATTGAACACGTTCA
Source organism: Hippodamia convergens (assembly GCA_038502775.1). NCBI lineage: Eukaryota > Metazoa > Arthropoda > Insecta > Coleoptera > Coccinellidae > Hippodamia > Hippodamia convergens. Next base: position 89,616,964 of record CM076607.1, on the reverse strand, counting down.
AAGTTACCCCGAAAACGATGACGAAGCACATTGTTCTCTAAAAGTATAAATAGAACAAAATGTGTTGAAGTATTTGAAATTCCTTTGCTATACTGTTGCTAGGATAATGTACTGTTGTAGCAAATATATTTTGCGAGCATGTAGTGCAAATACTTACGGTTACAGCAACAAAAGTTTGCAGACCACATCGAACGTGGATATTTTAGGTTCGAAGTAACATGTCAGGATTGCTAACTCTCTGAACTTATTTTCATGTAAATGCTGTCGTGCCATTCTTGAATGTGTTACGAATTGAGTAGTAAAAACCAGATGTGACTGAATATAATGGTTTTTTCCACCATAAGTCGATATAACAAAATTAATTTTCAGTTCAAAGTTTCCCCGCGGTTCAAAGGTACCCCATTTTACCGGTACATTCTTATTGTATCTTGCCAGTTGGTGTCACATTTCTATTGTATCCTGACAGTTGCTGTGGCACGGCTTCTGAGGCATGAACTACAGGTAGCTTGGGAAAGTATCCCTCTATAAGAAATAGACTACCTTCTTGCATCAATGCCAAGACGCGTTGGGGAGTGCATGGATATCCGCGGTGGACAAACACATCATTAAAAAAGTTAAAAAAAATTGTGAAATCGTCATTTTTCGTCACCAAATTCAAATCATTTACCCCTTGCTATACTATCTATGTTTTACCAAAAAAAGTTTAATTTAAACAGATCTTTCTGGGTGTTGCGATTAAAAACTGTCCCAAACGTTGTGGGCAAAGATTCTTAGAGTTATAATAATAATAATAATAATAATAACCTTTATTTCTCGAAGCAAATCATATACAAATACATTCATTGCATGAGAGCGACGTCAAGTTTAAATACAAAAGGTAATATTTCAAAGTAAATAGCCTATACGAACAATTTGTGTACTATCTTGACAATTTACATTTCTCAAAAATTCCGGCAGGTTGTATGGTTCAGCATCCACCAAAAACTTTACCAGTTCCTTTTTAATCTCCACGTTATTTGCTTCATGGAACCGCTTTGGTAGAGAATTATAAATTTTGATGCACATATATTTGGTGTTGTTTTGTGTCAGTGTGAGTAGTACTTTTGGGTATTTGTATGGTGATATTTTCCTTGTATTATTGTGATTCTCGTATTCTTGGAATAATCTTTTATTATTACGTAGAAACATAGTGCATTTCAGTACATAGATTCCTGTTGTTGTTAATAAGCCTTTATTTCTGAACACTCCCCTGCATGAATCCAGATATTTCATTCGGTATAGGACTCTGATAGCGTGTTTTTGTGTTGTGAATATTTTGTTTTTATGAGGGCTGTTTCCCCAGAAGATGATTCCGTATGATATGAGTGATTGGAAATTAGCAATGTAAAGTGTTCTCATACTATTCTCTTCGACGTGGTGTTTCATGACGTTTAAGGTATATATAATAGAGTTTAAATTTTTGTTTAGGTGTTCTATGTGTTGTTTCCATTTGATGTTACAATCAAGCCAAATCCCCAGGAATTTCACCTCCTTAGAGGGTTCTATGACTTCATTGTTTAATATCATGTTCTGTGGTATTATGTGTCCACCTTGTTCTGTATGAAATATGGTACATTCAGTTTTGTTTATGTTCAGTTTGAGTTTATTGTGTATACACCATTCCTCTACTTTGTTGAAAATGTTTCCCGCAATTTTTATTGTGTTTGTGGCGTCCTTGGCTGTAGAAATTATATTTGTATCGTCAGCATATATTGTGATATTGTTACTATATAGTTCAGCTGTATTTGCTTGGTCGATATCCCTCTGTATATCGGTCAGTTCGTTGTCTCGTGTTGCAATTTCAGTCACTATCTCTGGTAAGTCGTTGATATAGATAATGAATAGTAATGGGCCCAGTATGCTTCCTTGTATTACTCCTTCCTTAATTTCTAGTTCTGTGGATGTGACTGTTTGATTTTTTGTCTCTATAATGGTCCTCTGTTTTCTGGCCTTCAAGTAGCTTTCCAGTAGTTTAAGTTGCTTATCCCTCACTCCATATGTTTCAAGTTTTCTTAATAGTATCTTGTGGTCAACGCAGTCAAAAGCTTTTGACAAATCCAAAAATAACGCGATTGGAATGTGTCCCTTTTCAAAAGCATCCAAAACCTGCTGGGTAACCTCAAATATTGCGGTATCAGTGCTCCTCTTGTTAACAAATCCATGTTGATGAGTGGAAAAAATATTAGTTTTGTTGAAGAAGGATATAAGGCGGTTCGCCAGCACTTTTTCGAAAATCTTAGCCCACGATGTTAGCATGCTTATCGGCCTGTAATTTCCAAGTTCTTCCTTGCTGCCCTTTTTGAAAATTGGTTTAACCAATGCCAACTTTAGTGCATCTGGGAATGTACCCCCTATAAATGCTTTGTTGATAATGTATGCAACTATTTCAGCTGTTTCTAATATTGTATTCTTTATTACGTGCATAGGAATTTCATCGTATCCCTTGGAGAAGTTGTTTCTCATTGCCTTGACAGTTTTTGTGATTTCTTGTGATGTTACGTGGAATATATACATTGATTTGTCCACTCTTTTGATGTTGTTAATATAAATTCCCTGATGTTGATACTGGATGTTATGTTCACATAGTATTAGTTAAAATCGTTTGCTAGTTTTGTTGGCTCACCGAGTGGAGTTGTTGGGCAAGTTTGGAAGGTTGAAGTGGATGTGAGTTTTTTTATGATCTGCCATGTTGCTTTCGTTTTGTTGTCTGAGAATTGTATTTTATCTGAGAAAAATTGCTGTTTATATTTCCTGATGTGATTATCGTAGTCTTTCTTCACTTTTTTGTACATATCTATTAGCTGTGGTTTCCTCCTCGATACAAGAAATAAGATATCCAGTTTTTGTTTGAGTTCTTTAATTTCTTGGTCTTTGTGGTAAGGTATTTTTTGAGTTGTGTAAATTTTCCTAGTGATATATGGAAAGTTCTTGTCAAACATGTCCCAGTATGTTGTAGAGAAAAAATTCCACATACCATTTACATCATCGTCGTGAAATCTATACAGGTCAGTCCAGTTGAAGCTTGATGGATCCTCCTTGAAATTTTTAATTGTGTGTTCATTGATGTTCCGTGTTTTGATTATTTTGTATCTTGAAGTTATGGTGTCGTTCAGTTTGAAGCAGTACATTTGTGCCAAGTGGTCCGATAGGTGTGGTTGAGTAATAGAGACATTTCCTTCGCCGATATTTGAAAATATGTTGTCGATGCATGTTTGTGTGGTTGGTGTTATTCTTGTTGGTTCATTTATTAATGGTTTCAAGTTATGCATTTCCAGTATGGATTTGATTGTTTGACTATGCTTATCTTCCTCAGTTAGGAAATTAATGTTAAAGTCCCCTGTTATAATAAATTTCGATGTTTTTCCTCCTACGACGAGTAATTCTAATATTGATGTAAAAGTTTGGAAAAAAATATTTATGTTCTCTTTGGGTGGTGTGTTTGGCCTGTATATGCAAATTATAATTAGTTTTGTGTGGGAAGTTTCATATTCTAAGGACGTACACTCAATTACGTGGGGAACAGTCATGTTGTTAATATCGTTTCTTATTTTACATTTGTAGTGTAGATGTTCTTTCACAAATATGGCACAGCCTCTATGCTTGTTTCTTTCTCTACAGAAACTTGTAACTAGCTTGTAGCCATTGAGTTTATATGTTGCAAGTTGATCATATGTTTGCCAATGCTCGGTTAGTGCAAGAAAATCGACTTCTGTTTCATTTACAAGTTCTTCTAGTCCATTGAAGGATGTGGATAATGATTGAATATTTAAGTGTAATAATTTGAATTTTACATTTTGAGTCCGTTTATTAATTGGTTCTTTAGGTAGTACTTCTGTTTTTTCGAAATAAGTTCCGAAACGAGTATTCTCTTACGACAACTCCCTCAGGCCAGATTTCCGGTTTGCAGATTGAGTCATAGGATTCATCTGTGTAAACGCCGACACTGAAAGCTGAATTATTTCCTAGAGTGTCGAGCTTTTTTACCTCTGCTTTTTCATTTTTATTTATCTCACCAAGATATTCTTCAATTTGTTGTTCGGTTATGTCCTTCCCTTGTATTCTACCCACGTATATCCATCTTCGTTTGGCCGCTCCTCTTATTATTGTATTATTAGTCCTATTTGTACCAGTGCAAATTACGCTACTTTTTGTTCTGTTCCTTTTCTTGTATTGAATTGTTGTCCATTCCTTATCTGGTTGTGTTTGTATTTGTTCCCTGTTTTGACGTACGGCGTTCGCATAACCTATTTGACTGTTCGGATGATTTGTGACGTTGCCTTTGATAGTTGGTAGTTCCAGTGTTCTACAATCTGTCACTTTTGCGTAGGTTAACTTGTTGTCGGCTCTAAGTTCGGTCTCCGCATTCTGTCCTTGTTTAGATTGTTTATTATCTACTCTTTGTTCTCGACCTTTGTTTTTTTCTTCTTTGTTTACGATTCTACATTGGCTTGGATTTTCGATTTCCTCATCCTGACTTTTTATCTTATTTATCAGAAGGGAGTTATTTTCCATTAATATTTTATTCTTTTCTTGGGTTTCTTTAAGTAGCTGCTTCAGGTATGTTATTTCGATGTTCATGATTTTGTTCTCAGTTTGGAGTTCATTAATTTCTTTCGCCATTTTGATAACATTGGCCTCTTCATGTCTGCAATTCGAGGATTTTTGATTTGCAGCCTGTTCCATGCACTTAGGGTGGAAAATTTCATTGCATTTATAGCACTTTATCGGTTCCACAACTTTCTTCCTGCATTGGATGCACTTATATTCGATTTCTCTGTAAGTTTTAACAGAGTCACTTTCACTCCCGTCATCTTCGCCCGCCATTTTCAATTTATATATCTGTGGTACTAAAATCCGACTACGATTTTTGGCTAGTTTCTTACTTTTGACACCTAGAGGGCGCTGACACTATTATTCAGTACAGAAAACTATTTCAGTAGGCGCGAAATTCGAATTATACTTCTCATAAATTCCCATTAAATTGAGTATTCTTTGTCGAGCTCTTAAAGAAACATCCTGATCGACAAAACGAAAGCAGGGCTCCGCTTTTTGATCATGATGATATTTTCCATCTACACATTGTTTTGAATCAAATGAAATACGCTTCTGGATTCTTTATATTTTCATTTGAAATGATTGTGTAAAATCAACTACAATACAATATTTATGATATTGAGAACATTTCAGAAATTTGTTCACATATTTTGATACAGTGAACTCCCTATAATTAGAACATCGATAAGTCGAACAGTTGTTCTGGACCCGATTCATACATATCTTACCCAGTGCATTTTCATCTCAATGAGTCTAGAGGGTCCAGTAGATGAGTCGAACTGCTGGAAGGATCGTCAAGAGAACCTCCACCTGCATAAGTCGTTCTTCTAACCGCCATTGCCTCTCTCTATGAGTGGAACTTTTTGAACTAATGAATGAAACCGAAGAAGATTCGGATCGCAAACAAATCACCACACGTGATGAATATCATACGATTTTTCGACCTCTAAGGACATGTTTCCAGACCTCAGACGCTCGTTCCTCATTGATGATGATTTCGTGTTTACCTGAGTTTTTCTCTCAATTAAGTTAAGTCTCACTTCAATAACTCGAATGTTTGGTGAGCCGAACAATAGATAAGTCGAACAGTTCTTTTGGTCCCTAGGAGTTCGACTTAACAAGAGTCCACTGTGTATTGATTACAGAATGTTTGAACAACAATAAATGAAAAATATCAGAGGTGTACAACGAGACCTGTAGGTCAGCCCAGCAGGAGTTCTTTATACGTTATCCAGAAACATATATTTTTGCCCCGAAAACTCTATCCATTTGACAGCACTGAAAATGAAAAGCAAAGAACAAGACAGTTACATGATACGAGTTTCAAAACTTACATTTCCATTCTCTTTGATAATGAAAAGAATGCACATTCAGGATTATACTTTCTATTATTTCTGCAATCAATCACCATGCATTTTAAATGTCGGCCAGTTTTTAACACAAAATTTATAACAGATAAACACAAGCAAAGATTTTAGAGTGAGCTAGGTGATACTCTTGTAGATTTCGAGTTATTTAATTCGAAAATACTCGTATACGAGAAAATACAATCATTCAGCAAAAATATTAATTCAAGTATTTCTTTCAAAATTGACAACAGCCTACTAATAATCTCTATATGATCTTGCCAAATGGATCCTAATTAAATATTTTTACCATAACCCGTTTACTTTTGAAACTACAGATGTCGCTCACATCATTGTAGTCGCTTCGTTTCCCATCTTCATTGGACAAAATAATTACCGATGGTGTCGCTGCATTTGTCGATCAGCTGTTTACCGAAACGAGTATTGTTTCGTGTTTACATTAGATTTCTATTTGTATTTATGGGATTTTTTTAGTTTAAACGTTTATTGGCTATCAATAATCGAAGTTGTTTCCTTAATTGTGGATCCTGTGGATTATATTGTAAGTTCAAGTATAGGTAATATTGTGCTTTTTTTTATATTTTATGTAAAATATTGAGGTGAGCACTATTCAATTTTGAATGCTTTTCAGATCATTTGGCAAGATGTTTACCAAATATTCCTCTAATTATAGGAAATTTTTCAATATTTACATGCTCACAGATGCTGTGTAGAGGGGAGCAAGTGTTGCAATGCAATCATTTGGTTTTCTGTGGGGAAAAATTATTTCAAAACATTGGAATTCTACAAGGACAACCCCATCATATTAAGGAAATGATGTCTTATAAAAATGATGGTGTGAAGGTTGACAAGATTATATACAGATAGGTATCAAGCAATATTGTCTGGAATTCGCAAGCATATTTTAGCCCTGCTACTCTACAAGGTTGTACGTACTACAAAATATTTTGACAATTCTACTGATTGTGAAGGTAAAATTCATTGTTTAGTTTTATCTCTGCTGTTTTTCTTTTTGTGTTCCATAACAATGAAATGTACAAAACAGAAAACATCAGGATTATCCATATTCGATGAAAACTAAGAGAAGGATGAAATTAGTTTGAGACCTAACGGAACATGAAAACATGCATGATTGTAGTGTAATTGAACATCAGCATGAACAATATATTCATTTAATAGAAGCTACTAATTTTTTTTCTGTTTAGGAAGGGAAAAAATCTATGAAAAGAAAATAAAATAAAAATGGACATTCTTCAGAGAACTGTATGTATGTAGAACATGACGTGATCCTCGATTAATCATGTTGAAGAATTCATTACGCTAGATTTCAATGTATTATTCATTTATTGCATCTCACTTGTGTCTTAGGCTGCAGTTATAATAAAATAAAATTATTCAACTCATCTATCGATTGATTGCACCTTTTTCGTTGCTACATGAACGTCAATACTATCAAGCTATTTTTAATATTAATATTAAATTGATACTTATATGTATAATTTATTGTTTAAAATTGAAAATTCTCGGTGTTTATTTGAAATTCCACATGTAGATTTGATCACTGCTGAACATAAGTTCAATTTTGCAACCATTGAGAGGATCACTTAAACTCACAAGGTCGCTAGTTTTATTGCACATTATCATATGGATTGCATTCAGCACTTTCAACTAGGCTCCTTGAATTGTTGAGACTTCTATATATTCAAAAATATCAAGTAGACTCCAAGTACTTTATTTCGATAAGAATGAAAATTATTGTACAAGAACGATCTGAACAAAAATTTAAAATGACTTGACTTGAACTGCTTTTTTTGGTAGGTTTAGTGAAGGTACAGCTTTCTTCTCCAGTAACAGAAATGTTTTCATAGTGAGAGTTTTTGAAATAATTCAAAACATATAAAGCATTGTTTTCAATTGACATTAGTTTCCACTCTTGCCTGTTTTCATTCTACAATCTTCTGGTCGGAAATGCTGTAAGCATACTCTAATATGTTCAGATACAGGTTTTTCCATTATCAAAACATGCCCCCAGGATTTACGTCTATTAGTTTCCTCTACGATTTCTAGTTTATTGGTAAAGTAAACATTTTGATTTTCACCACGAAAATGGGCTCCAGGATTTCTAGATTTTTTAGAATTACATCCATAAAAACAACAATTAGTGTTTTTCACATATCTTTTTATCGCAATAAAAACGTAAAAATAAACAAATAAACTAAGCTTTCACGTACTAACTGTCAAAACGATACTCGGATACTCGTTTCGGGCTTAGTTCCAGCTAACGCCGGCGGTGTCGCATAGAGTTGTGTTTTGCTCTATAATCTATAATCTTTGGTTGTGGGTGACTCGGCTATCGCCGCGTCACCTAGCAATGTCCTCAATTATTATAAATCGGATAATAATCTAGATATAAGGTGAATAACAGAAATTCTGTGAAAATTGGAGTTGACCGCTCTTGCCCCGAGCCCTTGAACTGTCAATGTCAACGAATCTCAAGGATTCGGCCCTGAGCCTCTTTTTCAACACCGCCATTCGCAGTCACTTTCCTGCCTCCGACAGCCCCGGAATCTCAGACGGTCACTACAATGTGAAAGTCGATGTCATTTTATGAAAGTACGTACCCATTAGTTCATAATTGTAACGAACGAACATATAATCGTTACGCCGAAACGAAGAGAGCAGCGACGCGATTGTAAATTATTTCGCGCTGGCGAATTGCTTGCCGGATTCTGGAATGTACTCGCATTATTATAATGAATTGCGTCCTGAACTTTCTGTATTTAAATGCTGACAAGTCCGTTTGAGTTACGGCGCGCCGTATTTCATTTTTGCTGGGTTCTTCCGCTTCATGTGGCGCCCACTCAAGTGGTCGACAGTTATGGGCTAATCAGGGAATATGAAGAAGAAGACCAGTGCCGAATCCTTTGAAAAAGGTACGGAGTAACGAAAAATTATCTTAGGATGAAACCAATTCTAGCACGATTGCTGTTGTATGCGAGCTTAAGTAGTTGTTCTGAGAACCATGTTCTGAGGACGAGCAAAGAAACCAAGAATGACCACACCACTGTCCCTCCAACAACATAGGTTAATGAATAGTTTCAGGCTTTCACGACCAGATATACTGACATTAAGAGATTCTCCTGGGCTTATTGGCCGTGGTCTATTAATAATTATTTCACCTAACGTTTTGCCCACTTCAGAGGATTCTTGGTCGACACTGAATTTCCGAAAGTAATGCTGGATTCGATCCGTTGGCCCAACTTATACCCTGATTGATGACGGGAGAAGGTAGTGGGTTTATGTGCGCGTTTTCTGGCGAATGTAGGATATAACTGACGAGCCGCAGCGAGTCAGTTACCTCCCTGAGCCAGTAAATCCCGTTACCTTGCGTGTATTGTTTTATATTTTATATGATTCTCATTTGTAAAAAGGTTAGATAAATTCCAAAAAAATCTCAATAATTTGTCGCAAATGTCGTAAGCTATGGAAACGTTGCCATGAACGTCTGTTTATTTTTCTTTACATTTGTTTTGGCGAAAGCGAAAATGAATGTACCAAAAAAAAAATAATTGAGGCAGCCAGCCGTGTAGCATCAAGTTTATCACCTGCAAAATCAGCTTCAAGGTACGAGCGAGAATACGACGACTTCAAAAAGTGGCAAAACAAAAATAGTGTGATTGGGGTAACTGAAGATGTTTAGTTGGTCTACTTGAATCAACTATCAGCTAGATTCAGCCCTAATACTTTATGGGCAAAATGGTCTATGCTAAAAAGCTGCTTGGAAATGAAAGAAAATGCCCCTGTTCGCAGGTTTGTTTTCCTTAAAAAATGTATTGAAAAATATGACGTTTAGTTGTCATTTGCAGATTTCAAAAAGTAATAGCGTTTCGGAAACGAAAAAATGAGCGTTACCTATACGCCAAAAAAGGCCAAGGTATTAAGTAAAGAAGAGGCTGAACAATTTCTTTTACATGCTCCTGGTGACCAGTGGTTGCTGGCGAAAATTGTAACAATATTTAGGATTTTTGGATGTTGTCGATGTGACGAAATTCTCTCCTTAAACGTGAATGATGTAGAAGATATGGAAAAATACGTTATTGTGAATTTAACAACAAGAAGATTCACCATAACCGATTATGGCTGCAGATTCAAGCCCTGCATGTTATACAGAAAATATGTAAATCTTCGGCCTCCTGGAACAGAAAGCCTAAGACTTTTTTTGACATACCGACATGGAAAGTGCATTTCCCTTAATGCTGACCAGCACACTATTGGTGGTGTTCCAAAGCAAATAGAGAAATATTTAGGTTTAAAAGACCCAGAGTTATACACCGGCCACTCTTTTCGCAGAACTGGAGCCACTATGGTTGCGGATTTGGGTGGAGATATTTTAGCACTAAAGCGTGCATGAGGGTGAAAGAGCACCGAAATTGCGATGAGTTATGTCGATGATTCGGTCAACAAAAAAATCGAAATGTCTAGCAAATTATTTGGCAGTGAGGAGAGTACAAATGTTCTGCAGTCCTCGAGTTCAGCAGTTTCTGAGTCAACAGACGGTTCATCATCATCAGTATCAACTCTTTCATCATCATAACTGTTACTGGAAATAACAATTGTACCCTGATTTTCAACATATATGGCAATAAAACAAAATTTTCTGATGTAAATAATACTAATATCTTGTAAAAGTTAACTGTCAGTTTTACAAGTTAGTGTCTTGATAAAATAAACTTTCTTGATTAATATTGTGTTTTTGGAAACTGACGCTTACGAATGAGAAACAAATAAAAAATATTTTCAACACGCTTCCACGTAAACAATCAATTTTAACATTGTTTGTTGTCATCAAAAGTGTCACTTTTAATGGCAGTTGCACAAAAACTCATTGATCAAAAAATAATATTGTCCAGGATTTTTCCAGGAAACCTATTTTTAACATATTTTCTAACATGACAAATTTATTATGAAATAGGTTTCATTCTATTATCAGCTCGGTGAAGGTCGATGTTGGTTCAGATCTTCTACTAATACCTTTGTTTTAACAATCTTGCATTCAAAAACTCCACACTTCGTGGCTCGTTCTAGAATATCAATACTTTTTGCATTTGTATTTTAAATAATTATTTCAGCGTAGTCGCGTCTGATAAAAAGCACATCCCCTACATCTGTAACAACCCCAAAACCTCCAGGGATACGATTCCCCATTACACATATTCCTCCATGGTTTCTAATCCAGACGCCAGCAAAAGTACCCAAATGACCTCAGCTTTTCTCGCTCACAACTCGAGGACAAACACAAGAAACAAAGAAGGCCTTAAACTAATGGTCCGAGGTTAATCTTAAAACGCATATCAACATTCAAATCCTATCACAGTCGGTCCCAATATTAATAGCAACGACGACTATAAAAACGCAAAAACGCATCTCGGATATAGGGTGGCTGGTTAATACAAACGTAATCGGGTTTAGAGAGATGAACAATTAGTTAAAGTGCATTAGGAAGCCTCATGTGTGAGGACGAGTCCTCCCGTTCTTGTAGCCTGTCGGGGCCGCGTTGCCAGATGGGACTAATTAGGAACTTAAGCCGTCTCTTCCCGACGTCCCAGTTTTCGATGGTTTCGTGTTAAGGGCGCACGGGGTCAGGAGAAGAGTTGGGGGGGATTGGGGGGTGAACGTAACCGGGTTCCGGAGGGAGGCTGTGTGGAATGGAGTTTGGACGCGGAGGAATAGTCGAATTTGAGATTGAATGATGTATGATGTTTATACTGGTTTACAAAAGGCGAGGAATAAAAATGATGATGATAAGGCTTTGTTTCCAACAGGGAAAAAGCCAATTACAGGAAATTAATTGGGAATGAATATCATTACAAAAATTAATTCAATATACAAAAGATGAATCTTAATATATAAAACTAAGACGGCAATTTTGTTGGTTACACCATTTATAACTCAAGATTGGATGAACTGTTTGTAATGAAAGATTTTTTTGTGGATTCTTCTACGGCGGGGTTAACATAAAATACATTAAAACTCCGAAAAATCTAATGAAATAGAAAAAACGAATAGGAATAATTTTCATTCTTGCGAATAAAGCCAATAGGTTTCGCTACGGTACATTTCCTAATAATATGAACACATCTATGCCCATGTGTTATTAATAATTATTATTATCGCCATTAGATGGCTGTAAACAATTACTGTGTATTTTGAGTTGCCTAAACGTCCAAATCAAGACATTAACATTTTCTATCGAACAAACAACAATACAATGAGTGTTCTCAAATGACTTCAGTTGGAGCAGATATAATTAAAGGACGTGGATTCAATCCAACATATTGTGTGGACATGTATTGTGAAACTAGCTGACCCGGCAGACTTCGTACTGCCTCAATCGATAAATAATAGTACTATTGTGGTAAAATGTTGGCCAAGAAGTGTTTAGAATCATTTCCTATTCCAGAAACTAAAGAGCGTAGGGGATCTGGTGGTGGGACCATTTCTGGAAATTGGCAATTAGATAAGCTAGCTGATCCGGCGAATTTTGTTTAGCCTTATAGATGAAGAAAGTTGTACTAACTATTGATTTTTTTAAGAATTAAATATATTAGGAGAAATACAAAAAAGTACAAACTATACAAAAAATCAAAAAATTTAATTGCATTCAAATAAGTAATACATTGTTATTCACACATCAAAAGAATTCTCTTTATTCAAGAGGTAAAAAGGGAACTGTTTTTAATATTTTATCGATTTAGGCAGTACGAAGTCTGCCGGGTCAGCTAGTAACTAAATGAACCGAGCATTACAACATCCATCAAAAAATATCATAAATAATCCATAGCTTAAGAAGTGTGTGTGAAGTTAGCCCAGTACTTTTGGATTTTCGAGAAAAATCGGCCTTGTGTCGTTAAATTTTCCTCTTAATGTCATGTACACCATTTCCAAATGTAATTCAGAAACCGTCAATTGTATTTCAGATTAGTCCCATAAATGTCAGAAAGCGACAATTGAATTTCAGATTAGTCAATTGAATATCAGAAAAAAATCGAATATAATTCAGATTAGTCAATTGAATTCCAGAATATGTCATTATGATATTCAGATTAGTCAATTGAATTTCAGAAAGTTCGAATATTATTTGAATATAAGACGGATTTTTAGTCATATGTTACTCATTTTCATAATGGTTGTCATATCGTCAATCATATATCATCATATTCAATCAGGTATGAATTGTATGAATAAAACCAATATAATCTGGTGAAATCTCTTGATGCTGGCCTTTCTTTTCTTCAACACTGGATTTTAGTAAAAAATATGCTAAACCGTCTCAATCGATACCTCACCTAACACCGTAGCTTCAGGAAGCACATAACACCTAACGAAAATTAGTCACATTGAATACATATTTAATTGGAGATGCAATAGACAACAGTGTCTGCATCTAGTGTATCAGCCATGGAGAGACTACGTGATTCATTCACAGCGTTTTCAACAAATTAATGGGTTGAGTGGCAAGATCAGATTGAGTGATCGTCTGTGATAATGCTGCATGCCATTCGAGATTGGAAACCGTAATCACACAAACAGTAGCAGTACTGGTGTGGATGAGCCCTTATTCTCCCATGATCAATCTAAATGAAATTTCATGGTCGAAAATAAGAACTTACGTAAAAACAAACCTCAGAATTAGAAACAGTGTGCCACCGGGGGTTATTGAAAAAAGATTAGCATACCTGGAAAATATTATTGACCGAGCTAAGATGCAATTGCGATGGCAGACATGCCTGTATGGCTTCAAATTTTTTCAGTTTTGTGTTAAAGATTAAATAATGTGTCACCTGAAAATAAAAGTTCATTTTTTATCATTGTTTCATTTCTGAATCACCTTCAATTGATATTTTCTGAAATGCAATCTGGTATCAATGTGCGTATGTAATGAATTTCGAATTGCTATTTCTGAAATATAATTGACCATATCTCAAATTCAATTGAGTGTGCTGTCTGAATTACATTTGATGTTTTCTGAAATACAATTGATTATTGCGGAAATTCTAATGACTAATCTGAAATAAAAGTGATGTTTTCTGAATGTCAATTGACAATTTCAGAATTACAATTGGAAATGGTGTAGTTCTCGAGATATTTCAAAAACCGAACTTTTCGAGAAATTAGATTCCAATGCTACACATGTATTGAGTTTCGACATTCGAATTTTTCCGATAGTCTGTTTAATTTCCCAAAAACTTGAAAAAACAAAATATAGCCCAGCTATTCTTCTCAAAAATGATTGGAAACATTTGTGCTTGCCTCGCCTTGGCGAACTTTGAACTTGGTAACGTTTCGGAGTCTATATCAGATTCCTTCATCAGACAAATTTTCAACTTCACGAATTTTCTTTGGAATCGTAAGAATTTCCGATTCGTTGAATATTTGAAAGTTCGAAGTGTTGTTGTTTTCTTCATTCTTAGACAACAATTTTTTGAATGGATTTGGCCCCTGACCCCTGACAAATTAGTGCCTTTCTTCTATTATTTAATAAAAATTCTAATTGATTTTTGTTTCAGGAACTGGGGAGAAAACCCTAAAAAACGGGTATGACAGTTGACAGTTCTCTGATGAAAATGAGGACAATGCTCTCTTGGAGAAGTAATAGCTCAAGATTGAGAAGTTTTATTTATGTATCGTGGAACCTCCAATTAGCTGAAGATCTCTGGACCGTTTCTCAAGCATTTGCCCCCATAAAAGTCCGTCAGTTCAAGTGATACCTCTCCACAATTTCGATATTCGGTTTCATGCGGCGTCGAGATCAAGTTCTTCCACGCAGAAAAAGAAAAGACGAAATTCCACACAATCAAAGTCCCGATAATACTCATATTCTTGCCACAGGAAATAAATACCATCTCGATCGAGGCGGTCATTCGGATCTTTTTCGAAACCGATTCTTGTACAAGTGTAAAGCATTTATGGGCAGTATATCGTCGGAATTAAGGATGAAACATATTGAATGTCGCGTTTCGTATCGCATTTGCATACTCGACCGAGTCGTAATCATAAAAATAATACGATAATAATCGTATTCACTCCGAGTGAAATATGCGAGAACGTTCTATGGGATAAAAGTCCGGATGACAGAGTTTGTTTCTGTGGTTGTGGGAGATGCGATGGCGAAGCAGTGACGTTGGAATTATTACATTCAGAATGAGTACATCTGCGAGCTTCATTTTAAGACAACAACCAATAATAGTATATTCTCGAACGAATGGGCTCCTATTCCAACACGAATGGGAAATCCAAAAACGAGCGACGAAGGAGCGAGTTTTCGAACCCATGAGTGTCCGAATTGCCTTCTGCAAAGCGTATTAGACGACAATTTCTCTATTTGGGTCAAGTTTTGTGAAATACTCTTGAAATTCAAATAAAAAATCGTCCTAGTAGTTGATAGTTCAAAAGGGGTTACAGTCCACTGCGACCTTATGGTCTATTGTGCCCCCTGACAAAGCTTTACAGCTCGCCTTCCAGTCCCAAAGATCTTATGAAATCCAATATCTCGGAAGGCTTCAGTGAGGCTAATTCCTCACTCCTACAGGTCTCTTGACCAAAGCATTGTTTCCTTTGGCTTACAATGCCAAAGCATTCTGTGACTAGGTGAATAGGAGTTTCTTCCTCCTCCCCACAGAAACTACACTCGTCAGTGTCCGATATGCCCATTCTCAGCAAGTGCTTTCTGAGGCGACAATGCCCTGTAAGAAAGCCAGTGAGGAGGTGTAGTTGGTTCTTACTGAGATCCAAATATCTTTTGGATCTTGCAGTCTCAAAATTCCGAAGGAACTTTTTGGAGTGATCTAACCCTGGGAGATTCTGCCAGAATGTTTCTTTTTCAGTTTTCTCTTTCTCCAGAAACTCTTTCTTATAGGTACATTTTCCTATACCACCGAAAGGATCTGGGCCAGTGAATGGTTTCCGAGCACCCTCTCTGCCAAGTTTGTTGGCCTCTTCGTTACCTGTGATTCCCGAATGACCAGGAACCTATATCAAAGAGACCTTATTTTTCTTGCCTACCTCATTGAGTTTGATCCAGCATTCCCATGTCGACTCTGAGTCGATGACATAGGAGTTCAGTGCTTTAATAGCAGCTTGACTATCTGAGTGAACAGCTTTGTCGCAATTCTGATAGTTTCTCTCTAGATTAAAGTCTTGACATCTTTCGATTGCTAATATTTCTGCTTGCAGAACACTCACACAGGAGCCTAACGATAGTGCATACTTGGCTTTGGCCCCGTGAACCCCAGCGCCAGCTCCCGTGTTGGTTTTAGAACCATCTGTATGCCATTTAACAGTATTTAACGAGCGACGAAGGAGCGAGTTTTCGATAGCATGAGTGTTGAAATTGCCTTCTGGAACGAGTTTAGACGATATTTTCTCTATTTCAGTCAAGTTTTATGAAATACTCCCGAAATTCAAACAAAAATTCAGGTTACGAAATTCGACAGATTACGGAATTTGAATTGATTTGATTCGAAACTTAATTCGATTGGAGGTCAGTACTGACAACTACAAAACGAAAAATATAACTGAAACAATGCTGTAAAGAATTTCATTGCAGCAATACTTTAAGTACTGTAATGAACTCATTACGATACTGAAATAGAGAATAGTTATTCATGTTCGTGGGCAGAAGGCAATGATATTCTTACACGAGCTCAAAATTTTTGAATGAATGAGTATTGGAATGAGCTTTCTGTAAGAATATCATTCATTATTTTCTCCAATTCGTTGAATTTTTCGAAATATAAATATCGTTCAGTGATTTTTGCATTGAAAAATATAGATTGACATAATTATTTTATGAATTGGTTGAGGCTTTCGCGGCCATTGTTCAATGAAACTGTTTTCATTCTCATGAATTTGACAGATAATGTCAAAAGACCTTTTATTCTTTTTGATAATGGATAACGTATAAATCTGAGGCATATAGCCAACTTTGACTTTAACATTGTCCTCACAACTAGTTCTTTGTAATTTTCAAAGTTTTCCTTCTTCATATTCCACGTCCATTCTTTTAGGATTAGGTTTAGTTGTTTTACAAATTGTTTAGCCTCAATTTTTGGTGTCCAAAGAGATCATAATTACTTTTCTCTATTTCAGTATCATAATGAGTTCATTACAGTACTAAAAGTACTGCTGTAATGAATTCATTACAGCCTTGTTTTCAGTTATATTTTTCGTTTTGCGGTTACCAAACCTGACCACCGAAGCTATCAATTTTCAAATCAAATCAATTCAAATTCCGTAATCTGTCAAATTTGGTATGTCACACCAACTTTCAAGATACAAATAGAAGAGTTGCTAGGATGATTTTTTATTTGAATTTCAAGAGTATTTCACAAAACTTGACTGAAATAGGGAAAAAATCGTCTAATACTCGTTGCAGAAGGCAATTCCAACACTCATGCGTTCCAAAACTCGCTCCTTCGTCGCTCGTTTTCGAATTTCGTATTCGTATTACAATAGGAGCCCATTCTGTTTTAGAATAGTATATTCTAAAACAAGTTGCAGAATGAGCTCATATTCCAACACGAATGCATTTGTGTTGGAATTGCCTTCTGCAACTAATATTACAAGATATTTGCTTGAAAATGCTTATGATAATATTTTTACGTAGAAGTCAGTGGCGTAGCTTAATTTTTTTTTCGTATTAATGTTTTTGAGATAGAGCACAAACTTGAAATGTTTCAAATGGAACACGTCGTATATTTTAACATCAAATTTTTGCATTTTTTTTCTGAATACATCGATCACAACCTAACCTAAAGATTAATTCATTAAAATAAATTTCAGCGTCAACCATCTGTTTTCCTTTTTAAAGTAAAACATTAATTCTTTCACACATGCATCAAAAAATTACAAGATTTGTACTAAAATTTTTTTCGTTTTACCATTTTTCAGTTACTATTTTGAGGTCATGTTCAAAATAGGATAAAATAAATGGGTTTAGGTCACATGGCTTTTCGAAAAAGTAATGATTTCGAAGCGTGTGAATATTGATTATTTGCGTGGGATATTTTTTTCAACTGAAATTTATTGAGGGTTAGGTTGTGATACATCAATGTACTCAGCAAAAAATGCAACAATTTGTCGTTAAAATAAACAGGGTGTTCCATATGAAAAATTCCATTCTGTTCCAATTCAATCTCAGAAACAATGCTTTGGACAAAATTTCAAGCTAAGCTACTGACTTCTACGTAAAAATATCATTATGAGCAGTTTTCATTTTTTTCTTTCTTATACAGAGCCTGAGAAATAATAACATTTTCAAAAAGTGCACATTCTCGTTTTCGCCCTGTATTCCAGAAACTAAAGTAGTTGGAATATTTTTGTTTGTGGATTTAAAAGTTTCCAGAAGAGTGACACAGGGTCGCTAAAACCCCATGTCTCTATTTTCAATAAAAGCTGAGATATAGTACAGTCTCAACCAATTTAGGACAAAGTGAACTACGCTTGAAAGGACTGTACTATATGATGAATAAATTAATGATAACATATCAGATGATGATGAAGATTAGTAATAAAACTTATGTTTTCATTCCCTCAGACGAATACATATCAGCACCGCAGAGGTAAAGTGTGTTAAGTCACATTTTTTCAGACACGAACTATCTACAATATTGGATTCACATTAGTGAATTCTGGCTAGTGGAACACATTTTTGACTACCTAGATATATCAAGTCACCCAATTATGGCAGTCAACATTCTTTGAAACAATAATCGAACTGAAAAATCTCTATTTTGTCCAATTTTGAAATTGTGACTTAACACACTTTACCTCTGGGGTGCTGATATATAAATTTCAGCCTTACAGAAAAAAGTTCATTTTTGTTCATATTCTACATCCTTTTCGAGTCGCCTGGCAGGTACTTGTGATCGTCGAAATCGCCTGTCAATTTTTTTGAACTTTACAATGAATGAACCAAATCGTATGAAAGTTTATTTTTAAAATTTTTTTTACACTTTCAGAGAAATAGGGGTTGATAACGTACAGGGGTGAGGGGTGCCAGGCGATGATTTCCGTCGTCAGCATGCTATGAACTATCACTATAAAAATTTCTAGCCTTAGAGACAAACCGTTACTCGAAGGGTTCATTAGTTCTTGGACTATTATGATACAGAGGACATTGATATTCTGACACGAGTTGAAAATTCAAAAACGAGCCACATGATGTGAAGGTTGGAACTTCCTGAAAGTTGAATGGATTTTGTATCTGTAACGCCACCTGTGGATAAGAAAGTGAAATACTTTAAAATTCCAGTTTTCCCTCGAAAAACCTGATGAGTCTCCACAAGAGTACGAGTGAACGTTGTCACCGCTCATATTTGCCAGAGGAGGTCTTTTTAATCTGTTTTCGGAATTAATCAGGTAAAGGTCCGATGCCAGATTAGTTCGCACATGGAGAGATTTCGTTATGGCTAACAATCTTATTGTAGATTAAATTCATCCTTTCATTCATTCCGGGATACGGGATAAATGGGAAATGGTCTTAGCGGATCATTAGACAGGACAACTATCTGCCGCATATAACTGTTCTGGTCGGATTCTGCGAATGCCGCGTCCATTATTTATTAGATACCTACTGCATCTTTGGATTGCTTCAAGTAAGTCCAGTGAGGTTCATCTTGGTCGCATGAAATACGCCAAGATTAAATGTGGAAGATCAACGTCCTTATGGACATTGCAAAATCTCTGAAACCAAGTAGGAGAAGATCCTCTTATCTCGCAATATTTTCGTAGTAACATGAAGTTTTTGCACGATAGAACAAATTTTGTTAGTTACCGTGTTTGTTGCTAGATCGGTAGATCATTTTTACTGGTTGCTAAGGTAAACAGAACGGTAAGTGAATCACTTACCGTTCAGCGAACGGTAAGTGAAAATGACTGAATATTCTTTGAAATAATGAAATAACACAAACAATTTGAATTTAGTTCATTTAATATTCAAAGTGAAAGCACAATTTTTACAATTGCTGATGGAAATTCCACTGGATTGAGTAGTAGCCGAATTCACAGAAACCTCTGCTGAATTCAACATTTCATGTTGCAACTCGCTACGTTCCGTAGTATGCGAAATTTTTTCAGCAAAGTCTAGTTTATTTTTCAGGGAATCCTCAACGTAACTTTCAGCCACAGTCGGAGACCGCCATCCACCGTGTCGTTTTAGTCCTAATACATCTACTCCCTCATTAGCTAAAAATGTGGCCGAAGTGCGTCTAAAAGAGTGGCCAGTATAGGCATTTGGATTTTCGAAATTCAAAAAGGTTGCAATTTTTGACGGCCAACTTCCAATTGCCCCTTGATATTTTATACTTGATAACTGCATTTTCCGTTTTGATATTTCAAAAATAAATGCTCGCTCTTCGCATTTTGTGGACGAAGACAGAAATATTTTCTATATATTTCCAGGTAATGGATATCATTATCTCGATCGATGACTGGGAATGTTCTCTGAAGGTTGGTTTTTGTGTTGGGAATTTTCACAATTAAAAATGATACCCGATCTTCTATGTCCCTGACGCTCATGTTGAACAACTCTTCTCTTCTACACGCCCCTGATATACCTAATATCATTCCCACCTGAAAGGACATAATTAGTTTACACTATTATATTAATGAAAGCACACCTTAATAATTAAAAACATATCATCTGGTGCTTCTTTTAAGAATTTATTCATTTCTTCTCTTGTAAAAACAGCAGCTTTTTTGGGTTTGTAACCAATAGATTTTCTTTTGAGGAATGCTATAAGCGTTGCAAACTTGGATATGTCAATACAGTGGCGTAGCGAGGGGTGGGCAAGAGGGGGCATCATGCCCCGGGCGCTACTCATACAGGGGCGCCAAATGGTTAGCAAAACAAAAAATTGCTGGATTGAGTGGGATTTGCTGCAGCTAAACAAGACTCAATCGGTGTGACATACTTTGGAATAATTGAAAACCTATGTTTGTTTTCGTCACGATGGAAAAATAAAAAATTGCCGTGAAAAAAACTGTCAAACGTGAATCTGAAACAAAATGGGGCGCCAGAATATAAGCGGATAGGGATATTGTTGATGAGCTAGGGAAGATAAGAGAACTATTAGAAAAACTGGCACACCAATACAAGTGACAACAGAAGTGAAGCTACAATTCCATCATAAAATAGACTTACTTTCAATTTCATAATTTTAGTTCATTTCTGATTTGAAATCTTGAGGAGAATTGATCGTGTACAGCTCTGATTACTAGGTCCTGGGGTCCAGGATCTGGATTGAATTTTAGATAAGCGTTTCATGATCTTGAATCATTAGCGACTAAACTAGCCGAAATTCTGGACAAGCTCTGTAAAAAGGTCAATCTGCGAAAAATGGGATATTGATACAACGTGTGATAAGACGCAGAAAATATCCAGTAAATTGGTTAGAGATGTTGGTTTTTCTTCCGAAAGTGAAATTTCTCGCGTTATGAGGAGCATTCTTGATCATCTCCACTAAGAAATATGTTCACGATTAAGTGACCCTGATATCAAATTTTGATTTTCACTAGATATTGAAAATTTATAATAAGGATAATGTTGACAACAACCTTGAAGAAAATTGTAAAAATTTGGGTGAATTTTATATAATACTGTTTCAACGGAATAAAATTCTTCAACGAATTAGGTCATGGCAAAATGTAACTCCGCACTTGAAGAAAAAATAAATCTTGATCTCCTTTGAAATTTCTGAATTTTTTAAGCTCGCATATGGAGAAGATATTTTTCTAAACCTCTCAGCTTCAATTGCTAGCAGCAACGATCAATTAAAATTACTTCTGACATATCTACGATCAACGATGGGACGAGATAGCCTGAGAACTTGGCATTTTTAAGTGTGGAAAGAGAAAATTTCGAAAAGATGAACTTTGATGACATTATTTGATAAATTTGATTCATCAAAAATAAGGAAAATTCATACATAGTAATAAGTTATATAAGTACTACTCGTATATTCTTATTATTATTAAATTTTTATCTCCTTGAAGATAATGAATATTAACTTTTTTAAAGTTTTGAAACTGCGTTTCTATCAATATTTCTTCATAAGTATATAAAACGAATAAATGAAAGACGTATATCTTGAAGTTATTCTAGATGATCGTATATACATTTCAAAATCTATTCTTGTTTTCTTTTCTTCTTTTTTTGTACAAAACTTAAGGCCTTGCTTGAGACTATGACTTTATTTATCTTACTTCATTCATTCTGCAATTTGCGAGTGTATTTCACATATAATATTATATGCCATTATGAATTTAGAAGGAATATTCCGCCCAAAGACTTCCAGGCGATCTCAGCTTTTCTATTCTTCGAACAAAATAGGCCAAAAACACTTTAGTCTGAATCCATTCCTTGAAAGTATTATATGTACTCTAGTAGCGGATTTCAGATTTCTCAGCAATAACTGAAGAACAACCGATTTCCCAGGCTGCTTGAATTTCATTATCTATATCGCTCATTTTTCAACGCTAGTAAATTCAATTGATTATTGTCACTTTGACAATCTACTAAGTTTTCATCACCTTATATTGTATTCCTTCAAAGCATTGATAAAGCCACGAATAAATGAATTTGTCCGATAATTATTTTGAACATTGAGTAAAAATTGTCTCTGTCGTGCAAAAAACTCTATAAGTATCTCGAACGTTAAGGACTACTGATCTCAGACAATAATTGGAGTCGTCGCTGCGCTCCTCCTCCAAACTATTGTCTTCAATCGGTAAAATGCCCTTACCGTTTTTTATACTTAACATACTACTAACGACTTGTTTCGTCAGTTAGTACATGAGTAAATTCACTAAGAACATAAAATCACTAAGAACATAAAATCACTGAGAACATGAAGCTCTCGATTAATTTTATTTTTTTCAGAAAAGTTTTTACAGGACTACTAGCGCCTTTCGTATGAGCAGCAACTTCGCAAGGGGTTTGACAGTTTGACACTTTTCGAGAAAAGACATATGCTTAGTGATCTTAATTTCTCATTTCGAGCTATGCAAGGCCACTTGCATACATGCTGAGTCGGTTACTCATATTTTACTTAAGGATTCTGAAACTTTCGTATTGATTCAGGAAACACCCTGTATATGGTATTATGCCAGAGAAGCTGGTGGTAGAGGCTAGTTACAATCATAATGCGGGCATTCCCGTACGTAGCATGTAGCAAAATCCTAGAGTGAACTCATTGATCCTTGACCTGATTTATCACTTTTCAGGCCATCTTTCCCGGTACCTGTGGCAAAGGGCGTCAATCCTGTGGGACATCCGGGCTACATCCGTGTCCCCTCTAACCCTCTAACCCGAAATTTATGTCTTCACGGTCCGAAAGATGCGATGCCTAATTCCAACACTCAATTACACGCAAAATTATCTCAGTTACGAATTCGTTAACTTCGCATTGATTACGTTCTTAGATCACGTGATTTTTCTGTTGAAACTCCGCTCTCGCGGGGGGGGGGGTGGGGGGAGGTATTCCCAGGCCGCGCGCCGAGCTTAATTTAAGGGTCGTTTTAATCGGGAAGCGCGAAACTGCGAGTTTCGTAATTAAAATGGCGGAATCTCCGGTAGTAGAATATAATTCGGAGTGGAAAAGGAAAGGGGAAATGTTTGTGGATTATGAGAACGGCTTTTCCGAAAACTGAGAAATCCTTGTCCGAAACGTCAGTATGGATATATCAAATGTCAATCTCAACAACTACGTCATTTTGACAATTCTCGGAATATGTCGTAATTTTTGGTCTTGAAAAATTATCAGTTTTCTTGTGTTATGAGATGTTTGGTTCATCTCTGGGATATGATTTCCTTTCATTAGGGTCCCGTAGCGGTCTTCAAATATCTGAAGTTCCGAAAAATCATCACTAGGATGGTCGTACCTGGTTCGAAAGAACCCTCACGATCAGAGAGCAAGGCTCAGAATTTAAATTTGAATATTGGAGAAATTCAAAGGACAACAGTGATTACGTTCCGAAATTAGCCACTGAACATGGTGT
This sequence comes from Hippodamia convergens, assembly GCA_038502775.1. Taxonomy (NCBI): domain Eukaryota; kingdom Metazoa; phylum Arthropoda; class Insecta; order Coleoptera; family Coccinellidae; genus Hippodamia; species Hippodamia convergens. The sequence continues at coordinate 89,592,947 of CM076607.1, read as the reverse complement.
TGTTGAAATCTTCTAAGAAACCCACATGGCAACAGAGGAACTTCTTCGTGAAGGAGGACAATTATTGAAAGTTATGTACTCATTGATTTTTCACCTAGTCCAAATTACGGTTTAGCTTGTTGTGTTATGAGTTTTCTTATGTTTAGCAATTCAAAAAGGGGAAATTGATTGGGTTTTTTCATTTCTTTCAAACATTGTGACATTTCTGTCATAACTAATTTATGAAGAAAGAATTTCCGCAATAGGTGGTTAATTCAAAAACCATTTAATTGATTATAAATAGCTAGTTTTTTCTGCTTTTGTCTTTTTTTATTTCAGATCTAGAATTTCGGGTAGATTGGCGAAGAGTCTGTTTTTCTCTGCTGCCCATAGAAGAACTACATGATGTCAGGGTTTTTCTTCTCTGGGGTTTTTTCCCTTTCCTCATTTGATCATACTACAGACCTGTATGGTTTTCCTGTGTTGCACTAACCCTAGCTAGGTACTTTTTTGTTTCAATATGTATTCTAGCTCTCTCAATCAAGAGAATACATATATACTAATGATATCTAATAATAACTTAAGAGTGAATTTTTTGTTTCAAGTCATGAATTGCATTCTTCGGAAAATTACTCTCTGGGAATATCATTTACCTATTAGCTGTCATTTTTGTTTTTCATACTACACATTAAAAAATCTTTATAAAAAAGATTATTTCGGCAGGCATACGATTACATACATTCTTTTTTTATCCAGTAATTGAGCCTTCATTTGAATCACCCCCCCCACCCATGAAGGTCAGAAAATTGCAAGCATTTGAATTTACATTTCCATTGAAGGGGTAAAGTATCAACGAATTTTCCTTTCACCCGTTATTATTATGAAATTTTCAGGCTGAAATCTTTTCAAAAATCAAGTTTCTTTACAAACCAAAACACGAAATCTTCTTATTTCTTCATGTCAATGTGAACCAAAATGTGAGAGTAATGCATCCTTGGAAACATTGTACCAGAATCTACCAGTTTCCTTCTTGCGAATTATCCATTTCTAAACTATTCATAGATTAAATAATAGAAGAGTCAGTCATGACTCTCCGGTAGGCAACTAACAATACGCGATAGTGAATGTTGAACTGAGCGGAGTGATAATTCAGGCGCTGAACCACATCAGGAAATAGAATTCTCTAAGAGGTTCCCATTGGAAATCCAGTGTTCTCCAATTTGCATCAAGAACATGAATTATTCGAATAGGTGAAAATGAATCATCAGTAATTTTTCCGAAAACTTTCATGGAGTTGAAAATTTGTCTGACGAATGAGTAGGATATAGAGTACAAAACGTTACGAAGCTTGAAGGTTTTTTTCAGAGAAAACCCTTAAAAAATCTTTCTGAAAAATGCGAAGACCTCCCATAAAATATTTTAATAGACAGGCTTGAGATTGAGAAGTTTCATTTAAGTATCGTGGAACCTAAAGACCTCTGAACTGTTTCTCAAGCATTTGCCGGCTATGAGAAAACCTCCCATAAAATATTTCAATAGATAATATGTAGGTTGGTGTTGATTACAATAATTGGCTTATGACTTTTTCAGGTTTGAGTCAACCTACTGAATATGTTTCGAATTTACTTCTGTATGTGTGTTCTTGATTTAATCGACTAACTAGTTTCGAGTAGTTCTCAAGTGTTACAGAATACAATATTTACATAATTCGAGATGCAATTGACAACAGTGTCTGCAGCTGGTGTATTAGCCATGGAGAGACTACGAGGTTCATTCACAGCGCTTTCAGCAAATGAACGGTTTGAGGGTTTGTTGTAACAGTGGCAACATATGAGGAACCAGTTATCAAATTGAGTGATCATCTTATAATGCTGCATGCCATTCGAGATTGGAGACCGTAATCACCCAAACAGTAGCAATACTGTTGCGGATAAGAATTTACTCAAAAACAAACCTCAGACAGAATTCCAAACAGTGTGCCACCAGGGGTTATTTAAAAAATACTATCATACCTGGAAAATATTATTGACCGAGCTAAGATGCAATTACGATGCCAGGCATGCCTGTATGGCTTCGAATTTTTTCAGTTTTGTGTTGAAGATTAAATGTTTCACGTGAAAATTAAGATTAATTCATTATCATTGTTTCATCCCTGAATCACCTACAATTAATATTTTCTGAAATGCAATCTGGTATCAATGTGGATATGAAATGAATTTCAAATTGCCATTTCGGAAATATAATTGACCATATCTCAAATTCAATTGAGTGTGTTATCTGAATTACATTTGATTTTTCTGAAATTAAATTGAATATTCTGAAATACAAGTGATGTTTTCTGAATGTTAATTAACAATTTCTGAATTATAATTGGAGATGGTGTATGGTGTAGAAGTGTATAATTTTCATATCGAAATATTTCGAAAACTGAATATAGTATCGAGTACCGTTTTGGTGTAAAAATTAAATTATTTCTCTCGAAATTTTGCTTCATAAATCTAATTTTAAAAAAGGTATTTAGAGTACAGATGGCGTAACGAAAATTTCTTATTGAACAAACACAACTTATTTTTCAGTTTTCTATCTATCCTAGAAACGAGATCACCTTTTTTTGGAACACAGTTTTATTGTACGTCACCGTCAAGGTACAACTCCTCCAAAAGATTTCCTCGTGACAAATAATAGATGTACGTAAGAGCATTTCCATAAGGTATTTGGGATTAATTGATTTTCAGAGGTTGAGAACCCTTGAAACTTCAAGAAAAAAACATGAGCATTTTTATCTATTTATAGCAAGCACAATGACGGGTGTAGATTTATGACAGATCCACGCTGCTTCAATTTAGTTTTCCTGTCTCTCCTCCCTCGAAATTAACAGCTTGCATAACGGAACCAACGTCACTATTTCATTTATCGAACATATAATCCCATCCACCTTCTCCACAGGACACCTGCAAATTAGAATTAAAATAGAACTATCCGAACCGTTTCACAATTTCACCAGGCTCTCGATTTCAGAAGGAATTGATAGAAACTTCCATAGACATCTTGTATTTACCATTCTTCCACCCGTTAAGGCTGGTTCACACCTGGAAAGATCCTGAATCAGAAATTAAAAGCCATCATTGATAAATTTCAACCACCATGTTTTTTTAGAGTCATCGAGTCTCCCCCAGATTCAACTATAAGTGTAGAATACGATCTTCAAAATGTATTTGATTTAGCATTCTCAAGTTGAAGAAACTTGGTCACTGTTTCAGATACCTTATGAAACTGACTTTCTTTATTTCAGTATCGTAATGATTCATTACAGTACTAAAAGTAGTGTTGTAATGAAACTCATTACAGTATTGTTTTCCTTGATGAGCTATAACATGAAGTTCTGTTTTTTCTTATGGAAACAATAGTTTGGAATTGCTTAGAAAGAATCACCATTTTTTTCCCGTTTCAGAAATATATCATACATCATACATCGCCCTCAGATTCATTCAGATATCATGAAAAATATAGTTTGTAATTGAAATTTGGGGAAAAACAAAGTCCGATACTGGATTGCTATGAAAAAAGCGCTTGTATAATGTCTTCATTTCAACATCCTAGCACAAACAGAAACGGAGATAAAGGCCAGAGTTGAAATCGCCCAAATTTCAATAGATAGAGAAATGCAGTTGATGGCATTATCAGTTCACACATTATCAGTTATCACGGTTAAAAAGTTGTAGTTTAGGTATCACCAATTTTGCCTACCCTGTACAGTGTGTCCCAAATTGGGGATGTGACACATCAATGTATTCAGAAAAATAATTGCAAAAATTTGACGTTAAGATATACAGGGTGTTCCATTTGAAAATTAAAAAGTTGTTGCTCGATCTCAAAAACAGTGCTCTGAAAAAAATTTTAAACTTCGGCACTGACTTCTACGTAAATCTATCTATTAAAAGCAGTTTTTGTTTTTTCTCTATCTTATACAGGGTCCGAGAAATAATAACATCTCCAAAAAGTGCACATTTTCCTTTTCGCCCTGTATTTCAGAAACAAAAGTAGTTGGAATATTTCTGTTTGTGGATTTAAAAGTTTTACAAAAAGTGGCACAGGGCTGCGCAAACTGCATGTCTCTATCTTAATAATAGCTGAGTTACAGTGCAGTCACACCCAGTTTGGGACACAGTTTTATTCGGAAAAATTTAATATATTCTTCAGTATTCACAAATCTCCTGTTCATTCTTTGTTTGCTTCAGTTTCATCGAATACTATCTGGCTGATTTAAAAAATTCGACAAGCTCTTGCAATTCGAAATACAACGACAACCTTAGCCATTAAATGAACTTCATCGGGAGCATTAATTTGTATACTCGTAAAAATCGCAGCTTTTTGGGTGTGTAACCTTTCCCATTTTGTTTCAGAAATAGAGTTAGTTTGGAATATTTTGAAAGGTCTAGGTACATGACTACTGGATTGTAACTTACATTTAATCATTGAATAATTCGACCACACTGTCGATGGCTTCTGTTGATGTGCCGAAAAATATGTCAATAACACCGTTTCCGAGAAAAAACTGCATGTCTTTTTCATCTTCCATTCCATGAATCTTGAACAGAACCTCGAGCTAAAATCTAGTACTTGTTTCCCTTGTATATAATGAATAACTATTTCTTAAGAACAAAGTGAAAGAATTCGTTGCAAAATATTCAATAAAATGTCATATAAAAAGAAAATGTTTGATGCCAACTGTAATTTTTTTAACGAATCGACTGAAATAGTATATTCTAAAACAAGTTGCAGAATGAGCTCATATTCCAACACGAATGCGAAATTCGTTTCGAAAGCATGAGTGTTGAAATTGTTTGCTGCAACGAGTATTAGATGATATTTTCTTTATTTCAGTCAAGTTTTGTGAAATACTCTGGAAATTCAAATAAAAATTCAGATTAGTGACTTTTGTATTGTATCTTGACAGTTGGTGAGACTTACGAAATTTGACAGATTACGATGATTTGATTTGAAAATTGAGAGGATCGGAGGTCAGTACTGACAACCACAAAACAAAAAATATAACTGGAAACAATGCTGTAATGAGTTTCATTACAGCACTCCTTTTAGTACTGTAATGAACTCTTTACGATACTGAAATAGAGAAAGCATTTTAATTTTAAGTTGAGTAAACAAGACATATGAAAGATTAAAATATATGGAATATCTTATTTGGTTGTGCTGGTGTCAATTGGAAAGCTGAACATGGCTTATATTTCCAAAATGGCTCATTTGCTTTCATTTATATGAAGGTTTTTACCTATTTTGAGGTCCATCATCAGTTATTTAATCAGGTATTCAATATTGAAACTGTGTTTTTTAGCAACCCGTTTATATGAACCATGTTTCAGTAGAATTTATTCGTTGCAAATGATCTTTGGTATAACCACCCTGAAGAATATCCAAAGACCCTTTGTAAATCCTAAATTGCCAAAAAACATAATCTCGAAGGACTCCTTCAAAAAAAACAATTTCAATTTTCCCCCTCACTTCCCACGACCCTAATGGATTAAATCGGCAGAACGGACCAATATAAATAATCTCCTCACGATAAATGAAGCGCGGAACGAAAAAAATCGACTCGGGCAGAAAAAATAAGAACGAAGAAGAAAAAAAAAAAACAACGGAGTGTATCCGGGCAAAACATTCCAAGGCAAGAGAGCGACTGAGGTTCAGTTCGATTCAACTATTATGCGATATTTATGGGCATAGGACGAATAAAAAGATCTTCTCGGGCTTGCGGTCCCGCTCTGCGACCCTACATCATTTTAACATAATAGAAGAATAGATGGCTTTCAGATTTATGTCATCTTTCGGGCCGTATCAAAGTTTGTAGCGATGAGGAATACAATGAGGCAGGACGGAAAGCTGGCTGGATATTATAATATTGAATTAATTCGAATATGCCTCGGACACGGTCAGGTATAAGGCTGAATTTCGGCCCTGTGAAGTGGCCGCTAAAGCTGGCTCCACACCGCGGACGATTCTTCTCATTTCGAGATTCAGGTAGGAATGCAAGGTTGGGAGGTTGTCTTTTGATTGAGAGAGCTGAGCTAAATTATTTAAATTAATAAAATATATGGGGTGTACCAGTATACATGTTCCAATGGATCATCTCAGCCTTTACGAAAGATGAACATTTGAAAATTTCATGATCGTTCAAGGAACCTTCATTTGAAAAAAACAAAAATTGAAAATCATTTCCGATTTGACCGAAAGGGACCCAGACTTTTTTATTTCGAATTTCTACTCAAAATTCACTTTTTTTATTTCTAATACGACCATTTTTCACTGAGCTGCAGCTTGTTGACAATGACCAAAAAATTTTGAAAAACTTTTCTGTTCCTTTAACTGTTGCGCGAAATATACAGGGTGATCCACGGTCGATGGTAGGTTAGACATTTACGGAGAACGGAAAGCAAGAATTCATTGAAAATTTGGTTTCTGAGACAAGAACAGATGCTCTATCGATCTAAAATATTTTCAGTGCTGCGGTGTTGCCGCTTAAGTCAAAAAATAGTAAATACTTCGTTATTTCAATAATACTGTATATTATTGCATTCTTCTATTCATCGTAGTAACACGATTATTGTGGTATCACTTTTTCATACTTATCTTCGGCAGTTGGTTAAACATCCATAACTCAAATACTATTAACCTTAGGAAGCTGAAATTTCGTATGTAGAATGCTAAGATTCTATGCGACATGCAGGTATTACGAAATACGCTTATCTTCATACAGGGTCATTAAAAATTCGATGGTTTATCGAGCCATACAAAAACGGTTGAAAATGAATTTTTTCAAATGGGATGCCCTGTATACTGAAAGAAAATTGAATTTCCGTTCAAATGATATATTACATTCCTATAACTAGATAGTAAGTTTCTGCATTGAACTGAAATTTTATAGTTGCGCACGTGCGAATCTGTTCATCGGGAAATATTTCATTGAACCTTCTGCGTGTTCTTGCTGTTATTTCGTCACATTGCCCATGGTGAACAAATTAATCTAAATTCCTATGAAATTGATGTATTTCTCCATCAGCGTGTAGAATATAGTAAGAAAATATAAATAAACACACTGGTTTTAATTATATCTTTAATCAGCTATCGATTTCGGCAAAATACTTATACCATCATCAGGCTGTCCTGAAAAAACACTCATGTGCAAAAGAATAACAAACATTCAAAAAAAGGACTTACTGTCATGAAACACAGAAACAAGCTGCAACTTATAAGATGTATTACAAACATAAATGGATTCTCAATTTAACATGGAAAATCTCATTAGTCCAAGAACCAAATAAAAATAGTAAACGACAAAATAACACCTTATTGATAACAACCATAAAACTTCAATCCATAGTCTCAGTATTCTTCACTATGAAAAGAATTTTTACCGTTTAACCCTTTTAGAACAATTGGAAATTTTGAGAAGAAAACATGACAGCAACCTTGTTAACGATGTAAAAGAGTTTCCATTACAAAATATTTTCAAAATGTTCATTTAGAGACGATAGCCAAGAATAATTTATTTTATCTCTATGTTTGTAAATTTCTGTGTGACGCATGGCTGTTGTGTGTCTACATCTGTCCTCCAACCGGTGTTATTTTGTCGTTTACTATTTTAATTTGGTTCTTGGACTAATGAGATTTTCCATGTTAAATTGAGAATCCATTTATGTTTGTAATACATCTTATAAGTTGCAGCTTGTTTCTGTGTTTCATGACAGTAAGTCCTTTTTTTGAATGTTTGTTATTCTTTTGCACATGAGTGTTTTTTCAGGACAGCCTGATGATGGTATAAGTATTTTGCCGAAATCGATAGCTGATTAAAGATATAATTAAAACCAGTGTGTTTATTTATATTTTCTTACTAATCTAAATTCCATTTGGATAGGTACTTTTTTTCATTTCACTTATTTTTCTTATACTATAAAGAATGCGCGAATGTATTATTATCAACAAACTAATTGTCAAATCTGCATAATGTCAATTTTTATCGTGTTGAAATAATTCATTGCTATCTACGATGAATACCTGTTCAGACGTTTTGAGATGAACGTGCATCAAAGATTTAAATTTTTTGGGCCAGAACCACCGAGGCGTTCGAAGAATGATCATCATTAGAATTCATTTATTACTTGGTAGTTTTTAGCTCATAATGATATCAGCCACTTATAGCAATCCACTAGAGTTAGTATGTATGAAGCGCTAATATTAAGCTTGTTTTGGTTAGCAGTTTCAGGAAGTTCGCAACTATAAAACGTGCCCAAATATGAAATTTCAGTTCAACGCAGAATCTTACAATTTGGGTATAGGATATGACATATTTGAAAGGAAATTCAATTTTCTTTTAGTAATTCTTAAAATATGCAGGGCATCCCATTTGAAAAAATGCACTTTCAACCGTTTTAGTATGTCACGATAAACCATCGAATTTTTTATGACCCTGTATGAAGGGAAAATATTTCATAACACTTGCATGATGCATAGAATCTTATCATTCTGTATACGAAATTTCAGCTTCCTAAGATTAATAGTTTGGGAGTTATGGATGTTTAACCAAAGCTATGTTTCTCACAGAAAAGAGGAAATCATTTGATTACACAAGAATCGCTGAAGGTGAGTATGAGAAAGTAATACCAAAATAATCGTGTTACTACGATGAATAGAGAAGTGCAATAATATACTGGGCGTGCCATTTGAAATGACAAAATAGGTACTACTTTTTGACATGGGCGGCAACACAGCAGCACTGAAAATATTTTAGATCGATAGAGCATCTGTTCTTGTCCAAGAAACCAAATTTTCAATGAATTCTTGCTCTCCGTTCTCCGTGAACGTCTAACCTACCATCGACCGTGGATTTCAATTCTTTTTGTACTTTGCTTATGACAAAATCCTTTCATTTTGTCCATTTTTCCCCAATAATAATTAAATAAAATACGAGATCTATTTCAAGTCAAACTCATTCACAATTATTCATGTTCAAAGTCAACTATGTACAGGGTATCCCAAATTGCTTGATTTTGACTGTTTTAGGTACTTCTGGACCAGATAGGTAAAAACTTCGAAAGGTATCCTGGGCTCGATTTTCGTGAGAACAACATAAGTGAAAACCGCTTCACGATATCTTCATTTTTTTTTATTTTGAAAAATTATCGATTTCGAAAATGTACCCTAACTTTTTTATTTACGAAAATATCTGAAAGTAACTTTATTCAATCTTTTTTTCTCATGGAAAAAAAAAACATTTTTTTATTTTAAATACGAACGCATTTTTTCTCATATTATATCATGAAAAAATTTAAAGATAAAAAAAATTCAAAATAATGTCTTATTCCCAGTGAAAAAGTGCTTGTTGAAAGTTTTTATCTTTTTCAGATATTTTAGAAAATGAAAAATTTATGGCACATCTTCTAAATCGAAAAAATTTCGAAATTTTGTTGTATCTTCAAAACAAATGAAGATATCTTGAAACGGTTTTCATTACTGGTGTTTTCACGGAAATCGAGCCCAGGACTCCTCTCAACGTTTTTACCTATATAGTCTAGAAGTACCAGAAACAGCTAAAATCATGCAATTCGGGATTCCCTGCACAGTATGGAAATATTCCTTTACCTACCTAGGTTCAAGCTGCGATGGCGATGTATTTGAGAGCTGCCATCACAACCATTGTATGAAGAATCCTATCATTATACAATGATCACAACGAGAAATTGCACAATGGAAACTGGGGGGTTGAGGTTATTACAGGGAAATTGTATTTGGTGAAATACACATGAGACGTTTTACGAGCGCTTTTTTTTATCCCCTTATTCAGAATGTGGCGGTAATTTTCCCTGAGAATTCTTGAATTTTTTTTAACATTTATGAGAAGCAGTCCTCCGTATATATCAATGTTCAGACCACTAGCATCATAATTGGCGGAAGTTTCATACAAACTTATACATCCCCTGAGTTTAAGATATTTTTCGTTGTTTGTGTACTGAAACTAGCTCACATACCAAATTTCAACTTGATAGGACATCCGGAATACCCTAACAGTTTTTATGATCATCAGTGAGTGATATCTATAAAAACTGGAGTGTATGAGCTATGCACTTTAAACTTTTCACGTTTGATGTGTTCACTACTGGCATTATATCCTGAGAATTTTGTACATCCACTATATTCCAAACTCAAGTAATGAGACTTATAAATACGATGAAACACTTCGAGAAAGGGCATAATGTGTCACAGATGTACCTACTTGAAAAAGGATGAATAATTTTTTTACCCAGTTTGTTAAAAGAGGTATTATAAAAACACTTTATGATAGAGCGCAATTAATTTCATCGTCAACTGAAATACGGAATAACGAAATTAATTTCATCAAAGATATTCTTGAGGATAATCAATATCCAACTAATTTCATAGAAAAAACTATTTCAAATTTAGAGAGAACAATTTTGCGTCAAAACGATAATAACAATCAAGTACCAACAACAAACCGCCAAGAACAACCAATTTTAATAAATTTGATTCCTTATGTTCATGGACTTTCAGAAAAAAATTAAAGAATTGGTTCTAAATTCAACATAAGAACTGTTTTCAAAACAAAAAATGATTTACGATCTTTATTAACAAAATCTAAACCTTTGAGAACCAAAAATCAAGAAATTGTATTTACAATATTCCCTGTATTTGTGGAAAATCTTATACAGGGGAAAAATCAAGACCATTAGAAATCAGAAAACGTGAACATAAGAATAACATAAGAAATAGAGATATTGGTAGATCACAGATAGCAGATCATGTGTGTTCCAATACCGGCAATCACATGATGGATTGGAATGAAACAAAAGTTCTAATGATGGAACCTGATGGTTATAAAAGAAAAATCAAGGAGTCAGCTTGTATTTTGTTGGAATCTCGCCAATTGATCAGTAGAAATAGATCGAATTTGGATGGATTTATTGAAAAAAAGAACTGGTTTCAGGGAATTTTGAAATAAAATAACGATATCAACATCTAGTAATCAATATTGATCTATGTTCATCAAATATTGACAAATGTCAATCCAAAAATCAAAAAAATTGTCACGATTCTACAAAGTTGAATGAAAATTAGTTATTGTCTGACGAAGTAGTCTGATTTAGACTCCGAAACGTTACGCTTAAGATTTCAAAGTGTTTTCATTTTCTTTTTGTTCATTGTTAGGTAACAATTTCTTCTCGTAAAGTTTTGACCCCTGACAAATTAGTCCTCAAAATTTTTACGCAGGGACCTTTCTCATATTATTAAAATTTTTTCTTAATTGTTTCTTGTTTCAGAGACTGGGAGAGAAAACCCAAATTAAGTTTTCAGGAAAATGCAGAGACCTCCCAGACAATATTTCAATAGATACCAGTTTGAAGTGTTATTTTTTGTTTCGTTATAAGCCAACTAGTTTTTGAAAGGATTTTGCCCCTGACAAATTGATGCACGAGCTCACGCAGAGGCTTTTCTTTTATTTATTATGAAAATTTCCAATAGAATTTGTTCTACAGACCTCAAGAGCATACTCTGAAGAAGCTGAAGTATGTCATGGAATATTTAGGCAGGAAAATTTGGCCACATATTTCAGAATTCATATTGAAGAAGTATTTTCATATTCATATAACTCATACAGTTCCTCAAGCTCCCGTTTAACGCATCAAACTATTTTTAGATTTCACCGAGAATGGGTCGAACGTATTCGTTTTCTCTTCCTGCTGAAATTGAGATGTCGAAAAAAATTTCCCCGTTCTGAGAATTATCGTTGACAGGTCTCGGATGTAGGAATTCCCATTGTGATTTATAGTCGCCAATTATATTGTAGAGTCGGGTAGGTGGGTGATTTTGCGTTTCAGATGGCTGGAAAATGTGGGGGAGAACTCAGAGAGGTATTTGCCGCGACAAGGCTGAAGAAATGGAGTTTTAGGTACGATGGAACGATAAATCCCTAGAGATGTTCCAGAAATTATTTCTCGGAAAAACGGCGAATCAAACATATGAATTCTCTGACGGTTGGATACATTCTGGTATATGGGTACAATAAATATGTCGCTTTTCAAAACACTCAGAAGATCTTCTTATTTCATTCATATCAAGAACGGTAGGTTCTTAAAATATTTGTAAGGAAAAAAATTGTTGGGGACATAATTTTCTACAACTTTGCTCAATTGCTGAATTGCTGAATTGCTGCAATGACGAGTACAAAAAGTAGATGGTGCGAAAGTATCCATGAGAGTGTTTTTTCGCTCATTGTTCTAGAAACTTGTTCCAACAGTACCAATGAGAAAGTTATTTTTCTTCAAAAATCTACTAAGGCTATCTGAAAATTTTTTCAGTAACAGCTAGTACAATTTTGACCATTTTTTTTATATGATGAAATCAAGTCTCTTCTCACTGAAAATGTTCATATATATATTCTACCCTATATGAGGAAAATGATCTGGCCTGTGAAACGTAGATAGGTTGAGAACAAAATAAAAGTAAAAAAGAGCACGTGTGGCACTCGAGGACTGTCGCGGTAAAGCTATTGCATGACATCTATTCAAAAATAAGAAGATAATATTGTTGATTTAAAATATTTATTTATTCAAGAATGTTTATCATTGAAACTATAGGATTATGGTAACAGAAATAAGAAACATAAGTTTGAGACTTAATGTCTTCTAAATATCTGGAAAATACCGCGTCAATAGTGGTCCCATATTTGGTTGTGGATTCTTGTGGATCATTATTCATTTTTGAATTCAATTTTTCCGAAAGAAAAGTTGTCAACCGCTCTGATTTTTCATCAGCCAAGTTAATGATGAAATCGCCAGCCAAGATAAGTGGAAATTTATTACCATTTGTACCAAGTATTTTTGACCCTTCTTCAGTGTACTCCAGTAGAGTGCGATGAATAAAATGCTCTACCTCGTCCAATTTTGGATTCGGAGAAATGTAAATTGCTACCATGGCTATGTGTAGGCCATTTTTAAGTTTGCTTAAGCAAGCACAAATATCTCCAACAAATGAGCGTCTAACATTAACATCGCTAACGCCTTCAATATTTATTTCAATATTCGGACTCATAATATTAGTAACATTATAATTATTTTGGTAAATAGCTGCCCCACCTTTTGGAACCGTATCTCGTTTGAATTGAACAATAAAATTGAAACTAGGTACTTCAATCGGATTATCACGCGTCATGCATATTTCGGTAAGAAGTAACACAATGGTTTGTCTCATAACTTAATCTTGTAAATCGTATTTGTTGATTAGTTGATCTCCTGCTGAATACGATATGGTGCAAAGGTCAATTGTGATACACATGAAACTGGTTGACAGCCTCTCGTCCTTGTTACACCCTGGACGGTCCCCTCTGATAATGGTGTGCTCAATCAATCGGTGTGATCTACTCATTATAATCCTGAACTCTCAATTTCATTATTCTGATTCTACTTGTAAGATATATCTCAAGCCTTCTGCTCTTCTCAAAACCAAGGATTAGTGGTTTTTTCACTCATATTAGTACTCTCTTTTTTGTGTCTGTCATGATTAATCAACTGTATCTTCTATTTTCCTGATTGACCTTCTAATATTGCTTATTCGGTGATGAACGTTACACTTTCCCTCAGATCGACGTTGTTAATATTAATTATAATATTGCTCTACTCATTTTCACTGTATTGATCTCATTGATGAACTTATTTAGACAATGTAGCTTTTTACGCTTGCACTTCTATCTCGGCCTGCATCATTATTACAACTTTTTTTCTCTTAGAACTCATTAGTCAAACTTTCTGTTTTTTTGGCGGAATAAAAAAAAGGCTCAAGCAATCACTTTTATTGATTCCTCGGCCACTGTAAACGTTGTGGCAAATATTGAGTTTGTTGAACTCATTTTGAACTCTGTCTATTTTACATGAAAATGTTTGTGGTTGGATATCCTTTTTTTGAGGTGACTTATGCATTTTATGATTGTGAATGATTTACAATAATAATTATTTATGATATGAGTGTTAAAAGTGACGTTATATTTTGTGAGTAAAAAAGTTTGTGAAATGAGCGGAGCGAAATGAACGATTTCACGAACAAAATAAAATCACTTTTAACACAAATACCTTAAAATTTTTTTGTACAACTGCCCTATTTTGATAATGAAATGGGCGAATTTGCAATGACAATAAACTTCAAAATGCATTTTAATATTCAAATAATCAAAAGGTTGTTGTGAATGGCAAATGTTGCCAACGTTATGATTACTAACAAATGAGAAAAGACTCTGTCATTTGAATTTCGTTCCTGTCCAATTTTCGTCTTGGGTTTTTAACTGCTCAATATGTTTGTTGAGAGTCTAATTATTAATTAAAGTGACGATTTGTTTGTTCCTCTGGATATTGGAACGTCTGCAAGAAGAGCAAATCTGGAACTCCTACCTTAAAAATCTGTTCAGGAGTACGATATTGCATATAACAATTTCCTGGTCTGGTGTAAATTGAAAAATGTAGAAGGGAACTTCAGTGAAACTGTTTTCCTGGCATACTTAGAAGAAAAATCAAAAATATGGAGTTCATCAATTTTGTGGAGCAAATTTTCAATGATAAAGTCAAGCGCCCTTGTTAAAGTGTGGATGTTAGTAAATATTATAAGGTGATGGCATATTTAAAACGGAAAAGTGAAGGATGTTGTCCAAAAAAATCAAAAATTCTCATTCGTGAACAAGTTGAAAAGTTCATAAAGGAGGCACCAGATGAGAAATACTTGATGGTTAAGGTTGCAACTATTTTCGGATTATTTGGAGCCTGTCGGCGTGAAGAACTGTGTAATTTATTAGTGGAAGACATCGAAATAACAGATAAATCATTGGTTATACAACTTCCAAATACAAAAACGAAAGTCAGTCGTTCTTTCAGTATTATTGGGAAGTATGTAGACTATTTCCATGAGTACTTTGCACAGCGCCCTTCTGTCATCAAACATCGTCGTTTTTTCCTGAAATACATGAATAATAAATGCACTGCCAATCCATTTGGTATTAATACATTTCGGAAAATTCCATCTATTGTTGCCGAATTCCCCAATGTGCTAGAACCAAAGCAATATACAGGACACTGTTTTCGAAGATAAGACGCATATAAAAAAACATGGTGGATCGAAGTCTACGACGGTAGCCGAGGGCTATGTTGATCATTCCATTGCATAATATAGAAATGTCATTGCTGTAAAAATGCACCCAACCTCAACAGATTTTGGATCATCATCATCCAATATTGTACTTCCGGTTTCTACAAGTACGGATGGTGTTGCGGATTCTAATAATGTGTTGCGAAGTTCCCTAACGTCACAGGACATTAATGTTAGAAATTATTCTTGTTTTACGATTAATATTAATGTTCATAAGTAATGATTGTTAAATAATTAAAAATTTGCAATTGATGAATTGTCCCATCTGATATCATCATAAGAAAATGGAGTGCTAAAAATATTTTCAACACGCTTCCACGTAAACAATCAATTTTAATATTGTTTGCTGTCATTTAAAGTGTCACTTTTAAAGGCAGTTGTACAAAAATGTTTTTATACTACCACCTTCAACTCAATTATCTGGTAATAGTCCACAACAGAAATTTGCCAAAATATGAAAACCCCTGATTTTCAACTCAAACACACGGACTTTCAAGTTTATAATATTACCATGGATTCCATGGAAATTTCATCTATGAAACTCCCAGGTTTTTCCCAAAATTATCATCCCCTTCAAGTGCGAACAAACGACAAACAATGGAAAAAGGCGTAAGAAATCCTTCTACGAATGGGTTCCAACCGACGAATTTCTCCCGGCCAGGTTCTAAGTATGCCAGAAAAACAGTTTCACTGATGTTCCCTTCTATATTTCTCAATTTACACCAGGCCAGGAAATTCTTATAAGCAATATCGTACTGCTGAACAGATTTTTTAGGTAGGAGTTCCCAGATTTGCTCTTCTTGCAGACTCTTCAATATCCAGAGGATCAATCAAATCGTCAGTTTTCTTAATAATTGGACTCTCGACAAACATATTAAGAAGTTTAAAACTCAAGACGAAAATTCGCCCATTTCATTATCAAAATAGGGCAGTTGTACAAAAATCATTGTATGGTATTTGTGTTGAAAGTGATTTTGTTTTGATCGTGAAATTGTTCAATTTGCTCCGCTCATTTCACAAACTTTTTCACTCACAAAATAAAACGTCACTTTTAACACCCATATCATAAATAACTATTCTCTATTTCAGTATCGTAATGAGTTCATTACAGTACTAAAAGTAGTGTTTTTTGTTATATTTTTTGTTTTGTGGTTGTCAGTACTGACCTCGATCCTCTCAATTTTCAAATCAAATCAATACAAATTCCGTAATCTGTCAAATTTCGTAAGTCACACTAACTGTCAAGATACAATACAAAAGTCACTAACCTGAATTTTTATTTTAATTTCGAGAGTATTTCACAAAACTTCACTGAAATAGAAAAAATATCGTCCAATACTCGCTGCAGAAGGCAATTCCAACACTTATGCTCTCGAAAACTCGCTCCTTCGTCGCTCGTTTTCAAATTTTGATTTCGTGTTGGAATAGGAGCTCATTCTGCAACTTGTTTTAAAATATACTACTATTATACTACCACCTTCAACTCAATTACCTATCGGCAATAGTCCACAACAGAAATTTGCCAAAATATGAAAACCCCTGATTTTCAACACAAACACACGGATTTTCAAGTTTATAATATTACTATGGATTCCACGGAAATTTCATCAATGACACTCCAAGGTTTTTCCCTAAATTATTAGTTTTCAGACAGAACAGAATTCTCACGTTTCAGAAAGCATTCTCTTCGTGAAAACAAATCTTTATGACTTTGAAGAAATGAAAAACAACAATAACACAGACGTACTGTTCCATTTCACGTACCGATACATACATTGACACTAACTGAAAAGAACACCAGGTATATTTGTATTAAATAATAGTCTACCCAAGAATATAATAGACATAAGTATTTATGAGCAATTCAGAAAAAAGCTAACCGATTTAATCATTTTAATCGAACCCTACTCGATTTCAGAATTTTTGAATTATTTTTATATGAATTCTGGAAGCTAATTTGGTTGTATTTTTTTTCTTGACGTTTTCTCAATTCGTTGTATATCTGTATCAAGGTATATCGTCAGAATGACAATTCTCGGAATATGTCGTAGTTTTTGGTCCTGAAAAATATTCTGTTTTCTTGTGTTATAACATGTTTGGTTTATCTATGGGAGATGATTGCTTTTCATTGGGGTCCCGTAGCGGTCTTCAAACATCTGATGTGAAAAATCATCATCTGGATTTTGAATTTGAATATCGAAGGAATTTCGAAGGACAAGTGTGATTACGTCTCCAAATTGGCTGATGAACATGGTATCGAAGTGATTCTTCTGCAAGAAACCCACCCGGCAACAGAAAAAAATCCTCGTGAAAGAGGACAGTTGAAAGTTATGTATTAATTGATTTTTTACAATTTTAGCTTGTTATGTTAAAAAATTATCAGTTCGTAATTTTTCAACAGATTCGGAAAGGGGAAATTGATGGAGTTTTTTTTCATTTCTTTCAAATTTTGTGACATTTCTGTCATAAATATTCATAAACCTCTGAACATTATTGGGCCAAGAAATCTGAATATTGATGTTTTTCAAAGTAGCAAATGCATTTCTAAAATGCATTTGATTTATTCTGAATAATCGGTTTCTTTTCTGCTTTTGTCTTTTTTCATTTCAGATTAATAATTGCGAGTCGTTTTGGGAAGAATCTGTTTATCCGAGCCCATCGACGGATAACATGAAGATGATCACACTGATGTCTTTCAAGATTTTCCTGACATTTAATATTTCATGTTATTTTTTTTACGCAGAGACAGGTTTTTTCGGCTGAGGTTTTTTCCCTGGCTGTATAGTATCGTATGATACTAGTGATGATAGTATCGTATGATTCTATAGTATCATACGAAGAATGTTATGATACCCCGTTCTTTTTTTACCTCAGCTTAGGTACTTAGGTACTTTTTGTTTCAACATTTATTGTATTATTTTAGCTCTCTTTTTATATATATATATATATATATATATATATATATATATATATATATATATATGTATATATATGTATATACAGGGTGAGTCGGGAGGAAAGGACCAAACTTCAGGTGTGTATTCTATAGCTCGAAATAATATAAAAAAACTCATATGTTGTTATCCGATTTTCATTTGTTCTCAAACTATAGCGTCATTATGAAAAACAACATTTTCTATATTAAAATGGTTTCATTTATAGCATTATTTCAATAAATGCACGAAAATTCCGCCATTAACCTCGAAACACATTCGTGCTTTTCTTTAAAAAGCAATGCCGTATTTCTAATGCGTCGAATTAGAGCATCCCGAGTGTCAACTTTAACTTTGTGTACCTCGTTCTTGAACCAGCCCCACAAACAATAGTTCAATGGTGTGAGGTTTGGAGATCTTGGAGGCCAACAAATACGACCACATCAGCGACCAATCCATAGTCCGAGAAACTCTTGATCTGAATATTGGTTGACCTTATTTAAATATTCTAATTACCCTATAGTTTGAAAACAAATGAGAATCGGATAACAACATATGAGTTTTTTGGAATTATTTCGACCTGCAGAATACACACCTGAAGTTTGGTCCGTTCCTCCCGACTCACCCTGTATATGTATATATATATATATATATATATATATATATATACACCGCACCATTTATACTCCCCTCAGCCGGTGATAGAGAACGAGCAGCACAAGATCTATTGGGACCTGACTATCGTGACGGACAGGAGCGTTGAGCACAACCGACCGGATATGGTGGTTTGGGATAAAGTAGCGAAAACAGCACTGATAATAGACTTCGCTGTGCCTCAGGACTATAACCTCTCAAAAACGTACGTGGAAAAAATTACAAAATATGAGGCACTAGCACAACAAATGAAGGCCATGTGGCAGCTGGAAAAGGTTACGATAATGCTTCTTGAGATCTCTGTTAACGGACTAGTCCCTAAAAGAACCACCCAACACGTCGAAGAACTGAACCTGCCGCACAATGCAATAATGTGGATGCAAAAGGCGGTAATATTGGGAACGGTGAACATAATTCGCAGAGTGCTCTACCCTCACTGACAGACGGGGTTGCTTTTGGCGTCCGCGCCCAGGCAACACTATAAAACACCACAATAAGTGTGAAATTAAAAAAAAAAAAAAATATATATATATATATATATATATATATCAAGGATTCTGAGAATAAAGATATTGTTATTGTTATTGTTATTATCCACTCCAAGTGCTGTATTCAACCGGACAAACGACAAAATCCAACAACGGAAAAAGGCTTGCGAAATCTTTCTACGAATGGGTTCCAGCCGACGAATTTCTTCCCAGCCAGGTTCATCCCTGTCCGGGCAAGAAGCCGAGCCTTCGGAGGGTTGAGAACCCGCCCGAGCCGAGCGAGCGGGCAATATCCGCATACCAGAAGAAGGAATCCCGCGTTGACAGCTCCTGATATTGCAGAGCCGGGGTGTCTGATAACGACTCCGCTCCAGGAATGTCGTTAGCTTTCCAAAAATAACATTTAGACAGCGTTATTTATGGGCCGGGAGGGCGCCGGTCGGAGGGGTGGGGCCCTCCCCTCCGCTCCCCTCGGGGCCCCCTTGCAATATCGGAATACTATCGTGTAATTTTCATTACCGCTGGATGCTGGATCCGTGTCAAAATCCCCTTGTCTACGTGATTAAAATTGTTTTCAATGTTTCGCGCGCCTGTTTGCGCGGACGGGAATAAGAGCGTAGGGTGGTGGGAGGGCTGAGGGGGTGGTTGAAGGGGGTTGGAAGGTCGCGGCTGTAATTTGTTTTTTAGCGTTGCCGGATGGGGAAAGTGTTTTTCGGTTGGATATGAGGTGGGTAAGGATTGGTGGAATATGAGGGATGTGACCAGTGGCGGTGCACGGTCAGGACTCAATGATGATGAGGTGATTTGGTCGCCTGGTTCTTACAGCGTCCAGGTCTTGAAATTGATATTTTGGCCTATATCCAGGATGGAAAAAAAAATTAAATAATTCAGTGGAATTAACTCGCCGATTGTGGCATAATAATAATAATAATAACAACAGGCTATCATTTCATCTTATACCTATACAATGTACAGGGCGATTCATTTATCTTGGTAACCCCAATTTTCTCGAAAACGTCCGAATATTTTTTGATTCTATGAATGGCGTTTTGAACAAGTCAATGTCGACTTGAAATGCGCATAAAAATCTGCGGAATAAATGAAGACGCCAGGCGTCGCGGCGCTATCAAAAATTTTTTCTCCAGGGACATACCTTTTTTATCTTGTCATTCGAAAGATAATTTCATTCTGAATTTTTTTTCGAATACAATTTTCATCCATTTCTAACCGTTATCGATCTGCAGCGTGTTTTATGTTGAATCGATTCCATTTATTTTTTTCTGTATTGTGGTAGAATGCCTTTATTTGTAGACATAGATGTGATTTTGTGATTTAAATTCAAAAAGGCTAGTTTTCTAGTCAATGTGCCCCTTCAAATAAGATGAGATATGTGGCTACAGCAAGATGAGGCTTCATGCCACAACGCTGCCATTATCAAGAGATATTCAGATCAAGAATTCGAAAATAAATGGATTGAAACCAATGGACCCATCAGATATCGCCAGACCTAACGCTCATGGATTACTTTCTGAGGGGTTCCCTTGAATATATGGTATACCAAACTGATTCTAATAACTTGGACTATTTGAAAATGAAGATAAGAAACGCATGTGCCCAAGTAGACCCTTATATTTTGACCAAAGTAACTTATAATGAAATAGGGGAATGATATAACTTATGTATGGATCATAATGGCCGGTATATAGAACATATGATTCGAAATGTTTCGTTCGTTATTAAATAAAATGTTTATTGATATAAGATATAATATTTAATGAATAAAATAATAGAAAAATAGTTTGTTACAGAGCCTCCGTCATTTTACGAGACAAAATCAAATCTAGCCATTATGATCCATACACAAGTTATATCATCTCCCTATTTCATTATAAGTCACTTTGGTCAAAATATAAGGGTCCATTCATTTTCGAATTATTAATCTCAATATCTCTTCACAATGGCAGCGTTGTGACATGGAGCCCCATCTTGCTGTATCCACATATTTAATCTTATTTAAAGAGGCAGATTGTTTAGAAAACTAGCCTTCTTGAATTCAAGGCACAAAATCATATCTATGTCTCCAAATCAAGGCATACTACCACAATACAGAAAAAAATAAATGGAATAGAATCAACATAAAACACGCTGCAGATCGCTGACGGTTAGAAATGGACAAAAATTGTATTCGAAAAAAAAGTTCAGAATGAGATTATCTTTCGAATGACATGATAAAAATGGTATGTCCCTGGAGAAAAAATTTTTGATAGCGCCGCGACGCCTGGCGTCTTTATTTATTCCGCAGATTTTTATGCTCATCTCAAGTCGACATTGACTTTTTCAAAACGCCATTCACAGAATGAAAAAATATTCGGACGTTTTCGAGAAAATTGGGGTTACCAAGATAAATGAATCACCCTGTACACATAAGTGAAATGAAACAACGTCAAAAAAAGGTCCTGATACACTTCAAAAACTCTTCAAAACGATAAATCTCTAAATTGATAAGATATTATTATTTTTTAAGCATCTATATTCCATCTGCCTCTGAGACAGTGTTGAATCCAATGGGGTGCCCTGGGGCTTCCCCCCAAAAAATGATTCCATTTGATATGATGGATTGAAAATTTGCAAAATACACAATCTTCAATATGTCTGGCATGACACTATTTCAAATTGCCCTCAGAGGGTGTATGATGGTATGAAGTCCTGTCATTGATTCGCACTGTGATCCCCAACCAAGATTGTTCTCAATTACTATGCCCAATAATTTAGAACCAGAGCTTATCTGCACAATTCCACTATAAAAGCAATGGTATCAGAAAGTGTTTATAAACTGCTCCACACTAGTTAGGGATATTGACTTAAATTTCAAAAAAATATAGTTTGAATGAGATTTTGTGATGAAAATTCATATTAATATGATTTCAAGTTGCAGGAAATAATATTAATTTTAGCATGTAGGTCTGCAGCGTATACAGGGTGGTTATGAAAAATCGAGTAAAATAAAATAAATTTTATTCCCAGAGAATTCATGCATTTCAAGACTATGAATACAATGTATGGCCTCCACGGGCATCAATAACAGCTTGGCATCTTCCTTGCATACTACACACAAGGTTGTTGAACATTTCTTGAGGAATTTGGTTCCACAAACGAGGCAGAAGCTCTCTCAAATCATTTAAGGATTCTGTGGTTGGTTGAAGATTATATAATCTTCTTTGGAGCATATCCCATGCATGTTCTATGCAATTCAAATCTGGTGAGTGCGGAGGTATTAGTAAATGTGGAATACCAACCTCCTCGAGCGCATTCTCAACTATGGCAGCACGGTGCGGTCTAGCGTTGTTGACTAGAAATTGAAAAGTTTCACCAATAGCAGCGTGAAAATTTGGAAAAACAATGTCAATGACATGCTCCCTACAGTGTGAGTCGGTCATATTCCCAGGAGAAATGTGTAGATCTGTGCGACCGTTGAAACATATCCCGGCCCATACCATAACACTACCCCTCGGAATGGATGGACTTCTTGGACATAGCGACGATAACGGGGTATGCGTGCGATTGTCCATACCCTTATTCTTCGAGAATCTGAAAATCGTACATATCTGGATTCATCAGTGAAAAGGACACTACGCCATTGATCGTTCCAATTGATATGTTGCCTTGCCCATTCCAGTCTTTGACGCTTATGGTCACTTGTTAATGCAACTCCTCTTAATGGAGTTACCTCTCTCAAACGTCGTCTGATGGTTTCGATGGAAACTTGGACCAAATCTGCATTTTGAAGAGTATTCGGTAGCATTCTACATGTAGATGTAGGTTTTTTTCTCGCCGAAACGGTAATGAAACGATCCTGAGCAGGTGTTGTTTTTCGTCGCCCACCAAGCCTTGGTCTTTTCAACCTCCCTGTCTCCTGTACCTATTCCAAAGTCGAGATATCACACTTTGGCTGACTTGGAGCCTTTCCGCTACAACAACTTGAGTTAGGCCATCCTTGTAGCATTCCGATAGCGCTATTAGCCTCAGCGTTTGTTATCGTTTCAAATCGAAGCCGTTGATAAACTGACTCCATTTGAAAATAAAAACATTCATGAAGCATATGCAAAGAACCAACCTTTAGAAAAAAGGCGACCAGATTGACGAAATGTCTCCTACTGATTTTTATTGGATCGATTCGAGTTGTTATTTTAATTGATTTTACAGCGATTTTCTCGAAGATTGCATTGTTTTCAAAACGATTGAATACGATAGCCCTAATAGCCCTAAATCTTGAGGAGCAGTATATTTGAATGCTTAGTTGCAAACATCAGGACATAAGTTTTATTTGCATTGAGAGCCAAATAATTATGAACGCATCATTTCTCAATCATTGCCATTGATAATTGCAAATTGTGTAATATAATATCTTCAATATTCTGGCCTGATATTAACACATTAACATCATTAGCATATATATAAAAATGAATTGCTGTGCGTTAGGTACGCTCAAACTTGAAACGGCTGGACCAATTTGGCTAATTTTGTTCTTGACTTACGTGGAATTTCAGGGAAGATTTAGAAGGTGAGAAAATATGAAAATGCAAGGTATTTAATATGTTTTTTCCTTAGAAATGGAGGTGACCGATTATCATTGATTTTCGATGATCTTTGAGTTTGATAATTGAACATCGGATTAAAATTGATTTTGCATTATTTATAACATCGATACATCTATTTCTCGATATTAATAATTTCTTCAAGTGAGGAGAACGCAAAGTTTGCACAAAACACCAATGTTATCAATTAATAATACATAAATTATTAATTAATATTTCGATAAACATCAGGTATCATGTTTGGTTATCTATGTCAATATTGGTTTGGGTGATCATTTGTGAAAGTGACATTTGAAGCATTTAAATCCAAACCAGACATTTGACGTATGAGCCGTTCCGAGCAAAACGAGAAAAACCAGCCAAAATCATAGTTTTTAATTGAAGAACTCCCAGTTTTGACTATTTGAATTACGAATAGAGGCTTTCAAAAGTCTACTTATGAACCTGAGGGTATAAGAATCAGATTGCCAGCAACTTTCTCTATTGTAATCCTTCCTTAACTATTTTTTTCGGAAAATGTCAAATGTCTGGTTTTGCATTTAGACGCTTCATTTCAAGTTACGTCCTCTTTTTGCAGTTGATCCTTTGTGATAGATACAACTCACCTCAAAGTGTGCTAGAACTTTTTTGTCAACTTGGTTAATTTCAATTTGCGATGCCGAGAATAAGAAGACCTGACATAAGACACCGCGTCACGGGGGGGGGGGGGGGCATGCATTGAGGGGGTTGACTGATTATTTGATTATAGGTACATAATTTCAGTTATTTAGGTATAGGACGTATACATACGAAAAGTTAGGGAAATGCAATTGGATCTGACAGGCTGTGTGGCAATCAGGATCTAGGCTTCTTGAAAATTTTTCGTGTTTGAAGATAACATTGCACTAATAAAAATAATAATTTTAATAGCCGATTTGGGCAGACGAAGTTGCGCGGGCCAGATAGCATATAAATATGTTTCTATGAGTTTTCTTTAAGTGGTGTTGGTTCGTTAGTTGTGCTTTGTTGCTGTGAATTCTCAGTCGAAAGATGGGCAGTAGATGGAAAAGATATGAGGATAGAAAATCTTCTGACTGTCGCAATTAGAGTTCCTGGTTCCTGGTTTTGACCTCTCCAGGAGAATATGGTGTGGGCTTATCTTTAACCATTTTTTGAACACGCGCCATGCCCCTCACTGCCTGTAATTCAGGGACTGTTTGGATTCGTCCCAAACAACTCCCCGAATAACGAATTTGTCGGATCCGATGAAATATGACGCGGATCCGCCGAAATTTGAATACACACCCGTTCGATCCTCCGCGCGCGGGGCTGTTTTGGAGCGAAACTTCGTATGGGGTGAGAGCGCGTATGCATACATTACGACCTCTCCTACAAGAAGAACATCCCCGTCTGATATACTCGAGGACGTGCTGGAAGTTTGCATGCATTATCACATTCATTTGATTTATCATGTTTGCCGCAGTCACATCTCCCAAGGGCCAGATTTTCGGAAACGAGTTTTTTCCTGAGGTGATGGAGAATAGATTGAAATTCTTCCACCTTGTTACTTTTTTGATTTCGTGATGTGCGCGATGCCGGAATGGCTTTACGGCTGTATTAAAATTTATCTCTTTACTTGTGACAGCGGCGAATGGTCGGGATTATCACAATTTCGTGAGTTATGGGATGGAGGAACGTCTAGGAGTTATTGCCGAGTTTTTTCCGCCTTTGGTGTTGTTACGTGAATGGTTTTTGGTGGATGGGAATGGTAATACAGCGGTTTCTTGGGATTCGAGATGGAGAATTGTAGATTAAGATTAGAGTACCATTTCTTACATTGCAGAT
The DNA here is from genome assembly GCA_038502775.1 of Hippodamia convergens. Taxonomy (NCBI): domain Eukaryota; kingdom Metazoa; phylum Arthropoda; class Insecta; order Coleoptera; family Coccinellidae; genus Hippodamia; species Hippodamia convergens. Next base: position 89,567,258 of record CM076607.1, on the reverse strand, counting down.
AGGGAGTGACTCTTCTAGAACTCCTGATCTATGTGGTGTCAACATGTTCAGTTTCTTCCTTTCAGTTAAAATCAGAAAGTTAAAACTTTAGATTGTGACATACAAATGACATTGAGGGAGTCTTCCGGGATCATTGGCCGTGGTCCATTAGGAATTACAAGCTCATACTCGCGGCTCCGCTCGCGTTATATTTCGGCCAACCAATGAAATGGCTTCAATGAACTAGGGTGAAGTGCCACAAAATGAAAAACTGAAATATCACTAGATAGAAATATTTCAGGGTCCGTTAATTAAGATTCTGTTGAGTTACAGTCGTGCAACTGTCAATATATTTAAGCGACCGTTAACTTAATGCTCGTATTGATACTTCGTTTTTTGTTCCAATATAGACTTTGCCGAAGTCACAAGGTATCCTGTAAATACCGGCTTGTGAGAATTGGTCGACTTTGTCTTTGGTAGGCCTGATCGTTTACCCAAGTTTTTGTGTCGGCTTATAAATGGTCTCGATGTTGTGCCTCTTCAGTATTCTACCAATTCTATCTGTGAACATTCATTGGGAGTGATTTGGGATGTATTATCATCACGTGTGGAAATTCTTTGGCATTTTATCCATTGGCGATGAATGCATGTATACATCTATAAAAATTCGAAGAAAAATTTGATAGAGTTTGCGTTTTGAATTAGAAGTTCTTCGTCAATTCCCAGATCCTCGAATTCTTGTAGTCTAGTCTTATTTGAGGTGAAAGCCATGTATTTGGTTTTTCCATGATTCAAAATGAACACATTTGTCTGAAACCACAGTTTCTATTTGATGAAATCTTCCCTTACTTTTTCCTTCGGGTGTCCTCAGGTTACATATTCATAATTATTCATGAAATAGTTTTAGGGGAAGAGTCAGTGACCAATATTCAGTTGTCATTTCAGTTTTGAAGATTTACCATTCACAATAAACTTCGGACTTGAATTGAACTCATGCGTTAAGCTGTATTATCTGTCTTATAGGTTAACCTTACTTTTGATGAAACTGAAAACGAAAAAATGAATTTATAATTTTTATTAATTATCTATGATTAAAAAAACAGATAACCATTATAGTTAGTTCGAATTAAAACTCGCATGGCGGTTAAACTATAAAACATGTGATTGAAGGCACTGAGCATGAACTAAAGCCGGCACGATTTAGTGCTGAAGTGAAAGCTTGTAAGAATTTTTTCCGACAGCGAATTCTGTGCAAGATTTGAATTTTGTTACGAATGGTACCAGAGCACACCATCTGCTTAGCTTCCGTGCCCGCGAATTGATTACGAATGCACCTTTACTCGCTAGTTGTCGTCGTATATTTCCGTTCCTATTCCATGAACAGCTTTTTGAAAGTAGCAAGATTGACAACGTCATTGGTGTTAGGTTGCAGGCCTTACGACCAAATCTCCATTCTTAGAAGAAATTTTGCTGTCTGATTTCTGACTTGTTACTTTGACAAATTATTTTCTACCCCTTTGAACTGTAATTAAACCCGGCTGCCAGAGCTAGTTTCTATTGTCTAGCAGATATTAAGCATTGAGTAAGTAAATTCTGAAGACTTTTGAAATGACAACTGAAAATTGGTCAATGACTCTTGATCTATACTGCCCCACAAGAGTATTCAATCGTTTTGAAAAGTATATAATCTTCGAGAAAATCGCTGTAAAATCATGTAAAACTCAATAACAACCTGAATCGATCCAATAAAAATCAGTATGAGACATTTCGTCAATCTGGTCGGCTTTCTTCTGAAGTTTGGTTCTTTGCACTATGCTTCATGAATGTTCTTATTTCGAAATGGAGACCGTTTATCAACGGCTTCGATTTGAAACGGGTCTTCTGAAAATGCCAAGAAGTAAATTAAATGGCGCTAGGGCTAATAGGGCTATCGGAATGCTACAGGGTGGCCTAACTCAGGTTGTTGTAGCGGAAAGGCTCCAAGTAAGCCGAAGTGTGACATCTCGACTTTGGAATAGGTTCAAAGAGACAGATTCCATGTTGAAAAGACCAAGGCTTGGTGGGCGACGAAAAACAACACCTGCTCAGGATCGTTTCATCACCGTTTCGGCGAGAAGAAAGCCTACATCTACGTGTAGAATGCTACGGAATACTCTTCAAATTGCAGATGGGGTCCAAATTTCCATCGAAACCATCAGACGACGTTTGAAAGAGGTGAATCAAGGTTCTAGACGCACAAAGAAGATTTCCATTAACACGTGACCATAAGCGTCAAAGACTGGAATGGGCAAGGCAACATATCAATTGGAACGATCAATGGTGTGGTGTCTTTTTACTGGTGAATCCAGATATGGACGATTTTCAGCTTCTCGAAGAATAAGGGTATGGATAATCCTACGCATACCCCGTAACCGTCACTATGTCCAAGAAGTCCATCCATTCCGAGGGGGTAGTGTTATGTTATAGGCCGGGATATGTTTCATCGAGCGCACAGATCTACACATTGGTCCTGGGAATATGACCGCCTTATACTCTAGGAAGCATGTCATTGACAATGTTTTTTCAAATTTTCACGCTACTATTGGCGAAACTTTTCAATTTCGAGACAGTAACGCTAGACCGCACCGTGCATCAGCCATAGTTGAGAATGCGCGCGAGGAGCTTGGTATTCCACATTGACCAATACCTCCACACTCACCAGATTTTAATTGCATAGAAATGCATAGGATATGCTCCAAAAAAGATTAGATAATCATCAACCTACCCCAGAATCCTCAAATGATCTGAGAAAGCTTCTGCCCCGTTTATGGAACCAAATTTCTCAAGAAATGTTCAACAACCTCGTGTGTAGTATTCAAAGAAGATGTGAAGCTGTTATTGATGCCCGAGGAGACCTTACATTGTGCTGATAGTCTCTGTGAATAAAATTTCGTTATTTTACTCGATTTTTCTTAACCACCCTGTATACGCTGCAGAGCCACAGGCTAAAATTAATTTCCTGCTACTTGAAATCATATTACTATGAATTTTCATCACAAAATCTCATTCAAACTATATTTTCTTGCAATTTACGTCAATATCCCTAACTCTTGTGGAGCAGTTCATATTGTCACAAGTAGAAAATGACTCTGACAATCAAATCCTCTCTCACTCATTTCTGCATCAGTCTCAGGATCCTCACGTTTATCCTCCCCGCATTGTCCACAATGACGATGGAGAAACCAGCACTCCCAGATTGTCCTCTCAGGAGACAACCAACCTCCGCTTTCACACGTCCGTCAAGGGGCGGCCGAGAGTGAAAAATAACAGCCATACGATTATGATACGAAAATTCAATATCCCCAGCGCGGTGCGGAAAAACCCCCTTTCAGTGATTGCTTATAATGGCAATTAGCGTGAGTCGGCGTCGGTCTCCAGGGAGCGAGGGTAGAGGGCGCTCAAGGCGGCTAATTGTGACTTTTGGATTCCGCATGAAACGCTAAGCTGTTTCCCGTGCCTCGAAGATGCAAGAGTTGTATTTCGGGGGCAATTACACGGTGCGTGGAGGGTATTAGCACCGGGCCTGTGGGGGCGTGTGCGTCGTATGATTGACGTTGGGGTTTGCTAGGATCCGGGAATCAGCGATAGACACGGACTGGATAATGATAGGGGAGGGTGGATCGTTCTGGGAATGAAAAACGAAAAAACTATCGAGCTGAAAGTTTGATTAACTGTGCGAAAGATGGTGAACCAGAATTTGTACAAGAACTCCACAGCTTTTCTGCACCTGCATTGCAGAAGATGGTGCAGTGACTGCACCGAAAGGGACCGTATTTGTCAGGACGAAACAGAAGTGGTGGATACATATGGGGGGCGCAGTGGGGGATTAAAACAAATTCCGAGAGGAGACATTAGATCAGTGGATATAGCTTGACTTCCAACTGACTTCGACAGAACGTCCTCTTAATAAACAATGGGATCGAACTAAACACCTCGCTAACTTTTGGGTACTTACCAATTATAAATCACCAAATATCTTGCACTTTCAATACGATTTTTCGAGAACGGCAAGAGTAAAACGTCTGCATGCATCTATCTTAGGCACACCGAAATCGCGAATTATCTGATAGCGTCGTCTCTCCCACAGCACCATGTCGAACCCTTGCTACAGAAGTGACACAACTCAAAATCAAAAGTCGAAAATATTCAAATGCTAAATATTTTCTAATTAATTGGAAACATGAAATAGACACCAATTTTGATATGTAGGTATCTATACAGGGTGTACCACCGGGAGTGCCCATTAGAAGTTTATGGAGAAATAATATTTCGATCAATTTCAAATTTTGTGTGAATATATAAGCCAAGTAGACCTTCATTTATGATATATTTTCAAATATCAGTGACTTCCGCTTTCACCGGAAATGGTATCAACTTTCTTATTTCAAATGAAACACCCTGTATATTATGAATTTTTTAGATAGATTTTCGAATTCAACATTCATTTTATGTATCATTCCCTATAGCCATCTGAAGCCGTTTTCGAGATATTCTCTGTTTCGTGAAAAAAAAATACACATTGAGGCTTGTAGAACACTGAAAATTCAATGAAAGCGCAACGCACAATCTGAGATCTGTTTTTTGAAATGGGTTACTGACAAGATATTCGACGTCACTCTGTAAAGAAAATAACGTTTTGAAATAATGGAAGGTAAAATGACAGTGTCAAAGTTGGAATTCGAGAAAAGCCAAAAACTCGATTCTTTTAATGGAAACCGTATTTTTTTCCCTCATATATGAATTTGTGAGGTAAAAATGAGTGGAGTCTCTTCAGGGTTCCCTATCAAACGTACCATTTTCGAGTTATGCTTCGAGCTCAATATTATTACAATATGATCTATGTTCGCCCTTTCATAAAAATCTTTGATTTTATTCATAATATTTTTCCATGCTTCTGTTGTTGATATTCCTCAAAACTTATTTCATTGTTCGAAGAAAACGACAACTAGTTTTTTTACTGCTCATAATGAAAATAACGAGTTATTTTTCGGAAAATATCGAAAGTTTAAATTGTAATGCAAAACTTATAAGAACAAATCATGAAATTTCCCAAACTTTCATTCAGAAATATCAGAATAGAAAATTGAATCATAACACATTTTGAAAATTTAGTCCACCTACTTCCAAACATTTTTCGCACCTTCTCAATATTTCTTGGTTGGTGGATTTCTTTATTCATTCTGGAACAGAGTTCTGCCAATACATTGCACGATTAATTCTTCAGTTGGAACAAACCTGAATTATTTTGAATAAAGTCATACAGATTCTCATGAAAGGGTGAACATAGATAATAATTGATACCTCACATATTATAATATTCTCGTTATTTCTGAATATCTCGAAAATAGTACATTTTAGATATAGGGAACCCCTAAAAGACTCTACTTATTTTTTTCTCACAAATTAAAATGGGATTGAGAAAAATTCGGTATCCAAATTTTGAGTTGTGTCACTTTTGTAGCGAGGGTGCGATGTCTCCATAATTTACCCTATGAAAAACCCTTCTTCCCTTTGAATTTGTTGGAAAAACATCTGCCTTTTCTTACAATAGCAGTGGATACTTCGCTTCATACAAACATATAAGTCGTTTGCGTACTTCAGTAGGTACGTGAATAACTTCAAGTTCCTGTTTGGAATTCACGTGAAAAAATATACTAATTATAAGAGAACAGGAATAATGCAAACCCATCCATGTCAAGTCACTGAAAACCCCTTAAAGTATAAAAACTAAATGAAGATAACAATATGTGAGATGTCTCTTGTTTTTACATGAATGTCAGATCAATTGGGTTCAAAAATCTCACCAATCAATCCTACTCTATGCTCCAGAACCGTGAGATGATCAGATCACGGCAGTTGACACGCCAAATAATCAGGGCGAACGCCAGCGTAACATAATTTTCCATTAGTCACTTTTTTGGCGACAGTTGAACCGTGTCCCGCTGTCACTTGTCACTTGTTACACATATTTATGAATTCTAGCCGGTTCGGGCCGGCACAAGGCGATACCGCTAGAGGGCGATCCTCATGGTCCTGTCTTGTAGCCGGAGACGTGTCCGTCATAAATCGGAGAGTGATGACAGAGTGACGTAAACGTGTATTTTATCTAATTAAAAGTTATACCGTGCGGCCGGAACAATGGCAGATCTTGATCGAAAGTCTGCGCGTGAAAGATATATTGGCGTTATCGTTGGATCGTCAAGCGTATGTAGGAATGTTGATTTTTCTTGTTGGTGTCGGTTCGGTCATCTTCCTAAGAAATTAATTCGGGTCCTACGTTTTCGAGAGCTGGAATAGCTGTACTGCCGATATACAGAACGAATGAGTTGTAATTATTCCGCTTCAAAAGAATCGTGCAAGCTCAAGGGAAAAAATCTTACTAACCAAGATTACCAGATTACGAAAATTGAAAAAATTCCGCAATTATGTTATTAAAAATTTATGGAAAAATTTTCCTGTGGAAACTATCGATGTGTGTTGCCTGGCGTTTTCCTGATGGAACATAATTCCTCTCCAGGGCAGCGTCCACAAACTTACTCAGGGAGTAGAGTAAGAGTATGGACATATGATCAGAAATATACTTCTATCTTTACTCCACACTCGTCGTTCACAATCTTACTCTGACAAATGTCATTGTATATGTATAGGTTATGAATAATACTTTTAAATCATATCCATTTTTTATATATCATTTTAATATTGAATTGTTGCTATCGTGAATGAATGATAAAAGTTTAATGAAAAAATTCTCTCTATACTCCGTTCAAACCTAAGCGAGAGCAATAAAACGAGGTTCGCGCAGCGGTAGGAGGGCCTTCGGATAGTTACTTTCCGTCCAGAGTCGAATCGAGGAGATTTCATACAATCGTTCAGTTTTAACTGAATGGAAAGGACACAAATCTGGTGTTTCCCGGAAATACTTTGTCGGAATCTTGCAAGATTCCGACCCAAATCTCTAAAACTCTGGTGTTTCCTGGAATTACATTGCCGCAATCTCGAGCATAGTTTCAAGTACGACCCTGGCAATCTTTTAGGGCGATCGAAGAGAGCGTTGTTATGACCGTTTGACCAATATGAGCCCTATTGTGCGCAAACCAGACGATTCTGTTTGTATTTGTTGCTCTAGCTTTAATTTGAACAGAGTATAGTCGTACATTTTTAGTTGTGTCTTCGAAGTATAGTCTATTTTTCTTTTATTTTAAAAGCAGAGCACAACCGTGTTTTTTTTTATGATTGTGAGGAAACTGATAAATGTTCTCAGGACGTTGAAATACTTCTAATGAGACAGAAACAATGAAAAAGGATATTTTTGTCTGTAATCTTTTCTTAAAGCAAAAAACTAAAAATAACATGTTTTGTCTTTTTATTGATCTCTGGAACTGGAAGGCGAGCTGTAAAAGGTGTGGTGAAAACAGCATTGTCAGGAGGCACAACAGACCATAAGGTCGCAGCAGACTTTAACCCCTTTTAAACTTAACTAAGTGAATTAGAAGTTAACATACCGGACCGGTAATCCGAAGGTCGCAGGTTCGAGTCCTGCTCGGGAATGTCCCTTTTTCAGAATTCAATTCCCTTCTGTATGCCATGCCGATAATTGAATAATTTCTATATTCATTTCGTTCCAGATTATCACCGAATCCTTCATAATCCACCTTCTCCTGAGCCAAATTAAGGCTGCCACGTTGTTGACTTGAGAAACCTACAAAGCCATAATTTACCAGACTTACCACCGTCTTCCCTTCGACAGGTCATAGGACCTAGACGTCTTCATTAAAAACTCTCCGGTGATTCCTTTAATAATTATAAATCTCCCCTTATACGAGCCCTTCGAGGGTTAATCTTTCCCCGAAAAAAACGACGCTCCCAGCCGAAATCCCGTCCTGATATGTGGATACCTTCCAGCAAAGCCTCCCTCGGCCTCTCCCGTCTTATCCCTATGAATTTACGACGACAAATTCCTAACACATAATGCCACAGGAGATTCGGGAACCCACAGTGTCACGCCCGCTTAGCAAGAAGGGGTGGGGGTAGATGGGTAGATCCCATCGTGACACGGTAGAGAAAGGAATGGAAAAATGAAATTTTATGTTGACAGCCAAAGAGCGAATTTATTTCCTGTTGTGTGTTGGAGGTGAGGGAGATGCGAAGGGGCCATGGGGGCATTCGTATTAGGTGATTGCGTTCCTTGGTTGCGGTTTTGTCTGTGATGTGAACTCTGAAGAATATAATAACTATTTAAATGATTCATAGAAACGATGATAATACTTGGTATGCAATACATCCTGCTGTTGCAAATGTTGAGTGGAGCGGCATTTGCGACATGCCATAACGCTCGACCATAGGCGCACCTCGCTTATGCTCGGTGAAATGAATTCAGACGGCCTCAAAACATGACAACAAAAATGAATACGAGAGAGAAAACAAATACTTTCACTTGATCTATGTTGAACACTAATAGTGCAAAACGTGTCAAAACATCAATTGGAAAGGAAAATTCTGAAAATGAGCCTTCGTATTAGCAAGGAGTGTGGCTGATGTTCTCCGAAAACAATGGCCAGTGTAGGCATCAGGATTTGGTTATTTTAGGTATTTTGCTATCAAGCTAGGCATCTTTCGAATACTATGTATACCAACAACTTGGTTAAAACATTTCTTATTCCGATACTTCAAGAACAATCGGCGACTGGTAGCATAACTTGGACGAAGAGCCGCATATTTTCGGTGAATGTCAATAAAATCTGAATTTGAAACTGTAAAAATTCGTTGTATATTCGTTTTTTTCATCGGGTACTTTAACAATCAAATTGGAATTTTTATCTTCTATGTCATCGACCGTCATTTTAGAGAGTTCCTCACGGCGGCAAGCACCCGAAATACCCAGTATTAAAACAACCTAAAAGGAAATCAGTAATTTAAAAAACACATGAAACAATCATCAAAAATCTACCTTAACCAACAAGTAGGTTTCATCATCTGCCTCTCTTATGATTAATTCATAATCATTTAAAATGTGGAAAAATGGTAAGACTATTGGAAAATATGTTATCCAACAGAAGGTTCCGAGTTTCTGTCGATAATAATAGTGGTAATTTCGAAACTTTGAATAATGGTCTTCCACAAGGTTCAGTTTTAGCACCTCTTCTATTCAATTCAAATTTGTGTGACATTCCAACTACTTCTTCGGAAAAATTTATTTATTCTGATGATATTGGTCTGGCTTTTCATCATTCTAATTTCCAAACAATAGAAAGTACCCTTTCCGCAGATTTGGATATAATGAAAAATTATTTTTTGAAATGGCAATTGTGCCCGAATGAATATAAAACCGAGGTTTCGTGTTTTCATTTGAATAATCACCAGAAATATAGAAAATTGAGTGTAACTTTCGGTTTTTCTCCCTTAAAACATAATTTCAATCCTAGATACCTGGGAATCAAACTTGATTCCTCTCTAAATTTCAACGCCCATTCAGATGATCTGCGTTTGAAGCTTAAAACCCGAAACAATATTCTTCAGAAACTAGCTGGTTCCTCATGGGGCGCTGATGCAACACTACTTCGAATGGCAGCGCTTACTTTGGTTTTTTCTGCTGCTGAATATTGTTGCTCTGTTTGGTTGAACAGTGTTCATGTAAAAAAAAATGATGCCCAACTGAATTTTTCTATGAGGATTATTACTGGTAATATCAAGTCTACACCTACTCCTTGGTTACCAGTCCTTTCAAATATTGTACCTCCCCATATTCGCAGAGAGACAACAGCTTTGAATTTTTGGAACAAATTAAATTCCTTTCCAAATTCATTTCCCATACTAATCTATATTCCAGATATTTTTTTTTTCACGAGCGGGGTAAGGGTTTTTTTTCAGCTGCGGTTTTTTTCCCTTTCCTCATTTAATCATACTGCAGACCTGTATGGATTTCCTGTGTTGCACCAACCTCAGCTAGGTACCTTTTTGTTTCAATATGTATTGTATTATTTTAGCTCTCTCAATCAACAGAATTTTTATATAGTCAATAACTTAGATTTCATAGGATGGTTTCAAACCTACAATTTTTTTCAAATATGGAACGAACTTGGTCACTTTCTTAAAATCCACGTTTTCTTCAACATTTTGTGTTCCTTTCAACATAGAACATATTGCCTATAACGTGGAAGACTTCAGCTTCTTAGACTTCTCTGCAAAATATGCCAACAGCACATTTTCGGATATTTTTCTGGCTTTATTTGCTTCACACCACTTTTTGAATTGGTGATATGCATTTTCAACCTGGCTCCTCGATGTCTCCGGTAAAAGATTTGAAATTACTGAATTGTCCGCATCTGTCAAGTTAGGTGGGGTACTGCTTCTTTCATCGTCGCTCGAAATTTCCATTACTTCACACTTATAAATATCACGCACGAAATTGACGCGAATAAAAAGTCACTCTAAAATAATTATCAAGAACTGTCACTTTGAAATAATTGTCAACAAATGCCATTTTATTTCCATAGTTACAGTAATTACTTGATTTGGAAAAACAGTTGTTACTTATTTCAGAACAATATTCTTGACGTTTGTAGAAAAAATTTTGTTTGCATCTCACGAGCAAAATACTTTGCGGATCTCGACTATTTTTTTTTAACTCTTTAAAAAAAATCAGTTCTCGATCACCAAAGTAGCATTTCGCGCACTAGATACAAAAATAACTATTTACGAGCACCTGAGAAGTTGGAAGTATTAATAACTAGCTGGCCAGGCGAACTTTGTTTCGCCTCAGAGATACATAAAGTTGTATCAACAAAACATTGGTATTTTGTCGAGTAGGAGGTATACTAGGTAAAGTTAAAGTACAAAATATACAAAAAATTTAATTACACTGAAATAGGTAGGTATGTACATTGTCATTTACATGAAAAGACTCCACTTTATTTAAGCGGTACCTTATTATTATTTAAAAAATGTCTCATTGTAGAACCTTTTTTCCCGGGTGCATGAATAATAAGAGCAGAAGGTTTGCCGACTTGTGATAACGCAACATACAACTGGCCATGAGAAAAACAACTATTTTCTAGATTTATGCCACACACACTCAAGGACTGGCCTTGGGATTTGTTAATTGTCATAGAAAACGCTAGACGAATTGGAAATTGAATTCTCTTAAATTCAAATGGCATATCTGTTGGGATCATCGGAATTCTGGGAATAAGAACTTGCTCACCTTCATATTTTCCTTTGAGTATTGTGCAATGTGCAACTATCTGTTCTGGTCGAATTCTTTTTACTAACCAGATGAGAATGTGTGCATGTGGCAAGCCTCGTTTGTGCCATTCAATTGAGTACATCCAGTATCGAGTATCCCCGAAGACATGATGTTTTGCAATGAAATTCATTAGTGACTTCACTTTTTGTTTGAATACTCGTGCACTGATGTCATGTCGATCAACTTAGGTTTGTCTGGGAAGAAGCAGTTGAGTGATTTCTTCCCATTTTGGATTGCAGGTGAATGTAATGAATAAATCAGGACGACCATAATTACGTATGTCACTGCATCTTGTGCATATTTATGCATATGATTCGGGCTGCCAATATACGTTGCAAGTAAAATTTTCAATCTACCTACATTGGCCGCATTTCCTTCGGTAGCGATTGCATCTCGTAAATAAATATATTCCTCTGAATGTAGTTTAGACTGATTCAGTCTGATATAAGTGAGGCGCTCTGTTTCAATTTCACAATACATATCCACACAATACTGCTGCAACAATCGAAATCTAAGCAAATAGTTATCAGCATTTTGACGAACCATTAAACGAAATGAATAATAATTCATCGAGCTAACTTTCTTGGTGGTTTCTTGGCCTAAAATAAAATAATTCAAATTTTTATTAAGTAGACATTTTAAATTTTAATATGGGTATTCACCATTCAATTGATTTATCATCTTGATATTGAAGTGATATCCATCATTACTTATCTGAAACATTAGCGGGTATTGTAGTGCATCGTATGAACGGTGTGTTTCATATATAGAAGATGTAAGTTTTTACTTACAATCACAATTGCCACTTCGTCTATTATAGGGGCGTTGAATTGGCGTTTATGTGTTCCAACAGGTCGTTTATCTGCTCTAATCACAACCTTGTGATCGTCACTTGGCAGTTTTAAACAATCGAACCAATGCATGATATTCATTAATTAGTTGCTGCAAATCTTGAAGAATTATTCTTCTAACATCTGTATTAATTGATTGACGTTGATCAAGTTGATCATCCATATTGCTTATGAAGTACCTAAATTTGGAGGAATTTATGTTGTGTATCTTCAAGTGGTTGTTATGATCCAATTCTATGGTGAATTTGGCCTTGGATCTAAATAGCAGAAAGGAAAGGCAAAATAAGTGATTTGAAATAATTAATATGAATATCATATTCTTTCCTTGAATGTTGGATTGAATCCACGTTCTTGAATTGTATCTGCTCCAAATGAAGTGATTTGGAAACACCCATTGTATTTTTGTGTCTTGATTCGGATGTTTTTCCACGTAACAGAGAATGCAATGATTCAGGTGGAAGAGGCAATAATGGCAATTTCACCTTGCAATTTTGACAACCCAATCAAGACGTGCAGGCAACTCAAAATACACAGTAATTGATGACAAGTGAGGATTTGTTCAAAACATTTCGTCATAAAATTTTCCGTAGTGTTCGGAAAAAGATAGGTGTAATAACACATGGACGCAGATGCGTTAATATTATATTAGAAACTGTAGTTCACCGATTTAATATCAAAACTAATCAGGGTTCGTCCGATATATATCGCCGATATTTATCCTGATATATATCATGATATATATCGATATTTATAAGGATTGATATATATCAAGGATATTTATAAATTTACCAAAATTTGCGACTGTGCGTAAAAATTTCATAATCAATCGCAATTTAAGAGCACCCCAATGTCACCAATGTATACCGACATACCGACCGTTTGTACGATCGAAGAAGCAACGTATTTTCGGGGAATCCAGATAGTGATGTTATAACTTCGCCGTAAAATCGTCATTGCACATTGCACTATTCATTGTGCTCTTGTTTTTTTTTTAATTTTTGAACAGAAAGCACGTTCACGTAGACAGCTGAAGCTTTCAGTATGTAATAGCAATTTGAGATTGAAATGGGATGAGGCCACTGCATCTGCACAAAAAATTTTTAATAATCCAGATAACGAACTTTTTTATAAATTTATCAACTAACTTTTTATTGTTTTTTTATGTTTTTTAGAATCTTGATTAGTTTTTTTAATAAATTTGGTAAATTAACTTCTCAATACGTTTGATTTATTGACTTCTTTAAAGAAAAAATTTTAAAAATTGTTCGTAAAAATAAATATCAGAAAGTTGATATATATCGGATATATATCGATATATATCCGATATTTTGATATTTATATAAATATCATGATATTTTCGAACCCTGAAACTAATACTTTCACGAAAACGCTTTTAACCGCAGCGACATCTACTGGCGTTATTCGCAAGAAAGAAAATTATTTCCTATTTTTTTTCCCATTTCATCAAATTTTTCAGGGTTTTATGGTATTTTATGTTAAGTCCGCCGTAGAAGAATCCAACAAAAAAACTTTCATAAAAAACAGTTCATCCAATCTTGAGTTATAAATGGTGTAACCAACAATATGGCCGACTGAGTTTTATATATTTAGATAAAGGATTCCTAGAGGTGAAAGTGGTTTTATCACAACCGAATTTTAATAATTCTTATCGAAAGGGTTTCAGTAAAGACGGATCCCTTCAAACGATGTAGGGCAAAAAAAGGTTTATTGAGCATTCGGCATAGATGATTCACCTAGAAGTTCCCCTCAAGAACCTGTCAACTTCCATTCCAGGAAAGTGAACACATTAGTTGGTTAAACTGAACTTGGAATATTAATAACAAATGTAATAACTGATTGGGGCAGACGAAGTTGCGCGGGCCAGATAGTAAATAAAAAAGAGCACTTGTGGCACTCGAGGACTGCCGCGGTGAAGCTATTGCATAGCATCTATTCAAAAATAAGAAGATAATATTGTTGATTTAAAATATTTATTTATCTAAGAATACATGTAGGTTATTCAGGAATGTTCATAATTGAAACTAGGTTAATGGTAACTGAAATAAGAAACATAAGTTTGAGACATAATGTCTTCTAAACATCTGGAAAATACCGCGTCAATAGTGGTCCCATATTGTGTTGTGGATTCTTGTGGATCATTATTCATTTTTAAATTCAATTTTTCCGAAAGAAAAGTTATTAACCGCTCTGATTTTTTATCAGCGAAGTTAATGTTGAAATCGCCAGCCAAGATAAGTGGAAATTTATTACTATTTGTACCAAGTATTTTCGACCCTTCTTCAGTGTACTCCAGTAAAGTGCGATGAATAAAATGCTCTACCTCGTCCAATTTTGGATTCGGAAAAATGTAAATTGCTACCATGACTATGTGTAGGCCATTTCTAAGTTTGCATTAGCATGCACAAATCTCTCGAACAAATGAGCGTCTAACATTAACATCGCTAACGTCTTCCAATATTTATTCCAATATTCGGAGTCATAATATTAGTAACATTATTTTAGTAAATAGCTACCCCATCTTTTGGAACAGTATCTCGTTTGAATTGAACAATACAATTGAAATTAGGTATTTCAATCGGATTATCACGCGTCATGCATGTTTCGGTAAGAAGTAACACATTGGTTTGTCTCGTAACTGAATCTTGTAAATCGTATTTGTGACAATGTAGACTTTGGCAATTGAAAGTCATTATTGAAATGCCATTTCTAATACTAATGAAATCTAAGACAATTTGAGCTATCGTCTGAACACTATTTAAAGACAGTCTTTTGAATTCTTGCAACAAAGATGCAGTCGATGCAGCTTGCCTTCGATTATGATAAAACTTAAATGCAGAATTATCGTTACAATTTTTCGATATTAGTCACCCATAGACGAGTTCCTGAGAATGTGATTTACTATACTCATATACTATTTCGTTAAAAGTTCCACCTTGCCACTTATGTATAGTTAGAGCAAGAGCTGAAGTTAATGGAAAATGTTTGCGTTTGGCATTTTCTATCCGATGTTAATGAAATATTTGCCGTTCGTAATTCAATGGGAACAGCGAGATTGCTGACTCCATTTTGCACTGCTAGAGTGTCTGCACGCATCCGTCTAGTCGCAAGCACCCAAACACCTGTCGAACTGAACCGACGATACATGGCTGTGTTAGGTTTTTTCGTTACGGAATTTCTACATTCGGTCACCGCGCTCAAAGTCTGAAATATTTCACCCAATTTAGATTTAATTCGTGATGGCTCCGATTTCTTCGCAACACCAATCGACTTCTCCGACTCCTCCACTCCAAATTTCCCCGGAGCACGCCTCGCAACCGTCCTAACATCGCCCTTTCCCCCGGTCGCTTTTCCGAACAATGCCCGAAACATTATCCGGTCTGTGGCGAACGCAATTATTTCCAGCGGGAGCGCGTGAGAAGTAGAAACGGAAAATGGAAACACCATCGCTCATCCGTGCGTGAGAATCGTCGATGGACCCATTGTCTGACGGCGCGCGGGGGATGCGGTGTCAATCATAGGAAACACGCAGCGGGGGCCCGGCAGAGACAGGTTGGCCCCGACAGCGCGAGGGAGGAAAAGGCACCCGCAAAAATTGGACGTTGTTTCCTGACAGAACCAGTCATTTCTGACGGGGGTTGAATTCTTGGAGCGGAGGGCGGATGCAAATTGGTCCGATCGGGGAGACGTAAACATGTGTCGGGGAAATGGGTCGGTTGGGTTGATGATGGACGGAGAAGACTTAATACACTCAGTGACATCAGGAGTGTTTTTTAACTTTCTTTTATGTTAACGTTTTCTACTCCCGCTAACATAGACTGTCCTGCTAGACTTGAAATTGAAGTTAACCCTTTACTGCATGATATATTAAACAATTGAAAAAAAAAATTTTTTTTCTGTGTGAATGATTTTATTGAGACTTCAGAATGAATAATAACTTCTTTTTTCGTAAGAAACTACATTCATTTAATTTTTTTTTCAGAAACCATATATGGGTTCGTATGCATCAAAACCTCAAATCCCGTGGACATATATGGTTTCGTATGCACACTGAGTGCATATGATTATTTTATCAAAACCTTATCATATTCAAATAAATTTAAGTAATGAAGAATTTTATGAAATTCTGAGGCTCCACTAAAAACTTGGTATTTATAACCCCATTTATCCTGCTCTGCTGAATTATACTGTTTGAGTTTGTGCCTTTGGTATCATCTACTCATTTACCGCTAAATACTTTTCCTTTGGAATTATCAATAGGCGCTGTTGAATTTTCTCTATCAAAAGACGAACTTTGAATAGTTAATCGTGTCCTTCACTAATTGGAATATTTTGAGTTGTCGTTGAAAGGTGAGAAACATTGCTTATAAATGAAATGGAGGATATAAGAAATCAAATCATCATCGCTTAGGTCATGCCTAGATTTCGCGTTGGTAAGCTTATTTTGCCCATAAAGACGCTCATTGGGGTATATTCTGTAACCAAGAAAGAAAGAGGTAGCTCCGCATAAAGAAACTTTAAGCAAATTGAAAAGAAACCATATCCTCGTGCTCAATTACAAATAATTACAAATGATATTTATATGCATACGAAACCATATATGTCCAAGCGAAGAAAGAGACGAATGCATACGAACCCAGATATGGTTTTGAAACAATTAGTGTTGAAAATGGATGAAATTGAAAAAAAAGTGAAAATCTTTTGTAATTAATACAAACTAGAGGATATGTCACACAACAATATATTTTTTTTGCTTGAAAAACTCATCTTTTCATTCCTAATTCTAAGTAGAGAGACGTACGAGAATATAAACAATCACAAACAATGTCTGGAAGAGTGAGATTATATCTAATAGGAGTATGACCATAAACAAAATAGATGCATTTTGTTTAAATCCGTTAGGGTTTATACATCAGTTTTCTATTTTTTCCAGAAAAAAATAAACTGGAAAAGTGTCAAACCATATATGGTTTCCTATGCGGTTAATTTTCATTTCGATGATTACTATTTTCAATTTTTAGTGTCTTAAAACTTGAAAATTTATGCGGTATGGCCTCCGCGAAGGCGAAGAATGCTCTGTTTTCCATTTTTTCCTTATCCTAAAATTCATGAAAAAAATACGTGTGGCACTCCAGGACTGCCGCGGTAAATCTATTGCATAGCATCTATTCAAAAATAAGAAGATAATATTGTTGATTTAATTTTTTTTTTATTTTATTTATCTTACAATACATGTAGGTTATTTAGGAAAGTTCATCATCGAAACTATAGGTTCATGGTAACTGAAATAATAAACATAAGTTTGAGACTTAATGTCTTCTAAATATCTGGAAAATACCGCGTCAATAGTGGTCCCATATTTTGTTGTGGATTCTTGTGGATCATTATTCATTTTTAAATTCAATTTTTTCGAAAGAAAAGTTGTCAACCTCTCTGATTTTTTATCAGCGAAGTTAATGTTGAATTCGCCAGCCAGGATAGGTGGAAATGTATTACCATTTGTAGCAAGTATTTTCGACCCTTCTTCAGTGTACTCCAGTGAAGTGCGATGAATAAAATGCTCTACCTCGTCCAATTTTAGATTCGGAGAAATGTAAAATGCTACACCATGACAATGTGTCGGCCATTTCTAAGTTTGCAAAAGCATGCACAAATATCTCCAACAAATGAGCGTCTAACATTAACATCGCTAACGTCTTCAATATTTATTTCAATATTCGGAGTCATAATATTCGTAAACATTATTACTATTTTGGTTAATAGCCTCCCCACCTTTTGGAACAGTATCTCGTTTCAATTGAACAATACAATTGAAATTAGGTATTTCAATCGGATTATCACGCGTCATGCATGTTTCGGTAAGAAGTAACACATTGGTTTGTCTCGTAACTGAATCTTGTAAATCGCATTTGTGACTATGTAGACTTTGGCAATTGAAAGTCATTATTGAAATGCCATTTCTATTACTAATGAAATCTAAGACACTTTGAGCTATCGTCTTAACTTTATTTGAAGACAGTCTTTTGAATTCTTGCAACAAAGATGCAGTCGATGCAGCTTGCCTTCGATTCTGATGAAATTTAAATGCAGAATATACAATTTTTCAATATTAGTCACCCGAGAGAGTGCAACATAGTCGAGTTCCTGAAAATGTGCTTTACTATACTCATATACTATTTCGTAAAAAGTTCCACCTTCAGCAAGAGCTGAAGTTAATGGAAAATGTGTGCGTTTGGCTATACATTTTCTATCTGATGTTTATGAATTATTTGCCTAATTCAATGGGGACAGCGAGATTTCCGACTCCATTTCGCACTGCTAGAGTGGCTGCACGCATCCGTCTAGTCGCAAGCACCCAAACACCGTGCCGAAGTCTGCCGAACTGAACCGACGATACACGACTGTGTAAGGTTTTTTCGTTACGGAATTTCTACGTTCGGTCGCCGCGCTCAAAGCCTGACATGAAAGCTATATATATATAGCCTAATAAATATATTTTTTATTAACAGAGATTCAATATGCTTAAAATGCCTCAGAAGTATTCTATTGTGTGAATGAAAAGGCTACCAAAAAATATCAGAAGAAGTTTTTTGTGACATCCCAGAAAAGTTCTTATCGTGACTTCCCTGCTAATAGCCGCCTGCGGCGGACATGGTATGTTCTATAGAAGTTCTATTCATGCGTATAAACAGGACACCGTAGTGAATAACAGTGCATAACGTCTAGAAATCTCTTACTTTCAACATTTCAGAGATGTTTTTGTGCCCGCTGGGTCACAGACGAACCACATCGTATATCTATTATGCCAAAACATAAATTTCACAGATACTAAAAATATTACCATGAAATATGTGCAAGAAAGAGATATTCTCGCACGATTTTGTTTTACGAGATACGGCAGAACGAACGGGTTTGACATAGAATTAAAGAAAAATATTATCGATACCGTTTCAAAGCCATCTACGAAAATCCATTCGATTGCCTCATCATAATCACAGACAATCGTGAAATTTTGACACATAATGCACTTCACCACAGACTCTGTACGTCTCTCTCCTCGAATACTATTTATGCTCCCTGAACCTCGCTGAAGAAGACGGCGAAACACGAAATAAATACATCATGTGCACAGCGGTGTTTTAATTGATTTCTGCTAATTAGTTTTCATTCCTATGAAGTCTTTACCACGGGAACTTAATTGCCCGCTTGGTAGGTGTGCTCTATTGGTCACTAATAGATCTGAACTGAGAAGTACGCGTAAATCATTTTTATGAGCTGGGAGTAGTCAAGACCAGCCTCCATGTTTTATGATAATTGCTACGACATGGCATGTATCCTGGGTACATGCAAGAAGGAATCCCGGAAACAGTTTGCGAACTGCTGACACAGACACAGATGTTCTAGTTGGAGGTGCGCTTTTCTATGTCCTAGGTAAAAATGAGAGGTAGGGGAATCTGGGGCAAAACGAGGTACCGCAATTTTACGTGAATTTTATTTGAATAAACCCCCCGAATCTCAGACTCATTATCTCCACTACTAATACCATTCCCTCCAATAGAAGCAGTACGAATTGGGTGGACGTAAGTTTAATTTTTTCCGCCATCGTGTTATGAACGCCTTATGTTGAAAAAGTGGATCATATATTTTTTTTATAAGGTTTGTACATTTTTCGAATAGTTATTGATGTTTTGTTTATGTCATATAGATATTGCCTCATAAAAATACTTTATCAAACGCATGGCTTGAAAATCCTTTTACACTAATTGTTTTTTCTTGTTTTATTCAAGCAGGTCCTTTGGGGCAAAATGGGGTTTTGTTGATTAAACAAAATAGGGTCCCGTTTTAAACTATCTTTGGGGATCATGTTTTGCCCCATTCAAAGTATTGAGATTTTTTGTTTTTGTATTGGTTTCAGATGGTAAGAAAATACGAAAGAAAAACAACTCGACGAAATGAAAGAAGCTCAAGAGTTATAGATTGTGAAATATATAAAGGAGATCATATAACTAAGAGTTTTTATTTCAAAAAAAATATTTTATTTCACCTACACGTACCTAATACATGAAGCCAGACACAAGGCCTGTTTTTTGAAACATACATAAAAAAATACGTAAACATTTTAGTTCGTTATTTAGTTGGCTAAAGTCGAAAGAAAACTTATTTAGCTAGCTAAATTCAAAATGGCTAGGTTGAGTTACTATGTTTCATACAAAGATCAGGATCTTGAAGTTAGGTACCCCATATTGCCCCGGATTCCCATACAGGAGAACACTGATATCCCATAGAATATTTTCAAGACCAGAGTAATACGTCTGAATATACCTATGATCTTCACTATATAACAGGTACTGTAATATTGAATGAACGGTATACCAAACCAAAATGACACAACATTGTTTCATATCATCGCATATCATTCCATCGCTTCGATTTTTGGTGTTCTGACCTGGAGGACTTTCTTGAATATTTCATTACTCATCAGATTCCTTCTTTACATCGTTCCAGTTCATAGATGATAATAATAATGACCTTAGTAGTCGATACTTTCAACTACAAAGTGAAAAAAAATGACTATAATTTCCACAATGTACATACAATTTCATTCAGTTGGAATCTTAATTCAGTATCATCCATTGTGAAGTGAAAAAATAGTGAAGTTCAGGTTAGACCACTGCCTACACCCTGTTCTACGAACATCCATGTGTGTGATACTTAGATCTACTTAGTTATATCGTAATAAAACTGCTATACATGAGTTAAGGATATTGACTTAAATTGCAAAAAAATATAGTTTGAATGAGATTTTGTGATGAAAATTCATATTAATATGATTTCAAGTTGCAGGAAATGAAATTAATTTTAGCCTGTAGGTCTGATCCTGTGAACAGGATGTTTAAGAAAAATCGAGTAAAATAACGAAATTTTATTATCAGAGAATACAAGCATTTTAAGACTATTAATACAATGTATGGCCTCCACGGACATCAATAACAGCTTGACATCTTCTTTGCATACTATACATGAGGTTGTTGAACGTTTCTTGAGGAATTTGGTTAGATAAACGGGGCAGAAGCTCTCTCAGATCATTTAAGAATTCTGGGGTAGGTTGATCATTATCTAATCTTTTTTGGAGCATATCCCTTGCTTGTTCTATGCAATTCAAATCTGGTGAGCACGGTGCGGTCTAGCGATATCGTCTAGAAATTAAAAAGTTTCACCAATAGCAGGGTGAAAATTTGGTGAAACATTGTCAATAACATGCTCCCTATAGTAAAAGGCGGTCATATTCCCAGGACGAATGTGTAGATTTGTGCGCCCGTTGAAACATATCCCGGCCCATACCATAAAACTACCCCTTCGGAATGGATGGACTTCTTGGACATAGCGACGATTACGGGGTATGCGTGGGATTGTCCATACCCTCATTCTTCGAGAATCTGAAAATCGTCCATATCTGGATTCATCAGTGAAAAGGACACTACGCCATTGATCGTTCCAATTGATATTGCCTTGCCCATTCCAGTCTTTGACGCTTATGGTTACGTGTTAATGGAACTCCTCTTAATTGACGTCTAGAACCTATATTCACCTCTTTCAAACGTCGTCTGATGGTTTCGATGGAAACTTGGATCCCATCTGCATTCTGAAGAGTATTCTGTAGCATTCTACACGTAGATGGAGGCTTTCTTCTCGACGAAACGGCGATGAAACGATCCCGAGCAGGTGTTGTTTTTCGTCGCCCACCAAGCCTTGGTCTTTCCAATACGGAACCTGTCTCCCTGAACCTATTCCAAAGTCGAGATATCACACTTTGACTGACTTGGAGCTTTTCCGCTACAACAACCTGAGTTAGGCCACCCTGTAGTATTCCGATAGCCCTATTAGCCTCAGCGTTGGTTAATTTACGCCTTGGAATTTTCAGAAAACTCGTTTCGAATCGAAGCCGTCGATAAACTGACTCCATTTCAAAAAAAGAACATTCATGAAGCATATGCAAAGAACCTAACTTCAGAAAAAAGGCGAACTGATTGACGAAATGTCGCATACTGAGTTTTATTGGATCGATTCAAGTTGTTATTGAGTTTTAAATGATTTAACAGCGTTTTTCTCGAAGATTACATACTTTTCAAAACGACTGAATACGATATCCCCAACAACTGTTGAGCAGTATATACAGGGTGAGTCTATGACTTGTACATAAACACTTTTTGTCTCTACCATTTCTTCCGATTCGGCTCGGTTAGAAAGATACAAGCTGTTTTAAAATCCATGAAAAAATATCATTTTCGAATATATCTCGTGAACGATTTCAGCGAATGAAATGATTTTTAGAATATAGGTTCTCATTGATGTGGCAAATCTTTTACGAATACAAAATTTAACCCACATGTTTTATTTTTTTCGTTATGACCAATATATATCATTCCATTCCATAATTTTAGCAGAAATTCTATGATCCCGACCCTTGAAAGTGAGTTGAATGCCATTTAATGAATATTTAGTCATTTTGGAAAACAAAAGTATTTCACGTGAAATCTCGTGAAATGCGCACTCTTCGAGTAATTAATGATTTAAAAAAATACATATCAGCGAAATAAAAAAATTTGGTTACTTTGGCTGAATATAATTCTGTTCAGAAAATTCGCAGAATTAAATTTTTGCCGAAGGTTCAGGTGGTAGATTTAATGCTCGGAAAAATTTCAGTGTCATATTATTATGAAAGTTTAAGATGGCTTTATCTTTTTGTCTAGGCTGAATAAGAAAAAATGCTATACGAAAATAGTATATTATTTTATAAGGAGGAGAAGTGTCACTTTTCATGGCGAGCTTGAGTTTACCCGCCGAACGTAGTGAGGCGGGTAATTGAAAGCGAGCCATGAAAAGTCACTTCTACTCCGAATGAAATATGTTATTTTATTTTCAAACGTTTTGAAATTCATGAAAATCGGATTATCCACTTTTGGATTGATTTACATTTAGGAACATGATTCTATCCACTTACGATCGTTATAATTGAATGAATTATGGGACATTTGCCTAGTTACGGTTGCCACGCACAATTGATTCTGACAGATATGAAGTAAAATAATCATTTGCAAGCTGGTGAGAAGTGGTTGAAAGTGAAAATGTCTTCAGAAATTGAGGTTTTGGCCATTGAAGCAGTCTCTTCCCTCGAACCATCGAAGTCTATTGAAAAATATTCTGCAGCATACCTATGATCACTTCGTGAATTCGTGCAATTCGAAAAATGTGACAGTTTACCAAGAGAATGTGCTTCTAGCATATTTTAACTTAATGGCTAGTGAAATAAAATGGAAATCCTCTGCTTTGTGAGCCCAATATTCAATGATAAAGTCGCAACTAGCGATCACACATGAAATAGATATTGGTAAATACCTGAAGTTGCGCGTATTTTTGCAGGGTAACACTTTTCCTGCCGCCGGCCGGAAAAGTGTTGCATAGCAACACTTCTCCTCCTAGGCGGAGAAATAGAACTTTTCGATGATCCTGTCGATCGAGAAATGACGTTATTATTGTACGTTTGAAAATAAAAGTATTTTTTTGACCTCAACAATCTATGATTTGAATATATGTACAAGTCAAAGACTCACCCTGTATCATCTAAAGATGAGTGCGGCTTGAGGTTCGCAATGTCAAAAATTAAAACAAAAATAACGAAACGAAAAGATCGTCTCGAGACTCTTTCTGACAATCTCTTGATCCTTGATGCATTTACGACCATTTGGACAATGGCGCCATCGATCAAAAGCCAGATTTCTTTCGTTCAACTCCAATAATAAGCTAACAATGCGAGTTACGTAAGTTTGCTTTTTCACCGACCAAAACCGACCCTCGTCCTCCTGGACAAAAACATTCCCATCGGGGCTGAGAGCAGTTTGACGATCTAAAACTATAGAGCCACAATCCCATGCTGGACCGCGCTCGAGAGCGGGATGAAATTTGTCTTATTGTTAGAAAACACAATGGACTTTTTTACCACCCCACGCCCCTGGCGGATTCCTGACCCCCTTTTGCTCTTTTCGGGAACGGATATTCGAATCGCCAATTATGAGCGGGAAGAGAGCACTGTGTACACATCAGTGACGGCTCGTGAGGATTATCACCGTCATCATGCTTGACTTTTATTGGATCCGATAAATCAGGTGAGATGCCACACTGAGGTTTTCGTCGATTGATTGCTTGGTTCCGGTTTTCACTTTTGATGATTGTTTTTTCCATTTTTGTTTGCTCAAGAATCCAAGCTTTCGTTTGAGAAAAAGGGATTCTACATGCCTAAAAAATCAGATTCTTGTTATGGCATGAAAAAATGTTTCGTGTTTTTGTGGATAATGATAGTAGTAATTTCAGAACTTCGAATAATGGTCTTCCACAAAGTTCAGTTTGAGCTCCTCATTGATTTAATTTATATTTGTCTGATATTCCAACTACCTCTTCCGAAAAATTTATTTATGAGGATGATATTGCTCTGGCTTTTCATCATTCAATAGAAAGTACCGTTTGCGCAGATTTGGAAATCATGAAGAATTATTTTTAAAGTGGGATTTGTGCCCTATGAGAATAAAACCGAGATTTCATGTTTTCATTCAAATAATCATCAGAAATATAGAAAATTGAGTATCACTCTCGATTCGTCTTCCTCAAAACATAATTTTAATCCTTGATGTCTAGGAGTCAAACTTGATTCCTCTCTAAATTTCGATGCTCATTTAGATGATCTGCGTTTGAAGCTTAAAACACGAAACAATATTCTTCAGAAACTAGCTGGTTCTTCATGGGTGCTGATGCAATAACACTTTATATGGCAGCGCTTGCCTTAGTTTTTTCTGCTGCTGAATATTGTTGCCCTCTTTGGTTGAACAATGTTCATGTAAAAAAAAACTTGAAGCCCAACTGAATTCTTCTATGAGGACTATCACTGATTCTATCAGATCTTCACCTAATCCTTGGTTACCAATCGTCTCAAATATTGTACCTACCCATATTCGCAGAGAGACAACAACTTTGAATTGTTGGAACAAATCAAATTCATTTCCAAATTATGCTTTCCCATATTCCAGATAATAAGGTTTTTAGACCCAGGGCCCCCAGACGTTACTTATTTTTGAAATAACGAATTTTATAGTATAGATGGTCTTATATGTGTTTAATAGTGTGTGCATACTCGCTAGCTTGGCTAGCCCGTTCACAGGTAGCAGTTAGAAAAGGTAGACAAAAACATACCGAACTTTTGGTAAATTCGAAGCACTGATTTTTACATATGTCACGCAGAATATTATAAAGAATAAATATTTCATATTGCTAGACCGTCTTCGTGGGCCGTAATTGCTCCCAGACGCTTTAAATTTCAATAAAAAAAATCACAGTTAGAAACATTGTTGCGAAATCGCCAGATTCAGTACTTTTGTTAAATTCGAAGCACTGATTTTTATATTTGTCACGCAAAATATTATAAAAAATAAATATTTCATATTGCCAGACCGTTTCCGTGAGCCGTTATTCCTCCCAGACGCTTTAAATTTCAATAAAAAAAATCACAGTTAGAAACATTGTTGCGAAATGGCCAGATTAAGCACTTTTGTTAAATACGAAGCACTGATTTTTATATTTGTCACGCAAAATGTTATAAAAAATAAATATTTCATAGTGCCAGACCATTCCGTGGGCCGTAATTCCCCTCAGACGCTTCAAATTTCATTGAAAAAAAATGAACTTTTCTTACATTCGAAGTCTTCAATTTTGAATATTATCCTTGGGGGCCAAAAATTCTGCCAAACAAAATCAAAATTTTTATTAGGTCCCTAGAAACTTTTATTTTTCTTGCTTACAAAGTGTACGATAGGAATTGCGGCCCACGAGGCCGGATCTACCAACTTGAGGAAATTTGAACAGAACCCATAGTTACGAAACTATCTATCAATAAAATTATTGTAAAACGCCAGGTACTAGTTAACCATCGAGTGAAGCTGACAATGAAGATTAAGATTAAGATACTAATGAAAAATATTGTATTTTTTATTTCTGTTATAATAATAATAATAAATTGTCATTTCCATAATTTGATGTTGAAAACATACACTTTGTAGGCAAAAAAATTAATAGTTTCTAGGGACCTAATAAAAATTTTGATTGTGTCTGGTAGAATGTTTGGACCTTGGGATTGGTCTGGCTTTCTACAAAAAGTATTAAAATAATCCCCCAAGGATCATATTCAAAATTGAAGACTTCGAATGTAAGAAAAGTTCTTTTTTTATGAAATTTAAACCATCTGGGAGGAATTACGGTTCACGGAAACGGTCTGGCAATATGAAATATTTATTTTGTATAATATATTGCGTGAGATATATATAAAAATCAGTGCTTCGAATTCAACAAAAGTACTGAATCTGGTTATTTCGCAACAATGATTCTAACTGTGATTTTTTTTATTGAAATTCAAAGCGTCTGGGAGGAATTACGGCCCACAGAAACGATCTGGCAATATGAAATATTCATTTTTTATAATATTCTTCGTGACATATGTAAAAATCAGTGCTTCGAATTCAACAAAAGTTCGCGAGTATGCACACACTATTAAACACATATAAGACTGTCTATACTGTAAAATTCGTTACTTCAAAAATAAGTAACGTCTGGGGGCCCTGAGATCTTACTCTATTTCATATTTTAATAAAATATTCGGAATTATCAATACTTCAAATTGATTCTTCTACGGATCGCACGCCACTGGGGCTTGTTTTTTCGGGGCGGCGATTTGAATCGCCAATTATTAACGGAGAAAAGCCGAGTGCGATGTGTGTTGTTGCTATTATATTCATTACACGTTGCAGAGAGGGTAGACCGGCTAGGAATGACGCAGTGATGCAGCCACCCTTCTTGCCTCTTCGCTTCCAAAGGGTGCTCGATTTCAATGAGCTAATTGACAGGCAACACCAGGGACCTCCATTCTCTCATGATAATGCGTCCGAACATGAATGTATTCATGCACTTTTCACGGATTTTGGTCGGGAATAAAGACCGCAGCCTGCGTCGGAAGAAGGGTTATGAAAACATGTAAATTTCGAGCAGATACACGGTGCTGATGTTTGTACGGTGGTATGGGGGCAGGGGGATTACTTCTCGAGCGATTTCGTTTCGATCCCTCGGACGATTTGAAGGGATTTCGTTTCATAATTATTGTAAGAGTTGGTATAATTCGGGGATTATAGAGTAGAAAGATTAGGAACGAAGTTAAGGACCACATGTTCAAATTTTCTCAAATTGCTGTTGTGGACTGTTATCAGATGAATGAGTTGAAGATGGTAGTGTAAAAACATTTATTGTACATCATTAACAATCATAGAATGAATAAGTCACCTGCATGAAGCTAATACAGTTGAATATACAAATATCAACAGCATCTTTCAACTCAGAGTGACATTATCCAACTAAGCAGGGGTTATCTAGAGCAGTTCACATGAGAGGTCATATGAAGTCAGATTCAGACGTTGAGACAATTTAACTGACTCAAGATTAAGCACAACGTTTACAGTGACAAAGCAATCAATGAAGTTGATTGCGAGAGCTTCTTTATTCCGCCAGAAAAACAGAAGGTTTGGATAATGAGTTTTTTGTAACCCTGCCATTAAGAGTGACACTTTTAATGACAGCAAACAATGTTAAAATTGATTTTTTACGTGAAAGCGTGTTGAAAATATTTTTAACATTAGTGTTAAAAATATTTTTAGCACGTCATTTTCTCATGATGAAAACAGATGAGAAGAATTCAGCAATTGCAAATTTTTATTATCAATATTTAACAATCATTACTTATGAACATTAATATTAATCGTAAAACTAGAACAATTACTAACATTAATGCCTTGTGACGTTAGGGAGATTCGCAACACATTATTAGAATCCTCAGCACCATCAGTACTTGTAGAAACCGGAAGTACAATATTGGATGATCCAAAATGTGTTAAGGTTGGGAGAATTTTTTCAGCAATGACATTTCTATATGCAATGGAATGATCAACATAGCCCTCGGCTACCGTCGTAGATTTCCATCCACCATGTTTTTTTATATCCGTAATATTTGCTCCTGATTCTGCTAGCAATGTCCTGTATATTGCTTTGTTTCTGGCAGTTTGAGGAATTCGGCAACAATAGATGGAATTTTCCCAAATGTATCAATACCAACTGGATTGACAGTGCATTTATTATTCATGTATTTCAGGAAAAAACGACGATGTTTGATGACAGAAGGGCGCAGTGCAAAGTACTTATGAAAATAGTCTACATACTTCCCAATAATACTGAAAGAACGACTGACTTTCGTTTTTGAATTTGGAAGTTGTATAACCAATGATTTATTTGTTATTTCGATGTCTTCCACTGATAAAGTACACGCCGACAGGCTCCAAATAATCCAAAAATAGTTGCAACCTTAACCATCAAGTATTTCTCATCTGGTGCCTCCTTAATAAACTTTTCAACTTGTTCACGAGTGAGAATTTTCAATTTTTTGGGACGATATTCTTCACTTTTCCGTTTCAAATATGCTATTACCTTAAAATATTTACTAACATCCACACCATTGTAAACAAGGGCGCTTAACTTTATCATTGAAAATTTGCTTCACAAAGTTGATGAGCTCCATATTTTTTATTTTTCTTCTAAGTATGCCAGGAAAACAGTTTCACTAAAGTTCCCTTCTACATTTTTCAATTTACACCAAAATTGTTATATGCAATATCGTACTGCTGAACAGATTTTTTATGTAGGAGTTCTAGATTTGCTCTTCTCACAGACTCTTCAATATCCAGAGGAACAACCAAATCGTCCGTTTTATTAATAATTGGACTCGCGACAATCATATGAAGCAGTTAAAAACCCAAGACGAAAATTGGACAGGAACGAAATTCAAATGACAGCGTCTTTTCTCATTTGTCAGTAATCATAACGTTTTCAACGTTTGCCATTCACAACAACCTTTTGATTATTTGAATATCAAAATGCATTTTGAAGTTTATTGTCATCGCAAATTCGCACATTTCATTATCAAAATAGCACAGTTGTACAAAAAACATTGTATGGTATTTGGGTAAAAAGTGATTTTATTTTGTTCGTGAAATTGTTCAATTCGCTCCGCTCATTTCACAAACTTTTTCACTTACAAAATGAAAAGTCACTTTTAACACTCATATCATAAGTAACCATTAAGAGAAGGCCGAGTTGTTATAATGATGTAGGCCAAGAGAGAAGTATAGGCGTTGAACCTCCACCTCTATAAGTCGTTCTTCTAACCACCATTGCCTCTATGAGTGAAACTTTTTGATCTAATGAAAGAGACCGAATAAGATTCGGTTCGCAAACAAATCATCACACATGATGAATATCATACGATTTTACGACCTCTAAAGAAATGTTTCCAGTGCTCAGACGCTCGTTTCTCATTGATGATGATTTCGTGTTTACCTGAGATTTTCTCCCAATGAAGTGAAGTATCACGTATCACTCCAATAACTCGAATGTTTTGTGAGCCGAACAATAGATAAGTCGAAGAGTGCTTTTGGTCCATTGGAGCTCGACATAACTGTAGATATATCAATTACAGAATGTTTGAACAACAATGAAAGAAAATTATCAGAGGTGTACAACAAGACCTTTATGTCAGCCCAGCAAGAGTTCTCTATACGTTATCCAGAACAATATATTTTTGCCCCGAAAACTCTATCCATTTGACAGCACTGAAAATAAAAAGCAATGAACAAGACAGTTACATGATACGAGTTTCAAAACTTACATTTCCATTCTCTTCGGTAATAAAAATAATGCACATTCAAGATTATTCTTTGTTTATTTCTGCAATTAATCATCATGCATTTTAAATGTCGGCCAGTTTTAACACAAAATTTATAACAGAAAAACATACAAACAAAGATTATAGAATGAGATAGGTACTACTCTTTTAGATTTCTAGTTATTTCAAAGAAAAATACGCGTATACGAGAAAATGCAATCGTCATTCAGCAAAAATATTTATTCAAGTATTTCTTTCAAAATTGACAACAGCATACTAATAATCTCTATATAATCTCTGCCAAATGGAGCCTAATTAAATATTTTAACCATAACCCGTTTACTTTTGAAACTGCAGATGTCTCTCACGTCACTGTAGTCGCTTCGTTTCCCATCTTTATACTAAATCTTTGGGTAAAACGTTTCAAAACGTCAATGAGTTTTGAAGTGTCACTTTATAGGTATGTCAATATAGATAAAAATCATTTGGACGCAATAAACCTTCGGTCGTTCAATCAACACTCACCCTTCGACCTTGCGAATTCCCCCCCACCTTCTACCCCCTTGCGACGATAGCAATTCCACCGTAACGAGAGCAGAAGGAAACGGAAGAAGCGGCATCCCGTGTAGGTCAGGTATATTGTACATAATCAGAGGCGACACGTTCAATAAAGTATGAAAATGGGTTCTATGAAATATTCATATCGGCCCCGAGTTGCCATGGATATGAGTGTCATATATGATTTTACGCGCCACTGCAACTGCTTATAATATTCTATCTTTATACCGTGCTCTGCACCGTGGTGGTCCCGGCTCTGGAGCGCTAAGGCTGGCAGAAACAAGTGACAGTTATTGCTTTTTCCCGACGTTACTGCTTCACCCCCAATTGCCGTTATCGTAATGATGATATGAAAAAGAGCTGAATGCGTTTTACATTCTTTAGTAGGCGGGGAATTGCCTAGACGCGAGTTTCGAAGGGACTTCTCGGGATTTATACAGGGTGTTCGGGCTCTATATCCTCCGATCCGTATCCGGCTCGAAGGACCAATGTTTTCCATCGGATTTCTTAATTGGTATTCGATGGTACGAGCTTGCGTATGGTTTTAGTGCAGGATTGAATATACATATTATTCATTCTATTGATTGAGAAAGCTGAAATAATACAATAAATGTTGAAACAAAAAGTACTGTTATGAAATTTTGTTATGGTTCTATATTTATATCTAATTCAATATTATTTCAAAAGGATACATGAAACATTACCTGGTTGAAATTATATCATAACATAATTGCAAGTACATGCATCAAAATTCAAAAGTTTCAACATTTAAATTTATTGTTTCAATTCAAAATTTTCATATTAAATTTCATATGTAATTATCAATTGTAGTCTTCGATTTCCAAATTCATTGAGTTAAATTGCTGGTTTCTTCATAATGCTAAAATTGAAAGATTTTGATAAGAAAAATGTAAATAAATTCTATGTTATTGTATTATGTATTAGTGTTAAGAAAGCTAGAGAGAGGATTTTTGAGAAGTGAAACCAAGGAGACGGAAAAAAGAGATTGAATGGGAAAAGATTGTAAAAATTGAATTGAGGATTATTATTCAAGGAAAAATTAAATGAAACAGATTTAAATTGATAAAATTAAGTGTGGTACCTATTAAGTTAGTGGAATTATTATACAAATGGAAATGGAAATATGATTAATGGTAAAAGAAGATTTCAACTTACGAAGAAAGAAAGAACTTGACGAAGAAAGAAAGCCAATAGAACCAGTAATTTCAAAAATATTTATTGAAGGACAATTTCAAGAGACTATTTAGAAATATTTTAGCAGATTGTGATGATTGAAAGTGAGTGACTTATTAACATTAACCAATTTTAGACATAACCTCATTGGAACATTGAACTGTTTTGAAAACCATAGAATTAGTGATAGTGTTTATTATTCTTGGTTATTTATTCTTGTTTAATATAGAAATCAAATTGAATATTTATTAGTTATTAAGATTTCATTACATTCAAACAATTTTCAATTATAATATTTTGAAATCAAAATCTTTCAAAATTTATTGAACCCTCAAATGATTAGAGTCTAGGCCAGGTAAATTTTCCAAATCAAAAATCTATAATATTTTTTTCATAAGTTTGGTTCCTTAAATTCAAAATGAATTCAAAAATTTTAAATATAAATAAAAGGAACCATAACAGTAACTAAGCGGAGGAAAAAAAAAAGGGGTACCATAAAATTCTTCGTATGATACTATAGTATCATACGATACTATAGAGCCAGGGGAACAAAACATCAGCCGAAAAAACCTGTCTCCCCTTAAAAAAAATTAAATAAAATTGTTTTATCTGACTATTTTATTTTGAAGGACATCACGATTATCGGAACGGCTTTTCGGAGGAAGGATTTCCAAACACAAACTCCAACCTTAAATTAAAAAAAGACAGAACAGCAAGAGAATGCAATTTATACTCCATCAAATTGATCTAAGATTTTCAACCCATTGCAAAAATGAGTTTGATACATTTTGTATGGCTCTAATGCCATCTTGAAATTTATAAATCGAACAATTCATAATTAGGTGTTCAACTGTTTCCTCTGATTCACCACATTCACAATTAGGACTGTCAACTGAATTCCACTTGAAAAGCACGCTATTGGTACGACCATGACCTGTTCTTATTCGATTAAGAAGGGACCATATTCTGCTGGGAAGGTTAAAACCAGGAACTTCATTCGATGGATCAGATATTAGATCTTTATTAGATAAAGCATATGCGTCCCATTCGGATTTCTAGATTTCCGTGTAGCTGAAGTTCGAATTCAGAAAGTTATTCGACCAAATAGGTTTACGGGATTTCAGTCTTGGAATTCTATTTTCTAGAACGTAGGAAAGTATCGGAAAAGAATCCGACAAAAAATTGAATTTATTCCAAGAATTCCAAGTTGCAGACTGTCTTCGAATATGGGGAGGAACTATATTTGATAGCACTGGTAGCCATTGGATAGGTGTAGATCGGATGGTTCCACTAATTATTCTCATTGATAAATTGAGCTGTGCGTCGATTTTCTGAACATGAACACTATTGAGCCAAACAGGGCAACAATATTCAGCTGTGGAAAAAACCAGGGCAAGGGCTGCTGTGCGAAGAGTAGTCGGGTCAACACCCCATGACGTACCAGCAAGTTTCTGTAGAATGTTATTTCTCGTTTTCAGCTTCATCCGTAAGTCATCCACTTGTGCTTTGTAATTCAGAGAGGAATCTAATTTAACACCTAAGCATTTGGGAGTAAAATTATGTTTCAAAGGAAAGTTTCCGAAAAGGACATTTGATTTTCTAAATTTTTGATGGTTATTCAAATGAAATAACGAAACCCCGGTTTTATTCGAATTTGGACACAAACGCCATTCGAAAAGATAATTTTCCAAAATATTCAGATCAGAAGTTAAATTTTCCTCAATACTTTGAAAATTAGAATGTCGGAAAGTGAGTGCAATATCGTCGGCGTAAATGAAGTTTCCAGATGAAGTACAAGGAATATCACATAAATATAAATTGAAAAGAAGGGGTGCTAAAACAGATCCTTGTGGAAGACCATAATACAATACATATTGAAACAAAATAGTACCTAGCAGCTGAGGTTTGTGCAATACGGGAAAACCATACAGTTCTGTGTATGATGAAATGAGTAAACGGAATAATCCCATCAAAATAACCATGACCTCGGCCCTGTTAGAAAAAATTTTACTAAAAAAATTAAATATCCGAGGATCTTGAAAGACCTCAATGAGATCAAGGAGAACATCTCTATAGAATCCTTCCATGGAAAAAAAACAGATTCTTCATGAATCTACCCGCAATTCTTGATGTGAAATGCAAAAAAGACAAAGGCAGAAGAAAACAATTATTCAGAATAAATTAATTTTTTTTCAAATAAACAACCCATTTCAGAAGTCCATTCGTTACTTTATGTATAGCCTCGAAACCATCTTGAAATTTATAAATGGGACAAGATGTTTTATTGTCTCCTCATTTTCCCCACACTCACAACTAGGGCTCTCAACCGAAATCCATTGGAAGAGCCATGCTGTTGCATCGTCCATGGCCTGTTCTAATACGATTTAAAACCGACCATATTCTCCTGGGAAGGTCAAAACCAGGAACTCTGATGGAAGGATCAGTAATGGGATCTTTATTGAAAAAAAACATTCCATTCAGATTGCCAAATTTTTTTGTCGCTTCTATTCATGTCAATTAGAAAATTTAACCAAAAACGTTTACGCGACTTCAATCTGGGGCCCTTATTATCTGGAATATAGGTGAGTAAGGGAAATGAATTTGGAAAGAAATAAATTTTTTTCTTAAAGTTCAAAGTTGTTGTTTCTCTGCGAATATTGGGAGGTACAATATTTGAGAGGACTGGTAACCAAATGTCAGGTAGATCTGATAGTACCAGTGATAATCCTCATAGAAAAATTCAGTTGAGCATCAATTTTTTTTACAATAACACTGTTCAACTAAACAGGGCAACAATATTCAGCAGCTGAAAAAAACAAGACAAACGCTGCCATACGAAGTGTTGTTGCATCAGCGCCCCAAGAAATACCATCTAGTTCCTGAAGGATGTTATTTCGAGTTTTAAGCTTCAAACTTAGATAATCCAAATGGGCATTGAAATTAAGAGAGGAATCAAGTTTGACTCCGAGATATCTAGGATTGAAATTATGTTTCGAGGGGGAGGAACCGAAAGTGACTTAATTTTTTATTTCTGATGATTATTTAAATGTAAACATGAAACCTCAGTTTTATTTTCATTCGGGCATGATTTAGAATCCGAAATATCACACAGCTTTATAGTTCGAATTGCCTTTCTTCTATTATTTAAAAATGTTTCTGATTGTTTCTTGTTTCAGAGACTCGGAGAGAACCATAAAAAAACTTTCACAAAAATGCAAACATTCCATTTCAAAAATATTTCCATAGATATCAGAATCCTTCATCCACAATGACGCAGAATAATTTTTTTCTGACTGAAATATAAAAAAAAAATCTTCATACTTAATTCAACATCTCAGATGATTGAATAATCAGCTGAGGTGCTAGTTACTCGTCAATTATAATTATCGTTACCCACCATTAAAGTATAAATAACGATAAAGTAAATTTCATGAGACATAAATTACCAGCAATCACAAGTATCAATTTGAATAATACACTGATAATGCTTGGTATAATAGGGAATGCGACTATTTCTTCCAATACCATTCCGATATTTTGCAATGGCGAAATATTTCGTTCGAATACTTCTGGTAGCCTGTCTTTGTGCAGTTGGTAAGATAAATATTGTGGCTTTTCTGTTCATTTTTCGGAACGTTTTTTTCCTCATGCTTCGTACGATCCATCTTCTCCACCTCTTTCTCTTGGAAATTTCTCCAGAATTGTTAGGGTATATCTGTTTTGAAGACAACGAAACAAAATCTTTTTTTCATTCAAGCTGAATCAAAAAATCCATAAAAACACAAGGAAGTTAGTATAGTTTATGATCTAATAATGAACCGATTTCAGTATTTTTCTTTCAAGTTGTATCTCGGAAAAACTGTTCAAATGACGTCCTCTCTCGTTTCTCTAAAAAGAGAAAAACAGTGATTTTATTTCGCGCACAGCTGGAATATCAGAATTGTGATACTGTAGTTTTCTATTCGATGACTTATTTTTGACTGGAATTATTCTTTTGTAGCTACTTCTTTGGACTGCCTATCATGTACCAGTAAAGGAGGATGCAAAAATCCCCCCTCTGTCACTTGCACACCAGAAAAGACTTATTGCATAGCTCTCACCACGAGGGGAACCTATTTCAAAGGATGCTACGATAACACAGAAGACTGTGAACTGTACACACAAGGTGATGGTTCCCGCTGTGACTTGTGTGAGACAGATAATTGTAATGATGAAGATCTGGACCAATAAATATTGTTGTTTGATAAATCATTTCAGATTTTTTTAACTCTCCTTTTTAATTGCTGCATTATCATTATTTTTCAATTTGTGTCGAGTTGAAGATTGTGACTTCAACATAACATCGAAGTGATTGCTCATAATAAACAATCATGATACACTAGAATATCCAAAAAATAAAGTATTACCTTGGGTATTGCGAGTACTCTCTGATCCTGAAATCTTCATAAAAATCTTCTACATTCGAACCAACTTGTGGAAGATTTTTGAGTAACTGAATACAAACGACGACATCTATAAGAGTCAGAAGAGAACTTTCACATCTCCACTCACATGCTCTGAAGAACTACTGACATTCTTTTTCAATCTTTCAGATTTAAGCAGTGGCCCTAAATCAAGTTTTTCCAAGTGATGGAAACGACCAATTTTTTCGCGGCTGTGAAGCCAAGACGGATAATTGAACATTTCTCTATTAGAGAAATTTCCGTTGACAAAATATAGTGAGGCTTTTCCAAGGCTCCCAAAACGCAAATCCTATTGCTTTTACATCCTAAAGACATTGACTCTTTTACACGGAACCGAAACTACAAATTTGAACACATCAACAAACGGAATACAAAAAACGTCACAACAATGAAAATAATCATTCACCATTCACAGCACAAGTTTGATCAACCAGATTCAAATCTAAAATTTTTATCAAATATACTTGAAATTTATCACCCATTTTAAGAATGAATCCGAATTATCATGTAAATCCGGAACTTTTAAAATTGAACAATTATTTATGAAATATTCAATTGTCTCCTCTATTCATTACATCTACAGGGT
Source organism: Hippodamia convergens (assembly GCA_038502775.1). Lineage (NCBI taxonomy): Eukaryota > Metazoa > Arthropoda > Insecta > Coleoptera > Coccinellidae > Hippodamia > Hippodamia convergens. Next base: position 89,530,525 of record CM076607.1, on the reverse strand, counting down.
GGGCAAAATTGGTGATCCCTGAATTAAAACATTTCTGTTTTCAAGAAACTCATAATGATATCTTTAGGAAAAAGAATAAAACGGTAACCAGAAAATTCTTTGCTTTTACGGATGCTACACCGAAAACATTTTTGAAACATAGATGAATTCAAAATAGTAATCATCGAAATGAATACCATTTTCAATTACCAAGCGCATAGATCTTTTATCATGAGGTTGGGATACTGATGAGGCCAAACAAGGCCGAAACCGGTATATCTCAGTGATAAAATCTTATATCATTTCTCCAACTCATGATAAAAGATCTCTGAGCCTGGGAATTGAAAATGGTATTCATTCCGATGATTACTATTTTGAATTCATCTATGTTTCATAATGATATCACTGAATTTTATCTTCTTTTTTCGACTTAGAGGCCAAAATTGAAATTTAACGCTGTTTATTACCTTTGTCTCTGTTCATGCTGCAATTTTGAAATAAAAACATTTTACATAGATGAATTCAAAATAGTAATCATCGAAATGAATATCTTCTTCAATTCCTAGGCTCACAGATTTTTTATCATGAGGTTGGAGAAATAATTTTCTCACTGAGATGAGAGATATACCGGATCCAGCCTTATTTGGCATCATCAGTATCCCATACACCTCAGGGACCAAATCCTCATAAAAAACTTCGATATTTAAAGCAATTTGCATGACGGTCCTGATTCAGGGCCACTGCTAAAATCTCATGGAGTGAGAGAGGATGTACACAGATCTTTTCAGCATGAGATTGGAGATGTGGATCTTCCTTTTGACGCTATTAGATATCACTACTTTGTAATATCCCACTGAGTACGTCACAACTAATCGCTCGAAATATCGAAGTTTTTTCCCTGAGGTGTATGGGATATTGATGATGCCGAATAAAGCTGAAATCGGTATATCTCTCATCTTAGTGACAAAATCTAATATAATTTCTCCAACCTCATGATAAAAGATCTGTGAGCCTAGGAATTGAAAATGGTATTCATTTCTATGATTACTATTTTGAATTCATCTATGTTTCAAAAATGTTTTCCGTGTAGCCTCCGTAAAGGCAAAGAATTTTTTGTTTTTCGATTTATTATACATACAGTTTTTTGATAAAAATTCAGTGGTGTACTCTGATTTCCATAGAAAAAATGGTCCATGTAAAAGTTTTTCTGCTGTAGTCGGTAAGAACATTACTCAAATAATTAACTCTAACAATTGTAATTTTTACTTCGGAAATTAATTCATACCATCAACATGTTCCAATTTTTTCAAATTAACAGTGACTCAAAAAAAATATTATTCTGTAGATTTGCTAACGAAATAAACATGTCCTATGGTGTACTCTCAATTTTTAGTATATATGCCAAGTTTCAATTGAATTTCTTGTGAAGTATAGATTCTATGATGAAAAACTTGAATAAATTCAATCTGTAACACTCTTGTGGATTTCAGAACAGAATGACCATTCGAGCCATTTTGAAAAGGTGAGCGTCAGTGAGGATAAACTGAACGTTTAACATATTTAGATAGCGATCTTCGAAAGTCATTACTGACCATCATTAGTGCCATAAAAACAATCAATAATAAAATTAATTCAATGACCTATATTTTAACGCAATCTAAAGGAATAATTCGAATATACTGATAATTCATAGTATTAAAGACGTATGCTCTGTAGCAGAATACATTTCAACCTCTCCAATGGCGAAATATCTTGTTCAATTACTTCTTTTACCTTGTGTTTTTGCAATAGGTAAGAACAATTTTTCGATGACAGTATTATTGCCTCTGTTAGGAAAGAACTACAGTAGTGGTGCTTTTGTTTCTTGATGTCATAGTTGGCGTAGAACTCTTCAGATCATCTTTTGGGATTCAGAATCATTGAATAGAAAAATCATTCCGATGTCGTTGGATTCGTGAAGGCCATTGACGGCCTCCTTGGGATTTAAATGAACAAGTTGGTTAAAGAACAAAAGATCGCTCTATTTAGGCCAGTCAAAATAAACACACAAAAATGGTTAACCTGGATAAACATGATGTATCTCTGATTTCTTAGTATTTTGTTAGGATTCATTAGAGCAATGTATACCCAAGTTTACATCTCTCAAAAAATTGTGTAAAAATTTTTACACATAAAAAACCACGAAATTTTTGGACTCGTTTCAGATTCTGCTCTATATCTCCTGATCCATCCATTTTTCGACCAAAACTATTATATTCTGTTTTCAAGAGAATTAAATTTGCGAATTACGGCACTTTGGAAATGGGCCAGTTGTTACATACATTTATTAAAAATCTTACATCAATATTGACATCATTTTAACCAAGACATCTACAATTATGGATCATTTCTGGAGCATGCGATTTTATCCTGTATCGGTTTTTTAGGTTTACGCTGCCTTTTGAAGTCTTGCTAATTAAATTTCCTACAAATTATATTCACAAGCTCTACTCGTCAGATCAATGTTTTCGACGCAATTTCATTCCAAAAAGATGTAAAACTAATAATTTAACGATTGGCCTATTTTCAAGAAGCCGTAATTCGGCAACTTATTTACCTACAGAACTTCGATTGTGCTCAATTTGTCACAATTTCAATACTCTTAAAACAATATATAAAAGTTTTTTCGAAAAATGGATGGATTAGGAGATATAGAGTAGAATCTGAAACAAATCAAAAAATCTCGCCGTTTTTGGTGTGTAAAAATTTTTCCACAACTTACATTACTTCAGTGAATCCTAATAACATATTAAAAAATCAGAGATACATCATGTTTTTCCAATTTATTGTCGATTTTGACTGGCCAAATTAGTTCAGCCACTCACCGATAGGTGCAAGGTTTAAAAATTCCTGTTCTCCAAAACACGACAGCGCCTCTATGGAACGGGAAACAAACTTCAACTGAAAGCGTTTCAAAATCACCAACCGTGTTATATCTCTAGCTATTTTAATGTTCAATGCCAATAATTATCTCTCTATTTCAGTATCGTAATGAGTTCATTACAGTACTAAAAGTAGTGCTGTAATGAAACTCATTACAGCATTGTTTTCAGTTATATTTTTCGTTTTGTTGTTGTCAGTACTGACCTCCGATCCACTCAATTTTCGAATCAAATCAATTCAAATTCTGTAATCTGTCGAATTTCGTAAGTCACACAAACTGCTAAGATACAATACAAAAGGCACTAATGTGAATTTTCATTTGAATTTCGAGAATATTTCACAAAACTTGACTGAAATAGAGAAAATATCGTCTAATACTAGTTGCAGAAGACGATCCAACACTCATGCTTTGGTGTTGGAATAGGAGCTCATTCTGCAACTTGTTTTGGAATATAATATTATCTATCCCTTTTTTCAGTGACCCCTTTGAAATGCCTATCCTGTACTAGTAAAAAAGCATGCAGGGATGCCCCGTCTGTGACTTGCTCTTCAGACAAAATTTACTGCATAGAATACACCGCGGGTACCTATTTCAGAGGGTGCTACGATAACACAGATGACTGCGAACTATTCAAGGAAGAAGAAAATGCTATTTGTAACGTGTGTCAGACAGATAACTGTAATAATCAAAACCTAGAACAATGAGAAGGTTTGTTCAATAAATAATTTGCATTTTCAATCTTTTCTCTCTTTAGCCAAGCAGAGCGTCGAAAAATGGTGTGCCTGGAAATAATTAGTGGATCACGGGAAACTGTACAAATCATCTTAAGGCCTTTAATAAGAGTAGTTTGAATTTTGGTCTTTTCTCCACAATTTCAAGGTGTATATTTTGAATTTGAACCCGAACATTATATCCACAGGACATGAAAATAACATAACCTCCTTCAATTTCAAGATGACTGTGGTTAAATACAACTGCAACTGTCTATTTTAGGTCAAATGAAACGATTTCAGTCATGCTAACATAGAACATTTCACCTAAAGTCTCTTTTACGTAAAGTCTCATTCAATTTCATTATGAAATTGGGTGAACTTTTAAAGTGAGCTTTACCTTAAAGTTCACTTTAACTAAAGTATACTTTAGGGGTTTATTATGAAACTGGCCTTAGGGCCAGTTGTTCTTAGGAACAATATATTATTATCTGTAAATACGCCGTTAGGGAGTGCTGTCGAGTAGCTGCTTCAGTTGGAGGCAAAGAAGCTCGATTAAAGTATTGGTAAATAATTCATCAAAGATCTTGTTCCGCAATACATTTAATTGCTTTAATTTTTATAAATGGCTGCTTCGCCGATCTTATTGGCAGAAGCATTAGATTTGCTGAACAATTCTTCTGCTTTTAGTAGGTTTGAGTTGATTTCCATCGTCTTTAGGAATTCCATTTTTCCTTTACCGAAAAATGATGACCTAGTGTCGCAGCCACTAAAAACAACATGAAAAAATAATATGTTGTTTTTCGAAATGCCAGGCTTCAGTAAAAATATGTTGATCCATATAGAGACTGGTACAGTCAAAATTCCAAGAAGGTCAGTGTCCTCCGCAACAATAACCACACACTCATGGGACTGCTGAGCAATTTCAACAACACTAGCTACGGTTTAATGATCAGCAGGATGAGCTACTGCGTGATTTAACAATGTGGTTTGGAGGGGTGGGCTTACAATTTTACCACAGTATAATGGTCTACACTTTTCTTTCTATGACATTTCATTCTAAAGCTCGTAGTTCCATAGATATTTTAAGTTTTATAGTAAAAAAATCTGTTTTTTCAAAAAGTTTAGAAATTTGCCATATTTCGACGTATGATTTCTATAAAACTACTTGTTCAAAATATGATGTCGTACTTTTTAGAAGCAGAATTTAATGCTGAACACTTTCGAATATCGCAAAGTTTTTGATGAAGTGCTTAGTTTAGGAGCTTTTCGAGAAAAACCTAAAATAGTCCGAAAATTTAGAGGTTTTTCGAACGTCACGACATACGCTCCACTAGGAAATTGGGGCAAAACTCAAACTACTCATATTAGAGGCCTGAACAAATGATTGAAACAGTTTCTCGAACTCCACCAATTATTTCCAGGCAAAGTCTAATTTGCTTGGCCTATCTGGAATCTCCAATTATTTTAGTAAAATTTCATGAAATGACAATGATGAAATGAATGAATTAACATGGACATTAATGATTGTTGTGGAAGCCGGAAGGAAGAGGTTCAGTCGATGTTTCGCTAGATAGCATCCTTTTGCATAATAGTCAGATGTCTTTTCTCACATTGCATTAAGCTGTGTGAAATACTAATACTTCAAAGTACCCAAGAAATATACCTGTGTTATACTGAAAAGTTAGTGGTACTTAACTTTAATTTGAGGTTAGTTTTAGCCATCAAAATGTCAATTTAACAGCTGGAGTCACGAAATTTAAGTTGAGGTTCCGAATTTCTTTCATCGTTCGAACAGCTAATCTCTGTTTTTACATCCACCTGTTCAATCCAATTCCCCTCTTAACAAATTCACCCAATTCTTCTGTTCTGGATGGAGGTTCTCACAAATGCTGCCATCACAACGGCCAAACGAATAAACGCCAAACAAATTAAAACACCCCAAACCCCGAACAACGAAATGATAAACGTTTTCTTCGGAAATTATAAACGCTGACTCTTCCAATCCCATTATTTATCCGGAGGCAGGTGTTTGATTCTATCCGGTGGCTCGAAGAGCGGATCTAAAACGGATCATCATTGAGTCCATCCCTCATAATCACCGGTCGAGGAATGATCAATGAATTCGGTCTTTTCCAATCCCGCGTTTTTTTATCCTTTTCCGAGTTGTACTTTCGGATTTGCTCCGTATAATTTCAACTATGGATTACACTTATTAAGAAAATTAATAAGGGGGAGGCTGGTCGAGAGCTGAGTCCTCGGTATACCTGCAATTAAAACGTCCGACGCAGTTTTAACCGGTACCATTTTCCGCCGAGGTACCTGTGGCTAGAAATGTTTTTTAAATGTTACGGTTGGTTAATGAATGATTTGGACTTGATTCAGTCACTCCTCGACCAGGGCGTAAGTATAAGGTACGGAGTTCCTTCTGCTTCTTCGATTCTTGATATAATTAGCGCGATTAAAAGGCACCATTTTGGGCATGGGCGGTACCGATCGATTATTCCTCTAGGATGGAATTGTTTATCGGGAGACCGATCAGAAATCTAGACGGAGTAATAATAATGACACAGGCCGACAAGATTTTTGTAACTCAAAGCAGATCTTTATTTTTAAAATGTAAATACCCTTCTAATAATAGAAAAAATATTCCCAAAGCGTACCACTTTTGAAAGATCAACAAGAACCCTTTACATTTTGCATGCATTTCTCTACTGTTCACCACTTATATATAACTTATCGCTAATTACTATTCTCGAGTTTCGGATTAATGAATTCTGAAATGTCCAAGGGATCCCTGGATATAGTTGATCTCCTGCAGAACACGATGTGAACTTCTCTGATATGATTCAACGGTCAATTGTAATGCACATGAAACTGGTTGAGAGCCTCTCGTCCTTGTTTCACCCTGATAATGGAGACCTCAATCAATCGGTATGATCTACTCATTGTAACCCTGAATTCTCAAGTTCATTCATCTTATACTACTTACATGTAGAATCTCTAGCATCCTCTTCTCAAAACCAAAGGATTAGGATTAGGTTTTATTTACTCATAGTACTCTCTTTTCGTATCTCTCATAGTTTAGCAATTGTATCTTCTATTTTTCTGATGAACTTTCTAATCTTGATTACTCGTAAGCAGTTTGTCTCTGTAAATGTTGTATTCATTGATAAATTTTGCACTCTCTTTCAGATCAACGTTATTAATATTGATTATAATATTATTGCTCTACTCATACTTTACTGTATTGATCTGATTGACGAATAGACTTAGACAATGTAGTTTTGAACGATTGTACGAAATCTCAGCAAATAGTTATAAGCATTTTAACGAACCATTAAACGAAATGAATAATAATTCATCGAACTCACTTTCTTGGTGGTTTCTTGACCTAAAATCAAATAATTCAAATTTGTATTAAGTAGACATTTTAAATTTTAATAAACGTACTCACCATTCAATGGATTTATCATCTTGATATTGAAGTAATATCCATCACCACCTCTCCATAACATTAGCGGGTATTGCAGAGCATCGTATGAACGTTGTGTTTCATATATTATATTCGTTGCAATTCTCCAGTATTGCGACGCGTAAGAACAATATCATGCGATTCCAAGTTTTCACCTACAATTGCCACTTCGTCTATTGTAGGGGCGTTGAATTGGCGTCATGTGCTCCAACAGGTCGTTTATCTGCTCTAATCACAACCTTGTGATTGTCACTTCGCATACGTTCCAAAGCAGTTTTAAACAATCGAACCAATGCATGATGTTCATGAAGTAGTTGCTGCAGATCTTGAAGAATTATTCTTCTCACATCTGCATTAATTGATTGACGTTGATCATCCATATTGCCTATATGAAGTAAATTTGGAGGAATTTATGATGTGTATCTTCAAGAGGTTGTAATGGTCCAATTCGATGGTGAATCTGGCCTTGGATCTATATAGCAGAAAGGGAACACAAAATAAGTGATTTGAAATAATTAATGATAATATTATATTCTTAACTAGAATGTTGGATTGAATCCACGTCCTTTAATCATATCTGCTCCAAATGAAGTCATTTGGAAACACCCATTGTATTTTTGTGTGTGCGATAGAGAATGTCAATGTCTTGATTCGGACGTTTAGGCAACATACACAGTAATTGTTTACATCATAGATAAAGATAACTATCTATATCTATGATTGCCATCTAATCGCAATTATTAATTGTAGAATAGAAAGATAGGTATAATAACACATGGACACAGATGCGTTAATATTATTAGAAAATGTACCGTAGCGACACCTATATGCGTTATTCGCAAGAAGGGAAATTATTTCCTATTTTTTTTCCATTTCATCAAATTTTTTTAGAGTTTTAATGTACTTTATGTTAACCCCGCCGTAGAAGAATCCAACAAAAAGTCTTTCATAACGAACAGTTCATCCAATCTAGAGACATAAATGGTGTAACCAGCAAAATGACCGACTTAGTGTTATATATTAAGATATAGTATATAACATTACTAGCAAGGTAAGAGGGTTTTTACTGGCGAATGGATGATATAACTGACTAGCCGCAGGCGAGCCAATTACTTCCTTGAGCCAGTAAAACCCGTTACCTTGCGTGTATTGTTTTATATTTTATTTGTTTCTCATTTGTAAAAAGGTTAGATAAATTCCAAAAAAATCTCAATAATTTGTCGCAAATGTCTTAAGCTATGGAAGCGTTGCCATGAACATGTCTGTTTATTTTTCTTTAATTTTGTTTTGGCGAAAGCGGAAATGAATGTACCAAAAGAAATTATTGAGGCAGCCAGCAGCGTAGCATCAAGTTTATTACCTGCAAAATCAGCTTCAAGGTACGAGCGAGAATATGACGACTTCAAAAAGTGGCAAAACAAAAATAGTGTGATTGGGGTAACTGAAGATGTTTTGTTGGTCTACTTGAATCAACTATCAGCTAGATTCAGCCCTAATACTGATGGGCAAAATGGTCTATGCTGAAAAGCTGCTTGGAAATGATAGAAAATGCCCTGTTCGAAGGTTTGTTTTCGTTAAAAACTTTATTGAAAAATATGACGTTTAGTTGTCATTTGCAGATTTCGAATGGTAATAGCGTTTCTGAAACGAGAAAAGGCGTTCTTAAGTAAAGAAGAGGCTGAACAATTTCTTTTACATGCTCCTGATGACCAGTGGTTGCTGGGGAAAATTGTAACAATATTTGGGATTTTTGAATGTTGTCGATGTGACGAAATTCTTTCCTTAAACATGAATGATGTTGAAGATATGGAAAAATACGTTATTGTGACATTGCGGCAAACAAAAAATTTAACAACAAGAAGATTCACCATAACCGATGATGGCTGCAGCTTGAAGCCCTGCATGTTATACAGAAAATATGTAAATCTTCAGCCTCCTGGAACAGAAAGCCTAAGATTTTTTTTGACATACCGACATGGAAAGTGCATTTCCCTTAATGCTGGCCAGCAAACTATTGGTAGTCCCAAAGCAAATAGCGAAATATTTAGGTTTAAAAGTCCCAGAGTTATACACCGGCCACTCTTTTCGCAGAACTGGAGCCACTATGGTTGCGCATTCGGGTGGAGATATTTTAGCACTAAAGCTAGCACCGAAACTGCAATGAGTTATGATTCGGTCAACAAAAAAATCGAAATGTCTAGCAAATTGTTTGGTAGTGAGAAGAGTACACATGTTCTGCAGTCCTCGAGTTCAGCAGTTTCTGATTCAACAGATGGTTCATCATCATCAGTATCAACTCTTTCATCATCAAAAATCTGTGTTACTGGAAATAACACTTGTACCATGATTTTCAACATATATTACGATAAAACAAAATTTTCTAATGTGAATAATACTACTGACTTGTAAAAATTTTGCAAGTTAACTGTCAGTTTTACAAGTTAGTGACTTGATAAAATGAACGTTCTTGATTAATATTGTGTTTCTGGAAACTGACGTTTACAAATGAGAAACAAATAAAATGTTTTTTGACTTTACCACCCCCTACTCAATTATCTGGTAACACCTAACTTTCCTCATCATCAATAGACCTGCACTCACCCCTTCACCCTATCAAAATTGAAACAACGTCTCCGTCGAAATCCATATGGGCGACGTGACGGCACAGTATTGTAACAATATTTGGGATTTTTGGATGTTGTCGATGTGACGAAATTCTCTCCTTAAACATGAATGATGGCAAACAAAAAATTAAACAAGAAGATTCACCATAACCGATGATGGCTGCAGCTTCAAGCCCTGCATGTTATACAGAAAATATGTAAATCTTCGGCCTCCTGGAACAGAAATCCTAAGATTTTTTTTGACATACCGACATGCAAAGTGCATTTCCCTTAATGCTGGCCAGCACACTTTTGGTGGTGTCCCAAAGCAAATAGCGAAATATTTAGGTTTAAAAGACCCAGAGTTATACACCGGCCACTCTTTTCGCAGAACTGGAGCCACTATGGTTGCGGATTCGGGTGGAGATATTTTAGCACTAAAGCGTGCAGGAGGGTGGAAGAGCACCGAAATTGCGATGAGTTATGTCGATGATTCGGTCAACAAAAAAATCGAAATGTCTAGCAAATTATTTGGTAGTGAGAAGAGTACAAATGTTCTGCAGTCCTCGAGTTCAGCAGTTTCTGAGTCAACAGATGATTCATCATCATCCGTATCAATTCTTTGATCATCAAAAATCTGTGTTACTGGAAATAACAATTGTACCATGATTTTCAACATATATGACGATAAAACAAAATTTTCTAATGTAAATAACACTACTAACTTGTAAAAATTTTGCAAGTTAACTGTCAGTTTTACAAGTTAGTGACTTGATAAAATAAACGTTCTTGATTAATATTGTGTTTCTGGAAACTGACGTTTACAAATGAGAAACAAATAAAATGTTTTTTGACTTTACCACCCCCTACTCAATTATCTGGTAACACCTAACTTTCCTCATCATCAATAGACCTGCACTCACCCCTTCACCCTATCAAAATTGAAACAACGTCTCCGTCGAAATCCATATGGGCGACGTGACGGCACAGTATTGTAACAATATTTGGGATTTTTGGATGTTGTCGATGTGACGAAATTCTCTCCTTAAACATGAATGATGTAGAAAATATGGAAAAGTACGTTATTGTGACATTGCGGCACACAAAAAATTTAACAACAAGAAGATTCACCATAACCGATGATGGCTGCAGCTTCAAGCCCTGCATGTTATACAGAAAATATGTAAATCTTCGGCCTCCTGGAACAGAAAGCCTAAGATTTGTTTTGACATACCGACATGCAAAGTGCATTTCCCTTAATGCTGGCCAGCACACTTTTGGTGGTGTCCCAAAGCAAATAGCGAAATATTTAGGTTTAAAAGACCCAGAGTTATACACCGGCCACTCTTTTCGCAGAACTGGAGCCACTATGGTTGCGCATTCGGGTGGAGATATTTTAGCACTAAAGCTAGCACCGAAACTGCGATGAGTTATGTCGATGATTCGGTCAACAAAAAAATCGAAATGTCTAGCAAATTATTTGGTAGTGAGAAGAGTGCAAATGTTCTGCAGTCCTCGAGTTCAGCAGTTTCTGATTCAACAGATGGTTCATCATCATCAGTATCAACTCTTTCATCATCAAAAATCTGTGTTACTGGAAATAACACTTGTACCATGATTTTCAACATATATTACGATAAAACAAAATTTTCTAATGTGAATAATACTACAAACTTGTAAAAATTTTGCAAGTTAACTGTCAGTTTTACAAGTTAGTGACTTGATAAAATGAACGTTCTTGATTAATATTGTGTTCTTGTAAACTGACGTTTACAAATGAGAAACAAATAAAATGTTTTTTGACTCTACCACCCCCAACTCAATTATCTGGTAACACCTAACTTTCCTCATCATCAATGGACCTGCACTCACCCCTTCACTCTATCAAAATTGAAACAACGTCGCCGTCGAAATCCATATGGGCGACGTGACGGCACAGTGCATCGTCAGGGGTCGGCCGATGAATAAAAGATGGCCGCGACTTCAATATTTGATGGAAATAATTAGAAAACGATTACGGTCCCCTGTCGGTTCGCGGGCCGTCACTCAGGCGTGTGTTGGATCTCCAGAGATTAAGATGGAGTCCACCAGGTCCCTGGAGTAGGGTTGGTGCGAGATCTCCGCGCGCGGAGTCGGGACTTGAAAAATTGCCGCTGAGTGTTGCGGAGGGTAATTAACTGCGGGGTTTTGGTGTACGGTTTCCTCCTGTGTGATCCGGATTTATGTGGCTTGAAACATTACAAAATTGAATGATTATGAAAGACTAGGGTTGCGTTCATAAACTTACTCAGAGTAAGTTCTTCTTGCTCTGAAGCGTTCACAAACTTACTTTGCCTTCCTGGAGCAGTTTATTTATATAGATGTTATGCTGCTGCAAATCGGAAATAAGTTGCAGCCATTTTGGGAGACCTTCTCGGACGAATTCAAATATTCCTTCCTTTTCTTCTTTATTCAAAGGGAGTCAGCGTCGAATAACATAGGACCAAGGATTGAGAATCCCGGCTTGAATCGAAGGGTTGTGTTCATAACCATACTCAGCTCTCCTTACTCTGAAGCGTTCACAAATTCACTTTGTCTTCCTCGGTGTATAATCTGTGAGCATTCATAAACTTTCCCTGAGAAATGGCTCTATTCTGCTTTTTCTCTGTAAGCTTCGAATCTGTAGCGTACGATTGATCTATAATTTATCTATGGATCTGTATGTGGCTGACTTACAGATTCGTAAATTATGACATTCTGGAAGTTTTTCTGTAACTCTCGTATTAGAAGTGTCAATTTTGAACTACTTCGTAATAAGATCATAGAATAGAATTTATCTTCCTATAATTTTGGCTCATAAGTATTGATTGTTGGATATATTTATGTTCAATTCGTGTTCATTACAACGAGAAAGAGAAATTAACCACCGAAGTACGAAGATGAATTACAAAAGTAGTTCAGTTTAGTAAAGTATGTTATATTCTGTGACTAAAACAAATCATTCAACATAACCTCACAATATACCTTTCGATATGTTTCCGATCACCTGTAAGCTACAGATTTATAAAAAGCGTTGAGAATCGTAATTGTCCTGTAAACTTATGAAAAGTTACAGATTCGCTTACAGATGAAAGCAGAATACCGCCATAAGCTCTGTATACTCTGCTATTTGGGAGAGTAAACACATACTCTGACTGCTGCGACGTGCGATTTTCATTCTGTCTTGCTCCTGCAGACTTTTTGAAACTTGAATATTATTCGAATAAGTATTTATGTATAGTTTTGTTTTATTTCAATAACGAAATACGAAACAATTAATTTTCTACGTGAAACAACTATTCTGTGAAATAAAGAAATATAGGAAAAAATTACTTTAATGATTAATGAATTTGATAAAATTGCTAGCAGTGAATTAACGAAGCTCAAAGTGAACTTCACCAGATAATGGAGTTTCGACAAGAGTTTCTCAATGTATTGCAGAACCTAGAGTTCAAATAAATCGAGACATAAAAAGTCCCACGATAACTGTTTTTTGTACCTGATTGAAAATCTACGTTAATATTTTATTTGTTATATTCAAGAGTTTAGATCTGTCAAGGTTCATTCATATTTTGCTTAATCTTTTATACAATATTTTTTAACTTCTTTTTGTTAGCTTCCTTAAATGAAACTATTTCTTGTTACGAATAATTAAATTTTTTTCTGTCGTAGAGTCAATAAAACAACAACACATGTTATGACATTTTAAATTTTCCGCTTGCAAGAAAAAATTACAGACAATAATATCCTTTTTCATTGTTTCTGTCTCATTAGAAGTATTTCAACGTCCTGAGAACATTTATCAGTTCCCTCACAATTATTGTGTTCTGCTTTTAAAATAAAAGAAAAATAGACTATACTTCGAAGGCACAACTAAAAATGTACGACTATAGAAAATTATTTTCTTAAACTTTTATTATTCATTCACGATAGCAACAACTCAATATCAAAATGATATATAAAAAATGTATATACAAAGGTATTATTCATAATCTATACGGCCATCTATGGCCATACTCATACTCTACTCTCTGAGTAAGTTTGTGAACGCAGCCTAGCTCAAACCCGCGGCTACGCTCGAGTAATATTTCAATTTAAAACGGTACTGATAGGTCTGCAACCCTTCATTCATAACATCGTATCGAAGGAGAGACGGTCCAGTGGCTACGTGACAGCGATCTCGCGTAAATTCAATAATTTCTTGCTCAAATTCGCATTCGTTAAACTTGCGGTAAATTTTGAAGCCCCCATTAAAAAACTATATCGTGAAAAGTATTTTTTATCAGAAATAAATGACGCAGATAAAAATCACATTGATTTTTATATGAATTCATCCCATGCCAGACTGGAGCTCTCTTCAAATTGAACATTATTTTGAATTGAACTGAAAATGTTCAAAATGGTTTTATCTTGAATTGTCCTCAGCAGTTCGACATATGCCGTCACGGAATTTTTTATAGAACTTTTTAACACTACAAAATTGTCCCTGACTGTGTTTCTCTATATCTTATAGTTTACCCAGCGTCGGCCGTGCTCTTCTCGGTGGTTCTGAAGTTTTCAAGTCCATAGATTTCCCACCGACTGAGAATAAACTAGGTTTAATTGATTCTGCTAACTCAGCAAAGCTGAATATCTGGGAGAAAATAGGTATTTACCGTCCCCGTTTCGGAAATGATTGAAAACCGATCATCAAACACACGCCAGCGATGACATCCAGCTATGCAATGAATTCGAGTAGGAAATATCGCAGACAGATGCAGCTGCTGCAGTAATCGAATATGAGGATGTTCCAGGATGCTGATGAGAGGTTCACTAATGAGCGCGCATATACCGAAGGTTGGAATTCCACGGTTCCACGAAGATACCAAACACTCGTTGCAATATTTACTATTTAACTCTCATAAATGGCTGACAGGCGACTAGATTCCTGAATGCCTGGGTTGCTGGGTTCAGGGTTGAATCCAGAGGGTGGAACAGGGCCCAGAAGGGTAACACCACCGCATTGTCGATACAATCCAGAGCAAAAATTTTCCAACAAAAAAATTTGATGAAAAAATCTTTATGTGGCCCGCTGCTCAAGTCGCTCTTCCCTCCTAAAAACTACCATAATGTTGAGCAACAATCAAAATTTTTGACCACCCCCAGGGATATTTAAATAAATAATAATTTTTGCATAAAGCAAACATCAATCAAAAATTTTCAATCAAATATATTGCAGAGAGGAAAATATTCATGTCTTTTCCAGAATAAAGATTGTTTATTTCTTGTGAAACCTAGGGAGGCCAAGACTTGACGATATAGGTATATGGAAAAACTGGAAGAACTTTTAATTTTGTCATGAAATGTAGTAAAAAGACGTTTCCCGAATGAGACTACATAATGGACTACTGCATTATACTGATGGGAAAAAAGGAATGTACCTGCGGATCTACTTCATGAAAAGATTCTGTTGGAATGAGGTGCAAACATTTCTCCGCTAGATGGCACTTTTCATTGTTATATCTGGGAAATGTCTAACAGCATTGAATAAAGGTCTGAGGCTCATTTTGGTTGTAATCGACGAAGGCGTTAAGAGCTACTGAAGCCGAGTAATGAATTCGAAACCTGTCTACCTTCTACGTTGGTTCGATGACAGCACATTCCTGCAGTTTACTTCATGATCTAGATTTTCACAAGCCCATTTTCATAACGAAATAGGGGAGAGTTGGATGAAACAGGATAGCTAATGTTATCTAACCCATAACTCCCTCACGAAGCTATTGAGATCTGCTACTTCAGCATAGTAACTTCTCGGCTATCCCCTCTTTACATTAATACTAATAATTCCTGAAGAGATCGATAACTGCATATAAAAAATTAGTTAGGAATATTGACTTAAATTTCAAAAAAATATAGTTTGAATGAGATTTTGTGATGAAAATTCATATAAATATGATTTCAAGTTGACGGAAATAAAATTAATTTTAGTTTGTGGCTCTGCAGCGTATACAGGGTGGTTAAGAAAAATCGGAGTAGAAGCTTTCTCAGACCATTTGAGGATTCTGGGGTAGGTTGATGATTATCTAATCTTCTTTGGAGCATATCCCATGCATGTTCTATGCCCTATGCAATTAAAATCTGGTGAGTGAGGAGATATTCGTAAATATGGAATACCAAGCTCCTCGCACGCTTTGTTAACTATGGCTGCACGATGCGGTCTAGCGTTATCGTGAAATTGAAAAGATTCACCAATAGTAGCGTGAAAATTTGGCAGAGAATTTTCAATGACACGCTCCCTATAGTGTTAGGCGGTCATATTCCCAGGACAAATGTGTAGATCTGTGCGCCCGTGGAAACATATTCCGGCCCATACTCTACCCCCTCGGAATGGATGGACTTCTTGGACATAGCGACGATTACGGGGTATGCGTGGGATTGTCCATACCCTTATTCTTCGAGAATCTGAAAATCGTCCATATCTGGATTCATCAGTGAAAAGGACACTACGCCATTGATCGTTCCAATTGATATGTTGCCTTGCCCATTCCAGTCTTTGATGCTTATGGTCACGTGTTAATGAAACTCCTCTTAATGGACGTCTAGAACCTAGACTCACCTCTCTCAAACGTTGTATGATCGTTCCGATGGAAACTTGGACCCCATCTGCATTTTGAAGAGTATTCCGGAGCATTCTACACGTAGATGTAGGCTTTCTTCTCGCTTAAATGTTGAGGAAAAGATCCTGAGCAGGTGTTGTTTTTCGTCGCCCACCAACACGGAACTTATCTTCCTGAACCTATTCCAAAGTCGAGATATCACACTTTGGCTGACTTGGAGCCATTCCGCTACAACAGCCTGAGTTAGGCCACCCTGTAGCTTTCCGATAACCCTATTAGCCTCAGCGTTTGTTAATTTACGTCTTGGCATTTTCAGAAAACTCGTTTCAAATCGAAGCCGTTGATAAACTAACTCCATTTCAAAATAAGAAATTGATGAAGCATATGCAAAGAACCAAACTTCAGAAAAAAGGCTCCCAGATTAACGAAATGTCTCATACTGATTTTTATTGGATCGATTCAAGTTGTTATTGAGTTTCAAATGATTTTACATCGATTTTCTCGGAGGTTACATACTTCTCAAAACGATCGAATACGATATCCCTAACTCTTGTGGTATTTCATTTCGCGAAAATTTTGATTGCCGAATCTAGAAATATCACAAAATTTAGTAAATTGTTCGAAGAATCATATGTAATACTCTCCGATAGGTATATTCTTTATTAATTTTCTTCACTAAACACCGGTGAAACTGAATAGTAAAACCCTACTTTCTCGAACTATACCACCAGTTGACAGATGGTCTTGCTTATTTTCGAAGATTACTCTATATCCCGTTCTACCGAACTATCCTGTTTTGTCCAACTTTCCTCTAGTAACCCATAAATTTACAACTTAGAATTTTATCCCCAACGGTTACAGCGACAGCAAATTTTGGATGCCCAGTTCTAATATAAGTATCCAGAAAAGATCTATCTCCAAGCGTTAAATAGTTTTCATTCAGGTTTCACCAACGATGACGAAAACAAGTAATGAAAAAAAATTATCGATGTATAAAAACGACTCGAAAATGATTAACCGACGGGTGAAAAAGAAACGTCTCATTACCGCAATATTCATGAGCGACATAGAAACGCATGTAGCGACATAAATTCAACCGGTATAAACACTCTCAAGCGCCAGATAAAAATCGATATTTCCGACCTTATCTCCGTCGAATCCAATCCCAATCGGCGCAAAAACACTTTCAGTAACGTCGTGGGAACCATCGATGATCTCTTCATTAATCGCGTATCGGAATCGCAGCAAAAAAAAAGTCTCCGAACAGCAGACGTCCTGCGTGCAGGAATCTAAATCCCCTTTTTATCTCGGATTTCCATTAATTTGAATTGTATCCGCATTAACCGATGATTGTATCATTATCGTTAAGCCGGCTTCAGTTTTCTTATTAATTAAAAATAGTTGGTATATCGCATCGACAGTTTTATCTCCGCTGAATTCAGACGACTTCATTTTCAATTATCGCGGAGCGTGTTCTGGTTGCGTTAGCCGATCCCGTATAAAAATTGCAATTCATTATGTCAATTAGTTATGAATTTCAATGATTCCAACCAGGGCATTTTATTTATACGCGCGATAATTTTACTGCGCTCGGAAGTGCTGCGGTTGGGTCGATAAATTTACTCTGTTGCGACTTTTTTCTGTGGGATGTAGGTCCGGCTGTCGCGAGGTTACTGGCCTTGAACGTAGGAAATGTTGGACATTCTTCACGAATATACATTTCATTCTATTCGTTATTTTTTTTATATCCTAAGGCCGCTGTGGGCCTTAGAAGCAGGGTATCTATTGAAATACAGGGTGAGTCTTTGACTTGTACATCTATTCAAACCATAGAGTGTTGAGGTCGAAAGAAATACTTTTTTCGTATACCATTTTTTTCTGATTCAGCCTAGATAAAAAGATACAGCCATCTTGAACTTTCATAATGAGCTATGCCACCCCTGGAAATATGACACTAAAATTTTTCCTAGCATTAGATCTACCACCTGAACCTTCAAAAAAATGTAGCAAAAATTTAATTCTGCGAATATTCTGAACAGAATTATATTCAGCCAAAGTAACCAAATTTTACAATTTCGCTGATATACATTTTTTTAAATCATTATTTACTCGAAGGGTGCGCATTTCACGAGACTTCACGTGAAATACTTTTGTTTTCCAAAATGGCCAAATATTCATTAAATGGCATTCAACTCACTTTCAAGGGTCGGGATCACAGAATTTCTGCTATAGTTATGGAATGGAATGTTATATATTGGTCATAACAAAAAAATGAAACATGTGAGTTAAATTTTGTATTCTTACAAGATCTGACACATTAATGAGAACCTATATTCTGAAAATCATTTCATTCGATGAAATCGTTCACGAGATATATTCGAAAATTACATTTTTTTTATGGATTTTCAACAGCTTGTATCTTTCTAACCGAGCCGAATTGGAAGAAATGGTAGAGACAAAAAGTGTTTCTTCTGACCTCAGGAATGTCCCGTTAAAATATATGTACAAGTCAAAGACTCACCCTGTATTGTCTGGGAGGTCTCTGCATTTTCCTGAAAACTCAATTTGGGTTTTCTCTCCCAGTCTCTGAAACAAGAAACAATTAGAAAATTTTTTTTCAATCATATCAATAATGAAGAACCTACAATAACAATGGATTGAAACATAGATGAATTCAAAATAGTAATCATCGAAATGAATACCATTTTCAATTCCCAGGCTCAGAAATCTTTTATCATGAGGTTGGAGAAATGATATAAGATTTTGTCACTGAGATGAGAGATATACCGGTTTCGGCCTTGTTGGGCCTCATCAGTATCCCACACATTTCAGGACAAAATCTTCATGAAAAAATTCGAAATTTAAAGCAATTGGTTGTGAAGTAATGAGTAAAATATTACAAAGTACTATTGATATCAGATTTTGAATGTATTGGCTCATTTCTGAAATTAGTTGTTCTCGATCAATTCTAGTGATCAATTTTTTTTCTTTCATTTGATTTTTTACACTCGATCGCTATGCAACGCGAAACACGCAATTTGACACAAGAGGAATGTGCCCAAGCGGTAGTTTTGCGAGAAGAAGGGTGGACTTACACAAGAATTGCAGAAAGGTTTGGTTTTTCCCATACAAGTGTGTCCAGAATATTGCAGCGATTCTGGAAGACAGGTATGAATGTCCGAAGACTAGGACAGGGTAGACCTCGGGTAACAACTGCCATTCAAGAACGTTACTTGAGAGTTTCTTCGTTGAGACAACGGTTTGCAACCGATCGCCTCCTTCAAAATCAGGGTGAGCAAACTCATGAGGTGCAAATTAGCACTCAGACAATAAGAAATCGCCTCAGAGAATATGTTTTAAGGCCTCGTGTCGCGGCAAGAGGCCCAGCTCTTACCCCAGCCCATCGAAGGGCGCGTTTGGATTTTGCGAGAGAGCATATCCATTGGAAAGAGGCCGATTGGGAAAGAGTTCTCTTCACAGATGAGTCTAGATTCTGCCTCTACCATTGTGATCGACGTTCCCTTGTATACAGACGTCCACATGAAAGATATGCTCAGTGCAATTTTCTGAATACTACTGGTTTCGGGGGAGGATCGATTATGGTATAGGGTGGAATATCTTTGACTGCTCGCACAGACCTAGTGGTCGTTGATAATGGAGCTATGAATGCTGATAAGTATATAAGGAATATTCTTGAAGAGCATGTAGTGCCATTTGCCCCATACATTGGTGAAAATTTCATTTTTATGGACGATAATGCCAGACCCCATCGTGCGCGCATCGTTCAGGAGTACCTTGAAGAGGTTAGAGTCTCTCGAATGGAATGGCCAGCAAGAAATTCAGATCTCAATCCGATTGAGAAGGTTTGGGACAACCTCAATAGAAGGCTGAGAAGTTCAGAAAGTCATCCAGCTACTCTAAATGACTTAAGAATCCAACTCGGAGAAATCTGGGAAGGATTAGATCAGAACATTTTAGCACAGATTCTAGTGATCAATTTTTTTTCTTTCATTTGATTTTTTACACTCGATCGCTATGCAACGCGAAACACGCAATTTGACACAAGAGGAATGTGCCCAAGCGGTAGTTTTGCGAGAAGAAGGGTGGACTTACACAAGAATTGCAGAAAGGTTTGGTTTTTCCCATACAAGTGTGTCCAGAATATTGCAGCGATTCTGGAAGACAGGTATGAATGTCCGAAGACTAGGACAGGGTAGACCTCGGGTAACAACTGCCATTCAAGAACGTTACTTGAGAGTTTCTTCGTTGAGACAACGGTTTGCAACCGATCGCCTCCTTCAAAATCAGGGTGAGCAAACTCATGAGGTGCAAATTAGCACTCAGACAATAAGAAATCGCCTCAGAGAATATGTTTTAAGGCCTCGTGTCGCGGCAAGAGGCCCAGCTCTTACCCCAGCCCATCGAAGGGCGCGTTTGGATTTTGCGAGAGAGCATATCCATTGGAAAGAGGCCGATTGGGAAAGAGTTCTCTTCACAGATGAGTCTAGATTCTGCCTCTACCATTGTGATCGACGTTCCCTTGTATACAGACGTCCACATGAAAGATATGCTCAGTGCAATTTTCTGAATACTACTGGTTTCGGGGGAGGATCGATTATGGTATGGGGTGGAATATCTTTGACTGCTCGCACAGACCTAGTGGTCGTTGATAATGGAGCTATGAATGCTGATAAGTATATAAGGAATATTCTTGAAGAGCATGTAGTGCCATTTGCCCCATACATTGGTGAAAATTTCATTTTTATGGACGATAATGCCAGACCCCATCGTGCGCGCATCGTTCAGGAGTACCTTGAAGAGGTTAGAGTCTCTCGAATGGAATGGCCAGCAAGAAATTCAGATCTCAATCCGATTGAGAAGGTTTGGGACAACCTCAATAGAAGGCTGAGAAGTTCAGAAAGTCATCCAGCTACTCTAAATGACTTAAGAATCCAACTCGGAGAAATCTGGGAAGGATTAGATCAGAACATTTTAAGATCACTCATTTTGAGTATGAGCCATCGTTGCCGGGCTGTAATTAACGCAAGGGGTGGAAATACCAAGTATTAAATCACTTATCAGCATTTTAGTATTTTAAAAATTGTTCATTTCTCTTCTTTCACATAAGATTCGGTGAAATCCTGGATTTTTCATCCATTTAATGTGTCTTGTTTCATTCAAAACCTTCCCGAGAGAACATAAAAAATTAGTTATAAAGTCAATGTAGATTTAACTTTCATTAAAATTGAGATTTTCAGAATGTGTGGTAATTTTTTTGCGCAGTGTATATAGGGCTACCCATTTGAAAAAATGCACTCTCAACCGTTTTTGTATGTCTCGATTCTATGTCATCGAATTTTGAATTACCTTGTAGAAAAACAAGCGTATTTCGTAACACCTGTATGATGCATAGAATCTTTGCATTCTGCATAGGATATTTCAGCTTTCAGAGATTTATATAGTATGAAAGTTGCGGATGTTTAACCAAAATTATATTTTGCACACAAAAAAATTATTATTATTATTTAATTACTCAGAAACCTCTGAAGGTAAGTAAGAGAAATTGACACCATAGTAATCGTGATGAATAGAAAAGTGCAATAATATACAGGGTGTGCCATTTGAAATAACAAAGTTGTTACTACTTTTTGACATAACCATCATCAACCGTAGATCAACCTGTATACTCCGTTTCAATAGTATTGTGGCGGATATCTGGATTGAGAGTAAAACCCAGATAACCTGCTAACATTGAGAAGAGTATAGTGACAGACTGGTTTCTTGGTTGTCATCCATCATCTGTGCTACATAAATTCTTTCCTCGATGACAGACACTTGGAGCAAGGACGCCTTATCTAACGATATCTCTGTTCTTGAAGAAAAAACACAGGTTTAAGGAAAATTATTCAATAACTGCTATACAGGGTGAGTCTTTGACTTGTACATAAATTCAAACCATAGATTCTTCAGGTCAAAAGAAATACTTTTTTCGTATACCATTTTTTCCGATTCAGCCTACATAAAAAAATATGGCCATTTCAAACTTTGATGAAGAGCTATGCCTCCCCTGGAAACATGAAAATGTTTCTGAACATTAGATCTACCACCTAAACCTTCGAGAAAATGTATCAGAAATTCAATCCCCTGAATTTTTTTATCAGAGTTGCATCCAGGCAAAGTAACCATTTTTTTCAATTTCGCTTATATAGATTTCTTTAAATCATAAATAACTAGAAAAATGCACATTTCACGAGATATCATGAAGAATACTTTCATTTTCCAAAATGGCCAAATATTCATTAAAAAGCATCCAACATACTTTCAAAAGTTGTGACAATAGAGTTTCTGGTATAATTATGGAATGTTGTGGTATATATTGGTCATAATGAAAAAAATATAACATGTGAATGAAATTTCGTGTTCGTAGAAGATTTGCCACATTAATAAAAACCTATATTCTGAAAATCATTTCATTCGATAAAATCAATCACGAGATATATTCGAAAATTAAATTTTTTTATGCATTTTCAACAGCCTGTATCTTTTCAACCGAGCCGAATCGGAAAAAATGGAAGGGACAAAATATGCTTCTTTTGACCTCAGGAATTTGCCGTTAAAATATATGTACAAGTCAAAGACTCACCCTGTATATACGTTTTCTCCAAAATTAAGCCTGAAATTATAAGAATTTGGTAAATTCGTCCAGCAACAACTTACTTCTTTTCGCTCGATGAAAAATGGAATATGGAATAAGTCCAAACATCATTTACCGTATCACGCTACGTAAAAACCAATTTCCTTACACGAAACCTTCGAATGAACTCCTTCAGAGAATCTATAATTCAAGTTCGTTTTTCCTCTATAATTTATGTTTTCTAGTCCTACATTAAATATTGAAATTAGGTAACCGGTAGCGGAAAATCACTATGCGGCAGAGAGTACGATAATTAGTTGTAATTTTTCACTTTCTTCCGAAATTTTCAGTGTAATTCATTATTTATGAGGTCGTTATAGTGTTATTTGTATTATTCATCATCTACTAGAAACTATATTATTAGGAATGACTGTAAAAGTGGGTGTATTTGAAAGTTTATTTGTTTTTCTTAGGGCTGGTTTTGTAAACTTATCAACGGGGAATTAAAATTCAACCCCAACCTGACTGTTTTTGTACACAAAAATTGATCTCCAAGCTGAGGTTGAATTCTCGGTTTATAAAATTCCTATATTAAGAATCCTATTAGGAAAATAAAAATGACAAAAATATCGATTTTTGATGAATAAACAAGTTATCTATTGAAATATTGTCTGGGAGGTCTTTGCATATTCCTGAAAACTTAATTTGGGTTGTCTCTCCCAGTCTCTGAAACAAGAAACAATTGAAAAAAAATTTTAAATAATAGAAGAAAGGCCCCTGCGTAAAAATTTGGGCACTAATTTGTCAGGGGCCAAAATTTTACAAGAAGAAATTGTTGCCTAACAATGACCAAAAAAAAAACATTTTGAACTCTGATGATAGATTAATATTGATTACTAGATGTTGATATCGTTATTTTATTTCAAAATTCACTGAAACCAGTACTTTTTTCAATAAATCCATCCAAATTCGATCTATTCCTACAGAACAATTGGCGAGATTATTAGCCTCATCCAACAAAATACAAGCTGACTCCTTGATTTTTCTTTTATAATTATCAGGTTCCGTCATTAGAATTTTTGTGCCATTCCAATCCATCATGTGATTGCAGGTATTGGAACACACAGGATCTGCTATCTGCGATCTACCAATATCTCAATTTTTTTATGTTATTCTTATGTTCACGTTTTTTGATTTCTAATGGTCTTGATGTTTCTCCTGTATAAGATTTTCTAGAAATAAAAGGACAGGGAATATTGTAAATACAATTTCTTGATTTTTTGTTCTCATTCAAAGGTTTAGTTTTTGTTTAAAGATCGTAAATCATTTTTGTTTTGCAAACAGTTCTCATGTTGAATTTAGAACCAATTCTTTTAATTTTTTCTGAAAGTCCATGAACATAAGGAATCAAATTTATTAAAATTGGTTGTTCTTGACGGAAAATTGTTCCCCCTAAATTTGAAATAGTTTTTTCTATGAAATTAGTTGGATATTGATTATCCTCAAGAATATCTTTAATGAAATTAATTTCGTCATTTCGTATTTCAGTTGTCGATGAAATTAATTGCGCTCTATCATAAAATGTTTTTATAATACCGCTTTTAACACTCATTCGATGATTAGAATAAAAATTTAGATATCGATTTGTGTGCGTCTTTTTTTCTGAACACATTTGTTTCTAAGAAGGAAAGTACATTATTTTGTTCCAACTCCATTGTGAATTTTATTGTAGGCTCTTTATTATTGATATGATTGAAAAATTTGATCAATTCTTCTCTGCCATGTTTCCAAATTACAAAAATTTCATCGACATAACGCCACCAAGTCTTTGGTTTCAGTGAATATTTTTCAATATGGTTTTCTTCAAAAAATTCCATGAAAATGTTGCTCATTGTTGATGATAAAGGAGAACCCATAGCCATACCGAATTTTTGTTTATAAAAATCATCATCTAAATTAAAATATGTCGAATTCAGACAAATATCTAACATTCCTATTATATCATCTACAGTTAATTTCGAATTTTCATGAAAAGTATTATCATCCATTAATTTTTTGTTACTATTTCAAGTGTTTCATTGACCGGAACATTAGGAAAAAGATTAACTACATTAGAACTCACTAGAATATCAGTCGAATTCAGATTGGAATTTCTCAATTTTTCAAAAAAGTGTTGGCTGTTCTTCAAAAAACTGTCTGATTTTTCGGTTAGTGGTTTCAAAAATTGTAAGAGAAATTTTGCCAAATTTTGCCAAGGAGATCCAATGGAACTTACTATTGGTTTTAATGGAATGAGAGGTTTATGAATTTTCGGTTATCCATATAAATGTGGAGGTTTGCTATAAGATGGTGTAATAAATTTTTTCTGAGCATATGTGATATTTTGGGAATGCTTCGATATAATTTTCTTAACTTTATTTTCTGTTATAGCAGTTGGATCTTTATTGATTTTGGTATATTTCTCGGTATCATTAATAATATCCAGAAGTATGTTTTTATATTAATATGAATCCATGACGACTGTGGCATTTCAGGTAGGATTTTGATGTTACTATAATTTTTCAGCTTTTGGTGTACTCATCTTTTTTACGCTGCTTAGCTTAAATATCATCATGAACACTCCCCAATTTCTTCTTTAACATTATATCATAAAAGTACAATGCTTCGATTGTATAATCATGGTAAAAACGACAAAATTGCAAAAAATTGTGAAATTCGACAAAAATGATAAACTTTGGAAGACTGTATATGTGAAACTATTAGGTCTACAGAAACAGTTCGTGTATCATATTGTAGGAAGTTTAGTCTTCTTTGAAATCGTCTCGAAGAAGGTTTTTCAAAAACCAGTTCTTCAGGGTGAAATTTGCCAAAAGTTGAAAAAAAAAATTTTTTTCACGGTTTTCCCGAATTTTTGACAAAGTTGCTTTCAACGCTCGAGGTTACAAACTTGGATTATTCATAAAGCCACCATCATGAACAAGTCTGCAAAAAATCAGAAGCATTCTAAATCAGGCATTCAGGCGACAAAGTTACTGGACTATTATTGGGTCTCTGTTATCATTAGCAATAACGATTGTTGTGAACTTGGTTGATAGTGAAGGCAAAATTTTCGTATCAATAAGAATTATGGGACCATTTTGCAGGTTGTGAGGTTCACGCTGACTACGAACACAACAAAATTAAATACCCATATTTCATCGCCATACCCCAATACCCTTCGAGCCTCGACTTTTGTTTCCGATTGGTCGTCTATCCCATCAAATTTATCTGCCGTAAACAGCTGCTAGACTCTACTATGCCCTCGAAATTACAGCCTTCGGACCAATGACTACCTACTGACCATAATGTGGGGTTCCACCGTTTTGAAAGGAATAACTATCGGCCGAAGAAACATAGGAATGGATCTGTCAATCATTCATCATAGCGCTGTACCCGCCCACTATAAAGACCTTCGGGCTTTCGGAATTAACGCTTACCCGGCAATTAAATAACCGCAAAGTTCGAGCTGGGATGAGTTCTGGGAAAGGATGTCGACAGAAAGGAGCTGAAATCTGCCCCGAGAATATTTAGGTTCTTCACGAATTTTTTAATTGTTCTCGAACGATTCTGATTTTCGTCATGTGGAGTTCACTTTTTCTGCACCTTTTGTTGGTTTTCACTTAAAGTGAAAATCAATGAAAACCTTTTTTGTACAACTGCTCTTAAAAGTGACACTTTTAATGACAGCAAACAATGTTAAAATTGATTGTTTACGTGGAAGCGTGTTAAAAATATTTATAACATTAGTGTTAAAAATATTTTTAACACTCCATTTTCTTATGATGAAATCAGATGAGAAAAATTCAGCAATTGCAAATTCTTATTATCAATATTTAACAATCATTACTTATGCACATTAATATTAATCGTAAAACTAGAACAATTACTAACATTAATGCCCTGTGACGTTAGGGAGCTTCGCAACACATTATTAGAATCCTCAGCACCATCAGTACTTGTAGAAACCGGAAGTACAATATTGGATGATGAGGATCCAAAATCTGTTGAGGTTGGGAGAATTTCTATATGCAATGGAGTGATCAACATAGCCCTCGGTTAGTGTCTTAGACTTCCATCCACCTTGTTTTTTATATCCGTAATATTTGCTCCGGATTCTGCTAGAAATGAGGCGGAGGATCTTCGAAAACAGTGTCCTGTATATTGCTTTGGTTCTGGCGGTTTGAGGAATTCGGCAACAATAGACGGAATTTTCCCAAATGTATTAATACCAACTGGATTGGCAGTGCATGTATTTCAGGAAAAAAAGACGATGTTGGATGACAGAAGGGCGTAGTGCAAAGTACTTTTGAAATATTTACTAACATCCACATCATTTTAACATCGGCTCTTGACTTAAACATTGAAAATTTGCTCCACAATGTTGCTGAACTCCATATTTTTTATTTTTCTTCTAAATATGCCAAGAAAACAGTTTCACTGAAGTTCCCTTTTACATTTTCCAATTTACACCAGGCCAGGAAATTGTTATATGCAATATCGTACTGCTGAACAGATTTTTCAGGTATAGGAGTTCCAGATTTGCTCTTCTTGCAGACTCTTCAATATCCAGAGGAACAACCAAACCGTCAGTTTTATTATTAATTGGACTCTCGACAAACATATTAAGCAGTTAAAAACCCAAGACGAAAATTGGACAGGAACGAAATTCAAATGACAGCGTCTTTTCTCATTTTATAGTAATCATAACGTTGGCAACGTTTGCCATTCACAACAACCTTCTGATTATTTGAATATTAAAATGCATTTTGAAGTTTATTGTCATTGCAAATTCGCCCATTTCATTCTCAAAATAGGGCAGTTGTCAAGAAACATTGTATGGTTGTGATTTTATTTTTTTCGTGAAATTGTTCAATTCGCTTCGCTCATTTCACAAACTTTCACTCACAAAATAAAACGTCACTTTTAACACTCATATCATAAATAACTATTTTCTACTACTCCTATAGAAAGTGACGAAATTCGCACATAACTATGTAACTGCCGATTCTAAGGTCAGAGCCTTCAGTAGTTATCACGGAAACGAGTAGCAGCCATAACTCTTTGACGTTTCGTAATTGAATCGCGAATTGTCACCAGTTTTTGGATTTGCAAAGTTAATAATTGTTGTGAAAAATGACCAGTAGCAGCAAAGATGAATTGTGCACGCCATTCGATATACCTAGTGAAGAAGAAAAAAAAAATGCTTCATTTTATTCATTACACGCAAAATCTCGTGAATGATACGAAACAGTTTTTCAAAAATTCATGCATTGGAAGCTGAAACACAAAATCAATTCATTTTCGGAAAATGTTATGATGGCATATTTTTAAATACTTTCCAAAACAATGAAGCCATTGTCACTTTGATCAATTTATTCAATGCTGACGTCAACAATAAACATGATAATATTGCGACTTTTCGTGAACTGTTGGCTCTACTAAAAAAAAATCAGATGGTTTGAAGAGTAAGAAATCGAAAACGTTGACATCAAAAGAAATCAAAGTCTTTCTCCAAAACGCCCCAGATGATAGCAGATATTTGCTTACGAAGCAGTGGCGGCTCGTAATACGAGAAAAAACAATGATATTATTTATGAAAATACAAGAAATCCGATAACCAACCCCCTGATTTCAATAATTGCTCAGTAACAATTAATAATCATCACAATCAAAATGTGAACTAAACTATGGGAACTTATTGTAGATGTATGATTTTTTGTAGTTATTTAATTGATTGATCAAAAATATATTCACTTAATGGAATTCCAAATTTTATGGGAATTAATGGGGTCGTAGGAAAAGTATGGTACACAACTCAAGTTGTAAGGCAATTACGCACTCCTAGAATTTTTCTAGTCGTGCCAGTAGCGCACTCAGGGAGGGAGCCATGGGGCTGCAGAGCTCCCCCTCCCACGAGATCAATTTATCTTAAAAAAAAAATTGAGACTTCGTCAAAGATGCATGATGATGACCTAGTACATCTATTTAATTGATATTTTAAATACGGAAAATCGCTCATATCTCCAAAACGGTGTTTATATGAAACATTTTACTCATTTTGAGGACTAGATTTAGTTCCAAAATATTGAAATTAACACCCGGTAGAATCCTGGTTATCGAACGTTCGATGGAGCTACAATTTTGTCCGTCGAAATGCAGAACACGTATGTGAATGCACCAACGCACACGAACTACTTTTAGTCGTACCTACAAAACTGTCGGAGCGCGCTACATTTGGTTTTATTCGTAGACTGTCGTCCGTGTGCGTTAACCTCCTACAAAATAGTCGGTCACCGACAATCGTTCGTGTGCGTTAGGTCTAAATAGGTTATCGAAAACGTTCGTGAGTGTTCATAGCTATCCGTCAAGTCGTTTTTCTGTATAGACCTGTTATTTTCTTGAGGTACGTGATGATTTGCCAGTGATAACCTAGAAATCAGAAAACTCATTTTGATTTTTTTCAAGGATATGAATAATTCATGTATCCTGTTATGGTGCATTATCATCAGCTCTCAATCTTCGGCCGTATACATCACAGAATTAAACACATATCGACGATGAAAATTGGCGAAAGCAATTAGTTGATCGTATGATAAATCTTTCGACCGGCTACCTCCTATGTTTGTTTTTCCTGGAATAATCACCTGTAATTAAAAAAGACGTACAACCGTGGTCCAACTACCATCTAGTCATATAGATGTATTTACGATTACTTCAGGAGTACTAGCTTGATTTTCGGATGGAAAAGGGAAGGTTCGGGAGCTGACTACAAAATTGTCTTGAGGTTTCACGTACAGGTTAAGAAAAAATAATTTCTTGGAGTTTTTTTCGTTTTTACCGATTTTTTTTTGTCGAGTAGCAAGCTGTAGATCGATCAGAGTTATTTATCTCTTGTTTCGATCAGTTTTTGTTGTTAATGTCATGATACAGTGGCGACTCGTGGGCCTTAGAAGCAGGGGTTCACAAAAATCAAAGAAAGCTATTGATACATAGATGAATTCAAAATAGTAATCATCGAAATGAATACCATTGAAAATGGTATTCATTTCGATGATTACTATTTTGAATTCATCTATGTTTCAAAAATGTTCTCGATGTGCCTTCGTAAAGGCAAAGAATTTTCTTTTTCTTGAAAGCTATTGATTTTATGTAACAAGAAAGGTACATATATTTCTCCATTTCAGTATCGTATTCATTACAGTACTTGAAGCCGTGCTGTAATGAACTCATGTATAATATGAATTTTAATTCAAATTTCGAGTATTTCATAAACTTGACTGAAATAGAGATAATATCGTCTGATGCTCGTGGCAGAAGGCAATTCAAACTCTCAGGCTTTCGAAAACTCGGTCCTTTTGGAATCCATTCTTTTTTCGTTCTTTTTCAGCAAACTGATCGATATCCTCATCGTTAAAATTTGGTGAATTTCCACAATATTTCTTTTCTATAGATAGCATCGTAAGTCACATTTATTCATCGAATTTTTTAAAGGCTTTTAATTCTCGAAAAACTTCTTTCTGCTTCAGCTGTCGCCAACAAAATTTTCGCAAGTATTCGGAGAAGGGAAGAAATGGCAGAAAATATCACAGAGTATCCCAAATTTCTCGATTTTGGCTGTTTCTGGTACTTCTATACTAGATAGGTAAAAACGTTGAAAGGAGTCCTGGGCTCGATATTCGTGAAAATCACAGCAGTGGAAACCGTTTCACGATATCTTCATTCGTTTTGAAGATATGACAAAATTTATAAATTTCAACGATTTCGAAGATGTGCCATAACTTTTTCATTTTCGAAAATAACCAAAAACAATAAACACTATTTACAAGCATTTTTTCTTTATCTCAATTTGTTTTAATTTGATATGAAGTAAAGAAGGAGAATGCGTTCGAATTTAAGATAAAAAAGTTTTTTTGCACCCTCAGTACCTACAAGAGATAGAAAATATTGAATATAGTGTCTTATTTCCATTGAAAAGGGGCCTTTAGAAAATTTCAATAGTTTTCAGATCATTTTGTTGATGAAAAAGTTATGGCACATTTTCGAAATCGATACAATATCAATATTTAGTTATATCAACAAAAAATGAAGAAATCCATAAACGGTTTCCACTTATGTTGTTTTCACCATTCCTTTCACCAATTTTAACTATCTAGTCAGAAGTACCAGCGATACAATATCCAAATTTAATTAAATCAGAAAAAAATGAGGATATCCGTAAACGGTTTCCACTTATGGTGTTTTCACGAAAATCGAGCCCAGGACTCCTCTCAACATTTTTACCTATCTAATCCAGAAGTACCAGAAACAGTGAAAATCAAGCAATTTGGGATACTCTGTACACAATAGTGTTGGGTAGTACACATTTCAAAATTGAGTTTGAAAGAGAAGCCTCACTTTTGTACTTAAGCGGTACAGTGTACCACTTCTAATGAGGCGAGGCATTCCGGGCGTTCATGACGCGATAAGCAGTCGAGACAAAATTTGTTCTACTGCATACTGTGACACTGTGTCGCTCGCAACTGGCCGATGCAAAAGGGGGATAACGTCATTACGTTAGATGTTAGAGTTGAAGCGATCATTGTAGTACAAACTCCCTGAAGTTAGGGTTAGTGAGAGCGGTCAAAGGAGAAAACTCTAAAAAAAAACAACCCTAATTTTGTTACGAGGAGTAACCACAAATCCAGAGATGTATGATAAGACACACTAGTGAAAAAGAAAGATGGAAGTACCTTCTTTCAATATGAAAGCTGAAAGCAATTAACAATAGGTTCACTGTATTTTTATTACTTCAGTTGAGGTGTTCGGCAAAACACATCTGATTATCAGATCGCTCCGGCCCAGATACGGCTTCACAAGTGTCGCCGTTCCGTACTCGTCCCTAAATCTGAATTGAGTTACATTATGGTCGAGATCTCCGACTACCTGCCTCGGTCTCGCGTCTTTCGGCTATCCTCGATCGCCCCACCGATGCGTAGTCGCTTAGTGGGACATTTGAAATGAGGTGATACAGTTTTTCAAAGTGAGCCACTCTTACATTTCTGCATCGTGTCGGGGACACATGAACCGCTTCAAACAAGAGTTACCCAACATAAGTTGTGCTCCTCTTTCAGTTCGAACGGCGTATACTCCCCTACGCCTGCTCACAGAAATTGCCTACCAATTCGTCGTAAGCCCCTCCTACTCGATCGCACGTGCGATCGACGTAGACTAGAAGGCAGGGTAGGTAGAGTAAAGCACATTATTCAATTCATAGGTGAAAAAAGATGGGGATTGGTAATGCAGAAATAGATTCTATGTACAAAATAATATTAGTTACTTGGCAATTTGTTGGTTATTCAAAAATGGAAATTTGATTTTGTTACTTTTTATGATAGTGCATGTGCTCATGTGCTATATAAATGAATACTCGCTTGATATTCTCTGTAACTATACTGCTTCACAAGAGTTAGGGATATCGTATTCAATCGTTTTGAAAAGTATGTGATTTTCGAGAAAATCGCTGTAAAATCATTCAAACCTCAATAACCACTTGAATCGATCCAATAATAGTATATTATTCGATGAGCACATAATGATTACTATTATTCACGAGGGTGAAGTTTGCGACACGAGCCGTCAGGCGAGTGTTGCAATTCACTCGAGTGAATAAGAGTAATTATGTGCGAATAGAATACTATACTTTGTCCACGACTTCCTCCTTGAAATTCGAATTTATCTGCAATTTCAACAATGACAATAGTTATCAATAGCGTTGACACAATTTTGTGTTCACTGAAAATTCCGAGCTCACGATAAACGTCAAAATTTCACTTGACATCGATCATCATTGTAACTTAATAACAAAGAAAAATATTTCATGAATATAAATCAAACAACTTCTTCAATATAGCTAGTTTTTTACCTTCATTGCAAAATACTTTTCGTCACATGCTTCGAAAATATTTTTTTTTATTTCTTGGCAAGAAAATACTCAAGCTTTTTTCGGCCGAAAGCCTTCTAATTTCCTTTTCAAGAGTGAACGCAGTTTTTAATAGTTTTCGATATGGATGCCTTCATTTATGTTGAGAGTAGTCATCAGCATGGAATAATGTGACCACAATGTTCATGGCTTATAGTTAACTGTTAATTTCGAGAAATATGTCAATAAAACTGCCTCAGAAAATGATTGGATTTTGTTCGCTGCTCTCCAATCCATGAAGTTGTTGAACACTTTTAGGTAGATATATCTTGATTTTTCCGGCAAAAGGTTCTATGTTGTAATTTTTGCAACATCTCCTATTTCCGATGGAGTACACAACATTTCTTCATTACTTTCGATTTCCATAATGAATTCAAGAATAATTACAATTTATGAGACGCAATTTTTTGAACACTGACGTTTCAAATATTTTTCAATCTGTCAAACTAAATCGAATTTGAAACCTCATAGGAAACACATCATCTGGATCTATTCGCTACTTTTCCGCATCGCCAGATCGGTGTGGGGGTAAAACTCTTCGCCTTCCACGCGGTGGTCCCAGGTTCTAATCCAGGGCGAGTTTGTTGGATGGATTAATTATTTATATCAACTTTTTTCAAACCGTTTGATAATGACTTCGAACCTGTTGAATAATGACTCATTATTCAACACCTATTATACACGGGTTGTAAAATGACTATCATAATGTTTCTGAAAGCTCATTCGTAATGTACGGATTATAGGGTAGTCGTGGACAAAAATCTTTATGAGTCATTTCGTCAATCTGGTCGCCTTTTTTCTGAATTTTGGTCCTTTGCATTTGATTCATGAATGTCCTTATTTTGAAAAGTAGTCAGTTTATCAACGGCTTCGATTTGAAACGAGTTTTCTGAAAATGCCAAGACGTAAATCAACAAACGCTGAGGTTAATAGGGCTATCGGAATGCTACAGGGTGGCCTAACTTGGGCTGTTGTAGCGAAAAGGCTCCAAGTCAGCCAGAGTGTGATATCTCGACTTTGGAATAGGTATAGGGAGACAGATTCCGTGTTAGAAAGACCAAGGCTTGGTGGACGACGAAAACCAACACCTGTTCAGGATTGTTTCATCACCGTCTCAGCGAGAAGAAAGCCTACATCTACACGTAGAATGCTACGGAATACTGTTCAAAATGCAGATGGCGTCCAAGTTTCCATCGAAACCATCAGACGACGTTTGAGAGAGGTGAATCTAGGTTCCAGACGTCCATTAAGAAGACCATGAGCATCAAAGACTGGAATGGGCAAGGCAACATATCAATTGGAACGATCAATGGCGTAGTGTCCTTTTCACTAATTAATCCAGATATGGTAGATTTTCAGATTCTCGAAGAAAAAAGGTATAGACAATCCCACGCATACCCCGTAATCGTCGCTATGTCCAAGAAGTCCATCCATTCCAAGGGGGGTAGTGTTATGGCATGGTCCGGGATATGTTTCAACGCGCGCACAGATTTACACATTTGTTCTGGGGATATGACCGCCTTACACTATAGGGAGCGTGTCATTGTAAATGCTTTGCCAAATTTACACTCTGCTTTTGGTAAAACTATTCAATTTCTAGACGATAACGCTAGACCGCAGTACCGTCCAGCCATAGTTGAGAATGCGCGCGAGGAGCTTGGTATTCCACTTTTACCAGTACCTCCGCACTCACCAGATTTGAATTGCATAGAACATGCATGGGATATGCTCCAAAGAAGATTAGATAATCATCAACCTACCCCAGAATCCTTAAATGATCTGAGAGAGCTTCTGATCCGTTTATGGAACCAAAGTACTCAAGAAATGTTCAACAACCTTGTGTGTAGTATGCAAAGAAGATGTCAAGCTGTTATTGATGTCCGTGAAGGCCATACATTGTATTGATAGTCTAAAAATGCTTGAATTCTCTGGGAATAAAATTTCGTTATTTTACTCGATTTTTCTTAACCACTCTGTATACGCTGTAGACCTACAGGCTAAAATTAATTTTATTTCCTGCAACTTGAAATCATATTAATATGAATTGTAATCACATAATCTTATTTAAACTATATTTTTTTGCAATTTTAGTCAATATCCCTAACTCATGTGGAGCAGTTTATTTGAGGGTATTTGATAAATTTAATTGAATCCAAATAGTATATTCTAAAACAAGTTGCAGAATGAGCTCCTATTCCAACACGAATGCGAAGTTCGAAAACGAGCGACGAAGGAGCGAGTGTTGGAATTGCCTTCTGCAACGAGTATTAGACGGTATTTTCTCTATTTCAGTCAATTTTTGTGAAATACTCTCGAAATTCAAATGAAAATTCTGATTAGTGACTTTTGTATTGTATCTTGGCAGTTGGTGTGACATACGAAATTTGACAGATCACGGAATTTGAATTGATTTGATTCGAAACTTGATTCGATCGGAAGTCAGTACTGACAACCATAAAACGAAAAATAGAACTGAAAACAATGCTGTAATGAGTATCATTACAGCACTACTTTTAGTACTGTAATGAACTCATTACGATACTGAAATAGAGAAATTAAATTATCGAATCGAAATAAGCGAATCGTAGGGCGCCTCCCGGACATGCGGAGGTGCCGACTCAGGGGCGTATTTCTTTCAGCATTGTCTCTAGATATTCATAATTGATATTCCATTATTTATTGCGCTCCGTCAGATTTCGTCCAGATAAAGCTGATGTATGCACCGTATTCATTTAACTGTATAAAGCACTTGGGAGCCGCTGAATTTTGAGTAGTTTACAATCCGGCGCGGGCATAAATCCTGCTGGCCGCCGCTCAAACGGCCGAGACCATTTATATGGAAGAGCACCTCGCGACCGCCAATCTGCTAATCAGGAACGGGCATTGGCATTCGGGTTTCGGGCCAGTGTGCAATTAGAGGAGAAATGGGCCTACTCCACTGGCTCTCTGCGCAGGTGAGCCTATCATGGGGCATTTTTCATTGGTGCAGGACCTTAATTGCACTTAAAGAAAGGAGATACTGGCTGCTGTTGGCTCGGCCAGATTGTCTTCAAATTATAGCTTTCCTGTCGGGTTCCAATATTCTTGAGGGATACAGATCGCTCACTCTTCTGGGTATTGAAGCTCAAGAAACGTTTACTTGCATTATACAGGTGGTACACGATGAACTGCACAAATTACAGTTTCATTGTCATTTTGACAATTCTCGGAATATGTCGTAATTTTTGGTCCTGAGAAAATTCTGTTTTCTTGTGTTATAAGATGTTTGGTTTATTATTGGGAGATGACTTCCTTTCATGAGGGTCCCGTAGCGGTCTTCTAACATCTGAAGTTCCGAAAAATCATCACTAGGATGTTCGTACCTGGTTCGAAAGAACTCTCACGATCAGAGAGCAAGGCTGAGAATCAAATTTGAATATTGGAGGAATTCGAAGGACAAGAGTGATTCCGTTCTGAAATTAGCAATTGAACATGGTGTTGAGATCTTCTAAGAAACCCACGTGGCAACAGAGAAACTTCTTCGTGAAGGAGGATAATTGAAAGTTATGTACTCATTGATTTTTCACTTAGTCCAAATTACGGTTTAACTTGTTGTGTTATGAGTTTTCTCATGTTTAGCAATTCAAAAAGGGGAAGTTGGTTGGGTCTTTTCATTTCTTTCAAACATTGTGACATTTCTGTCATAAGAAGAACGAATTTCTGCAATGGGTGGTTAATTCAAAAACCTTTTAATTGATTATGAATAGCTAGTTTTTTCTGCTTTTCTTTTTTTATTTCAGATCTAGAATTTTGAGTAGATTGGTGAAGAGTCTATTTTTCTCTGCTGCCCATAGAAGAACTACATGAAGATGTTCTCCTGATCACTTAGATGTCCTCCAAGATCCTCTGATATGATATTTGTAGTAAATCTTTTTCCAACACGGGTGAGGTCAGGGTTTTTTTTCTCTGGGATATTTTTCCTTTCCTCATTTTATCATACTACAGACCTGTATGGTTTTCCTGTGTTGCACTAACCCCAGCTAGGTAATTATGGAATTATGGGCGAAGTATCCCCGTTTGGTTGTTGTTTTCTCGAAACTTTTCTTCTGAAATTCAGGGTGTTGCTTGAAGGTGTGCTTGTATACAAATTAACAAAGAAACTGCTACATCTAGAAGGAGGTGTTTGATTTTTGTTTGGTAAAACAAGTAAAAAAGTATAGCAAGAAGTGAATGATTAAAATTTGGACATTTTGTGTGACTTTAATATTGTAGTCAACATGAAATACATTAAAACTCTGAAAACTTTGATCAAATGAAAAAAAAGTAGGAAATAATTTTCCTTCATGCGAATAACGCCAGTAGGTGTCGGTTAATAGCGTTTTCGTGAAATTATTATATTCGATATTAATTCGGTGAACTACATTTTCTAATAATATTACCGCATCTGAGTCCATTTATTATTACACCTATCTTTCTTCCGAACACTACGGAAAATTTTATGACGAAATGTTTTGAACAAATCACCATTCTACTATTATCGCCACTAGATGGCAATGTGAACCATAACTGTGTATTTTGAGTTGCCTAAACTTCTGAGCCTTGGAATTCTAAGGTCTCCTGTCAAAGTTCGTACACATAATTATGTTTATAATTTAAAGTATTGAATTTAAAATAACGCTAACTGTGGTAGCCCGTGATCAGAAATTGAAATTGAACTCATGCATTCAATACCTACTTTGAAATTATAAACATAATTATGTGTACGAACTTTGACAGGAGTTTTTCGGTTAGGTCCATTCATAATCGGCACTAAAGAAAAAGAAGAAAACATCTTAGCGTCTCTGTCAAAGAGGTACCTGCAGGTTAATCTTTGGTTCTGTAAAGTGAAAGTCAAAGTATCCCAGACCAAGATAAAGGTTATTTCTGTTCAAAATTGTGACCGTTTTCTTGCAGTTATTTCTGTTATTTGTGAAAGTATCAAAGACCCATTTTTCATGAACGTCCTTCTAGAGAGAGAGACTGTGGACATGCGAATGAGATGGAGTAATTTAAGGCACTGTCACCCGCCCTTCTATTTTATTTGTAACATATGATTCTGACAGTGCCTTAACTTGGTCCCTCTCTGTTCGTTTCATGGGATCTGCATAAGTCCTTCCTTCTCTGTATGTTGCCTCGGATTTCTTTAGAAAAGTCACGTGACATTGAAAACAACTGTCAATTATTTGAATTCGCAGTCATTGTTGCCGGCAATATGGAAATTTTTGAAAACTACAAGAAAAATCAAATGTTAAAATGTTTTATTTTAGCGGCAATAATGACTTAGAATTGGAAGTTGTTCTGAGCAGAGATCAAACCATGGAGCATTGAATCAAGTATTCAATCGCAAAATAATGACACCATGCGTAGTGATTCATTCTACTCAATACTCAATATTTAAAATTTCACATACAAACTATATTTTTCATGATATCTGAATGAATCTGAGGACGATGTATGATATATTTCTGAAACAGGAAACAAATTGAGATTCCTTCTAAGCCATTCCAACCTATTGTTTCTGTAAGAAAAAACGCAACTTTATGTTAAAGCTCAGCAAGGAAACCTATTGGCAAAAAACAGAGTACGCAGTAGCGCAATCCAGTAGGATTGCTATGAAAAAGTGCCTGTATAATGTTTTCATTTCAACATCTTAGCACAAACAGAAAAGGAGAAATCGACCAAATTTCAATTTTTGCCTATAACTCGAAAACAAAAGAAGATAGAGGAATGCAGTTGATGGCATTATCAGTTTCCCCAAAAAGGACCACTGTAACGTGTCATTCATTTTCCTCTATCTCTCACGGTTAAAAATTTGTAGTTCAAGTTTTTGTATTTCACCTAATATATTTCTTTCTTAAAAAAACCAATCTTTTAGTACAATATTCATCTCTAAGGCAAAACAATTGCCACAATTGGTCTCACCACCAGATCCCTCACGCTCTTTCAAAAATATAACAGTTGTTTCCAGACGACATCGTTTGGCGCAACACATATTGCACAGGACAATTTTATGTCCACTTGCAAGGTATTATAGGATAATAGTTTATTATAATATTGAAGTTGCTTTTTTGTTTATCGATTAAGGCGGTACGAAGTCTGCCGGGTCAGCTAGTTAACTATGAAAACTGGATATATCTACTAAACACGAACACAAGACAACAAGTTTTGTCAAAACACGACATAAATAATCGATTTCAAACACTGATATCGACGAATACTAGAAGAAAAAACGAAATCACCAACTCAAATTTGACCATTATGATCGAATGAATGAAAACTGGTTCATCAATGTGGCCGATTTAGGTCAAAAACGTTTCCCTGTTAAATCGACGATATTCTCCTTCCTTCATATTCTTCATTCTATGTTCTAGCCAACTATCGATGTCGAAAGTCGAAACCAGCCTACTACGACTTTTTCACGTGCACCGCCAACTCCCGAACCATCAAGTTGGCATTGTCTGAATCACGTATTGTTTGCGTGCCACAATGGCGCGTTTTCGAATATACCCGTAATC
Organism: Hippodamia convergens; assembly: GCA_038502775.1. Classification (NCBI taxonomy): domain Eukaryota; kingdom Metazoa; phylum Arthropoda; class Insecta; order Coleoptera; family Coccinellidae; genus Hippodamia; species Hippodamia convergens. The sequence continues at coordinate 89,491,057 of CM076607.1, read as the reverse complement.
AACATGTAATCTTTAATAACGTAGATTGTTATAAAACACCGGGTACAACTCAGACCTGCCTACTCGGTATGAGATTCGACCAGCGCCATAATAACTGGTTGCTGTTCTGTTGCGTTCGTCGATTTAAAAAAATGATAGGATTAGATGTACCCGTTCGAGTGGTAGACAGGATTGAGGCGAGTAGAAATTACAAGGAGACGCGATGGAGACCTGTGGAAGATTTAGTAGGAGCTATTTGGGTTATCTGGTCGTTCGATGTTTTGTTATGGTGTTGTCATGAGGTTCGACAGGGATCTGTTTTAGAGACAGGGGTTTTCATATTCTTCTACAAACAGAATACTGTAGAATTATTGGAATAATTTTGAAATATATATAAATATATATTGTTACCAGTGGCGCCTCGTGAGCCTTAGAAGCAGGGGTTCACAAAAATCAAAGAAACCTATTTATTTTATTTGACAAGAAAGGTACATATGTTTCTCTATTTTAGTATCGTATATTGACTTCATTACAGTATGTACCAGAACCGGTGCTGTAATGAATTCATTACAGCAGTGTTTTCAGCTATATTTTTCGTTTTGTGATTGTCAGTACTGACCTCCGATCCTATCAATTTTCAAATCAAATCAATTCAAATTCCGTAATCTGTCAAATTTCGTTAGTGACACCAACTGCCAAGATACAATACAAAAGTCACTAATCTGAAAATTCATTTGAATTTCGAGAGTATTCTGCTTCTTCTCTGTAAGCTACGGATCTGTAGCGTACGATTGATCTGTATCTATGTGACCGACTTACAGATTCGTAAATAATGAAATTCTGGAAGTTTTTCTGTAACTGTCGTATTAGAAGTGTCAATTTTGAACTACTTCGTAAAAAGATCATAGAACAGAATTTATTTCTCTGTAAAATTGGACCGTAAGTATTGATTATTGGATATATTTATGTTCAATTTGTGTTCGTTTCAACAAGAAAGAGAAATTTTCAACCGAAGTGCGAAAATGAAACACAAGAGTAGTTGGGTAGAGAAAGTATTTTATATTCTGTGATAAAAACAAACCATTCAACATAACCTCACAATATACCTTTCGATATGTTTCCTGTAAGCTTCAAATTCATAAAAAGCGTCGAGAATCGTAATTTTCCTGTAATCTTATGAAAAGTTACAGATTTGCTTACAGATGAAAGCAGAATACCGCCATAATTCAAATTCTGCATTCTGTTAAATTTCGTAAGTCACACCAATTGCCAAGGTACAATAGAAATGTCACTCCAACTTGCAAAATAAAATAACGAATTTTACAAAACTTGACTGAAATAGAGGAAATATCGTCTAATGCTCGTGACAGAAGGCAATTCAAACACTCATACTTTCGAAAACTCGCTCCTTTTGGAATCCATTCTTCTTTCTTTCTTTGCATCAAACTGATCGAGATAACCTTATCGGTAAAATTTGGTAAATTGCTTGATTTTACCTGTTTTTGGTACTTCTATACTAGATAAGTAAGAACGTTGCTCTACCAGGATTTGATCTGAAGAGAAACATCTGGAGTAGACTCAATAGAGTTAGGACAGGCCATGCAAAATGTAATGCTATGATGTTCAAGTGGGGACTTTGCCAATCTCCAGCCTGCGACTGCGGAGCTGATCAACAAACTCTAGAGCATATTGTCCGGGAATGCCCTTTAAGGAAGTACCTGAAACCATTCAGAGACATTATTGATGCGACACCTTCTGCACTGGACTGGCTACGTTCTCTGGATGTGGAGCTCTTATTTGAAGTTTTGATCACATCTTTACCTACCTTTTTACTTATATCTATAAGTGTGTTTCCTTTTTATTTTTGTTAGATATACTTTGTTTTATATTCATGGTCACTATCATTTATACTTGTTCAGTGCTGTTGCTTTGCCAAACGATAAATAAATAAATAAATAAATGAATAAATAAGAACGTTGAAAGGAGTCCTGGGCCCTGGGCTAGATTTTCGTGAAAATTACAGTAGTGGAAACCGTTTCACAATATCTTCATTTGTTTTGAAGATATGACTACATTTATGAATTTGAACGATTTCGAAGATGTGCCATAACTTTTTCATTTTCGAAATTATCCAAAAACAATAACCATTATTTACAAGCATTTTTTCTCAGAGAATAAAACACTAAATTCAATTACCTTCATCTCAATTTTTTCTTAATTTGATATGAGATAAAGAAGAATGCAATCGAATTTAAGATAAAAAAGTTTTTTCCCACCATCAGTAGGTACAATAGATAGAGAATATTGAATATAGTGTCTTATTCAGAGTGAAAAAGGGCCTTTAGAAAGTTTAAATAGTTTCTAGATATTTTCGTTGATGAAAAAGTTATGGCACATTTTCGAAATCGATAAAATATCAAAATCCTCAACGTAACTTTCAGCCACAGTCGAAGACCGCCATCCACCGTGTCGTTTTAGTCCTAATACATCCACTCTCTTATTAGCTAAAAATGTGGCCGAAGTGCGTCTAAACGTGTGGCCAGTATAGGCATTTGGATTTTATAAATTCAATAAGGTTCCAATTGTCCCTTTGCCTATTACTTGATTACTGCATTTTCCGTTTTGATATCTCAACAATAAATGCTCGCTCTTCGCATTTTGTGGACGCAGACGGAAATATTTTCTATATATTTCCAAGTAATTGATATCATTATCTCGATCGATGACTGTGTTCTCTGAATGTTGGTTTTCGTGTTGGGAATTTTCACGATTAAAAATGATTACCGATCTTCTATGTCCCTGACGCTCATGTTGTACAACTCTTCTCTTCTACACGCCCCTGATATACCTAATATCATTCCCACCTGAAAGGACATAATTAGTTTATAAAGCACTATCATATTAATAAAAGCACACCTTAATAATTAAAAACATATCATCTGGTGCTTCTTTTAAGAATTCATTAATTTCCTCTCTTGTAAAAACAGCAGATTTTTTGGGTTTGTAACCTTTTGAGGAATGCTATAATTGCTATAAGCGTTGCAAACTTGGATATGTTAATACCGTCGTTCAAAAATATTGTGCTCTTCAGCATTGAATATTCCGCCCAAAGACTTCCAGGCGATCTCAGCTTTTCTATTTTTCGAACAAAATAGGCCAGTACCACTCTTTCATTGATTTGGCTGCCTTTAGTCTGAATCCATTCCTTGAAAGTATTGTATGTACTCTCGTAGCGGATTTTAGATTTCTCAGGAATAACTGAAGAACAGCCGATTTTCCAGGCTGTTTGAATTTCATTATCTTCCGAAGATTCTATATCGCCCATTTTTCAACGCTAGTAAATTCAGTTGATTATTGTCACTGTGATAATTTATTAAGTTCTCGAACCACGATACTTTATAAATCGAAATTACTATAGTGTAACACTATTTTGATTATTTGGAATAATTTTAGGGAGTTCAAGGCTCTCTAGATCGAAAAATAAAATGGGCGTTCTGACGAATGAAATATCAACTATGAGGTATCATTAGATTGAGAAAATTATAGAGATTTCAAAACTGTTATAATATACCGAATGTCCCATTTGAAAATCGAAAGTTGATGTGATTTCTAGAAACACCAGCAGTTGGATTTTTTTTCTGAATATGTCAAAAAGTGCCTTATAGTGGGTATATTCAATGTTCCAAATTTCAGAAATATAGCTACAGAAACAAGGGAGAATATGGGGGTGTATCATGAGTCTGTGTCACCCTGTATATACCTTTTGAAGGGTCTACATACTATAATCCGAACGCTGCGTACATCAGAACAGGTATAAACATTCGTCATTCGGATTATCGAAGCCCTTCCGTATTTTTAACATATCCGACCGAAAAGCCGTAGGAAAAATCGTGCTCACGGAGTGAAAAATAAATTAGAACAATCCAAGTCGTCCGTCTGGACGCAAGACTCCCACAATCCTCCCTTTCATTACCGAGTGTGTTGTTTCGGTTCGCGTTCAACTGGAAGTGAATTTGAATATATTTGAATATTTATAATTTCCGCCGGTCGCTGATTGGCCCGCGTTTCGGCCCGCTCTATTCACCGCCTTGAATATTCACGGACTGCCAGCGGAGTAATTAGATTCTCCATTGAGATATTGATATGAGGGAATGGAGAAAATGATTACAAACATGCCTTACGTGCCTGCTAAATGACGGCGTCGCTGTTCTCGAAACGCCCAGCGTAATGGGATATTTTCAGGTCGGGGAATCACGAGGTGACTCGAAACTTCCGTCCCTCTCGAGAAGAATACCATACTAATGTTAAAAGACATTAATAAAAGTGAAGAAGTCGAGAAAACGGGTCTAGGGTAAAACCCGGATAGATGCCCCATTTTCAAAATACCTAACTTCCCATACTCTCCACTAATAATTAATAGTGTAAGAATGATCCACTATCACCCTTAGTTTCAGTTGGTAACGGAATATGGTACAGTGAGAACGCGTTTTGCAAGTGTATGTGATTATCTGTAAAAGTTTCAAAGGCTAGTATTTGTCGTTGTAAAACTTTTGAAGTAGTTATAAATTCGATAAAATTTTTTATTATATCAATGAACTCTTTCTTCAAATGTGCATCTAAGTATGACCAGTTGATTTTTTGTTTTTAATTTGTGAAAAAAGTGCATGGGCATCTATCCGTACCGAAAAGGATAGTTGCCCTGATTTTTCGAGGTATAGATGCCCTTAGGGGACATATATATCTGTATACAACCCATACACTTGTATAGTCTGAGTATTAATTCTTTTAAATATTTTTAGTGTTTTGTTATAGTATGTGTACCGATCTGAACTCTTTACTGATTGTAGCAAAACCATGTCGCGAAAGTATGAGAGAAAAGAAGGAGTACAAGTTTGCTCTTGGACCGCAGAACAACTCGAAGCAGCTTCCGATGAGGAAGAACATTACGAAGGCGTTATGCCCCTGAAATATGAAATTATGAATGAAAATACAAAGTCTCAATCCGACTGAATTCAGTGTATAAGGTATACACATATAAGGCTTCATGAAACCTGTACACTACTGCTCAAGATGTGGAAAACTTAAAACATTATCTGACTGATCCCCTCTTCGTTGTGTTGTTTTGTTTTAAAAAGAGTACACATTTCTATTTCTGTTGAAACCTATTAGGTATTTAATATTTCATAACAACAATGAAAAATTCGTATACCTATTTGTTGATACCTACCTGATATTTTATGATATATAAAGAATTTATATTTTCGTTTAATAAATGCTTTCGAAATTTCATTAAGTAGACTGATTTAAGTTATATTACGATTATAACAGACATAACGATGAGAGATTTCATTGAATTTGGCTTTGTAATTGGATCACACAATATAAAGGGCATCTATCCCGGACTGAAGGCATCTATCCTTCTCAGTATTTTCATAGTGGGGCAACTATACATACCTGTAGGCATCTATCCCCAGAAATAATGTTCCACAAAAATCAAAATTCTGTGAAATCTGCTATTGCTAGGTCAGGAAAAACCCACAGTATTTTAACTCAAATAACAAGTCTAGCTACTTTCATGAAAATCATTCAGATAAAATCGATATTTTCGAAAATATGAGGCAATTTCCAAAAGTGGGGCATGTATCCGGGTTTTACCCTATACTGTATTCTGACTGAAAACATTAACACTGTCACAGTTCAAAAATAAATAAAACAGCGATTTAATTTCACCTTTTGCCACCCTGTCTAGACGCCGCTGGAGTTCGGAATCGAGCAACCCTATAATTCACGTTGGTATGTCAATTTTCTCAAGAATAAGTCTATATATTCTTTTGATTCAGAGAGCTTAACTAATACAATACCTAGCTGAGGTTGGTGCAACACAGGAAAACCCTACAGGCTTGCAGTATGATTAAATGAGGAAAGGGAAAAAACTTCAGCTGAAAAAAAAACCCTTACCTCGCCTGTGAAAAAAAAATTACTAAAAATATTAAATATCAGAGAAATCTTGAAAGACATCAGCGTGATCCAAGAGAATATCTTCATGTCATCTGTCTATGGACTCAGGTAAACAGATTCTTCACAAAACGACTCGCAATTCTCAATCTGAATTGAAAAGAGACAAAAACAGAAAAGAAACAAATTATTTAGAAAAAAATCATTTTGAAATTATACACCCATTTCAGAAATGCATTTGTTACTTTATGTATAGCCTCGGAATCATCTTGAAATTTATAAATGGGAAACTATTTATAAAATGTTCTATAGTCTCCTCATTTTCCCCACACTCACAACTAGGGCTCTCAACCGAATTCCATCGGAAGAGAATGCTGTTGCATCGTCCATGACCTGTTTTAATACGATTCAGAACAGACCATATTCTCCTGGGAAGGTCAAAACCAGGAACTCTGATGGAAGGATCTTTATTGAAAGAATTGCATACATTCCATTCAAATTGCCAAATTTCCTTGTCGCTTCTATTCATATCAATTAGAAAATTTCACCAAAAACGTTTACGCGACTTTAATCTGTGGACCTTATTATCTGGAATATAGGTGAGTATGGGAAATGATTTTGGAAAGGAATTGAATTTGTTCCAAGAATTCAAAGTTGTTGTCTCTCTTCGAATATGGGGACAATATTTGAGAGGACTGGTAACCAAGTCAGTAATAAGATGAGATGGTCTGCTTCGCTATGATATGAGTATATGCGTTTATCGGATAATTTTCACAAGAATTCCAAGCAGAGAGTCAGATTGTTTTTCGAATTACGTTACCTTTTTCTTGCCTGAAAGACAATTTTCAGTCTACTTTTAAATGAAACTTCCATCAAACATTTTGTTTCTTACGGGCGATTCGCTTGTTCTTTTCTAGGAGAAAAAAATTTGGACTACCTAACTATAAATTTGTTGTTTCTTTTTTGAATTTTTTTTTGTAAAATCTGAATGAAAACTGAAAGGTTACTTTGATTTTGTATACTGTATATTATATTTTCTTCTTTACATTTTAAACATCCTCAAACTACCCCTTTGCGTATTCCTGAATTCTTCCCAAGAAAATAAGGGTAAAAGAAGGAGACATGACGCGGCGAGAGAGACGACGCAATCAGATAATTGGCGATTTCGGTGCACGCAGTGCCATTTGCCTAAGATAGATGCATGCAGACGTTTAACTCTTGCCGTTCTTGAAAAATCGTGTTGAAAGTGCAATAAATATTTGGTGATATACATACAGGGTTATTCACGAATATGTATATGGCTCTATAGAATATTTTTAGGAAAGACACAAGATTCAGGATTGAAATTCTGAAGGTGCGCTTCAAGTAAGAAGACGACTACTCGTATATTTTTTGAAGGTTCTAGGACCGGTTTTTCCAGAAGTGACATCAACTCGTTTTTCAAATGGGAAGACCCATTTTTTTATTGCATAAATAGATACTCCATTGAGTTATGAGTTGATTCCAAAAGTTTGAATTGTCCCAAGAAAATTCTCTTTGAATGAGAAAATACGAAAAAAAATCTCAGAATTGAACTCTGTTGAAATACAGACAACTTCAAGGTTTTTTCATTAAAAATTCTCATTTTTGAGAATCTCCGTGAAGAAAGGCTGATGATTCTTTTCCGATAGCGTGATTTTCAGAATATGATACAGGAGGTCACAAATTCTTCGTCAAGTTAGAATGAGGAAACATCAAAAAATCGTTTTTTTTTCAAATTGGAACCCCATTTTTTACGAAGCATTTTCGAACTCTCCGTCAAAAAATAATAGGAGCATACGTCTGAGACTTTTATCCCAAAATGAATATTTTTCGAGATATTCAGGAAAAACGATTTTGTCTTCAATTTTCAATCTCATTCCGAATGTGTTTTTTTACTGGAAATATATATATATATATATATATATATTCTTATGAAAAAGAGAGCTAAAATAATACAATAAATGTTGAAACAAAAAGTACCTAAGCTGAGGTAAAAAAAGAACGGGGTATCATAACATTCTTTGTATGATACTATAGAATCATACGATACTATCAACACTTGTATCATACGATACTATACAGCCAGGGGAAAAAACCTCAGCCGAAAAAACCTGCCTCCCCGTAAACAAAATAACATAAAATATCAGGAAAATCTTGAAAGACATCAGTGTGATCATCTTCATGATATCCGTCGATGGTCTCGGATACACAGATTCTTCCCAAAACGACTCGTAATTCTTAATCTGAAATGAAAAAAGACAGAAGCAGAAAAGAAACCGATTATTTAGAATAAATCGAAGGCATTTTGGAAATGCATTTGCTACTTTAAAAAACATCAGCATTAAGATTTCTTGGCCAAATAATGTTCGGAGATTTATAAATATTTATGACAGAAATGTCACAAAATTTGAAAGAAATGAAAAAACTTGTAAAAAATCAATTAATACATAATCTTTCAACTGTCCTCCTTCACGACGATTCTGTTGCCGTGTGGGTTTCTTGCAGAAGAATCTCTTTGATACCATGTTCATCAGCTGATTTGGAGACGTAATCACACTTGTCTTTCGAAATTCCTTCGATATTCAAATTCAAAATCCACAAATTGTTGCTCTCTGGTCGTGAGGGTTTTTTCAAACCAGATACGACCTTCCAGGTGATGATTTTCCGGCACTTCAGATGTTTGAAGACCGCTACGGGACCCCAATGAAAGGCAATCATCTCCCATAGATAAACCAAACATGTTATAACACAAGAAATAATTAGCGGTCAAGAGACATTTTTGGAAATTTCTGTTATCGAGAAAATCAGACGAGATAAATTCTTGAATTATCATCTGTAATGCGAGAGCAACAATTGGTTCAAAGTTCCCAATGTGAGTATTAGTGAAGTCCACGTGAAAAATTCTCAGGAATGCAGAAAAAACATGTTATAATTTCATTACTGAAAACTCAAATTTCCCTACCATAACAAAAAAGAAATTTTCCAGAATTAAGAATTTGCGGAAATTAACCTAAGCTTTAAAAAATAAAGAAAACCTGAACTCGTATGAACTATAAGAAAATATTTTCTCGATAACAGAGATTTCTAAAAATTTCACTTGACCGCTTATTATTTTTCAGTAAAAACACATTCGGAATGAGATTGAAAATTGAAGACAAAATCGTTTTTCCTGAATATCTTGAAAAATATTCATATTGGGATAAAAGTCTTGTTAATTTTTCCATATATAACCAAAAACAATGCAGAGATAGTGGTGAATTATCGAGAATTGTGAAATTGATGTTAGCTACAAAAATCAACAATTTTCGTACTTTTCAATCGAAATGTATTAAAAATATTCAGATACTATCATATAAATTACCAGCCTTCTTACATGAAATCTTCCAGAGATTTTTCATTCGAAAGAACATGAAGCACTCAACACAAAGTTGGCACAAGTCCAAAAAAGTTTTCTCGACATAATAAACACACTCTAACCATTCCTAACACAAACATCATGAAGCTTATTTGCATGTCAACCCTCATTTCAACATAAACCCACAACTCACCTGCGAAATACCAGACGATAGTCTTATAATTTAGAAAATTAAAACGGACAAAGCCACATCGAGAATAGTGGCATCAAAAGACAATGCAGTTCATTCCTGAAATAAAGCGATAAGGGGTTAGGTTCCATAGATCAGACTCCGAGGTACCTAAATCACAAAACGCTTTGCAAAACAAATTAAGATGGGCACGAAATACGAGCCATTAGCAAACCAAATCTGTCTCTCTTTCGTTACTTATTTGCATTAATCAAAAATGGTCGCGTTGTGTAATTATTTGATTCGCTCAGTTAGAGTCATCTTTGTTTTCTTTGGTAACACGGTAGTGGAAGGATTCGGAGTGAAAATATTCTTTATCTCTGTTTTTTTAAGACGAGAATAAATACGAATAGGATTGAGCAGGTGAACGGTTAAGCATGGGAGGCGGTAGACAATGGTGGTAGATAACGGAATGCTGTTCCGAGATAAATCTTGTTTACCCATCTTGAATAGACACGGATTGTATGGATTGATGCTAGGGATTCTTTTATATCTCAGGATTTATTTTGGAATCACAATGATAATGGTTGTTCATCATTCTATGAACGAAAGTACAAAACAAAACTCTTTTAAGGTCACTCAGGATGGAAAATATAAAGTATAGATTCTAGTCTAACACCTGTAAGATCAACAAAAGTTTAAACTGTCGATTTGGTAATCCTTGAAAAAGTTCAACCCGAAGTTTGAACTTTAAAACTAATATCAATTACTGGAACTAAAATGATTAGCAGATTTCTGTACTACTCTGAGCAGTTGGCGTTATACTTGATGTTCTGTACTTATACTGTTATATTTGAGCTACTTAACCTCATTTGATTGTCAAATTATCTCTCATTTATTAAATTCATCAATTTGTAATTGAGTGAAGTGTGATTTTGGTGGTAAGTCAAAATACTGATTCTTCAAGGATGCGCTTTATTTATTGACATGAGCATTACTCAATACAATCAACGTTGCAACCAATTACAATAAAATTGAAGAATATATCATTACGAAAAGTACCCAATTCCACAAGTGCAGCTGTTCAACTTCAAATAGAAACCAAACGTGGAAGAAAACTTTTGAATTAATTCAACTGCTCTTCTGGGAACACACGAGAGATGTGCAAAAAATTTCAGAGGAAAATATGAAATTCAACACAAATATGTAGAATTCTGTGAAAAAGCAACTGTTGATATACCTGAAATCGTGTAAGCCAAATGAAAATTTCGTGTATTTATGTTTGTTTATATGTACAGGGTGGGCAAAATTGGTGATATCTGAACTACAATTTTTTAACCGTGAGAGATAAAGGAAAATGAATGACTAGTTATGGTGGTCTCATTTAAAGAAACTGATAATGTAATCAACTGCATTCCTCTATCTTCTTTTGTTATCGAGTTATAGGGCAAAATTAAAATTTGGGCGATTTCAACTTTGGCCATTATCTCCGTTTGTGTTTGTGCTAGGATGTTGAATTGTAAACATACAGACACTTTTTTCATAGCAATCCAGTAGTGTAGGTACTTTGTTTTTTTCCAAGAGGTTTCCTTGCTGAGCTATAACATAAAGTCGTGTTTTTTCTTATGGAAACAAAAGTTTGAAATGGCTAAGAAAGAATCGCCATTTTTTTTCATTTCAGAAATATATCATACATCGCCCTCAGATTCATTCAGATGCGTATATTTATAATACTCCTTGTATATATATATATATGCTTTAATATTTATTACATTATTATTTCCCATCTTGAAAATGATAAAAATGCTGTTGTTTGTTGATGACGCAAATGCCCTAGTGCGTAATAAGGACTTGAAATCGAGCATCGAACAGACCCAGACAGTTTTCGATTTAATAAGTAACTGGTGTAGTCAAAATGAGCTTTCATTGAATGTCAACAAAACCGAATGTGTTATATTCAGAACTTCCCAATCTAAAGAAAAATTTCCAGCAACTATTGACTTTAACAACACTACAGTCAGAACATCACTATCAACGAAGTTTCTGGGAATTCATGTTGATTGTTTTCTGAACTGGTACCTACATATAAGTGAGCTGAGTAAAAGGCTAAATCGTGTTTTGTTCATGATTAGGGTATTGTCTCGGCGTGTGGATAATGAGCTTTTGAGATCTGTGTATTTTGCAAATTTCGAATCTCTGATGAGATATGGAGTTGTTATTTGGGGTGGTAGTTCTGATACCAGTAAAATATTCATACTTCAAAAATCTGCTCTGAGGTCTATGCTGGGTCTGAAATTCCGGGAATCCTGTAGAGGCAGATTCAGACAAAATAAAATACTCACGTTTTTTGGTGTATACATCTTAGAATGCGTTATTTTCTTGAAGAAAAATCCACAATACTTCGACGAATTATGCTATAGGAATAGTACACGGCAAATGAATGCTTTTCACTATCCTATATATGGTCTCACATTAACGGAAAAAAACACACAGTATATGTGCATAAGACTTCATAATAAAATACCAAAATCTATCATGAATATAATTAGTTATGGGCAATTCAAACGTAGACTCACTGATTTAATCATTGAGATTGAACCTTATTCTATTTCAGAATTTCTAAATTATTCTTTTGAAATTTCCTGATTGTGATCTGTATTTTTTTCTCCATGTTTATTTGACGGTTTCTCATTTCCTTGTAAGCAATGATTCTGAGAATAAAGTTTTGTTTATTGTTTATTGTTTATTGTTAATTCATACAATCCAGGTAAATTTCTGTCACTTTGTTATGTGTACACTCATTCAGGGCTTTGACAGTGGACCATGGGATGTTGTCGATGGACTCTAGGTGTCTATCTGGGTTTTCTCCAGGATTTTTCATTCATGAAGGATTTGGTGGTTATCTTCCTCATTAATTTCAATTGACTAATTATTTGTGGCTCTTGTCCTTGTTGAAATATTATTCATACCATAAATTCACCCTGTCGAATTGATTCTTTCCAGAGCTAACAAGTTAACATTCAGAACTGAAGTGTTTTGGAAGTGATTTTCATATAATTCACAATATTCACATTTTGCTCGTTGGTCTGATACTCCTTCATATTATCTTCGAGTGTGGAAATTTAAAATCACTTTTTGGAAAAAAAATCACTTACCTAATAGATTAGTATATTCTAAAACAAGTTGCAGAATGAGCTTCATTCTAAAACGAATGCGAAATTCCAAAACGAGCGACGAAGGAGCGAGTTTTCGAATGCATGAGTGTTCGAATTGACTTCTGCGACGAGTATGAGACGATATTTTCTCTATTTCAGTCAAGTTTTGTGAAATACTCTCTAAATTCAAATGAAAATTCAGATTAGTGACTTTTGCATTGTATCTTGGCAGTTGGTGTGACTTACGAAATTTGACAGATTACGGAATTTGAATTGATTTGATTTGAAAATTGAGAGGATTTGAGGTTAGTACTGACATCCACAAAACGAAAAATATAACTGAAAACAATGCTCTGTCAGAGACTCAATGTTTTGACCAAGTGTCAAAATCTTTATAAATTTAACTCTGATTACAGGAAAAATAAAATTCTGTTTTTCCTTTCTTGAACTTGTATTTTCTGAAATATTACATTGCAAAAATCTTGTCGAGACTATAACGAACACAACACTCTGGCAGAATATCCCAGGGTTGGATCACTCCAAAAAGTTCCTTCGGAATTTTGAAACTGCAAGATGTAAAAAATATTTTGATTTCAGTAAGAACCAACTACACCTCCTCACTGGCTTTCTTACAGGGCATTGTCGCCTCAGTAAGCACTTGCTGAGAATGGGCGTATCGGACACTGACGAGTGTAGATTCTGTGGGGAGGAAGAAAAAACTCCTATTCACCTAGTCACAGAATGCTTTGGCATAGTACGCCAAAGGAAACAATGCTTTGGTCAAGAGACCTGTAGGAGTGAGGAATTAGCCTCACTGAAGCCTTCCGAGATATTGGATTTCATAAGATCTCTGGGACTGGAAGGCGAGCTGTAAAGCTTTGTCAGGGGGCACAATAGACCATAAGGTCGCAGTAGACTGTAACCCCTTTTAAACTATTAACTAAGGCAATGGTCTACTGTATTGCTGAAGTCGGTGTTAAATAATCTGATCGTTTATTTTACCGTGCTATGTGTCAATCGCAACAGTAACAGAGCCTGAGCAGAACGCAACTAGTTTTCTGAAGTAACACGAGCTCTCATATGGAGATTAAGAATAATACAATACAAATAATAGACAATAGTAATTAAACAAAATTCTTCGACCGAATCCAAACTCAAGTAGATACCTGTCATACGCCCATTCAAGAGATTCGTTCTCGTTACGGGATAGCCCACTGGGCGCGCAATTACACCCATACAACACGGATGCCAACAAAGGACGATGAAAGGACCGTGACAGCCCGAGGCGATGATAAAGATAACACTTAAACTAATGGTTCCATCAGGATAAGTCAACCTTCACATGCAAAGATACTTAATCTTGCGGCACCGACGATGACTTGCACTTTCGAAAAAGGACTCCTCTCCGTTCTTGGCGGCGTGAAACGCTCTCGGAGAACTATTAATAGTTCATTTTTCTTTTTGGGTCGTTACCGCCGCCGCTGGATGAGTCAGTTTGGAAGGAAAGCTAAGACGAGTAGTTGGCAGATTGGGGCTACTAGGGTGAAACCCGGATAGATGCCCCAGTTGGATAGATGCCCCATTTTCAAAATATCTAACTTCCCAAACTCTCCACTAATAACTAATAGTATAAGAATGATCCACTGTCACCCTTAACTTCAGTTGGTAACGAAATATGGTACAGTGAGGAGGCGTTTTGCAAGTGTATGTGATTATCTCCGCAACGAACTTCGGAAACATGAAAAAGTTTCAAATGCTAGTATTCGTCGTTGTAGAACTTTTAAAGTAGTTATAAATTCGATCAAATTTTTTATTATATCAATAAACTGGTTCTTCAAATGTGCATCCATGTATGACCAGTTACTTTTTTGTTTTTAATTTGCGAAAAAAGTGCATGGGCATCTATCCGTACCGAAAAGGATAGTTGTCCTGATTTTTCGAGGTATAGATGCCCTTAGGGGACATATATATCTCTATACAACCCATACACCTGTATAGTCTGAGTATTAATTCTTTTAAATATTTTAGTGTTCTGTTATAGTTTGTGTACCGATCTGAACTATTTACTGATTCTAGCAAAACCATGTCGCGGAAGTATGAGAGAAAAAGAAGGAGTACAAGGTCAAGTTTGCCCTTGGACCGCAGAACAACTCGAAGCAGTTTCCGATGAGGAAGAACATTACGAAGGCGTTATGCCCCTGAAATATGAAATTATGAATGAAAATACAAAGTCTCAATCCGACTGAATTCAGTGTATAAGGTATCACCCAACTGGCTTCATGAAACCTGTACACTACTGCTCAAGATGTGGAAAACTTAAAACATTATCTGACTGATCCCCTCTTCGTTGTGTTGTTTTGTTTTAAAAAGAGTACACATTTCTATTTCTGTTGAAACCTATTAGGTATTTAAATTTCATAACAACAATGAAAAATTCGTATACCTATTTGTTGATACCCCTGATATTTTATGATATGAAGAATTTATATTTTCGTTTAATAAATGCTCTCGAAATTTCATTAAGTAGGCTGATTTAAGTTATATTACGATTATTACAGACATAACGATAAGAGATTTCATTGAATTTGGCTTTGTAATTTGATCACACAATATGAAGGGCATCTATCCCGGACTGAAGGCATCTATCCTTCTCAGTATTTTCATAGTGGGGCAACTATCCATACCTGTAGGCATCTATCCCCAGGAATAATGTTCCACAAAAATCAAAATTCTGTGAAATCTGCTAATGCTAGGTCAGAAAAAACCCACAGTATTTTAACTCAAATAACAAGTCCAGCTACTTTCATAAAAATTATTCAGATAAAATCGATATTTTCGAAAATAGGAGGCAATTTCAAAAAGTGGGGCATCTATCCGGGTTTTACCCTATATGGTCTGATTTTGTCTGAGTCAGAAAGACAGTTTTCCGAATTTGCCGGTTGAAGAAAATGGAACATGTGATTCAAAGTGAGACAGTCTGTGGAAAAGAGGAATTAACTAGTTTATTAATGACAGCGATTAATGGTTCGGATATTTTAACGAACAAGCAAAGCGAGCGCGTTAATATACCGCGCAAAAAAATGAACGCACATTATGGAAATCTCAAATTTATTCTACAACTGAAGGTGTTCTCAATGATTATTATTTTTATCAGAATTAGGCATGCATATGTTATCCACTTTCAACTTTTTTCTCCAATACAAATTTTTTTCCCAGCGGGAATAAAAAAGATGATATTATCAGATTTTGAATGTATTGGCTCCATTCTAAAATCTGTTGTTCTCGATCAATTCTAGTGATCAATAGTTTTTCTTTCGTTTGATTTTCTACACTCGATCGCTATGCAACGCGAAACACGCAATTTGACTCAAGAGGAATGTGCCCAAGCGGTAGCTTTGCGAGAAGAAGGGTGGACATACACAAGAATTGCAGAAAGGTTTGGAGTTTCCCATACAAGTGTGTCTAGAATGATGCAGCGATTCAGGGAGACCGGTATGAATGTCGGAAGACCAGGACAGGGTGGAACACGGGTAACAACTGCCATTCAAGAACGTTACTTCACAGTTTCTTCGTTGAGACAACGGTTTTCAACCGCTCGCCTCCTTCAAAATCAGCTTGAGCAAACTCATGGGGTGCAAATTAGCACTCAGACAATAAGAAATCGCCTCAGAGAATATAATTTAAGGCCTCGTGTCGCGGCAAGAGGCCCAGCTCTTACCCCAGCCCATTGAAGGGCCCGTTTGGATTTTGCGAGAGAGCATATCCATGGGGAAGAGGCCGATTGGGAAGGAGTTCTCTTCACAGATGAGTCTAGATTCTGCCTCTACCATTGTGATCAACGTTCCCTTGTATACAGACGTCCACATGAAAGATATGTTCAGTGCAATTTCCTGAATACTACTGGTTTCTGGGGAGGATCGATTATGGTATGGGGTGGAATATTTTTGACTGTTCGCACAGACCTAGTGGTCGTTGATAATGGAGCTATGAATCTGATAAGTATATAAGGAACATTCTTGAAGAGCATGTAGTGCCATTTGCCCCATACATTGGTGAAAATTTCATTTTTATGGACGATAATGCCAGACCCCATCGTGCGCGCATCGTTCAGAAGTACCTTGAAGAGGTTGAAGTCTCTCGAATGGAATGGCCAGCAAGAAGTCCAGATCTCAATCCGATTGAGCAGGTTTGGGACAACCTCAATAGAAGACTGAGAAGTTCAGAAAATCATCCAGCTACTCTTAATGACTTAGGAATCCAACTCGGAGAAATCTGGGAAGGATTAGATCAGAACATTTCAAGATCACTCATTTTGAGTTTGAATCGTCGTTGCAGAGCTGTAATTTAATTATTTTGAAATAAACCACCTATTTCAGAAATGGATATGTTACTTTATACTTTATGTATAGCCTCGAAACAATCTTGAAATTTATAAATGGGGCAACTATTTGTATCGATTGATTGCACCTACTATCAAGATATTTTTAATATTCATATTAAATTGATTCATAGGTATATGTATAATATATTGTTTAAAATTACCAATTCTCGAATTTATTTGAAATTCCACATGTAGATTTGATCATTGCTGAACAGAAGTTCAATTTTGCAACAATCGAGAGAATCACTTAAACTCACAAGGTCCCTAGTTTTATTGCACATTATCATATGGCTGGAATTCAGCACTTTCAACTAGTCTCCTTGAATTGTTGAGACTTCTATACATTCAAAAATATCATGTAGACTCAAAATAATTTATTCCGATAAGAATGAAAATTATTGTACAAGAACGATCTGAACAAAAATTTAAAATGTCTTGACTTGAACTGCTTTTTTTGGTAGGTTTTGTGAAGGTACAGCTTTCTTCTCCAGTAGCAGAAATGTTTTCATATTGAGAGTTTCTGAAATAATTCAACACATATGAAGCATTGTTTTCAATCGACATCAGTTTCCACTCTTGCCTGTTTTCATTCTATAATCCTCTGGTCGGAAATGGTGTGAGCATACTCTAATATGTTTAGATACAGGTTTTTCTATTATCGAAACATGCCCCCAGGATTCACGTATATTAATTTCCTCTACGATCTCTAGTTTGTTGGTTACGTGAACATTTTGATTTACCACGAAAATGGGCTCCAGGATTCCTAGATTTTTCAGAATTACATCCATAAACACAACAATTAGTGTTTTTCACGTTTTTTTCCTTAGGCATATCTTTTTATCCTAATAAAAACGTAAAAATAAACAAATAAACCCAGCTTTCACGTACTAACTGTCAAAACGATAGTCGTTTCGGGCTTAGTTCCAGCACTGGAAGAAATTGTTTACTGGAATTACCTGTGAATTCGATTCCTGTTACATGAAAACCACTTTTGTTACAGAAACAGGAAGCTAACAGTATTTAATAATAATAATAAACTTTATTTAGCACTCGGCTATTGAAAACAATAAACATTACGATTCCTGTTAACCAACTTATGTCACACGAACAGGAAGAAATGTGTGGGGTTTAAAGGAAAACAATCTAACAATTCACTATAATGATTCCTGTTATGGACAAACAATATTTTGTTAATGCGGCTAGATTGAAATGTGATAATTACAGGAACTGTAGGTATAGTTCAAAGGGGTGCGTTGTGATTTGCTGGAATTCTTGTATCGGCTTGCCAGTGTGGCTCGATTCGCAATTCATTTTTTACTCTCAGTCAGTATTTCGTTGGTGATCGTGCGAGTGACATCTTATTCAGTGAAACGACGACTTCAAATTCCGCGTAAGAAGTGGCATCGGAAGTGGCTCAGATGTGCATGTTTTTTTTTATTTAGAATATTTGGAGGTTGAATATTGAGATATGGCTTGATATCTCGGAAGGTGGTGTTATGTATTTGACTTTAGTTATAATAAGACACAAGTTTCGTTAGATGAACCACATTTTATTTTTGACCATCTTACAACGTGCACCACCTACTCTCTCATAAAGTACCGAACCTCATAAGCGACTTGGTCATAGAATTATATATAAACATAGAACACTACATTTCCTCCCCTACTTAAAAATAGGAATTACAAGTCTAATCTTTTTGGAGGCTTGATAGTCCTACCTGAACGAGTGCTAAGAAAGAACTTATGAGTTCCAGAATGAGCATTATCTGGTGGGTTAATCTCTCTTGTAAATTTTGGTGATTGGTAACTGAGCTGCTCATTAGGTGGATCTTCCATGCTCTTACTACGTATAGTAGGCATAACAGGTGGATCAACCTGTAAAGGTCTACTAATTTTTAAGTTAACATCAAGATCAGGCGGAGAATCAGTATTGGTCTGTTGTAAGCCTTCAGGAAAACTCTGCAAATCTCTTTTTGGTCAATTCGTGTCTATTCTCTGAAAATAAGGTTTCAATTTCTCATTATGAACCACACAAGGCCAACCAGATTTAGTGAAATCTAATAGGTGGAACTTGAAAGCCAGCATATGGACGTATTCAGACGTGAGTTATGGCCCGTTATATTCATCATATAACCATGTTTCGTTTAGGTCTCAATAACCGAATTTCAAAATTTTTAGTCGAAAAAGTTATGACATTACAGTCTGATTTTCACTAACTTCAACATTTGAAACATAAATTTATCATAAAAATATCGGGTGGGATTTAAACGAGAGAAATACTATTCGTTTATTGGTAATTTTCAATGATAATTGACATTTGATTTACAGTATTCCTTATTTCTAAGAAGCTCATTCATATTCCTTTTGGAAAAATGAAAGAACTGTGGGTTTGTCGGCTATACCAAAAAATGAATGTATCATTATGTAGCGAAGAAACGACGAAAAAAATGCACCAAGTTGATTACATCTTAAAATATAATTAATATCATTTTCAGAAGCTTCTCTAACACTAAGAGGGTAGTAATGATGGCACGTCTATATTGGCTTAGCAGAGAAAAAAATTTTGTGTATCATACAATCTATAATATTTCTTTCAACTTAACACCGCACCATTTGACACATGCCTCCAATGCTGATTACTACAAGTTATATGGAGATTACATATTACCTATATGTTCATGCTAAATTTATTTTTGTTAAGAAAATAACCCATAGTTTTTTTTATATTATGGTAGTGTTATTTAATTAAAGATTATAGAAAACAACTTATTTTCATTTCTACCCGACTGAATATTTTTTTCCATGGTCATGTAGGATAGGAAAGATCTGCTATATTTAATTAATGCATTGTATATAATAACAACAAATTTGAATGAATCGAATAATAATTTTCTTTCGAATCCGACAGAACCAATCGTATTTCCAATGCCAAAGTCACGAATGTGTATAATTGGTGTTTGAGAAAAACGTGTTTTAAAAATTCGCGATATTGCTAAATATAGAGATTTCATTTTTTAGCAATCAACCACTATATTAGTTAAGTGTAACAAAATGAAATTTCTATTTTCAGCAATGTCTTGAATTTTTAAAACGCCTTTTTCTCAAACATCAATTATGCTCATTCGTGACTTTGGCATTGGACCCACGATACTGAATTCAAAGGAATTAATTCCTGTACGTATTGAAAGAATTAATTTAAGAGCGTACAGGAATTAATTCCTGTACGTATTACAGGAATGAATTTTACAACGTACAGGAACTAATTCCTGTACGTCTTACCACGTTCACCACGTACACTAATCAATTCCTGTACGTTGTAAAAGAATGAATTCCTGTATTTGCAACAATTCATTTCCATTTTAACAAGAACTGTTCATACTACAGGAGGTACTGGAATCGTTCATTGAATATAACATGAAAATTCCTTTTGTGCCTAATTTTATTAGAATTTCCTGTTCTAGTTACTATATTTTTGTTATCGTTACAAGATTATTTTTCTGAGTGAGCTAACGCCGGCGGTGTCGCATAAAGTTGCACTCGGTGTACTCGAAATTTCTGTCCACCTAGTTGCGTTCGAAGAGCGGTCAAGTAGCGGTCAAGCGGCGGTCGAGTCTCACGCTAAACTTCCCGGATTTAAACCGCTTCTCATATCTCCTCTCATTATCGATTCCTCCAGAACTCCCGGCACTTTCAACTCTCCACTTTCCTACCCCATATCTCCAACTTGTCAGACCTTACGCAGCGATCTATCACCGCGCGTTACCCGTTGCGAGATCGCACTTGACCGCCGTACTTTTCGTCGGTTCCCCCCCACTCCCTCCCTCTCCCGATCGGCTCGCACAGACCGGCCTCGCCTGCTGGATATGTGGATAATATAAATGGGTGTATTGTTCGGCCGGAACCGCAGAAACGGAACGCTGCCATTTATTCCCGTGCTTTAATTACTTCCAATCTTCCAGCGGTCATTAATCACCGGCGCTGCCGGCTGGGGCCCGGGGGCCCGTGCTACGCGGCCCGGAACAGGCGACGTCGTCCCGATATTGGCCCTTCAGGGGATTTTTTCCGGGGAGGGTGGGGGTTTGATGGGGACGGGGCAGATGGGATAGTTTCGGAGTTGGACTTAACGGAAGCGGGGAGATGCAGATATGCGTTTTTCGAGAAACAAACGTTGAGTCGTAAGGAGCGGTAACAGGATTTTTATAATACGCAAATTTATTTGGCGGTATTCTGCTTTCATCTGTAAGCGAATCTGTAACTTTTCATAAGTTCACAGGACAATAACGATTCTCAATGCTTTCTATAAATCTGTAGCTTACAGATGATCGGAAACATATCGAAAGGTATATTGTGAGGTTATGTTGAATGATTTGTTTTAGTCACAGAATATAAAATACTTTACTAAACTCAACTAGTTTTGTAATTCATGTTCCTACTTCGGTTGTTTATTTCTCTTTCTCGTTGTAACGAACACGAATTGAACATAAATATATCTAATAATCAATACTTACGAGCCAAAATGATTCTATTCTATGATCTTATTACGAAGTAGTTACGATCTCATTACGAAGTAGTTCAAAATTGACACTTCTAATACGAGAGTTACAGAAAAACTTCCAGAATGTCATAATTCACGAATCTGGAAGTCAGCCACATACAGATCCATAGATAAATTACAGATCAATCGTACGCTACAGATTCGTAGCTTACAGAGAAAAAGCAGAATACCGCCATTATTAGGTATGGTATTCTGCTTTTTATCTGTAAGCTACGAATCTGTAGCGTACGATTGATCTGTATGTGGCTGACTTAGACCCGTTTGAACCATCGTTCCTTAAAGTTAAGGATCACTTAAATATTGAATAGAGAACAATATTTTATTATCTATGTAGGGACCCCTAAATAGTTCTATCTAGTGATATTTCAGTTTTTCATGTTGTTTAACTTCACGCTAGTTGAATAAAGCCTCTTCAGTGGCTGGCCGGATATAGATGATAGTAGTTGTCATTTCCTTAACCTAGCTTTACTGTCATTTTGACTTTTTCATGCTTGTTGAAATTTCATATTTTTTGCTATAATTTCATAGAAAACCACAAATCTTCAGTCAGTTTGACAAATTATTTTAGGTTATAATCCTATCCTTGAATTTGAGGTTAGGTTTAAGGATCGAAACGTCACTTAAATATTCAATGAACGATGGTGCAAACGGATCTTAGATCCGTTTGCACCATCGTTCCTTAAAGTTAAGGATACCTTAAATATTGACAGTTGCACGACTGTCATTTAAATGGAATTCTTACGTAAGAGACCTTAGAATATAGAACAATATTTTATTATCTTTGTAGGGACAACTAAATAGTTCTATCTAGTGATATTTCAGTTTTTCATGTTGTTTAACTTCACGCTAGTTGAATAAAGCCTTTTCATTGGCTGGCCGGATACAGATGATAGTAGTTGTCATTTCCTTAACCTAGCTTTACTGTCATTTTGACGATTTCATGCTAGTTGAAATTTCATAGTTTTTGCTATAATTTCATAGAAAACCACAAATGTTCAGTCAGTTTGACAAATTATTTTAGGTTATAATCCCATCCTTGAATTTGAGGTTAGGTTTAAGGATCGAAACGTCACTTAAATATTCAAGGAACGATGGTGCAAACGGATCTGAGATCCGTTTGCACCATCGTTCCTTAAAGTTAAGGATCTCTTAAATATTGACAGTTGCACGACTGTCACTTAAATGGAAGTCTTACGTAAGAGATCTTAGAATATAGAACAATATTTTATTATCTTTGTAGGGACAACTAAATATGTAGTTCTATATAGTGATATTTCAGTTTTTCATGTTGTTTAACTTCACCCTAGTTGAATAAAGCCTTTTCATTGGCTGGCCGGATACAGATGATAGTAGTTGTCATTTCCTTAACCTAGCTTTACTGTCATTTTGACGATTTCATGCTAGTTGCAATTTCATATTTTGTTTATTAGAAAACAACAAATCTTACAGATTCGTAAATTATGACATTCTGGAAGTTTTTTTGTAACTCTCGTATTAGAAGTGTCAAACTACTTCGTAATAAGATCGTAACTACTATTGGCTCGTAATTATTGATTATTGGATATATTTATGTTCAATTCTTGCTCGTTACAACGAGAAAGAGAAATTAAAAATCGAAGTGCGAAGATGAATCACAAAAGAAGTTGAGTTTAGTGAAGTATTTTATATTCTGTGACTAAAACAAACCATTCAACATAACCTCACAATATTCCTTTCGATATGTTTCCAATCACACAATCTACAGATTTGTAGAAAACAGAATACCATCAATTATAGTAAATTTGACTTCTGCCTGGAAATATACTGCTCTCCAAGAGTAAGGGATATCGCATTCAATCGTTTTGAAAAGTATATAATCTTCGAGAAAATCGCTGTAAAATCATTTAAAACTCAATAAAAACTTGAATCGATCCAATAAAAATCAATATGGGACATTTTGTTCTGGTCTCCTTTTTTCTGAAGTTTGGTTCTTTGCATATGCTTCATGAATGTTCTTATTTTGAAATGGAGTAAGTTTATCAACGGCTTCGATTTGGAATGGGTTTTCTGAAAATGCCAAGACGAAAATTAACAGACGCTGAGGCTAATAGGGATATCGGAATGCTACAGGGTGGCCTAACTCAGGTTGTTGTAGCGGAAAGGCTCCAAGTCAGCCAAAGTGTGATATCTCGACTTTGGAAATAGGTTCAGGGAGACAGGCTCCGTATTGGAAAGACCAACGCTTGGTTGACGACGATAAACAACACCTGCTCAGAATCGTTTCATCACCGTTTCGGCGAGAAGAAAGCCTCCATCTACGTGAAGAATGCTACGAAATAATCTTCAAAATGCAGATGGGTTCCAAGTTTCCATCGAAACCATCAGACGACGTTTGAGAGAGGTGAATCTAGATTCTACACGTCCATTAAGAGGAGTTCCATTAACACGTGACCATAAGCGTTAAAGACTGGAATGGGCAAGGCAACATATCAATTGGAACGATCAATGGCGTATTGTCCTTTTCACTGCTGAATCCAGATATGGACGATTTTCAGATTTGCGAAGAGTAAGGGTATGGACAATCCCACGCATACTCCGTAATCGTCGCTATGTCCAAGAAGTCCATCCATTCCGAGGGGGTAGTGTTATGTTATGGGCCGGGATATGTTTCAACGGGCGCACAGATCTACACATTTGTCCTAGGAATATGACCGCCTTACACTTTTATAGGGATCATGTCATTGACAATGTTTTGCCAAATTTTTACGCTGCTATCAGTGGAACTTTTCAATTTATAGAAAATAACGCTAGACCATAGTTGAGAATGCGCGCGAGAAGCTTGGTATTGCACATTTACCAATACCTCCGCACTCACCAGATTTGAATTGCATAGAACATGCATGGGATATGCTCCAAAGAAGATACGATAATCATCAACATACCCCAGAGTACTTAAATGATCTGAGAGAGCTTCTGCCCCGTTTATGGGACCAAATTCCTCAAAAAATGTACAACAACCTCGTGTGTAGTAATGAAAGAAGATGTCGAGCGTTTACGGATGCTCGTGGAGGCCATACATTGTATTGATAATCTTAAAATGCTTGAATTCTCTGGAAAAAAATTTCGTTATTTTACTCGATTTTTCTTAACCACCCTGTATACGCTACAGACCTACAGTCTAAAATTAAATTCATTTCCTGCAACTTGAAGTCATATTAATATATGAATTTTCATCACATAATCTCATTTAAACTATATGTTTTTGAAATTTTAGTCAATATCTTCTTCAAGAATGGCAAGAATAAAACATCTGCAGTCTGTATGCATCTATCTTAGACACACATGGGGCACTACGTGCACCGAATTATCTGATTACGTCGTATCTCCCTGTTTTACCCTAGTTATTTTTTGTAATTTTAAATAAAGCCCCGTCCAGAGTTTCATGGCTTGCTCTGAAGAGAATAACTTTGAAATTGATTGATCCAGGTGTCCTTCTGCCACGGATTTATTTCAAAAACATATATAAGTGTGTTTTTTCATTTGTTCACACTTCTTAGGCTCTTTTTCAAGAAATGATCTAATTATGTTCAAATGTTCACCGTGATCCAAATGTGGCCCATTCATGGTGATTTATATTTTTAGCTACAATGGATACCTACCTTTTGAAGGAAAAATGGGAAATAAAATAATCCCTACTCAAATCTACACTCCCCATCAATAAATTCCGGACAGGCCTTGTTATATTAACCTGAAATTTACTTTGCGAAAATACCTGTAGTTCATCCGTTATACAGGGTGAAACAAAAACCTTCTTTTATACCCTTCATTTGAATGATATCAAATTTTCCGCCCCAAATTCACCACAGGGTGTTTAGAAATGAAGGGTATAAAACAAGGATTTGTTCCTCCCTGTTATAACGGATGAACTTCAGGTATTTTCGCAAAGTATTTTCAGGTTAATATAACAAGACCCAATACTATACCTTGTGAAAATTTCAACAAAATCGGATAACAACGAAAAAAGATACAGGGTGTTGAATTTGACAAAAATTTTGCCTGTCCGGAATTTATTGACGTGGAGTCTATTCCAAGAAATAGATAATACAAGTTTCAATGATTTAGCTTGGCAGTTCTCGAAAAAAACAATGAAATTTCTTAAGGTGGGGCTTCAATAAAGAACCTATTTTTGGTTCTACCGTTACTCATCAACCAACAAGCAATAAATAAAAATGGCGGCACAGTCCGTAGACCTCAATAGCGATCAATTTAATCGCCAACTTCGCGCCTCTTCTGAATCCCACCCCCAATAATTGTCTCAGAACATCCACCCAAACTAACACATACGTCCGCATTTTCCGTGCCAACCGCACATACATCACCCACCCAGCGACGTCGCGCGGTATCGTATACCGCAGACAACACGTGAGTTCCCGAGCACGTGACATTTTTACCGCAGCTCACGTGCTGGCAATAGCGAATCCCGCGTGTGATGAATTTTTAGCTGAGCGACGGGGGCGGGGCCTCCCATCAATCAAGCCGGGATCGCGGCAGGTAGGCGTCAGCCGTCGGCCAATCAAAGTCTACGCCATATTGCGTTAAAGGCGTGGTTCGAGACGACGTAACCCTTTCGCGCTTACATGTGTTTACGTGGAAAAAACGGGTACCGCGGGAAGACTGGGTGTCTGGCGAGTGCAACAGGTAGCCCATCACGCTGATTAGGTCGGGGGTGCACGAGTGAGCCCTGATGTATGACGGCGTGGACTGTATGAGAGCGGGTCGTAGGTATCAGTTTGCGCGTTGGGGGCCAAAAATGAAAAGGGGGTTCTCGTGGAATTGATATGTAACGAAACAGAACTACAGAATGGCTGGACATGCAATGCAATTAGTTTGTTACTTCTTCAAGTTTAAAAAAAATTAAATTGTACATTTGTGAGATGAGGTTGTTGGGATATTTATTCGAAAGTTTCATACCTATATGAGTGAGAGGTGGTTAGTTAGTGAAGCATGAAAATTATCTATGACCTCCTTGCTAGGATTGTGATTTGTGACAAATTATATGTAGGCCAGAAAAAACAGTAGAATTAAGCAGCACAAGTATGATAGTAGAGATGTAAAAAATAGTCATAGGACTGCTTTGTGTTCCCATTTCTTCATTATTATTCTTGATTTTTCGAATGTTAAAATCTTAGACAACGAACAAAATTAAAAAAAAAAACATCTTAAAAATGATACATATAAATATTAACAACTCTGTCAATTTTAGATCTGATACGGAACACCTTAGCAAACTATATACAGGGTGTCTCACCGGGAGTGCCCATCAGAAGTTCATGGGAAAATAATAATTCGATCACTTCCAAATTTTGTGGGAAGATATAAGCCAAGAAGACCTACATTTAAGATATATTTTTGAAACGACTTCCGCTTTCACCGGAAACGGTATCTACTTTCTTATTTCAAATGCAACACCCTGTATATTATGAGTTTTTTGGATAGATCTTCGAATGCCACATTCATTTTATGTATCATTCCCTATAGCCATCTGAAGCCGTTTTCGAGTTATTCACTGATTTGTGAAAAAAAATACAAATTGAGGCTTGTAGAACACTGAGAATTCAATAAAAATGCAACGCACGATCTCAGATCTAATTTTTGAAATCGGTTACCGAAAAGAGATTCGACGTTACTCTGTAGAAAAATAACGGTTTGATATACTGGGACGTGAAGTGAGAGTGTCAAAGTTGGAATTCAAAAAAAGCCAAAAACTCGATTTTTTCAAATGGAAACCGAATTTTTTTCATTCACATATTAATTTGTGAGGTAAAAACAAGTTCAGTCTATTAAGGATTCCCTATATCTAAAATGTACCATTTTAGAGATATTCAGGAAAAACTGTCAGAGTGTCAAAGTTTGAATTCTGAAAAAGGCAAAAATTCCAGTTTTGCAAATGGAAATAGTATTTTTTCCACTCACATTTCAATTTGTAAGGAAAAAATAAGTAGAGTCTCTTAAGGGTTCAATATATAAAAAATGTACCATTTTCGAGATATTCAGAAATAACTTTAGCTACGAGCAAAATTTTGAGGTATCACATATGATCTATGTTCTCCCTTTCATAAGAATCTGTATGACTTTATTCAGAATAACCCAGGTTTGTTTCAACTCAAAAATTTAACGTGCAATGTATTGGCAGAATTCTGTTCCAGAATGAATAAGGAAATCCACCAACCAAGAAATATTGAGAAAATGCTAAAAATGTTTAGAAGTATTTGGACGAATTTTGAAAATGTGTTATGATTAATTTTTTTTTCTATGTGAATAAAAGTTCGAGAAGTTTTATGACTTGTTTTGTAAGTTTTGCATTATAATTTGAGCTTTCGATATTTATGTCATATTTTCCGAAAAATAACTCGTTATTTTCATTATGGACAGTAAAAAAACTAGTGGTCGTTTATTTTGAACAATGAAAAGATTTTTGGGGAATATCAACAACAGAAGCATGGAAATATATTTCGAATAGTCAGCGATTTTTTTGAAAGGGCGAACATAGATCATATCATATCATGCTTGTAGCAGTTATTTCTGATTACCTATCTCGGAAATGGTACATTTTAGATGTAGGGAACTCTGAATAGACTCCACCTATTTTCACCTCACAAGTTGATGTGTGAGCGACAAAAATACGGTTTCCATTTGAAAAAATCAAGTTTTTGGTTTTTTTTTTGAATTCCAACTTTGACACTCTCATTTTACCCCCCAGTATATCAAAACGATATTTTGTGTGCTTTATAAACTAATTATGTCCTTTCAGGTGGGAATGATATTAGGTATATCAGGGGCGTGTAGAGGAGAAGAGTTGTATACAACATGAGCGTCAGAGAAATAGAAGATCGGGAATCATTTTTAATCGTGAAAATTCCCAACACTAAAACCAACATTCAGAGAACATTCACTGTCATCGATCGAGATGATGATATCAATTACCTGGAAATATATAGAAAATATTTCCGTCTGAGATATCAAAACGGAAAATGCAGTAATCAAGTAATAGGCAAAGGGACAATTGGAAGTTGGCCGTCAAAAATTGCAATCTTTTTTAATTTAGAAAATCGAAATGAATATACTGACCACACTTTTAGACGCACTTCGGCAACATTTTTAGCTAATAAGGGAGTAGATATATTAAAACTAGAACGACACGGTGGATGGCGGTCTTCGACTGTGGCTGAAAGTTACGTTGAGGATTCCCTGGAAAATAAACTAGACTTTGCTGAAAAAATTTTGCATACTACGGAACGTAGCGAGTTGCAACATGAAATATTGAATTCAGCAGAGGTTTCTGTGAATTCGGCTACTACTCAATCCAGTGGTATTTACATCAGAAATTGTAAAAATTGTACTTTCACTGTCAATATTAAATTAACTGAATTCAAGTTGTTTGTGTTATTTCATTAGGTATTGCAAAGAATATTCAGTCATTTTCACTCACCTTTTGCTGAACGGTAACTTACCGTTCTGTTTAACTTAGCAACCAGTAAAAATGAACTACCGATCTAGCAACAAACGCGGTAAGTCACAAAGTTCGTTCTATCGTGCAAAAATGACTATTATTTATACAAACCTTGTTTCATTGTTCACTACCTTGTACACTGTCCCAACTATTCTCGAATGTAACACCATGGTAAAAAACCTACGGTATAATCATCGTGGGAGATGCTTCACTGCTCGAAATACAAAAAGATAATGATATATAATGTTCATTTCGTGATCCTTCGATCACGTTCTTATAGGTCCGAAATAGAGCCATCACTCCGTATATGAGATATCTGCATTAATAAATAAGAGCTGTATATAATCGAACAGTATCGCATCAATTGTACCGTACTATCTTGAGTTACAAAGATGATAAATTCAGAGTCAAGGAACGCAACCAATAATATTTCTGTCTATAATTCAGTGATCCTTAAAGTAGGTAGGTATGTTAATATATAGATGCTGGAAGTTTTCATTATGAAGAAATGATGCGTATGAAAATAAAATAACTGTAAACCTACTACTTCTGGTATGGATTGAATAAACACAATTTGGCAAAATCGTTCTTAGGGCTTCAAAACCATAATACGCTGCGCAAAAAAATTAACGCACATTCTGAATATCTCAATTTTAATGAAAGTTAACTCTACATTGACCTTATAATTAATTTTTTATGTTCTCTCAGGAAGGTTTTGAACGAAACAAGACACATTAAATGGAATAAAAAATTCAGGATTTCACCAAATCTTATGTGAAAGAAGAGAAATGAACAATTTTCAAAATACTGAAATGCTGATAAGTGATTTAATACTTGGTATTTCCACCCCTTGCGTTAATTACAGCTCGGCAACGACGGTTCATACTCAAAATGAGTGATCTTAAAATGTTCTGATCTAATCCTTCCCAGATTACTCCGAGTTGGATTCCTAAGTCATTAAGAGTAGCTAGATGATTTTCTGAACTTCTCAGCCTTCTATTGAGGTTGTCCCAAACCTGCTCAATGGGATTGAGATCTGGACTTCTTGCTGGCCATTCCATTCGAGAGACTTCAACCTCTTCAAGGTACTCCTGAACGATGCGAGCACGATGGGGTCTGGCATTATCATCAATAAAAATGACATTTTCACCAAAGTATGGGGCAAATAAATGGCACTACATGCTCTTCAAGAATGTTCCTTATATACTTAACAGCATTCATAGCTCCATTATCAACGACCACTAGGTCTGTGCGAGCAGTCAAAGATATTTCACCCCATAGGTACCATAATCGATCCTCCCCCGAAACCAGTAATATTCAGGAAATTGCACTGAGCATATCTTTCATGTGGACGTCTGTGTACAAGGGAACGTCGATCACAATGGTAGAGGCAGAATCTAGATTCATCTGTGAAGAGAACTCTTTCCCAATCGGCCTCTTCCCAATGGATATGCTCTCTCGCAAAATCCAAAAGCGCCCTTCGATGGGCTGGGGTAAGAGCTGGACCTCTTGCCGAGACACGAGGCCTTAAATCATATTCTCTGAGGCGACTTCTTATTGTCTGAGTGCTAATTTGCACCCCATGAGTTTGCTCAAGCTGATTTTCAAGGAGGCGAGCGGTTGCAAACCGTTGTCTCAACGAAGAAACTCTCAAGTAACGTTTTTGAATGGCAGTTGTTACCCGTGGTCTACCCTGTCCTGGTCTTCGGACATTCATACCTTTCTCCCCGAATCGAATGCAACAACTGATTTTAGAATACATTCAAAATCTGATAATATCATCTTTTTTTATTCCTGCTGGGAAAAAACATCTGTATTGAAGAAAAACGTTGAAAGTGGATAACATATGCATGCATAATTCTGATAAAAATAATTATCATTGAGAACACCTTCAGTTGTAGAATAAATTTGAGATTTCCATAATGTGCGTTAATTTTTTTGCGCAGTGTGAATGTTTCTCTATTGCAGTATCGTGATGAGTTCATTACAGTACTAAAAGTAGTGCTATAATGAACTCAATACAACATTGTTTTCAGTCATATTTTTGTTTTGTGGTTGTCAGTGATGACCTCCGATCCTATCAATTTTAAAATCAAATCAATTAACATTCCGTACTCTGTCAAATTTCGTAAGTCACACCAACTGCCAAGATACAATACGAAAGTCACTAGGATGTAAAATCTGTTTTTTTTATTTGAATTTCGAAAGTACATACTTTTCAAAAGTTTATTGAAATTCCAACACTTTTTCGAATTTTGCATTCGTGTTGGAATAAAAGCATATTCTGTAACTTGAATTAGAATATACTATTTATCATTAAATGGTTTAAAAGTGACCAAAAAATTATGAAATATAGAAAAATAGACTACAATACAAAAAACGGATGATGTTTAGTATAAAAAATATTGTATATCAATTATATAGGTTATAGCAGTAAGTATGAATACGTACATAAAATTTCTTGAAATTTTGATCATTAACTCTTCTCTATACTATATACAGGGTGGGCTATCCATAACTTTCCAACTCGAAAAGGGGTCGAGCAGCACCTTGTTTTCTTGCATGAGTGTATTTTTTTCATCGCTTCATTATTATACAGAGTGACTCAGTATTCCATCAATAACTTTCACAAGCCGAATTTGGATCTTCGAGATGGAAAGAGGGGTAGTGATATCGAATTCTTTTTTTGACCCGTCCGAGCATTTTTTTCATCTCAAAGATCCAAATTTAAGGTCTGAAAGTTATTGATGGAATACTGGGTCACTCTGTATAATAATTAAGCAATGAAAAAAAAATACACCCATGCAGGAAATTGAATTTCCTTTCCAACAAGGTGCTGCTCGACCCCTTTTCCCTATTCAAAAATGAGAGCTGTTAGGGGTTGCAGCTACAGGGGTAGTCATATCAAACTCATTTGAACACCCTTATTTGTCCCCCTTTCAACAAAATTTGACCTGTCCGAGCGTTTTTTCGTTATTCCATCCCAAAGCTCAAAATTCGGGATGGAAAGTTATGGGTGGCCCACCCTGTATGTTTTGAGTTTCAAATTCAAACAGCTCTTCTGGGTGTTGTAGTTTCTTTTTCAGTTAGTATACAGGGTGTTTCAGAATAAGGTTCCTTCATTTCGGGATCTTTATCCTCAGATGATTTTATGATATAAAGTTCCCATGAACTATGGGTCTCTGACGCACTGTTTCTGAGATACAGGGTGTTGAAATTTAAAAAAAAAATTGGTTTTATGAAATTATTTTCTACACCGTAAAGATCCCTTTTTGTGTTTTGGCACGTTACGAGTACGCATTAGGACACATTTTTTCCGATACGGAACGATGTTTAATTTTCACCAGTGGCGTCCGTACGGACTCCTGTCCGAACAAATTTGATGAAAAAATTGGTACACCAATGATTTTTTTTTAATTTGAAATTATTTTCGTAATCACCACATAATTGTCAGTAAGAATGGTCTCCTGAGTTTTATACCTGCGATGAATACTTTCTGAGAAAAAAGTAAAATGCAATTTCATCTAGGAAAGTTACGAAATTCTTTGATTATTTCCAAAATGCAATTTCATCTAGGAAAGTTTCGGAATTTTTTGATTACTCTACGAAATTCAGAAAATGTGTTTTATGGGGTACTGATAACCTACCAGAACGAAAAAAAAAAATTTGTACCGTGCCGAAAATAAAATCGAAAAACATTTTTTTTTTATTTCAACACCCCGTTTCTCAGAAACAATGCGTCAGAAACCCATGGTCCATAGGAAGTTTGTATCATAAAATCATGTGAGGATTGAGATTCTGAATTCACGGAACCTTAGTCTGAAAATTAATCAGTATTGAAGCACATGCTGAATTTGCATTTTAATTTTTTTTCTGTGAAAATATTCGTCGCAGGTAAGAAACTCAGGAGACCATTCTTACTGTGAATTATATGATCATTATGTAAATAATTTAAAATTTGAAAAAAATCATTGGAGTACAAACTTTTTCACCGAATTTGTTGGGACAGAAGTCTGTACGGACGCCACTGGTGAAAATTAAACATCGTTTCGTATCGGAAAAAATGTGTCTTAATGCGTACTCATAACGTGCCAAAACTCAAGAGGAGATCGTGTAAGTATGGTGTAGAAAATAATTTCATGAAACCAATTTTTTTTTAAATTTCAACACCCTGTATCTCAGAAACAGTGCGTGTGAGACCCATAGTTCAAAGAAACTTTATATCAAAAAATTATCTAAGGATTAAGATCCCGAATTTACGGAACCTTATTCTGAAACACCCTGTATATGGAGTAACGGTTCTCAACAAACCTTGAAACCTTCATTAATCACGCTTCATCCCAGTAACAGACTTACAAAGGAGTAATTCTCATTCAATACCAAGTTCAAGATGGCGTCATTCTCATGCGTATGATTCCATCCATTCGTTCCTTCTAAATGAAATTGAAAGATTAGCACAAATTAACATAAAAGGTCGATAAATTCGATCTTCATACGTTGACCTGAGCAGGCATGCAAATATGTACCGCTTATAAATCTCGCAGGCATGTTCATTTTCTTGATGATGATATCTGCTAATGATTTCGGTTCTCTCATTCATTATATTCAGGATCGACCGTGAAAAAAAAGCAAGATGATCGCTGCGTATTGGTTCAATAACATCTGAAGATACATAGTTTATCGGAGCAGATTAATTGGTGATATCAGAGTCAATATTCTTCTTTTTTAAGTGATGAGAAAGTTATTCAACTCAAAAAAACCTACAAAATTTCAAAATTAATTTGTAAATTGATTTTGAAAGATGAACTCTTCCTCAGTCACAGCGTATACAATGATGACCATAGGGTTATGTATGAGGAAATCAAGTGAGAGACATTTTTTGTTGGCATGCAGACGATTGAATTCTGGAAAAATGAACCTTCTCGAACAGGACTCGAATTCATTCGTATTAAAATCGTTGCATTCGTCGGAATACTTTTCAAAATATCTATATAAAACTGATGAAAACAGGGAGATAAGAGTATTCGGTATTATGTTTGTTATTCCTATTATACATATCTTAAGCACAAACCGTTTTCACATTTTTGAAGTCTTGACTGTGGAAATATTGTAACATTTCTAGAATTTCGAATAACTCCCAAAGGGTGTTCCAAATGTTGGGTCGAAAATTGGGAGTAAGATTTGGCCCATAACTTTTGATATTCGGATCACAACCCTATTTTGTCATGATTGTGTTGGATTCTGCGAAGAAAAATAACGATAGTGTCCTAACCTGTTGATGTACATAAAATGAATAATTCTTGAGTGATTCAGAATTTTTTGATTTTATGTCGTACGTAGAGTCAAATTCATAAAATCTGTTTCATTTCAAAAATGAAAAATAAATTAGGAAAACAGGGCTATCACTAGTGAATTATTGAAATAATTCATCATCTTTGACCATAGATCATTCTTGATATGAAACATTTTATGAATTTAACACTACGTACGACATAAAATCAGGAAATCCTAAATAACTCAAGAATCAAGAATTATTCATTTTAGGAGCATTAACATGAAAGAACATTATCATTATTTTTTTTCGCAGAATCCAACGCAACCATAAAAAATAGGGTTCTAATTCGAAAAACAAAAGTTATGGGCCAATCTTAATCCCAATTTTCGACCCAACATTTGGAACACTTTGTGACAATTTTTTCAAAATTCTACAAATTTACAATATTTCCACAGTTTTCGACTTCAAAAGTATGGAAACTGTTTGTGCTTAAGATTTTTAGAATAGAAATAAAAAACATACTACCGAATACTCTTATCTCCTTTTTTTCTTCAGCTTTTTCTCGATCATTGACCATTCATCATCACCTTCAATTATAATAAAAAATTTCAAACAGTTTTGCATATGAACAGGGTATCCCAAATTGCTAGATTTTGAATTTTTTAGGTACTTCTGGACTAGATAGGTAAAAACTTCGAAAGGTGTCCTGAGCTCGATTTTCGTGAAAACACCATTAGTGGAAAAATTTCACGATATCTTCATTTTTTTCTAAATTTTGATATATTCTCGATTACGAAAATGTGCCATAACTTTTCAATTTACGAGAATATCTGAAAACTTTCTAGAAGCGCTTTTTCACCGAAAATAAGAAAAAAAACACTTTTTTATTTTAAATACGAATGCAGTTTTTTTCATCTTATATCATAAAAAAATTCAAAGATAAAAAAAATTAAAATAATGTCTTATTCTCAGTGAAAAAGTGCGTGTTGAAAGTTTTTATCTTCTTCAGATATTTTCGAAAATGAAAAAGTTATGGCACATCTTCTAAATCGAAAAAATTTCGAAATTTTGTTATGTCTTCAAAACAAATGAAGATATCGTCAAACGGTTTTCACTACTGGTGTTTTCATGGAAATCGAACCCTGGACTCCTTTCAACGTTTTTACCTATCCAGTCTAGAAGTGCCAGAAACAGCCAAAATCGAGCAATTTGGGATACCCTGTACAGGATGGTCAGACTTCCATGTTTTAGCACTGCATCTCCTAAATTAGAGAGATAGAAAAAAAGTAAGATACATGTCATATTTCCCTTTTCGAGAAACATAAATTCCTGAAAACCGTTGCTGAGTGTCCATGCTACAGGGTGATTTTGGAATTTGGCCAATTATTATAATCGGCTATAACTTCTGCAGTATTGCAACTACGCTCTTGAAATGAAAACATGTTAAGTGCAGTTATTTCAGTACTTTTTCCGGTGCTCTGGAAATTTCAGTGCTGATTCAAACTTTAGAGAAATTGAAAAAAATATTTTTTTTTCAAATGGCAACCATAGTGATCTATGATGTTTTTCAATAGACTCACTCCTCTTAGGCAATTTCAAAAATATTTATCATGAGAATTCTATAATTGATAAGTATAGTTCGGAACCCTTATTTTGTAAGCGGCAAACATGAATCCAAAGCAAACCGCGATGTTTTGAACTTTTAGAAAGATCCTGTATATCATAATAAAAAAATTCATCTTTAAACTATAAAAACCATTCAAAGATTGATTTTCAGAAGATCATCGACTTCTTATGATAATTTCTAGACAACGTATTTGAGTCACCCGGTACATGGTGTTTAGTAGACCTTATGCCGAAAAAGCATTTTTTCATCAATATGGTACTGATATTGTGTGTTCTCCCAAAGTGTTATTATGAAATAATTTTGCCCCCTCAGTTTGTGGTCCATGAATTCAAGAATTTTCACCCATATATCTGTTATTTGGATTATTTTTTTTTCAAGAATTCTTCAATTTCAACGTTATTTTTTGTAAGCATCACCATGAAATTTTTCGTCGATATAAAAAGCAATGATCATGAAAATATAAATGCAAAAGATACTGAAGTTCAACCTAATTTTCTCCTTCCAAAAAAAATTATTCTGGAAAAAAGAACTGATTATCGAAAATCTTCCTTCAATCAGATTAAAAGCTCCATTTCTCTCCTTGGAAACCGTAACCATCAATTTAATCATTCAAATAACCGGATCGGTAACAAAGTGGAGAACAATAATCCTCTGATAATAGCGTTTTCATTTCAACGACACTTTTAATTACACCTAATAACTGGTGTCGTTTCACTTTACAACCTTGACAGTTTGAACTGATAGTCATATTCTCATGCATAAACGAGAGCTGGTACCTACATAGCGACGAAATTGGTTTTTCACCTTGAAGGAATCCTTGTTACTTTGGTACGAAATTAGCAATCATGCAAATTTCCATGGAACTTTTTTTGGAACGAGGTGGTTACCATAACTTGATTGTTCTGTAGATCTGGTCATATGGTTATTTTGATCACACCACTGTGTAAAAACTTTTACATCATCTGACCAATCACGAACCACAGAAAACTGGGTAATATAATGGAAACGCCAGCTGTCTCAGAGTTATGATTGGTCTGATAAATTTGTTGTTTTCAACGACGTAACCATACGGATAGTGGAATAGAAAGTTCTATGAGGTCCTCAGTTAGAAAGATATGACTCAAAATCGAAACCTTTAAATTTGTTGATCGAAAAATGTATTAGCAGAATTTTCAATATACAGGGTGTCCCAGAAGTCGACGTCAAGGAGGAATCAGGTAACAAGCTGAGTTATAGTGGTCATCATAAAAATATTTGAAAAAATTTTAGTTGTGTAGTTTTCAAATTATATTGAATTTCCTATTATTCGAGAAAACACACAACCCGTGATTTTACGGACTCCTGTTGCTACAATTTTTTACTTTTTTCAAATTTTATTTTTCCTGGACTAGTGCTTCTTTAACCTTTAATCTTCAATTCTGAGCCAATTGTTCCAGCTTGAAAAATAATGTTACTTTTTGCGAAACCAAATATTCAAAATTAATATTACGACTAATTTCAACTTATTGCACTGAAAAAAATTGTACTACATTAGTTTGGCAAGTTGCTACAAAAGTTAACACATTTAATAAGGTTTCTAAAATGCTATAACACTCACTACATTATTTCTTAGATGAGTCAAAAACACGGTATTTTCTGAAGAAACACAGTTTCGAACAATTTCATCGAACTTTGTGAAAATGATTCTTATGCAATCAATCAAAATTGCAATTTGCAATTGCTGCATTCTTCCTCATCTGATTTCATCATAAGAAAATAGAGTGGTAAAAATATATTTAACACTAATGTTAAAATTATTTTTTTGTACAACTGACACTTTTAATGACAGAAAACAATGTTAAAATTGATTGTTTACGTGGAATCGTGTTAAAACTATTTTTAATATTAGTGTTAAAAATATTTTTATCACTCCATTATCATATGATGAAATCAGATGAGAAAAATTTTAATTATCAATATTTAACAATCATTACTTATGAACATTAATATTGATCGTAAAACTAGAACAATTACTAACATTAATGCCCTGTGACGTAAGGGAGCTTCGCAACACATTATTAGAATCCTCAGCACCATCAGTACTTGTAGAAACCGGAAGTACAATATTGGATGATGAGGACCCAAAATCTGTTGAGGTTGGGGGAATTTTTTCAGCAATGCCATTTCTATATGCATTTCTTATATCCGTAATATTTGCTCCTGATTCTACTAGCAAAGAAGCAGAGGATCCTCGAAAACAGTGTCCTGTATATTGCTTTGGTTCTGGCAGTTTGAAGAATGCAGCAACAATAGATGGACTTTTCCCAAATGTATTAATACCAACTGGATTGGTAGTGCATTTATTATTCATGTATTTCAGGAAAAAACGACGATGTTTGATGACAGAAGGGCGCAGGGCAAAGTACTTATGCAAATAGTCTACATACTTCCCAACAATACTGAAAGAACGACTGGGTTACGTTTTTGTATTTGGAAGTTGTATAACCAATGATTTATTTGTTATTTTGATGTCTTCCACTGATATGTTAACCAAATTTTTCACGCCGATAGGCTCCAAATAATCAGAAAATAGTTGCAACCATCAAGTATTTCTCATCTGGTTCCTCCTTTATAAACTTTTCAACTTGTTCACGAATGAGAACTTTCGATTTTTTGGGACGATATCCTTCATTTTTCTTTTTTAAATATGCAATTACCTTAAAATATTTACTAACATCCACACCATTTTTACAAGGGTGCTTGACTTTATCATTGAAAATTTGCTCCACAAAGTTGATGAACTCCATATTTTTGATATTTCTTCTAAGTACGCCAGGAAAACAGTTTCACTGAAGTTCCCTTCTACGTTTTTCCATTTACACCAGGCCAGGATATTGTTGTATGCAATATCGTACTGCTGAACAGATTTTTGAGATAGGAGTTCCAGATTTGCTCTTTTTGCAGACTTTTCGATATCCAGAGGAACAACCAAATCGTCACTTTTATTAATAATTGGACTCACAACAAACTTATCAAGCAGTTAAAATAAAAACCCAAGACTAAAATTGGATAGGGACGAAATTCAAATAACAGCGTCTTCTCTTATTTGTTAGTAATCATTACGTTGGCAACGTTTGCCATTCACAACAACCTTTTGATTATTTGAATATTAAAATACATTTTGAAGTTTAGTGTCATTGCAAATTCGCCCATTTCATTATCAAAATAGAGCAGTTGTACAAAAAACATTGTATGGTATTTGTGTTAAAAGTGATTTTATTTTGTTTGTGAAATTGTTCAATTCGCTCCGCTCATTTCATAATCATCATTCACAAAATAAAACGTCACTTTTAACACTCATAACATGAATAACTATTTTAATTTCTCCAAAATTTGAATGGGTACTGAAATTTCGATAGCACCGATTAAAAAGTACTGAAAAAGATGTTTTTATACCTAGAGTGTAGACTAGACACAATACTGATGAAGACTTTGTCCTCAGAAACAAACAATGTTGTTGATAAGTAAAGGAAAATATAATGCTTTTCATGAACTTATAAACAAATCGGTTGAGTTCTGAATTGAAAATCTCCTAAGAAAAAAACGAGTCGCCACTGGCTTGCCGTATCCCTTTTCCAGCAAGATTGATAATGAACAAAGTAATTCATCTTATTCCAATCCCTCTATTGAGTCTAACTAACAAAAAAAAACATTCCTCCATCAACAATAAATATAACGATCGTGCAACGGCCAAGCAACATAATTACGTCAAAATTTATCGGTTCATTTCATAACACCCCGCACAAGGAAATTTTTCATCCTGAACCCAATTTACGGCCGACTATCGTAGCATTCACATCGACATACGTTAAGCCGATCGTACACCCGATTTCATTACCAGAGGTCCCGTAAAGTCTCGTCCGCACCAAATGATCTCCTTAAGTAGCCCACTGTAGCGAGAAAAATGACGTTCTTGACAGTCCATCCATCAACTTCGCAGCCAAGAAGTTGTAGCTCTGTCCCCACCGGTTGAATCAATTTTACCATTTCATTATTGTGGGACTAATGAAATATTCACAGAGGAGTCTCCTTTAAAAATTCTCGGTGATTAGAACGTAATGGTGCTATTTAGGAGTGATGTGTGTAGTGGGCATTTTTCATTTACCTCATTAGCACGAAGATACTTGTCACTGATGGCATCTCCGTGGTAGTAACAATGAATGATGGTCTGTTCCCGCTGTTCAACTATCAAGATCGAGCAGAAAAGTCGAGAATAATGGATAACTGCCATTTTATATCTCTTGGAGGAGATATTTTGGAGTGGATACAGCTTTATTACTATCTGGATTGTTTTTAATACCAGATGAAGATCTTTGAAGGTTAAATACGTTTAATTAGAGACGTTTTTGGGAATTTCAACGCTGGTAAAAAATATTTCTGTTTAAAAAAGCAACGGACACTCCACACTTGCAAAAAATCTCAGAATATTCACCTTAGACACAATTCAATATACAGGAACAGTCAAAAGTGCTCGATCGATCAAAAACTCTTCGAAATTTATTGGTAGGAGAAAAATTTGAATTTCGATGAAAAGCTCATAATCTTAAACACTTTTTCACTCTACAAGATGGTCCGGAATTTTTATATCATACTCATTATCTCCATGAAATTCTGATTTCGAAACACTAAACTTGTCATCATTTATCTGTAGGAGTTTTTGATGTAGGCCCTTTTTTTCGACAAATTTCATGGTTATAATGATTCAAACTGGACATCATTCTGCAATTTTTTTTTCAATTGAATATTCCATATTCCCAGAAAGTTTTCGAATGCTCCAAAAGGTGGCAATTTTTTTTAAATGTACATGTATTTAAATGGTATGCCGTAGGGATGAGATCTCTCAATTCTGCTCAATACCTTGCAATATCAATCAAGGATAAGCTAAATCAAAGAAATCATGAAAATATTTTGAAATATTAATTCTGACAAAATTAAATGGAGACCACGTGAAAGAAACATATTCTGAATTCTCTTAGGCAGTCCGAAGTTGATGTTAAAAAGTTGGGATATCAAATAGAATCGCACCTCATTTCAATTATATTGAAATTATTAAAAAAATTTGCAGTACATCTGAGCAGATCCTACGAGTGATGAAAGTTCTTCAGCTTCAAATTCCAACTCCTTGAGAGAATTCAAAATATGTACATCTGTGGAAGGCATCTTCAGAGGATTCTTGGTCTAAGATTGAAACTAGACCACTGAGTTACTGACCGTTCTGTTGCAACTGATATTTATAGCTTCACTAATAGAGAGAGAAAACGTGTGTTAGTTTCTACTATCTTGTTTCTACAATTTCGGTCCAGCCAACTTTGTAAGGCCTCAACCGATAAAATATTAAAAAATGCTCCCTCTTTACTCCTCAAATAAAGAGAATTCTTTTGATGTATGAATAACAATGTACATACCTATTTTGATGCCATTAAATTTTTTGTATATTTTGAACTTTTTCGTATTCCACCTAATATATTTCCTTCTTAAAAAAAACAAATGATTATTACACCTTTTTTCATCTCTAAGGCGAAACAAATTTCACCGGGTCAGCTACCTTATCTAATTGCCAATTGCCACAATTAGTACCACCGCCAGATCCCCTACGCTCTTTAGTTTCTGGGATAGGAAATGATTCTGAACACTTCTTGGCCAACATTATACCATAATAGTTGATTATAATATTAAAGTTGCTTTTTTATTTATCGGCTGAGGCAG
Source organism: Hippodamia convergens (assembly GCA_038502775.1). Classification (NCBI taxonomy): domain Eukaryota; kingdom Metazoa; phylum Arthropoda; class Insecta; order Coleoptera; family Coccinellidae; genus Hippodamia; species Hippodamia convergens. Next base: position 89,449,351 of record CM076607.1, on the reverse strand, counting down.
TACGAAGTCTGCCGGGTCAGCTAGTTTCACAATACATGTCCACACAATACTGCTGCAACAATCGACGAAATCTCAGCAAATAGTTATGAGCATTTTAACGAACCATTAAACGAAATGAATTATAATTCATCGAGCTCACCTTTGTGGTTTCTTGGCCTGAAATCAAATAATTCAAATTTGTATTAAGAAGACATTTTAAATTTTAATGAAGGTACTCACCATTCAATGGATTTATCATCTTGATATTGAAGTAATATCCATCATCACCTCTCCAAAACAATAGCGGGTATTGAAGAGCATCGTAGGAACGGTGTGTTTCATATATTCGTTGCAATTCTCCAGTATTGCGACGCGTAAGAACAATATCACGCGTTTCCAAGTTTTCACCTACAATCACAATTGCCACTTCGTTTATTGTAGGGGCGTTGAATTGGCGTCATGTGCTCCAACAGGTCGTTTATCTGCTCTAATCACAACCTTGTGATCGTCAGTTGGCATACGTTCCAAAGCAGTTTTAAACAATCGAACCAATACATGATGTTTATGAAGTAGTTTCTGCAGATCTCGAAGAATTATTCTTCTCACTTTTGCATTAATTGATTGACGTTGATCAAGTTGATCATCCATATTTCCTATATGAAGTAAATTTTGAGGAATTTATGATGTGCATCTTCAAGTGGTTGTAATGATCCAATTCGATGGTGAATCTGGCCTTGGATCTAAATAGCATAAAGAGAAGACAGAACAAGTTATTTGAAATCATTAATGTTAATATTATATTCACCCATTGTATTTTTGTGTGTTCGATTGAAAATGTCAATGTCTTGATTCGGACGTTTAGGCAATTCAAAATACACAGTAATTGTTTACACTGCCATCATAGATATAGATAACTATCTATATCTATGATTGCCATCTAATGGCAATCATTAATTGTAGAAAGGGGATTTGTTCAGAACATTTCGTTATAAAATTTTTCGTAGTGTCCGGAAGAAAGATAAGTGTGATAACACATGGACACAGATGCGTTAATATTATTAGAAAATGTACCGTAGCGACACCTACGCTAGGTAAATCATGGAACACATCGGAATTGAGAGTCAATGTGATATGATTGCCAATTCTTATTAAATTCTGATGATGCTCATGGAACGAAATGACAAAAATTCAGAACCCACTGCTATGTCGAAATTGCTAATGAGAACCCTGGATCGAAGGAGACTCATCAAAATGTTCAAATGACCCTTTTACACTCATATGCGCCACCGGAATTCAATGAAAAATTATAAACATCACCTGGAATTAACGTATACAAAATACGGATGGAATTGGTCCCGAGATAAGATACATGGCGTTCACATCCAATTAATTCCTGGCCATCAGACAGAGCCAGGTGCCCATCGAACGTCCGTATATTGATTCCCGATATCTCGATATCTCCGAATTAATGCCATTTTAATTCGAGGATATTCATTTATAGCGTAATCTTCGTCCTTATCGCCATGTTGACTCAATTAGTGAATCTGCCTCGGAATTATTCGTTTTAGAGATTTTGAAGGAGAAACTAATCGAAATCAATAGTTCTACCTATGAAATATACTGCTCCACAAGAGTTAGGGATATCGTATTCAAGTATCAGTAGGAAAAGATACACCTAGAAAAGATAAACAACTTAGGTTGAAAAATATTATTCCTCTTCCTAAACCTAAGAAGACTATTTTCGATAGAACTTTTACTTACCTCTCACCGTTATTGTATAATAGTCTCCCCCTTGATTACAAAAAAAAAGAAGAAGATAAAGGACTGGATCGAAAGTAAACCTAGATCATTCTGGAATGATTTTTGTAATTTATATAAATTTACTTAGATTACTTGGCGATTGTGTATTTTTTTTTCCTGTTTTTATGGCCATGTACATAGAAATTTGATTATTCATATTATTTAGTAATGCCCACGTACAAGTTTAACTTTTGTGGGAAACAAATGTTTGTTCATTCATTAAGATAACTTCAATATATTTATGGTATAATATAAATGAATTTATGAATAAACATTATGATTATTATATTATTATTAATATTATAGTGTAGTATGTAATCTTCGAGAAAATCATTCAAAACTCAAAACCAACTTGAATCGATCCAATAAAAAAACAGTATGAGACATTTGTCAATCTGGTCGCCTTTTTTCTGAAGTTTGGTTTTCTACATATGCTTCATGAATGTTCTTATTTTGAAATGGAGTCAGTTTATCAACGGCTTCGATTTGAAACGAGTTTTCTGAAAATGACAAGACGTAAATTAACAAACGCTGAAGCTAATAGGGCTTTCGGAATGATACAGGGTGGCCTAACACAGGTTGTTGTAGCGGAAAGGCTCCGAAACAGCCAAAGTGTGATATCTCGACTTTGGAATAGGTTCAGGGAGACAGGTACCGTGTTGGAAAGGCCAAGGCTTGGTGGGCGACGAAAAACAACACCTGCTCGGGATCGTTTCATCACCGTTTCGGAGAAAAGAAAGCCTACATCTACGTGTAGAATGCTACAGAATACTCTTCAAACCATCAGACGAGATAGCGTCAAAGACTGCAATGGGCAAGGCGAACATATCAATTGGAACGATCAATGGCGTTGTGTCCTTTTCACTGATGTCCAGTTATGGACGATTTTCAGATTCTCGAAGAATAAGGGTATGGACAATCCCACGCATACCCCGTAATGGTTGCTATGTCCAAGAAGTCCATCCATTCCGAGGGGGTAGTGTTATGGTATGGGCCGGGATATGTTTCAACGGGCGTACATTTGTCCTGGAAATATCACCGCCTTACACTGTAGGGAGCATGTCATTGACAATGCTTTGCCAAATTTTCACGCTGCTATTGGTGAAACTTTTCAATTTCTAGATGATAACGCTAGACCGCACCGTACAGCCATAATTGAGAATGCGCAAGAGGAGCTTGGTATTCCACATTTATCAATACCTCCACACTCACCAGATTTGAATTGCATAGAACATGCATGGGATATGCTCCAAAGAAGATTAGATAATCATCAACCTACCCCATAATCCTTAAATGATCTGAGAGAGCTGCTGCCCCGTTTATGGAACCAAATTCCTCAAGAAATGTTCAGCAACCTCGTGTGTAATATGCAAAGAAGATGTCAAGATGTTATTGATGCCCGTGGAGGCCATACATTGTATTGATAGTCTTAAAATGCTTGAATTCTCTGGGAATAAAATTTCGTTATTTTATAGAAAAAACTATTTCAAATTCAGAGAGAGCACTGTTTTCAAAACAAGAAATGATTTACGATCTTTATTAACAAAAACTAAACCTTTGAATGAGAACCAAAAATCAAGAAATTGTATTCACAATATTCCCTGTATTTGTGGAAAATCTTATACAGAAGAAACATCAAGACCATTAGAAATCAGAAAACGTGAACATAAAAATAACATAAAAAATAGAGATATTGGTAGATCACAGATAGCAGATCATGTGTGTTCCAATACCGGCAATCACATGATGGATTGAAATGGAACAAAAATTCTAATGACGGAACCTGATAGTTATAAAAAAAAAATCAAGGAGTCAGCTTGTATTTTGTTGGATGAGGCTAATAATCTCGCCAATTGTTCAGTGGAATAGATCGAATTTGGATGGATTTATTGAAAAAAGAACTGGTTAAAAGGAATTTTGAAATAAAATAACGATATCAACATCTAGTTATCAATATTAATTTATGTTCATCATATATTGACAAATGTCAATCCAAAAATCAAAAAAATTGTCACGATTCTACAAAGTTGAATGAAAATTAGTTATTGTCTGACGAAGGAGTCTGATTTAGACTCCGAAACGTTACGCTGAAGATTTCAAAGTGTTTTCATTTTCTTTTTGTTCATTGTTAGGCAATAATTTCTTCTCGTAAAGTTTTGGCCCCTGACAAATTAGTGCTCAAATTTTTACGCAGGGGCCTTTCTTATATTATTAAAAAAAATTTTCTAATTGATTTTTGTTTCAGAGACTGGGAGAGAAAACCCATATTAAGTTTTCAGGAAAATGCAGGGACCTCCCAGACAATATTTCAATAGATATCGATTTTTCTTAACCACCCTGTGCTGTAGACCTACAGGCTAAAATAATTTTATTTCCTGCAATTTGAAATCATATTTATATGAATTTTAATCAAAAAATTTCATTTAAACCATATTTTTTTGCCCCTGAATCATGTAGAGCAGTTTACTTAAAATCCAGTCTACCCTACCTAACTTATGTAAAAGTTGCGATTCCCAAGTCACATCTCATCTACCTACCTCCGATAAATTAATTCTCGATATCTCCAGACTGCTCGGAAATCGGAACTAATAAAAATGGACATTTCTCCTTATAAAATCCCAAGATATCGCCGTTGAACGGTTCATGTTTATGTTTATACTGATATACGGGTAATTTCGACCACGAAAATTGGAAAATTATCGTCGTAGTAACTGTCCGAGTCATAACTCGGACGTATCCGCTAATTAGAGAATCATTATTTTTCATTGAATCTGCAATTGAAGTGCAATTAATGTAATCGGCTGAATTAATCGAATTTATTTACGAATCGACGTAATAAAGTGGTGTAAAGGTCAGCGAATGCGGCATCCACAGATAACTAATGTATTTTCATGTCTTTGAGGGGGGCCGTCGATATTTATGATGCTTCTTTTAAACAGGCCCAGTCTTGGACTTATACATATTAATTAATCATTAAAAAAATGCATATCAGCGGAATTGGAGGAATTGGTTCAACAGATTCACAAAATTAAGTTGCAGATACACGTTTCGAAGGTTAGGGCGGTAGATCTAATGCTCGGAAAAATTTTGTAGGCATATAAACTGCTCCACATGAGTCAGAGATAGTGACTTAAATTGCAAAAAAATGTAGTTTAAATGAGATTTTGTGATGAAAATTCATATTAATATGATTTCAAGTTGCAGGAAGTAAAATTAATTTTTGCCTGTAGGTCTGCGGCGTATACAGGGTGGTTAACCCTTAACTACTATGCCGGGGTCCCAGGGACCCATGCGCATTTGTTTTTGGTGTACATTATGACAAAGCCATGTTTAGAGATTTTTGTCTCCCATGTAATCCCAAGTGGGGAGGAACATTAGTCAGTCGCATACTTGTGATTGTAGTGTGCAAAGTATTTTTTGAGTATTTGGTATTTTTGGGTCCCTCGGACCCACCTGTAGTAAATACGTCACAATTTTATACTAGGAAAGAACTAAATTTTTTCGTTTCTGTATTATTTTTCGTGATCAAATTATTAAATTTCAAGATTCAAAGATAAACATGAGCTCGAACAAGCATTTTCTAATTGATAATAGGATAAAAAATCTGTTCCAAGACGAAAATTTTTGGAATGATTCAGAAATTACAGCTGGAACTCTCTCAATGGCGTAGTTCAATCAAATTACCTATTGAAATGATCAAAGTCATCAAGAGGAAGCGGACAATGAAGAGTTCAGTGATCACAACACCAGAAGTAAATTTCCGTGTAGGTTTCCGTATCTGAAACATTTCGGCAGAGGTCTAAGTAGGAAATACATGAAGAGCAGAATGAACAATAAATATATTCGTGGTCATCTCCGTCAACCCATTGCAAACAAGCTTGGGACTTCTTTATAAGTTGAGTCAACCCCAGTAGCGGATCAATAGAGTTCCAAACGGAAAAAATGTGCCTTCTGTCCAGTGAAAAAAGACAAAAAAACGAGCGATATATGTGAGATGTGCAAAAAACCTATATGTTTGCCTTGTGCCGAAATGATATGTCAAAACTACGTGAACAAGTAGAACTTTCTTCAGAATGATTTAGAAACATCTATTATTTGAAATACTTCTCATAATAAAACCTCGAATATCCGCAACGTTTTTTTTTTAGAATTTGAAATATGGGTCCATGGGACCCATGCATAGTAAATATGTTATGAATCTGGGGCATAGTACTTAAGGGTTAAGAAAAATCGAGTAAAATAACGAAATTTTATTATCAGAGAATTCAAGTATTTTAAGCCTATCAATACAATGTATGGCCTCCACGGGCGTCAATAACAGCTTGACATCTTCTTTGCATACTACACACAAGGTTGTTGAACATTTATTGAGGAATTTGGTTCCATAAACGGGGTAGAAGCTCTTTCAGATCATTTAAGGATTCTGGGGTAGGTTGATTATTATCTGATCTTCTTTGGAGCATATACCATGCATGTTCTATGCAATTCAAATCTGGTGAGTGTGGAGGTATTGGTAAATGTGGAAAACCAAGCTCCTCTCACACATTCTCAAATATGGCTGAACGGTGCAGTCTAGCGTTTTCGTCTAGAAATTGAAAAGTTTCACCAATAGCAGCGTGAAAATTTGGAAAAACTTTGTCAATGACATGCTCCCTATAGTGTAAGGCGGTCATATTCCCAGGACCAATGTGTAGCTCTATGCGCCTGTTGAAACATATCCCGGCCCATACCATGACACTACCCCCTCGGAATGGATGGACTTCTTGGATATAGCGACGATATCGGGGTATGCGTGGGATTGTCCCTACCCTAATTCTTCGAAAATCTGATAATCGTTCTCATCTGGATTCATCAGTGAAAAATACACTACGCCATTGATCGTTCCAATTGATATGTTGTCTTGCCCATTCCAGTCTTTGACGCTTATGGTCACGTTTTAATGGAACTCCTCTTAATGGACCTCTAGAACCTAGATTCATCTCCCTCAAACGTCGTCTGATTGTTTCGATCAAAACTTGGACCCCATCTGCATTTTGAAGAGTATTCCGTAGCATTCTATACGTAGATGTAAAACAACCTGTGTTAGGCCAGCCTGTAGCATTCTGATAGCCCTATTAGCTTCAGCGTTTGTTAATTTACGTCTTGACATTTTCAGAAAACTAGTTTCAAATCGAAGCCGTTGATAAACTGACTCCATTTCAAAATAAGAACATTCATGAAGCAAATGCCAAGAACCAAACTTCCGAAAAAAGGCGACTAGATTGACGAAATGTCCCATACTGTTTTTTATTGGATCGATGCAAGTTGTTATTGTGTTTAAAATGATTTTACAGCGATTTTCTCGAAGATTACATAGTTTTCTAAACGATTGAATACGATATCCCTAACTCTCGACAAGAGTATATTTCAATGATTGTATCTCGAGCACTTCATGTTGATTGTTTCAAAACATTAAATGATACGTGAATAACTTTTGTGAAAAAAAATAATTTAAGGGGATTTAATTTTTATAGGATAAATCAGGGAGAGAAGACGCACCATTATTAAAATGCGTCGGAAATCTACTGTTTTAAACTAAACTATCTTCTTAGATGTTTCGATAAGAAAATTTCCAAATCATTTTGAAACGAGTGTGTTCAGAAAAAAGACACACACAAATCGATATCTAAATTTTTATTCTAATCATCAAATGAGTGTTAAAGCAGGTATTATGAAAACACTTTATGATAGAGCGCAATTAATTTCATCGACAACTGAAATACGGAATAACGAAATTAATTTCATAAGAGATATTCTTGAGGATAATCAATATCCAACTAATTTCATAGAAAAAACTATTTCAAATTTAGAGAGAACAATTTTGAGTCAAAACGATAATAACAAACAAGAACCAACAACAGACCGTCAAGAACAACCAATTTTGATAAATGTGATTCCTTATGTTCATGGACTTTCAGAAAAAATTAAAAGAATTGGTCCTAAACTCAACATAAGAACTATTTTCAGAACAAAAAATGATTTACAATCTTTATTAACAAAAACTAAACCTTTGAATGAGAACCAAAAATCAAGAAATTTCATTTACAATATTCCCCGTATTTGTGGAAAATACGGAGAAACATCAAGACCATTAGAAATCAGAAAACGTGAACATAAGAATAACATAAAAAATAGAGATATTGGTAGATAGCAGATCATGTGTGTTCCAATACCAGCAATCACATGCTGGATTGGAATGAAACAAAAATTCTAATGGCGGAACCTGATGATTATAAAAGAAAAGTTAAGGAGTCAGCTTGTATTTTATTGGACGAGGCTAATAATCTCGCCAATTGTTCAGTAGGTTTCAGGGAATTTTGAAATAAAATAACGATATCAACATCTAGTTATCAATATTAATCTATGTTCATTATATATTGACAAATGTCAGTCCAAAAATCAAAAAATTGTCATGATTCAACGAAATTGAATGAAAACTAGTAATTGTCTGACGAAGGAGTCTGATTTAGACTTCGACTTTTGTTTCGAAACGTTACGCTTGAGAGTTCAAAGTCTTTTCTTTTTGTTCATTTTTAGAAAACAATTTCCTCTCGTAAAGTTTTGGCCTTTGACAAATTAGTGCTCAAATTTTTACGCAGGGGCCTTTCTTATATTATCAAAAAAATTTTTCTAATTGTTTCTTGTTTCAGAGACTGGGAGAGAAAACCCAAATTAAGTTTTCAGGAAAATGCAGACAATATTTCAATAGATATCTTTTAAGAAAAAAATCAGGAATTTCTAGGTCAATTATAAACACCCTGAGCTACTTTCAAGATGTGCTCGTTTTATCATTCTTAACGATAGATCGGAAACATGTCTTCAACGACCGTCCCAAGAAATCGAACACATAATTTTATGGGCACAGGACCGATGCAGACAACCGTTGTTCATCCGAAAGAAAAATACGTCTGTCCAGCGGGATAAATTAAGATTCGAATTGTTAATATAGTTCGTTAGGACCAGTTCATTCGGCCGCGGATCCAATCATGGTTCATCCCATAGAGGGCCAGTTTCAGCTGCATTAATTATATTTTCATATTTTAAATGGGATCCCATATCTGGAAGTTAATTGGTTTGAATCAATAAACATTCTGAATGGTCTTTTTTATAAACCGACGCCCAATATTCCACTTCTCGGGACCCGTGTCATATATTTTCTGACGTTTATGTGCTTTTGGAAGATCCTTTTATGCGACGGGACGAGGAGGATTTCTCGGACAATGATTTTCGGGCCGATAATGAGCTCCTGGTTAAGGTGTCGAAGAAATATCGCTGGGTCGTTACACTCGGGCACTATCTTCGTTGCATCTCAATGAATTCCGAATCTGAATAAAACAGAATGAGAAAACCTTGCCCGGATTACGTGTAGAAACATCTAGGGTCGAGTTAAATGGAAATTCAGCAAAATGCGATTTTTTTTAACTTTTAACAACTTCACCAGAATGTATCTTTTTGAAACATAGAATTGTATATTCGAATCAATTTGAAGGCTCTCATATCATGACGACTGGAGAGAAGAAATCAGATTTTGTCACTGAGAGAAGAGATAGACTGGTTTCGGCCTCATTTGGCTTCATCAGTATCCAACATCTCCCAGAGACAAAAATTCTATAAAAAATTTCTACGATCAAGCCTGTCAGTCATGTTGATTTGAGTAACTCAATAATGAAATGGCGACATCTAGCAGCGTCAAAAGAGATTTTCACATTTGCCCTGGGAATATGACAGCCTTAAACTATATAGGGAGCATGTTTTGCCAAATTTTCGAGCTGCTATTGGTGAAACGCTTCAATTTCTAGACGATAACACTAGTTGAGAATGCGATCGAGTATCTTGGTATTCCACATTTACCAATACCTCCGCACTCACCATATTTGAATTGCATAGAACATACATGGGATATGCTCCAAAGAAGATAAGATAATCATCAACCTACCCCAGAATCCTCAAACTTCTGCCCCGTTTATGGAACCAAATTCCTCAAGAAATGTTCAACAACCCAAAGAAGATGTCAAGTTGTCATTGATGCCCGTGAAGGCCATACATTGTATTAATAGTCTTAAGATGCTTGAATTCTGTGGGAATAAAACTTCGTTATTTTACTCGATTTTTCTTAACCACCCTGTATACGCTGCATACCTACAGGCTGAAATTAATTTTATTTCCTGCAACTTGAAATCATATAAATATGAATTTTCATCATAAAATCTCATTTAAACTATATTTTTTGCAATTTAAGTCAATATCCCTAACTTAGGTGGAGTTTATATTGTGAGATGATTCTATATTTTTCTGAAACTAATTAAGGATTTTCTCAGCCTTCGGAACTCACTCGATCAAAAATTTTTTTTATAAATAATGGAAAAGCTAGATAAGGATATTGGGAAATTTCATAGAAACTTTTTTATAAACATAGAATCTTTTTGTCGTCTACAGAAGCCCAAATTTTTGCTGAAGAAATCTATTGAAATATTGTCTTCTAATCATCAAATTAGTGTTGAAAGAGGTATCACAAAAACACTTTATGATAGAGCGCAATTAATTTCAACGGCAACTGAAATACGAAATGACGAAATTAATTTAATTAAAGATATTCTTGAGGATAATCAATATCCAACTGATTTCATAGAAAAAACTATTTCAAATTTAGAGACATCAATTTTGAGTCAAAACGATAATAACAATCAAGAACCAACAACAAACCGTCAAGAACAACTAATTTTAATAAGTTTGATTCCTTATGTTCATGGACTTTCAGAAAAAATTGAAAGAATGAGTTCTAAATTCAACATAAGAACTGTTAAAAAAAAAATGATTTACGATCTTTATTAACAAAAACTAAACCAAAAACCAAGAAATTGTATATACAATATTCCCTGTAGTTGTGGAAAATCTTATAGGGAAGAAACATCAAGACCATTAGAAATCAGAAAACGTGAACATAAGAATAACATAAAAAATAGAGATTGTATTGGTATATCGCAGATAGCAGATCATATATGTTCCAATACTGACAATCACATGATGGATTGGAATAACACAAAAATTCTAATGACGATTCCACGAAGTTGAATGAAAACTAGCAATTGTCTGATAAAGGAGTCTAATCTAGACTCCGAAACGTTACGCTTAAGAGTTCGAAGTTTTTTTTTTGTACATTATTAGGCAACAATTTCTTCTTGTAAAGTTTTGGTCCCTGACAAATTAGTGCTCAAATTTTTACGCAAGGGCTTTTCTTATATTATTCAAAAAATTTTTCTAATTGTTTCTTGTTTCAGAGACTGGGGGAGAAAACCCAAATTAAGTTTACTGAAGAAGACAACAAACTTTAAAAGATTCCTATAAAATGATGACCAAATTCGTAACAATTTTTTGTTTCTTCAGACGTTAATAATTAAGAAAAATCACCATCAACAACATAAACAGGGTGAGTTAAAAATGTGTAACGAGATTTATAGGGGTGATAATATATATATATATATATATATATATATATGTATGTCGTTTAGGAGGTACAACGCCATCTTCCGACACCTAACCTCCACTCTTCCCTGTTTAACCATAGTTCATCTGGTAGTTCTCTCTCCCTCAATTCCCTATCTATTGCTTCCCGCCAGCTTGTCCTAGGTCTGCCTCTTCTATTTTTTCCTTGTGGTGTCCACTGAAATACCTGTTTTGGGATTCGATTTTCGGGCATTCGTTGTACATGCCCAAACCATATAAGTTGCCTAGTCTTGATATCGTCAATGATCGTATGCTCGATATCCATTATTTCCCTTATTCTAGTATAATACATTGAAAAATAAGTATAGTGCGATAAATAAACTCATGGGTCGAAATGCATATTAAGACAAGGCAGATCCTCCCAAAATTGAAGAAACTGAGAGTACTGAAAACAATCACTAACTTTTAATTTTATTTTTATCTGATGGCATTCACCGTTTAGAATTCACGCGTTGAATTTTTTTAATTCCATCAACATTGGAAGTACATATCCTTTTTAATATGCATTTTAAACTTCAAAACTTTAATATGCATAATAAATTTTATTTATCTTTTTAGACTCTATAGTATAGGACACGTCAAATTTAACAATTATATGAAAAGCAACTGTAATAAAAATTCATTATTCATTAAACTATCCTTAATTTTTCAATTTACCTCAGAAAGCTTGGTACATTTTTTGACCCCACCATGTATAAAGGGAAACCTGATCATCATATCGAACTTTAAGAATAGATGTCCAGTTCTGTGGCTACAAATCAGTAAAAAGAAGTGTATGGGTCGGTTTCACAAAACTTCATTTGTACCGTTAAATTAATTGGAGCCACCGCGATTCGTTGAAACGAAGTGAAAACCGACCTTTTCAACTTCAAATTGAGACTACTCTCATTCAAATTGGAATTAAACAATTTCAAAATGAGAATAAGCAACTTCAAATTGGTAAACGGGTAAACACAATCGAATTGGGAATAAACACATTCAGAATGGGACTAAACAATTTCAAAATGGTAATCACAATCAAATTGGAAATAAACACATTCATATTGTCACTAAACTATTCCATATGGAAAAGTAGTTTTGTGTTTTGATTCATATCTCGAGAGAATTGTTCTGAAGTAAGTGAGAATCGAAATGAGGAAAAAATGCAGAGGTGTATTTAAATTTATGAATTATTTCGTTGAAAAATATATGAAAATCAATTTTCTCTTCTAGTTTCTGAATCAGAAATCAAACAGAAAAAAATATAAATACGCATTAAAGAAGAAAGACCACTGTGTAAAACTTGTGCACAAATTGGTCAAAGGTCAAATCCATTCAAAAACTTGTTGCCTTACAATAGAAAAAGAAATAACACTGCGAACTTTCAAAGATTGTAGCAAATTTCATGCATGAAGACTTCAGAATCGTGAAAATTCTCTGATATAAAAAAAAGACATGTCATTTTCCGATATGAGATTGTTTAGTCTCATTTTGAATGTGTTTATTCCCAATTCGATTGTGTTTACCAATTTAAAGTTGCTTATTCTCATTTTGAAATTGTTCAATCCCAATTTGAATGTGATTAGTCTCAATTTGAAGTTGAAATAGTATATCCTAAAACAAGCAGAATGAGCTCCTATTCCAACACGAATGCATGAGTGTTGGAATTGCCTTCTGCAACGAGTATTAGACGATATTTTCTCAATTCAGTCAAGTTTTGTGAAATACTCTCGAAATTCAAATAAAAATTCAAGTTAGTGACTTTTATATTTCTTCTTGACAGTTGGTGTGACTTACGAAATTTGACAGATTACAGAAATCGAATTGATTTGATTCGAAACTTGATTCCATCGGAGGTCAATACTGACAACCACAAAACGAAAAATATAACTGAAACAATGCTGTGATGAGTTTCATTACAGCACTACTTTTCGTACTGTAATGAACTCATTACGATACTGAAATAGAGAAAGGTATAGGATGTTCATCAATAATGTAGGTAACTCATTGCGTTAAAAAACGCACAAAAGCATTGTCTGAAAACATGTAATCTTAAATATGACCGCCGTAGCTGCCGAAAAACTCCTATTTGGATATCTGATATCAACCTGAACTGGAGATTTTCGAGAGCGGTTTCAAAGTCAATTAGCCGCGGTTGATTAGTACCACCAGGTGATTAGTACCTCGCCGATAAGAAATCGGCCTGCGATTAACAATTCTCCTTCGTCTATTTTATAAATTTGTCGTGCTCGAGGGACATTTCCAAGGAATTACTTTTATCTGGAATGCTTTCTCGTTTAAGTCAGCCCATATTTCAACGGGGTCCTAGGCATGACGTTTTTTTCGTTATTCACTAATTCACCGTCCAAAACTCACGTGAAAGTTGATTCGGACGTCTTTATCTGGGAATACTGGAGTAGTTTGGAAAGTCGGGGATCATTGTTTTTTTTATTTTTAGCGAATACGTGTCAGCCTGTTATTTGTAAAGGTTTATCGGGGACGCCATCTGGAGAAAAACAGTGCTTTTATCGTGTTCATTCATGCTGATGGATAGTTGAAATTAGGTTTGGTTGTCGACTGCGTATTTCAATGTTTCGTTTTCGAGCGGTTCACAAGCTACCAAATTTACGTAGGTGTTATTTTATTCTAGGTTACAATTCTTACTTCTATCATAAATAAATATCTTTTTGTACAACTGCCATTTAAAGTGACACTTTTAATGACAGCAAACAATGTTAAAATTGATTGTTTACGTGGAAGCGTGTTAAAAATATTTTCAACATTAGTGTTAAAATTATTTTTAGCACTCCACTTCGGCAATTGCAAATTTTCATCATCAATATTTAACAATCATTACTTATGAACATTAATATTGATCGTAAAACTAGAACAATTACTAACATTATTGCCTTGTGACGTTAGGGAGCTTCGCTACACATTATTAGAATTCTCAGCACCATCAGTACTTGTAGAAACCGGAAGTACAACATTGGATGATGATGATCCAAAATCTGTTGAGATTGGGAGAATTTTTTCAGCAATGACATTTCTATATGCAATGGAATGATCAACATAGCTCTCGGCTACCGTCGTAGACTTCCATCCACCATGTTTTTGTATATCCGTAATATTTGCTCCTGATTCTGCTAGCAATGAAGCGGAGGATCTTCGAAAACAGTGTCCTCTTCCTGTTTATTGCTTTGGTTCTGGCAGTTTGAGGAATTCGGCAACAATAGATGGAATTTTCCCAAATGTATTAATACCAACTGGATTGGCGGTGAATTTATTATTCATGTATTTCTGGAAAACCGACTATGTTTGATGACAGAAGGGCACAGAGCAAAGTACTTATGAAAATAGTCTACATACTTCCCAATAATACTGAAAGAACGACTGACTTTCGTTTTTGTATTTGTGAATTGTATAACCAATGATTTTTTTGTTATTTCGATGTCTTCCACTGATAAAATACACAATTCTTCACGCCGAGAGGCTCAAATAATCCGAAAATAGTTGCAACCTTAACCATCAAGTATTTCTCATCTGGTGCCTCCTGTATAAACTTTTCAACTTGTTCACGAGTGGGAATTTTCGAATTTTTGGGACGATATCCTTCACTTTTCCGTTTAAAATATGCTATTACCTTGAAATATTTACTAACGTCCATACCATTTTTAACAAGGGCGCTTGACTTGAAAATTTGCTCCACAAAGTTGATGAACTCCATATTTTTGATTTTTCTTCTAAGTATGCCAGGAAAACAGTTTCACTGAAGTTCCCTTCTACATTTTTCAATTTACACCAGACCAGGAAATTGTTATATGCAATATCTTACTGCTGAACAGATGTTTTAGGTAGGAGTTCCAGATTTGCTCTTCTTGCAGACTCTTCAATATCCAGAGGAAGAACCAAATTGTCACTTCTATTAATAATTGGACTCTCGACAAACATATTAAGCAGTTAATAACCCAAGACGAAAATTGGACAGAAACGAAATTCAAATGACAGCGTCTTTTCTCGTTTGTTAGTAATCATAACACATTTACAAAAACCTTTTGATTATTTGAATATTAAAATGCATTTTGAAGCTTATTGTCATTGCAAATTCGCCCATTTCATTATCAAAATAGGGCAGTTGTACAAAAACATTGTTTGGTATTCGTGTTGAAAGTTATTTTATTTTTTTCGTGAAATTGTTCAATTAGCTCCGTTCATTTCACAAACGTTTTCACTCACAGAATAAAACGTCACTTCCAACACTCATATCATAAATAACTATTTTTCCATGAACAAGTCGTGAATAAAACAGTTTATTTCAGGCTTTCACACTGACGCTGATTAGACTAGAGATAGAGGAATATGATCAAAGTTAAGCGAATATTTCTATAACTAGAATTTGTTTTTTTTTTGTCGAAGTTTTATTAGGGTTTTTTCTGCCAATCTTTTGAACAAGAAACAATTAGAATATTTCTTCAAATAATAGAAGAAGGCCCATGGCTGTAGATCGCAGTTAGCAGATAATGCGTGTGTTCCAATTCCGGCAATCACATGATGGATCGGAATAACACGAAAATTCTAATGACGGAACCTGATAGTTATAAAAGAAAAATCAAGGATTCGGCTTGTATTTTGTTGCATGAAACTAATGATTTGGCCAATTGTTCAGTGGGAGTGGGTCGGATTTGGATAGATTTGTTGAAAAAAGAACTGGTTTCAGGAAATTTTGAAATAAAAAGCAATATCATCATAATAGTGAACAATATTAATCTATGCTCATCATATATTGATGAGCATAAATGTATATTGAAAAATAAAAAAATTCTAACGATTCTGTTCAGCAGAGTTCAATGAAATCCATAAATGGTCTGAAGAGGGAGTCTGTTTTTTCATTGTTAGGCAATAATTTTTTGTGAAGATTCGACCCCTGACAAATTAGTACTCAAGTCTTGCTCAGGGGTCTTTCTTCTATTATTCAAAATTTTTTTTTAATTGTTTCTTGTTTCAGAGATTGGGAGAGAAAACCCTAATAAAACTTTCACAAAAATGCAAAGAACTCCCAATCAATAAATAACTAGAGTTTGCTTTTTGTTTTCTTTATAATGATAGTTTTACATATATCGTTTCAAGAGAATCAAGTGAGATTTATATACCTCAATATCTATCCCACGAATATTTAAATGTGACAGTTCATCTGATTTGTTTGTTTGACTGTTTGGCTACATTACTTCGGAACCAGATGTTTGATTTTCACCAAAGTGAAGAGAATTTGTTCAAGCCACCTAATTAAAAAAATTTTTCGAAGCACACCAAAATTGAATTCACTAACTTTTTTCTGGTCGCGCCGCGTAGATGTCATACAGCTGCAAGAGGTAATATTGATTTACTTGATTGAATTAATCGGATAAAAGAAAAAATGAATGAACAAGAAATTCTCTACCAAGAATATTTTGAGATAAATACAACATAGTAATCATTTTCAATTTTTAGTATCATGAAGATTGGAGAAATTATATCAGATTTTGCCACTGAGAGAAGAGATAGATCGGTTTCGTCATATTTAACCTCATCAGTGTCCACATTCCTCTGAGACAAAATATTCATACCTAAACAACTTTTTTTTATGCAACTATCATAAGAAGTTTGAGTATTTAAATACAAATGCAAATGGTAACATCTAGTAGAACATTCATATCTCTCCATTCACATTCTGAAAATAAATGCTTCCATCTTTTCTCTTATGAGATTCAAATTCAAAAATAGTTTATTTCACAATTACTACTTTAAAATAAAGGGAAATTCAGTCGAATAGAGATTCTAGCAAATTGTTACTGCGAAGGCTTTTATTTGTCCGATGTTATTCTCAAGAGAAAAATTCCCTAATTTCGTACTTCAATAACGAATCAACACACTTTCAAGAGATTGCTTACTTTTTTTTGAGACATTGTTTAACACATTTAATTTCATAGCGAATGACTGCTTGCTTCGATGATTCGTTTCGAGAACGAATCGATATATTCTCATTTGTCCGGTTTGTCGATAAGAATCAGCACCCTTCCACAAAATTCGAGTGGTGATCAATCTTCCATCAACCTGCCGATGTTGTCACCGAAAATGCCACCCGAAATCTACCAGCAAGACAGCAAGAAGTCGCCAACAAACATCTCAAACACATAATGTATTATTCATTAGTCAGATATAATCTGTAGTACACATAATTTATTTCAAGTCGATACGTTTAAAATTCAAATATCGGATAAATTCGTCGCTTGACTCTGAACCGTAATTAATTCATAATCGCTTCTTTATTGCAACTTTTAATCATTGTACCAGTCTGAATTGAAACGTGGGACGGTTGGTATCTTGTGTTCGATTCGACTGGTACGTCAAAAAAAATTTTCAGGTTCGGTTCCAGAGTCAATCAGTCTTGACTGATTGGTAGCATCAGGTAATTAGTACGAGTACAAGGATCTGAATTAGGGCGATATATTTCTTGGATTTAATGAATTTAAAAGATAGTCACGTCAACAGAAGTTGAGAAAGTCACCCAATTTTTAATTTATGGAATTGTTCGCCATCACCTTTGAATCTTAATATACAGGGTGTTGAAAAAAAGGTGATCACGTTTCGAGGATAGATGGAAAACTGAAAAATAATTGGGGTTTGTTCAATAAAAGAATTTCGTAACGCCATGCATATTCAAGATGAAGGGCATTGAAGAAAAAAAATTTTTTACGATTTTTCTGAAACTACTGGCAACATCGTGATGAAAATTCATACGAATATGTAGCTGATACATCCAATGAATTGGTTTTCATGTCTGCCTCTCATAGAGGGCGTGAGTTACACGGTTCTTACCAGGTATTATTGGACGTAGCTTTTTTAATATCAGATTTATTGAGCAAAATTCCAAATGAACTTAATAGTTATTTTTGAAATATAGTCCTTGAAATGCTACTTCTGTGATCGAGAACTGATTTTTCTTAACGAGGCGCAGCCGAGTTAGAAAAAATAGTCGAGATCATCAAAGTATTTTGCGTATGAAATGCAAACAAAATTTTTTCTACAAACGTCAAAAATATTGTTCTAAAATAGGTTACAAGCTTAGCTTAATATGAAAAATAGTATTGAACTGGATTAAACTGTGTTTCCAAATCAAGTAATTGCTGTTACTATGGAAATAAGATGGAATTTTTTGACAATTATTGCGAAGGGACAGTTCTTGATAATTATTTTGGAGTGACTTTTTATTCGCGTCAATTTCGTGCGTGATATTTATAACTGTGAAATAATGGAAATTTCGAGCGACAATGAAGTGAGCAGTACCCCACCTAACTTGACAGATGCGGCCAATTCAGTAATTTCAAATCTTTTACCGGAGAAATCGAGGCGCCAGTATGAAAATGCATATCAGCAATTTAAAGAGTGGTGTGAAGCAAATAAAGCCAGAAAAATATCCGAAAAAATGTGCTGTTAGCATATTTTCCAGAGCAGTATAAGAACTTGAAGTCTTCCACGTTATGGGCAATAAATTCTATGTTGAAAGCAACACTCAATTTTAAAGAAAACGAGGATTTTAAGAAATTTACCAAGTTGGTTCTATATTTGAAAAAATTTTCAGTTGGAAACCGTCCTAAGAAATCTAAGGTATTGACTACAGCGGAAGTTAAACAATTCATAAGAGAGACAGATGATGAAACCTATTTGTTGGTTAAGGTAGATTTCTGATGATTGTTTTATGTGTTTTTCAAATTACTGATTTCATTTTAGGTTGTTTTAATACAGGGTATTTCGGTTGCTTGCCGCCGTGAGGAACTCACTAAAATGACAGTCGATTATATAGAAGATAAAAATTTAATTTCGATTGTTGAAGTACCCGATACAAAAACGAATATAAAACGAATTTTTACAGTTTCGAATTTATATTATATTGACATTTACCGAAAATATGCAGCTCTTCGTCCAAGTCATGCTACCAGTCGCCGATTGTTTTTGAAGTATCAGAATACAAGATGTTGGAATAATAGCAAAACACCTAAAATTTCCAAATCCTGATGCCTACACGGGCCATTGTTTTAGGAGAACATCAGCCACATTCCTTGCTAATACGGGGGCCGATATATGTGTTTTGAAGCGACATGAAAGATGGAAATCTTCGACTGTGACCGAAGGATACCTGGAAGATTCTATCAACAATAAAATTCAAATATCAAATAAAATTTTAGACTGTGAAATTTCAGGATCAAGTGCTGTCACCTCTACGGCAGTTGCTTGCAAATCAAAAATGGATAGTCTTCCAACTACCAAAACTACGATATCACGAGCTGAATCTGAGTTATCTGGTTTAGGAATAAATATTGGCTGCACCATTAATGTTAACATTGTAAATAATAAATAAAATTAGGTAGTGTTAAATTTTCTCACAATTTGAAAGCCTTAATTATTGTTATACATTGATAAATAGATGATTTCTTGGATTTTTGCCTGATTGAGGAACTGAGGAACATAAAGGTTGAAATAGAAAACTCCCATATAGTTTACATGCAGTGTGCGAAGTGAGTATTTCTTACACTACTTCGCGGACGGTCTCATGGTAACGAAGGAAAATGAAAAAAAGGGTCACTTCGCATATTGTTGTCAATGCGCGAACCTTGTCACTTTTTGACGTTTGTAGAAAAACATTATTTAATTCTACTTCTTCACCAAACAGGTAATCTTGATAAAAATCGATACTGTGTACCGATTTCGGAATATAGGTATTGAATTGAATAACTATTAACTAAAATATAGACTAAACCTGTATGTTCGAGTCAATGAGTCACCCTGTATGTCCACATTGTGAAGGATTCCTCCTCCGTCCAGTGAGGCCGACAACCATTGGCCAATGCAGAATTCCACCTTTCTGGAATCTTATTACGAGAAAGCCGTCGTAAGTACCTACCAGTCGTAATGAAAAGGAAAAAACCGTGCAAAGGAATCAACGCGAGAGAACTCCAAGGCTCGTTAGATTCTTGTTCGTTTTCTGAAAGAGAGAGGTAGACCAAGGCTAGTCGCTTGTGAGAATATTATTTAGGCAATTAAATATACTGACTGACAAAGAAACTGAAACAATCAGAACGAGCTGTTTAAATTTTAAATTTGTTTTGGTGAAACATAGATAGAATGGCAAGGAGTAAATGATTAAAATTTGGAGACAAAATCGTGAAAGTTTCTTCATTTAAACAACTTTTGTTACTTAAGAATTGTAGTCCGTTTTTTTAAATTTTACAACAAACTAAAGCAAAGTTGTGCACCTAATACAGGATAATCCGAACCCCGGATAATCCGAAGTACCCTATAATCCCAACGACACCGATTGGTAAAATGATATGTGTAATCCGAACAGCTCGAATTCTGCAATCCGAACACCTACCATTTTATTTTTATGCGAAGCGTACGATACACATACATATTTGTGTGCATTTTCATTGCTTCTAAACGAAGGCATGTAACTCTAATCATAGAGAAAAACGCTTCAATTTTACGACCAATTCAGACTAGATCTTTATTTACGTATCTGACAGAGCATTTTGGTGTTGACAAGTCGACAGTATCGGACTAAAAAGGGAACCGGGAACCGAGAAACCAATGCGTAGAGCGGAATTTTCCGATGTTAAAGATGCAGTATACAGGGTGAGTCTTTGACTTGTACATATATTTTAACCGTAGATTCCTGTGGTCAAAAGAAACACTTTTTTCATCTTCCATTTTTTCCGATTCGTCTTCGTTGAAAAGATACAGGCTGTCAAAAATCCATAATTTCGCAAACGAATCTGTCGAATGCAGTGATTGTCGCAATATAGTTTTTCATAAACTTCCAACATAAAATTCCACTAACATCGGCCAGTTTCTCAATGATGACCATAACATTCCATAAATTCACCAGAAATTCAAAGAGTCTAATTGTAAACAGTAAATTCAATATAATGAGATGAATATTCATTCATTTTAGAATATAAAAGTATTCTTGATATTTGTTTACGAGTAATTCCATATTGAAAAAAAAAATTGTTCTGAGAAATTCCATAAATTGGGTACTTTGGCTGAATGTAACTCTGTCGAAAATATGCACATAATTCAATTTTTGCTACGTTGTCACGTTGAAAATCATCACGTTCAAATCCGAGAATTTATGTTCTGGAAGGACAAGGTTATTATGAATGGAAAAGGAACTAGCGGACTTTCGAAATTGAGTTATATTAATGAGCTCACCTCTACTTCTTCGATTTACATCCTTATTTATTCGAGCAAATTTACACACTTCTTTCTAAATACCCACCCGTTTTTCTAAATACCCGTTAGAAGCCCTAACTTCCCGCTTTCATTGAAAGCCAGAGTGAATGCTCCATCCAGAGATAAACATGTTGGTGTCTCTGGCACCACCATTCGAATCTTAACATGCACTTGACACACGCAATCACAATTCGGCCACATTATTCACAAAACTGCTGTTAACAAGTTTTTCCATTAGTGAAAATGCATTTTAGCATATCTACCATTTCCTAGTTAGAATACATTCTGGAGATTCACACTGATGAAGTCGAATAAACGAAATAACGTTTTAATTGGAAATCACGATACCATTAATTTCTAATTACAATTGTTTGTTGATCACTCTATGCACAACAACGATCAACATAGAAGAGTCTCGAAAAATCTGCTTTTTCAAAGTTAACATTTTTTCCTTTTCATTGAATTATGAAGTATATTAAATATAATGATGAGTATCTTCTGGAATGTTAAGTCAAATTTCAGATAACAAATTATTCACAACAGCGTTATAATTGAAAAAAAAACTATCAACACACAATGACATTTGATCATTATAATATGGTAAGTCTATGCAAACTCTACACTTTATAGTAGGACTATGATCTATGGTTACGGAGTACGGAGTTCTAACTGGCAACGTTCATCTTAGCGGTGAACGGTGAACGTTCAATTCAATGACATTTGTTTATGTTTGGAAATGAAAGGTTATGATTCTGTTGAAGAACCTCAGGAAATTTTATAAACAACGATGAAAAATGATGACATAGTGAAGATATAGATGATAGCAAGCTGAATACTTCATTATCAATAATGGAAAAGAAATCAAGAGAAGAATATACAACATTTGCCGCTAACAAAATTCTGTATGAAGTATAAGTATTCATTGTAGGTACATTTTATAAATTCCGTAATTATTCAGAACTAACAAAATCGTACTTCATCTTTCGTCGAATAGGATTGAAAAAGTAAGTTGACGCTTGTTTTTATTGTACAGTTGCTTATTATTTCTGAATGGCAGGCATATATCTATGATATCCAGGAGTGGAATAGCTCATTATAAAAGTTTAAAATGGCTATATTTTTTTTTTCTAGGCCGAATCGGAAAATATGGAGAATGAAAAAAGTGTTTCTTTTTACCTCAGGAATATACGGTTAAAATATATGTACAAGTCAAAGACTCACCCTGTATACATGGTTTCTACAACAGAGTGCCCGACGCGCTCCAATTTCTCTCTAAAAATGGATCTATAATCCGAACTTGTTCGGATTATAAATATCATTCATCCAATTCCGAACCGGTTCGTTACCAAGTCCAGAATGAATAAACTAGGCTATATTTCCGAACAGATTCTGACCTAACCTCACCGCGAACGTTCTTGGAATTAAAAAAGGGCTGTGTGTTTATTTTCATGATAAAATTCCGTAGCTATATTGGCCAGTCGAAAATTTTGAATAATTGTGCATAGTTAATTATGAATAAAAGATATGTCTCACATTTACGAGACACAACAAATAAAACTCTGGTAAGAATCAATATAGAACTACCAGTTCGTGCTTCAACCCCGGAACTCTTGGAACCTATTCTTTATCGGTGTAAGTCGATCTGCGCTTGAGCACAGTTTAGAAAGCTATTCTACACAATGTCTTGAGTAGAGTTCTGCAATGGTTCGGAACTCGACCCGCGAACAAAGCTAATATGATTTCTGTAATACGAATGATTCGATAAACCGAACTGGTCTTGCCCACTTTCTGTTCGGATTATCCGTACATTCCTGTACTTCTGGGTTTCTTTGTCAGCGAGTATATGCGAGGCGTTCTTCGGATTCTCGACTCAAATATACCGAAGATTTATCTCGAGATACATTTGAGTAATTTACATATGCCAAAGGAGTCTGAGGCTCGTCTCCGAGCGGCCCGGCCGTCTCGGCGCTTTGAAAAAGCTCGCTCAGATATCGAGATCGGGCCTTTTCATTAATTCAGTGAGATGGATCTCCGATTACGGGGCGTGTCGGACACATCGTACTAAATTTTAACTAACTTATCGCGGGTAATCTGAGCCCCGGGCAGTTCCTCAATGAAATACAAATAGAACTGATACCGTCTGCTCGGACGCTGGGGTATTTCGGCCCGTCGGTGTGGTACGCTTGTCGGGAACCCGAGATCGATTGTGGTTTTGACGCATTTTCGACGCGGCGTTTTTTTTCGCGGGCGATACGGCGGAGGATATCGTGGATGATATTGATATCCGGTGTCTGGGTCGAGGACTCGATTTGGATGCATCGGAAGACTGCCATCTTCAATTCAACCCGGGAGTCGTATTCTCAATCCTTGGTCCAGAAGAAAGCACTTCGGACAATGTTTCGAATGGAATACAGGCAATCGTGAAGGAGTGTTTTCAAAACACATAACATTCTAACTCTTCCCGGTCTTTTTCCTGAAAACTTAATATGAGTTTTCTCTCCCAGCCTCTGAAACAAGAAACATTTAGAATTTTTTTTTAATAATATAAGAAAGGCCCCTGCGTAAAAATTTGAGCACTAATTTGTCAGGGGCCAAAACTTTACGAGAAGAAATTGTTGCCTTACAATGAACAAAAAGAAAATGAAAACACTTTGAAATCTTAAGCCTAACGTTTCGGAGTCTAAATCAGACTCCTTCGTCAGACAATGACTAATTTTCATTCAAGTTTGTAGAACCGTGACAATTTTATTGATTTTTGGATTGACATTTGTCAATATATGATGAACATAGATTAATATTGATTACTAGATGTTGATATCGTTATTTTATTTCGAAATTCCCTGAAACCAGTTCTTTTTTCTATAAATCCATCCAAATTCGATCTATTCCTACTGAGCAATTGGCAAGATTATCACCCTCATCCAACAAAATACAAGCTGACTCCTTGATCTTTCTTTTATAACCATCAGGTTCCGTCATTAGAATTTTTGTTCTATTCCAATCCATCCTGTGATTGCCGGTATTGGAACACTCATGATCTGCTATCTGTGATCTACAGTTAATTTCGAATTTTCATGAAAATTTTTTCTAATTGTTTCTTGTTTCAAAGACTGGGAGAGAAAACCCATATAAAGTTTTCAGGAAAATGCAGAGACCACCCAGACAATATTTTAATAGATATCTTCCCGGTCTGTTTATATACCGTTTACATACCGTGTTGCTTTTTCTCCACACGAATAGTCACTACTTCCGAGATTTCAAAAATATGAATAACACCAGAAGAAAAATTGCATATTTTTTTCCCACCCACAGGTTTTCACTTACTGAACGCAATCCTATGTACACTGCAATAAAACTCTTTAATTTTCTTCCGGAAGACCTTAGGGACATACAAAATTATACTTTAATTCGTAAGTCCCTTCATCGACTCATCATGAATACTGAATCTTATTCATTTTTGGAATTTCAACAAGCTTGTGAGCGTTTGTAATTTTTTCTATAATTAAGTTTTGTTGACTTGTTTTTCTCTTTATTGTCTTCTGATGATAATTCGGAAAATAAATTCAAATTATTATTATTATTATTATTATTATCATTTGACACTGACTCCCTTTGAATAAAGAAGAAAGAGATGGAAAATAAGAAGGCGTCCGGGAAGGTATCCCAGAATGGCTGCCACTTAATTCCGATTTGCAGTAGCTTAACATCTATATAAATAAACTGCTACACAAGAGTGTGGTATCAAAAAGCTAGAAGAGAGAAATTTTCGAGTCTACCAATGGTGTAGCGCTATTCGAGCAGGGTGGCAAATGCGGGCACGCAATGTCTAAATGCCTACCGTAGACCCAAAATCTGTCGCCGACAAAAAGCATTATCAGATCGAGATGAAATATTCAAAGATTCTATCCGCGAAGAACGCCAACAAATTCTAAGCGGCTCCCAAAAAATTGTCGCAACTAGACGGACCAGAAACGCGTCCAGAATACGGCAAAGCCACGGCGGATTATAATTCACCAGGAAGTATGGAAACTGCGTGAAAGATTTATGGCGGCGTGTTCGACTGCTCGCCTCTTTGGTAACCGCTCTGGCACATCTGCACGTCTCCTGACAGCGGGCCTGAGCGAAGATTCAGTTTGATTTTTGAGACAGTTTACATCTCATTCGGAGTGACGGGAAGTGACGCTCTCAAATTGAGCAAATCATCGGAGGCAGTTTCGACTGACGTGGTGGGAGGTTGGTTGCGGGTTGCTTTGGGTTTCTGCTGGGTGGGTGAGATGGCGCTGTGCGTATTTTTGAAGGGAGACATCTGGTGGTGGCTTTTGGCATTTTCATTAGTATATATATATATATACAGGGTCTTTCACGAGGAACCTCACCCATATTTATACGGGAAACTACTGAACGTATTTTCATGAAATTCAGCACTTATAAGTATTTCACGATGCTGATGAAATCTAAAATATTTTCAAGGCATGAGCACCTCCGGTTTTTCCGGAAATGACGTCAACTTCCGTTTTTCAAATTAGAACACCATTTTTTTATTGCAGAAATAGATTCCTTAGAAAATTTCAAGTTATTTTGATGTAACATTTTTCAGTTTTGGTTGGAAAATTCTCTCTGAGCGGGAAAATTCGAAAAAAAAATCGAAAATAGAGCTCCGCTGAAACAAGAATAACTTCGAGGTTTTTTGATGGAAAATTTTCATTTTTGGGATTTTTCAAGATGTAAGATTGATGTATCCACTTTAAAAATCGAAATCGCGATTCATGATACAGGGGGTGAAAAAATCGCTTTCAAAGTTAGGGATGACAAAATCGTGAAAAATCAATTTTTTCAAATTAGAACCCCATTTTTTTATGGCAGATATTGAATCTACGTTAAAAAATAATGTGAGTTTATGCATCACACCCTTGCCCTAAAATGGATATTTTCGGAGTTATTCACAAAAAACTGTTTTTCGTCTTGAATTTTCAGCTATTTCTTTTCCCTTCACGCAAAAAAGATGAAATTTTCAGGAACTGTTATTTGAACCATGCTGTAGATTTTTCACTCCTTCTTGAAACCGACTTCAAGTTACTAAATCTAAATTCACAAAGAATGGTTCTTTCAATAGGCATAACAGTCATTATTGGGATGAAGAGAACAACCACCACTTCAGACAATGGAACTTTCAAGAGACCTGGAGTTTCAATGTTTTTTGCGCCATCAAAAATAATGCAATTCTCGATGTTCACATTTATGATGGGACTTTAACTGGTAAGATAGAACACTACACATGTTTGCATTATTTAAAGAATGTTCTCCCTTAGGAGATAGATATTCTGACATATTGACTCAAATAATTGAGCCGCTAGTACAGAACCATAATGACTTATGGTATCAACAAGATTGTCTACTCAACTCCCCTGACTGATAAAGAGGACTGCATAGAACGAGTCAGAAATGCGTTCAGGTTTGTTTAGATTTTTAGATTCATAGTTTTGAAACTCAATTTGGTTTTTAAACACTTTTGCAGATCTCTTTCTCCCGATGAAATAAGAAGAGCAACGCACGAAGCATTCCTGAGACGTATAAATAAATGTCTAGAAATTAACGGTCAAAACTTTGAGCATCTTCTCTAGTTATAACTGCGAGAGTTTGCCATGGTTCTCCTAATAGTAACTTGAAGTCGGTTTCAAGAAGGGGTGAAAAATCTACAGCATGGTTCAAATAACAGTTCCTGAAAATTTCATCCTTTTTGCGTGAAGGGAAAAGAAATAGCTGAAAATTCAAGACGAAAAACAGTTTTTTTGTGAATAACTCAGAAAATATCCATTTTAGGGCAAGGGTGTGATGCATACACTCACATTATTTTTTGACGTAGATTCAATATCTGCCATAAAAAAATGGGGTTCTAATTTGAAAAAATTGATTTTTCACGATTTTGTCATCCCTAACTTTGAAAGCGATTTTTTCACCCCCTGTATCATGAATCGCGATTTCGATTTTTAAAGTGGATACATCAATCTTACATCTTGAAAAATCCCAAAAATGAAAATTTTCCATCCAAAAACCTCGAAGTTATTCTTGTTTCAGCGGAGCTCTATTTTCGATTTTTTTTTCGAATTTTCCCGCTCAGAGAGAATTTTCCAACCAAAACTGAAAAATGTTACATCAAAATAACTTGAAATTTTCTAAGGAATCTATTTCTGCAATAAAAAAATGGTGTTCTAATTTGAAAAACGGAAGTTGACGTCATTTCCGGAAAAACCGGAGGTGCTCATGCCTTGAAAATATTTTAGATTTCATCAGCATCGTGAAATACTTATAAGTGCTGAATTTCATGAAAATACGTTCAGTAGTTTCCCGTATAAATATGGGTGAGGTTCCTCGTGAAAGACCCTGTATATATAAATTCTTTTGATTGAGAGAGCTAAAATAATACAATACATATTGAAACAAAAAAGTACCTAGCTGGGGTTAGTGCAACACAGGAAAACCATGTAGGTCTGTAGTATGATAAAATGAGGAAAGGGAAAAAACCCCAGAGAAAAAAAAACCCTGACACGTGTTAGAAAAAAAAATTACTAAAAATATCATATCAGAGGATCTTGGAGGACATCTACGTGATCAGAAGAACATCTTCATGTAGTTCTTCTATGGGCAGCAGAGAAAAACAGATTCTTCACCAATACCAATCTACCCGAAATTCTAGATCTGAAATAAAAAAAGACAAAAGCAGAAAAAATTAGCTATTTATAATCAATTAAATGGTTTTTGAATTAACCATCCATTGCTGAAATTCTTTCTTCTTATGACAGAAATGTCACAATGTTTGAAACAAATGAAAAAACCCAATCAATTTCCACTTTTTGAATTGCTAAACATGAGAAAACTTATAACACAACAAGCAAAACCGTAATTTGGACCAAGTGAAAAATCAAGGAGTACATAACTTTCAATTGCCCTCCTTCACGAAGAAGTTCCTCTGTTACCATGTGATTTTCTTAGAAGATCTCAACACCAAATGCAGTGGCTAATTTCAGAACGTAATCACTCTTGTCCTTCGAATTCCTCCAATATTCAAATTTAAGTCCTCAGCCTTGCTCTCTGATCGTGAGGGTTCTTTCGAATCAGGTACGACCATCCTAGTGATGATTTTTCGGAACTTCAGATGTTTGAAGACCGCTACGGAACCCTAATGAAAGGAAATAGATAAACCAAACATCTTATAACACAAGAAAACAGAAGATTTTTCAGGACCAAAAATTTCGACATATTCCGAGAATTGTCAAAATGACACTTTTCATTAGTAAATTGAATGAAAGTCAGTTCTTGAAGCATATTATTGATTTTTGCTATTTTCTTAAAAAACACGAAGGCAATCATCATTTTCAATCATT
Source organism: Hippodamia convergens (assembly GCA_038502775.1). Taxonomy (NCBI): domain Eukaryota; kingdom Metazoa; phylum Arthropoda; class Insecta; order Coleoptera; family Coccinellidae; genus Hippodamia; species Hippodamia convergens. The sequence goes on along the minus strand of CM076607.1, from coordinate 89,420,399 downwards.
TCTCCTAAGGAAAAAGCGGACACTCCAAGGTACATACACATCTGCAACAGTGAGCAGCGTGAATGATATTTCATAACAAAATCAATTAGTTCTTCTACTTGGAAGGAGTTATACAGGGTGTCCCATAATGGATGATCTAGACATTATTTGAGACGCTTTTGACCAAAATCATATAGTACAAAAATGCTTCATTAAGGTGCTAAGGCCCTTTGAAGATGACTTCCAGGCAATACTTTTTGTTACATATCTCTCTCTGTTTATTTGTTTGTTGTTTTATTCGCGATCTCATACGTTAAATCACAGCTCTTCTCATCTTGTATATAAATTTTTTTTCATCGTAACATTTTTTTGCAAGAATTTCAAGGTAAAATTCAACTTTCGTTCGCATAACTAAATTGGTCATCGAATGACCTTTGATGCGATATATTACAAGCAATATGTTTCCAATAGAAGAAAATTGGTGAGGGTCAAGAGTATAAACAAATTCTGATTTCAGTCAAACCGCTCGATGAACAATCGAATGTCCTTACATCTTTTTAATATATAAAACTCGGCCATATTATTGGGTACACCATTCATAACTCAAGATTGGATGAACTGTTTGTTATGAAAGATTTTTTGTTGGATTCTTCTACGGCAGGGTTAACGTAAAATACCATAAAACCCTGAAAACTTTGATGAAATGGAAAAAAAATTGGAAATAATTTTCTTTCTTCCGAATAACACCAGTAGATGTCGCTACAGTTAATAGCGTTTTTGTGAAAGTATTATATTAGATATTAATTCGGTGAACTACATTTTCTAATCATATTAACGCATCTGAGTCCATCTGTTATTACACCTATCTTTCTTCCGAACACTACGGTAAATTCTATGACGAAATGTTTTGAACAAATCTCCATTCTACTATTATATATGTAAACAATTACTGTGTATTTTGAGTTGCCTATACGTGTAGATTCACAATGGGAAATCAGCAATCTCGCATTCTCGGGAAAAAAACTAAAAATGTTGTTCAACACAAGTACTACAATGAAGGATTAGTAAAATATGAAAAAAGTTACCTCTTGAATAAAGATAATTCTTCTGATGTATGAATAACAATATACAGGGTGATTGTTTATATTTTACTCAACTGCTATCTCAGTTAATATTGGTCGTACAAAAACGTTTGAATGGGAAAATTTGGAGTTTTCCCTGAATTTTATTTTTTTTTATCGGTAGAGCTCTTCTGATTTCAAATGTTATTGATGTTAATTTCGGCAGTGTTTGAAAAATATAGGTTTTTTCGTCTCAATCTAAGGCAGCTGTGTAATGCCACTCAAGAATACTGATGTGATTTCTTTATATCGAAGTTCTGAATTATAAAGTGTATATTGCCCCTCCGCAAAATATTGAAGAGATCAATTTCAGAATAGTGGAAGAAATAATTTAGTTGTTTTTTTATCCACTGTTACTTTGATATGAAGAAATCGCATCGTTATCGTGTGGCATTCCACAACTGCCTTAGATTTAGAAAAAACTATCCATATTTTTCAAAAACTGCCGAAATTAACCTCAATAAAGTATATATATTTGAAATCGGAAGAAAGAGCTCTACCGATTAGAAAAAAAAAGACCGGGTGTACCATTTAAAAAACAATAGTTCACAACAAATTTCCTAGTAATGAATTCTGAATGCCCATAAAAAATACTTCAAATTTGCCCATTCGAACGTTTTTGTACGACCAATATTAACTGAGATAGCTATTGAGTAAAATATAAACAATAACCCTGTACATAACTATTTCAATGCAATTTAATTTTCTGTATATTTTGTACTTTTGTATTTTTTTTTGTATTTCACCTAATATATTTTCTTCTTAAAAAAAACTAACGAATAGTACAACTTTATTCATCTCTAAGGCAAAACAAAGTTCGCCGAGTCAGCTAGCTTATCTAATTACCAATTGCCGCAATTGATCCCACCACCAGATCCTTTAAGTTCTTTAATTTCTGGGATAGGAAATGATTCTAAACCGTTCTTGGCCAACATTCAAAAATATAACAGCTTCCAGATGACATCGTTCGGCGCAACACATATTAGGTATTATACCCTAATAGTTTATTATAATATTAAAGTTGCTGTTTCATCTATCGATTGAGTCAGTACGAAGTCCGCCGGATCAGCTAATTTTGAAATATATATTTCAACAATTTAATTCCAACAGATGTCTCATTTCAAAAATATGCACTCCTCCTAAAGTTAATTTCCTAACGGGTGCGGAAAAAAAACACTTCAATCATTTTCCACACATGTTCGGAAAATAACTATTCCTACTAGTCTGATGATAGTATTCTACTTTCATCTGTGAGCCAATCTATCTCTCTAGAGCTTACAAGTAAAATTGCGAATATAGGGTTCACCAAAGCGAGGACCTAAATCATCCAACATGCACCATCATACCCACGGTATAAAGATTTACATCTGGATTATGAACCCGATGAACAAAAGACATCATTCATCCAACAGCCTTACGGATCTGAAAGAAGGTGTTAATTTAATTATATGGAGACATTCCTCGCATCAAAAGACATAAATAAGCTATTTTTCCCGTCAAACGTCAAGGGCGACGTCGCATTAAAAAAAACCAAGCGGACCAGAGAACCAGCACAACGCCACGGTATAATTTATTGGACGTATTTCGTTACAGCGATATAAGTGAAGTACCTCAAAATAGGTGTATATCGAAAGGTGATCACGAACATATATATGTGGATTAGGGGCTGGGGGCCTTCTACTAATGAACACTGTTTAACCAAACGGGACAATAGTCAGCAGCAAGAAAAACCAATGCTAGTGCTGCCATACGGAGTGTTGGTTCATCAGCGTCCCATGAAGAACCAGCTAGTTTCTGAAAGATAAAATTATTTTGAGTTTTAAGCTTTACACGCAGATCATCTAAATGGGCATTGAGATTCAGAGGAGAATCAAGTTTGACTCCAGATTTAATAATGGATTATTTGAAATATCATTAGAATATTACATCAAGGTTTTCGTTTCTGCAATCACGCTGGAAACACAATCAATTCCTATTTCGAATTGTTAATCTCGCAGATGGGCAGATATTGCCATCTTCTGCAATCATTCTTGATGGAAAGAGGACCTGTACAGATCACCAGATTTAATAATGGATTATTTGAAATATCATTAGAATATTACATCAAGGTTTTCGTTTTTGCAATCACGCTGGAAACACAATCAATTCCTATTTCGAATTGTTAATCTCGCAGATGGGCAGATATTGTCATCTTCTGCAATAATTCTTGACGGAAAGAGGACCTGTACAGATTATCACGGTATAAAGATTTACATCTGGATTATGAACCCGATGAACAAAAGACATCATTCATCCAAAAGCCTTATGGGGCTGAAAGAAGGTGTTAATTTAATTATATGGAGACATTCCCCGCATCAAAAGACATAAATAAGCTATTTTTCCCGTCAGACGTCAAGGGCGACGTCGCATTAAAAAAACCAAGCGGACCAGAGAACCAGCACAACGCCACGGTATAATTTATTGGACGTATTTCGTTACAGCGATATAAGTGAAGTACCTCAAAATAGGTGTATATCGAAAGGTGACCACGAACATATATATGTGGATTAGGAGCTGGGGGGCGTCCTACTAATGAACACTGTTTAACCAAACGGGACAATAGTCAGCAGCAAGAAAAACCAATGCTAGTGCTGCCATACGGAGTGTTGGTTCATCAGCGTCCCATGAAGAACCAGCTAGTTTCTGAAAAATAATATAATTTCGAGTTTTAAGCTTCGAACGCAGATCATCTAAATGGGCATTGAAATTCAGAGAGGAATCAAGTTTTACTCCAGATTTAATAATGGATTATTTTAAATATCATTAGAATATTACATCAAGGTTTTCGTTTTTGCAATCATGCTGGAAACACAATCAATTCCTATTTCGAATTGTTAATCTCGCAGATGGGCAGATATTGCCATCTTCTGCAATCATTCTTGATGGAAAGAGGACCTGTACAGATCATCACGGTATAAAGATTTACATCTGGATTATGAACCCGATGAACAAAAGACATCATTCATCCAAAAGCCTTATGGGGCTGAAAGAAGGTGTTAATTTAATTATATGGAGACATTCCTCGCATCAAAAGACATAAATAAGCTATTTTTCCCGTCAACCGTCAAGGGCGACGTCGCATTAAAAAAACCAAGCGGACCAGAGAACCAGCACAACGCCACGGTATAATTTATTGGACGTATTTCGTTACAGCGATATAAGTGAAGTACCTCAAAATAGGTGTATATCGAAAGGTGACCACGAACATATATATGTGGATTAGGGGCTGGGGGGGCCTCCTACTAATGAAGCGGGCTCACCTCGCCTATAAATTACCGGAGACTCCATGTTACAGCGGTTTGATATGGCCAGGATAAGCACTTACATCTCGGCGGGGGGCGCCCCCCGCTGCTCACCTCCGTTCGCTCTAATCAACTTTAAAACCGAATAAAATATACAAGGCGACCGTGCTTTGAAGGATACAAGCGGGGAGGGGTCGCGGGGGGGTGCACAAACAGCGCCGCCTGTGTACCCCGGCTCTGCGGGGGGGGCCAGGGGGGCCCCGTACATATTTCACGATAAATAAATATGTGCCCCGTGTTTGTTGCTCTTTGTTGCGCTTTTTTCCGTGTACGGGTTGTTTTTAATTGTTTATTTGCGCTGTGCGGAACGGGTGAACGTCGGGATGATTGAAATAAGTTGCGCAGCTTGGGTTCCGGCGTTTTTTCAGACGTGGATGCGAGGGGGGATTGCGGAATTGAGTATGCGGCTGAAGGTGGCATAAAGCCTGGTCAAAGAACACAAGAAATACAAAAAGGTTGAATATCCGACTTTGGGTATTTCAATTAGAGGGGTTGAATTTAATACGATGAAACTTTCAGATATCTATTGAAATATTGCCTGGGGGGTCTTTGTATATTCCTGAAAATTTAATTTGGTTTTTCTCTCCCAGTCTTTGAAACAAGAAACAATCGAAACATTTTTTAAAAAATAGAAGAAAGGCCACTGCGTAGAAATTTGAGCACTAATTTGTCAGGGGCCAAAACTTCACAAGAAGAAATTGTTGCCTAACAATGAACAAAAAGAAAACACTTTGAACTTTGAAGCGTAACGTTTCGAAGTCTAAATCAGACTCCTTCGACAATTTCTATTTTTCATACAGCTTCGTAGAATCGTGACAATATTTTGATTTTTTAGTTGAAATTTGTCGATATATGATGAACATAGATTAGTATTGATAACAAGATATTGATATCGTTATTTTATTTCAAAATTCCCTGAAACCAGTTCTTTTTTCAATAAATGCATCTAAATTTGATCTATTCCAACTTAACAATTAGTAAGATTATTAGCCTCATCCAACAAAATAAAAGCTGACTCTTTGATTTTTCTTTTATGACCATCAGGTTCCGTCATTAGAATTTTTGTGCCATTCCAATCCATCATGTGATTGCGGTATTGGAACCACATGATCTGCTATATGCGATCTACCAATATCTCTATTTTTTATGTTATTCTTATGTTTGCGTTTTCTAATTTCTAATGGCCTTGATGTTTCTGCTGTACAAGATTTTCCACAAATACAGGGAATATTGAAAATACAATTTCTTGATTTTTGGTTCTCTTTCAAAGGTTTTGTTTTTTTCAATAAAGATCGTAAATCATTTTTTGTTTTGAAAACAGTTCTTATGTTGAATTTAGAACCAATTCTTTTCATTTTTTCTGAAAGTCCATGTACATAAGGAATCAAATTTATTAAAATTGGTTGTTCTTGACGGTTTGTTGTTGGTTTCTGATTGTTATTATCGTTTTGACGCAAAGTTGTTCTTTCTAAATTTGAAAAAAACAACAACCCGTCAAGAACAACCAATTTTAATAAATTTGATTCCTTATGTTCATGGACTTTCAGAAAAATTTAAAAGAATTGGTTCTAAATTCAACATAAGAACTGTTTTCAAAACAAAAAATGATTTACGTTCTTTATTAACAAAAACTAAACCTTTGAATTAGAACCAAAAATCAAGAAATTGTATTTACAATATTCCCTGTATTTGTGGAAAATCTTATACAGGAAGAAACATCAAAACCATTAGAAATTAGAAAACGTGAACATAAGAATAACATAGAAAATAGAGATATTGGTAGATCGCAGATAGCAGATCATGTGTGTTCCAATACTGACAATCACATGATGGATTGGAATGTCACAAAAATTCTAATGATGGAACCTGATAATTATTAAAGAAAAATCAAGGAGTCAGCTTGTATTTTGTTGGATGAGACTAATAATCTCGCCAATTGTTCAGTAGGTATAGATCGAATTTGGATGGATTTATTGAAAAAAGAACTGGTTTCAGGGAATTTTGAAGGAAAATAACGATATCAACATCTAGTAATCAATATTAATCCATGTTCATCATATATCGACAAATGTCAATTAAAAAATCACAATATTGTCACGATTCTACGAAGTTGTATGGATAATAGAAATTGTCTGACGAAGGAGTCTGACTCCGAAACGTTACGCTTCAAAGTTCAAAGTGTTTTCTTTTTGTTCATTGTTGGGCAACAATTTTTTCTTGTAAAGTTTTGGCCCCTGACAAGTAAGTGCTCAAATTTTTACGCAGGGGCCAACTTTACTAAGTGAATTTTTTCTCATGTTAGAATCAGAAATAGTATAGCTGATGCATTAATCCAGAAAACTTACCTGGAAAGTTTTTCTGTAAATAGAAATTTTCACGAGATATGATTCATTTCATCAAATCCAAATTTATCTATGGCTAGATTTGAAAACGTACATTTTTATGTTCTGTGCTTAGGACCGATCGTATTTCACTGCGAGTGGTTTTGAGAACTAGCAAATATTTGACAATTCAAATGATATCATTGACATTGAATTTGAAAGTGAGATGTTGGATTTCACCGATATTTACCTATATTGTCCGCATACCTCGAATTTTGAGTTTCGGATGATTTCGAGAATAGGTCCCATGATCGGAGATCTACCACAAATCGAAAACTATAACTGAAAACAATACTGTAATGAGTTCAATACAGCATGGCTTCTAGTACTCTAATGAACTCAATGCGATACTGAAATAGAGAAATATATGTACCGTTCTTGTTAAACGAAATCAAAAGCTTTCTTTGATTTTGATATTTGAATGTATCGAAAATTCAGATGAATTGCCTGAATCACATTTTCATAAAAATGCTTGATAGTGCGAATTTTTTTTCCTCTTTACTCAGTTAAATAGTTTTAATAAGTTCATGTAAGATTCCCGTACTGGAGATCATATTATAAAAAATAAGTGGTCTGGAGAGTTTTAAAATCACCCGGTTAATAATCTTATACATTGAGTTTAGTCTGCAACCATTAATAAACCAATCTCGGTAGACGTACAAGAACTGTAGAGCCCACAATTCGAATAAAAACTTAATTAAGAATATGGAATAAAAGAAAGAAGATAATGCAATATCTTCATGCAGTAATAGCTGAAGGCGAAAGTTGATATACGACAATGGAAGAGTATATAATGTGTCCATGTCGATTTACTGGCTTCTGACTTGATGTGATAATCTGTACAAGTCCTCTTTCCATAAAGAATTATTGCAGAAGATGGTAATATCTGCCCATCTGCGAGATTAACAATTCGTAATAGGAATTGATTGTGTTTCCAGCGTGATTGCAAAAACGAAAACCTTGATGTAATATTCTAATGAAATTTCATATAATCCATTATTAAATCTGGAGTCAAACTTGATTCCTCTCTGAATTTCAATGCCCATTTAGATGATCTGCTCAAAACTCGAAACAATATCCTTCAGAAATTAGCTGGTTCTTCATGGGACGCTGATGAACCAACACTTCGTACGGCAGCACAAGCATTGGTTTTTCTTGCTGCTGAATATTGTTGTCCCCCTAAGAACAAATTTTTTTTTTTCAAACAATATGAATAGCATGAATCCATAATGTTCTTTTTAGAAAAAGAAAATTCTTTGCCTTTACGGAGGCCACATCGAGAACATTTTTGAAACATAGATGAATTCAAAATAGTAATCATCGAAATGAATACCATTTTCAATTCCCAGGCTCAGAGATCTTTTATCATGAGGTTGGAGAAATTATATTAGATTTTGTCACTGAGATGAGAGATATACCGGTTTCGGCCTTGTTGGGCCGAAGTTTTTATGAAGATTTTGTCCTGAGATGTGCGGGATACTGATGAGGTCCAACAAGGCCGAAACCGGTATACCTCTAATCTCAGTGACAAAATCTAATATCATTTCTCCAACCTCATGATAAAAGATCTCTGAGCCTGGGAATTGAAAGTGGTATTCATTTCGATGATTACTATCTTGAATTCATCTCTATGTTTCATAATGTTCTTGCCAAACTACTAAACTGGGGAACATTCATCTGTATGTTTTCTTTATTTTGGATGTGTATTTTAATTTTTTTTTATTTATGAGCTTCATTAAACTCTTCACATTTTGTAAATAAATTAATTAATGCTTCAGCTATTCGTTCACACTAGGCAAATTATCATAATGAAAGAAATATAGGGGTTGCATTCGTTTTATTAGGATACCTGTATTTTCCATATCATCCTCTGATTTCATCTTCCAAAGGTTGGTATTTATGAAATGACCTTATCATTTTGACATTGTTAATAATTCGAACAATCTCCAATGTTCTTTCAGATGCCGTTCGAAATTCAGGATGACCTCAGAATTGAACTTGAAATACCTGTTGCCTTCCCGAATTGGAAATGTAAAATTAAGACTTGTTATTAATTCATTCCGAGGATAAATCATTCACGTCTAGAGTTTTTTCACCCACTTTCAATTTTTTACCAATAAATGCCACGGTGGACTTCAACCTATTCTATAAATATTTCTCGCTTAATTGATTGGAGCTTTTTATCGAGTTTCAGTCCCTCCAAATGAGTTTTTCCTACTGTTGGAGTCGAGATCTCGCCGAATAATAAATCAATTCTCCGAATCCAGTAATGATATAACCGTTGATAGTGAAGGAATAATTAAGATATTTTTTTCGAGGAACCGCATGAAAGCTAGAACAAGTTGGGACTGAGTTTTATTCTCAACATTGCTATATATCATATGAGGTGTTAGAACCAATTAGATGCTAGATTTGGATCTTCTTTAAGAGAGGACTTCCGGTAAGGAGTCTTGAATTATTAGGTGCATGGGATCTGTAATTTTTTTGAGATAAAATCTCTAGATGCGGTCGGGACTCCTTTGAGATTGTTGGGCAATGTTTTCTTGAGAGATCAGAACTGTACAATTGCAGGGACATCTTGGAAAGTAGCATCATTTCTGGGATTGAGCAGCCCCGAAGAATTCACTAGGAACTGCTTAAGGCGTACTTCAGCTACTTTATTGATTGATGATGGAGGAAATATTGGATCTTTGAAGAGACATAAGGGTTGAAAATCAACTGGAGTAGCTGAGGGCTATATGGAAGAATCTATTCGAAATAAAAATGACACAGCATTGTACATTCAATATTCATTTGAATAATAAATAAAAGTTTTAGTTTATAAATCTTGAGTCTACGCTTGTTTTCTTCTTTTTATCTATGTATTAAACTTTAAGGTCACCTTCACATTCGAAAAATTACAGATTTACTTACTTTTGAAGTAAATAGTATATTATATTATGAGGATTGAAAGTGCAATATTTGCTAGTAAAAATAGGCACTTTTAGTCAGTATGATATATAATATTTTTTCTCCAACCGATTCAATTAGTTTCATTTAAAAATCGTTAATAATTTGGAAATAAATTCAAACACCTATTAATTATAACAGCGATAGCAAGTCGGTAGTCAAGGATATCTGGTATTGTTGGTAAATATTGATTGTCAAGTAGACGTACTAATCATATAATTATTGTAGTAGTTTTTACTCTGCTTTCAAAATGAGTCCCGAACACGATGAAGACATACCTGCGGATATATTGGAAAGTGCCGAAGCCGTATATCTAAATCTTTTGCAACCCAAATCTCGCCAAGTTTATGAACTTACATAGCAGCGATTCATGGATTGGTGTAAAGAAAAAAATGTGCAAAACTATGCGGAGAGTGTTCTTATGGTGTATTTCCCAAATTTAATGAAGACCGTCAAGCCATCCACTCTTTGGTCACAGTATTCAATGTTGCGATCCACACTCGATATCAAAAATGGTGTGAATATTAGTTAATATTCAAAATTACGAGCATTGTTAAAAAGGGAAAGTGATGGATATATACCTAAAAAGTCTAGGGTTTTTACAAAGGAGGAAGTGGATCGATTCCTGGATATGGTACCTGATAATTTATATTTGATGATAAAGGTTGTTCTTGTATTAGGAATTGAAGGTGCTATGCGTTGTGACGAACAAGTTCATTTGAAAATTGATGACATTGAAGATATGCAGACAAAAAAAACAAGAAACCTCGTTTGTTTACCATTATAGGCGATAATTATTTGTGTTTATATCGAAAATATGTTGCACTTCGGCCATCAATTATACAGGAACGTCGCTTATTTTTGAAGTATGTTAATGGGAATTGTCAAAGAGTGGTTGTTGGTATTCACAAAATTAGTGCCATGCCGCGAGAAATTGCAAAATTTTTGAAGTTAGAAAATTGGAAGGAGCATACTGGACATTCGCTAAGAAGAACATCTGCTACTCTTCTTATTGATGGCGGCGGTGACCTCACTTGTCTTAAAAGACATGGAGGTTGGAAATCGAGTACGGTAGCAGAAGGATATATTGAAGAATCACGTATCAACAAAGAGAATACTGCCAGAAAAATATTGTAACCTAAAAAAGAAGGTACAAGTTCCTGTTCAGATATTTCCTCGAACATTTCATCAACAGTTACGGAGAATATTTTGAGTTGTTCTAACATTAATGAAAATCTTTTGAATTGTTCGAAAATTCTTAGTGATCATGTCAGTGGTGCTTTGAATTTTGGCAATAATTGTTCCAATTGTACATTCAATATCACTATAAATAACAAATAAATACCTATATATATAGTTGCCCAATTAGTTTGTTTTACTAAGTTTGTAAGAGAAAATGTTTTTTTTTTCAAATTTCAATTAGAGAGCTCGAACGCAATAACTTTTTTGTACAACTGCCATTAAGAGTGATACTTTTAATGACAGCAAACAATGTTAAAATTTATTGTTTACGTGGAAGCGTGTTAAAAATATTTTTAACATTAGTGTTGAAAATATTTTTAGCACTCCGTTTTCTTATGATGAAATGAGATGAAAAAAATTCAGGAATTGCAAAATTTTATTATCAATATTTAACAATCATTACATATGAACATTAACATCAATCGTAAAACTAGAACAATTACTAACATTAATGCCCTGTGACGTTAGGGAGTTTCGCAACACATCATTAGAATCCTCAGCACCATCAGTACTTGTAGAAACCGAGTACAATATTGGATGATGATGATCCAAAATCTGTTGAGGTTGGGAGAATTTTTTCAGCAATGACATTTCTATATGCTACCGTCGTAGGCTACCGTCGTAGCCATCCACCATGTTTTTTTATATCCGAAAATTTGCTCCTGATTCTGTTAGCAATGAAGCGGAGGATATTCGAAAACAGTGTCCTGTATATTGTATATTGCTTTAGTTCTGGCAGTTTGAGGAATTCGACGAAAATAGATATAATTTCCACAAATGTATTAATAACAACTGGATTGGCAGTGCATTTATTATTCATGTATATCAGAAAAAAATGATGATGTTCGATGACAGAAGGGCGCAGTGCAAAGTACTTATGAAAATAGTCCACATACATCTCAATAATACTGAAAGAACGACTGACTTTCGTTTTTGTATTTGAAAGTTGTATAACCAATGAATTATTTGTTATTTCGATGTCTGCCACTGATAAATGACACAATTCTTTACAGCGACAGGCTCCAAATAATCCGATAATAGTTGCAACCTTAATCATCAAGTATTTCTCATCTGCGGTGCCTCCTTTATAAACTTTTCAACTTGTTCACGAGTGAGAAGTTTTGATTTTTTGGGACGATATCCTTTACTTTTCCTTTTTAAATATGCTATTACTAAAATTTACTAACATCCACACCATTTTTAACAAGGGCGCTTGCCTTTATCATTGAAAATTTGCTGCACAAAGTTGATGCACTCCATATTTTTTATTTTTCTTCTAAGTATGCCAGGAAAACAGTTTCAGTGAAGTTCCCTTCTACATTTTTCAATTCACACCAGGCCAGGAAATTGTTATATGCAATATCGTACTGGCGAGCAGATTTTTTAGGTAGGAGTTCCAGATTTGCTCTTCTTCCAGACTCTTCAATATCCAGAGGAACAACCAAATCGTCACTTTTATTAATAATTAGACTCTCGACAAACATATTAAGCAGTTAGAATCCCAAGACGAAAATTGAACAGGAACGAAATTCAAATGACAGCGTCTTTTCTCATCTGTTAGTAATCATAACGTTGGCAACGTTTGCCATTCACAACAACCTTTTAATTATTCGAATATTAAAATGCATTTTGAAGTTTATTGTCATTGCAAATTCGCTCATTTCATTATCAAAATGGGGCAGTTGTACCAAAAACATTGAATGGTATTTGTGTTAAAAGTGATTTTATTTTATTCGTGAAATCATTCAATTCGCTCCGCTCATTTCAGAAACTTTTTCACTCACAAAATAAAACGTCACTTTTAACACTCTTATCATAAATAACTATTAGTCCTAGGATCCTAATAGGATTTAAAAAAATGGCTAAGCAACGAGCAAATTTTTGTACCTGAAAATAGTACAAAAATGTCAAAAATTTTTTATGACTGTGGAAAAAAACTATACACATACATCGTAAAAAAAAAGTGTTTTTTCTTCCTTGGTGTGTAAATAGCTGTTACGTTTCATCAAGAACATCAGTATGTATATGTTCCCCAATTTTTCGCCTCGACTTTTGATGAATCCCGTATGTATGAAGCCAAAATTTGCAGATAACCAATCTGCACCTGCTTGCCTCAACGGTTAAGCTCCTTCCCGACGTTTCCGAAGGGCCCTCGTCCACAAACTACTTCATATTCATTAAAAATACCGGCGTCGCTATTCGTTAGTAGGCAGTTGAAAAACAGATTTCAGCCAATCAATAGCGTTCGGCGGCTTTGCCCGTGAAGACCTAGAGGCTCATGTTTAATAATTGTTGGAAACTTATTTAAAAACCTGTTATGGAATTTACGTTGAGGGGCCATCGGCCAATGGCGTTTACGGGCCGATCTTTGATGGCGTTTTGTACTCTTCGCTTATTACTTTCCATTATTATTTTAATAGCGTTCCTCATTTTGTTCTGAAGTTGATTAAATTATTATCTCACTCCGGGCCAATGCTAATAACCGTAATAAAACCTATGATTTTCGATGTTTTTTAATTAATGCGAGCTTGTATCTCATTATACCTGTTCGTTCGCTTTTGGAATGAAATGATTCGTTTCGAATGATGTGAATTCAGGATCGAAACGGATAATTGGGGGTCAGTCGGATTTTTTGTTGTTGGAATATAATTAGATCGGATTGATCTACATTCCCAATCAACAGATAGATCTGAGTAGTTTTATCCTTATTCAAGAAATTGGCAACACCTTTACCTAATTATTGCTATACTCCGTTTCAAAATGATTGTCATCTGAGCAAGCCATGGAATTTCAATCGGGGCTTCATTTCAAGTTACAAAAAGTCACTAAAAATTTCAGTGTGTTCATCATAGATTTAAATATATCAATAAAATCTATGAAATTATTGCATATCTTTTCAAGGAAAATCAATTCGAAATTTTTGATAATCTATCTACACTCCCCGTCAATGAATTCCGGACAGGCTAAATTTTTGTCAAATTCAACACCCTGTATCTTTTTTCGTACTGCTGCGATTTTGTTGAAATTTTCACCAGGTATAGTATTGGGTCTTGTTATATTAACCTGAAATTTACTTTGCAAAAATATCTGTAGTTTATCCCTTATACATTCATTAAATTTTAATTCGAACTGTGATCCTTTCTTAACAAAATGTTTCTTGATTTACATCAGTATCTGCTTTTGAAAAAAAGATAAACATTTTCAAAGAAAGTGTTGCATTTTCTCAACTTTTATAACAATTTAAAACATTACAATACCTTATCGACTAGCAAACATACACAAACATCTGAAAATTAATAGCGAGTATTTCCACCTCGCTTTCTCATCACTTCTACCATACGATGAGGCATACTTTCAATGCATTTCCGAATTGCTTCTGAGGGAATATTTTCCCGTTCTTCAAAAAGGGCTGTTCGTAAATCGGGGAAGGTGTTGGGCTGCCGATTTCGAACATGTCTACCTAGCATGTTCAATTGGATTTGAATCCGGACTTCTGGCTGACCACACGAATCGTTGAATATTCGCCTCTTCAAAGTATTCTGTGCAACGTGAGACCTAGCATTGTTCTGCGTTAACAGAAATTGTTGCTTCCCCCAGAAGCAATAATTCTTAAATGCATTGAAAGTATGCCACGTCGTATGGTAGAGGTGATCAGAAAGCGAGGTGGAAATACACCCTATTAATTTTCAGATGTTTGTTTATGTTTACTAGTCGATAAGGTATTGTAATTTTTCAAATTGTTATAAAAATTGAAAAAATTCTACACTCTCTTTGAAAATGTGTATATTTTTTTTAAAAGCAGATACTGAGGTAAATCGAAAAACATTTTGTTGAGAAAGGGTCACACTTCAAATTAAAACTTAATGATATCAAATTTTTCGCCTCAAATTCACCACAGGGTGTTTAGAAATGAAGGGTATATAACCCCCGATTTTTCGTCACTCACTCACTGATGATCATAAAAACTGTTAGGGTACTTCCCGATGTCCTATCAAGTTGAAATTTGGTATGTGAGCTAATTTCAGTACACAAACAACGAAAAAATTCTTAAACTTGAAACTTTCACCCCCAACCCTTAGAACCAGGGAATGTATAAGTTTGTATGAGACTTCCGCCTATTTTGATGCAAGTGGTCTGAAAATTGATATATACGGAGGACTGCTTGTTAAAAATGTTGAAAAAATATTCAAGAATTCTCAGGAAAAATTGCTCCCACATTTTAAATAAGCGGATAAAATGAAGCGCTCGTAAAACGCTTTCTGTGTATTTACACCAAATACAATTTCCCTGTAATAACCTCAACCACAGTTTCCATTGTTCAATTTGCCGTTGTGATAATTGTATAATGATAGGATTCTTTATACAATGGTTGTGATGGCAGCTCTCAAATACATCGCCATCGCATCTTGAACCTAGGTAGGTAAAGGTATATTTCTCCACCTCGTACATTGTTGATTTTGAACATAAATTGTGAATTAGTATGACTTGAAATAAATCTCGCAATAATTATATTTTATATAATTTTTATTGGGAAAAAAAAACAAAATGAAAGGATTTTGTCATAAGCAACCTACAAAAAGAATTGAAATCCAACGAGAAACATTTTCATGTAAATGATTGCCAAGACGAGGATGTATTTCTAACATTGTCAAAAAGTTATCAGATCTCATGTAGAGTCAAGCTGCTAACTCTACACTCTTCATCTTCACAAGTCCTTACTTCAAAAACACTATGCCTTGGTCAAAATAAGTGACTTGTCCGTTTCGTAACTATAAGAACTATTGTATAAAGGACCAGCGGATGAATTTTTCACCTTATGCTCACGTGGTGAAAGAGAAACGGCCAAGTAATTTATTTTGACCAAGGCATAGAATTTGTGATCCATTATGTGATCTCCGGTATTGGAACACACATGATCTGCCAATTTGCGATCTAATAATATTTCTCTTTTTTATATTCACCCTTTCTCATCTACAAAGATTTCTTCTGTATCCTTTATGATTTTTTTCTCAAATACAGGGAATATTGTAAACACAAATTTTTGACTCTTATTTCTCATTCAGAGGTTTAGTTTTTGTTAATACTATAGACCTTGGAGCATTTTAAGTTTTAAAAACGTTTCTTTCAAGTTCATTCAAGAATATCAGCTTGTTTAGGTTCCTTCATGTTTCACGTCGAGTTTTGAATCACTCTGTATAGTATTCATTCGAAAAATAAGGGTCGGTTCGCTGAAAGTCACCGGTTGTTTTAATGATAATAATTCCCTATTGCCACATGAAAAACATTCTATAAACAGAAAAAGAACTTAGCTTTTTTCTTCGATTCGATTGCAAATGAAGAGAATATACCAACATCCACATACCAGCCGTAAACCGATCAAAACCATTATCCATCCGATCATCTCTCGCGCATTGAACATCGAACAAAGAACCATAGAGATTGGAACAACAGCACTATCTGCGAGGGCATTGAGTTCGGGCAACAATAAAACGACGAAAGTGAATTATTATTTAATCCCTGTCAATAGTGACAGAAGGAAGAAACACCATCAATATCAATTGCAATAATCTCCGACGTGGAAGTCATGTAAGAAAACCCATAAAAAAGATAGACGACATCATCGTTTCTTGTTCAGCCTCATCTTGCAGCCTAGACGGTGGAAAGTGACGGGAATGACAGGCTACTTGATCAAAAATGATCCAGAGGTGGCGGTTGGGATTGGATCGGCGCAAATGCTACGGGGGAAGTGAGAAAATATTCTTTGCTAGCCATTACGAAAATTTTATATAAATATCATGATTCAGAACACACAAATTCATTCATGGTTGAAGAACCGTTTGTCTTAGATAAGAAAGAAATTGAGTTGATTTCAAAGGAAAAAACAGTTAAAACAAGGTACCTCAAAAATTGAAAAAAAAATTATTTTTGAATTTTAAATATCAGTTTGAACTTCAATGCACATGAAAATTTTATTCATAGTAGTTTCTTCACGGTTGTTCATCATATTCTGGAGAATTCTGATTGGAGTGACCTAGAAAATTCTATTTCTATTTACAGGGTCAGTCAGAAATGTGTGCCAAGCTTTCTGAGGGTGAAATAGTACAACAAGGGAGATATGTGCTTCCAATGTTAATAAAATTAAAAAAAAATTCTCTGCATAACTTCTAAATGATGAATGTCACCAGATTGAAATTTCGTGCAGGAATGTATGTTGTTTATTTCATTTTATGTCAGGGGCCCCTGATAAATTAGTGCTCAAGTTTTACGCTGAGGCCATTCTTCTATTATTTGAAAAATTGTTCTAATTGTTTCTTGTTTCAGAGACTGGGAAAGAAAACCCTGAGAAAACATTCACCAAAATGCAAAATTTTACCATCTTAGACCCTTTAGACTTCTTTCGTATAAAGCGGATACAGCTTTCAAATTCCAAACAAAATAAGAAACGATTCAAGTTTAAAATTCAAATTTCAAATATCAAAGTTATCTTCAGAGATCATAAATATAATTCCAATCAAAATAAAATATGTAATTTGATATTGAAATAAAATATAGGTTAATATACTAGTATTAAAAGAGGACAACTTGGGCAATTGTGCGGTTAGATTTTCAGAAAAAATTCACAGGTTTTTTTCCAACATGGAGATGATACGAGAAATTAGTAGAATATAGTAAAATCAGCATATCTGGCAACAGTGTGTGTCTCAAATTGGCCCAGGACTTTTGAATTTTCGAAATTTTTTTTATTCCATAGGATTCACAAGATATTTCACCAAATGCGTTCTAGATAGCATGTGTTCGTTCAACACATTTTGTGAAATATCTTGAGATCCCTATGTTGATGTTACTATAATCTACTGATTTCTCCTACTTTCCCGTGTTGATTTTTTTCGAAAAATTTGACCAACACAAGTTGGCAGAACCGCGGCATAATCATATAAAATTTTTGTCGGAAAAAAAGTGTTGTGATGTCTTTTGTTTCATTTTCGTAATTTGGGAGAAAATCTGGAATTTTTGAGAAAATGTTTATGAAACAAATGTAGCACAAATTTTTCCATTCATGTGTGAGGAGAAAAAACGAAAGTGCTACTTTTTCCAATTTAAGTTTTTCAGAAAAATTCGAAAGGCAAAACAAAGTATACCCTATTCACAAATGAAGCGTCTAAATGCAGAACCAGACATTTGACAATTTCCAAAAAAATGAGTTAAGGAAACATTACAATGCAGAAAGTTGCTAGCAATATGATTTTTATCCTCAGGTTCATAAATAGATACTTGAAAGCCTCTATTCGTAAATCAATAGGAAGCTTGTTAGTTCAAAACTATGATTTTGGCAGGTTTTTCTCGATTTACTCAGAACAACTTAAACATTAAGTGTTAAGTTAGAGGCTTCAAATATAAAATCACAAGTCTGGCCTTGGAAATTTGACACATTCCACTCTGTATCGAACTGAAATGTAGGTTATGACTCTCGTCAAAATATTTTTTTGTACAACTGCCATTGAAAGTGACACTTTTAAAGACAGCAAACAATTTTGAAATTGATTGTTTACGTGGAAGCGTGTTAAAAATATTTTTAGCACTCCATTTTTTTATGATGAAATCAGATGAGAAAAATTCATCATATGCAAATTTTTATTATCAATATTTAACAATCATTACTTATGAACATTAATATTAATCGTTAAACTAGAACAATTACTAACATTAATGCCCTGTGACTTTAGGGAGCTTCGCAACACATTATTAGAATCCTCAGCACCATCAGTATTTTGTAGAAACCGGAAGTACAATATTGGATGATGATGATTCAAAATCTGTTGAGGTTGGGAGAATTTTTTCAGCAAAAACATTTCTATATGCAATGGAATGATCAACATAGCCCTTGGCTACCGTCGTAGACTTCCAACCACCATGTTTTTTTATATCCGTAATATTTGCTCCTGATTCTGCTAGCAATGAAGCGGAGGATCTTCGGAAACAATGTCCTGTTTATTGCTTTGGTTCTGGCAGTTTGAGGAATTCGGCAACAATTGATGGAATTCTCCCAAATGTATTGATACCAACTGGATTGGCAGTGCATTTATTATTCATGTATTTCAGGAGAAAACGACGATGTTTGATGACAGAAGGGCGCAGTGCTTAGGAAAATAGTCTACATACTTCCCAATGATACTGAAAGAACGACTGACTTTCGTTTTTGTATTTGGAAGTTGCATAACCAATGATTAATTTGTTATTTCGATGTTTTCCACTCATAAATTACACAATTCTTCAAGCCGACAGGCTCCAAATAATCCGAAAATAGTTGCAAGCTTCACCATCAAGTATTTCTCATCTGGTGCCTCCTTTATAAACTTTTCAACTTGTTCACGAGTGACAATTTTCGATTTTTTTGGGACGATATCCTTCACTTTTCCGTTTAAAATATGCTATTACCTTGAAATATTTACTAACATCCACACCATTTTTAACAAGAACGCTTGGCTTCATCATTGAAAATTTGCTCTACAAAGTTGATGAACTCCATATTTTTGATTTTTCTCCTAATTTTGCCAGGAAAAAAGTTTCACTAAAGTTCCCTTCTACATTTTTCAATTTACACCAGGCCACGAAATTGTTATATGCAATATCGTACTGCTGAACAGATTTTTTAGGTAGGAGTTCCAGATTTGCTCTTCTTGCAAACTCTTCAATATCCAGAGGAACAACCAAATCATCACTTTTATTAATAATTGGACTCTCGACAAACATATTAAGCAGTTAAAACCCAAGACGAAAATTGGACAGGAACGAAATTCAAATGACAGCGTCTTTTCTGATTTGTTGTAATCATAACTTTGACAACGTTCGCCATTAACAACATCCTTTTGATCATTAAAATGCATTCTTAAGTTTATTGTCATTGCAAATTCGCCCATTTCATTATCAAAATTGGGCAGTTGTACAAAAACATTGTATGGTATTAGCTCCGCTCATTTCACAAACATTTTCACTCACAAAATAAAACGTCATTTTTAATACTCATATCATAAATAATTATATTCCAAGTCAACACTATGTTGCCCTTTCTTCATTCTTAACAATTACGTAACTAAGCACAATATGTAAACAAAGAAACAAACTGGCAACATCATTGTGTCATTAACGATATTTTTCATCAGGTGCACCAACTCCTAAAAACGATACCATGACCTCCTATGTAATTTTATAAAAGTGAATGAAGTATACAAATGTCGCACAATTTTTTTCAATTATTGGAAACCAATTCTTCAAAAAGTGCTGGGCTGGCCCCTTTTTGGATTTTTGGAATATTTTGAAAATAAATACGAATTAAGAAAAAAATTGAACGGCACAAAGGACCATAAACCCAGTAAAATTCAGCACAATAAAAAAAATTTGAAATTCCAAAATTCTCACACATCACCAAATTTGTGATGCACACTTTATTTCCTCCGATAAGAGATCGAATCGATCCCAATCATATCTCGGCCGGCCCCCGTAGCTCGCAGATTCATTTTTTGAGCGCCAACTGCCATTCTCGAGAATTAATGATTGTTCCCGAATAGCTGAGAGCACGCGACCTACCTCAAGTTCAAGATAAATGTGTATTTGATAGCGGCAGCCATGACTTGGACTTTAGAATTATGAAGTTGTTCGGACGAACGGAACAGAGCGTGACAGGAGCCGGCGCCCGCTAGACTTGAACGAATTATCGGGACCCGGAGCTGTCCCCGTAAAATTCCGCTTTGGACGCGTTTTATTCGCCGAGGAAGACGTATGACTGATGGGGATTCCCCGGTGATGGATCCGCAGGTGATTGACGGAGTTCCTTGAACAACACGTATACTCACTCCGTTTCAATGTTATTGTCGTCAGAGCAATCCGTGGAATTCCAGTATTTCTACGCTACGCAGAAAAAATAACGCACATTATGGAAATCTCAAATTTATTCTACAACTGAGGGTGTTCTCAATGATAATTATTTTTATCAGAATTATGCATGCATATGTTATCCACTTTCAACGTTTTTCTTCAATACAGATGTTTTTTTCCCAGCAGGGATAAAAAAAGATGATATCATCAGATTTTGAATGTATTGGCTCCATTCTAAAATCAGTTGTTCTCGATCAATTCTAGTGATCAATAGTTTGGAGTTTCCCATACAAGTGTGTCTAGAATGTTGCAGCGATTCAGGAAGACAGGTATGAATGTCCGAAGATCAGAACAGGGTAGACCACGGGTAACAACTGTCATTCAAGAACGTTACTTGAGAGTTTCTTCGTTGAGACAACGGTTTGCAACCGCTCGCCTCCTTCAAAATCAGCTTGAGCAAACTCATGGGGTGCAAATTAGCACTCAGACAATAAGAAATCGCCTCAGAGAATATGATTTAAGACCTCGTGTCGCGGCAAGAGGCCCAGCTCTCACCCCAGCCCATCGAAGGGCGCGTTTGGATTTTGCGAAAGAGCATATCCATTGAGAAGAGGCCGATTGGGAAAGAGTTCTCTTCACAGATGAGTCTAGATTCTGCCTCTTTCATTGTGATCGACGTTCCCTTGTATACAGACGTCCACATGAATGATATGCTCAGTGCCATTCCTGAATACTACTGGTTTCGATGAAGGATCGATTATGGTATGGGGTGGAATATCTTTGACTGCTCGCACAGACCTAGTGGTCGTTGATAATGGAGCTATGAATGCTGATAAGTATATAACGAACATTCTTGAAGAGCATGTAGTGCCATTTGCCCCATACATTGGTGAAAATTTCATTTTTATGGACGATAATGCTAGACCCCATCGTGCGCGCATCGTTCAGGAGTACCTTGAAGAGGTTGAAGTCTCTCGAATGGAATGGCCAGCAAGAAGTCCAGATCTCAATCCGATTGAGCAGGCTTGGGACAACCTCAATTGAAGGCTGAGAAGTTCAGAAAATTATTCAGCTACTCTTAATGACTTAGGAATCCAACTCGGGGCAGGATTAGATCAGATCATTTTAAGATCACTCATTTCGAGTATGAACCGTTGTTGCCGAACTGTAATTAACGCAAGGGGTGGAAATACCAAGTATTAAATCACTTATCAGCATTTCGGTATTTTCAAAATTGTCCATTTCTCTTCTTTCACATAAGATTCGGTGAAATCCTAAATTTTTCTTCCATTTCATGTGTCTTGTTTCATTAAAAACCTTCCCGAGAGAACATAAAAAATAAGTTATAAAGTCAATGTAGAGTTAACTTTCATTAAAATTGAGATTTTCAGAATGTGCGTTAATTTTTTTGGGCAGTGTAGTTAAAACAGTTAATAAATATTCCTATGTGTTCATCACAGATTGAAATATATCGTTCATATAACCTATAAAATGATTGAATATAAACTTCTCCACATGAGTTAGAGATATTGACTTAAATTGCAAAAAAATATAGTTTAAATGGGATTTTGTGATGAACATTCCTATTAATATAATTTCAAGTTGCAGGAAATAATAGTTATTTATGTACCAAGTACGTTATATAGATCATAACGCCCGGAGGGAATGTTGCCCGATGGGCGTTATGATCTAATAACGCTCGTGGTGAATACATGATTTTATTTTTCACGAAGAAATTTTACTGCAAC
Organism: Hippodamia convergens; assembly: GCA_038502775.1. Classification (NCBI taxonomy): domain Eukaryota; kingdom Metazoa; phylum Arthropoda; class Insecta; order Coleoptera; family Coccinellidae; genus Hippodamia; species Hippodamia convergens. Next base: position 89,397,765 of record CM076607.1, on the reverse strand, counting down.
TTTACAAATTTCATTACAATAAAAATCGATTGTTCCCATGATTTTCTTCCCATTTAACTTCTAATTGTAACCAATGCATTTGTTAATATTTCGAAGTTTGTTTTGCTGTCATCATATAAGTGAATGTCATTACTGCTTTCATTGAGGCGAAATAATGGAAATGAAGATTCACGAGTAATTAATTTTTCCGGGAAATTCTAAAACTGCACATTTCATCATAATTAGACTTTGTTGTTGTTTGTTGCAGTTTGTTGAGTTGTTACTTGTAGTTGTACCAAAATTCTGAGAAATAAATAATATCATTTCAGCTTTTCCTTCTCACACAACGAGAGGGCATAATGATCCATAACGCCCGCTAAAAAAGCCCTAGGCGTTATGAGTGTATTTATAGCAACCGTTTCTAAGGTAAAATAAACAGATAATGTACAAGTGAAAAATAAAATTTATTTCAGCCTGTAGGTCTGCAGCGTATACGAGGTGGTAAAGACAAATTGAGTAAAATAACGGGCATCAATAACAGTTTGACATATTCTTTGCATACTACACACAAGGTTGTTGAACATTTCTTGAGGAATTTGGTTCCATAAACGGGGCAGAAGCTCTCTCACATCATTTAAGGATTCTGGGATAGGTTGCTCTCTGGAGCAGATCCCAATGCAATTCAAATCTGGTGAGTGCGGAGGTATTGGTAAATGTGGAATACCAAGCTCCTCGCGAGCATTCTCAAGATTGGCTGCACGGTACAGTTTAGCGTTATCGTCTAGAAATTGAAAAGTTTCACCAAAAGCAGCGTGAAAATTTGGCGAAACATTGTCAATGACATGTTCCTATAGTGTAAGGCTGTCATATTCCCAGGACAAATGTGTAGATCTGTGCACCTGTTGAAACATATCCCGGCCCATACCATTACACTACTTCCTCGGAATGGATGGACTTCTTGGACATAGCGACGATTACGGGGTATGCGTGGGATTGTCCATACCCATATTCTTCGAGAATCTGAAAATGGTACATATCTGGATTCATCAGTGAAAAGGACACTGCGCCATTGATCGTTCCAATTGATATGTTGCCCTGCCCTCTCAAACGTCGTTCGACATGAACTTGGACCCATCTACATTTTGAAGAGTATTCCGTAGCATTCTACACGTAGATGTAGACTTTCTTCTCGCCAAAACGGTAATGAAACTATCCTGAGCAAGTGTTGTTTTTCGTCGCCCACCAAGCCTTGGTCTTTCCAACATGGAACCTGTCTCCCTGAACCTATTCCAAAGTCAAGATTCCACACTTTGACTGACTTGGAGCCTTTCCGCTACAACAACCTGAGTTAGGCCACCTGTAGCATTCCGATAGCTCTATTAGCCTCAGCGTTTGTTGATTCACGTCTTGGCATTTTCAGAAAACTCGTTTCAAATCGAAGCCATTGATAAACTGACTCCATTTCAAAATAAGAACAAATCGAAAAATGACAGATTCACTGACGTTTTAAGAAAAACATTTTTGCTTGTTTATTGTTTTCATTCAAGTGATATGATAGTGAAGATTCTATGCACACACAAAACCTCAACTCATGCTCCATTCTAGACGTAGAATATTTAGATATTTTGTGATATAATATGTGTGACTCCATACAGAAAAATATTGGAATACTCGAGACTCTAATAAATTTCTGAAATACCTGAATACAACAAAACGGCAATAATGAAACAGTTACAATTATTTCCACTCTCACGATCCTCGCATAATTCTGCATTTATACAGTCCACGTTCAAGATACCGATAATTGACTCCAATATACAACAAAATGTATGACCATTCATCTCAATTCCAACCCATGCCTTTCCTTTTCTAGGAAAATCTATTCAGCGCACTCTTCAGTGTTGAGTTAGGAACCACGAGGTTAATCCATATCCTGGAGATGCGGGAAACATATAGTTGCGCAATAACGATTTCGTCCGATTTAATTAGACCCAACCACACCGCACCGAGTATGAATATGCATCATATGCAACATTGTAAAACGGAATCAACATGAAAGGGCAATAAAATAAATAAGTATTAAAACCTCTTCATTCCTTTCCTGGGCAGTCTTATGGATACTGCATGCTTCGTATTCGGTTAAACTGTTATTTATGTGCCCGTTCAAGAAAAGTGGCGACAAACACAGCTCTATCGCTTGTTCTGTATGGTAAATTCTGGTTTCTATTATACATAATATCCTAGTTCCCGGAACAACCGTATACTGCTCCTTACTCAGGTTTACAAGCTATCAAACCAGATATTTAATTCGATTGGAACTTTTATCGTGCTTTATCTGTGAAATAGTATATATTTAGTTGCCGGTAATCGAACCCAAGAATATCTCTTCAATATCGATAGAAATGAATGTTGAAAAAGAGGTAATATAGCTTTATTATCATTCTGAGGTTCCAATTTTCACTTAGCTGATTTATGATTAGAGAAATTTGCTAGAAATAAGTGGGAACAGATATAAGAATGATAGTATAATAGTTATTCATGATATGAGTGTTAAAAGTGACGTTTTATTGAGTGAAATAGTTTGTGAAAATCACTTCTAACACAACTACAGCAGAGAATGTTTTTTGTACAACTGCCCTATTTTGATAATGAAATGGGCGAATTTGCAATGACAATAAAGTTCAAAATTCATTTTAATATTCGAATAATCAAAAGGTTTGTTGTGCATGGCAAACGTTGCCAACGTTATGATTACTAACAAATGAGAAAAGTCGCTATCATTTGAATTTCGTTTCTGTCCAATTTTCGTCTTGAGTTTTTAACTGCTTAATATTTTTGTCGAGAGTCCAATTATTAATGAAAGTGACGATTTGGTTGTTCCTCTGGATATTGAAGAGTCTGCAAGAAGAGATCAGGAACTCCTAATACCTGAAAAATCTGTTCAGCAGTACGATATTGCATATAACAATTTCCTAGCCTGGTGTAAATTGAAAAATGTAGAAGTGAACTTCAGTGAGACTGTTTTCCTGGCATACTTAGGAGAAAAATAAAAAATATGGAATATGGAGTTCATCCACTTCGTGGAGTAAATTTTCAATGATAAAATCAAGCGCCCTTGTTAAAAATGGTGTAGATGTAAGTAAATGTTTTAATGTAATAGCATATTTGAAACGGAAAAGTGTAGGATATCGTCCCAAAAAATCGAAAATTCTCACTCGTGAACAAGTTGAAAAGTTTATTAAGGCGGCACCAGATGAGAAATACTTGATGGTTAAGGTTGCAACTATTTTCGGATTATTCGGAGCCTGTCGGCGTGAAGAATTGTGTAATATATCAGTGGAAGACATCGAAATAACGAATAAATCATTGGTTACACAACTTCCAAATACAAAAACGAGAGTCAGTCGTTCTTTCAGTATTATTGGGGAGTATGTAGACTATTTTCATAAGTACTTTGCACTGCGCCCTTCAGACATCAAACATCGTCGTTTTTTCCTGAAATACATGAATAATAAATGCACTGCCAATCCAGTTGGTATTAATACATTTGGGAAAATTGCATCTATTGTTGCCGAATTGCTCAAACTGCCAGAACCAAAGCAATATACAAGACACTCTTTCCGAAGATCCTCCGCATCATTGCTAGCAGAATCAGGAGCAAATATTAAGGATTGAAGAAAACATGGTGGATGGAAGTCTACGACGGTAGCCGAGGGCTATGTTGATCATTCCATTGCATATAGCAATGTCATTGCTGAAAAAATTCTCCCAACCTCAACAGATTTTGGATCATCATCATCCAATATTGTACTTTCGGTTTCTACAAGTACTGAAGGTGCTGAGGATTCTAATAATGTGTTGCGAAGCTCCCTAACGTCACAGGGCATTAATGTTAGTAATTGTTCTAGTTTTATGATTAATATTAATGTTCATAAGTAATGATTGTTAAATATTGATAATAAAAATTTGCAATTGCTGAATTTTTCTCATTTGATTTCATCATAAGAACATGGAGAGCTTAAAATATTTTTAACACTAATGTTAAAAATATTTTCAACACGCTTCCACGTAAACAATCAATTTCAACATTGTTTTCTGTCATTAAAAGTGTCACTTTTAATGGCAGCTGTACAAAAAAAATTTTCAATTCTTTCACAGACAATCTCTCAAGCCCGTACAGACGACTGTTGTATATATCTTCGAAATAATAGCATTCCGCGGAATGAATCCAGTAAATGCGAATCAACACAGTCGCATACGAGACTCGCCATCCATCTATGGAAATTGCATTCTGTCAAAGCATAAAATAAACTTTCAGATCCGCGCACGGAAAGCACATAGATTTTAAATATTCCCGGGAAGATTCAATTTAACTAAGTTCAAAGTTAAATTGAAGCGGAGCCAGCCAAGGAAAGATTTATCTTTATCCGTTCTTTTTGGATATACGGCATTAAGGGAGACTGATTCTCGGATAAAGGGGGACATAGACTGCTGTTGTAATCAGATAGGTTCTGAAGGTGGAAGGTTGAAAAAAGTACTTAACGCTGGGTGATTTTCGAATTGTAAGTTTTCAACTGAGTTTTACCTTCATTAAGATAGCTATGCTACCTACCCTGAAACTGGATATAATTTTTTTTAGTCACGAAGCGAGTGGTAAAAGTGATGTTTTGTTTTGTGCTTTTTATACAATTTTATTTGTATAACTGCCCTATTTTGAGAATAAAATAGAAGAATTTGAAACGACGTTGAACTTCAAAATGCACAAAGTTGTGCTGAATGGCAAAACTTGTCAACGCTATGGTTACTACCAAATGCTTGTTGTAAAAAGGAACCTGTCATTTAAATTGCGTATTTCTCCAACCTTTGTATTTGGTGTTTGACTAGTAAATATGTTCCTCGATAGTGTACTAATAAATAAAAAATTTGATTTAGTTTTTCCACTGGATATTGAAGAATCTACAGCATAAGGATTGAAAGTGGATGGTTCATTGAATCCAAACTGAACATTTGGTATATGTTTGTTCATACAGGGTGCTGCAATATCGCGTTAAGCGACGTTTTGAGAATTTAGTTGAAAAGCATTCCCTTTGTACTTTCAATTCTGCATCTCAGGAAATGATTTTCTGATATACAGTGTTCCCAAACAAAATTATTCAACGAATTAATGATTTCTTCGATTCTTTTTTCGCATATTTTCTTTTCTTTTCAGTACCTCTATCATGATGCGAAATATTAATTTCCAACAGATTCGAAAAGGGGAAATTGATGGAGTTTTTTTTTCATTTCTTTCAAATTTTGTGACATTTCTGTCATAAATATTTATAAACCTACGAACATTATTTGGCCAAGAAATCTGAATGTTGATGTTTTTCAAAGTTTATTCTGAATAATCGGTTTCTTTTCTGCTTTTGCCTCTTTTCATTTCAGATTAAGAATTGCGAGTCGTTTTGGGAAGAATCTGTTTATCCGAGCCCATCGACGGATAACATGAAGATGATCACACTGATGTCTTTCAAGATTTTCCTGATATTTAATATTTTATGTTATTTTTTTACGGGGAGACAGGTTTTTTCGGCTGAGGTTTTTTCCCCTGGCTCTATAGTATCGTATGATACTAGTGATGATAGTATCGTATGATTCTATATTATCATACGAAGAATGATATGATACCCCGTTTTTTTTTACCGCAGCTTAGGTACTTTTTGTTTCAACATTTTTTGTATTATTTTAGCTCTCTTTTTCATAAGAATATATATATTTATATATATATATATATATTAGGGATGTTTTTCTAACGGTAAGGATATTATTCAGAAAATGCTGCAAAATTTCGACGAAACGGTAGTTCGGTAAAAGCCGTTTACTGATTTACAGGAATGATAGAAACATGAATTTGATCAGAATTTCTTTTAACTCAAAAATTTGCCTAGTCATCGTTCCTAAATGATCAACCTGTCCTATACAGGGTGTCCGTTATCAATGTCCAAATATGAATAATTTTAGATTGTTTTTTCTCGATTTTTTCAAATGTAACACCCTGTATTATTTTCCATGATGATGTTCACAGTTTAATACCTCACATTTTTTAGAAGTAACAAAAGGGCTTTTTTCAGTCCTGCGTCCAGCAGGCACGAAAAATGAAAGCAGAACGGAAAATTTCATTCAAATACCAATATTTGAATATCCAAATATAAAAACAAACGGGCGTTGACAAAGACAAAGAAAAATTGTGTTTATGATCCAAGAGAAGTTCAAAGTGTCGTCCACCTTCTCTGGAACACAAAGTGATCCGATCTTTGAATGACCCTCTCTATTCCTCATCAGCATGGCTAGAGTAATGCTTCGGAAAGCAGTCACAATCCTCTCTCGCATATTGGAAGCTGTTGTTGGAACTTCATCAAACACGACTTCCTTTATTCCTTCACAAAAAAATCTATTTTGGCTTGAATGTGGATTTTCAGTTACATGCAGTAACTGTTCATTAGTGGCCGATTTTATCCTTTTTTTATATACTTTTTATACTCCACTGTGTACAAATCTGTTTAAAAGCCTCCGTAAACTCGACTCGTGTGGATGTCTTTTTCCGGAACATTCGACTGCATAGGATCTACCGGCTAATAAACAGTTTCTGTGGCACTGACCCAACATGAAAATCATATCAACCGTTTCAACTTCACCAAAATTCATCTCAATTCATTGAATTCGGAAATAACTTTGAGCTGGGTCAGCAAAATTGTTGATAATTGACCTACAACTTTTTAATCGAAAGAAATGAATGACGTATTACTTTCGTATTTTTCAGAGAAACTAATGCCATCAACTGCATTCCTGTATCTTCTTCTGTTTTCGAGTTATAGCCCAAAATTGAAATTTCGGCGATTTCAACTTATACAGACTTGTTTCGAAGCAATCCAGTTATTAATCAATTAATCAATTTTAATTGACTAATTTTTGAGTTTCTGGCCTTGTTAAAAGTATCACTCATATCATAAACTAACCCTGTCGAATTGATTCTCATCAAACTTGACATCCAATCATTCTGTTTCAAAATGATTTGGTAATTCACATTTTTCATTATCGGTCTGCTATTCTTCCACATTTTCTAAAGTGGGAATTTGGTATAACTTTTTAGAGAAACATTTCAACTACGGAATTGTTAATAACAATATGTTCACCTATTTTGATTTACTCGATATAACCTCACTATCTGAGACTCTACTCATTGTTTTGTCAAAATCCTAACAAATAATAATTTTTTTATTTCTCGTACGTGATATGTCTTAAATATAACATCATGAAAATCTTGTCCGGGTTATAACGAACACAACAAAGAGAGGTTTATCCAATTCGGTGCAGTGGTTAGGACTTGATGCTTCTTCTAATGTAACCACAGATCGCCTTTTAATAGAATAGAATAGAATAGAAAAATATTTATTTCAACAATTATTGATTTTCACAATAAAATAGAAACAAGTCAGAAAAGATTTCCAACGACTTACACACAAGCCAAAAAACAAAAAAAAAAACCAATCGCCATCATTGGTGTTCACAAAATTGATACTATTCATTAATAGTGTATGGTTCACATTGTACTAATAACTTATGTATTTGCTTTCTGAAAAGGCTTCCTGTATTTGTTCTTTGTATGTTTACAGGCAATGAATTATACAATTTCAAGCACATATTCATGACGCTGTTCTTTGATAGTGATAAAGATTGCAGCGAATACAAATATGTATGCATTCGTCTAGTGCAATTAAGATTTCTGTTTTGCTCATAGTATTTTTTATGCTTGAAAATGAATAGAAGACACTTGAAAATGTAAAGACCACTGACAGTTAACATATCGTTTGCTCTAAACACCCCCTACAAGTCTCTCTATATTTCATATGGAACATTGCCCTGACAGCTAATTTCTGAGTAATGAAAATTCGGTTACTCTGCGAACTGTTGCCCCAAAAAATAATTCCATAGGATAACAGAGAGTAGAAATTTGCATAATAGACCGTTTTCAACAACTCCACTGAAACATGATTCCTTAGTACCCAAAGTGTATAAACTGTCGATGTTAAACGTTTATTTAATGCTGTAATATGTACATCCCATTTCAAGTCGAAACTTAAATGCAAACCCAAAAACTTTATAGTTTCTTTAATAGGTATATTACCATCTTGAAGTACTAAATATGTAGGTGGGGTCACATTGTTCTGACGGGTATGAAAAATAACACCCTCCGTTTTATCAAGATTCAAGAGTAAGTTGTTATTAGAACACCAATCATTTATAAGCTCAAAAGACAGTTGCGCACTACTAAATAATGAGTCAAGGCTTGCGTTAGAAATTATAACATTGGTGTCATCTGCATATACAGTAGGTGTGTTCTTGGATAGCTTTAACTTAATGATTTCAGGAAGGTCATTGATGTATACCGTGAATAAGAAAGGGCCCAAAATACTTCCCTGGGGAATTCCCATTTCTATTGTCTTTGCTGATGATGTAAAAGTATCATTATGGACAGTTAACATAACTACCTGTTTTCTATTAGTCAAATAACTTCTAATCAAATTTAGCTGGTTATCTCTAATACCATTGGCGTCAAGCTTTTTTCTCAGTCTGTCATGTTCAACGCAATCAAAGGCCTTCGAGAGGTCTAGGAAAATACCTATCGGCAACTATCCATTTTCCAGGGCTAACAATATTGACTTAATTACTTCGAAAATAACAGTTTCAGTACTTTTCCCAACAGTAAAACCATGTTGGTGATTACTCAAAATCTTGAATTTATTGAAAAAATTCGACAGGCGGTTAACTAATATTTTCTCAAATATCTTTGAGAAAGACGACATCAGGGAGATCGGACGATACCTGCCATAATCTGTATAAGATCCCTTTTTATGCATTGGCTTAACAATATATTATCTATATTTATATGGAAAATTGAACCCTTTTCGCTTCGAATCGAAATTCACCTCCACAACAATTCATTTTAAAATTTTTTATGTTAACATAATTTTAGTCAAACCAGAAACTGACCGATCTGATTGCGGGAAACGAAAGATGGACCCCCGGTCAGGCTCCGGGAAGACAAACAGCCGGTACTTAAGCGGGTTGACAGGATAGTGACGAAATATCGCCCGAAAAGACGTATAATGGTCATTAAGTTTTGAGTTGGTGGTCTCGGACGCTCGGTTGGGTTGGAAGGGTCACGGGGTCGACGTCTATTGTCATTCACCGTCACCCTTGTTACCTATTCATCCTCCAGATAGAGAGATCATCGTGAGATTTATCAGATAAAGCGTCCAATTGAGGGGCTTGAGCCTCTAATGTACTTTCACGCGTTTGTCATCTGGTATCCGCCACATTTGAAGAGATGGCAGGAGTCGATATAATCTTTACCAATATTTGTTGGATTATTCCGAATGTCGTTGAGCCTATTGCACTATGTTTTCATTGAAGGCCATCAATCTACCTGGCATAAGTAAATAGAATAAATTGAATGTTAATAAACCAAATTGATCTCCTTGTATGAGTTCGAAATTGTTCAGTCAGAATCTGAATATTAAAACGCTGAAAATATGGAGAAACTCAAATAAGTTCTGTTTATTGAATTATTTCCCAAATGATGCTTGTGCATTGATTATTGTGCATTGTTCATAGTGACACCAAAAGCCTTTTTGGAAGTGAAACACGAAATTTTTGTGATCGAAAAATCTACATACATCACTTGTTGGAATTTGAAAGTATCCAACAATGATGAATTACTGGTCATTAACATTGAAACATAACTTGGATAATCCTTCATGGCATTTTACACCACTTTACAAAAAAAAAAAATTCACTATTTAATGTCAAGTCTATGAATAAACTACTAGCTGACTCAGCAGACTTCGTACTGTCTCAATCGATAAAATATTAAAAAAAGTTCCCTCTTTACCTCCTAAATAAAGAGAATTGAATAACAATGTACATAATTATTTCAATGCAATTAAATTTTTTGTATATTTTGTACGTTTTTGTATTCCACATAATATATTTCCTTCTTGAAAAAACCAATGGTTAGTACAACTTTATTCATCTCTAAGGCGAAACAAAGTTCGCCGGGTCAGCTAGCTTATCTAATTGCCAATTGCCACAATTGGTCTCACCACCAGATCCCCTACGCTGTTTAGTTTCTGGGATAAGAAATGATTCTAAACACTTCTTGGCCGACATTATACCATAATAGATTATTATAATATTGAAGTTGCTTTTTTATTTACCGATTGAGGCAGTACGAAGTCTGCCGGGTCAGCTAGTTTCACAGTACATGTCCACACAATACTGCTGCAACAATCGACAAAATCTCAGCACATAGTTATCAGCATTTTAACCAACCATTAAACGAAATAAATAATAATTGATCGAGCTCACTTTCTTGGTGGTTTCTTGGCCTAAAATCAAACAATTCAAAATTGTATTAAGTAGACATTTTAAATTTTAATGAAGGTACTCACCATTCAATGGATTTATCATCTTAATATTGAAGTAATATCCATCATCACCTCTCCAAAACATTAGCGGGTATTGTAGAGCATCGTATGAACGGTGTGTTTCATTTATTTGTTGTAATTCTCCAGTATTGCGGCGAGTTAGAACAATATCAAGCCACTTCGTCTATTGTAGAGGAGTTGAATTGGCGTCATGTGCTATATGCTCCAACAGGTCGTTTATCTGCTCTAATCACAACCTTGTGATCGTCACTTGTCATACGTTGCAAAGCAGTTTCAAACAATCGAACCAATGCATGATGTTCATGAAGTAGTTGCTGCAGATCTTGAAGAATTATTCTTCTCACATCTGCATTAATTGATTGATGTTGATCGAGTTGATCATCCATATTGCCTATATTTGAAGGAATTTATGATGTGCATCTTCAAGTGTTTGTAATGATCCAATTCGATGGTGAATCTGGCCTTGGATCTAAATAGCAGAAAGGGAAGACAAAATAAGTGATTTGAAATCATTAATGTTAATATTATATTCTTACCTTGAATGTTGGATTAAATCCACGTCCTTTAACTATATCTGCTCCAAATGAAGTCATTTGGATACACCCATTGTATTTTTGTGTGTTCGATAGAAAATGTTAATGTCTTGATTCGGACGTTTAGGCAACTCAAAATAGATAGTAATTGTTTACATTGCCATCATAGATATACATAACTATCCATATCTATGATTGTCATCTAATGGCGATAATAATAATTATTAATAACACATGGACACAGATGAGTTAATATTATTAGAAAATGTACCGTAGCGACACCTATTGGCGTTATTCGCAAGAAGGAAAATTATTTCCTATCTCTTTTTCCATTTCATCAAATTTGTCAGAGTTTAAATGTATTTTATGTTATCCCCGCCGTAGAAGAATACAACAAAAAATCTTTCATATCAAACAGTTCATCCAATCCTGAGTTATAAATGATGTAACCAACAAAATGACAGACTTACTTTTATATATTAAGATAATATTCTGTTAGTGGATTTAAGAGATTTACGAAAAAGTGACATGTTACTACAAAACGTAGTATCAATAGGAGAATTAGGACTCAATTAGACAGAGAAATCTGCACAAGCGGATCATGCTCCAACGGTTGGACACAATATAGGTTCCTCAAGAACCAGAGGTTATTTCAAACATCAAAAGGGAATATATTAGAATGAATATGGAAGCCATTGAAATTTATAATCGCAAAAACAAACTATTAGATATACTATATATGACTGCTGAAGGCAGAAATACTTAAACGACCCTGCAGTACATTTTCGATCACCTAACATCATCATGGGTATTATTCAGAAGTGTTAACACACGAACAACGATAACGACAAATTCCAACAAATTTCGAATCCTGTATCATTGGAGGTAATAACCCAAAATTCACGTCACTGCGGAAGGTAGATCAAGATTGATGTACATATCTGATGAGGCCATTAAAATATCTATTAGGGATAATTAGAAACATCACAGTTTCATACATTTTTAATTCCCTGAAAGCGGAACGTCGGATGAATTCTTAATGGACGTTTATTTTTAACGACAAGGTGGAGGGATTGGAGGGATGGGAGGGGGCAGAAGCGAGCTTGGAGGTACATTCACTGGAGGAATTCCAATGAAGGAAACTACGCCGATACAATCGATGCCGTTGGGAAGCACGTTGAAAAAGGTCAAGGGGTGACGTACGAGCGAAGATTGGAAATTAAATGGATTTTCTGATCTTTTATTTAAGTTTGATGTTACAGGGTGTCCGTTGAATCACTGGACGTTCTTTGATTGAAGAAAAATGACTCTTTTGTGAGAGACAAGAAGAAGTTATATTCATTCTGACGTAATGATAATACATATGTTGAAAATATGAAAAAATCATTTATATACAGGGTTTGCCACCAGGAGTGCCCATTAGAAGTTTTTGGAGAAATAATAATATCACTTCCAAATTTCTTGTGAAGATAAAGGCCAAGTGGACCTTCATTTATGATAAATTTTTAAATGACAAAGATTTCCGCTTTCACCGGAAATACACTGCGCAAAAAAATTAACGCACATTCTGAAAATCTTGATTCTAATGAAAGTTAACTCTACATTGACTTCATAACTTATTTTTTATGTTCTCTCGGGAAGGTTTTGAACGAAACAAGACACATTAAATGGAAGAAAAATTCAGGATTCCACCGAATCTTATGTGAAAGAAGAGAAATGAACAATTTTCAAAATACTGAAATGCTGATAAGTGATTTAATACTTGGTATTTCCACCCCTTGCTTTAATTACAGCTCGGCAACGACGGTTCATACTCAAAATGAGTGATCTTAAAATGTTCTGATCTAATCCTTTCCAGATTTCTCCGAGTTGGATTCCTAAGTCATTAAGAGCAGCTGGATGATTTTCTGAACTTCTCTGCCTTCTATTGAGGTTGTCCCAAACCTGCTCAATCGGATTGAGATCTGGACTTCTTGCTGGCCATTCCATTCGAAAGACTTCAACCTCTTCAAGGTACTCCTGAACGATGCGCGCACGATGGGGTCTGGCATTATCGTCCATAAAAATGAAATTTTCACCAATGTATGGGGCAAATGGCACTACATGCTCTTCAAGAATGTTCCTTATATACTTATCAGCATTCATAGCTCCATTATCAACGACCATTAGGTCTGTGCGAGCAGTCAAAGATATTCCACCCCATACCATAAACGATCCTCCCCCGAAACCAGTAGTATTCAGGAAATTGCACTGAGCATATCTTTCATGTGGACGTCTGTATACAAGGGAATATCGATCACAATGGTACAGGCAGAATCTAGACTCATCTGTGAAGAGAACTCTTTCCCAATCGGACTCTCTCGCAAAATCCAAACGCGCCCTTCGATGGGCTGGGGTGAGAGCTGGGCCTCTTGAGGCGACACGAGGCCTTAAATCATGTTCTCTGAGGCGATTTCTTATTGTCTGAGTGCTAATTTGCACCCCATGAGTTTGCTCAAGCTGATTTTGAAGGAGGCGAGCTGTTGCAAACCGTTGTCTCAACGAAGAAACTCTCAAGTAACGTTCTTGAATGACAGTTGTTAACCGTGGTCTACCCTGTCCTGGTCTTCGGACATTCATACCTGTCTCCCTGAATCGCTGCAACATTCTGGACACACTTGTATGGGAAACTCCAAACCTTTCTGCAATTCTTGTGTATGACCCTTCTTCTCGCAAAACTACCGCTTGGGAACATTCCTCTTGGGTCAAATTGCGTGTTTCACGTTGCATAGCGATCGAGTGTAGAAAATCAAACGAAAGAAAAACGTTTATCACTAGAATTGATCGAGAACAACTGATTTCAGAATGGAGCCTTTTTTTTCACAAAACAATGAATAACTCAGGAACGGCTTTAGATGGTTTTATTAAATGATGCATAAAATTAGTGTGGTATTCGAAGATATATCCAAGAAAGTAATGATATACAGGGTGTTCCATTAGAAAAAGCAGTTTCTTGTATCTCGTGGACAACCATGGTACGACGAAACTATTGCAGCCCGAAGGTACTTGTACAAGAGAAAGACAATGTTGAAGTTGGCCATTTTGCTTCCTATCCACGATCAGTGCTGGACGCTGTTTTTGTAGGTGCAATTTATTATTTACTATTTTATAATTTGTTTGTTGTTTCAATGATTCAATGTTTTCCTTTTTCAGAAAACTTCGTGTAAATTCCCTGAAACAATTCACAAAATCAACTGACATGTAGTTCCAACTCCTAAATATCTATACTGAATCTTTCTCGAGCCTTGATGTATCGCAACACTAAACGTTCAACCTTGTTACGAAACCCTCATTATGCGTGGTAGGACGCTTAACTTCTTGTTTATATCTAGGCGTTGAACCATTCACAAGAAGAATAACTGAAAAAACCTAGGCTCTGAAACAACGTTTCTAAATTTCACACATCCACTAAATTTGTACCCAAGTACCTATTGTTCCATCTGGCTATTTTCCACATCAACCTCAATTAGCCAGAAGAACTGTTTCCATTCTTTTCGTCCTCGACACAAATCACGCAAAGTGCCATTAGACTACGACAGTGCAACCACCCACTGAAAATTATATCAGCTCCCAATCTGCTTTACGTCCGCCATTTTGTCCCGCGGAACAAACATGGAGACAGCGTTGATTCGTGGTATTTATTCAATTTTATCTGATATTTATGTAGCCCTCCATATGGAGTTTACAAGCATTATCGGGCAATTACATGGACTGTTAATGATAAAATGTTTGAACGGCAGAGTGGGTGCAAAAGGATGTTTATATTTGACAGGTGCTACTAATGTTATACTATTAGAATTAAGTGCTTAATCAACACTGTATTAAAACGGACAAATATGCGCTGGAGCATGTACGACAGCGTTTTTATTTAGGATCTGTGGGGACTTTTGTTTGGTTAATTTTTCAGCGCGGCATCTGGAGTAGCATTTGCAACTGTCAATAGTATCTATAGATCTATAGTCCGTTTCAAAATGATTGGCATCTCGGGCGGCTGTGGAATCTGTTGGTAATATCCCATCAGTAACTTTTGAGTTCTGGGATTTAGGTTGGTGTTGATTGAAAACACTAACGGCCAGTTTCTGAAAGGCAGATCAACGTAAAAATTGTAGCCATTTGTCGAGAAAAGGTGGTCGATGTCGTATAACTTCATTATCATGACACTGCACTCGTGTTTGTAAGTCTTCATCAATGCCATCTTAAATAGATTTAAAGCAATTGAAACTAGGAAATTATAAAATGAGGATCATAATATGAGCATAATCAGTTTGAATATATGCAAATACCAATATTATAGTAGCTCAAAGAGCTGTCGTACTTGTTGACCAAAGGCTACATATGCTCCCCTGATACAGCCAACATTTTTGCACCTGCTGTTTGTACTCAGCCAGAGTTGGTACAAACCGCTACCTGTTGCTAGGACATCTTCCTAAAAATTAAGATCAGTAATAGTAGTAACTGTGGTTTATTGAACTATTTTAATCCAGAGAATTAACTAATGCATAAAAACCTTATCAATGTTTTTGTCCTTTTTCAATTCCTTCACCATATTCATTAATTCAAGCAGGCCAGAGGTTCTGAAACAAGAAAATTTATAAAAATAATACCATTTCTTTGTTGATGGAGTCAAAAGGCCATTGACCGAAGTCTTCCAACCACAATAAAAATAATATCCACTGAACTCACATCTGAATAATTTTTTTGTGATGTTCCTGGATCGTCATTTGAGCCATTTTCCCTGTCTGCAGATATTTCTTAACCTAGAATTAAATATAAAATGAGGTGAAGAAGCCTTTGTATGTGTTGTATTAGATGGGTGGGTCATGTTCGATGCATTGCTTTATGAAAATTTTTAAATTGAGTATTGCAAACTTCATTCAGATTCTAATGGAAATTCTGATGGATAAAATTTCTACTATACGCACTCTAAAATTGTTTAGAAATTCATAATATGAATAAAGGTTTGTTTTTTAGTTATCTGAACAAAACTAGTTTACGTACTCCTTTTCATTAGCAACATTTGCCCTTTTTGAATTTAGCTGGGCAGTGTGAAGTTTCTTTTGAGTTCTTGGCACTTGGCATTGTTGATTTCTCTTGTAATTAGGATTACCCATTTTTCATTTTGTACTGCAATTGATTTACTGCGTTCGTCGACTTGTGTTCTAACTGAAAAAAAATATGTACTCTATTAAATGTATACGAACATGCTTGCGAACATATTATTATACTATTGTTTATCGAAATGTTTGCCTTGAACTATGTATGGAGAAATTATTAACAATTTTACAAATACTTACTTCTGAACTAGATCCGAGTGACTGCACCTTTCTCCTTCAATAAAATTTCGGCCACTTGAACTCATTTTGAATAAAACTCGAAATAACCCCAAACTGAATACTAAATTCAAAATATGAAAATGAGAAATTCAAAATTCTAACCTGTTCGATCAGATAATATTGTTTATTTTAGCAGATTCTGTGGTTCGATAGCCTCGAAACAGGGTAACCTCATGTCAAATCATAATGATCAGAGATTAGTTAATTTTGCCCTAAACATTCTTTCAGCAACCCAAATTGATTTGACATCGATGTCAAGTTGAACGTTGTATCAGTTGACATACGGTTTGATCGGCCTTTCAGAAACTGGCCGTAAGTTTTGACATTTCAGAGTTTGAATTAACCTCCTGAATATATTTCGAACCTATTTCTGTATGCTTATGTTCTTCATTAAATCGACAAATTAGTTTTGGATTTGAATATTTATCAAGTATTACCGAATTGAAAATGGCTGGAATTCATCAAGATACCTCTCACCTCGCCTAACTACAAGGGAACGTGCAGTAGTTTATCGTCGGGACTGAGAGTTTTTCTCAACAATTCAGCAGGTATTTCTGCTAGTATTAATCGCGTTTTGCTAGTTATTCAGGTAACAATCATTTACTTTTTCGCGGTGTTTTCTGATGAATAAATAAGTCTCAAAATTTCAGTTTTCACCTAAACCTGTCTGATGAATTTTGGAGAAAAAAGAAGGCAAGACAAGTCATTACAATCAGGAGTGAGCAGTGGATGGAAACCTATTCCACATTATTAAACCTTCAAAGAGACATTATAGGACGTTATTCTTTCTAAAATCAAAAACAATGAATAAATCGGTTTGTACATCTTTTTTTGAACTGCCTGAAAAGTAACCGAATTCTAATAAAAATCAACATTTGGTATATTACTTAATGAATCATGAAATGGACAGTACATATCAATAAATACAAATAATAAGTGATCTATTTTAAAACATTTCACACTTCAAATGATTCACAATTTGTCAACAAATATTTTTTATTTGTTTCAACAACTCTGCTATGAAAGTGTAAAGTCAGGTCAGATCTAAATTTTTGTTCCACAATACTCAGAAAAAAAACAGGGTGAGAACTCGGCTGAATTTTTGATAGTCATCAAGAATGCAAAGATTGCCGAAGGGTCTTCATAAAGAACGAACTTTTAGTTATCTTTGATGTAGTCTCAATTATTTAATGAATGAAATCTCTACATTGGAGTTCATCGAGATCCCGCAAGATTTCATGTTGAAGCATTCCACGCTATTTTTATTATCAATCCTGAATTTCCAATTCCCATGCTTGATATACAGAGAAACTGTATGGGTGTGTATATTTTAGTCATCATCTACCTCAGCTTGTTTCTCTTTTGCAATTGATGATATAATTTCACAAAAAATTCTTCAAATTTATTTGCCTTGAAAAATATATTCAATCATTCAATAGGTTATATTGATATATTTCAATCTATGATGAACACAGAAATTTTTTGTAACTTTTTGTAACTAGAAATTAAGCCCCGGCTGGAATTCCATGGCTTGCTCTGATGACAATCATTTTGAAACGGGCAGTACAAAATACGTTCGAAGAAGAAGCACAAGGTGTATTTTGCTTTCATTTGTAATAAGCTCATCATCAGCTACCAGGAATATTGCGATTCTGCAAATATATTTAAAATTTGTGGCTCACAAAAATCTTTAAATATTTTCTATAAAGATTGATAATAAAAATAGCGTGGAATGCTTCAACATGAAATCAGGCAGGCTTTCGAGAAATTTCAATGTAGAGATAGCATTCATTGAATAATTGAGATTTCATCAAAGATAACTCAAAGTTCCTTCTCTATGAAGAATCTTCAGCAATCATTGCATTGTTGATGACTGATGACTATCGAAAATTCAGCCAAATTCTGGCCCTACATATTTAAGAAAAAAAACAAAGAGTTTGCCTCAAATTTGTTCTATGAAGAACAATATATATATTCTTATGAAAAAGAGAGCTAAAATAATACAATAAATGTTGAAACAAAAAGTACCTTAGCTGAGGTAAAAAAAGAACGGGGTATCATAACATTCTTCGTATGATACTATAGAAACATACGATACTATACAGCCAGTGGAAAAAACCTCAGCCGAAAAAACCTGCCTCCCTGTAAACAAAATAACATAAAATATCAAATATCAGGAAAAGTCTTCAAAATGCAGATGAGGTCCAAGTTTCCATCGAAACCATCAGACGACGTCTGAGAGAGGTGAATCTAGGTTCTGAACGTCCATTAAGAGAAATTCCATTAACATGAGACCATAGGAGTCAAAGACTGTAAACAAAATAACATAAAATATCAAATATCAGGAAAATCTTGAAAGACATCAGTGTGATTATCTTCATGTTATCCGTCGATGGGCTCGGATAAACAGATTCTTCCCAAAACGACTCGCAATTCATAATCTGAAATGAAAAAAGACAAAAGCAGAAAAGAAACCGATTATTCAGAATAAATCAAATGCATTTTGGAAATGCATTTGCTACTTTAAAAAACATCAACATTCAGATTTCTTGGCCAAATAATGTTCGGAGGTTTATAAATATTTATGACAGAAATGTCACAAAATTTGAAAGAAATGAAAAAAAAACTCCATCAATTTCCTCTTTCCGAATCTGTTGAAAGTTACGAAACTGATAATTTTTCAACATAACAAGCTAAACTTGTAAAAAATCAATTAATACATAACCTTTCGACTGTCCTCTTTAACGAGGATTTTTTTCTGGTGCCGTGTGGGTTTCTTGCAGAAGAATCACTTCGATACCATGTTCATCAGCTAATTTGGAGACGTGATCACACTTGTCTTTCGAAATTCCTTCGATATTTAAATTCAAAATCCACAAAATCTTGCTGTCTGGTCGTGAGGGTTTTTTCAAACCGGATACGACCTTCCAGGTGATGATTTTTCGGCACTCCAGATGTTTGAAGACCGCTACGGGACCCCAATGAAAGGCAATCATCTCC
Source organism: Hippodamia convergens (assembly GCA_038502775.1). Classification (NCBI taxonomy): domain Eukaryota; kingdom Metazoa; phylum Arthropoda; class Insecta; order Coleoptera; family Coccinellidae; genus Hippodamia; species Hippodamia convergens. The sequence continues at coordinate 89,378,391 of CM076607.1, read as the reverse complement.
CATAGATCAACCAAACATGTTATAACACAAGAAAACAAAATATTTCTGGATCAAAAACTACGATATATTACGAGAATTGTCATTCATTTCATAAAATGAAAAAATCCACATAATTGAATGTAGAGGTTATTCATAATTCCGGAACCAAATGAGCAGAACTAGCTCAAAAATAGACATGATCAAATTCCAACGATTGGGTTGCATTATCATCTAAGAATCTACATCGTCTTATCGAATTTAACAAGCTTCTTGAATGAATTTCCGCTTGCCTTCACGTGTTCTAACTGTGAGAAATATCAAGTAATTTTAACGACTTACACATCGTGTACTGCTGCCAGCTTTCATTTCTAATTAGTCGCTCAGTTGCATATCAACAAGATGTTTCAGTTTCCTGGCTGCATCAAACTTGAGCGAACATTTCACCGAAATATTTGGAGCATGCGGGATGAAACGAGAAATTCCGAGATTTTCATATTACAAGGTGAATGGGTCGTACCTTATATGATCCGCAGAAATTGGTAACAAATTGAATTTTTTTTTTATGTTTAATTCCTTCATTCGACGATGTACAGGGTGGGCATATTTCGATGTTTTAGCACTACAACTTTTGAACCAGAGGAGATAGACAAAATCTGATACCCCATTCTCGATCTCTTTTTTGGAGAAACTAACAAGAGTTGTATTCATTTTTGGCGCTGCCTTCTTTTGTTTTCGAGTTGTAAGCGAAAATTGGAAAAATTGCGATATCGAAAAAAATTTATATCTCCGCTAATACTGAGGAAAGAGCTCTGAAATTTAAATATTCTACAGGAACTTTTTTACGTAGAATCCAGTAGCATGCTCGTCTTTTTTGCACCATTTTCAATTACGAAGTCTTGAGTATAGAAATTAGTCAAAAACCTATTTTCATGTGAGTCTCAATACTTTCTATGGTTTCAACTGTTGATGAGCACAGAAAAATGTAGCTTCCTATAACAAGAGCATAGAAATGAAAAGACTACTAGAAAGAAATTGTGGTAATTATACGATACTAAATTTTTCGTGCTTATCAACAATTGAAACCACAGAAAGTATTGAGACTCAGTTGAATATAGGTTTTTACCAATTTCTATACTCATATTGATTTATTGATACGAACCATACGATGTTATATATTTCTGAAATCAGAAAAAATAAAGCTTTCAGAAAATGGCACAAAAATCTTGTGTTCCTCTTCAAAAACACATAACTTTGGGTCAAAGCTTCGTAATTAAAAATTCTGCAAAAAAGGTGAGCATGCCACTGGATTCTACGTAAAAAAGTTCCTGTTTCAATTTCAGGGCTCTATCATGAGTATTGGAGGAGATATAAATTTTTTCCGATATCACCATTTTTCCAATTTTTGCTTATAACTCGAAAACAAAAGAAGGTATCCAAAAATGAATACTACTCTTGTCAGTTTCTCAGAAAAAGAGATCGAGAATGGGGTATCATATTTTGTCTATGTTCTCTGGTTCAAAAGTTGTAGTGCTAAAACATCGAAATATGCCCACCCTGCACTTCCTGCATTGAAATGAACGGTGGTCATATGGAAGGGAGAAGTAAAAACTATATCGAATTTCTTCTGTAATTATTGATTCTCTAAAATTGCTGATAGCTCCAAAACGGCAATGATTGTATGCAACTTTTTACTCATATTGAGGTCTGGTATTAGCTCTCATAATAAACTGCTCCACATGAGATAGGGATATTGACTTAAATTTCAAAAACATATAGTTTGAATGAGATTTTGTGATGAAAATTCATATTAATATGATTTCAAGTTGCAGGAAATGAAATTAATTTTGGCCTGTAGGTCTGTAGTGTATACAGGGTGGTTAAGAAAAATCGAGTAAAATAACGAAGTTTTATTCCCAGAGAATTCAAGCATTTTAAGAATATCAATACATGTGTATGGTCTCAACGGGCATCAATAACAGCTTGACATCTTCTTTGCATACTACACACGAGGTTGTTGAACATTTCTTGAGGAATTTGGTTCCATAAACGGGGCAGAAGCTCTCTAAGATCATTCACAGATTCTAGGGTAGGTTGATGACTATCTAATTTTCTTTGGAGCATATCCCATGCATGTTCTATGCAATTCAAATCTGGTGAGTGCGGAGGTATTAGTAAATCTGGAATACCAAGCTTCTCGCGAGCATTCTCAACTATGGCTGCACGGTGCGGTCTAGCGTTATCGTCTAGAAATTGAAAAGTTTCACCAATAGCAGCGTGAAAATTTGGCAAAACATTATCAATGACTGCTCCCTATAGTGTAAGGTGGTTATATTTCCATGACAAATGTGTAGATCTGAGCTCCCGTTGAAACATCCTGGCCCATACCATAACACTACCCCCTCGGAATGGATGGACTTCTTGGACATAGCGACGACTACGAGGTATGCGTGGGATTGTCCATACCTTATTTCTTCGAGAATCTGAGAATCGTCCATATCTGGATTCATCAGTGAAAATTACACTAAGCCATTGATCGTTCCAATTGATATGTTGCCTTGCCCATTCCAGTCTTTGACCCTTATGGTCACATGTTAATGGAAATCCTCTTAATGGACGTCTAAAACCTAGATTGACCTTTCTCAAACGTCGTCTGATGGTTTCGATGTAAACTTGGACCACATCTGCGTTTTGAAGAGTATTCCTTAGTATTCTACACGTAGATGTAGGTTTTATTCTCGCCAAAACGGTGACGAAACGATTTTGAGCATATGTTGTTTTTCGTCGCCCACCAAGCATTGGTCTTTCCAACACGGAACCTGTTTTTCTTTTCCAAAGTCGAGATATCACAGTTTGGCTGACTTGGAGCCTTTCCGCTACAATAACCTGAGTTAGGCCACCCTGTTGCATTCCGATAGCCTTATTAGCCCCAGCGTTTGTTAATTTACGTCTTGGCATTTTCAGAAAACTCGTTTCAAATCGAAGCCGTTGATAAATTGACTCCATTTCAGAATAAGAACATTCATGAAGCATATGCAAAGCACCAAACTTCAGAAAAAAGGCGACCATATTGACGAAATTTATCATACTGATTTTCATTGAATCGATTCAATTTGTAATTGAGTTTCAAATGATTTTACAGCGATTTTCCGGAAGATTACATACTTTTCAAAACGATTGTATTCGGTATCCCTAACTCTCGTGGAGCAGTATATTTTTATTAAAGTTTTTACCTTACTTTCGAATTCATAGTGGAACTTGATCCAAGGTAGAGTAACTCTAAGTTATATATTCATTACGAAAACTCATTTTTTTGCGCCTACCTCTCTGGGTAAAAGAATTAATCCAATCTTTGGATGGCTCAGTAAGAAAATAAATGTTTTAGTAGGCACGAATACCTTTTTGAAGTTGGGGAATTTTGCTGGTAGATTTGGGAAAATTCTGATTTTCTCCCACCTTTGTTTTTTTTAGCTTTAGGCCTGGTGAGCCCTGACCATTGAAGCGTCTTGCCGCAATCTTCAACCCATTGTGCCTCGAATTTTTCCATGCTGCCAGGTTTCCATAAAAGTCCCGCCTGTACCTTTCCCAGCTGCTGACACATTTCTGTCTCCCAGTGCTGGCTTGTACCCATTTGTATGCGACCACATATCAATATATGCAAATGCGAGATTCTGCATGTTTGTATGTTTAATTGAGACCGCCATGAGCCGATGATGCATAAAGAGAAGGCCAGCAGCGGTATTTGGCATTGTTTCACTTTATATCGCTTGATATCCATCCGCCACTTGATCTACGATGGTCGTCACGCATCGGGTCGGTATAATGGGTCCCAGAATACACGGGCATAAAATCGCGCTTATTATATGCTAATGAGGAAACGAGTCTGCAGACACGGAACCCTTGCATGAACCCTGTCGCTGTTATAAGCCAACGTATACCATGTTGACACTGCATAATTACAAAAAAAATACGCGAAATGTCTACAAGTTGCTTTAATTGGGACCAGCTCTCAGGCTTTGTGTTTTTTCTCCTTTCAAGGGAAATTCTGAATGCGTTTAGACGCGATTATCGCAGCAGGCTCGCCAGAAATGGAAGGAGGGACTTGAAGCAGCCAGCGTTTGAGTCAGTGTTGAATGCAGACAATTTTAACTGGGGTTTCTCAACATCTAGGAGGGAAGTCGAAAATTTGAAATTGTGAGAAATTTTTAAATTTGTTTTTGTTCCATACCAGGTTTCAATGACAAGCAAAAAAATGTAAATTGCTTCATTTTAACATGGGTCCACAAGCCGTTTACAGCCTGATGTTTCCCAATTTCCCCCCTAAATCGCTGTATCGATCGCTTCAGCATTTTTGTTGGATTGAAATTTTGGAAAAATTAAGGCAACAAGATTTTTGTTTCTTGAACTTGACCATTCAATATTTACATCATTCCTCCATTCTTTACTCAAATTGTTTTTTTAATATAAATTATTAAAAAAAATAGTTATTTATGATATGAGTGTTAAAAGTGACGTTTTATTTCGTGAGTGAAAAAGTTTGTGAAATGAGCGGAGCGAATTGAACAATTTCACGAACAAAATAATATCACTTTTAACACAAATACCATACAATGTTTTTGTACAAGTGCCCTATTTTGATAATGAAATGGACTAATTTGCAATTACAATAAACTTCGAAATGCATTTTAATATTCGAATGATCAAAAGGTTGTTGTGAATGGCAAACGTTGGCAACGTTATGATTACGAACAAATGAGATAAGACGGTGTCATTTAAATTTCGTTCCTGTCCAATTTTCGTCTTGGGTTTTTAACTGCTTAATTTGTTTGTCGAGAGTCCAATTATTAATAAAAGTGACGATTTGGTTGTTCCTCTGGATATTGAAGAGTCTGCAAGAAGAGCAAATCTGGAACTCCTACCTAAAAAATCTGTTCAGCAGTACGATATTGCATATAATAATTTCCTGGCCTGGTGTAAATTGAAAAATGTAGAAGGGAATTTAAGTGAAACTGTTTTCCTGGCATACTTAGAAGAAAAATAAAAAATATGGAGTTCATCAACTTTGTGGAGCAGTTTTTCAATGATAGAGTCAAGCGAAGCGCCCTTGTTAAAAATGGTGTGGATGTTAATAAATATTTTAAGGTAATAGCATATTTAAAACAGAAAAGTGAAGGATATCGTCCCAAAAAATCGAAAATTCTCACCCGTGAACAAGTTGAAAAGTTTGTAAAGGAGGCACCAGATGAGAGATACTTGGTTAAGGTTAAGGTTGCAACTATTTTCGGATTATTTGGAGCCTGTCGGCGTGAAGAATTGTGTAATTTATCAGTGGAAGACATCGAATTAAACGAATAAATCATTGGTTATACAACTTCCAAATACAAAAACGAAAGTCAGTCGTTCTTTCAGTATTATTGGGAAGTATGTAGACTATTGTCATGAGTACTTTGCACTGCGCCCTTCTGTCATCAAATATCGTCGTTTTTTCCTGAAATACATGAATAATAAATGCACTGTCAATCCAGTTGGTATTAATACATTTGGGAAAATTTCATTGTTACCGTATTCCTCAAACTGCTAGAACCAAAGCAATATACAGGATACTGTTCTCGAAGATCCTCCTCTTCATTGTTAGCAGAATCAGGAGCAAATATTACGGATATAAACAAACATGGTGGATGTAAGTCCACGACGGTAGCCGAGGGCTATTCCATTGCATATAGAAATGTCATTGTCATTGCTGAAAAAATTTTTCCAACCTCAACAGATTTTGGATCATCATCATCCAATATTGTACTTCCGGTTTCTACAAGTACTGATGGTGCTGAGGATTCTAGTAATGTGTTGCGAAGCTCCCTAACGGCACAGGGCATTAATGTTAGTAATTGTTCTAGTTTTACGATTAATATTAATGTTCATAAGTAATGATTGTTAAATATTGATAATAAAAATTTGCAATTGCTGAATTTTTCTCATCTGATTTCATCATGAGAAAATGGAGTGCTTAAAATATTTTTAACACTAATGTTAAAACCATTTTCAACACGCTTCCTCATAAACAATCAATTTCTACATTGTTTGCTGTCATTAAAAGTGTCCCTTTTAATGGCAGTTGTACAAAAAAATTCTTTAATGTGCGTAGAGCAAAAACAACAATTTGAAAAAATTTTTGAATTTTTTTTTGCTGATTTATCCCAGGATTACATGGCTACCGGAAATCCGAAAAATTTTCAACCAATAAATTAAGAAACAAGAGTCGTCAAGCTTCAAAATTGAATTTTTTCATTTCCAATACGACAGTTTTTCACTGAGATACAACTTGGTCAAAATCACCAAAAAATTTTTAATGTTTCTGTTCCTTCAATTGTTGCGCGAAGTTTATGTTCCTTCAAGGCAATTTTATCTAGCGCCGAAATTGTAACCTAATGAAGCTAGTGGTGATATTGGAGCAAAATAATTCTTCATTATTGGGGGTATCCCTATGTAGATTTAGGTTGGAACAACCATCACATGCAGACGTATAACCAAAACCAACAACGGTAAAAACATCAAACATCCTCCACGAAAGAATTAGCGGATTCTTCCCACCAGATCAAACAAATCGTAGGAGGCGAGTGAAAACAGAACTGTCCCCGGCAGATATGAATGAAATTCATTCAAAACCCTGAGAATTCAATTATTTGCCGTCCTGCCGTCGCGATAAATCCAGAGCACTCTCGAAAAATTGGGGTTTGTTTACAATTCACAAGTGCCTGGGACGATAAGAAACATAAAAACACACATCGCTCAATTTTGGATACACTTTACGGAGAGGCAGAAGTGAAAAGTTGTGATAACAGACAGGCCCTCCTTGAATTATTGTGTGTGTTTTTTGTTCGCCCCGAAAGAAACATGGGTTACGGTAGGTAAAAAGTGGAATATTATAATGTTGTTTTTGTTCAAATAAACTTTGTACATTATTGTATATATTTTTATTATGAATTTGAAGACTTAGGAGGGCGCCAACCAGAGGTATGAAACTGATGGTTCTGATATGTTTCTAAGATTCTAAGGAATCCCATCAAATATACAGGGTGATCCACGGTCGATGGTACGTTAGACGTTTACCGAGAAAACGGAAAATAGGAATTCATTGAAAATTTGGTTTCTTAGACAAGAACAGATGCTCTATCAATCTAAAATATTTTCAGTGCTGCGGTGTTGCCGTTCATGTCGAAAAGTAGTAACTATACTCCCCGTAAATAAATTCCGGACATGCAAAATTTTTGTCAAATTCAACACCCTGTATCTTTTTTCGTCGTCCTCCGATTTTGTTGAAATTTTCACCAGGTATAGTATTGGGTTTTGTTTTATAAACCTGAACTTACTTTGCGAAAATACCTTTAGTTTACCCGTTATACAGGGTGAAACAAAACCTTGTTTAATACCCTTCATTTCTGAACACCCTGTGGTGAATTTGAGGAGAAAAATATAACATCATTAAGATTTAATTTGAAGTGTGACCCTTTCTCAACAAAATGTTTTTTGATTTACGTCAGTATCTGCTTTAACAAAAAAGATATACATTTTCAAAGAAAGTGTTTCAATTTTTTTAACAATTTAAAACATTACAATACCTTATCGACTAGCAAACATAAACAAACATCTGAAAATTAATAGCTTGTATTTCCACCTCGCTTTCTTATCACTTCTACCATACGACGTGGCATATTTTCAATGCAGTTCCGAATTTCTGTTAATGCAGGACAATGCTAGGCCTCACGTTGCACGCGTTGGAACAGAATACTTAGAAGGGGCGAACATTCAACGATTGGTGTGGCCAGCCAGAGTGCGGATTTAAATCCAATTGAACATGTATAGGTAGACGTTTTCGAAATCGGCAGCCCAACACCTTGACCGATTTACAAACAGCCGTTTCTTGAAAAACGGGAAAATATTCCCCCAGAAGCAATTCGGAAATGCATTGAAAGTATGCCACGTCGTATGGCAGCAGTGATGAGAAAGCGAGGTGGAAATACATGCTATTAATTTTCAGATGTTTGTTCATGTTTGCTGGTCGATAAGGTATTGTAATGTTTTAAATTGTTACTGTTTAAAGTGTACTTTATTATTTCAGATAGCACATCCTGCATATTATTGCACTTTTCTATTCATCGTAGTAACACGATTATTTTGGTATAACTTTCTTATACTTATCTTCAGCGGTTTTTGAGTGGTTTTTTTTTCTTGGTGAATATAGAGAATCATTTCAAGAAGGTATTCATTGGGCTCTTTTTGCTCCTCCAGAATAAATTCCTGGCAAAAATTAGAAGAGAAGAGCAAGAAGAAATGATCCGAAAGACAGTTAATATTGACTGCTTTTTTTAAAAGTGAATATAAAAGCTATTTTCTATTTGAGCTCGGAAGCTTCAAACATATGTCCTGACACAACGCAATCTGAAGAAGGTGAGACCTATACTGCCGTGTTAATTGAAAAGGGCGTATCTGCAAAAAAGCACTTTTGAGATATTTGACTTTGAAGACTTTCATTTATGTCATCAACAATTTTAATTGAATTAAAATGAAAAAGCAATGCATGATAAGGTTCCACTTGAAGAATTTTTGTATACTCATTTGTAAATGATTTTTTTCAACTTCAATAAAGACGGTTATTATTATTATTATTATTATTATTATTATTATTATTATTATTATTATTATATGTATGATATTACTCTTGAAGTGACTTTTGATATAGGCCCTTTTCAATTAACAGACACTGCTTCTTTGTGGATACGCCGTTTCTATTCTTCATTATACATCGCTTTAAATGATCAGATGCGCCTCTAGAATTTAACAGATGATAGAACTCATTGCGGAGACTCTCTGGAGGCAAATAATTCAAAATGGCCATTTTTGTAGATACGCCCTTTTCCACTAAAACGGCAGTATATATACTATGATGTCTCACAACAACGATTGCCCATTAAACATCCTGATTATGAAAAAACAGATCTTCATATTTTTTATGAAGAGGCGAAAGCTATCTTTCGTCTGAAAGAATTTCAATTAAAACAATTTCTGGATCATCACAGAGTTTGTCGTCATTCCTATGAGAATAGAATCTAGAAAATCTTCATCTAAACTTGGATATAGTACTACGTATGGCTCTTTGTACACCGCGACCAATTTTTCAGTTGAGGAAAGCTTCCCTTGCTTGAAGAGAGTGAAAAATCACCCACGAACGACTTTAAGTCAGAAAAACTGAAAGCTTTAGCTTTGAGGTGCAGAGAGTCAGCTAATGAATAAAATTTCGAACGACAATATTATAAATGATTTTGCGAATACGAAGTCTCGCAAAAAAGTATTGTAGTGTTTTGATGTTGTAACTAATATAATACTAATGAACAATCAAAAAAAGATATATTTATTGTATTGCTTTCGAGATGCGAGTGTAATAAAAAAATATTTATCAACGTTCGCCAAATGTATATTTGTCATGTAAGATTGTCGTACTTCGAAAGTAGTACATGATTGAGATATTTTTTTTAAATGATGTTTTTTGATAATTCTTTGCTATGAAAATAAAAAGTTGATGTTACAAGGATGATGGAGGACAAATCATGAAGTTAGAATTTTATTGATAAAAAATTGATATGATTGAGGGCTAAGGGCTAAGATATCAAAATTTAGAGGCGGCAAAAATTGAAAAGCCTACAGGCGGCAAATCTGTAAATCCGCCGCTGCCATCGACCGTGGATCACCCTGTATAAAGGGGAGATTCAATTTTGTTTATGTGTTTCCAGATGACTGATATTTTCTAATAGTCTAACCATTTTTTTCACATTTCATATGATCAGTTTATAAATTAAACCATCTTTTCATATAGAATTATAGAGTATCGTATACTGTAATGAATCCTGATTCCTGGTGAGACAAGAACCTGACCTGATCACAGCAATTTCTTTTTTTCCTGAAACTCCCCTGACAACTTCGTAAAGATTCTTCTATAGTTGATTCAATTCTAAACCGCATCTCTCAAAAATTTTGAAACACTCAACAAACTAATAGGTCAGGTAATGGTCAGAAGAATTCTTTCCACGTTTTAAAATTCATTATTTCTCGATCGAAATATAATTTTTGCAAGCATATATCGAGAAAATCTCCACTTCAGAAATTTTCTGTTCTGAACATACCCCTTAAAAATATGTTACGGAGAGAAACCTTCCCAGACTCGAATATTTTCAGATTCCAATTAAGTTCCCCATTCATCCCAAGAAATAGACTGGAAGCACTTGACGCTGAATTACTTAAAACTTAATATTCGGTAAATGTAGCAAACTTGTTCCTGAATAACTTATTCGGCTTTCCGGAGTATGAGGTAGTAACTCCCAAATTTAATAAAAATCCCTCGACTAATTTATAAACCCTTTCGCCCCTAAACAATTACAGTTTCAACTTTATACAATCATTCCAACTTTGGGATAACTCTTCATCATGTTGCGGGAGATACTGAATTTGCTTTGGATGGGGACAGGTTGCTTCAAAGCTCAGATGTTTGATATTTGCTTCAAATATACTGGGTGACTCAGCAGATATAATGAATTTGTTAGAAATCATAAGACAAAACATTCTTTGAATTATGTCAATGGGTTGGTAAGTGTGTTATCTGAAAAAACAATTTTCCTACCGAATTTCGCAAAGCTAAAGTAGTAGAAATTTTGAAACGTGGAAAAAAAATCAAAATTTTAGAAATTGATTCTATTTAGAATAGAATCAACTATAGAAGAATCATTACAGAATTGTCAGGGGTGTTTCAGGAAAAATAGGAATTGTTGTGATCAGGTTCTTAGCCTCACCACATTTATTGAATCAGGGTTCAATAAGAACTTAAAAACAGGGACAGCATTTGTGGATTTATCAGCTGCATATGATACAGTAGGGAAAGAAGGATTAATTTATAAACTCTATAATCATTCAAAATGTGGAAAAATGTTGAGACTATTAGAAAATATGTTATCCTTCAAAAGGTTCCGAGTTTTTGTTGATAATAATAGTAGTAATTTCGAAACTTTGAATAATGGTCTTCCACAAAGTTCAGTTTTAGCACCTCTTGTATTCAATTTATATTCGTGTGACATTAGAACTACTTCTTCGCAAAAATTTATTTATGCCTATGATATTGGTCTGGATTTTCATCATTCTAGTTTTCAAACAATAGAAAGTACCTTTTCCGCATATTTGGATATCATGAAAAATTATTTTTTTTGAGTGGCTTTTATGCCCGAATGAAAATGAAACCGAGGTTTCGTATTTTCATTTAGAATTTGAGTGTCACTTTCGGTTCTTCTCCCTTAAAACATAATTTCAATCCAAGATACCTGGGAATCAACTTGATTCCTCTATAAATTTCTAAGCCCATTTAGATGATCTGCGTTTGAAGCTTAAAACTCGAAACAATATTCTTCAGAATCTAGCTGGTTCCTCATGGGGCGCTGATGCAACAATATTTCGTACGGCAGCGCTAGCTTTGGTTTTTTCTACTGCTGAATATTGTTGTCCTGTTTGGTTGAACAGTGTTCATGAAAAAAAAATTGATCCCCATCCAAATTTTTCTATGAAGATTATTACTGGTTAAATCAAATCTACACCTACTCCTTGGTTTCCAATCCTCTCAAATATTGTCTCTCCCCATATTCGCAGAGAGACAACAGCTTTGAATTTTTGGAACAAATTTAATTCCTTTCGAAATTTATTTCCCATACTCACCTATATTCCAGATAATAAGGTCCCCAGATTGAAGTCGCGTAAATCTTTTGGGTCAAATTTTCTAATGATATGAATAGAAGCGACAAAGAAATTTGGCCATCTGGAATGTATGCAATTTTTTCAATGTAGATCTTATTACTGTTCCTTCCATCAGAGTTCCTGGGTTTGACCTTCCCAGGAGAATATGGTCTGTTCTATATCGATTGAAACAGGACATGGACGATGCAACAGCATGCTCTTCCGATGGAATTCGGTTGAGAGCCCTAGTTGTGAATATGAGGAAAATGAGACCATAGAACATCTTATAAATAATTGTCCCATTTATGAATTTCAAGATAGTTTCGAGGCTATACATAAAGTAACAAATGCATTTCTGAAATGGGTGATGAATTTCAAAATAATTTAATTTATTCTAAATAATTGGTTTCTTTTCTGCTTTTGTCTTTTTTCATTTCAGATTGAGAATTGCGAGTCGTTTTGGGAAGAATCTGTTCTGAGTCCATAGACGGATAACATGAAGATGTTCTTTTAGATCACGCTGATGTCTGTCAAGATTTCACTCATATTTAATATTTTTAGTATTTTTTTTTTCACGGGCGAGCTAATGGTTTTTTTTTCAGCTGTGGTTTTTTCCCTTTTCTCATTTAGTCATACTGTAGACCTGTATGCTCTTCCTGTGTTGTACCAACCTCAGCTAGGTACCTTTTTGTTTCAATATGTATTGTATCATTTTGCTCTCTGATTCGAAAGAATATACATATATATAAACAAAAAAAATCTTTGCCTTCTCAGAAGTTACTCCTTAAATCCCAAGGAATGAAAAAGGAGTGAAGTTGGCCCACCACTTCAAGATTTTCGAAAAAATTTTTGTTGTGCTGCTTTATGCAACACATGTACTGAATTGTGCTGTAAAAAAACTCATGTGTGTATGTTTTCGAAAATCCTGTTTAAAGATGAAAATATTTCCAGGATATGTTCATTGTCATACCCATGGTCAGATCAAAAAATCATCACGATAACTTATGTTATAAAACGTTGAGGTTATGGACCATGCACGGACATCTTATGGGTTACCCTGTATATTTACAGCTTCATATTCCGCGCTGGTGATATTTTTTCAAAGTCGTGCGGGAAATATTTGAGCCATGAAATGACCACTATATCTAACAAAATAAAAACTGACGGATTATTCCCGTCTAAAAAAAATCAACGGTGGAACAATCCAACTCCTGCATGAATATTTAATTTCTTATCTTTATTGCGACGTATCAGGTCAAACAATTCCTCTACCTGCATTTAAGGTTTGTTCCTCCAGACTACAACAATATTTATTTTTAAAATATACTACTAACTTACATCATTAAATACTATAAAATTTACATTTACAACTGCGCTAATAATTTACGACGGTCCAAGCGTTGATTATTCAGTGAGCTTATTTGGCTTCCTTTTGATGTACACAGTCGAATGGGATGCAGAACGTGTTCCCGAGCAGATTCCAGAGATTCGCCTCTAAAAAAATAGCGATTGATTTGAATAATATACGGCGTGGCTTCGAACGAAACAAATAACACTTTTTTCTGTCTATTTAAATGAAATTTCCGAAGACTGCCAGCTCAGTTTTGTTTCCAGAAGTTTTCTTTCATTAAACCCTCTCAGGAAAATTTGATAGATTCGATATACAGGGTGTTAAAAAACAAGGTTTCATCATTTTGGGAGCTGATTGAAGATATGTACTGAAATATTGTCTGGGAGGTCTTTGCATTTTCCTGAAAACCTAATTTTGGTTTTCTCTCCCAGTCTCTGAAACAAGAAATAATTAGAAAATTGTTTCAAATAATAGAAGAAACGCCTCTGCGTGAAAATTCGAGCACTAATTTGTCAGGAGCCAAAACTTCACAAAAAGAAATAGTTGCCTAACAATGAACAAAAAGAAAACACTTTGAACTCTGACGCGTAACGTTTCGGAGTCTAAATCCTTCGTCAGACAATTACTAGTTTTCATTCAACTTCGTAGAATCGTGACATTATTTTGATTTTTTGATTGACATTTGTCAATATATGATGAAATAGATTAATATTGATTGCTAGATGTTGATATCGTTATTTTATTTCAAAATTCCCTCAAACCAGTTCTTTTTTCAATAAATCCATCCAAATTCGATAAATTTGTACTGAACAATTGGCGAGATAATTAGTCTCATCCAACAAAATACAAGCTGACTCCTTGATTTTTCTTTCATAACCATCAGGTTGCGTCATTAGATTTTTTGTGCCATTCCAATCCATCATGTGATTGCCGGTATTGGAACACACATGATCTGCTATCTGCGATCTACCAACATCTCTATTTTTTATTCTTATGTTCACGTTTTCTGATTTCTAATGGTCTTGATGTTTCTCCTGTATGAGATTTTCCACAAATACAGGGAATATTGTAAATACAATTTCTTAATTTTTGGTTCTCATTCAAATGTTTAGTTTTTATTGATAAAGATCGTAAATCATTTTTTGTCTTGAAAACAGTTCTTATGTTGAATTTAGAACCAATTCTCTTAAGTTTTTCTGAAAGTCCATGAACATAAGGAATCAAATTTATTAAAGTTGGTTTTTCTTGTTGTTGGTTCCTGATTGTTATTATCGTTTTGACGCAAAATTGTTCACTCTTAATTTGAAATAGTTTTTTCTATGAAATTAGTTGGATATTGATTATCCTCAAGAATATCTTTAATGAAATTAATTTCGTCATTTCGTATTTCAGTTGTCGATGAAATTAATTGCGCTTTATCATAAAGTGTTTTTATAATAACTCTTTTAACACTCATTTGATGATTACAATAAAAATTTAGATATCGATTTGTGTGTGTCTTTTTTCTGAACACACTTGTTTCAAAATGATTTGGAAATTTTCTTATCGAAACATCTAAGAAGGAAAGTACTTTATTTTTTTCCAACTGCATTGCGAATTTTATTATAGGTTCTTTATTATTGATATGATTGAAAAATTTCATCAATTCTTCTGTTGCCAAATTACAAAAATATCATCGACATAACGCCACTAAGTCTTTGGTTTAAGTGAATATTTTTCAATATGGTTTTCTTCAAAAAAATTCCATGAAATAGTTGCTCATTATTGGTGATAAAGAAGAACCCATAGCCATACCAAATTTTTGTTTATAAAAATCATCATCTGATATAAAATATGTCGAATTCAGACAAATATCTAACAATAAATTTCGAATTTTCATGAAAAGTATTATCATTCATTTTTCAATAGCATGAAAATTTCATATAAAGATGGGTCTCAAAATGAGCCGTTTTTTACTTCTAATATCCTTTTCACTGCGGTCAAACGATCCGAACACAACCAGGTGTTTTCGAAAGGAGGATATAAAAGTCCAGTAGACAGTGGCGGCTCGTCAGGGACTGCAGGGTCGGCACTGCCGACCCTAAATATTTTGTGTCCAGGCAAAATAAATTCTATGATTGATTTAAAAATTCGTTCCAAAAAATTATCAAATATAATGCTGTTTTTTTTTGGGTAAGGGAACGTAGGAGAATTAAGAAATCACTTCATGTAATGGGCAACGTTTCGCAAATTTATTTTTGCATCATCAGGGCTCTAGAAAAAACATACAATGTCAGAAGATTAAAAAAGTACAGATTCACCCTTAAATAAATAAAAAGTTTTCATGAATAAAAACTGTAAATACAAACACATAAATATGTATATATGGAAATGATCTTATTATGACGAATACTCACATTAACAGTTGTGCTTTCTTTGGTTTAGGATATAACAATTACAATAGCAGGATAACATATATAATAATTTAGAAAACAACAAACATTCAACGAAGAGAAAGCATTAGGAGGATTAAATTTGACAACTAAGCTGACATATGTATCTCAAAAATAAAAACACAGAAAACGATAAAATGGTTCGAAACATTTCATGTATTCATTCTTCTTATGCCCACTTGCACTGTCAAATATATGTCTGACTTACGTCCAACTCAAATTTTAAGTTAGGTTTGAGACGCCGATTCTCTTGCACCGCAGTTTAAGTGCCACATAAGTTATGACTATTTTGAGCCGCGAATATTCATGGCTTAAACAAGACTTTAGCCCGTCTCAAATATTCAAACGTCAAAAACGAACTTCAGTTTTGACGTGTTGTTTTTGATTGCGTGAATTGAATAATTATTATGGATAGATTTTTATTAAATGAAATTGATGATCTATATGAGGATGATTTCGACATATTAGATATCATTGACTATGGCTTTCCTAGAAGTCTGGAATTTAATAGGGCCGATCACTACCATGATATGGACGAATTCGCATTTTTTCGGCGATTTCGTTTGACCAAAAAAAACTACTCTGCAACTGCTGAGATTAATTGAGGATGATTCAGAATTGCCAAGTGATATGTAAGTACATATCTTATTATATCTTATGTATGATGATGTCAAACCTCAAAGAAGGGAGTTTAAGCCTTGATGATTTTAGGAATCAGAGTGTATCACCGATGAGGCAACTCCTTACGTGCCTCCGACTCTACGCATCAGCAGGATATTTATTGGCTGTAGCCGATTTGATGAAAATCCACGAATCTACAGTATCAAGAATAGTTGTTCGAGTTTCAATGTTCATAAAAATGCCTCAGACAGAAACAGAATTTTGTTCCACCCTAACCCAATTCTACCAAATTGCTGGATTTCCTCGTGTTATTGGAGCAATTGATTGTACCCATGTAATTATTAATTCTGCAGGTACTATTTACTCTTGTGAATATGAAAAGTATTATGTACTTCGATGATATTCCACAGGTGCAGAATTATGTCATTCAAGTTACGAATAAAGAATTGTTGAAATCAAATCAAATCATTTGCCTCAAATAAAAAAAAATGGTTGTACTGTGTCAGTTCGTCAGCGGCCCAAAGTATATGTCGTTCAGTGAATCAGAATACTGAAAAGGAAAATGCATCGACAAATTATCTTGAATTCGCGTGTTCTTCTCACTTCGCTGTGCTCAGTGCCGACACAAAACCAAATGGTCATGTCGCATTTCTATGTCAAAGCAAACAAATTCACCGATTTATACAGTGTTGCCAGATTTGGCATTGCTTAGCGCGTACTTAACAAAGTCGTTTCTATTAGATATGCGGTGCAAGATCTGATCCGTTAAGGCGGGGAAAAGCATGACTCAAAATTTAAGGGCGCCTTAGATGAGGGTGTCTTAATCAGAAAACGGTGCAGGTGGGCATTAGTAAATTAAAATATGAAGAACTCAGTCCATCTATGTCAAATCGTTTGTTCACAGAATTTGGATTATTTTTTATCCAGTAGTACTCCTGTAGTACTCTTTTTTCATAATTAGATTGTGATGCCAAAATTTTTGTTTCATCAAAGTTGAACTCATGTCCAGTGTTAAAAATTGAGCCCCCTCAGACGTCATCCTCAACTACGCCTATGGTTCGAACGCACCGAAACGTCAACTCGATCTCTGCAACTCTATGAACAGCTGATTGACGTCAAAACTGACCTACCTCTATGGACTAACCTGGTGACAGATCAACTCATGCTCATTAAATGTATCAATTAATCAATCCCTTTCTGTTTCGAATCTCTCTGATGATCAGACCTCTCTTGTGCTTCTCTTATGAAATTAGAATTTTCAAAAAGTCACCTCGCAAATTAATTGTTCATCTCGTTCATTTTTGGAAGCAATCAATTAGGTAAGTGAGTACTTCTCAAAGTCATCTCTCATTAATGCATATTTTATGTTATTTTCCTGCTTTTTATAAAGTTTGAAAATGTGTCCACGTTTTGGATCATAAAAATCTATGAAAATACTGGTAATCCTCTCTCACTTTATTCTCAGATAATCTCTATTGCATTTAACTAATGGAATTGACTCCTCTAAGATATATATTTTGATATATTTTGCTGTTCTCATAGATTTTTCAGATTTCTCTAGACTTTTCACATTGGAAATAATTGATTGCTCCAGAAATGAACATTATTTGTGGTAATGAATTTTGATTCATTATATTCTCATGTGCACCTCATTATTTCAATGTAATCATCTTCTCATTACACTTTCTAATCATTGCTCTCGAGTTTCAGATGAATGAACGATCTCAAGCGTAAGGGTGAATCATGGAATCAGTCTTCTCTCTCAATAAAATCAAGTGAACTTCTCTGAAGTATTTGAGCGATCAAGTAATTCACACATTGAACCTGATTGACAGTCTCGATCCCTGCTTCACCTTGAGCGGTCTCCTCAAATATTGCTCACATGATTAAATTGGTATGATTTCCTCATTATAACTAAGAAATTCTCAAGTTCATTCATCGGAAACACTTAGCAAGTGGAACCTCAAGTCTTCAGCTTCAAACAAATCAAAGGGTTGGTGATTTTTGCATTCATACAAATTTTTGCACTCATACAATGTACTCTCATATTGTCATTCTCATAATTATCAATTGTAGCTCTTATTTTTCTGATGAACACTAACCCTGCTTACTAAAAGTAGTTTGTCACTGTAAATGTTGTCTCAATTGATTAATTAGCCTTCTCTTTACAGAACTACGTTATAGATCATAATTATTGATTTCTCAACCATGATATTCTCATATTGTAATGATCTCAATGAAGACCAGACTTAGACTATTAAGTTTTCAATACACGTACTCCTCTCAGGCCTAATCTCACTTTCATTACAACTCAGTCTACTCTAACAATTCATTATTCAACCTTTTGTTTTTCTGATGAAATAAAGAGGCTCTGGCAATAAATTTCATTTGCATCATCACTGTAAACTCTGTGTTTAATTTTGAATTAATGGAACTCTCTCAAAGTCTAAGTCTGACTTCATCTGACCTCTCATTTTGAACTTCTCTAGATTACCTCTGTTTTTAGTTGAATAATCACTCTGAGTTTATAGATGACTTTAATATTGTATTTTTTACTGTATTAACTTCATGCGGGTGACTTCTTCATTTTATGATTGTGAACGATGTCAATAAATGTTTTTACAATACCATCTCTAACTCAATTATCTGGATACAGTCCTAAACTTTATTTTCCAAAATCAGAACAACCCCGATTTTGAACATCCAGTCTCTTTTTTGTGTTCGACTAAGGCAGTTGGATTTTTTTAATTAAAAAGTTTTTGCTATCATTACAATGTTCATAAATTCTCTAATTATAGGTAAGACTATGATAACACTATCGATAGACCAGCTGGTAGAGACATAAATCTGTCGAAGAATTCCATCTAAATTCGCTCCGCCGAATTCCTTCAGACCAAGAAAAAAAATTCAAGAGCCCCTCGATGTCACAATCGCGTATTCAAATTTCCCCCTTTCAACTCCCCCGTCCTCCAATAACTCACGGCCATCCGGATAAACACGTATTATACGGGGAAAAAAGCGATCTTGTTTTTAATATCTCAGCGCGGCATTCCTAGCATTCCTCGGCACCCCATGCTCGGCAAATGAGCCGGGGCCTTAAGGTGTTGATTGATGGGGTACCGTCGGGATCTGGTCGGCCCGATCTTGATTCTAGAAGGAGCAGAGCCAGACCGGGGCCCGTCCTCGGAGACGGCCGGCATCTGCATAAACATTTGCAGGCCTGTCAGCGCGCAAGAAGAATTGCCGCAGTATGCATATCTCGCGACGCTCCCACCGACGGGGGGGTTTCAGAGGGGGGAGAGGGGGATTAGAGCTGGCCGTCTGCGATTATTCCGACCGAAAAAAGGGGGCCCGGTAGGATTGGAGGGAAATGAAAAAAATTGAGTCTGGTTGAGAAAAAGCGATTTGGAAAAGGTGTTCAGTGGGATACTGAAAGTGGAAAAAGGAGAGAAGGTACAGGGTGTCTTTAAAAATGTGAGGAACAATTTAACTAGCAGTGGCAGCTCGTAAACTTTCATCTTGGGTCGGCATAGATGATGACCTATTCGATTGATTCACGATTCCTAAGATGAATCCTCTGGTTTCAAACCCCGACAACTCCATTTTTGGTGTAAAATGAGTTAGATACGGAAATGGATTAGTTTCCTCCTCATGCACAATCCAGTAAAATATTATAATTCAGAACCCAATAAATCCGACAGAAATTGGCTTTGAAATATGAGGTTGGTTTCAAAACCCGACAAATCCAAGCGATCTTCGAATCAAAACCCGACATTTCCATCAATAGAAAAGATACGATCGTTTCTCCTGATGAATTTTTCGAGATATTTAGAGAGCATGGAACTCTATTCATTTTGGGTTGTGAAAAAATAGAGGTTAACGACTGGAAGGCCGCATCCCAAAAAGCCATCATAGCACCAGGAATATTGCACTTCAAATTCAATCAGAGTAAGAGATTTCACATAAAAAAAAGGTAACACTCGTTAACAGTTCGAGGTGAATATTCTTATAGAACTTGGGGAATACAAGTCGGTATTCAAGAAAGGAATGTCGGCAAATAGCATCATTCCATCTCGAATAGACGGCAGTGTGAGTCCCAGTCAAGAAAAACTGAAGGACGTGAAGGCCTTACTTCAAAAACATTGGGGTGAAGATTGGCGTACACTGGATAAATTACGGTACTCCTCTGAGGTCCTGGAAAAATACCCTACTGCCTCAGAAAATGTCAGTACTCCAGAACCGGCAAACCTATGCGAGCCAGCCGAAGAACTATCAAATTTTTTAATAGTCTAAATTGTTTAAATATCTTGTTTATATTAAAAATGGAGCAATAAAAACGCGATACCGATAACTGAATATAAGTGTAACCATCATCATGATCTCTGATGAGAAATTTCAAACTTCTGCCCATGCAATTAAGTTTCAATTCCCGACAAATCCAAAATTCAAAACCAAAATCCGACAATTCCATTTTATTTATCTGATTCATAGCACTATTTACTGATTATTTTAAATACAGGGTTGTTTTCCAACTGAGAGACCTAATGTTCAAACAAATGAGGCTTTTTTTCAAGAAAAAAGCTATTCAAACATATCGAAACAGTTTTTTGAGATTTTCCAACATCTGTCCTAAACGGATTTGTCGGGTTTTGAAACTAGAGGATTCAGATAAAGTTCTTATGGAATCAATTAAAATATTTACAATATCCGGATTTTCACGAGAAGCTTAGAATTTTCTGACCAATTGTTGGCCATTTTGTTCACATAAAATATACTGCTCCACAAGAGATAGAATCATTGTATTCAATCGTTTTGAAAAGTATGAAATTTTCGAGAAAATCGCTGTAAAATCATTTGAAACTCAATAACAACTTGAAGCGATCCAACACGAATCAGTATGAGACATTTCGTCAATCTGTTCGCCTTTTTTCTGAAGTCAAGACGTAAATTAACGAACGCTAAGGCTAATAGGGGGTTGTTGTAGCGAAAAGGCTCCAAGTCAGCCAAAGTGTGATATCTCGACTTTGGAATAGGTTCCGTGTTGAAAAGACCAAGGCTAGGTGGGCGATGAAAAACAATACCTGCTTAGGATCGTTTCATCACCGTTTCGGCGAGAAGAAAGTCTATGTGTAGAATGCTACAGAATACTGTTCAAAATGCAGATGGGGTCCAAGTTTCCATCCCTCAAACGACGTTTGAGAGAGTTGAATCTAGGTTCTAGAAGTCCATTAAGAGGAGCTCCATTAAAACATGACCATAAGCGTCGAAGATTGGAATGGGCAAGGCAACATATCAATTGGAACGATCAATGGCGTAGTGTCTTTTTCACTGATGAATCCAGATATGGACGATTTTCAGATTCTCGAAGAATAAGGGTATGGACAATCCCACGCATACCCCGTAATTGTCGCTATGTCCAAGAAGTCCATCCATTCCGAGGGGGTAATGTTAGGGTATCGGCCGGGATATGCTTCAACGGGCGCACAGATCTACACATTTGTCCTGGGTATATGACCTCCTTACCCTATAGGGAGCATGTCTTTGACAATGGTTTGCCAAATTTTCACGCTACTATTGGTGAAACTTTTCAATTTCTAGACGATAACGCTAGACTACACCGTGCAGCCATAGTTGAGAATGCGCTCAAGGAGCTTGTATTCCACATTTACGAATACCTCCGCACTCACCAGATTTGATTTGGATGAACATGAATGGGATATGCTCCAAAGAAGATTAGATAATCATCAACCTACCCCAGAATCCTTAAATGATCTGAAAGAGCTTCTGCCCCGTCTATGGAACTCAAGAAATGTTCAACAACTTCGTGTGTAGTAAGCAAAGAAGATGTCAAGCTGTTATTGATGCCCGTGGAGGCCATACATTGTATTGATAGTTTTAAAATGCTTGAATTCTCTGGGAATAAAAGTTCGTTATTTTACTCGATTTTTCTTAACCACCCTGTATGCGCTGCAGAGCTACTGCCTAAAATTTCCTGCAACTTGAAATCATGTTAATATGAATTTTCATCACAAAATCTCATTTAAACTAAATTTTTTTGCAATTTAAAACAATGTCCTGAACTCATGTGGAGCAGTTTAATTGGGTCATTCCATCCGAAGATTCAAGGTTTCCAATAAAGACTTATTTCCCAAGATGGAGTCCTTACTTGCAGCTTGGGTGCAAGTCCCTGGACTCTTTCAGTCTCGAAGGGAAGGCAGAATCAGCCAGAGTCACTCCTGTATGCTGTAGCGGTGCTAGCTTTGATGTGGTAGTACCGAAAAAACTACCCTTAAAATGTTTTCTTTTCGAGAACGTAGTCACAATATAGCGAATTATTATAATTGACAGATTCCAAAATCACCCTGTACTACGGAAACTAGACACCATAGACCATAGCGACTTGTGCATGGTATTGAGCAATTTATGTTTCTCGAAAAAAGGGGACTTTACATGTATACGGGGTGTCCCATAATTAGACCGACAAACTTCTAGAGGATGTTCTAGACATTATTTGAGACGTTTTCGACCAAAGTTATAAAGTACAAAAATGCTTCATTAAGGGGCTCTGAATATGACTTCCAGGCATCACTTTTTATCACATATCTCCAAAACTGAGTCAAATAAAGTATTGAAAATTCATACATTGGCTACTATCATGAATACGCATCGAATGGTTCGAATGAATTTTTTTTATCTCAATCATAAGCGTATCATTCTGGGGGCGAGGGGTATTTTTAGTGATAACTTATTTTCCTTTGATTATTTCACAAGTTTTACATCAAATTTATGAACTTTGTTATTTTTTCTTGAGAAAAGGTGCTCTTGTTTGACATCGCCTAGTTGCACTGGTTTTTGGGAAAAATTGATCTGGAATTTTCATTTCGTTCACTATTCAATGTTCTTTATGTGAAGAATCATAATGAAGTGAGTGAAATATCAATTTATTTTACATGATTTCAATAATTTCGAAATAATTTAATTTCATTGAAGTTTATTTTTTAAAGAGCTACTGAGAGTTTTTGTACTTAACTAAATGATGAAGAAAGAAAATTTCAAATCCATTTTTCTCCACACAAGAGCATATTTAAAAACCATTCAGAACGAATAACTAGAGACTTCCGGTTTTTTGAGCTTTGAAGGTATTTTTTTGGTTAACAATTTTTCAGAGTACCGGTGGACATACAATCAATCATCGGATAAAGCACGAAGAAAAAATTTTGAAAATTTTCCGAATGTTAATTCTTTTGCTCTACGCTCACGGAGAATTTTTTCTAGCTAGACCGATGCAAATGTCGCATAACCTGTTAATTGAGCTCTATTTCGCTTTTTACAACTTTCGAGATATTCAGTTTTGAATACAAAAAAATTCGTTTTCACTCAACTGCCGATATCTCCGGAAATACTGTTCGCCTAGCGAGGCGAAAGGCGATTTTGTTTCCTATAGAAAATTTTCTACAAGAATCTGATGTTTCCCAAAGTCCCCCCTGAATCGCCGTGAATCTGCCCCTGGAAGTTTGTCGGTCTAATTATGGCACACCTTGTATTAATCGTTATCTACCTAATTCAATTTAGGAGATGTAGTACTGAATCATCGAAATCTGACCACCCTGCACAAAAAATTTTGTTTGTGTTTCAGCTTTAACATGAGAGATTCACTCTCATGTGCCATTGAAAGAACACTCATGCACTTAACACAAAAATAAAAAAAATTTCCTAACTTTTTCACATTGGATCTCGAAAGAGAAGCATGTTAGGACATATGTTCATATGACGAATTTTCATGAAAAAAAGGTGTATGCTATGCAGCAAAAAATCTGGATCACACCGCATATTAATCTTGTTCGTATTGACGACAGCGCATCCACCATATTCACATCCACAAACTTTTCGCAATTTCCACTGCAAACAAGCCAAGGGTCCCATTTCCCCCGTACGACAACAATTGACAGGTGCGTTGGACGTTTCATACTTCATTAAATAAAGATTTATAACGATCCATAAATGATATCTGTTCGATATAAAGTCGAGTGGCCCATAAAAGGCTGCAGTAAAGTTTTACGGCCTCATATTCGAGATTGCCAAGATGTGCGGGGTTTCGTTCAACGTCGCAGATGATTGTTCGATAATAAATACGACGTTGGTTCGGATAAAAACAAACGCGGAAATTTCACCCCGAATATGATTTGTGTGTAATGGATCGTGGAAATTGTTTTGAATGCGGGAAAATTATCTTTTTATGATTCTGTGTAAAATCTGTTCATTCTGCCACATCTTCTACAACGGAATCGTGCAAGAATATCTCGTTCTTGCACAGTCTTCATTTTTGTTATTATTAAAAGGAATGAAATTAATACAATTCTTGACTCAGGAGAAATTAAAGAGGTCATTTCATGAAGTTCGAATACTCAATTCAATTGAATATTTACTGGAATTCTTTTAGTGATTTCAAAAAGATAATCCTATTCGAAATCATTCATGAAGTAACTGAAGTTATCTCTCTACTACTGAATTTGTTGCTTGAAACCAACCAAATTTCACTAGATTACAGCAGCTGCGATGTCCGAGTGGTTAAGGAGTTTGACTCGAAATCAAATGGGCTCTGCCCGCACAGGTTCGAATCCTGTTCGCAGCGTATTTTTTTATGGATCATCTTCATCATCCATCAATTGGAAATGCTCTCTTTGTTTCGGATCTAATTGTGGGATCCCTCTAAAGATTCGTTTGATGAGACTAGTAGAATATTTTTACGAATTTTGGCGAAAAAGGTTCGAGTGAAAAATATTATTCAAAATATAATATTTGAATCTGAGAATGTTATTTCGGGAATTCGAATGAGCTGTTACTTCTTTATGCGTTTTCTCCAGGAAAACCAAAATGCCAAATGACAATTCGTTTGAATATTAAATAACGTTCTTAAAATTGAAGGTTAACTTTTATTTAAGGAAATTTTCAACTAGGGAGTTCTAGAATCTGATAAATGGAAAATAGTTTACTATGAGTTAACTCAACTTAAATCTGAAGTATATATAGGTAAGCCAGAAGTATTTCGAGAGCTCAAGGGGGGGATGAACCCCCCCCCGATGTTGAGCAAAGTTTGCAAATTTGCAAAGCAGCCGGAAGATTTTCAAAAGAGTTGGAAAAATTTCAATGCAGTTGGAAAAAATTTCAAAAGGTTTGAAAAAATTTCGAAGCAGTTGGAAAAACTTTCCAAGCAGTTGGAAAAAGTTCAGAGCAGTTGGTGAAATTTCAAAGCAGTTCCGAGAGAGTTATGAAATTCGAAGGAATCTGAATTAAAAAAAACAAGTTTGCAATAAGTACTCAACAATATACCATCAAGTGTTTGGAGAGATGCGGCTTCAAGAAGTAGGTACTCAGTAGTTGAAAATTTTTCAGTTACTGGTATCATAAATTTAAGCTGTTTCTATCAGATAAGCAAAATCATCATTAGGTACCCTCTTCGTACATTGTGTTATAGTTTTGCGAATAAACCATATGTGCATTTATATTTAAAAAATGAATCGAAAAAGATTCAAAGTGAAGTTTGAGTTATGTTGTCTGGATGCATAACTGCCTTATAAGAAATTATTAAGAAAAAATTCATGAATAGAAAATGCACAAAGGACAACAAATGTGAAAGAAAATTATGGGTTGTGACCATAGAATATAGAATATCGGAAGGGCAATTTATTTGTATTATTTTTTTTAACTATAAAAACTGAAATTAGCTATGAAACACAAATCCAACACAACAAAAATTGTTTAAAACACTAAATATATGATCAATTCCAAACACAAATTGCAATAAACTCTGCAAAGAGTTCGAAAACGCCAACTCATATTAAGAAACTATGTTCAAAACAGTTTCTTCAATATGACTAATTTAGGTCGAAACCGTTTCCCTACTAAATTGGGAATCTGTTTTTTTTTAGTACCTTGATTCATGATGTTTGCAACTTTGACACACATTTTCTGTTTTACTTTTTAGTTGTGTTGCTTTTCTTTATTTCATGGAATCTGTGAGCAAAAGGAAGCCTCATTTTTTATCAAACGAAATATATTTTCTGATCATTTTGTTCCTATTATTCTGTGAAATGCGCCTATGTTAGGGATGAGCAGTTTCAATATTAATAATGTCCTCAAAGTGCTAAGTAATTAACTTTGATTTTTTGTCTTCCCAACATTCATACATGTACATTTCTTTATTTTATGGAATCTGTTTTTTTGTGATAAATACCTTTTTATATGATGCTTGAAAATTTGAGATACACCAAAGAATGACACTGAATCAAATTTGAGAATGAAACAAAAAGTGTGTCTCAAAGTACAAAAATGATTTCATAAAAATAAAAGAACCCACATACTTGAATATTAGGTAATTGGAAAATCAACATTAATTTCTCACCACTTTGATGAGATTCATCGTATTGAAACTGCTCTGCCTCTACCATTGTGATCGACGTTCCCTTGTATACAGACGTCCACATGAAAGATATGCTCAGTGCAATTTCCTCAATACTACTGGTTTCAGGGGAGGATCGATTATGGTATGGGGTGGAATATTTTTGACTGCTCGCACAGACCTAGTGGTCGTTGATAATGGAGCTATGAATGCTGATAAGTATATAAGAAACATTCTTGAAGAGCATGTAGTGCCATTTGCCCCATACATTGGTGAAAATTTCATTTTCATGGACGATAATGCCAGACCCCATCGTGCGCGCATCGTTCAGGAGTTCCTTGAAGAGGTTGAAGTCTCTCGAATGGAATGGCCAGCAAGAAGTCTAGATCCCAATCTGATTGAGGGCTGAGAAGTTCAGAAAATCATCCAGCTACTCTTAATGACTTCGGAATCCAACTCGGAGAAATCTGGGAAGGATTAGATCAGAACATTTTAAGATCATTCATTATTTTGAGTATGAACCGTCGTTGCCGAGCTGTAGTTAACGCAAGAGATGGAAATACCAAGTATTAAATCACTTATCAGCATTTCAGTATTTTGAAAATTGTTTATTTCTCTTCATTCTCATAAGATTCGGTGAAATCCTGAATTTTTCTTCCATTTAATGCGTCTTGTTTCGTTCAAAACCTTCCTGAGAAAACATAAAAAATAAGTTAACTTTCATTCAAATTGAGATTTTCAGAATGTGCGTTAATTTTTTTGCGCGGTGTATATTAAGATAACCAGATTTTTACAACAAAGCCTCGAATTTAGGGAAGAAAACGGCGAAAGCAAAATGAAAAACAAAGAAATATAGGTTGTCATACGAAGCGGTTAATCTTGAAACGACCTTAAATCCGAATAAATCAACTACCCTTTTCCTTTTCTTTTCGCAATTGGGCAAACTCCCACTCACACATAAATCCGCTATCGCGAAATCTGCCACGTCAAAAATTCCGCAATTCTAGTTGATGCCGCCAACTTGAGAAATGTCCACCGGTTTCGACTTGTTCTCGAAAACTTTACGATCTCGGCTTACAGATCGCAATCTTCGCTCGGTCCTTACATTAACGTTATTTTTTTACAATCGCACTTATCCGACGATCGCCTAATGAAAAGTCGAAAAGTTGCACCTGCTTTTGTTGCTGGATTTGCGTCTTCGATCTATCACGATCCGAGGAGGCCCATTGTGGCGGCAGCACCTGCCAGGGTTGCCAACTGATGGTCCGGGGCAGACATAAATGAGGGGGGTTGATGTTTGTTTTATCGGGCTCTAAGTGATAATGTGGACGTTGGAGATAAGTTGATGTGAATTTGAGGTATTGTTTTTTAGGTGTAAGGCGATCTACAGGGTTGTTCACGAAAGGTTATACAGGGTTGGGATGAAGTATGAAACTATAGGTGTACAACTTTGATTCCACCGGTTTTTCTCAAAATTCGAGGATTCATTGTAGAAAACAGTCTAGTACCTGAAAGAAACAAGTGTTCTAATACGAAACCACGTTTTGAGGTTTGTTCAGAAATAAAAGTCACTTTTTCAGTTCCTTTGGTTTAAGGGTTTCAATTTTTTTGTAGGTTAGTTCTGGAATTGATTGCAGATCTTATTTTTCCGTTAAGACACGCTTTCCGTATTCATCAAATGCAAAATTATAAAAAGCGCAAACTAGAAAACGGCAGTTATAATATCAAATCATTTTTCAGATATTATAAGATATGTTAGAGCGGAAAAGAAAATATTTGAGTGGAGCTCGCAGAGGAAAACTCCATGGGAAAAAAACAAAGCATTTTGAAAGCAACGGTTGGATTTGCTCATATTTTAGTAAGCCAATTCCTGAGCAACAGTCAATTATTCAGCAGCAATCACTCATAGCTCTAAAATTGTTTGCAACTATTCCAGTACGGAAAGATCTTATTCCAAGCTTAAGATCATCACGAATTATCTTAAGAATTCAATGTCGCAAACACGTCTATCATACTTACTTGAGCCTACTCAGCATTGAAAAAGAATTTTTGTTGCATAATGTTTCAAGTTGCATATCACATTGATTTCTTTCTAGTTATTTTTATATCGGAATCTACATTATTATATTTAGATGTTTTTTGATATTTCGTAAAGGTATATATATTATACTAGCGCAACTTCGTCTCCCCAAATTGGCTATTAAAATTATTGTTGTTATTATCAGTCCAATGTTATCTTCAAACACGAAAAATTTCGAAGAAACCTAGTTCCTGATTGCCACACTGCCTACCAGATCCAATTGTATTTCCCTAACTTTTCTTATATATTCGTCCTATACCTAAATAACTGAAATTAATTTCCTATAATCAAATAATCAGTCAACCCCCTCAATGCATGAGCCCTCCCATGACGCAGTTTCTTATGTCAGGTCTTCTTATTCTCGGCTTCGCAAATTGAAATTAACCAAGTTGACAAAAAAGTTCTCGCACACTTTGAGGTAAGTTGTATCTATCACAAAAGATCAACTGCAAAAGGAGGACGTAACTTGAAATGAAGCGTCTAAATGCAAAACCCGACATTTTACATTTTCCGAAAAAATGAGTTAAGGAAGGATTACAATAGAGAAAGGGGCTGGCAATCTGATTCTTATACCCACAGGTTCATAAGTAGACTTTTGGAAGCTTCTATTCGTATTTCAAATGGTCAAAACTGGGAGTTTTCCAATTCAAAACTATGATTTTGACAGGTTTTTCTCGTTTTGCTCGAAACGGTTTATACATCAAATGTGTGGTTTTGCATTTAGACGCTTCAAATGTCACTTTCACAAATGATCACCGAAGCCAATATTGACATAGATAACCGAACATGATACCCGATGTTCATCGAAATATTAATTAATTATTTATGTATTATTAATTGATAGCATTGGTGTTTTGTCAAACTTAGCGTCGTCCTCACTTGAAGAAATTATTGAAATCGAGAAAAAGATGTTACGATGTTATTAATAATGCAAAATAGATTTGAAAACTTCGATGTTTAGTTGTCGATAATCAATGATCATCGAAAATCAATGATAATCGATCACCTCCATTTCTAAGGAAAAACTATATTGAAAATCTTGCATTTTCATATTTTCTCACCTTTTAAACCTTTCCTGGAATTCCACGAATAAGTCAAGACCAAAATTAGCCAAATTGGTCCAGCCGTTTTCAAGTTTTAGCGTACCTAACGCACAGCAATTCATTTTGACATACACAGATTTAACATTTTTTTTTAAGTATTTTTCTTTGGAAAAACTTATCATAAATAACATAGACCTAAGGAGACTAAAATCTTGCAGGGGGGTGCCCCGCAGATCTCATCACATTGAAGCTGATAATTAAAACCTCCCGCAAATGACGAGAATCGACTAATATTTCTACATCAAATATTCTTCCATTTGACTGTTCAGCGTAAAGCTCTGTATTGAAAGCATTGTCATATGTTTTCCAATTCTCTTTTTTTCAAACAAAATATTATTTCAATCAAGATTTTCAGAAGTTCATATTTTCAAAACATGCTTGTGTTGAATCAGCAAATGATAACTTTTCTCTATTTCAGTATCGTAATGAGTTCATGACAGTACCAAAAGTAGTGCTGTAATGAAACTCATTACAGCATTGTTTCAGTAATATTTTTCGTTTTGTAGTTGTCAGTATTGACCTCCGATCGAATCAAGTTTCGAATCAAATCAATTCAAATTCGGTAAAAGTCACTAACCTGAATTTTCTTTTGAATTTCGAGAGTATTTCACGAAACTTGACTGAAATAGAGAAAATATCGTCTAATACTCGTTGCAGAAGGCAATTCCAACACTCATGCTATCGAAAACTCGCTCCTTCGTCACTCGTTTTCGAACTTCGCATTCGTGTTGGAATAGGAGCTGATTCTGCAACTTGTTTCAGAATATACTATTAATCTACAAATAAATAACCCTTAAACTGTTTCAAAGAAAACAGCTTCTTACTTCAAGGAAAGTAAGTTTATCAAACCAACAGAAGTTATTCACAATTAAAGTAATATTTTATGATCAGAGAAAAGAAACCGAAGAAAATGAAAATGTAGATTAAAATCAAACGGGTTTTTCTGTGATGGAATTCGCATTGGATTCAAATTATCAAAACACATGTACGTGAATAGTGGATTTTTCATATTCCGTGAATTTAAGCCGATTTATCTGATTGCATCGGCGTTCGAACAGCACCTTGAAGAACCCCCTCTCTGTCGCGACCGGATTAACCGCCGTTATCGGCTCATCCACGTCAAAATAACCCTTTTTTCCGGCAATTTATCCGCCATGTTAGCGTCCGCCTAATTGAACCCTATCCTCGCCCAATTCCGCGGACTTCCTCCAGGCGGGGGTCGGCCCGAATATGCAAATCCGGGATCCGGCCCTGACAATGTGTGCATCCATTCCGGCAGCGCGATAGGGACCATTAATATTTATGAGTGCGTCGCAGACATGAGCCCGAATACATTGTCAATGTTTTCGCAAAATATTTGCGAAATTAATAATAAATCAACATAATCATTTATAATATCGGACGAATTTGCATCGGCCTCCTGCAACAATGCCGATCTAGAGCAAATTTGGGATGGCGTGATGAATGCTTGCGAAATGTTTGGTTATTAGGTTGTTCATATAGATCTAGGGGGCTCCGGGACTTGTTCGATGTTGGTTGGTACCGGTGTTTTTCGTTGTTATCGTTTCCGGGAATTTCGAACGAAATTTTCCATGTTTTCGACAGACTTCGAAAATAGGAGGTGGTTAACAATTCGTCTATACGTTGCAGAGTGAAGAGGGGAGGGGGTAGACGCTAGCCTACGGTACGGCGCCCAGATTAAGGGGTGCTTGGTAAAAAAAATCTTTGTGGTCAAAGCAAAAGAAATAAATGCAAAATCCAAAGCGTGAAAGTATTATACTTGACATTTATTCGGTGAACTACATTTTCTAATAATATTAACGCATCTGAGTCCATCTGTAATTAGGTACACCCATATTTCTTCCTAACACTACGGAAAATTTTATGACGAAATGTTTTGAATAAAGGAATGAAGGAATTATAAAATATAAAAAAAGTTATCTCTTTACCTCTTAAATAAAAGAATTCTTTCGATGTATGAATGACAATGTACAGAGTGGGCAAAATTGGTGATACCTGAACTACAACTTTTTAACCGTGAGAGATAGAGGGAAATGAATGACACGTTACGGTGGTATTTTTTAGAGATACTGAGAATTCTAGCAACTGCATTCCTCTATCTTCTTTTGTTTTCGAGTTATAGGGCAAAATTGAATTTTGGGCGATTTCTTTTTTCGGTCATTATCTCCTTTTCTGTTTGTGCAAGGATGTTGAAATGAAAACATTATACAGGCACTTTTTTCATAGCAATCCAGTACCGTACTTTGTTTTTTCCCAAGAGGTTTCCTTTCTGAGCTATAAGCTATAACATAAAGTTGTGATTTTTCTTATGGAAATAATAGTATGAAATGGCTTAGAAAGAATCGCCATTTTTCCCGTTTCAGAAATATATCATACATCATACATCGCCTTCAGATTTATTCAGTTATCATGAAAAATTTAGTTTGAATTTGAAATTATTGAGTATTAAGTAGGCTGAATCACAGAATAATATGTCTCTACGCATGATGTCATTATTATTTTGCCATTAAATACTTGATTCAATTCTCCGTGGTTCGATCTCTGTTCACAATAATTGTCAATTACTAGAATTCGAAGTCATTATTGCCGGCAATACGGAAATGTTCGCAATTTACGAGGAATAGATATGTTAAAATTTTTTATTTTAGCGGCAACAATAACTTCGTATTGACAGTTGTTCTGAATAGAAAAGAAATCAAACCAAGGAGAATTGAATCAAGTATTAAATGGCATAATAATAAAAACACCATGCGTAGAGACATATTATTCTTCGATTCAGCCTACTCAATACTCAATAATTCAAATTTCAAATACAAACTATATATTTTTCATGATAACTGAATGAATCTCAGGACGATGTAAGATGTATGATATATTTCTGAAACGGAAAAAAATGGCGATTCTTTCTAAGCCTTTTTATACTATTATTTCCATAAGAAAATTCACCACTTCATGTTATAGCTCAGCAAGGAAACCTCTTGGGAAAAAACAAAGTACGCTACTGGATTGATATGAAAAACGTGGCTGTATAATACATATTTTCATTTCAACATCCTAGCACAAACAGAAACGGAGATAATTGCCAAAGTGGAAATCGCCCAGATTATCAGTTTCTCTAAAAAAGACCATCGTAACGTGTCATTTATTTTACTCTATCTCTCACGGTTAAAAAGTTGTAGTTCAGGTATCACCGATGTTTCCCACCCTGTACGTAGCTATTTCAATGCAATTAAATTTTTTGTATATTTTGTAGTTTTGTATTTTTTTTTATTTCACCTATTATATTTCCTTCTTGAAAAAAACCAAAGGTTAGTACAACTTTATTCATCTCTGAGGCGAAACAAAGTTCGCCGGGTCAGCTAATAGCTTATCGAATTGCCAGTTGCCAAAATTGATTCTACCACCAGATCCCTTACGCTCTTTAGTTTCTGGGTTAGGAAATGATTCTAAACACTTCTTGGCCAACATTCAACAATATAACAGCTCCAGAAATTTCAGAAATTTCGTTATTTTCAAACTATTTTTCTGGAGTTTCCTTTAGATTACTCAAAAACAAACATAATGTCTACATGGTCTCCACTTGAGAAAGAACATCAATATACCACCAAAGAAATTTTATGAATCAGATTCCTTTTCATATTTCATATTCAATGGATCTGATTCTCACATTTCGCCGAATTTCTTTTATCATTCAAATCTACTTTGAATATTCTTCTGAATAATTCCAAAATTAATCGAACCCAAGCCTTATAACTATCGAAACAGCGACACAAAAACCCTGGAATTCGATCCGAAAAAAAAAAGTGACTTTTTTCTAAAGATCCTTCACTTCTCTCAGGCGTTTAATTTATGGCATTTAACGTACAACAATAATCGCCTCTCTCATCTACCACCTGTGTCCCGAGTATCTGATATTTTCTGAATGGAATTTATTCTTCAATATCTACCTGTGTCCCCGAGACGGAATATTTAATTCTTCCTTCAACGATGCCAACCGCTGATAAATCAAACCGACTGCTCATTCCCAGCGACGAATTTTTCCCATTGCGAGTGTTCCGAATCAATATCTATGGTCCGGATGCCGAAAGAGACCTTTTAACCTCTAACCGTGAAATCAAATTATACCTTCTATGCGTCCAAAAGTCATCAGGCAAGATTTAGGACCTATCTCTCGTTGGACACCCCTGACCACCGCATTAATCTCTCAGGAATTTCAGATATTCCTCAAACGTTCCTTGGCAGCACACGATTTTTTTATTAAATATAGATCTTGGACTAGCGCGAGGTATCATTTCGTTGTTAACTGGTAGGTTTTACCTGTGCTTAATGATAGGGGTTGGTTGGTTCTTGGGGATTCTACAATTTTCAGTTTAAAATCACATATAAATTATAAAATCATAATGATTTATAAAGCTCGGCGTTATTATCTACTTTATGGGACACCTGGGCGTTGGCAGGAGTTGGAGAACTCCAGTAAAAAGTGTCACAATTAGATAGGGGAGCTGAGAGGGCTTTTATGGAATATAGCTTTGTTTTGACATGAGAAAGGCAATATTACAAGATTTTTGGGAAGGAATCCTGAGGAAATATTGTGTCATAGTGTCAATCAAGAAGCAATATATCTCTAAATAAAAATAACAATAAAATATGTACTTCAACGAAATACAAACGAACACTATATCCAAATGTGGAAGAGTACCTATTTGTAGAATCGGAATGTCCTTCTTTTCTATAGATGAAGAGTTATCCAGATATCGATTGAAATATATTCTTGGAGAATACCCATTATTTTCGATAATACTCGTTCATTCAAAAACTCGGGACATACTTGTTTTATACACAGCTATTTTCTAAACTTCGTTGCCTGGATGCAGAACTATCACAACACAACTCACAAAAAGTTCATTCTACAGGAGAGCATTTTCACCAATTTTTACGAAAATTAACACTGAAATCAAGAGAAAATGTAATATAATATGGGTTGTACATTATATTTTCTCTATTTCAGTATCGTTATGAGTTCATTACAGTACTGAAAGGAGTGCTGGAATGAACTTATTCCAGCTTTGTTTTCAGTTATTTTTTTCGTTTTGTGGTTGTCAGTACTGACCTTCGATCCTATAAATTTTCAAATCAAATCAATTCAAATTCCGTAAGATGCCAAGATACAATGCGAATGTCACTACGATGTAGAATCTGAATTTTTATATGAATTTCGAGAGTATTTCACAAAAATAGAGGCCTGTTCTAATACGATTTAGAACAGACCATATTCTCCTGGGAAGGTCAAAACCAGGAACTCTGATGGAAGGATCAGAAATAAGATCTTTATTGAAACAATTGGATACATTCTATTCAGATTGCCAAATTTCTTTGTCGCTTCCATTTATATCAATCAGAAAATTCGACCAATTAGGTTTACGCGATTTCAATCTGGAGACCTTATTATCTAGAATATAGGTGAGTATGGGAAATGAATTTGGAAAGGAATTGAATTTGTTCCAAAAATTCAAAATTGTTGTCTCTCTGCGAATGTGGGGAGGGAGAATATTTGAGAGGACTGGTAACCACGGAGTAGGTGTAGACTTGATAGTACCAGTAATAATCCTCATAGAAAAATTCAGTTGATCTTCTATTTTTTTTACATGAACACTGTTCAACCAAACAGGGAAACAATATTCAGTAGCAGAAGAAACCAAAGCTAGCGCTGTCGTACGAAATATTGTTGCATCAGCGCCCCATGAGGAACTAGCTAGTTTCTGAAGAATATTGTTTCGAGTTTTAAGCTTCAAACGCAGATCATCTAAATGGGCGTTGAAATTTAGAGAGGAATCAAGTTTGATTCCCAGGTATATAGGATTGAAGTTATGTTTTAAGGGAGAAGAACCGAAAGGTACACTCAATTTTTTATATTTCTGATGATTATTCAAATGAAAACACGAAACCTCGGTTTAATTTTCATTCGGGCACATGATTGTTTGAAAATTAGAATGATAGAAAGCCAGAGCAATATCATCAGCATATGATAAATAATATAAATTGAATAGAAGAGGTGCTATAACTGAACCTTGTGGAAGACCATAATTCAAAGTTTCAAAATTACCACTATTATTGTTACAAAAACTCGGAACCTTCCGTCGGATAACATATTTTCTCATAGTCTAACCATTTTTCGACATTTTAAATTATTATAGAGTTTATAAATTAATCCATCTTTTCATACTGTATCATATGCAGCTGATAAATCCACAAATGCTGTCCCTGTTTTTAAATTTTTATTGAACCCTGATTCAATAAATGTGGTGAGGCTAAGAACCTGATCGCAAAAATTCCTATTTTTCCTGAAACCGCCCTGACAGTTCTGTAATGATTCTACGACAGTTGATTCTATTCTAAATAAAATCAATCCCTCTAAAATTTTGAAAGGGACGCTCAATAAACTAATAGGAAGGTAACTACTCGTATCAGAAGAATTTTTTCCACGTTTCAAAATTGCTACTACTTTAGCTTTGCGAAATTCGGTCGGAAAATTGCCGGAATACAATATATCATTATAAAAAGATAGTAACCAAGATGCTGAATTAGAGAAAAAATTTCCTGATTGTTTCTTGTTTCAGAGACTGGGAGAGAAAACACTAAAGAATTTTTACAAAAATGATCTCACTATTGTGATAATTGGGACATTTTCATCAAATTTTCAGGCGAAATCGAACATCGTTCATCGTCATGAATCAAATCAACACGGAGGTGAAAATAAATAAACAATTCCCCAAAACACTGACCGCCGAAACCATAATGCTACCGCCCCCATAACTCATTCCCCCACCGAATTTATGATTGTTATAAATACACACCTGAATCTCACGCAAAAACCCAGAACAAAATACCCGGAATATCTACCAGAAATAATTCCCCAAGGATTGTTTTCTGCTGCACTAAATCCGAAACCAGTCTGTCGTGGCAAGAATTTGATGGATTCAAATCGAAAAAACATAAATTCGTTGAAACTTGCACCCTTTTGGGCCCGCGTTCTCTACCTGCAGAGGGTTCTGGGAATCCGGTGTTGCGAAATCGATATCATCATTTCTCTCTTTCTTCGTCATGTTGGTAACGCTATACGTTTCCGTTCCGAGGTTTTTCGCTTCGTTTTGTTGGTACAGGAGGTCCCTGCCTTATGAAGATGCGAAGATATGCGTGGCGAGGTTTATAGAGATGTATTTTTCGGGTGGGGAAATAAATTCTGGACCATTTCATAAATAAAGTTGAGATTGTGCCGAAGGTGGTCGCAGAGATGTTGGAGAAACTTTGGGAAATATCTGGGAGGCTTCAAAAAAAAAAACACTCCAGCCACCATGTTTTTTTATATCCGTAATATTTGCTCCTGGGTCTGCTAGCAATGAAGCGGGGGATCTTCGAAAACAGTGTCCTGTATATTGCTTTAGTTCTAGCAGTTTGAGAAATTCGGCAACAATAGATGGAATTTTCCCAAATGTATTAATACCAACTGGATTGGCAGTGCATTTATTATTCATGTATTTCAGGAAAAAACGACGATGTTTGATGACAGAAGGGCGCAGTGCAAAGTACTTAAGAAAATAGTCTACATACTTCCCAATAATACTGAAAGAACGACTGACTTTCGTTTTTGTATTTGGAAGTAGTATAACCAATGATTTATTTGTTATTTCGATGTCTTCCACTGATAAATTACACAATTCTTCACGCCGACAGGCTCCAAATAATCCGAAAATAGTTGCAACCTTCACCATCAAGTATTTCTCATCTGGTGCCTCCTTTATAAACTTTTCAACTTGTTCACGAGTAAGAGTTTTCGATGTTTTGGGACGATATCCTTCACTTTTCCGTTTCAAATATGCTATTACCTTAAAATATTTACTAACATCCACACCATTTTTAACAAGGGCGCTTGACTTTATCACTGAAAATTTGCTCCACAAAGTTGATGAACATATTTTTTATTTTTCTTCTAGGTATGCCACGAAAACAGTTTCACTGTTTCCCTTCTACATTTTTCAATTTATACCAGGCCAGGAAATTGTTATATGCAATATCGTATCGCTAAACAGATTTTTTAGGAAGGAGTTCCAGATTTGCTCTTCTTGCAGACTCT
Source organism: Hippodamia convergens (assembly GCA_038502775.1). Classification (NCBI taxonomy): domain Eukaryota; kingdom Metazoa; phylum Arthropoda; class Insecta; order Coleoptera; family Coccinellidae; genus Hippodamia; species Hippodamia convergens. The sequence continues at coordinate 89,340,511 of CM076607.1, read as the reverse complement.
TCAATATTTAGAGGAACAACCAAATCGTCACTTTTATTAATAATTGGACTCTCGACAAACATATTAAGCAGTTAAAAACCCAAGACGAAAATTGGACAGGAACGAAATTCAAATGACAGCGTCTTTTCTCATTTGTTAGTAATCAACGTTGGCAACGTTTGCCATTCACAACAACCTTTTGATTATTTGAATATTAAAATGCATTTTGAAGTTTATTGTCATTGCAAATTTGCCCATTTCATTATCAAAATAGGGCAGTTGTATTTTGTTCGTAAAATTGTTCAATTCGCTCCTCTCATTTCACGTTAGGGTTCCGACGTTTTTCGCTTCGTTTTATTGGTACAGGAGGTCGCTGCCTTATGAAGATGCGAAGATATGCGTGGCGAGGTTTATAGAGATGTATTTTTCGGGTGGGGAAATAAATTCTGGACCATTTCATAAATAAAGTTGAGATTCTACCGAAGGTGGTCGCAGAGGTGTTGGAGAAATTTTGGTGAAATATCTGGAGGGATTCAGAAAGAGAAAACAATCAGTAACAAAACACATTCTCTATACCTTTGAGAACAAAATCCGTCAACACCTTCTATGGAAATATTCCATTAATTGCAATAAAAAATCAGTAAATTAAAAAAAAAGGTAAATATATTCTGAAACAAGTTGCAGAATGGGCTCCTATTTCAACACGAATGCGAAATACGAATTCGAAAGCATTTCTTCTATTTTTGAGGAATTCCCTCCAAATTCATATAACAATTCAGATTATACATCCTGGTGACATTTGTATTGTATCTTGGCAGTTGGTGTGACTTACGAAATTTGACAGATTACGGAATTTGCATTGATTTGATTTGAAAATTGGTAGGATCGAAGGTCAGTACTGACAACCATAAAACGAAAAATATCACTGAAAACAATGCTGTAATGAGTTCATTACAGCACTACTTTTAGTACTGTAATGAACTCGTTACGATACTGAAATAGAGAATAGTATATTCTAAAACAAGTTGCAGAATGAGCTCCTATTCCAACACGAATGCGAAGTTCGAAAACGAGCGACGAAGGAGCGAGTTTTGGATAGCATGAGTGTTGGAATTGCCTTCTGCAACGAGTATTAGACGGTATTTTCTCTATTTCAGTCAATTTTTGTGAAATACTCCCGAAATTCAAATGAAAATTCAGATTAGTGACTTTTGTTTTGTATCTTGGCAGTTGGTGTGACATACGAAATTTGACAGATCACGGATTTTGAATTGATTTGATTCGAAACTTGATTCGATCGGAGGTCAGTACTGACAATCAGAAAACGAAAAATATAACTGAAAACAATGCTGTAATGAGTTTCATTACTGCACTACTTTTAGTACTGTAATGAATTCATTACGATACTGAAATAGAGAATAGTATATTCTAAAACAAGTTGCAGAATGAGCTCCTATTCCAACACGAATGCGAAGTTCGAAAACGAGCGACGAAGGAGCGAGTTTTCGATAGCATGAGTGTTGGAATTGCCTTCTGCAACGAGTATTAGACGGTATTTTCTCTATTTCAGTTAATTTTTGTGAAACCTCTCGAAATTCAAATGAAAATTCAGATTAGTGACTTTTGTTTTGTATCTTGGCAGTTGGTGTGACATACGAAATTTGACAGAACACGGAATTTGAATTGATTTGATTTGAAACTTGATCCGATCGGAGGTCAGTACTGACAATCATAAAACGAAAAATATAACTGAAAACAATGCTGTAATGAGTTTCATGACAGCACTACTTTTAGTACTGTAATGAACTCATTACGATACTGAAATAGAGAAAATGATTTATGACGTTGGTACACCTTTTTACACAAGCGCAGCTATGGAGGGGAGGGGGAAGGTTTGATTTAATAAGATGCAATTCCATTCAGATTGCCAAATTTCTTTGTCGTTTCTATTCATATCAATCAGAAAATTTGACCAAAAAGGTTTACCTTATCAACAAGAATATAGGTGAGTATGAGAAATGAATTTGAAAAGGAATTAAATTCGATTCAAAAATTCAAAAATGTTGTCTTTCTGCGAATATGGGAAGGGACAATATTTGAGAGGACTGGTAACCAAGGATCTGATAGTTCCAGTGATAATCATCATAGAAAAATTTAGTCGGGCATAATTTTTTTTCACAGGGCAACAATATACAGCAGCAGAAAAAACCAAAGCATTGTTGCATCAGCGCCCCATGAAGAACCAGCTAATTTCTGAAGAATATTGTTTCAAGTTTTAAGCTTCAAGTGCAGATCATCTGAATAAATTATATTTCAATGGATAAGTGAGATCATTGGCAGAAGGAATAATTTTCGGTTCGAAATACAGAGTGTTCCACTAGGAACTTCACATACTCCTACCATATATAGGGTCTACCATCAGCATCACGAAATGTCAACCTAGAAATGTGTCCTATCTTTCTTGCCAATAAACGGGATGATTTATTCATCCTGACCCAAATTTCATTCGACTATATTTCTGGTACCTAGGTACTGTATATCAGAATTGAATAATTTTTTTTTTAATTTGTAACACTTTTTAGCATCTGTTGGATTATGTTCACCAAATATCATAATTCGAAATGCACGAACACAGGAATATAATTCAACGTTTTAAATTGTCTGAACAAATCTAAAAAGGTAGTGTATTTATGAAAAATTACAATTTTCATCTCCATTCGGGAGATGTTCATTGAATGTTTTCATAAAATTACAAAATTTTTAATTTATAATAGTGAGAAAATCAATCTGTCATTGTCAATAATCTGAGTATTTTCTGAGATTCACACTTAACGTGGTGGTTTTCACTTCGAGTATCTTCTTAGGGTACTGAGTACCATGTTGTGTGCTGCTTGTAAACTTTATGCACCTTTTTTCAAACAATTATCAATTTATGTCTTTTTTGTGGATTTTAATATTGAATTATATCATCGACTGTTTTGCCAAATTTTCACGCTGCTATTGGTGAAACTTGTCAATTTCTAGACGATAACGCTAGACCGTACCGTGCAGCCATAGTTGAGAATGCGCGCGAGGAGCTTGGTTTTACACATTTACCAATACCTCCGCACTCACCAGATTTGAATTGCATAGAACATGCATCGGATATGCTCCAAAGAAGATTAGATAATCATCAACCTACCGCAGAATCCTTAAATGATCTGAGAGAGCTTCTGCCCCGTTTATGGAACCAAATTCCTCAAGAAATGTTCGACAACCTCGTGTGTAGTAGGCAAAAAAGATGTCAAGCTTTAATTGATGCCCGTGGAGGCCACACATTGTATTGATGGTCTAAAAATGCTTGAATTCTCTGGAAATAAAATTTCGTTATTTTATTCGATTTTTCTTAACCACTCTGTATATGCTACAAACCTAGAGGTTAAAATTAATTTCATTTCCTGTAACTTGAAATCATATTCATGAGAATTTTCATCACAAAATCTCATTTAAACTATATTTTTTTGCAATTTAAGTCAATATCGCTAACTCGTGTGGAGTAGTTTATTATATCCGGAATACATAATCTAACAGATGCTAAAAAATGTTACAAATACTGAAAAAAATCATTCAAATGATATACAGTACCAGAAATATAGTCGAATTTGTTCACATTCCTGTATGTTATATCTGGATGTACCTAAAGGCATAAAACAGTAATTCGGACAATGTAAAATAATTCTTATTAAATGAATGAAAGATGAATCAGATGTTAAAATGATGTGCATGTATTTTATGTGTCAATAATTCAATAATTTTCTTGAACTTTTGACCTCCCAATTAACACATTTTCAAATAATGGAAATGCTGTTACGTAATGTCTTGCACTGAAAATTCTCTAGAACCATCAGTTAAAAAAATTTGTGTACACTTTCAATTTTTTTCAGATGTATATCCAGATTGTAACAAATTGACTCTGTGTATCGCCTTTCATCGTAATCCTTGAACAAGCATTAATTCGGTATTCTTTTCGTCAACAGCTGCAATCCCTAATATCGCCTTCAATTAAAATTAACAATTTATGGCCGTCAAGAATTCCAACGCTAATAAATCTGAGGCCCTGACCAATGTCACTAATTGATAGGTCATGCTATAAATCACTTCTCTTCTCCCAGAATAATAATTCTGTCAAAACAGAACAAAAAGTAGACTCTCTTAAAAATTTCACGCCCATTATTGGAACGTCCTGAATAATATGTAGTAATATTGTTGCAAGTTTGTCAGTGCTTGGGTTCTGCTAAAATTTTGTTATTTATGTCATTTTTGGGTTAGTTATGGCCTGTCAGAAATGACCTGTTTGATGATAATGTTGTCTCACAATTGTTTTGAAGAGACAAGAAGGGTGAACACTTGAATTCTTTTCTATTATTCAAGTCAAATCCTGTTCTTTCGAATATCTGGAAAAATATTCATTTTTGGATAAAAGTCTTGGACGTATGCTCCTATTATTTTTTGACCAAGATTTCTAAAATGCTTAAAAAATGGGGTTCCGATTTGAAAAAAACGATTTTCTAACTTTGACAAAGAATTTGTGACCTCCTGTATCATATTCTGAAAATCACGTTATCGAAAAAGAAGCATCAGCCTTTCTTCTCAAAGATTTTCAAAAATATGAGAATTTTTAATGAAAAAACCTCCAAGTTGTCTGTTTTTCGACAGAGTTCAATTTTAAGTTTTTTTTCGTATTTCCTCATTCAAAGAGAATTTTCTCGAGAAAATTCAAACTTTTGGAATCAAAAAGACTCAGAATTCAATGGAGAATCTATTTATACAATAAAAAATGGGTCTTCCCATTTGAAAAACGAAAGTTGATGTCACTTCCGGAAAAACCGGAAGTACTAGAACCTTCCATAAATATACGAGAGGTCGTATTTTTACTTGAAGCTCACCTTCAGAATTTCAATCCTGAATCTTGTGTCTTTCCTAAAAATATTCTATAGACCCATATTCGTGAATAACCCTGTATACTAGGTACAAATGGTATATTAAGTATAGAGAACGGTAAGGGCATTTAGCGTTGAAAAATGAGCGATATAGAATCTTCGATAGATAATAAAATTCAAACAGCCTAGGAAATCGGCTGTTCTTCAGTTATTCCTGAGAAATCTAAAATCCGATACGAGAGTACATACAATACTTTCAAGGAATGGATTCAGACTAAAGGCAGCCAAATCAATGAAAAAGTGTTACTGGCCTATTTTGTTCGAAGAATAGAAAAGCTGAGATCGCCTGGAAGTCTTTGAGCGGAATATTCAATGCTGAAGAGCACAATATTTTTGAACGACGGTATTGACATATCCAAGTTTGCAACGCTTATAGCATTCCTTAAAAGAAAATCTATTGGTTACAAACCCAAAAAGATGCTGTTTTTACAAGAGAAGAAATGAATACATTCTTAAAAGAAGCACCAGATGATATGTTTTTAAATATTAAGGTGTGCTTTCATTAATATAATAGTGCTTTATAAATTAATTATGTCCTTTCAGGTGGAAATGATATTGGTATTATATCAGGGGCGTGTACAAGAGAAGAGTTGTACAACATGAGCAACAGGGACAAAGAAGATCGGGAATCATTTTTAATCGTGAAAATTCCCAACACAAAAACCAACACTCAGAGAACATTCAAAGTCATCGATCGAGATAATGATATCAATTACTTGGAAATATATAGAAAATATTTCCGTCTGCGTCCACTAAATGGGAAGAGAGAGCATTTAGTTTTGAGATATCAAAACAGAAAATGCAGTAATCAAGTAATAGGCAAAGGGACAAGTGGAAGTTGGCCGTCAAAAATTGGAACCTTTTTGAATTTAGAAAATCCAAATGCCTGTACTGGCTACTTTTTTAGACACACTTCGGACACATTTTTAGCTAATAAGGGAATACATGTATTAGGACTAAAACGACAGATGGATGGCGGTCTTCGACTGTGGCTGAAAGTTACATTGAGGATTCTCTGGAAAATGAACTAGACTTTGCTGAAAAAATTTTGCAAACTACTTAACGTAGCGAGTTACAACATGAAATGTTGAATTCAGCAGAGGTTTCTGTGAATTCGGCTACTACTCAATCCAGTGGTATTTCCATCAGCAACTGTAAAAATTGTACTTTCACTTTCAATATTAAATGAACTGAATTCAAATTGTTTGAGTTATTTCATTATTTCAATATTCAGCCATTTTCACTTACCGTTCGCTTAACGGTAAGTTCAGTTCACTTACTGTTCTGTTTACCTTAGCAACCTATAGATCTACCGATCTAGCAACAAACGCGGTAACTAACAAAATTCTTTCTATCGTCCAAAAATAATATGAGTAACTTCAGAATGGCAAATCATTGGTTATTCAAAAATGAAATTTGATTTTATATTACTTTATATTTAATTTTTCTTATTGAGGTTTTTTGAATTTCTGTTTTCGCGTGTATCTGAAGCACAGAATCAATATATTATGGCACACAATAGAAAACGCATAATATGGTTTGAAGAAGCGTTTCACATGAAATATTAAGTGAGCGGAGCCGCGGGTTTAAGCTTGTGGGTATCTAAAGTCTTATCTACGTTTTGGTACGTTTAATATTTATTGGCAATATAATTACAAAGATTCTCCCTAAGGAGAAACATGTAAATCCTGAGGAGAGAGAGTATTCTCTCTGTGCTCAGGAGCCAGCTTACTAACTAAAGACTTAAAACTAACTTAAACTAAAAGATGTGGCATACTACTGGTATAGCAACATGCACACTCAGTCTGTCATATTATTCTTAATTTCATTCATAACCTTCTGCTTCATTATTTTATGTGACATCTTCAGAATTTTGTAATTATTTGGTAAAAAATTAAAATATTTAATAGCGGTGTAAATACAGTTTTTCTTATAAATTGTTTTTTCATGTTTCGGTACTGGAATGTCCCTTTTCCTGGTTATACTTGCAGAATTACAATATGTGGTACTCAGAGAATCATAGTAAAACATAACACATTTCGTTGCATATAATACTTCAATCTTTGGAATTTTATCGTTCTTTAGTAATTTTATGAATTTATTCTGAAGATTAATGAGTTGTTTTAATTCAGACATATAAGTTCCCCCCCAAATAATCAAACCATAATTGACTATACTATATACATACGCATAGTAAATTACCTCTAATATTTTTTTAGGCAAATGTTTAAGATTATAAATTAAGTATAGAAAATATCTTATTTTTTTAATTGCATGTTGAATGTGGCAGTCCCATCTGAGGTTAAAATCCATGAAAATTCCTAGATATTTAGTTACATTCGTTCTACTTATTTGTTTATTGTCTATTATAATTTCAGTACTATGCGGAACACTATCTACGTAACAACCAAAAGTAACATGTTCTGTTTTAGTAATATTTAAAGTCAGTTCATTTTCTATAAACCAGTCATTCAGTTTTTTCAATTTTACATTCATGCTACTTTGAGCCTGTTCCCAAGTCACTTGGCAGTCGAGTACTATTGTATCATCAGCAAAAGCATACGTGTCCTCACAAACTTCGAAAATATCATTAATATAAATCAAGAACAAAAGTGGTCCCAGGACAGTACCCTGGGGAACCCCTATTTCAATCTTCTTAGATAAACTGGTGACACTACCAATCTTAACTAGTTGGGTCCTATTTGATAAGTATTGCTCAATGAGGTTATATGCAACTCCTCTTATGCCATCATACTCCAGTTTCTCCAACAATATTTTATGGTTGACGGTATCGAAAGCCTTACTAAGGTCAATGAAGGTGGCAATAATAATAATTTATAATGTTGATATTTTTTTTAATAAAGATTTCATTTGAAAATAACTTAATCTGGATTGATACGATGAACTGTAAGACATAAGAACCACTCTCGACTTTTTTCAACCATCCTCTATCAGAATTTCCTTTTTCCTAGCAGAATTTCCCTCAATAATAACATAACTCAGCGTCCTCCTTTCTCTCTATACGTCCATTTCCCTCGGCCTCCTTAATTCCGACGAAAAAATCCCGCCCGTCCATACTCCAGTTCAATTATTATTTCGTTTCCATCCTCGAGGGGCAATAAATTTCTCCGTGTTACAAAACAAACCAAAGCAACAATGGGTTCCGTATGAGTGACACAAATAACCCTGGAAAATAGCTGGGAGACGGTCCATGCGTCCGTGGACGCAGAGAGGACGGGTGATTTATGCCGTGTGCTCCTTAAGAAAGGCTCAAGCATCTATTTTTTGTCCCTATTCGAAAGTGTCAAACCATAAATCCTGGCGGACAAAGGTCCTGGCCATTGAGCGCGGGCCCACGTGAGCGGGGGAGGGGGCCAGCCGAACGCTGAAATATTGGGGGGTTTTTCTTTCGCAGAATTCTAATTACGCGGCTATATGGTGTGTGTGCGCGCGCGCGTGTAGAAATGCGGAAATCTGATCCAGCGATGTTCAATAGACAAAGGGCCTATGGACGAATAATAATAATAATAATAGTGTTTATTTGTAGAATTTTTGCAAAACATACAGAATGATAATTGAAAAATTACAAACAATTCAGAAATAAACAAGATGAAATCGACTAAAACCGAAGTTGTGATCCACAATCGATGGTACGTTAGACGTTTAAGGAGAACGGAAAGCAGGAATTCATTGAAAATTTGGTTTCTGAGACAAGAACAGATGCTTTATCGATCTGAAATATTTTCAGTGCTGCTGTGTTGCCGCTTATGTCAAAACTACTTTGTTATTTCAAATGGCACACCCTGTTATTGCACTTTTCTATTCATCGTAGTAACACGACTATTTTGGTATCACTTTCTCATACTTACTTTAACTTGAAATACTCAGAAGAAGTATTTAAATGATTTCCTCATTTTGTGTGTTTGGTTGAACATCCATAACTTCCATACCATAAAATCTTGGAAAGCCGAAATTTCGTATGCAGAATGCCAAGATTCTATGCATCATGCAGCTTATTTTCATAAAGGGTCATTCAAAATTCGATGGTTTATCGAGACATACATAAAAGGTTTGAAAGTGCATTTTTTTGAATGGGATGCCATGTATATTTTAGGAATTACTGAAAAAAAATTGAACTTCCTTTCAAATGAAATATCATATTCCTGTACCTTGATTGTAAGATTCTGCGTTGAACTGAAATTTTATAGTTGCGCACGTGCGAACCCGTTCATCTGGAAACATTTCATTGAACCTTCTGTGTATGTTCTTTCTGGTATTTGGTCACATTGCCCATGGTGAATGAACAAATTCATCAGAATTTCATTTGAATAGGTATTTTTTTCCATTTCACTTATTACGTACCATCGATCACAATGTATATACTTCAGGGTATCCGAAATTGCTTGATTTTGTCTGCTTCTGGTAATGAATATTAGGAGTAGTAAAAATGTTGGAAGGAGTCCCCGGCTCGATTTCCGGGAAAACACCATTAGTGGAAACCGTTTCACGACATCTTCATTTCTTTTGAAGATATTTTATTTCGAAAATGTGCCGTAACTTTTTTAATTTCTAAAATATCTGAAAACGTTTGCAATTTTCTACGAGCAATTCTACACTTTACATTAATTTTTTTACTTTGGTCGAAAATATCATTTTCAACCAATCAGGGGGGAAATTTTTTTTTGACCCCGTTAAGCAGATTGAACAACAATGAAAGGGATAATGAAGAACTCAAGGACTGATATTTATTGAAAAATTCTCCAATTTATAAAACTCGATATTTCCAGAAAATCCACTTTATCCAGGAATATCAACCATCAATTTTGACAGACAATTTTCCTTTATACCTACCAATTGATAAAAATATTAAAATGAGGTGGTTTTTTTTTCTCTATTTCAGTATCGTTATGAGTTACAGTTACAGTGTTGAAAGTAGTGCTGTGATGAACTTATTACAGCATTGTTTTCAGTTATATTTTCGTTTTGTGGTTGACAGTACTAACCCCCGATCTTATCAATTTTCAAATCAAATCAATTCACATTCCGTAATCTGTCAAATTTCGTAAGTCACTCCAACTGCCAAGATGCAATACAAAAGTCACTAATCTGAATTTTTATTTGAATTTTGAGAGTATTTCACAAAACTTGACTGAAATAGAAAAAATATCGTCTAATACTCGTTGCAAATACAAAAAGCAATTTCAACACCCATGCTTTCGAAAACTTGCTCCTTCACCGCTCGTTTTCGAATTTCGCATTCGTGTTGTTGAAATAGGAGCTCATTCTGAAACTTGTTCACCATGTTGTCAAGATCATGAAGATCTTTCACTTCCATTTTTACCAATTCATCGCATTTGCAAGCTCCATAACGGCCAGATAATAATGTTTTTTGAAAAAAAAAACAATCACAATTTTCAATCAGTAACACATTTCTCAATGGTTTCATGAGGAGTGCTTCCAAAGGAACTGATAAATATTGGAATAAAAATACCAACTTTCATCTACAAATAATCTCTATCTGGAGCCTCTGCCAAAATTTTTGAAATTTCTTCTCTTTTGAGGAAGGCCACTTATTCAGGAGACTCGATCTCTACATTTGTCTCTTATGTTGAGTACCGACATCTACATCTTATATTTGCTCCATAATGTCGATGATTTTAATAATTTCGCATGCTGCGCAAAATTTACTTGGATTGAATTTTCGGATAAATTGATTTCGAAGGCAGCATCAGATTTAGGGTCCGTTGTTCCGCCTGTTTGGCGAGACTTTTCATCTTTTCTTCATCTTCTCTAGAACTAATAGTCGCAAAATAAATCACAAATAAATTCGAAGGGTAAAGATCGTGACAGTTGTGCTTGTTAGTATTGTCGTTATTGTCATTGCAACTGAGCGATATCAATACAAATCGAAATACGATGCCAACGCATCATTTGGGATGTCCATGCATCATTTGTTTGTTTATTTGACAAATACTCCATTCAAGAGCTGGCGCCAATTACAGTATGGAAAAAAAACTTTTTGCTGAAAATCAAACTTAATTATAATTTACACATTTCATGCTTACAATTGAAGAATATAGAGATTCACAGAAAAACTATCTTCATCTCTGGGTATGTAAATACTAAGGGTGGAAAAAACAACTTTATTGTTGTAAATACGGACGAATTTTTTTATCTTATATCATACAAACGAAATTAGCTTTTTCGAAAAAATGCGTCCGAATTTGAAATAACGAAGTTTTGATTTCCATCCACTAATAAAACATTATGTTGTTAATAATTTGTATAGGGTGTTTTCTTGTTGAGGTATAGTTTATTAGATTGATTGAAATATATTGTGGAATGTAGGTCTCTGAATTTTTCTGAAATTTTTGGGGTCTCCTTCCTTAGTGTTTGGAACAGAAATCATTAAAAAAATATATAATAGAAGAAAGGCCTCTGCATAAAATTTGCGCACTAATTTGTCAAGGGCCAAATTATTTAGAAAATTGTTGCCTAACAAGAAGGAAAACTTCAAACAATCAAACTTTATATGTTGCAGAGTCTATATCATGATATTGCTTCATCATACAAATTCTTGAAAATCTTAAAAATCACGAAAAATTTTTAATTTATCAATCGGAATACGATTCACTTCGACCGCACAATTGGCCAGATTATCATTTTCATCCAACAAAATACAAGCTGACTCCTTAACTTCCCTTTTATAAGTATCAAGTTCCGTCATTATAATTTTCGTGTCGAATCATGTGATCGCCGGTATTGGAAAACATGCACGCATGATCTGTAATTTGCATCCCTTTTTTTCATGTTCACGCTTTCTCACCTTTGAAGGTCTTGGTGTTTCTCCTGTATAAGTTTTTTCACAAACACAAGGAATATTGTAAACACAATTTTTTGAACTTTGTTTTTCAAGCAGGGGTTTAATTGAGATATATATATATATATATATATATATATATATATATATTCTTATGAAAAAGAGAACTAAAATAATATAATAAATGTTGAAACAAAAAGTACCTAAGCTGAGGTAACAAAAGAACGGGGTATCATAACATTCTTTGTATGATACTATAGAATCATACGATACTATCAACACTAGTATCATACGATACTATACAGCCAGGGGAAAAAACCTCAGCCGAAAGAACCTGCCTCCCCGTAAACAAAATAACATAAAATATCAAATATTAGGAAAATCTTGAAAGACATCAGTGTGATCATCTTCATGCTATCCGTCGATGGGCTCGGATACACAGATTCTTCCCAAAACGACTCGTAATTCTTAATCTGAAATGAAAAAAGACAAAAGCAGAAAAGAAACCGATTATTCAGAATAAATCGAATGCATTTTGGAAATGCATTTGCTACTTTAAAAAACATCAACATTAAGATTTCTTGGCCAAATAATATTCGGAGGTTTATAAATATTTATGACAGAAATATCACAAAATTTGAAACAAATGAAAAAAACTCCATCAATTTCCCTTTCCGAATCTGTTGAAAGTTACGAAACTGATAAGTTTTCAACATAACAAGCTAAACTTGTAAAAAATCAATTAATACATAACCTTTCAACTGTCCTCTTTCACGAGGATTTTTTTCTGTTGCCGTGTGGGTTTCTTGCAGAAGAATCTCTTTGATACCATGTTCATCAGCTAATTTGGAGACGTAATCACACTTGTCTTTCGAAATTCCTTCGATATTCAAATTCAAAATCCACAAATTGTTGCTCTCTGGTCGTGAGGGTTTTTTCAAACCGGATACGACCTTCCAGGTGATGATTTTTCGGCACTTCAGACGTTTGAAGACCGCTAAGGGACCCCAATGAGAGGCAATCATCTCCCATAGATAAACCAAACATGTTTTAACACAAGAAAACAGAATATTTTTCAGGACCAAAAACTAAGACATATTACGAGAATTGTCATTCTGATAAGAATGAGATAATAAAGATGATAATAATAATTGAGATATAAACTGTCTACTGTCTTAAGTTTTTTTCCCCTGGCTCTATAGTATCGTATGATACTGGTGATGAAAGTATCGTATGATACTATAGTATCATACGAAGAATGTTGTGGTACCCCGTTCCTTTTTTTTACCTCAGCTTAGGTTCTTTTTGTTTCAACATTTATTGTATTATTTTAGCTCTCTTATTCAAAAGAATATATGTATAACCGAAAATCGAATATTGTTTCAGCTCTTGTGTTATTGAAACGTATTTCTTTCTGCAACTTTTCCTTATTTTCTTTGGGTCCCACCTGAAGGAGTTAGAAGTTAGAATCGCCTCAAGATCGAACTTGTACTAAACGCCATCATCACGATCGGTATTTGACCTCCCCGAAATCAATATCAGACACCAATTGAGTTTCCGCCGAACTCAATATCGCCCCTAATAGTTCGGGAGTTCACAAAGTAACCTTCCACTCCCGATGAAATATTCAACACGACATATCACCACTCTGCCCTCGCTGAATACCCCTTAGACACGACACGCATGACTGATGAATATTTCAAAACGGAAAAATTGGAAAGTAAAGTCTGAGAAAATTGATATGGGGTCGAAGTTTATATAATTCATCGCAACATGGTGTATCTGTTTACTGACAAGTGCATTTAAGCCTGCTTCTGCCTCGTCAATAATTGACGTTGCGGCTTCGGTTTTTTTTTACTTGAGGTTTCTCCGTTTTTTTCGTCACGAGAACTACCTTGATTAGTTTGACCGCAAAGGGGAATTGAGAGGTTTTTTCCAATCGAAAATCAATGGACATTTCGTTCCCGACTACCTTTAGGGGTTGTTAAAGTTACAAGGGTTCCGGAGCAAAGTTGTTGAATAAAACGAGGAGTATGAATCGAAACTATTAGGTGTACAACCTTGCTTCTGCCGTTTTTTTCGAAATTGGAGACTTTATTGTAAAAACTTGATTATACATTTATGATACTATAGAAAAGGGATATTGGCTTCAGGACTGCGAATGGGGTGAATAACACACTCTCTTCAAATTGTCGACGTTTCGATCCTGTTTGGGATCTTCTTCAGGACTAAAAAAGTTTATTAAAATATTAGACAAATGAACAATCTGGTCACAATAACACAACACAACATTACATAAAGTTCCCTGAGAAAAAACCAACATTCAGGTGGAAATTTCATATTCAACTTACCAATTTGGTCAAATGTATTACGATGTGGCAGAACTTGTTAAATTTCATCGGAATTGTGTGTATAATTTCGTCAGATCTATAAAATTTATTATGAATCGTATGTGGTCTTAGCTCGGTTAATATGGTACTGATCGACGGTGTCTTGTTTTTCTCCCAAACATGTTACGGTGAAACTCCCACGACGCAGATTTATTTTTTATTAATTTCTCTCATTAAGTTATTATAAATTATGCTCAATTTTTGAGTATCTTTTCGGATATTAACTGTGTCACGTATAGAAATGTGTATCATTTCACTAATACATCTTTTGTGGTAGTTGTTTTCTATCCAAAATTTTTACATCATCAAAGTCAAAATTATGATTTTCTTGGAAGTGGTGTAAAGCTAGTGCGGTTTTTTCGTTTTTTTCTCTATTATTTTCTTTGCAATGATATGTATGCTGACGTATACGATTTTTCAGGTATTGTCTGGTCATGCCGACATACGATAGGTTGCAATCTTTACATGGAATTTGATACATTTATGATGCGTTGAAAAAACTGGTAATCTTTTGAATTGATCCACGAATCGATCAAATTTTTCACTTCTACATATGACCGGAAGTGCTGGTCAGCCAGGCCGTGTGTCGCTGATCGAATCAAGTGATCTTCCGAGGGGGCAAGGTCTGGAGAATATGGCGGGTGGGGTAGGACTTCCCATTCCACAGTTTCAAGGCATGAAATAAAATGCAATTATATTTGAGATGAAATGATATTTATTGATCTATTCAGACACAAAATGCAGTGTAAAGGACAAGTCAATGAATTATTTAACAAATGAACAGGAAGGAAAGAAAATCAACTTATACTATCGTTTAGATATTCACTAAGACTATAATAACATTTGGTTGTGAGTATATTTTTGATTTTTTCAGAAAATTCAGATAACTTCAGAATCTTTATTGAATCAGGTGAATGATTGAATAGTATTTAGCAGATGTTTCATATTTAGCTGTTTCATGCTTCGGTATGAGTACCGTATTGGTGTTATGGTGACTAGAAAGCTTAGTGTTATTTTTTTCATTTTTCCTCACAAACGAAATACATTTGTATATATAGAAACAGGCAGCAGTTACTATTTCGAACTCGACAAAGACAGCCCTGAAGGATTCACGTGGAACAAGCCCAAATATCATCCTCAGAATGCGTTTCTGCGATTTTGTGAGAGTATTTATAGAAAAACCCTCACAAAATGCAAAACTAAAACATCACTAGATAAAAATATACTGCTCCATCAACGGCTCCGATTCGAAACGAGTTTTCTGAAAATGCCAAGGCTAATAGGGCTATCGGAATGCTACAGAGTGGCCTTACTCAGGTGGTTGTAGCGGAAAGGCCCCAAGTCAGCCAAGGTGTTAATCTCGACTGTGGAATAGGTTCAGGCAGACAGGTTCCGTGTTGGAAAGACTAAGGCTTGGTGGGTGACGAAAAACAACGGCTGCTCAGGATCGTTTCATCACCGTTTCGGCGAGAAGAAAACTTACATCTACGAGTAGAATGCTACGGAATACTCTTCAGAATGCAGATGAGGTCCAAGTTTCCATCAAAAACATCAGACGACGTTTGAGGGAGGTAAATCTAGGTTCTAGACGTCCATTAGGAGGAGTTCCATCAACACGTGACCATAAGCGTCAAAGACTGGAATGGGCAATGGCGTAATGTCCTTTTCACTGATGAATCCAGATATGGACGATTTTCAGATTCTTGAAGAATAAGGGTATGGACAATCCCACGCATACCACGTATTCGTCGGTATGTCCAAGAAGTCCATCCATTCCAAGAGGGTAGTGTTAAGGTATGGGCCGGGATATGTTTCAACGGGCGCACAGATCTACACATTTGTCCTAGGAATATAACCGCCTTACACTATAGGGAACATGTCATTGAATATGTTTTGCCAAATTTTCACGCTGCTATTTGTGAAACTTTTCAATTTTTAGTCGATAACGCTAGACCTCACCGTGCAGCGATAGTTGAGAATCCGCGCGAGGAGCTTAGTATTCCATTTACCAATTCCTCCGCACGCACGAGATTTGAATTGCATAGAACATGCATATGTGACATGCTCCAAAGAAGATTAGGTAATCATCAACCTACCCCAGAATCCTTAAATGATCTGAGAGAGCTTCTGCCCCGTTTATGGAACCAAATTCCTCAAGAAATGTTCAGCAACCTCGTGTGTAGTATGCAAAGAAGATGTCAAGCTGTTATTGATGCCCGTGGAAGCCATACATTGTACTGATAGTCTCAAAATGCTTGAATTCTCTGGGAATAAAATTTCGTTATTTAACTCGATTTTACTTAACCACCCTGTATACGCTGCAAACTTACAGGCTTAAATTTATTTTATTTCCTGCAACTTGAAATCATATTAATATGAATTTTCGCCACAAAATCTCATTTGAACTATATTTTTTTGGAATTTAAGTCAATATCCCTAACTCATGTGGAGCAGTTTATTCAATTTTCCTTGCCGGACCCTGTACATTAAACAGACACTTTCTTCCTCGTCACTGTCACTCAAGTCCGCTTCTGGACCAAGCGTTTCGTCGGGGTTCATGAAAAATGATTGAACGAACGAATAAATCTTTCGAAGGCTCAACTTTGGACGTGAACAAGTGATAATCTGGCAGGGATCTGTCTGAAGAATATGATGTCCTCAATATCCCGATACTGCCTCTTTAGACTTATTGTTACCGATCACCGATTAATCCATTCGCCTGATAGAATTCTTAAAAAAAAATCTGTTGTTTTCAATTGATATTATTCATACCCATGGTTTTTCAAAATATGCCTGAGTGTGGGGCCCAGGACCCAAATGCAAATTTCATGAGAATTTTAATTACTTTATAAGGACACATACAATTTACATTCACGTCCCTCTGGCATAGGAGGTTCATCTTCTTCATCATTATGGTCGCATTTACAAATTCAGTGAATTTGAGAATAGTTATTCATGATATGAGTTCCAAAAGTGACGTTTTATTTTTGAGTGAAAAAGTTTGTGAAATGAACGGAGCGAATTGAACAATTTCACGAACAAAATAAAATCACTTTTAACACAAATACCATACAATGTTTTTTTGTACAACTGCCCTATTTTGATTATGAAATGGGCGAATTTGCAATGACAATAAACTTTCGTTCCAGGTTGGGTTTTTAACTGCTTAATATGTTTGTCGAGAGTCCAATTATTAATAAAAGTGACGATTTGGTTGTTCCTCTGGATATTGAAGAGTCTGCAAGAAGAGCAAGTCTGGAACTCCTACCTAAAAAATGTGTTCAGCAGTACGATATTGCATATAAAAATTTCCTGGCCTGGTGTAAATTGGAAAATGTACTCAGAAGAAAAATCAACAATATGGAGTTTATCAACTTTGTGGAGCAAATTTTCAATGATAAAGTCAAGCGCCCTTGTTAAAAATGGTGTGGATGTTAGTAAATATTTGTGAAGGATATCGTCCCAAAAAATCGAAAATTCTCACTCGTGAACAAGTTGCAAAATTTATAAAGGAGGCACCAGATGAGAAATACTTGATGGTTAAGGTTGCAACTATTTTCGGATTATTTGGAGCCTGTCGGCGTGAAGAATTGTGTAATTTATCAGTGGAAGACATCGAAAAAAACAAATAAATCATTGGTTATACAACTTCCAGATACAATAACGAAAGTCAGTCGTTCTTTCAGTATTATTGGGGAGTATGTAGACTATTTTCATAAGTACTTTGCACTGCGCCCTTCTGTCATCAAACATCGTCGTTTTTTCCTGAAATACATGAATAATAAATGCACTGCCAATCCAGTTGGTATTAATACATTTGGGAAATTTCCGTCTATCTTTGCCGAATTCCTCAAACTGCCAGAACCAAAGCAATATACAGGACACTGTTTTCGAAGATCCTCCGCTTCATTGCTAGCATAATGAGGAGCAAATATGACGGATATAAAAAAAATGGTGGATGGAAGTCTACGACGGTAGCCGAGGGCTATGTTGATCATTCCATTGCATATACAAATGTCATTGCTGAAAAAATTCTCCCAACTTCAACAGATTTTGGATCATCATAATCCAAAATTGTACTTCCGGTTTCTACAAGTACTGATGGTGCTGAGGATTCTAATAATGTGTTGCGAAGCTCCCTAACGTCACACGGCATTAATGTTGTTAAATAGTAATAATAAAAATTTGCAATTGCTGAATTTTTCTCATCTGATTTCATCATAAGAAAATGGAGTGCTAAAAATATTTTTAACACTAATGTTAAAAATATTTTTAACACGCTTCCACGTAACAATCAATTTCAACATTGTTTGCTGTCATTAAAAGTGTCACTTTTAGTGGCAGTTGTACAAAAAATAATATATTGTCAGAAAGCTCATTGCATCCAAATGCTTCTGTAGAAGAATGGGTACGTATCACTACATTCCGCACTTGTATAGTAGGGTTTATTCATGATACAAATGCAGATGACTTTGATATTTTTCCATGAATCCAAAAATAAAAAAAAAACACGAAATTTAGTGTTTTGGATAAATGAGCCGACAGTACGAGTATAATGAATTATATCCCCTAATTCACTTAATTTGAGTTGAAATTAATAGAAAAATATTTCCATATTTATATATATTCTTTTGATTCAGGGAGCTAAAACAATAAAATACATATTGAATCAGAAAGGTACCTAGCTGAGGTTGGTGCAACACAGAAAAACCATACAAGTCTGCAGTATGATTAAATGTGAAAAGGGAAAAACCTCAGCTGAAAAAAAACCCTTACCTCGCCCGTTAAAAAAAATTACAAAAAATATTAAATATCAGAGAAATCTTCAAAGAAATCAACGTGATCTAAGAAGAATCTTCATGTTATCCGTCTATGGTCTCAGATAAACAGATTCTTCACAAAACGACTCGCAATTCTTAATCTGAAATGAAAAAAGACAATAGCAGAAAAGAAACCAATTATTTAGAATGAATTAAATTATTTTGAAATTAACCACTCATTTCAGAAATATATTTTTTACTTTATGTACAGCCTCGAAACCATCATGAAATTCATAAATGGGACAACTTTTTTCAAGATGTTCTATAGTCTCCTCATTTTCCTCACACTCACAACTAGGGCTCTCAACCGAATTCCATCGGAAGAGCATGCTGTTGCATCGTCCATGGCCTGTTCTAATACGATTTAGAACAGATCATATTCTCCTGGAAAGTTTAAACCCAGGAACTCTAATGGAAAGGTCAGTCAGTAATAAGATCTTTATTGAAAAAATTTCATACATTCCATTCAGATTGCCGAATTTACTTGTCGCTTCTATTCATATCAATTAGAAAATTTGACCAAAAAGGTTTACGCATTGAAACATGTTTATTGCCAGAATTGTCTTCTATATCAGAAATTTGACAGAATATAAATAAATCTGTCAGAGGAGGACAACATAAAATGATTAACAGTAAGCATGAAAACTGTGCGGAACAGAGATATTCACAGAATTAGAGGAATAACTATTTAATACTAGATATTCAAATACGAGAAAGGTGTTTGATTTTCCCAACGACGAATTCGCAGATTCTTCAAGATACTCTCTCGCGATATCCCCATGAGGAATACCATTAAAATTCCTGAACAACAATAAAATTAAAATACCAAACATCTCGTATAGATTAGTGCAATTCGATACGTGGTATCTAACGACATTTGAAATGATGTTTTCAGATCACAGGTACTGAAACAATCGTTGACCTGCACTCACCCGATTTTATCAGTGTACAAGGCATAATGATCAGCTTGGGGTTGTTGCCAACTGGTCAAAAGCGTAAACATGCAGGAGGCAATAGTTAGTCAGATAGTGATATTAATCGTAAAACTAGAACAATTATTGCTAGCATACAACATATTGTATGCTAGAGTTGTTAGAGAGTGTGACAATTTTTTCCACATTGGAATTTCTACAGAGTGTCCATTTAATTAAAACAAAACAACAAATCAGAAGAAGAGTTTGTCTTCATTAGAATTTAGACAAGATTTTGGAAAATTGAGTGGCAAAGATTATGTAAACGAACGAATTGGAATCCAATGACTGGAAAAAATTGTGCTATCCATCTACTGAGTTGTGCCGTTCGAATTTTTCCGAAACTCCTTCTAGTTTCCTGAAAAAGCGATATTGAAAAAAAGATAGCCAAGCACTCTCGTTTTTCCTTTTCACAGATGAACGGAAAAATTTGTGCTACATTTGTGCTATCTTGTGCCGTGAATATTTTCACCAAAAATTCTTCAGATTTCCCAGAAAATTAGAAAAATGACAAAAAGTCAGCCCAGCACTTTGCTTTTTTTCCAACGAAAACAAGTTCAAAAAATTATGCCAACCGTCGGCCGTTGTTGTTTTCATGAATTTTCCGCTAATTAATTCAAAATTCCGAGAAATTCGAAAAAACTTAGCTCAGCATTTTCGTTTCTTTTCGACGAAAATTTATTTATATGATTTTGCCGAAATTGTACCGGGCAGATTCTCAGATAAAATTCACAGTTTCTTCCTTAAATGGAAAAAATGAGAAAAATCAGTAGAATGTGGGAAAATGTGTAAACCTGGTAACAGTGTGTGTGAAGTTGGCCCAGCACTTCTGGATTTTCGAAAAAAATGTTAATGAACCTAATTGTACTAGATTTGTGCTGATTCGTGCCGTTGAAATTTTTCTTTTATCACATACAGTTCTCAAGATATTTCACAGCTGATTTGTGCCGTTGAAATTTTTCTTTTATTACATACAGTTCTCAAGATATTTCACAAAATGTGTTGTTCGAAACACTCTAGAATTTTCCATGGAATTGATTTTTGACAGCTAAAATAGATTTTGTAATTCATGTTCTGGGTTGTGTACTGAGTTGTACTGTTCGAATTTTTTTCAAAAGTATCTCTTATTTTCAAGAAAATTGAAATTAAAGCAATTTTTCTCCTCCCGAATTTGTGAAAAAATTTGTGCTATATTCGTAGTGAATGGTGCCGGTGAAATTTTCAGAAAAAACAAATTCATTCTTCAACAGGTGAAAATTGGATAAATCAGTATATTGTTGGTAAATCCGTACATATGGCAACAGACGGTTAGAACTAAGAAATTCGTACAAACAGTCGCATCCCGATCGGTCGTCTGAATTTGCACTGTTGCCATAATTAATTGAAGGAGGCAACGTTAATGAATATATGCTCCCCAGAGATTTCATTATAGTTTCTCGTAAAAATTGAATTCACTATTGGTACAATGAATTCGAGGTTGGTGTTGGTAAATTTAGTAGGGTTTAACTAAAACGAATTGATAATAGCATGATTTTGCTGTAGGATGAATGGTTGATGCATAACCGTTATTCAATTTATTTCACCTATTACTTCAAAAATCTAATGCGAATTAGACGTGCAACGTGCAAAGTCAGACGACCAATCGGGATGCGACTGTTTCTACGAATTTCGTGCTTCTAACCGTCTGTTGCCATTTGTACGGATTTACCTGCAATATACTGATCTCTCCAATTTTGACCTTTTGAAGAATAAATTTGAAGTTTTTTCTTGAAATTTCACCGGAAATAGTCACTACGAATGTAGCACAAATTTTTTCACAAATTCGGAGGAGAAAAATCATAATTGCTGAGATACGATTTTCCTTTCATTTCAATTTTCTTGGAAATAAGAGATACTTTTGAAAAAATTCGAACAGTACACAACACAGTACATGAAATCTATCCCAGCTGTCAAAAATCAATTTCATGGAAAATTCTAGGCTATTTCGAACAACACATTTCGTGAAATATCTTGAGAACTGTATGTAATGAAAAAAAAATTTCAAAGGCACAAATCTAGGACAATTAGATTCGTTAACATTTTTTTTCAAAAATCCAAAAGTGCTGGGCCAACTTCACACACACTGTTGGCAGCTTTACAAAGTTTCCCACATTCTACTGATTTTTCTTATTTTTTTCATTTGAGGAAGAAACAATTGCGGCACAATCACATGAATCAATTTTCGTCGAAAAAAAAAAACGAAACTGCCGAACTAACTTTTTTCTAATTTCTCGGTTTTTTTGGATTAATTAGCGCGAATAACAACGGCACAATTTTGCCGATGGTTAGCACAATTTTTTGAACATGTTTTCATTGGAAAAAAAGCAAAGTGCTGGGCTGATTTTTTTTTTACTTTCCTAATTTTCCGGGAAGTCTGAAGAATTTTCGTGAAAATATTTACGGCACAAGATAGCATAAAAGTAGCACAAATTTTGTCATTCATTTGAGAAAAGAAAAAACGAAAGTGCTGGGTTATCTCTTTTTTTAAATTTCGATTTTTCAGGAAACTTGAAGGAACGGCACAACTCAGTAGATGGATAGCACAATTTTTCCAGTCATTAGATTTCAATTTTTCGAAAAGTGCTGGACTGGCCCATTTTTTCCATTTTTGAAATACATATCTCGAGAACTAAACCACATGGAATTAAGAACGATGGTTCTCTAGGTACGCTTCCATCGTTAAAAAATCCTCAGAGAGTATAGTAATAACCTATGCATATGCTACCTCCCCAAACCTCTCCGTGTATCATCTCCATTTTTTTCCTATTGGACAAAATAATTACCGATGGTGGCGCTGCATTCGCCGATCAGCTGTTTACCGAAACGAGTATTGTTTCGTGTTTACATTAGATTTCTATTTGTATTTATGGATTTTTTAGTTCAAACGTTTATTGGCTATCAATAATCGAAGTTGTTTCCTTGATTGTGGATCCTGTGGATTATATTGTAAGTGCAAGTATTGGTAATATTGTGCTTTTTGTTATATTTTATGTAAAATGTTGAGGTGAGCACTATTCAATTTTGAATGCTTTTCAGATAATCTGGCTAGATGTCTACCAAAGGTTCCTCTAATTATAGGAAATTTTCCAATATTTTCATGCTCACAGATGCTGTGTAGAGGGTGAGCCAGTGTTGTAATGCAATCATTTGATTCTATGTGCGAAAAAATTATTTCAAAACATTGGAATTCTACAAGGACAACCCCATCATATTGAGGAAATGATGTCTTATAAAAATGATGGTGTGAAGGTTGACAAGATTATATGCAGATACCAAGCAAGATTTTCTGGAATTTGCAAGCAAATTCTAGCCCTGATACTCTACAAGGTTGTACGTACTACAAAATATTTTGA
Source organism: Hippodamia convergens (assembly GCA_038502775.1). Classification (NCBI taxonomy): domain Eukaryota; kingdom Metazoa; phylum Arthropoda; class Insecta; order Coleoptera; family Coccinellidae; genus Hippodamia; species Hippodamia convergens. The sequence goes on along the minus strand of CM076607.1, from coordinate 89,317,160 downwards.
CAATTCTACTGATTGTGAAGGTAAAATTCATTGTTTAGTTTTGTCTCTGCTGTTTTTCTTTTTGTGTTTCATAACAATGAAATGTACAAAACAGAAAAAATCAGGATTATCCATATGATGAGAACTAGGGGAAGGATGAAATTAGTTTGAGACCTAACAGAACTTGAAAACATGCATGATTGTAATGTAATTGAACATCAGCATGAACAATGTATTCATTTAATAGAAGCTACTAATTTTTTTTCTGTTTAGGAAGGGAAAAAATCTATGAAAAGAAAATGGGTGATAAATTTTGAATAAAAACGGACATTCTTCAGAGAACTGTATGTATGCAGAACATGACGTATATTAATCATGTTGAAGAATTCATTACGCTAGATTTTAATGTATTATTCATTTATTACATCTCACTTGTGTCTTAGGCTGCAGTTATAAAAAAATAAAATTATTCAACTTATCTATCGATTGATTGCACCTTTTCCGTTGCTAAATGAATGTCATTACTATCAAGCTATTTTTAATATTAATATTAAATTGATACATATATGTATAATATATTGTTTAAAATTGCCAATTCTCGGAATTTATTTGAAATTCCACATGAAGATTTGATCACTGCTGAACATACGTTCAATTTTGCAACCATCGAGAGAATCACTTAAACTCACAAGGTCCCTAGTTTTATTGCACATTATCATATGGATTGCATTCAGCACTTTCAACTAGGCTCCTTGAATTGTTGAAACTTCCATATATTCAAAAATATCAAGTAGACTCAAAGTAATTTAATTCGATAAGAATGAAAATTATTGTACAAGAACGATCTGAACAAAAATTAAAAATGATTTGAACTGCTTTTTTTGGTAGGTTTAGTGAAGGTACAGCTTTCTTCTCCAGTAACAGAAATTTGTTCATAGTAAGAGTTTCTGAAATAATTCAAAACATATGAATCATTGTTTTCAATTGACATCAGTTTCCACTCTTACCTGTTTTCATTCTACAATCTTCTGGTCGGAAATGCTGTAAGCATACTCTAATATGTTTAGATACAGGTTTTTCCATTATCAAAACATGCTCCCAGGATTTACGTCTATTAATTTCCTCTACGATTTCTAGTTTATTGGTAAAGTAAACATTTGAATTTTCACCACGAAAATGGGCTCCAGTATTCCTAGATTTTTTAGAATTACATCCATAAACACAACAATTAGTGTTTTTCACGGTTTTCTCCTTAGGCATATCTTTTTATCGCAATAAAAACGTAAAAATAAACAAATAAACCCAGCTTTCACGTACTAACTGTCACAACGATACTCGTTTCGGGCTTAGTTCCAGCTAACGCCGGCAGTGTCGCATAGAGTTGTGCTTTGCTCTCTCAGTGTAGCATCAAAACACTTCATCTCGATTTGCCCAGTTGGCCGACGAATCGTACGAGCCAAGAACCTAACTCCTAACCGCGCACAACAGTTTTCGACTGGTAGATAAATAACATCGCCAGCAGTTCATACAATCGAGCTTTGTACTAATTGGGATCCAGAGGGACGCCTCGATTGCGCTCGTCAGATAAGGAACGGGGCATTATTTATGGGACTCATTGTATAGAAGATCGTAGGGGCTATCGGATGTTACCCCGAAAATATTCATTTTTAATTTGAGCTTTATGAAGATTAGAATTGGGGTTAGAGACACCTTGTTTTCGATAAGGACGACCTGAGAGAGGATGAGGAGTGTCGCAGGGATCATCATTAGGGCTTGTTTTGTTCGCAGGTCATGAACCGAAAGGCGATGAAGCGGTATTTATTATTAATATTTGAGTTGACGAGTTCTGAACCTCTAAGGAGCATTTGCACCGATTTCCCTTGAAATGATTACTTAACCAAGGGCCTTTCGACGTAAAGGGTCTTTTAAATTTATTGGCAGTTGCACGACTGTCACTCAAAAGAATCTCAAATAAGGAACCCTTAAATAAACTGCTCCCATTGAGTTAGGGATATTGACTTAAATTGCAAAAAAATATAGTTTAAATGAGATTTTGCGATGAAAATTCATATTAATATGATTTCAAGTTGCAGGAAATAAAATTATTTTTTTAAGAAAAATGGAGTTAAAAAACAAAATTTTATTCCCAGAGAATTCAAGCATTTTAAGACCTCCACGGGCATCAATAACAGCTTGACATCTGCTTTGCATACTACACACGAGGTTGTTACATATTTCTTCAGGAATTTGTTTCCGTAAACAGGGCAGAAGCTCTCTCAGACCAGGGGAAGGTTGATGATTATCTAATCTTCTTTGGAGCATATCCCATGCATGTTCCATGCAATTCAAATCTGGTGAGTGCGGAGGTATTATTGGTAATTGTGGAATACCAAGCTCCTCGTGCGCATTCTCAACTATGGTTGCACGGTGCGGTCTAGCGTTATCGTCTAGAAATTGAAAAGTTTCACCAATAGCACCGTGCAGATTTGGCAAAACATTGTCAATGACATAGTGTGAAGCGGTCATATTCCCAGGACAAATCTGTAGATCTGTGCGCCCGTAGAAACATATCCCGGCCCATACCATAACACTACCCCCCCGCAATGGATGGACTTCTTGGACATAGCGACGATTTCGGGGTATGCGTGGGATTGTCCATATCCTTATTATTATTCGAGAATCTGAAAATCGTTCATATCTGGATTCATCAGTGAAAAGGACACTACGCCATTGATCGTACCAATTGATATGTTGCCTTGCCCATTCCAGTCTTTTACGCTTATGGTCACGTGTTAATGGAACTCTAATGGGCGTCTAGAACCTAGATTAACCTCTCTAAAAAGTCGTCTGATGGTTTCGATGGAAACTTGGACCCCCATCTGCATTCCGTAACATTCTACACGTAGATGTAGGCTTTCTTCTCGCCGAAACGGTGATGAAACTATCCTGAGCAGGTGTTGTTTTTCGTCGCCCACCAAGCCTTGTTCTTTCCAACACGGAAACTGTCTCCCTGAACCTATTCCGAAGTCGAGATATCACACTTTGGCTGACTTGGAGCCTTTCCGCTACAACAACCTGAGTTAGGATACCCTGTAGCATTCCGATAGCTCCATTAGCCTCAGCGTTTGTTAATTTACGTCTTGGTATTTTCAGAAATTTCGTTTCAAATCGAAGCGGTCGATAAACTGACTCTATTTCAAAATAAGAACATTCATGAAGCATATGCAAAGAACCAAACTTCAGAAAAAAGGCGACCAGATTGACGAAATGTCTCATATTGATTTTTATTAGATCGATTCAAGTTATTATTGAGTTTTAAATAATTTTACAGCGATTTTCTCGAAGATTACATACTTTTCAAAACGATTGAGTGCGATATCCCTAACTCTTGTGGAGCAGTATATTTGAGGTAGAGTTCGCACTCTCTCCAGCTACCCACAAAGTGAAAAAGTATCTGCAAATTAATAACTCATGTAGTGTAGTAACTCATGAGTAATTATTTTTCACCTTTCACCTGTCTTTCCTCTGAAGATTTTCGATTAAAAAATAAAATCAACATGAATAAATTTCTGGAGCAAAATTATCGGGAAATCATTCAAGCAATGCTATTAAAAGATGGGGTAATGTGAATGAAATAACGAAGTGATATCCAATAACCCGAAATAGTCCGAATAGGTAAATTCTTCACTCTGAAAAGTCATGTGTCAACACTATCTCATGCCAATTTCAAAAGTGAAATTTTATTCAGTTTTCAAGAATCGCCTAATTACTGACTTTTCGTGTAATACCTTGTATTTTATATTTTTTTGGTCAATGTAGGTACTATTAAACAAAGGCAAATGAGATAGTTAAATATTGTTCACTAATTTATATTTATAGAATGTAGTTTATTATTGGACTTAGGTCGGATGATTACAAATAAATAAATGAAATGAAATGAGATGGGGTAGTTATTGGAACGTAATCCATCCATTGATAAGAAGAACAAAAAAAAAACAAAAAAAACGATTTAAAATTTTTTTTTTTAAATTTAGATTTTCCGGCAAATTACGAAAAAAGTTTTTTTTCATTTTCGTAATTTTCCAGAAAATCTGAAGAATTTTCGAGAAAATATTCACGGCCCAGGACAGCATAGATGTAGCACAAATTTTTCCATTTGTGAGAAGAAAAAACGTGCTGGGCCATATTTTTTTTCATTTAGAATCATCTGGAAATTAGACAGACTCTCGGAAAAACTCGAATGTTACAGCTCAGTACATGTGTAGCACAATTTTTCTCAATCCTTGGAATACTATTTCTCTAAAAGTGCCTAGTTTTCCGATTTTTGAAATATCTCTAGAATCACATGAAATTAAGAAAAAAATCCAACTGCACAAAACAGCACAAACCTAGCACAATTCAGCACAACATAAGCATTTCTTCGAATATCTCGAAGTGCTGGGCCAACGCAACACAAAAGAGGCTATGAATTATTCATTAGAGCGTGCAATCTTATACTTCAACTAAACCATTTTCGACTCAAAATGAAAATGAAAATATTACAGTCCTTCGCAGGAATTAATTCACGATATCTGTTCAACCCACAAAAAAACTACTCCATCTGTAAGCAATTATATACAATGTATTTCCTTACCGATATAAGAGATTCTTAAAGACTAGCAATTGAAATTACGTCCAAGAATATTCAAATCGAATGCAGCCTTATGGTGAATTAATTCTGCGAAAAAACTGACGGAATAAATACGAGTATCGCTAGCGACGTCGACGATAGGGGTACGTTAATTCTGTTCGCAAGAAAGGCCGATGATTAATTGCAAATAACGAGTATTAATTTTGCACCTGCTAACACATGCTGGAGACAGGTACCTTAGAGAAAACTTGGATTACCGACTTACTGCACTAATGCTCTACCTTGTGGCACCTGTTTACCTGCATATTAATCGACATGAAACTTCTATTTGTCTATTTGTTCGATTATTAAGTTCTCGATACACTATGATCTCTGGTGCGTTCCCCTAGTTTCCCGTTTGTTGGAAATGTAGGTACAGGTTGCGGGAGCAACAACCTCCAGTTTAGAAAGGTGATGACCCGAATGAACCCTATACAGGATTTCCCTAAACATATGGAACAAAATTGAATAGGATATTCTCGAAGAAAATTTATGGGACTTCTATTTCTTATTTTTACATTTGCTTTCTTGGGTATATCTGATGGGGCTTCACTACCGCTATCATAATCAATATCCATCTTCTTGAAAATAACTTGTGGAATGCCAATATACAGTTTCTATAGTAACGACACAGAGATACCACTGGATGCTTTCTAATTGTATTGAAACTATTGAAAACATTAAGGATAACATGAAAAAAATGTACTATTGAGTATTTTTTTGGACTAATTCCCAGTTTGAAAGCAATAATTTATCTTGATGAGAAAACCACGTCAAAATGTATTGGAAGTATACTGCTCTACAAGAGTTAGGGATATCGTATTCAATCGTTTTGAGAAGTATGTAATCTTCAAGAAAATATCTGAAAAGTTATTTAAAACTCAATAAAAACTTGAATCGATCCAGTAAAAATCAGTATGAGACATTTCGTCAATCTGGTCGCCTTTTTTCTGAAGTTTGGTTCTTTGCATATAATATTAACGACTTTTTTTACAAAATATGAGAACTCTCGAGAGGCGAAGTTTAGCCTACGGCTACTCTTACACTTAACCTCCCGATAGTTCATGAACAGAATGAATTATACATTACATATTATATGATATACAACCCGCTGAAACAAAAAAAAAAAAAAAATTGTCTACTCTAACACATCCATTGCACAATTAGAAACTATCAGTTTGCTGGGAGCCAAGATGCGGCGAAAATGAGAAATACAAGCCTACTGATCCCCGAGTAGACTCATCTTCAACCTGAACCTGAAGCTGAGGAGGGTCTCGTGATGAATATCAGCCCGAGATTCATTGAATATCATGATTGCGTTCAACGAAAAACTTTTTCTGAACTTTGCAGTCCGATGATGAGGGACGGTCAGCGCATGAGGATATCTAATATTCAGACTGTGAACGCTATGTCTCGTCTCAAATTTTCTCCTCAAATTGGGCGGAGATGGATACTTCAACAGTCTGAAAACAAAGCAGCCCATATGCAACCTGAAACGATTCTCCATCCGCAGCCAGCCATGGTCATTGATTCTCCGGGTAATTCCTCTTTCAAATTTCCTCAAACCAAAAATGAACCGACAGCACCAATTCTGGATGTACTGAATTCTGCACTTATAGTGATGGTTCAGACAGGGGAAGTACACACCATCGCAGTAATTCAGCAATGATAGCACCAAAGACTCAGCAAGGCGCTTTCTCAACGAAAAAGTGAGAAAACTTCTCGATGCATAGAGCAGCTTCAGACGATAAAATGCCGAACGAATCAAATGGGAAGCATGATCGGAAAAGCTCAGTTGTCTATCGAATCTCAATCCCAAACTCCTAACACAATCAGACACAGGTATATGCTTCATGAATGTTCTCATTTTGAAATGGAGTCAGTTTATCAACGGATTCGATTTGAAACGATTTTTCTGAAAATGCCAAGACGTAAATTAACAAACGCCGAAGCTAATAGGGCTATCGGAAATGCTCCAAGTCAGCCAAAATGTGATATCTCGACTTTGGAATAGGTTCAGGGAGACAGGTTCCTTGTTGGTGGGCGACGAAAAACAACACAAGCTCAGGATCGTTTCACCACCGTTCCGGCGAGAAGAAAGTCTACATCTAAGTGTAGAATGCTACGGAATACTCTTCAAAATGCAGATGGTGTCCAAGTTTCCATCGAAACCATCAGACGACGTTTGAGAGAGGTGAATCTAGGTTCTAGACGTCCATTAAGAGGAGTTCCATTAACAAGTGACCATAAGCGTCAAAGACTGGAATGGGCAAGGCAACATGTCAATTGGAACGATCAATGGTGTAGTGTCCTATTCACTGATGAATCCAGATATGCATGATTTTCAGATTCTCGAAGAATAAGGGTATGGACAATCCCACGCATATCCCATAATCGTCGCTATGTCCAAGAAGTCCATCCATTCCGAGGGGGTAGTGTTATGATACGGGTCGGGATATGTTTCAACAGGCGCGCAGATCTACACATTTGTCCTGGGAATATGACCGCCTTGCACTATAGGGAGCATGTCATTGACAATGTTTTGCCGGATTTTCACGCTGCTATTAGTGAAACTTGGTATTCCACATTTACCAATAGCTCCGCACTCACCAGATTTGAATTTCATAGAACATGCATGGGATATACAACGAAGAAGATTAGATAATCATCAACCTACCCCAGAATCCTTAAATAATCTGAGAGAGCTTCTGCCTCGTTTATGAAACCAAATTCCTCAAGAAATGTTCAACAAACTTGTGTGCAGTACGCAAAGAAGATGTCAATCTGTTATTGATGTCCGAGGAGGCCATACATTGTATTGGAGGTCTTAAAATGCTTGAATTCTCTGGGAATAAAATTTCGTTATTTTCATTCGATTTTTCTTAACCACTCTGTATACCCTGCAGACCTACAGGATGATATTAATTTTATTTCCTGCAACTTGAAGTCATAATAATATGAATTTTCATCACAAAATCTCATTTAAACTATATTTTTTGCAATTCAAGTCAATATCTCTAACTCAAGTGAAGTAGTTTATTTATTTTTAATGTATAGATTCCGGTTAAAGTCATGCCCCCCTCATATCTGAACTTGTTGAACGTAAAATGACAATTTTTTTTGAGTAGTATCTTCACTATCTTATTTATCACTAGAATGAAAGCAATAAACAAGTAACATATGTTTCATTTTCTGGAAAATACAAATGTATTACTCGAAAGAACTTAATTTTTTCAAAATTTCAATCGATCGGTCTAACAAAACCGCTGAACCGATCGATCCACCGATTCAGGGGTGAATTTGGGGAACATCGAGGTGTAAAATTTCCCTATAACCTAAGCTTTCCCCCCAATATTGACGACGATACAATCCATCAACCAAAAAATGGCAAAATGGCATTTTTTTGCAATTTTTTTACGTTAACGTGCCAGGCGAAAACAAAAATTTTTTTAATTACAGATAACAGATTATTGTAGGAAATTTTCTGCAGAAAAAGAAACAGCCTGTTGGCTCTCTAGGCACTCAGTAGTTCTGGAGATATCGGCAATTGAGTGAAAAAGGATCCTTTTGCATTCAAAATTGGATATCTCGAAAACAAATGGTCATATTCGAGGGTCGTAAAAAGCAAATTAGAGCTGAATAAACAGACTATGCGACTTTTGTATCGGTCTAGATCTAGAAAATTTTTCCAGTCCCGTATAAAGCAATAATAATAATTTGAAAAATTTTGAAAATTTTCTCTTCTTGATATATCCGAGGATTGCAAGGCTACTGGTAATCTAAAAAAAATTTAACCTTTAAATTAAGAAACAAGAGTCTTAAAGCTTCAGAAGTAAGTTTTTTCATTTCCACTACGATCATTTTTCACCGAGATACAGCTTCTTGAAAATCGCCAGAAAATTTTTCTGTTCCTTCAATTGTTGCGTGAAGTATGTATTGTTTATTTCTTGAGAACCCTAGAGGGCCAAGACTTTTGACGACGTGTATATTTCAGACAAACTAAATTCACATTCACAGTTTACAAAAACTGTTGTTTGTATTTCGTATATAAAATTCGTGTGTTCATATTCGAGAGAATGTGTGTTATTCAACGTTATGAGCGTACTTACTCCTTGAATTTCAACATGAATTTTCACCCGAAAACTCCCATTTTTATTGTCCTCCGGTTAAGGAGGTAAATAAAACCGTTGATTCTACAAGCCTTACCTTCGCCAGGTGCTGAAGAGTGTCAAGTCTTTCTCGAATTTATATATGGGTTTAGTTATGTAAATACTTCAGTAGCAACGTAGAGGTGTTAAATTTATTAGTTTTATAATCATCGCAATAAATAATGTAATCAAGGGGGCAAGTGATGTTGGTTGAGGAACATATGGTGTATAATTTCGTTGGTTAAACCGCGTTGAGGACTCTCTCAGACGAGAGTTGACACAAAAAAAAAAACAAGGAGTAAGGGGAATTGAACCAGGATATTAATTTTTTTTATGATTTTCCCATAGATATGCTCTATCTCTCTCGTCTATTTTTTAACACAATTGTCTGATGTTCACTAATTGGTTTAATAATTGCTGATTAAAATTTCGTGAACTTCAATATACACTGCGCAAAAAAATTAACGCACATTATGAAAATCTCAAACTTATTCTACAACTGAAGGTGTTCTCAATGATAATTATTTTTATCAGAATTATGCATGCATATGTTATCCACTTTCAAAGTTTTTTTTGCATGTGTTGGCTCTATTCTAAAATCAGTTGTTCTCGATCAATTCTAGTGATCAATAGTTTTTCTTTCGTTTGATTTTCTACACTCGATCGTTATGCAACGCGAAACACTCAATTTGACCCAAGAGGAATGCGCCCAAGCGGTAGTTTAGCTAGAAGAAGGGTGGACATACACAAGAATTGCAGAAAGGTTTGGAGTTTCCCATACAAGTGTGTGAAGAATGTTGCAGCGATTCAGGGAGACAGGTATGAATGTCCGAAGACCAGGACAGGGTAGACCACGGGTAACAACTGCCATTCAAGAACGTTACTTGAGAGTTTCTTCGTTGAGACAACGGTTTGCAACCGCTGGCCTGCTTCAAAATCAGCTTGAGCAAACTCATGGGGTGCAAAATAGCACTCAGAGAATATGATTTAAGGCCTCGTGTCCCGGCAAGAGACCCAGCTCTTACCCCATCCCATCGAAGGGCGCGTTTGAATTTTGCGAGAGAGCATATCCATTGGGAAGAGGCCTATTGGGAAGGAGTTTTCTCCCAGATGAGTCTAGATTCTGCCTCTACCATTGTGATCGACGTTCCCTTGTATACAGATGCCACATGAAAGAAATGCTCAGTGCAATTTCCTGAATACTACTGGTTTCGGAGGAGGATCGATTATGGTATGGGGTGGAATATCTTTGACTGCTCGCACAGACCTAGTGGTCGTTGATAATGGAGCTGTGAATGCTGATAAGTATATAAGGAACAGTCTTGAAGAGCATATAGTGCCATTTGCCCCATACATTGGTGAAAATTTCATTTTTATGGACGATAATGCCAGACCCCATCGTGCACGCATCGTTCAGGAGTACCTTGAAGAGGTTGAAGTCTCTCGAATGGAATGGCCAGCAAGAATTCCAGATCTCAATCCGATTGAGCAGGTTTGGGACAACCTCAATAGAAGGCTGAGAAGTTCAGAAAATCATCTAGCTACTCTTAAGGACTTAGGAATACAACTCGGAGAAATCTGGGAAGGATTAGATCAGAACATTTTATATCACTCATTTTGAGTATGAACCGTCGTTGCCGAGCTGTAATTAACGCAAGGGATGGAAATACCAAGTATTAAATCACTTATCAGCATTTTGAAAATTGTTCATTTCTCTTCTTTCACATAAGATTCGGTGCAATCCTGAATTTTTCTTCCATTTAATGTGTCTTGTTTCGTTCAAAACCTTCCCGAGAGAACATAAAAAATAAGTTTTAAAGTCAATGTAGAGTTAACTTTCATTAAAATTGAGATTTTCAGAATGTGCGTTAATTTTTTTGCGCAGTGTAAATAGAGATCTTGCGTACGTACTGGAGGGAAACATTACAAATTGATAATATTTCCTCACAGATCGAGATATTCTGTGAAATAAGATCTGAAATGAAGAAAGGAATGAAATGAACTGGAGGAAGTCAACTAAAAGTCCCAATTTTATATGCATGATGTGAGACTGGCTTAATACCGACATGGACGCGAGCCATATGCGTGAACAGGCCCTAAGAAACAACGCCCCAAAATGCAGATTGAAATACAGGATGAAATATGAGATAATATCCGTCACATTTCTCCCAATATTCTGATCTCTCTCTTCTCCGATTTCAGAAATACATAGGGGGAAAAGCGTCATGAAAAAAATAGCATTGGCGTAGGGACATATGGGACAGGAAAATTTGATGATTTTGTTATACATGGTAAGCCTTTGACTTGTACATATTTTAACGAGGGTTTTCTGAGGCCAAGAAAAACATTTTTGGTCTCTACTATTATGCTCGGCTGAAAAAATACCGAGAAATATACCAAAATCAATAAAGATTCATCTGCTATAACTGAAAATAAAGTTAGGAAAATTATATCGAAACATTCCCAGAATATCACATATGCTCAGAAAAAATTTATTACACCATCTTATAGCAAACCTCCACATTCATATGGATTACCGAAAATTCATAAACCTTTCATTCCATTAAGACCAATAGTAAGTTCCATTGGATATCCTTGTCAAAATTTGGCAAAATTTCTGTTACAATTTTTGAAACCATTAACCGGAAAATCAGACAGTTACTTGAAAAACACCCAACACTTTCTTGAAAAATTGAGAAATTCCAATCTGAATTCGACTGATATTCTAGTAAGTTTCGATGTAGTTATCTTTTTCCTAATGTTCCGGTCGATAAAACACTTGAAATAGTAAAAACAAAATTAATGCATAATAATACTTTTCATGATAATTCGAAATTAACTGTAGATAATATAATAGAAATGTTAGATATTTGCCTGAATTCGACATATTTTCAATTAGATGATGATTTTTATAAACAAAAATTTGGTATGGCTATGGGTTCTCCTTTATCAGCAATAATGAGCAACATTTTCATGGAATTTTTTGAAGAAGACCATATTGAAAAATATTCAATGGTGGCGATATGTAGATGATATTTTTGTAATTTGGAAACATGGGAAAGAAGAATTGATAAAATTTTTCAATCATATCAATAATAAAGCTGAATTCAACATTTCATGTTGCAACTCGCTTCGTTCCGTAGTATGCAAAATTTTTTCAGCAAAGTCTAGTTTATTTTCCAGGGAATCTTCAACGTAACTGTCAGCCACAGTCGAAGACCGCCATCCACCGTGTCGTTTTAGTACATCTACTCCCTTATTTGCTAAAAATGTGGCCGAAGTGCGTCTAAAAGAGTGGCCAGTATGGCATTTGGATTTTCTAAATTCAAAAAGGTTGCAAACTTTCAATTTTCCCTTTGCCTATTATTTCATTGCTGCATTTTCCGTTTTGATATCTCAAAAATAAATGCTCGCTCTTCGCATTTTGTGGACGCAGACGGAAATAATTTCTATATATTTCCAGGTAATTGATATCATTATCTCGATCGATGACTGTGAATGTTCTCTGAATGTTGGTTCTTGTGTTGGGAATTTTCAAGATTAAAAATGATTCCCGATCTTCTATGTCCCTAACGCTCATGTTGTACAACCGAGTGTACAACTCTTCTCTTCTACACGCCCCTGATATACCTAATATCATTCCCACCTGAAAGGACATAATTAGTTTGAAAAGCACTATAATATTAATAAAAGCACGCCTAAATAATTAAAAACATATCATCTGGTGCTTCTTTTAAGAATTTATTCTTTTCTTCTCTTCTAAAAACAGCAGATTTTTTGGGTTTGTACCCAACAGATTTTCTTTTGAGGAATGCTATAAGCGTTGCAAACTTGGATATGTCAATACCGTCGTTCAAAAATATTGTGCTCTTCAGCATTGAATATTCCGCTCAAAGATCTCAGCTTTTCTATTCTTCGAACAAAATAGGCCAGTAACACTTTTTCATTCATTTTTTCATTCAACAATAATTATTGTCTTCGATCGGTAAAATGCCCTTACCGTTCTCTATACTTAATATACTAGAATCCAAGTCCTATTTCCATTGAAGTCTCTTGCTAGACCACATGGCGCTGACTTTAATGAAGATAATAGTCAAGGACCAAGAGCTCCATCCTCTCCTGATACCACTCAATGAAGATCGCCACCACCTTAGAATGGGAACGCTCCTAAATCACACATATGAATCCCATTGAGAGCATAAACACTTGTCAAAATAAACTCTTTGTTCTCGTTAATGTCAGAGCCTCCGGTTATTTATAATCCACAAATTACCCCGGACAAGTACTTAATGTCGAGCAATTATCTTCATCAACGTGATCCCGTTGAGTAGATGATTGGTCCACGATGAGAGTCGGTGATCTATTTCACAAAAATTTGATACATTGGCCCAAGTCTCTGCCATTTAAAGTCGATTAAATAATGAACGTACTCTTCGCTCACCCACATGTAATGGAGACCATCTTGAGGCTTAAACAGTGTAACACGAGAGGGGAACTGAGATGTAGACGTTACGCCCCAGTGGCGTACCGGGGGTTCTTGCTTCCATAACCATCCTATTTATTATCATATTAGTCCGGTCAATATAGACATTTGAAATAACAGAAATTAGCGGAGAGAGATTGGTGGAAAGCTATGGCTTACCATTACAAATATATATATTCTTATGAAAAAGAGAGCTAAAATAATACAATAAATGTCGATCCAATTTTTTACTTCTTTATAAGACCGGAAGTGCTGGCAACCGGGCCGTGTGCCATTGATCGAAAAATGTGATAAACCGAGGGAGCAACTTCTGGAGAATACGGTGGGTGGGGTAGGTCTTCCCATTTCAAAGTTTCCATGTCATGCTGTGAAATCACTTTATCATATCCCTCGTTGTATTGACCATATTTCGTTAGCTATCGGTTGCAGCTTTTTTAAGTGTTCTTGGGTTGGCGACAATGTGTGATTAATCATAATGACATTCATCGTAGTTGTCAACTGTCATTATTCATTTACTTTTTTCAAAATTTGAATTTTGAAATTTTTCCCATCATCTATAGAAAACGCACAGTTTTCAAAATATTTTATCAATCAAGTTAGGTTTCTCCCCAAATTTACTACAATTATTATTTAAAACAGATATCAATCATTTTCATTGATGAAACAAATACATACAATTTTTAATAAAATGGATACTAGAAGGCTGTAAGTATATCTTGTGTATATTCAACATGTCCAAGAGTATAAAATATTATACTATACTATACTATACCTAATAAGGTTCATAATATTTCTATTTTAGCAACCACAATGTTGCAGGTCGCTTGAGCACTGTCAAAGTCGTAGCTCTACCGAAGATTTCAAATTAAAATTTCATGGGTTTGTTTGAGTTTCATAGGTTCCCTAAAAATAAAATACTTGCTAAAAAATGGTAACATTCTCTAGGACTGGAGCAAGATGCTCATTCTTTAATTTCCAGAGGAATAGAATATGCGGTTTATATTTCAATAGGAAATGAAGAGAACTACATTATTCCTGAGGAAACCTATGATTTCTAGTAAGCACTAAATTTTCATTTACATCTGTCCACTCATTAAGATTATGTTTCTTAGCAAGTCAAAGAGAAAGACATTTCGAAGATGATTATATAAAAAACGGCCTCACCATAGGTATTTGAGAATATTCGCGATGAGCCTCAGCTGCAAATTTCTTCATATTGAAGCAGAAAATTAAAACCTCCCGCAAATGACGAGAATTCGGCTCGTAAACTGACATGATTAATCGAGATAGTTATTTATGATATGAGTGTTAAAAGTGACACTTTATTTTGTGAGTGAAAAAGTTTGTGAAATGAGCGGAGCGAATTAAACAATTTCACGAACAAAATAAAATCACTTTTAACACAAATACCATAAAATGTTTTTTGTACAACTGCTCTATTTGATGATGAAATGGGCGAATTTGCAATGACAATAAACTTCAAAATTTTAATATTCGAATAATCAAAAGGTTGTTGAGAATGTCAAACGTTGCCAAATTTATGATTACTAACAAATGAGAAAAAACGATGCCATTTGAATTTCGTTCCTCTCTAATTTTCGTCTTGGGTTTCTAACTGCTTAAAATGTTTGTCGAGGGTCCAATTATTAATAAAAGTGACGATTTGGTTGTTCCTCTGGATATTGAAGAGTCTGCAAGAAGAGTAAATCTGGAACTCCTACCTGAAAAATCTGTTCAGCAGTACGATATTGCACATAACAATTTCCTTGCCTGGTGTAAATTGAAAAATGTACAAGGGAACTTCAGTGAAAATGTTTTCCTGGCATACTTAGAAGGAGAATAAAAAATATGGAGTTCATCAACTTTGTGGAGCAAATTTTCAATGATAAAGTCAAGCGCCCTTGTTAAAAATGGTGTGGATGTTAATAAATATTTTAAGGTTATAGCATATTCAAAACGAACAAGTGAAAGATATCGTCCCGAAAAATCAGAAATTCTCACTCGTGAACAAGTTGAAAAGTTTATAAAGGAGGCACCAGATGAGAAATACTTGATGGTTAAGGTTGCAACTATTTTCGGATTATTTGGCGCCTGTCGGCGTGAAGAATTGTGTAATTTATCAGTGGAAGACATCGAAATAACAAATAAATCATTGGTTATACAACTTTCAAATACAAAAACGAAAGTCAGTCGTTCTTTCAGTATTATTGGGAAGTATGTAGATTATTTTCATAAGTATGTACTTTGCACTGCGCCCTTTTGTCATCAAACATCGTCGTTTTTTCCTGAAATACATGAATAATAAATGCACTGCCAATCCAGTTGGTATTAATACATTTGGGAAAATTTCATTTATTGTTGTCGAATTCCTCAAACTGCCAGAACCAAAGCAATATACAGGACACTGTTTTCGAAGATCCTCAGCTTCATTGCTAGCAGAATCAGGAGCAAATATTACGGATATAAAAAAAAGGGATGGAAGTCTACGATGGTAGCCGAGGGCTTATTGATCATTCCATTGCATAAGAAATGTCATTGCTGAAAAAATTCTCCCAACCTCAACAGATTTTGGATCATCATCATCCAATATTGTACTTCCGGTTTCTACAAGTACTGATGTTGCTGAGGATTCTAATAATGTGTTGCGAAGCTTTCTAACGTCACAGGGCTTTGATGTTTGTAATTGTTCTAGTTTTACGATTGATATTAATGGTCATAAGTGATGATTGTTAAATACTGATAATAAAAATTTGCAATTGCTGAATTTTTCCCATCTGGTTTCATCAGAAGAAAATGGAGTGCTGAAAATATTTTCAACACTAATGTTTAAAATATTTTTAAAACTCTTCCACGTAAACAATCAATTTCAACATTGTTTGCTGTCATTAAAAGTGTCACTTTTAATGGCAGTTGTACAAAAAAACCTTATGATGCAGACATGAATCGAATAATATTTCGATGGCGTTGTGTCCACAAATATCTAAGCAAGTTGTACACCTAATAGTTATTTGACCAAAATTTTTATGTCTAAATTGACCGGACTACAAAACATTGTTGATACAAGGATCTTTCCCACGACAAAATGTAACCTTTTCCTTCGATTGCGAAAACTTCGCCCTTCTTGCGAACTCGAGACGGGTTTCCAGAGATATGGATTCGGGACGTCGTGGGTGGATCTCTCCAGTCAATTTTTTTCGGCGCGTATTCAACCGGAAAGGAATGGAATGTCGCCACAAATCTGCGGGGCTCTGCCCTGCTTGTCCGCCCATATTTCCGCGAAAACCATTTTAAAATGTTTTTCTCAAGACCGGCTACCCGAGAAGTCGGACCCAATTTTCATTCCGTGCCATAAAGCCCGACTCCCGTGCCTCCACAATTTGCATGGGGATGTTTTGGGATGCGGGAGGCGGCCCGCCATCATTTATACGGACTCGGGAAAATATTATTAATTCTATTTTTATCGCCTTTCGGGCACCCCTCTTCATTAGACGGGAGTAATTTGGGTTATAATCGGGTATAGTCGGTTGGTCTTTTGCGCTATAATTGGTTTGTTGATTTCGTTCGGTCCCCTGGTCTTTCATGGCTGAGGAACTGGGATTTTTCTCGCACTTTAAAAAATAAAAAAAAATTTTGAATTTTCGAAAAAGTTTTTGTTGTGCTGAATTGTGCTAGGATTGTGTTGCTTTGTAGCATTGAATTTTTTTCTTAATTCCTTGTAGATCTCGACATAATTAAAGAACCAAACAAATGAGTCAGCCCAGCATTTTTCAAAAAATTGAATCCAATCCAAGACATAGAATTTGTGAAATGAGGACTTGTGAAGTTGAAGAGTGTAGAGTTAGCAGTTTGGCTCATGATATCTTATGAATTTTTCAAAATGTGAGAAATATGGCCTCGACTTGGCAATATTTTACATGAAAATGTTTTTGCTTGGATTTAAGTTTTTTTTGTACGTTGCTCATGACAAAATCTTTTCATTTTGTTTTTTTTTCCCTCAATGATAATCCAATAAAATATTATTATTGCGAGATCTATTTCAAGTCGAACTAATTCACAATCCATGTTGAAAATCAACAATGTACAAGGTACTGTTATGGTTCTGAATAAAATGTATAATACAAAATTATAAATTAAATTTAAAAAAAAGGATACGTTTTGATAAATTTTTGTTTATGTTTTTTTTTCCAAATTCAAATGGATTATTTTCATTTTCATATAAATAATACATTTTTGTATAACATTCTTCAGAAACATTTTATCCAAATTAAAATTGATTTAGATCTAATGAGGCCATCACCTAAAAAAGAAAGGTTTAGATAGACATTATTGTATATAGATTCTGTGTAGCATAGTGAAATAGAATAGAATTAAAGGGGTAAGAATTTAGGAAGGACAGAAGGGGAGAAACTGAAAAAATAATCTAAGAAAAAAAAGTGAAAGCAATGATTGAAAATTAAAAAACTTATAAAGAAATTAAGTGTGGAATTATAAGCTGCTGAGAACTACTTACAATATTATTGTATAAGATTTTGATGATCCAGAGTACCAGATTTGGTAGTTTGGAAGAAAGAAAATAGAAGACATATATTAAGAAAAAGAAATAGGAAGTGTTTATTTTGCAAAAATTGGCTTTTTTTTCATTGATAATATTGATTGTGAAGTTGAACTCGTTTGAACAGGAACATAACCTAAATCGAGAGTGGAAAGTGATAAATGGTGGACCATAGACTGAGATAAACAGTCTCTAATGTTTTTTTTCATATGATATAAGAAAATTTAATTGTTTTGAGAAATTTGTTTGTGCTGCAGTGCCCACAGATAACTAACCAAAAAATCGAAATTGAGATGAAAGATAGCCCAGCACATTCGGGTTTTCTTCTCACAAATTAATTGAAAAATTTGTGCTACATTTGTGCTGTCTTGTGTCGTGAATATTTTCTAACAAATTACGAAAATGAAAAAAAGTCAGCCCAGCTTTTTTTTGCGACGAAAATTGTTTTATCAACTCGTAACGGTCAGATTCTCAAATAAAAATCAACAGGTTTTCCCTCATATGGAGAAAGTGAGAAAATCAGTAGGTTATAGGAAAATCATTATACCTGGCAACAATGTGTTTGAAGTTGGCACAGCACTTATGGATTTTCGAGAAAATTTTTTTACTTAATTACCCACTTGTGCAAGGTTTTTTCTGGCTCTGTGCTGTTGATTTTTCTCTCAATTCCATGTGGTTGTCTAGATATTTCAGAAAACCAAAAAAATGGGCCAGCCTAGAACTTTTCGAAAAATTAGATTTCCCTGACTGGAAAAATTCGGTTACATGTACTGAGTCAGGCACTTCGAATTTTTCCGAAAGTCCGTTTAGTTTCCCGAAAAATTGAAATTGAAAAAAAGATAACCCAGCAATTGCGTTGTTTCTTCCCACAAATGAATTGTGCTATATTTGTGTTGTCTTGTGACGCAAGTATTTTCATGAAAATTCTTCAGATTTACTGACAAATTACGAAAATGTCAGACTGACACTTCTGTTATTTTCCTGACGCTGACGAAAATTGTTTTATATGGGTGTGCCGCAATTGTATACCAACTTGTGCCAGTCAGAAAAATTCAACAGGATTTTCCTCATATGGAAAAATCCGTAGATTGTAAGAAAATGTGATGAAATTCATGTTATATGGGATAATCAAAATATACTGCTCCAAGAGAGGAGAGGATATCGTATTAAAACGTTTTGAAAAGTATGTTATCTTCGAGAAAATCGCTGTAAAATCATTTAAAACTCAATAACAAATTGAATCGATCAAATAAAAATCAGTATGAAACATTTCGTCAATCTGGTCGCCTTTTTTCTGAAGTATGGTTCTTTGCATATGCTTCATGAATGTTCTTATTTTGAAACGAAGTCAGTTTATCAAAGGTTTCGATGTGAAACGAGTTTTCTGAAAATGCCAAGACGTAAATTAACAAACACTGAAGCTAATAGGGCTATCAGAATCCTACAGGGTGCCCAAACTCAGGTTGTTGTAGCGGAAAGGCTCCAAGTCAGCCAAAGTGTGATATCTCGACTTTGGAATAGGTTCAGGGAGACAGGTTCCGTGTTGGAAAGACCAAGGCTTGGTGGGCGACGAAAAACAACATCTGCTCAGGATCGTTTCATCACCGTTTCGGCGAGAAGAAAACCTACATCCAGGTATAGAATGCTACGGAATACTTTTCAAAATGCAGATGAGGTCCAAGTTTCCATCGAAACCATCAGACGACTTAAGAAGTTCTAACAATAGGACAACTCGACAGAAAACTGTCAGTTTCGAAATGACTATTTTTTCTCCAGTAACAATAAGATTGTTTTGACGACGAAATACACCCTCTCTGGGTGCCACAACTGAAAAAAACTGTTCGTGGGCAGATTGGCTCGATGTAGTCATTCCCACCGTTGATTGAAGTTGAAATCTATCTGCTTCTTGCCAGGCAATAACTTATCCCAAGTGCCATAACATCATTGCATAATGTTAATGGGTTTGAAAACCTCATTTCGAAAGTAATAAAACTTTGTGTTTGTCCTGCACTCGTCATTGGAGATTTAAATTCTTTTTATAGACCTAATGGCCTCAATAAAATTACGAGCAGCTCACAGGTACAATGGTAACCACTACGAATGGAGAGATGCAGATATGATCTCCGTCTTATCCAATTATCAACTTATAAATAATTAATCTCAAGTTATATTACGTAATTTCATGCGCCAACAAGAACTTTAATTTCCTATATGCGTGCGCCTAGGTCTGAAATATTTCAGCAGCACGAATTTGCATAAAATGAAATTGCAGGAAGTCGTTTTCTGAAACTTATCTGAAAATTTCAACCTACTTTATGGAAATTGATGACGGGGCAAGACGGTTGGTTACGAGCGATGTGAAACTAAGAAATCAATTTTATTCACAGGTACGACAGCTAATACAGGGTGTTTCAAAAAAAGGTGGTTCATTCGCTAAAATAGATAGAAAACTGAAAAATAATTGGGGTCGTTCAGTTAAAAATTTGCCATTCGTACTCAGGATAGAAGGCGTTGAAGTAAAAAAAATCCACATTTTTTATGATTTTGCCGAAAGTACTGGCAACATTGTAATGAAATTTGATACGAATATGTTTCGGAAGCTGATACATGAAATGAATTTGTTTTTATCTCTGACTGTAATAGAGGGCGCTAGTAACACGGTTCGTACCAAGTAGTATTGAACATAACTTTTTTAATCTGTATATATAAAAATGAATTGCTGTGCATTAGGTACGCTAAAACTTGAAAACGGCTGGACCAATTTGGCTAATTTTGGTCTTGACTTATTCGTGGAATTCCAGGGAAGGTTTAAAAGGTGAGAAAATATGAAAATGCAAGGTATTTAATATGGTTTTTCCTCAGAAATGGAGGTGATCGATTATCATTGATTTACGATGATCATTGATGTTCGACAATGAAACATCGAAGTTTTAAAATTGATTTTGCATTATTTATAACATCGTTATATCTATTTCTCGATTTCAATAATTTCTTCAAGTGAGGACGACTCAAAACTTGCACAAAACACCAATGTAATCAATTAATAATACATAAATAATTATTTAATATTTCGAGAAACATCGTGTATCATGTTCGGTTATCTATGTCAATATCGACTTCGGTGATCATTGTGAAAGTGACATTTGAAGCGTCTAAATGGAAAACAAGACATTTGATGTATGAGCCGTTCCGAGCAAAACGAGAGAACCCTGCCAAAATCATAGTTTTGAATTGAAAAACTCCTAGTTTTGACCATTCGAATTACGAATAGAGACTTTCAAAAGTCTACTTATGAACCTGAGGGTATAAGAATCAGATTGCCAGCAACTTTCTTTATTGTTATCCATCCTTGACTCATTTTTTCGGAAAATGTCAAATGTCTGGTTTTGCATTTAGACGCTTCTTTTCAAGTTACGTCCTCTTTTTGCTGTTGATCTTTTTTGATAGATACAACGGACCTCAAAGTGTGCGAGAACTTTTTTGTCAACTTGGTTAATTTCAATTTGCGATGCCGAGAATAAGAAGACCTTACATAAGAAACCGCGTCACGGGAGGGCCCATTCATTAAGGGGGTTGACTGATTATTTGATTATGGGAACATAATTTCAGTTATTCAGGCATAGGACGTATATATACGAAAAGTTAGGGAAATACAATTGGATCTGGTAGGCTGTGTGGCAATCAGGATCTAGGCTTCTTCAAATTTTTTCGTGTTTGAAGATAACATTGGACTTATAATAATAACAGTAATTTCAATAGCCGATTTGGGCAGACGAAGTTGCGCGGGCCAGCTAGTTCATATTAGATTTTTTTTAACAACATTTTAAGTGACCTTGAACATCATTCAATTATAAAGTAATACCGATGCTCGTAAAAGGTAGTGATAAAGTTATTAATTAATATTGTTATTAATTAATAAGCACGATGGAGCTCCTCCGCACTTTGACAGAAGGTCAAAGGTTGTATCTTGAAGAAAAAGTTTATGCTACATAGGCAAATTCACTTCAAGAATTGAAAGAAAGAATTCAATATCATTTCAATGATTCCCAACCGTTTCGAAGATTAATAGATTCTTTAGAATAAAAGATAGACTTGTGTATTCGTGAAAACGGTGGACATTTTGAACATTGAATTCCATTTTATGTTTTTAGCCTTTTTTCGAATATTCATCGTCAATTTTTTGTTTAATTGATACATTCATCATTACTTCATAATTTTCCAATCAAAATATTTTCAAAGCGGTACACAATATCGAGTTTCATCAGGAGTACCTTCTCGGTGTAAAATAAATTATATATATTCTTTTGATTCAGAGAGCTAAAATAATACAATACATATTGAAACAAAAAGGTACCTAGCTGAGGTTGGTGCAACACAGAAAACCATACAGGTCTGCAGTACGATTAAATGAGGAAAAGAAAAACCTAAGCTAAAAAAAACGCTTACCACGCCTGTGAAAAAAAATTACTGAAAATATTAAATATCAGAGAAATCGTGAAAGACACCAGCGTGATCTAAGAGAACATATTCATGTCATCCGTCTATGGACTCAGATAAAAAGATTCTTCACAAAACGACTCGCAATTCTTAATTTGAAATGAAAAAGACAAAAGCAGAAAAGAAGCCAATTATTTAGAATAAATTAAATTATATTCAAATCAACCACCCATTCCAGCAATGCATTTGTTACTTTATGTATAGCCTCGAAACCATCTTGAAATTTATAAATGGGAAAACTATTTAGGTATAAAATGTTCTATAGTCTCCTAATTTTCCCCACACTCACAACTAAGGCTCTCAACTGAATTCCACCGGAAAGCATGTTGTTGCATCGTCTATCATCTGTTCTAATACGATTTAGAACATACCATATCTCCTGGGAAGGTCAAAACTAGGAACTCTGATGGAAGGATCAGTAATAAGATCTTTATTGAAAAAAGTGCATACATTCCATTCAGATTGCAAAATTTCCTTGTCGCTACTATTCATATCAATTAGAAAATTTGACCAAAAAGGTGTACGCGACTTCAATCTGCATTTGGAAAGGAATTAAATTTGTCCCAAAATTAAGAATCCTTGGGGAATTATTTTAATACCTTTTGTGGAAAGCCAGACCAATCCCAAGGGCCAAACATTCTGCCATACACAATCAAAATTTTTATTAGGTCCCTAGAAACTATTAATTTTTTTGCTAACAAAGTGTATGTTTTCAACATCAAATTATGGAAATGACAATTTATTTTTATAATTATAACAGATATCAAAAAATATATTCTTTTTCATTAGTATCTTAATCTTCATTGTCAGCTTCAGGTTAACTCCTACCTGGCGTTTCACAATAACTTTATTGAAAGTGGTTTCGTAACTATGGGTTCTGTTCAAATTTCCTCAAGTTGGTAGAACCTGCCTTGTGGGCCGTATTTTTCATAATATTCTACGTGACATATATAAAAATCACTACTTCGAATTTAACAAAAGTGCTGAATCTTGCCATTTCGCAACAATGTTTCTAATTGTGATTTTTTTTTATTGAAATTTAAAGCGTCTGGGAGGAATTACGGCCCACGGAAACGGTCTGGCAATATGAAATATTTATTTTTTATAATATTCGTCGTGACATATATAAAAATCAGTTTTTCGAATTTAAGAAAAGTTCGGTATGTTTTTGTCTATCTGCTACCTGTGAACGGGCCGCCTAGCCAAGCTAGCGAGTATGCACACACTATTAAACACATACAGGGTGGCCATTTGAAAACGAAACAGACGAGATTACAGACGAAATAAATTTTTTCGATAGAAATGCTCGGACAGGTCGATTTCTGTTTCGAGGGGGACAACTCAAGATGTAGGTTACGGACGCATAGCGCTTCAACCCTTGCTACTACAACCCTCACCCCCAATTTTTGTATAGGGAAGATGGGTTGAGTGATACCTCATTTGAAAGGTATTTTTATACTGATTTCAGCACAGTAATTGTTTTTTCATATTATGCATTAGTTCTCGAAATACAGGGTGGCCATTTGAAAACGAAACAGACGAAATAAATTTTTTCGATAGAAATGCTCGGACAGGTCGATTTCTGTTTCGAGGGGGACAACTTAAGATGTAGGTTACGGACGCATAGCGCTTCAACCCTTGCTACTACCCCCAATTTTTGAATAGGGAAGATGGGGTGAGTGATACCTCATTTGAAAGGTATTTTTATACTGATTTCAGCACAGTTATTGTTTTTTCATTTTATGCATTAGTTTTCGAAATACAGGGTGGCCATTTGAAAACGAAACAGACGAAATAAATTTTTTCGATAGAAATGCTCGGACAGGTCGATTTCTCTTTCGAGGGGGACAACTTAAGATGTAGGTTACGGACGCATAGCGCTTCAACCCTTGCTACTACAACCCTTACCCCCAATTTTTGAATAGGGAAGATGGGGTGAGTGATACCTCATTTGAAAGGTATTTTTATACTGATTTCAGCACAATAATTGTTTTTTCATTTTATGCATTAGTTCTCGAAATATTCTTGACTAAGCATTTGAAAATGAAGTGGTGTTTTCATGGCACTTGTAGTGTTTTTTTGTGAAAAACCTTAAAACCTTTCAAATGAGGTATCACTCACCCCATCTTCCCTATTCAAAAATTGGGGGTAAGGGTTGTAGTAGCAAGGGTTGAAGCGCTATGCGTCCGTAACCTACATCTTAAGTTGTCCCCCTCGAAACAGAAATCGACCTGTCCGAGCATTTCTATCGAAAAAATTTATTTCATCTGTGATCTCGTCTGTTTCGTTTTCAAATGGCCATCCTGTATAAGACTATCTTTACTGTAAAATTCGCTACTTCAAAAATAAGTAACGTCTGGGGGCCCTGGGATCTTACTCTATATCATATAGAGACGGGATCACCTTTTTCTGAAATACAGCAGCTCCCAAAGTATTGAAACCTATTTCTCAACACCTTGTATGTTGTATGTATTTCCAAGTTAAGACGCGCTATGACGAGACAACCACGTACTACTCCTTTCTGCTCCGTATTGAAAAGTTCCAGCGCTCCTTCGATGCTCCAACACCCCTGAAGGGGTGAATTCGAACTGTCTGAAATTACGTGAAACTCACAGAATAGGCGCAATCCATAAACTCGCAAAACTTCCCGTCGGAGCGAAGAAAGAGTAAGTTCCGTACAATTTAAAGTATTCGCTCACTCTTGATATAAAATTGCATTAAACCGGAGATGAGATAAACTAAGTTAATTACGCTGCCTAGCGTCAGTCTGAAGGGTGCAAGATTAAAGGGAAGGGCTCTGGGGGAGGGTAGAAGGGCCCACGTCCGATTTTCCGCAGCATAAATCAGATTTACAATTAAATACCTAAGCATTTTAGTGGGTGTTTCGGGGGACCGCTGACTGACGTCGAAACAATGACAATGCGCGGGATAGGATACAACAATGCCGTTGGATTTTGGGTTATTCGGGAATTTTAAAACTTCGTTCTGTAGTGTTGGGGGAATTTTGGATGCTGACAGTTTATCGTGCTCAAGCTGAGCGATTGACGAATGTACAAGGTGGTCAGATTTCGAAGATTTAGTACTACATTTCCTGAATCAAAAGAGGTAGAAAAAAGGTGATTGCCTCTCTAGAATAGATAATAATAAAAATAATAATAATATATATTGATCCTTTAAGACATGCTCATACATGTATAGGATAAGTCACAAGAAAAAAGAAACAGAAATAATGCTATTCAATATTACAATTATCAAAGTAGTCGCTTACTCTATAATAACATTTTTGTATAAGTAGGTTCTTAACTAGAGTCTTAAATTCCATATAATTGAGAGATCGAATTCTACACGGTAAATGATTATATACCTTTATTCACTGATAAATTGGAGACATCTCAAACTTGGTAGTTTTGTGCTTGGGGATATAAAGTAGTCCTCCACTTCTTGTGTTATAAGTATGAAAGCTGGACAATTTAATTAAATTTTTTTCGTTATCTTTGACATATAAGCAACACTTGAGGATAAAAATAGGATAGAAAGGAGGATAGGATAGATGATAGGATAGAAAACTGAAAAATAATAGAGGTTTGTTCAGTAAAGTTATTTCCTAACACCATCCGTATTCAAGATACAGGACGTTGAAGAAGAAAAAAATTTACACATTATTTACGATCTTGCCGAAACAACTGACAACATTGTGATGAAATTTTAACCGAAAATGTGGAGGAAGCTGATACATCCAATAAATTTATTTTTATGTCTGACTCACATAGAGGGCGGTAGTTACACGGTTTGTACCAAGTAGTATTGAACATAACTTTCTTGATATAAGTTTTATTGAGCTAAATTTCGAGCGAACTTCAACAACATTCAAATTCACACCAGAAAGGTAGTCGTGATATAACTCAATAATGTGCACCGTTTCCGGAATAGTTTGATTTGAAATTTGTGAAGTGTTAATCGCTGATAGTATAAAGTAATGATAAATGTATCAATCGAACAAAAAATCAGAAGGAAATGAAAAAAAAGCTATGATATAAAATAGAATTCAATTAGAGTAGGTGTTCAAAATATCCCCCGTTTTCACAGTACACAATTCTTTCCTTTTTTCTAAAGAATCCATTAATCTTATTAATTCTTGAGAGTCAGCTTGAAGTGACGTTGAATTCTGTCCTCCAATTCTTGAGGTGAATTTACCTCTGTTGTATAATTTTTTTCTTCAAATTACGACCAAACTGTGTAATAGAAGGGATTTAAATCGCATGACCGAGGAGGCCAATGAATCGAAACTTCTGCACCTCTTCCAATTTCCAATCCATCGATTCGTAAAATGGTTGCTCAACCGATTCGACACCTTCTATCAATGTGCGATGTAGCTACATCGTGCATACTTATAAATAATAATATATAAATAATTCAAATCGAAATATTCCGAAAACGGCACATAGTATCGAATTTTATCAAGATTACTTTTTTGGTGTAAAATTGAATGATTTTTAAGTTAACTAAAAATTTAGCTTAATAAATCTAATATCAAAAAAGTTATATTCAAAACAACTTGGTACGAACCGTGTAACTAGCACATTCTATGAGAGTCAGACATAAAAACAAATTCATCAGATGTATCAACTTCCAAAACATATTCGTATAAATTCTCATTACAATGTTGCCAGTAGTTTCGCCAAAATCGTAAAAAATGTGTATATTTCAATTTTCTATCTATCATAGAGAGGAGATCACCTTTTTTTGAAACACCCTGTATACAAGTCATGTTCTCTTCTTTCGAGAAACATAAATTGCTCAATACCGCAAATCGCTACGGTGTCTACTGTCCTTGCTACAGGGTGATTTTGGAATCTGGCCAAATATTATAATTGTCTATAATGAAAACTGTGTAATTATTATCATTAAATAATCTCTGCTTTTCAAAATCGAAAATTCCTTCGATTTTGTAGTATTTTTCAAAATAGGGGATGTTGAAGTTTGTATGAGACTTCCACCAATTTTCATGCTAGTGGTCTGAAAATTGATATATACTGCTTGTTATAAATGTTCAAAAAAATATTCAAGAATTCTCAGGATAAATTTTGAATGGGGATAAAATGAAGCGCTCGTAAAACGCCTCATGTGTATTTACACCAAATACAATTTTCCTGTAATAACCTCAACCACACTTTCCATTGTGCAATTTCCCGTTGTGATCATTGTATAATGATAAGATTCTTTATACAATGGTTGTGATGGCAGCTCCCAAATACATCGCCATCGCAGCTTGAACCTAGGTATTAGGTAAAGGTATATTTCTATTCTTCGTACATTGTTGATTTTGATCATGAATTAATGTGAATTAGATTGACTTGAAATAGATCTCGAAATAATTATATTCCATTTAATCATAATCGGGGGAAAATGAACAAAATTAAATGATTTCGTCATAAGCAACGTACAAAAAAATTGAAATCCAACGAAAAACATTTTCATGTAAAATATTGCCAAGACAAGGCCGTATTTCTAACATTGTCAAAAAGTTATCAAATCTCATGTAGAGCCAAGCTGCTAACTCTACACTCTTCATCTTCACAAGTCCTTACTTCAAAAACACTATGCCTTGGTCAAAATAAGTGACTTGGCCGTTTCGCAACTATAAAAACTATTGTATAACAGAAAGTTATGAACATCGAATTAATTTTTCACCTTACGCTCACGTGGCGAAAGAGAAACGGCCAAGTCACTTATTTCAACCAAGGCATAGGTAGAGTTTGTGAAATAAGGACTTGTGAAGATGAAGAGTGTAGAGTTGGCAGCTCGGCTCTCCATGAGATCTGATTACTATTCGACAATGTGAGAAATAAGGCCTCGTCTTGGCAATATTTTACATGAAAGTGTTTTTGGTTGGATTTTCATTACTCCACCTTATTCAACGTGACATGGTTGTATGTCACGGATTTCATAAACTTAACATTGGTTATGTGAAGTTCAGGAAATATTTTAACCAATTAAAAAACACTTGAGTAGGTACATAACAAATTCCTATGAAAATAGCACCCAATTAGCGCATTTGAAATTAGCAATCAAATTACGCTATCATTGATCACCAATAAACATCAATTCTGGTTATTACCTCGAACAAACAACAACTTCTTTTACTTTACAATTGGGGAATCATAATTTATGTTAGTTATATGTGAATTTCCATAGGAAACGTAAAAATTAAATCGTATTTCTGAATACATTCGGATTAAAGAAATCATTTTTAAGCGTGCAAACAAATTCTCATGAAAAAATACAGTTTATGATATAAAAAAATATATTTCAAAAAGAAAACAAAATCTAACAAATATAACTCCATCAGATTGTACAATTAATAACAAGATACATATAAATTCTTTATTTTATACAACCATCGCTGACGTTAGGATTACAGAATTCGGATTAAAGATATCATTTTAGCAATTATGGTCGTTCGGATTATGAACTACTTCGGAATATCAAGGGTCCGATAATTCATACATAACTGAAAAATTTTTCTTTTCGAAATCACCATATCTTTTAGCATTGGTGTCAAAATGCGAGTAATAAGAATAAGACAAATAAATGAATAAATAATTTATAATTTGCGGTGAAAAGGTAAAATCTTATTGTGATAATTCACGAAAGGCCAGCGGGATTAGAGCAGGCCGTGAGGAAAATTCGGAGAACGCTACGTAACATTTCAAGGCTCATTTGATCCCGCAGAAGGAAGCGGAGGGGTGGTTTTTCCTCCCTTGGAGTCGTCGATCTGGACCGGCGGAAAGAAAAAGTCGGGAATCGACCGGAAACGACCCCATCCGGAGCAGTTGCTGCGGGAAACAGAAACCACAACAGTCCGAATCACAAAAGAAATAATTCATCGTTCGATGTTTTCGGTTATAACCGAGAGTAATGCGCCAGTAATGTTTTTCGGGGGGGAAGCGGGAAAAAATTGGTCCTCCACCATCGGATTTCGTCGAAATGAACCGCTGAGACTTGTGAATTTCACTCTTAACAGTTAACTTTATTTATTGTTGTAGCCAATCCTAGCCATACTTTCGTTTTTATGTTGGGAATGGATACTTTAGGAAATTCCTCCTGAAAAACTACATTTTCTAAGCTCATTAAAGGTTTCTCATCGAAAGCTTCTTTCAGAACATGGGCAACGTATCCCTTTCTAAAACTTTTTACTTTTCAGGCTGATAACCTTCAGAATGTAGTTTCAAAATAACCAGTACTTCTTGAATTCAATATTTCTTTCCACAATTCGGTTCTTAACATCGAATATAAGCTCCACAAGGTTGAATTCTTCATTCCTTACTTCTTGAAAATACGTTAGCATAACTTTTTCGTTCAAATGAGTAACTAATCCTTTAACATTTATTGAGGGCAGTGTTGATTCTTCTCTACAAGAGGCTTGCTGATAATTCAAATTTACTAATTGAACGTTTTAATTGACAACAAATCAGCAAAGCAATACTGAAATATTTAATAAAGTGCTCGAATTGATTTAGTTTTCAATACAATGATGCAATCAAGCTTCAAATGAGAACATTATGTAAAATTTTTCAGGTTGTTTGTCGATATTCTTGAATAATTTGCCGACGTTAATGGTTTAAACATATGTGCTGATTTTTGTAATCCTCTTGTGAAGACGAATGCAATAATTTATACCATTATTTTCGTATTGTTTGCCTTTATTTCGTGTAAAGGTACTATAAAATGAACCTGATTCTATGGAATACAGATTGAATAGGTATTTATATGCGATGGAATACTTATATCTAATTTCTGGATGCTCCTTATCAATAGGAAATAATTCATCGTTCGATGTTTTCGGTTATAACCGAGAGTAATGCGCCAGTAATGTTTTTCGGGGAGGAAGCGGGAAAAAATTGGTCCTCCACCATCGGATTTCGTCGAAATGAACCGCTGAGACTTGTGAATTTCACTCTTAACAGTTAACTTTATTTATTGTTGTAGCCAATCCTAGCCATACTTTCGTTTTTATGTTGGGAATGGATACTTTAGGAAATTCCTCCTGAAAAACTACATTTTCTAAGCTCATTAAAGGTTGCTCATCGAAAGCTTCCTTCAGAAAATGGGCAACGTATCCCTTTCTAAAAACTTTTGACTTTTCAGGCTGATAACCTTCAGAATGTAGTTTCAAAATAGCCAGTAAATTTGTATACTTCTTGAATTCAATATTTCTTTTTACAACTCGGTTCTTAACAACATCGAATATAAGCTCCACCAGGTTGAATTGTTCATTCCTTTCTTCTTGAAAATACGTTAGCATAACTTTCTCGTTCAAATGAGTAACTAATCCTTTAACATTTATTGAGGGCAGTGTTGTTTCTCCTCTACAAGAGGCTTGCTGATAATTCAAATTTACTAATTGAACGTTTTAATTCACAACAAATCAGCAAAGCAATACTAAAATTTTTTATGAAGTGCTCGAATTGATTTAGTTTTCAATACAATGATGCAATAAAGCTTCAAACGAGAACATTATGTAAAATTTTTCAGGTTGTTTGTCGATATTCTTGAATAATTTGCCGACGTTAATAGTTTAAACATATATGCTGATTTTTGTAATCCTCTTGTGAAGACGAATGCAATAATTTATACCAATATTTTCGTATTGTTTGTCTTTATTTCGTGTAAAGGTACTATAAAATGAACCTGATTCTATGGAATACAAATTGAATAAGTATTTATATGTAATGGAATACTTATATCTAATTCCTGGATGCTCCTAATTAATGGGAAATAATTCATCGTTCGATGTTCGCGGTTATAACCGAGAGTAATGCGCCAGCAATGTTTTTCGGGGAGGAAGAGGAAAAAAAATGGTCCTCCACCATCGGATTTCGTCGAAATGAACCGCTGAGACTTGTGAATTTCACTCTTAACAGTTAACTTTATTTATTGTTGAAGCCAATTCTAGCCAAACTTTCGTTTTTATGTTGGGAATGGATACTTTAGGAAATTCCTCCTGAAAAACTACATTTTCTAAGCTCATTAAAGGATGCTCATCGAAAGCTTCTTTCAGAAAATGGGCAACGTATCCCTTTCTAAACACTTGACTTTTCAGGCAGATAACCTTCCGAATGTAGTTTCAAAATAGCCAGTAAATTCGTATACTTCTTGAATTTAATATTTCTTTCCACAATTCGGTTCTTAACATCGAATATAAGCTCCACATGGTTGAATTCTTCATTCCTTTTTTCTCGAAAATACGTTAGCATAACTTCTTCGTTCAAATGAGTAATCCTTTAACATTTATTGGGGGCAATCTATTTTACATTATTCCTGTTGTAAATCACCCATACCCGTTCTGAAATTTCATTCATTTTGCGGTTTTATACCTACCTAATCCTTGAAAATCTTTGGACAGCCCCAATGGCAATTGACTCGAGCTAAAAATACAAAGAGTCTTTACAATTTCTTTGGGTAAGATAAGGTTGTTAACTTCTTAATTCTTCAGGTGTAATCGTTGAATTTTACAGAAAATATAACTGAAAGTACCCGAGTAGGTACAAATAGTGGTACGGCCATGTTGTTCCTTCAGAAAAGGCCATCACCATCTTGTCTGGTTCGGGGAATTCATCATGGAAAGGTACCTAACATTCTCAACTGCTTCAATGGATATTCTGCAAGACAAAGAAAAAGATTTTGTTATTAACACAAAGCGAAGAGGTTCAAAAGAAATACCTAAAATATGAAAGTTTTCTGTTGAAAACGAGCATTCAAAACTTAATCCGCTTAACTTTAAGCATAAAAATTGACTCATCATAAAATCGTTCAAACTGAACCAAAAATTCCTATAAATGATAATTTGAACCCAACATTTCATATTGGTGATTATATTCAAAAATAAATAGGTTCTTTGGTTGATTTAACAACACATAAACCATTTAAGTCGCAAAAGCAATATTTTTCCAGGCATAATTAAAAGGAATTATGCACTTACTTTTGTAGAGAATTTGACAACGTGCTGAATTCTTCAGAATATGTAGATGCATTTCAGTGGAAACTATACACCCCACATAATTCTGAGGGCATCAATTATATGGAATCATAAATAAACACGTAACAATTATTTATCTAGGCACCTCTTTTTGATCATATGTAGGCGTTATAACTTTAATCCCCTCCACAATTTATAAATGGAACAAACTATACATCATTGCAGTGTTGATTATCCTCTACAAGAGGATTACAAAAATGTATAATAGATAACCGACGAGTCATTGAGTTGGGAGTTATTGATAATTCAAATTTACTAATTGAACGTTTTAATTCACAATAAATCAGCAAAGCGCTACTAAAATATTTTATAAAGTGCTCGAATTGATTTAGTTTTCAGTACATTATACAATCAAGAATCAAATAAGAACGTTATGTAACGTTTTTGAGGTTGTTTGTCGATATTCTGGAATAATTAGCCAACGTTGATCATTTATACATATATGCTGATTTTTGTAATCCTCTTGTGAAGACAAATGCAATAATTTATACCATTATTTTGGTATTGTTTGCCTTTATTTCGTGTAAAGATACTATAAAATGAACCTGATTCTATGGAATACAAATTGAATATTTATATGCAATGGAGTACTTATATCTAATAAATTTCAATTCCTGGATGCTCCTAATTAATAATTAAGAGTATATCATCATTAAGTATCAATAAATTAAACATTCTTTTCCTCATAAAAATTGTGGAACTGAACTAATTCGAGTGCACTCTATCGAAAAATGCATGTCCTAATTTCGAAATTAAAAATCTCGATTTTAATTAGTTGAGCAAATGTTAATGTGAAAATGAGTATTATTGAGCAACGTGAAATTGAAGGTTAGATTAAAATAGGAAAGTTTACAATTTTACTATAATAAAGATTGTCGCTGCTATAATTTTGAAAACTGTTGAATTTGTCAATATATTTATGTCCGTATTCTGTATTATTACTTTTTCTATTTACATACATTTTTATTTCTCAAGAGATGAATGAACTATTATATTTGGAAATATTCAGTCTTGAGCATATTTCTATTCTAAAGCATAATAAGATTAGGAGATAGCATACATCATTGTTGTTGTGACAAATTTTCAAGCTTAAGTACCTACTATTACTTGTCACAGAAACAAAATTATGATTATAGCATATAAACGTAGGTTTTCATGACTTTATTCTAAGCAATTCAGTTAAGAATTGGTGAAAAAGACAGGAAGTGGTTGGATTTTAAAAATAAATCAATACCTGATGAAAGAATATTCAGGAAAAGGCTTTTATTATAGTTATAAATTCAGAACAGTTTAAACGTACAATTTCAATGTTTTTTTCATAGTTCGACTATGATTTAGCTAAACAGCATATAACTATACTTAAAATGAATATTTTAAATTCATAACTTTTATTATATACAATTTTCAGTTTTAGGTTCCGAATCTAAATATTGATCCTATTTTTTATAAAAAAGTCTATGGGCCCACCACAGAAAATAAATGAGTACCTATAACCTAGAATAGTTTTTTTCAGGAAAAAAAAATTGAATTTCTTTAGCTTATCAATAGTTAAGATTTTAAGAGGAATGCGAATGCTCAGTGAACAAATTTCATTTTGAAATATCTATAATTGTTCGATATTCACTCCAAACTTTTTATCACAGAAGAAAATTACAATCAACTCATCCAGAATATTGAAAATTAAGATTGAGCTATAAGATTCTTATCCTTCAACTCATAATAAATTCTTCTTCTCTTCTCGTCATTTAATATTGAAAAACATATAAAAAGGGATCCCTCAGCTGAATTTCTATGCCATTCACTTCATTCTAGTATCAATTCTGGAACTCAGAATAGCACAAAAATTTAGGCTATAATGCAAACAGAACGAAATTGCCAAATTCGAACAAATTGTCAGAATATTAAATTCTAAAAACGTCATAAGTAAAATATTTTTATCAAAACCAACCCAAATCCTGCAACTCATAAATTAAAAAGTCGAGAAAACATAACATAATTTTGATACTTCACAAAATTATTATTGAACGGACCATAATACTTTATTCATATTATTCAGTACCCAATCGTATCTATATCGTTGTTCATTATTCATAATTCATCATTTGATCAAATAATATTATCTTCTGTGTGCAGTCTGAAAAATTCGAGGTGAGTTTCACAAAACTTCGATAATGCGATCAAAAAAATTCACGTAAGTTGGAACTTGGAACACGATTTGATATTTCAACGAATTTCGATGGCTCTAATCAACTTGACAGTCCTTAATCGGGCAATCGAAGTTTTATGAAATAATCTCACTCACATCAGAATACACCTTGAAAAGGTCAATTTTAATAGTTAACCTGAAAATGAATACCCGATTAATGCTATCAAAAATATCTCCTGATTCCACGAAGAATTGTTAGCATCTGAGTCAATTCCAGTCATTGTTAATTACACCAGACTCAATGAATACTTACTGAAATCCAGAACTAAACTGTCGATTAAATTAAGAACATACACATCAAGAAGTAGGTACTGAATTTGACTCAACATCTTCCGTTCGTTAACTCGAAGTGACAAGAGACATAAGTCAATACCAACCTAAATTAATAATCAATTTCAAATGTTACTGATAATATTACGAAGATAATTTCGATTTTTCACAGCCTTCCGAATTATCAAAAGGAATATAAGTTAAAACGCTGTCGTGAACTTAATTCAATTTCGTAAAAATGCTTAAAGTTGGATGTAAACAACAAGAATTGCAAGGAACATCGAAAACGCATCGATAAACTTCATAGAACTTCATCATTGTCAGCTGCCCTAACCAATAAGGCGTCAACGCTCAACAAATCGATAATTGACCGTGTATCTTCACGACTGTTGCGAATTTAACAGCGTAGGTACCCGAGAGCACGGTATACATTTCCCGTCCTACGGTCCGACACCCCCAAAAAATCATACGGTCGCGTTTAATGAACCCAAGATTCATATGTGAAAAAAAGCCATAAACAAGGAGAGAAGCAAGAAGAAGCAGAGCGCCTGAGCTTCGCTTCGTACGCCTCGAAATGCCCCGCTTCGCCGAGAGAGCGCGCGCGTGTTGCGGGCCGGCCGCCATTGGTAGATGGGCGGGGCCTGCCCAGACAGATCATTCATTTCAGCCCCACTCTTTCCCCGCCGCACCGAGTGATTGACAGTTGGCAGACGACTGCGGACGGCGCAGGAACTCCGCTCGCGCTACGGACAGGTAGGACGAAAAGGACTACACACGACAGCTTTTTCAACGATCGCAATAAACCCTATGCACGCGTCCGCGAGGGCTCTATACAGCGAGACACGCGGGGCACCAGCCTGACGCAGTGTTAAGTGCAGTGACAGTGACCAGTGCAGTGCAAAACGGTGACTAAAAAGTGATTTTACTCTGGTTTCGGAAAGGGCGCAGTACATGGCACAGCCACGGGTACGATATCCATCAGAGAACGACGACACGTACGCCCCAGCCCTCCACACGCCTACGTTCAGACCCTCCCGAACCTGCGGTACTCGAAAAGGCTCCTAACCTCAAAAAACGTCCTCTCAAACCGCCAAAACCAACCAACTCACGAGCGCGCCAAAATTTCAAAGGATCCCAGTGATACGTCAATCTCACAGTCTCCTGTCAATCAAGAAGGTGCAGTGTCGTAAATTAAATTTACGGATCGTACGTAAATGAGCGTCAATCTGTCGGATAGGTAGATTGTTTACTGTCATTGTCGCATTTTATCGAATCTCATTAATCAATGTGTCAAGTACTCGGATCGGATCTTCACGCATTCGGACTTGACTTACCTTCGGGCGAGTTTTATGGTTTTATTGCCGCTTTAAAACCCTCCGTTTACGGGATTTCATCTTCCGATTCAGCCTAAAGTCAAGTGGTGGGTCGTAAATCATTCATTTTCGACCGTTGTCGAAAATTCCACGGCTCTTAAACATTGTAGCTTCAACGTTTCAACGATTTTGACTTCGAAAATCTACGAGTCCGCCGTTGAATCAAAATTTATGACGCTTACGTCTTGATACGCTTTTGACGGGCAACACTTTCGAAGATATTCTCTAACCCGTCAATTATCGCTTAGCTTTCAACGAACTCCTTTAATTTCTCTTAAATCCGATGAATAGACACTTTAGCCAAGTTAGATATCTCCGTCTGATTACACACTATGAAACGTTACAAAACGCTAGTCATCGTGATTCTTAATTCTTAAGACTCAACAGAAGAATGTCAAGAATGGAATGTAGCCGTCCGTTTTCTTCATTAACCCGGCTGGGAAGAACCTAACGTTAGGTTACTTCAGATGGAAAAGAAGTTATTGTAATTTAATACGAGTATCTTTGTATCTTCCAATTAATCGTTGTAAGTCCGGGTTGTAGTTGGAATCTTAATTAAGGAAGGTGAAGGCGCGTTGTTTGGAAATTGATCATTATTATGGATGAAGCTTTGTGTACACGGGTCGGATAAATAGATAATACAACGAAATTAAGTAAGGAGTTTCGGGTTTATTCAGAGTAAGAAGTGTCACTTCTAGCCCCCTAGTAAATTCCAAAGACAACAGCGTAGTTATTCCGAGATTAGGGCAGTCGTATAATAAGTCATTCAAAGCGTCTTGTGGGCCATAAAAGATTTTATAGCCGAGTTTTACTAACAGGTCTTCACTTATGCGCTGAAATCCAACATCCGACGTTATGAACTAAGAAAGCCTTCGTCCAGCTAGGGAAATGCGAATTTCTTCGAATTCCAATTTGTTTTCGATGAATATTTATGGAATTTGTTCTACGGGCCTTTTATGGCTTGTATGCGTGTTCTAAACCAGAATCAGGAGGTCAACTATGAGATTGTTCGGACAACTTTCCGATATCAATTTTGATAATAGCGTCGAATTTGAATAAAGGGTTGCCTGGGGGATAGTGCGTCTTTAATTCGACATATTTTCACCGAAATCTCCATTTTAATGCTCCGCCAATAGACGACTTACAGCGGGTTGAATTTTAACTAAGCCCGACTCGATGAATACCTGAATTTTTACCTCGGGGGAAAAACGTGCATTGGTTGGTTTTGGAATTAAGTTGGGATTCCTATCGAATACAACAGGTTTCGGATTTTGCCGCTATTAAGAAGAGTGAAGGCGTCCAGAGCAAGAATTCCTGGTTTTAATTGGGCGTTATGAATTTGAGGCTGTTTACGTCGTTCGTTTTACGACGGACGTTAAATCTTTATGCGGTGCTTGTAGCTAAGTGCCCCAGTGTCGAAATGTGGTGTGCGGCTAGGGGTTCCGCGACATGTCGTCGTTCCATCTGGACCTAAGCCTCAAGTATACTATAAGGATCCTTTTTTAGGTGTAATTAATATTAAACTACCGAGTATAAAGACTGAACAAGATCATCATGGACGTGCTCCAGAAAAATGTAAATACAACCCTGTTTTTTACCAGTATTTTTCGATTTTTCGTTATCTCGTTTGTTTTGAAATGCATGTACTTTTTAGTGTTGTCAATGTTTTCCGTCAAAAATGTCCCATTCTTCATTCGTTGTACTGTTTAACTTTGTCCGTCGGGAACACTCTTCATTGTTATTAACAAACATAAAAGACGATAAATTCATCAATCGTGTGTATTCATATGGGAAGATAAACTCTTCAATATGGGAATTTGAACCGAAAACTGGTATTCAGCCAAATTTTAACGGACTTAGCATGTTCCGTCGCTGAAATATTTTCGTCGTGAAAATTGGATAAGTGATACATAATATTGCTATGAAATATCTGACATCTGTCATTTTCTCGCGCGTCAATATCAAAAATAAAAGTTGAATTTTACGGTTTGGTGAAGTGAAAATTGCAGTAAACTTCTTCATAAGTTGTATTGAGAAGTCGAACAATATTCCAAAAACAAAGATTCTTGTCCGAAGTTGAACGGCCGAAAATAAGCTGTGAATTATTGATATTACCATCGCATTACGCTGTGTGATTAATTCGAAGGTATAAATTATTATTAAAATGATTGTCGCTTATATTTAAGACATTTATAGCGCCTTTCTTGAATATAAATGAATCATGTAGTTGTCTGAGTGAGATTTATTATTGTTCTGCGTAAGGATATCGAGTCTAAATTTTCGTCAAATTTCTTTACATAGTTACTGGTCTCACTTTATTTCTAAATTTGTCGTTTTATGAGGCTCTTAAAATGGACTTAAAATTTATTATCCAAATCTTGCTCTCTAAGTATTCGGTTTTCAAACTAGACATGAAGTGTTATAGTGAATTTATACACCATAAATAAAATTAAACGAAATATGAGAATTTAGATCCTTGAAAATGATTAAATTTTTTCCATATTATGTTAAAAAT
Source organism: Hippodamia convergens (assembly GCA_038502775.1). Classification (NCBI taxonomy): domain Eukaryota; kingdom Metazoa; phylum Arthropoda; class Insecta; order Coleoptera; family Coccinellidae; genus Hippodamia; species Hippodamia convergens. Next base: position 89,278,429 of record CM076607.1, on the reverse strand, counting down.
CATTTTTAATTCTTTATCCAAGTGAATGAATTTCAATTTGGAGAATTAGTTTTAACCGAGATATTTATTTTCAAATTATACAAAGATTTAGTGAAACGCGATCCTTTACAAATCTCTATCTCTCTATATAGTTAATATTCAAGAAATATCAAGTTTTTTCGAAATTCGCTCTACATAACACATATTAAAATTATCTGATTAATTCTTATTTTAGTTCTTCCTGGATGTTTTTGAGTTGAAAATTATTTGAACTATTCCATATTATATTCGATTGAATAATCTCAAGCAGATGCGGTTGAGTGTATATTTTCAATTTGGAGAATGTTAAATTAGTTTTAACCGAGGTATTTATTTTCAAATCATACAAAGATTTAGCGAAACGCGATCCTTTACAAATCTCTATCTCCATATAGTTAATATTCAAGAAATATCAAGTTTCTTCTAAATTCGCTCAACATAATACATATTAAATTCATCTGATTAATTTTTATTTTAGTTCTTCCTGGATTTTTTTGAGTTGAATATTATTTGAACTATCCCATATCATATTCGATGAAATAATCTCAAGCAGATTCGGTACAAATGAAACGAATATGCAGTTTCATAATGCGATAAATGTCCAATTTCGAATTTCAAATTCATTTCAACGTTAATGCTCGAAATACTTCCCCCAGAGAAAAATTTGTAGTTCGTCGTTACTGAAAGAAAAAAGAAGAATTTAAACACCTGAAAACGCTCGTTTCATAAAAATTATGCTATGAATAAAAATCCCATAACAAATGAGCACATCTCACCATTTCATCTACAATGACTTAATTCTACTCTGAACTATACTTACTTACTTCACATAGATTTTATTGAGTTATTTTTAGTTTCTTTTTTGAAAATTTTGATATGAATAAACACAACCGATTTGAAGAAATTCATAAACAAACCTCAATATTTCATTTTACTATTTTTTTTTACAATGACTTGATTGTACGCTGCACTATACTTACTTTACTCAAGTTTAATAAGTTATTTCTTAGTTTATGTGTATGTCATTTTAATATATCTTTCAGTAAGATCATTGAACTTTCTATCTCCCCAATATGCATCATTTATTTGAAGAAACGTTTTAGTTAAAATAAGAAATTTAAATTGAAACGAACTTAACTTACTTCACTTAAGTTTTATTGAGTTATTTTTAGTTTCTTATTTAAAATTTTTGATATGAATAAACACAACCGATTTGAAGAAATTCATAAACAAACCTCAATATTTCATTTTACTATTATTTCTTTTTTTTACAATGACAATTGTACGCTGAACTATACTTACTTCACTCAAGTTTAATAAGTTATTTCTTAGTTTATGAGTATGTCATTTTAATATATCTCTCAGTAAGATCATTGAACATTCTATCTCCCCAATATGCAACATTTATCCGAAAAAACGTTTTAGTTAAAATAAGAAATTTAAATTGAAACGAACGTTAGTAACAAACGATTTATTCAAAATCGGCCTTCCGCGCATTGCCTTACGAAACCCTAAAAACGGGCGGTCATTTGCTCGGTTATATTTTCAAGTCGATGAATTGATTCAGAACGACGGTATAAACATTTCTCGGAACTTTTTACCGATGTTAAATGATTTGAAATTCATCCGGTTCATCTCATGTTCCGACGGTCGGCCGCTATAATAATTCTAGAGCATCTTCATCTTTGGTTATTTCAAGTTTTTGCCAAGACCGAAGCAGTCAGCTTCGCATCCGTCGAAACAGCTTTGATCGTCACTTCTGTGTCCGTAGCTTTTGAAGCTCAGATCCTCGGTTCTTCATATTTCTTCTGCTAGTCTTGTCGTTTTATTCAAGATCCAGATTAGCGGGCTCTCTTAATTTGCTAATTGACTTGTTCTTGAAATCTTGCGTAATAGTTAATTGTTTTTTTAATCCTTTGCAAATAACATTAAACTCATTTTCTTCTTCCATATGATGATATTTCCACCTAAATATTTATCTATTAATTCTCTAAATATCCCCAATTAAAAATTAAATAAAAAATACTAGTCAACATAAAACTACTTGAAAATTGGCAGAAATCACCCACTACATGAAAAATAAAAATATATCGTTCAATCAATAGTGAAGCGTATTTTTCATAAGAAATAGAATCCGACGGTAAAGACAAAAAAAAATTCTCAGATTTGCGGGTCACTTATTATTATTTTTCGAGTTCTCCTAAATTGAAGTTGATTATATTATATTATACTTATTATATTATTTATCCAGTACCATCAGCATCGACAATGAACATTTTGAAAAATTTATATTTTTAATATTATTTCATAATTAAATATGATTTCGAATAAATTCCAAATTATTAAGAAAATTCCAACAAAGTCTGATGGTTCGGTTATTATTAAAGGACAATTAAACAAAAATTCTGACTTTAACATTTCCATATATATAATATGTGAAGATAATATGTTGTTTTTGTTCATTTTATTACATCTTAATTTTTTATCTCAAAATTTCCAAACCACGACATTGTTGAATTCTCGGTTGAATTACTCTTTATTTTCATTAATAGTGACAAGAATACTCAAGGAGAATTGTTTTAAAATGGGTAATATTGAAAAAGGTATCCAAAATCCATTTCGTATGAAATTTCATAATCGAGAAAAATGTTTTGCATCCTCAGTATTTCTTAAGATAGTGAAAATTGTGTTGAAAATGTTTTTCCTACTCAACACTACCTACCGATTACCTCAAGGTTGTTATTGAAAAAAACAACATCAAATTCTATGCAACAATAATTTTTTTATTTTTGGTCGTTTTCCGACGGTCGAGAATTAATTCCATCGCCCAGCATTTCTATGTTGAATTCTATACGAAAGAAATCAATAACATCAGTTTTCTTCATCGGTTAATAATTATTCATGTTTTAAATTATAATGAAAATTTTTTTTAATAAACACAATTTTTTCGTCGTTCCATAATTTTTTGCCTTCTGATCCATTAGCGCGCGTCAGAGACTCTCTTGTTTTCGAAGTACAAATCCCCCAACTTTACAATAACATGTAATTTCCCTTTATGTCTTTTCTATTCAAATTCGATATGTATCGAACATAAAATGGACTTCGTACTGATAAAACGTAGTTTGTCGTTGCCATAGGGCGCAGTGATTAATAGACACGGTCTGATTGGCCTTCAAAAAAGCCAATACCACCCTCCAAGTTGATTTATACCCCTAAATATTGGGTTCGATTTTCAACATTCCATTAGGGCGATTTTACGATCTCTCTCCTTCTCCGAATGTTATTTATGTTTGTTTTCCGTACTTCTTAAAAAGATCCGAATCGATAATATCATTCATGTTACAATATTTAAACTCCCCGTTATTTTCTTGAGGTTGTCAAAATAATGTTGAAAAAAAATGCAGTGATATCCGACTAAAGACCACTAAAAATAATAATAAAAGAAGTGTAGAACTCTCTTTGAAAAAACAAGACTTTATAATATGTTGTTTAGAATATTTATTTATTTATTTACTAATATACGGAAAATCCATTTTACATATTTTACAATATTTTCATATTGCACGTTATGTTATTTAACTCTTCGCTAATTAATAGAAGAAATTTGGACTTGCGAAATTACGGGACTATTTATAACCATAAAAAATATTTACTTAATTATTTTATTTAAAGAGCAATACATGATACATTATGAAATTTCAATTAAAAAGTCAGTTTACAACGGCATAATTTTTTTTTCTTATTCAGAAATATGCATTCAAAATGGTTCAAGAAATATCACATTAGTATTTATATCACATAACTTTTCTAAAATAACTCACTATGAATGTTTATTGCGATTGGAGAAATGTTTCAACACAGTTTGTCCACTTTTTATGACATCGGGAATAAATGGTGACCAAAATTTGTCTTATACAAAATTCCTATTATACATCGTAATTTTGTCGAAATGTGCTCCATACATTATTTATATGTCTACCGAATAAGTTGATGATTCGAGTGATTATCCAGGAAAAACCACCAAATTAAATTTACAAATTCTGAAATATCTTCATTTCATGATGAATCGTGTCGACATATTAAAATGTTCAAATTTCGACGGAATCCACTGCTCAAATCTTGACTTATGGACGTCTAGACCCAGCCACCTACCAATTTTCACACCCAGTCCCCTAAATATGACGAGGAGCAGATGATGTATAGGGACGCTCGGAAACATTTTCAATCAGCAGATGCCACACAACCCACAAGCAAAACTACCATCCCATGAATAGAGAGGAATGTCGAAACCCTCGAAAATAATATTCACCCCAGTAGGAGGCAGTCTGCGTTTAAAACCGAAATCCTTGATTAAAAATATCGTGTTACCCGAGATGCGGGGAAAAAATACTTGTTCGACTCTAATCTCGGCGTAGATTTTAGAATCGGGTGTATGTTTCTTTTTATAGCGTAGTTATTCGGTAGGAATTAATAGTTTAGCGATTTATTAGGGTTTCAGTCGATTCTTACATTATCTGAAACTCGTTTGAGAAGTTATTAGAGACGTATTAAATGTTCCTATTGTTTCTGTTCTTTGCATTAATAACTTCATCAACCGCCAACGTTGTTGACGGTGCTTATACAAATTTTAATTTGTTTTTTATCGTATTTTTCGAATTTGTCTTTTATTGACAGAAAAATTACTCTATCTTCGATTTAGTTTTCGTTTATTGGTTAGTACCGCTAGAAGTTATATCTCTTGTAATGAACTGCGCTATGTTTATAAGCGAAAGCACAATATACTTGAATTTATTGCCCATCTTATATTAGCGATAACGTCTATATGTAGCTTTATTGAAATTTTCATAACCTCTTCGGGAATATGATGATGAAGATTGTTCAAAAAGTTATTACCTGGTCTTTTTTCTCATTCAATAACTCACAGCCTGAATGACACTATTCCAAACTGAGGATACATGAATATGATAAGCAATATACTCATGCATTATTTATTATTTCGAAAATAACATTTCACTAATTCTATGGCTAATCCGTTAATTCACCACATGTTGTAGAACATATACATATACCTATCACTTTGACACGATTTTCATGTTGAAATTTAGTAATTATATGTTGGCCCCTCTGTCACGGGTTTATTCATTATCTGTCAAATAAGTGATCCAGAAAGCCGTAGTGGCAACCATTATTTTTCAATGCAAAAATCACCAAATAATGATAGTTATTGCTATTGAAAGTGAGCGAATTAGAGAATCTAATTTATGATACTCTTACAGAATGAAATTTCCAGGAGAAATCTTCTGACAGAAAAAAGTCAAGAATACATAAAGAAAGTTGAATTTATTTAAAATGTCTACTTAATGTTTCATAATATAGAAAAAGCATAACGTTGTTTAATCTCATTAAAATCTTTCATACTAGGTATGAAAAAGGCCGGTTTTTATTAGGTATTCATAGAACATTGATTTTTCCCGTCATTTCTTTTTTATATAAAAATGAAATTCCCATCTCGAATAAACTGTCTAATATTAACTAACGAAAAAACATACACGGACTTTCAAATTAGGTGTGATGGTAGTGATGTCGTATTTTTACTCTTTTGCAACTCGATTATATTCCTTAATAGACGCATCTAATCATTTGCCTACAATATTTTCTATTATAGGTTATTCTTTTTAATTGCGGGATTTCTCTGTTTACTTACTGTTTGTACTTTGGAGTGACACGAATCATTGCGATAAGATCAAGTGGCTTACGGAGTCAAGCATCGTGAAATAACGCAATTGAAGGTCTACATGTTTTTTTTTATAATTTGATTCTGTTTTTTACCTGCAGAAATTAGTTACGCGTTTAAAATTTGTTTTTTCACAATCGCTCCGGGAAACATGGGGGATCGAGAATAATATTAAAACACCATGGTAATGGTTATTTGCGATAGTTTACATTTAATGTAATTTATACAATGTGGTAACACGTGCAGAAGAAGTCGGGTCAGTTATGAATTTTAATGAAAATTGCTCATAAACATACATTTCTTTATGATTGTTCCACACGTCGATTGATTATTTCTCATGTGGAATATTAATGTCAGTACGCAGATGATGCGATGCGATATTTCAGAATTGTCGAGGGATTAAAGCCGTGGTCATCTTTAATCCTCGAAATTGCATACGGCACGGCTGAAATGCAGCGCATGCACACCGGTTTGTGCCCACGCACCTCCACCTATCAGTTGTGCCAACGGAAGAAAAAAAATATTAAAACCGTTTAAATTTATTATCTTGTCCCAGGGGATTATAATTGTCACTCTGTGAACTTTATATGAAGGTTTAATATGATACTGTCCACTTATTCGCGGAATCCAGCGGAGAATACTCATTTTTTCCCGGACTCTCTTAACAAATTACAACTTGAGCTTTGCCGTATGCGCCATATTTTGCAATAAAGTCGAAACTTCGCTTAGAATTTGACAGCGTTGACAGATGTCAGACGGACCGCGATGTAGGCACCCCGCGAACCATAGAAAATAAAACGGCGTAATTCACACGACTAAATTCTTGTTTTTTTGCAGTACGACGATGGGATCCATCCAGGATACATGGACGGCGCAGCGACAGGGGGACTATACGAGCCTCATGTCGCCCACAGGCCTGGATTGCAGGGTCTGCACCATTCGCCCCATCTGAACCATGCCATGCACCCGTACCATGCGAACCATGTCAATCCCGCCGCCAACCATGTCATGGGCGGCTCAGTACCAGACGTCGGCAAGAGAGACAAGGACGCTATCTATGGGTAGGTCGGATGTACCGTAGTTCAGTGTTTTACACTCTATGACTCGGCGGTTTTGACGTTGTCAGCGATCGAGGCCCTCGAAGCTGTCAAGCTTGGAGGTGTTAATTCTATTGTTATTTTCGAAGCATTCGTTGTGCGAATGAGTTCTGGAAGGTTTTTTTTAAAGCAGGTTTGTTGGAATAGATGAATAAGAATCCTATGATCGCTTGATTAGAAATTGTGTTCGAACCAAATTTTTGTAGGTTATCGGAATTTCGACAGTTCCATAGAAGGATCAAATCAAATCGAACCAGTCTATAGTTCGAACCCTTTGACAGAAATGATTCAGATCCGTTTGCACCATCGTTCCTCAAAGTTAAGGATCCCTTAAATATTGACAGTTGCACGACTGTCACTCAAATGGAATTCTTACGTAAGGGACCTCAGAATATAGAACAATATTTTATTATCTATGTAGGGACCCTTAAATAGTTCTATCTAGTGATATTTCAGTTTTTCATGTTGTTTAACTTCACCCTAGTCCAATAAAGCCTTTTCATTGGCTGTCCGGATACAGATGATAGTTGTCATTTCCTTATCCTAGCTTTGCTATCATTTTGACAATTTCATGCAAGTTGAAATTTCAAATTTTTTGCTATAATTTCATAGAAAACAACAAATGTTCAGTCAGTTTGACAAATTATTTTAGGTTATAATCCCATCCTTAAATTTGAGGTTAGGTTTAAGGATCGAAACGTCACTTAGATCCGTTTGCACCATCGTTCCTTAAAGTTAAGGATCCCTTAAATATTGACAGTTGCACGACTGTCACTCAAATGGAATTCTTACGTAAGGGACCTTAGAATATAAAACAATATTTTATTATATATGTAGGGACCCTTAAATAGTTCTATCTAGTGATATTTCAGTTTTTGATGTTGTTTGACTTAACCCTAGTTCAATAAAGCCTTTTCATTGGCTGGCCGGATACAGATGAAAGTTGTCATTTATTTTAACCTAACTTTACTGTCATTTTGACAATTTCATGCTAGTTGAAATTTCAAATTTTCTGCTATAATTTCATAGAAAACAAGAAATGTTTGACAAATTATTTTAGGTTAGAATCCCATTCTTAAATTTGAGGTTAGGTTTAAAGATCTAAACGTCACTTAAATATTTAAGGAACGATGGTGCAAACGGATCTTAAATATTTAAGGAACGATGGTGCAAACGGATCTCAGAGTGTTCTGATTCATCTTAAGATTTAGTTTTTACGAATCCGAGAACTTTTTGGAGTGGGAAAGAACGATAGAACTTTTCATCAACCAAACGTCCGAAAAAAACCGTATGAATTCATCGACGAAACTGTTAAATGACGTGTGTCATTTCGAAATGGAAGACCCATAATGGACTATAAATATCTCCGATTGATATAGTTGTCCCCTTGATTTTTATATCGAAAAATTGTGAAATGGCGATCGGCCATATATAGGTTAGGTTAGTTCTTTGGTCCTCTTGGCCTTTCAATGCTAAACCTCTGCTCTGAAGAAGTTATGACGTGTCACCATATCGGTGATATGAGCTTGCATTCCAATGCGTGAGAAATATATCAACTGCAGTTTTAAAGCGGAGTTCTGTGACTGTCTCACAGTCGTGTTCATTGAAATTCTTTACGTGACACGGGAACTCACCTCAGTTTTGTTTCCTACTTTTAGAATTATCAATTCTCGGATGATGCGATGCTTTCAGGTGAACATGAATCGTTGCTTCGCTTGGATTGAAATTTAAAATTTTGGCAAGGTTAACTCTCAGCCTTTTAGTGAATTTTAAGTGCTCTCCATCCAGCCAGCAGACTCCGTTCGCTATTTGTTTAGATAACCCGAATGTTTCTGTAACAAAAGTTGGCAACACTTACGGTGCGATGCGAACTATTTTGAAATTGTACGGTTTACATTCACTCCATCTCGATAGTTTATTTGAACCTCGCTTAGAGGTATTTCTGTCTGTTTTTGTCGACTGCTGAAAACACGTATTTTGTTTATCTTGCGTGAAGATTATTAGATACCACGGTCGATAATTGTTGAAACAACAAAAAGTTATAACGAAAATGACAGTTTTTCATTTTTGTCATATTTTTTTCTTTCACTTTTTACAATTTTCAAAGTCCTCCGCGAGTCGATTCATTTGAGATAGAAGCATCCAATTCATCAATAACGTCTTATCTGCGATCATGAATGGGCTCTTCTATGTGGAAAGTTGGATAGTTTATCGAATATGTTGGACATATGTCGGCAAACAGGGTGATAACTGACCTAATATTTTATGTAAATATTTGTGTTGTGTAGTTCTTTCTCCAAACCGTTTGTTGACAACTGCTCAGTGTGTGTGTCGAATGCAATGCATCGTGAACTCCCTCATTAACTTTAAAATATTCATTCGACAAAATATACACATTTTTTTGGAATACAAAAGTTTGATAACGTGAATGTCATTTAATGAATATTGGGACGATTTTGAAGGGAAGGTATTCATTGAAAAATCTCGTGAAATGAGAAATTAATAAATTGGTCAACTTTCGAAATGAAAAAAACTCTAAGTGTTGAAAGGAAAACGAAGAATGAATTAAACTGGCCAATATGTCACTCCGATCAATTACTGAAGTAATGAGGTTGCCTTTGGACCATCTGGTTGACATTTCCTGTTGTCGTGAGTGACAGGCCTCTGTGTTACACCCCTATAAGAAATACGTTTATTTGCGAAACCGCAAAAACCTGATAATGAGGTCGATAATTGGAAGTTCTTGGTTTTGGCCCATTGTATTTGGAAAATGAATTGGGTAATCTTCAGAAAGGTAGGCAATTGTGGTTTGGGTGTTGAAAGTGGGCAGGAAGTTGTTATATATATGTAACGGAATTTATAGGCATTGTTTTTCTAACTCAGAATTTTTTCTCTTCAGATTCGATTTCGTCTTATTTGCGGACCAAATTTTGTTTCCTGTCTTTTACATGCTATTTAGTTTTCAATTCCTTGATTTCACAACCTTCTCATTCTAATCTTTTCTTCACTGTTTATTGCTTTCTTTGGGCTCTTGTATGTCTTCGAATAACTTTCTGAAAAGGCCTATACTATGTTTGTGATTCCGAATATCGTATTACTGGAAGATTAATGAAAAATCTTGACAATAACGGTACCTACCGCTGAAAATATGGAAAAAAACAAAAATCAAGTGGTGAAATTCTGATTCAATCTTGTAAATTGTTGATTTCGTGAAATGACATCATCTGTGAATTCGGAGTGTTCAAAATGTTTAATGAATATTCATTATAAACGAAGAGAACGATCATAACACGAAATTCCTGATTTCAGTGAATAAACTTTGATTTCGTCAACCTTTGGTCATTCAAGCATGAACACGACAGGTATATTAGGTGAAAAAAATGTTAATACATATATTAATATTTCATTTAGAATTCCATCACGCACAATCCCCTTTGAATAATTTCTTCAAGTTATTTCTACCTATATACAGGGTATACCAAGTTCGACGGCCTATTAGGCGTTTCTTGAGAACTGGACCTATTTGAAATCTGATAATTGTGATTATGTTGTTGTGTGACATTATCTACCGAGCTAAAATATTTTTGGTGCCTGACCACTTTCAGTTATACTGGGAGAGAAAAAAAAAATATCAAACATTTTTTTCTGTTTTTTTATTTTTGAATTTGATAGAGTATGCAATTCTGCATACATTTATACTCAAATCGTTGCATTCGTCAAAATACTCTCCAAAATATCGAGAAAAAACTGAGGAAATAAGGGAGATGAGAGTATTCGGTATTATGTTTGTTATTCCTAACCTAGATATCATGAGCACAAACCTTTTTCACATTTTCGAAGGCGCAGACTGTGGAAATATTGTACATTTTCAGAATTTGGAATAACCCGTCACAGGGTGTTCCAAATGTTGGTTCAAAAATTGGGATCAAGATTGGCCCATAACTTTCGTTTTTCAAATTAGAACCCTATTTTTTTATGATTGCGTTGGATTGTGCGAAGAAAACTGATGATAATGTTCTACATGTTAATGCTCCTAAAATTAATAATTCTTGAGTTATTCAGGATTTCCTGATTTCATGTCGTACGTAGCGTCAAATTCATTAAATCTGTTTCATATCAACAATGATAGATGAATTTAAAAGAGAGGTAGTCAGTAGTGAGTTATTTAAATAATTCAACTTCTATGACCAAGGTCACTGTTGATATGAAACAGATTCTATGAATTTGACGGTACGTACGATATGAAATCAGGAAATCCTGAATAACTCAAGAATTTTAATAGCATCAACATTTTGAAACACTATCATCATTTTTCTTCGTACAGTCCAACGCAATCATAAAAAATAGGGTTCTAATTTGAAAAACAAAAGTTATGGGCCAATCTTGATCCCAATTTTTGATCCAACATTTGGAACACCCTGTAACGAGTTTTTCAAAATTCTAGAGATGTACGATATTTATACAGTCTTCGAATGCAAATATTTGAAAACGGTTTGTGCTTAAGATATCATTTGTTAGAATATTCCAAAGAATGCATCGAGATTATTTAAAGTAAAGTTAAGCTTTAGTTTAATATTCTTTTTATTTTAATTTTTTGAATGTAATATCGAATTTTTTATTTATAATCAAATTACCCACTGAATTCTTCATTATTCTCATGTGGTACCTACACGTTATCATAATGAAATTCGTGTGAAAACTGAAAAATTTAAGGTTTCATTTCAATGTTAATAACTTTTCTAGATTCTTTCATGAAAGTTCCTGAATTACTAGCTTTTATTTAATTCTTCTTTAATTAAAAGTTCAATTGAACATACAGCGTGTTTCTATTTCAATGTCGAGTCTTTCTTTGAAATATTGGGGATGTAACCCCTTGATTAGAACAATTTAAAAAAATTGAAAGTTTTTTTGTCTAATGGGGGTTAACGCCCCCATGTCTCACCTCTAGTTACGCCAATGTTTAATTCAAAACTTCTTCTTTTCCTCTTGAAAAACGTCATCCGAATTGCTCTCAAATCGCTACCCTGTTGCCAGGTCTTGCGGCCAGGTCCCTTTTTGCCTGTTGAATGCCTATCTTTGGAGGAATTTCGGAACAGGAAACATCCGATTCAATTCGTGGAGAATGCCTCTTGAGGAGATTCCCCGATAACATTATCCCAGCCTCCGTTTTCCCCCACGTTAAGCTCCGGTTCTGGAATGCACTAAGGAATTATTAGGGACCCGTGGAGTATGAAATTGGCAATGTTGTATAAGGTTTTAGTCGACGGCTTTATGTCTGAGAAAATTCTTGATTCATGTGGAAAAACTTTTTAGTAGATGGCTTCGGTCGCTCCATCTCGAAGGTTTTGGGAGGGCAGGGGGTGAAATCCCCGTGAAATGCGGCATAGGAGGGCTGATTTTATTCCTGAGGTCTCTGTGCAACCGTCACGAAGTATTATGAAGACTTCACAAAATCACATTTCTCATACAAAAAAAATCCTCCTAGTAATCGTAAATTGTGTGAAATATTTGATCTTTAACCTTAATTCTATCTTGGAAAATCCATAATCATTCAATACTGAAGAGGAGAATTTCAAAATTAGGTCAGAAATTGCAAAAATGCTCTCTCTTAACGTTGAGTATCAACTACGAACATTCTGAAACTATATTCAACATTCTATTATTTTCCCGAAACTTAACACGTTTGAATACAACTCTATTAAGTAAGTCAAACCTTGAATTGATGGAATTTCTTTCTAATTTGTCATGAATCTGTCAAAAATTGGATGCGAAATTCATTTTAGACGGAATAAATGAAATAGTGTTGAAAATGATTTAGAGAAAAATATTACTCTCTCTGAGGGTTGTTAATACAGATAATGACGAACATATTTGCTTGTCATTTAGATATGGACTACAGATACTATGTACAGGTGGGCAAAATTGAACTATAGTATTTAACATTACTAGCAAGGTGAGAGGGTTTTTACTGGCGAATAGAGGATATTACCTCCTTGAGCCAGTAAAACCCGTTACCTTGCGTGTATTGTTTTATATTGTATTTGTTTCTCATTTGTAAAAAGATTAGATAAATTCCAAAAAAATCTCAATAATTTGTCGCAAATGTCGTAAGCTATGGAAGCGTTGCCATGAACATGTCTGTTTATTCTTCTTTACATTTGTTTTGGCGAAAGCGAAAAAGAATGTACCAAAAGAAATTATTGAGGCAGCCAGCAGTGTAGCATCAAGTTTATTACCTGCAAAATCAGCTTCAAGGTACGAGTGAGAATACGACGACTTCAAAAAGTGGCAAAACAAAAATCGTGTGATTGGGGTAATTGAAGATTTTTTGTTGGTCTACTTGAATCAACTATCAGCTAGATTCAGCCCTAATACTTTATGGGCAAAATGGTCTATGCTGAAAAACTGCTTAGAAATGAACGAAAATGCCCCTGTTCAGCACTAAAGCGTGCAGGAGGGTGGAAGAGCACCGAAATTGCGATGAGTTATGTCGATGATTCGTTCAACAAAAAAATCGAAATGTCTAGCAAATTATTTGGTAGTAAGGAGAGTATAAATGTTCTGCAGTCCTCGAGTTCAGCAGTTTCTGAGTCAACAGATGGTTCATCATCATCAGTATCAACTCTTTCATCATCAAAAATCTGTGTTACTGGAAATAACAATTGTTCCATGATTTTCAACATATATGAGTATAAAACAAAATTTTCTAATTTAAATAATGCTACTAATTTGTAAAAGTTAGTAGTACAAATGGGAAACAAATAAAAACTGCTCCACTATGTGCCTTCGATATCAGTGACAGACGTCAAAAGCGAATATCTCTCCTTAATCCGGCCCTGCTCTCGTTAACGATGAAAAGTATCCCTTGTACGAACGGTGTCCCAACAAATCGTTGAACAAACGCATTCATAAAATAATAAAACATAGTGATTATTTACTTGTGTCGGGCATTTCTCAATTAACAAAGGTCAATGATTCGCGCTATCTATGACTGTATCTTGGACTCTATGCAACGCTTAATTGTCCTCTTCCTTGTTTCTTTCATTCGGCCGCTGAAAATGTTTGGAAACGGGCAATTTTCGCCGTATTGATAGCATCGGGGACCCTCTATTCAATACGCCAATTAATGTGTTGTTATTATGAATTTCAATCAGAGACGATATGTACGCTTTTATTTGTTCGATGTTCTGAGTGTTGATGTCAGAATTTTAATGGACGCTTCGAGAGTCTAATGTAATTAGAGTTTCTGGGTCTTAGATGTATTGAAAATTTCAGCTGATTTCGTCTGACACACTGAAATCTTGTCTTGAGGTGTTTTTCCATATCATTGTGAAGAGAAACAATATTGACTGGAATAACTGGGCTTAGAAAAGATTTCTCTTTGATTATCATAGAAATTTCGCAATGTTGCCAACGGTATCTTTCTATTAACTAAATAAACGCCTGTCATTCGCAAATGGTGCAATAGGAATAAATTATGAACGTAGATAGATTAAAAGTAGGTATCTAAACATTGATGAGGTACTCAATGCTTGGTTCTTGACCGGTTCACATGGCCTATTTGGTGGATTATAAAGAAAATAACATATTTGTTTTCAATTATCACTACTTTGCTGGCATGAATTTGAAAATTCTATGCACTTTAGAGTTGAGTTTGATGTTTCTATCTGAACAACCATCAAGAATATAGAAGATTGAGTAGTGTAGTATTCGCTGATTCTAAATTGAAACACAAATTCAATCGTTAATATCTAGGAGTTGAACTGAATCGCAGAGTATACAGGATGAGTCTTTGATTTGTACAGGGTGGTCAGATTTCGATGATTTAGTACTACCAGATTCAAATCTGGTGAGTGAGGAGGTATTGGTAAATGTGGAATACCAAGCTCAACTATGGCTGCACGGTGCGGTCTAGCGTTATCGACCAGAAATTGAAAAGTTTCACCAATAGCAGCGTGAGAATTTGGCAAAACATTTTCAATGACATGCTTCCAATAGTGTAAGGCGGTCATATTTCCAGGACAAATGTGTAGATCTGTGCGCCCGTTGAAACATATCCCGCCCCATACCATAACACTACCCCCTCGGAATAGATGGACTTCTTGGACATAGCGACGATTACGGGGTATGCGTGGGATTGTCCATACCCTTATTCTTCGAGAATCTGAAAATCGTCCATATCTGGAATCATCAGTGAAAAGTACACTATGCCATTGATCATTCCAATTGATATGTTGCCTTGCCCATTCCAGTCTTTGACGCTTATGGTCACGTGTTAATGGAACTCCAATTAATGGACGTCTAGAACCTAGATTCACCTCTCTCAAACGTCGTCTGATGGTTTCGATGGAAACTTGGACCCCATCTGCCTTTTGAAGAGTATTCCGTAGCATTCTACACGTAGATGTAGGCTTTCTTCTCACCGAAACGGTGATGGAACGATCTTGAGCAAGTGTTGTTTTTCGTCGCCTCCCAAGCCTTGGTCTTTGCAACACGAAACCTATCTCCCTGAACCTATTCCAAAGTCGAAATATCACACTTTGGCTTACTTGGAGCCTTTCCGCTACAACAACCTGAGTTAGGCCAGTCTGTAGCATTCCAATAGCCCTATTAACCTCAGCGTTTGTTAATTCACGTCTTGGCATTTTCAGAAAACTCGCTTCAAATCGAAGCCGTTGATAAACTGACTCCATTTCAAAATACGAACATTCATGAAGCATATGCAAAGAACCAAACTTCAGAAAAAAGGCGACCAGATTGACGAAATGTCTCATACTGATTTTTATTGGATCGATTCAAGTTGTTGATACATACTTTTCAAAACGATTGAATACGACGTCCCTAACTCTTGTGGAGCAGTTTACATGAAGTACATTTCGTCTTTTCGCTTCTCAAGTTTTTTCATTTATGTTTTTCCATAAGGTGACAGAGTTATACCTATAAGAAATCAATCCTAATTTTGTCAGTCCTAAATCTTTTGTCTTTACGCAGCGTTCATAAACTGACGCCATAAGTAATAGTTATCGAAATCCATCAATCCTGACAGGAAAGTAGAAGTAATGATTTACAACCCGATGTTTTGACAAGAATGCCAAGTGTCTGGTAGAAATGTTAACTGCAACAACTCGGGAAATCCAAGAAGAAGCCCCTCGTCTGCCAATTTCGAGCACCTATCGCGAAACAATAGAGGACGGAGCGAAAGGGCTGTAAAATCCCCATTGAGCCCGGACCCCATGCAGAACCGAACATTTAAAAGTTAACTATTATCTCCATAAAATCTGCGAAGAAAGTCCGGCCCGTATGTCTTTTCGGGCTACCTGAACGCAGAATTTCGGATTTTCGAGGCCCCCCCCGTCGAGCCGGTCAGTTCTCGGAAGGGGCCATCGGGACAGTTCCCTGGAAACTGCATTGTCAGTACGATGATTTATACCGTGGTCTTGGGACGGGGCCGTATACATGGGCCGTGTTCTTTTTGTGGTTTTGGGACTTGACGGTGTAACAATATGGTAATTGACCTTTTTTCTGGTGTACAAACCGTGTGAGGATCCCATAAGAAGGCTTTTGAGGAATTTCTTGACCATTGACAGGACTTGCCACTTGTCAAAATAAGAATGACGCAAGGCACATGGAACTAGAGGATTCAGAATAAACTTTTCGCTTTTCGACTGAGTAAAACCTAATATTCAAACAATACAGCATGTGTATGGCAGTTAACAGATGTTAATTTAACAAGATCCATACAATTCGGCGTTGCATAACAAAAAGATTATAAAAAACCCTTTCCAAAATTGCAGAGACTTCTGTAGTAATGAAATCATTTACGGGATTAACTTCCTCTAATTCTGTGGCTTATCTGTGTTCCACATAGAGTTCATGGGTACATCTCATCATTATATGTTGGTACTCCTGTCCACTTGTTATACAGAGGTAATTGCATTAGAGGGAATCATCTACATATAATAATTGTAAAGCAGGCCTGTTCATAATTCGACTAGTTCTACTTTCAAAAACGAGCCCAAAAAGTGGCGAGTTCTTTGATGAACGAGTAATAGACAAAACCTTATTAGTTATTTTTTCTGTGTCAAATCGGTTCATTCTGCCATATTCTGTGGAACAATTTTTATGGTTACATTTAATTCTTTTCTCTATTTCAGTATCGTAATGAGTTCATTACAGTACTAAAAGTAGTGCTGTAATGAAACTTATTACAGCATTGTTTTCAGTTATATTTTTCGTTACATGGTTGTCAGTACTGATCACCGATACAATCAATTTTCGAACCAAATCAATTCTAATTCCGTGATCTTTCAAATTTCGTAAGTCACACCAATTGCCAAGATACAATACAAAAGTCAGAAATCTGAATTTTTATTTGAATTTCGAGAGTATTTCACAAAACTTGACTGAATTAGAGAAAATATCGTCTAATACTCGTTGTAGAAGGCAATTCCAACACTCATGCTTTCGAAAACTCGCTCCTTCGTCGCTCGTTTTCGAATTTCGCATTCGCTTTGAAATGGGAGCTCATTCTCCAACTTGTTTTAGAATATACTAATATGGCCTCCTATCACGGATTTGTTCATTATCTTTCCAATAAGTGATCCAGGAAATCGTTCTGCCAATCAGAATTTTTCAATGCGAAATTCCCAAAACGATATTTTGGAAATATTTCATTAAATTCAATGAATCACAGAAAATAACTTATATAACTCGTGCAGAAGACACTCTAATAATTCATTAAATAAACTTACCACTTCTTGGTATGATAAAGGCAAACAGTGTTTCGTCTGATCTGTAGATGTCAAAAATTGACCCCGTATATGATATATTTTTCAACATTAATTAAAAAATCTTCCACCTCAATCTCTCTGTGAATTTTTTTTAATTAATGAAATTAAGCAAATGAGAGATTGAGGTGAATGATCTTTTTCTTGATGTATATGATTTCTGCAATATTCAAGACCTAAGTAGGTTCTGTATTTCATTGTGATGGCATAGTTGTTGTTACCATTATTATCCAACAAAATTTTCCATTTTTGTTTACATAATGGGATGAATTAAACAATATCGAAAAACTATTATCTTTCCCATAAATTTTGAAAAAAAAATTTCCGAAACTCAAGTCTTGTTCTACCTTTGATACGACACTGACAACGTCAATATCTCCTGCCTTTTCCTTGTTATATATAAACTTTTTCTTGTTACTGTAGCAATTACTAAAATATTAATTTTTTTCAGGCACCCACTTTTTCCCTTACTCGCACTTATTTTTGAAAAGTGCGAATTAGCAACCTGCACACCCAGAGAACCTGGCGTTGCAGGTGGGGACGTATGTTCCTCAGAATCCTTCAATGAAGACATAGCAGTTTTTTCCAAACAAGTGAGTATGACTCTGGAACTTTTTCCGTCCAAATATCGTGACAATTAAACGTCTTGAATAAGTTTGAAGTTGATTAAACGTTGATTTCACTTAGTATTCATCTCTTACACTCGCAATCTTTAATGTGAGAACTTTTTTTTACTCTCATCGTGATTTTCCAATCAAGACTGAGCAGGTATATCATCAAAAACCATTATATTTGATACAAATGTTTCATTGATCTTCATGAAATAACTTTATTGAGTTTTTAGTTACGTTTTTCACTCAACAAATATCGTGTTTGCATATTTTTTACGTAGTTCTATATATAGGTCAAAGATTCTCACCCTCTATAAAATCATTCAATCTTAAATGTAATGCAAAGAGTGAAGAATATATTTTGATATAATTCATAATAGACAGTACTACCCATACTTTATCAAATTTTCTTTTATTACCAGTGTTAACTTTCGAAATAATTGGAAAAAACGCTTTGCTGTAAAGTGAGCTTTTTGTGACTTCATCTCAATCAATTGTACGCATTTCTCTGATGAATAATAATAAGTATTGCGGGATGTAACGCCGCTTGTGATATCCTTATCACCGTTTGTTCAGCTTATCTATCTCAGGTGGATAAAACCCAAAACTCTATCATCATAAACCATCCCAAACAACGATAAGATTTTATGTGATCGCTCTGACTATGTAACGGCAACTAGTTAGCGTTGTACGCTATATTTATTTACAACCTTGTTCTGGGCGAAGCGAATGTGAATAAGATCTTGTAGTTTGCCGCTAAAACAAATTCTACTACCGCTCTACAAGTCGACAAGGGGTGCTTGGTTGTTGTTCCAGTATTTGATGATGGTTCGGTCCAAAAACGTATGACACCTGAGAAGCGCTAGAAGATGTTGGTTTGTCGTTATCTGATGGCGCCATCTATTAGTCGATGATCCCATGAACCGTTTTTTCTGTGAACCTAGATAAAATATGATTTATCCTGGGCTGAAGGACAATTATTATTATGTATCCACAGGAAAAATCTCGTTTCAAGTGATGAACTCAGTTATGAAATTTCAGTCTAAGGAACAGAAAATACAATCACCTTCATGGTTAAGTTTGCAACTATTTTCGGATTATTTGGAGCCTGTCGGCGTGAAGAATTGTGTAATTTATTAGTAGAAGACATCGAAATAACAAATAAATCATTAGTTATACAACTTCCAAATACAAAAACGAAAGTTAGTCGTTCTTTCAGTATAACTGGGAAGTTTTTAGACTATTTTCATAAGTACTTTGCACTGCGCCCTTCTGCCATCAAACATCGTCGTTTTTTCCTGAAATACATGAATGATAAATGCACTGCCAATACATCTGGTAAAATTCCATCTATTGTTACCGAATTCCTCAAACTGCCAGAACCAAAGCAATATAGAGGACACTGTTTTCGAAGATCCTGCGCTTCATTGCTAGCAGAATCAGGAGCAAATATTACGGATATAAAAAAACATGGTGGATATATAGAAGTCTACGACGGTAGCCGAGGGCTATGTTGATCATTCCATTACATACAAAAATGTCATTGCTGAAAAAATTCTCCCAACCTCAACAGATTTTGGATCATCATCATCCAATATTGTACTTCCGGTTTCTACAAGTACTGATGGTGCTGAGGATTCTAATAATGTGTTGCGAAGCTCTCTAACGTCAAAGGGCATTAATGTTAGTGATTGTTCCAGTTTTACGATTAATATTAATGTTCATGAATAATGATTGTTGAATATTGATAATTAAAATTTGCAATTGCTGCATTTTTCTCAGCTGATTTCATCATAAGAAAATGGAGTGCTAAAAATATCTTCAACACGCCTCCAAGTGAACAATCAATTTAAACATTTTAAATGTCACTTTTAATTGCAGTTGTACAAAAAATAATTTAAAAAACGTACAGAAGGCTCATTCTGACACTTGTTCGCCAAGTTATTCTTCCAAATAAAAAACATCCGCGATATTTGATACTCTGCATTTTATTGGGAATCAAAAACATCCTTTCTCTTCGGAATATCATTTTCCCGAGCATAACGCTGCACTTTACTGGTTAACGGCTAATACCTCGCGAATTTATTCCGTTTACTGGGTCGAGAAAGCACATACTTAAAACAGTCGTTTATGCAGAAGTTAAGTCTTAAGTCTTCATCTGTTAAATTCTGCCGATGATCTCGCATTCACCTTTCACGTTCCAGCTATAAGATTGGTCAGCGTGGAACGCCGTTTTATGACGTTATACACCGGAAATTTTATTATATTTTTATTTTTTTTAGAGAATATTAAATCCACATCCCTCAACATTTCTTACAAACTTTCTTCTGACGTCTCTTTTGCTCCTCATTCCTTGTTACATTTGATATTGAATAACAGCGGACCTGAAACTGATCCTTGAGGCACGCCATTTAGTTGGAACTGTCTATTCTTGAAGAAGGATTTCTTGATTCTTGCCAACAACCTTTTTCCTCAGCTGAGATTCCTCGATGTCAACACGGCTTTATTTACGTGTTCGTGGCTTCAGTCAGAGTAGAAAATAGAGCAGTAGCTGCTAATCTATCCAGGCAACACATTCTGAATGTCCGGTCAACATTTATAACCGTCATAAATCAAAACCATGGACTTACTTGTCCCTTCGATGTGTCCGGGCCGTAAAATTCAAATTTTTTCGACTCTGGCCGACAACGTTCTATAGGAAATTAGACACAAAATCATGCATCCCGTAATTTATAGGGGGGTTATATAAAAAACGTACCACACGTTCGAAAAAATTCCGGAGATCCGAAAACGGGAAAGCCCATTAAGTACCTCTGGTATTTTGTGGCATTTTAATAACGGTTTTAATTATTGACCGAGTGGTCTTCTCTCTTAACTACCACGTGCGGGGTTGTTTTAATGATTTACGATGATCTTCGGGATTGCTACAATGTCGAAGGCTGGCTGGCTGCTGTAGCATGATACACGGCCGTTTTATAGATCGCCGTAAATTATAATTTTAAGGCCCGGATCTTTATGTGGATTTTTCGATTATTTGTGGAATGTCCCCTTGCATTCTTCCGGATGAATTATGTTCATTGGTGCACAGGTGTAATGATTCAGGGCAACAAAAAGTGTGAAAGAGAATTCTGGAATCGTTCAACTAGTATTAGAGCAATAATAATAGTATATAACATTACTAGCAACGTAAGAGGGTTTTTACTGGCGAACGGAGAATATAACTGACGAGCCGCAGGCGTTACTTTGCGTGTATTGTTTTATATTTTATTTATTTCTCATTTGCAAAAAGGTTAGATAAATTCCAAAAAAATCTCAATAATTTGTCGCAAATGTCGTAAGCTAAGGAAGCGTTGCCATGAGCATGTCTGTTTATTTTTCTTTACATTTGTTTTGGCGAAAGCGAAAATAAATGTACCAAAAGAAATTATTGAGGCAGCAAGCAGTGTAGCATCAAGTTTATTACCTGGAAAATCAGCTTTAAGGTACGAGCGAGAATACGACGACTTCAAAAGTGGCAAAACAAAAATAGTGTGATTGGGGTAACTGAA
The DNA here is from genome assembly GCA_038502775.1 of Hippodamia convergens. Lineage (NCBI taxonomy): Eukaryota > Metazoa > Arthropoda > Insecta > Coleoptera > Coccinellidae > Hippodamia > Hippodamia convergens. Next base: position 89,256,634 of record CM076607.1, on the reverse strand, counting down.
GATGTTTTGTTGGTCTACTTGAATCAACTATCAGCTAGATTCAGCCCTAATACTTCATGGGCAAAATGGTCTATGCTGAAAAGCTGCTTGGAAAGAAAGAAAATGCATCTGTTCGCAGGTTTGTTTTCCCTAAAAAATTTATTGAAAAATATGACGTTTAGTTGTCATTTGCAGTTTTCAAAAAGGACTAGCGTTTCTGAAACGATAAAATGAGCGTTATACGCCAAAAAAGGCCAAGGTATTAAGTAAAGAAGAGACTGAACAATTTCTTTTACATGCTCCTGATGACCATTGGTTGCTGGCGAAAATTGTAACAATAACCGATGATGGCTGCAGCTTCAAGCCCTGCATGTTATACAGAAAATATGTAAGTCTTCGGCCTCCTGGAACAGCAAGCCTAAGATTTTTTTTGACATACCGACATGGAAAGTGCATTTCCCTTAATGCTGGCCAGCATACTATTGGTGGTGTCCCAAAGTAAATAGCGGAATATTTAGTTTTAAAAGACCCAGAGTTATACACCGGCCACTCTTTTCGCAGAACTGGAGCCACTATGGTTGCGGATTCGGGTGGAGATATTTTAGCACTAAAGCGTGCAGGAGGGTGGAAGAGCACCGAAATTGCGATGAGTCATATCGATGATTCGGTCAACAAATAAATCGAAAAGTCTAGCAAATTATTTGGTAGTAAGGAGAGTACAAATGTTCTGCAGTCCTCGAGTTCAGCAGTTTCTGAGTCAACAGATGGTTCATCATCATCAGTATCAACTCTTTCATCAACAAAAATCTGTGTTACTTGAAATAACAATTGTACCATGATTTTCAACATATATAACAATAAAACAAAATTTTCTAATGTAAATAATACTACAAACTTGTAAAATTTTTGCAAGTTAACTGTCAGTTTTACAAGTTAGTGACTTGATAAAATAAACTTTCTTGATTAATATTGTGTTTTTGGAAACTGACGTTTACAAATGAGAAACAAATAAAATTAATATTTCTTCATAGATATGATAGTTTTTGATATTATTCAATACTTTCGACGCTATGAAAAAGTTAAGATCGAAATCATGATTGTAATTGGAGAAATATGACATTTCCTGCAATTCTCATTGAAAAAACACACATCATTCTGGGGTTATCTACGGGGGCTGTTCAGAAAACCTTAGCAACCTCTCTCCACTGCTGCTGTCACCAAGCAATCTTTCAATCTGTTAACGGAGTGACAGCAAGAACTGTGAAACCGTCCTAAGTCCTTGCCCCATAGCGTCTCGGCTAATGCTATTAACAGATTCGAAAACGTTATTAATCTTTCTCTCTTATCTCCGCTCAGCATCCAGACAATTCGGTTTAAATAAATGACCCGACGTTTGTTGGAATATATCACGGTGGAATGACAAATTCCTTTATTGACAGATCGCGATGGTCCTCCACAAGCGGATGATGGGAAAGACAAAAATTAATAGCGGCGGTGTCCGGACATAAAAAATAACTTAAATAGAGGAGCGATATCAGAAATCTGTCTATTAGAACTGAAAACGTTTGTGTCGTAGGTGAGAAGAACATCTTTGAGAAGATCTCATGCCCTCTGTTTTGGTTCCTTGTTGGTTTTTCTGGTCGGGAGAATGCGGTCTATTTTTTGTATTGGAGAAATATCCGGTTTGTTTAGTCTTAGCTTTAGAATAACACTTACAAGATGTGCTCCCGGGAATAAACAAAATAACAATCTACTTTCGTGGCAGGTCCATTTCTTCTAATTTTAGGCTGGCCTTATTTTCATTCTGAAATAACTAGCCGTCAACACGAATGTTGGATTATGCGGGTAAAATTCCGCATGACACGCCTATACTCAACTATTTTCCGATAAGTGTAATTATAAAAATAATTCGAGATAGTTGTGATTGGAATGCCGTCAGAAAATTTTTCCTGTACGTTGAACTTGAGTTAGAAAATAGTAACATTTTGAAAACCTGTCATATTGTTGTCTTTTATTGCTAAAAATCAAAGTATATTTTGTTCAAGTAATCATTCAAATTTTTATAAATTTTCCATTGTCTTAAATTGCAAAAAAATATAGTTTAAATGAGATTTTGTGATGAAAATTCATATTAATAAATGATTTCAAGTTGCAGGAAATAAAGTAAATTCAGCCTGTAGGTCTGGTTAAAAAAATCTAGTAAAATACCGAAATTTTATTCCTATAGAGAATTCGAGCATTTTAAGACTATCAATGCAATGTATGGCCTCCATGGGCATCAATAACAGCTTGACATCTTCTTTGCTTACTACACACGAGGTTGTTGAACATTTCTTGAGGAATTTGGTTCCATAAATGGAACTCCTCTTAATGGACGTCTAGAACCTAGATTCACCTCTCTCAAACGTCATGTGATGGTTTCGATGGAAACTTGGAGTTGTAGGCTTTCTTCTCGCCGAAAAATAACAATTTCAAAAGCAATTCCTGAATTTTGTTGTGTGTAAAATATTTCTTTTTTCTGCTTGAGAACATATAAGAGTTTATCTTTCAGCTCTAGAGTTTTCTCGAACCGTATGAAATTGGTCTTTCATTTCAATTTTTGTGAATAATGCTCATTTTACTAACTGGCAATTGAATTTTCTTAAACTTTTTATTTTTCATCGTAGGAATCTTCTCCAGACAATACAAAACACAACTAAGCACATTCTTCAAACAATACAGATGCGCTTAAGGTCACTGAAAGGAAAATAAATGTTATGAAAATGTTTTTAAACGAAAGTTTGGCTGAGCAATTTATCCAAAAACAATTTAAGTTGAGTTTGAATCAATGGAATTTAACGTATTAATTGGAAAATCGGCGATTTCATTTGGTTATTTTTATGAATATTAACTTATGTTGAGGGATTTGCAATTCCAATTCTCCTGAATTGTTGTTGTGTTCGTTGGAAGCATTACGCCGTGTTGCCAAATGGTCGAAATTTTCTCGATTTCCAGGAAATATCGGGCATATGTTTATGGAGATGTTCTCATCCTTGAATGTTGCTTTCTGAACCCTTTGACAGGGGCGTGCCGGCAGGGTGGGGTACATGGCTCGGGTTTTGTTCAATTGGAGCGTTTTAATTTTCACCGTTCGGAGTGTACGCCGGCTAAGGGATGCACCCTAAACTGATGATGCGATTTTGACTTTATAATTAGTTTTACCCTACCGCAACTGCGTTGTATGAACGCACCAGTCGCCATAAATCGGGGGTATGAATCCGAATGTTCGCTTTAACGAATTATAATGGAGGAATAAATAAATATAGTTAGGCAAATTTACACGTTCGGCCGTTAAGCTGTTAGGGTGGGGTGGGACCCGCAGAGGGGTGGGGGAATTTCATCCGGCCTGATGGACGTAACGAAATCACTATTTCGGAGTTATTAAATCGAGTTACCGGCGATATTTTTGACCCCTCGTTCGCATTAGCGACGACGTTTCCACCCCGTTGCCCGGCAACGTGTCATTTATTATCGATCCGGATTAAAGTTGTTTTGTCGCGAATGAATTAACAACGACAATGTTGTTTTTGATCGCACCTTGTAGAAGCGTGGGAGCGAGCCTTTATCGTTGCAGAATCAAACCTTTGAACTTCTGCCGCGAAGTTGAAGCATTTAAAATGGATATTTAGAGTCTTAAACGTTATCCATTTCGATTTTTCTTACTCTTATCGTATTTCCGGCAGATTTTTCATCTTATTTCGCATGCAATTTTTTCCTATTTAGCTGAAATTGAAGGATTTTTATCATTCCGAATTTTCATAACGGGGTATGAGAACATTTGCCAAGTTTTTCCAATAATTAGATGGACCATTCAAAATCGTTAAACTCGGTTTCAACTTTCTGAATAATGTACCGAGTATTGTGAATCTTTCGCACAGAGTTGTATACTGAATCATTTTAACATCACACTAACTTCGAAAATTGCGTAAAAAACAAGGAATAAACATTTAACTTCCTTAAGATTTTCTGGTATACTTAAAGAGGGCGTTATTGACTTGTACAAGGTGGGCAAAATTGGTTATACCTGAACTACTACTTTTTAACTGTGAGATAAAGAGGAAAATGAATGACACGTTACGGTGGTCTTTTTTAGAGAAACTGATAATGACATCAACTGCATTCGTCTATCTTCTTTTGTTTTCGAGTTTTAGGCCAAAATTGAAATTTAGGCGATTTCAACTTTGGCCATTATTTCCGTTTCTGTTTGTACTAGGATGTTGAAATGAAAACTTTATACAGGCACTTTCTTCATAGCAATCCAGTAGCGTACTTTGTTTTTTCCCAAGAGGTTTCCTTGCTGAGCTATAACATAAAGATGTGTTTTTTCTTATGGAAAGAATAGTTTGAAATGGCTAAGAAAAAATTGCCATTTTTTCCCGTTTCAGAAATATATCATACATCATAAATCGCCCTCAGATCCATTCAATTATCATGAAAAATATAGTTTGTATGTGAAATTTGAATTATTGAGTATAAAGTAGGCTGAATCACAGAATAATATGTCTCTACGCATGGTGTCATTATTATTTTGCGATTGAATACTTGATTGAATTCTCCGTGGTTTGATCTCTGTTCAGAACAACTATCAATTATTATAATTTGATGTCATTATTGCCGGCAATATGGAAATTTTCGAAAACTATGAGAAATATATGTTAAAATGTTTTATTTTAGCGGCAATAATGACTTCGAATTGACAGTTTTCCTGAACAGAGATCAAACCACGGAGAATTCAATCAAGTATTCAATCGCAAAATAATAATGACACCATGCGTAGAGACATTTTATTCTGTGATTCAGCCTACTTAATACTCAATAATTCAAATTTCACATACAAACTATATTTTTCATGATAACTAAATGAATCTAAGGGCGAAGTATGATGTATGATATATTTCTGAAATGGAAAAAAATGGCGATTCTTTCTAAGACATTGCAAACTATTGTTTCTATAAGAAAGCTCAGCATGGAAACCTCTTGGGAAAAAACAAAGTACCCTACTGGATTTCAATGAAAAAAGTGTCTGTACAAAGTTTTCATTTCAACATCGTAGCACAAACAGAAACGGAGATAATGGCCAAAGTTGAAATCGCCCAAATTTCAATTTTGGCCTATAACTCGAAAGCAAAAGAAGATAGAGGAATGCAGTTGATGCATGGCATTATCAATTCCTCTAAAAGAGACCACCCATTCATTTTCCTCTCTCTCACGGTTAAAAAGTTGAAGTTCAAGTATCACCAATTTTGCCCACTCTGTACATATAGGCTGTTCTTACTCAGACAAGCCATCTCGTATATTTCTTATCTCAAAGATTTTGTAAAAATTTCGCGAAACACGTCGAATGATTTTGTTTGGGGGACACCCTGTATATTAAATATTCAACATTGACTGATCATAGCAATTTCAAATTCAAAGAGCACTCACTGTAGCTAGAATAGTCTTTCCAAGTCTGGTACGTTTTAAGAAGAGTAAGAAATGAAAAAAATTTTCATACTACATTTTCAGCAATACAGAAATTGAATGCGGCGTTGCCGAATTCTAAAAATTTCCTTGCTTTCAAGACATCACATGAGAATCAAAAAATTCGAACGCACCTTTCAATGTTGTCGCAGCAATTTGCATATATACGACGGGGCGATAGCTGCAATAAAAAATGCAGGTCGTACAGCCCCAGCTGTCGCTTATCGATCATGCCATCAAAAAAGTCAGAGATCAATTTAATTCGCTCGGAGAACCTCGTCGTAATTCTTTTAAACGCGGGGATGTAGCCCATTGTTGCCCCGGTACTTTGCATGTTGCTCTTTGTGATCTCCCCGTGGCCTCTTTGTGTCGGAGATGTGCGTCCGATAACGCTGCGATGTTATTGTTGGTAATTTTTTGGTTGGCGGAGTGTTTCTGTGCTGGGGAGCCCCCCGCTGCGACCCCCGACGAAATGAGCAGTTCTTGGCTGTTAATCTCCACCTAGGAGGCCGCCATTGTGGTAATTGTCCGCGATCTCTCTCCTCTGTGCCCGGACTAATCCCGCTCTGTGTCCCCCACGTAATCTCGGCCTCAGGTAAATGTAGCTGTCATAATTCGATCGTGAGTATCGGGCTCTGTGGTCGGATTTGTTTTGTGGGGCCATTTGGAGATGATTGGTGTTTGTACGTCTTGTAGCAGTCAATCAACGGTTACGTCTTCGTTGCTGACGTGACGCTGACGTTTCTGTCTATGATCCCTGTCATTTTCGTGCGACCTTGACTGATCCTGAAAAAATTATAGCTCGTTTAAGGCATCTCGAACGAAATTATGTTGGTAAACTCGTCACTTTTTGAATGGAATGACATTTGATCAATCGAAGAATAGAAATGATGTTTCTTTGATAAATTTGATTGTTACTTGGGAACATAGAGTATATCTTTCAGCTCTAGAGTTTTCTCGAACCATATGAAATTGGTCTTTAATTTCAATTTTTGTGAATAATGCTCTTTTTACGAATTGACGAGCCCTATCATCGTTGAGTCTTCTTAAATTTTCTATTTTTTTTATGGTAGGAACCTTCTCCAGACACTACAAAACACAACTAAGCACATTCTTCAAAGTGGTCACTGAAAGGAAAATAGATGTTATGAAAATGTTTTTAAACGAAAGTTTTGTTGAGCAATTTATGCGAAAGCAATTTAAGTTGAGTTTGAATCATTGAAATTCAGTTTAACCTATTAATTGGAAAATCGGCGATTTAATTTGGTTATTTCAATTTGAACTTGTGATTTTCTGAATATTAACATATGTTGAGGAATTTGCAATTCCAATTCAGGAATACGCTCAAAATGTGTTGTTGTGTTCGTTGGAAGCTTTACGCAGTGTTGACATTTGATTAATTGAAGAATGGGAATTATGTTTCTTGGCGGCGCCCCAATGTCATAGTTGTCATTTAACTTTGATAAATTTGATTGTTGCTTGAACTGCCAATGAGTAGAGTTCCTTTTTCAAGTGTCAAAAATTTTTTGAAGTTAAACGAAAGTTGTGCAGAGTTAGAGCTGAAGGAATATATGAACTATAAAATAAAAGTTGAGTAAAGGACAAGATAAAATAAGACGATTGAAAAAATGTATTTCCAAGAACCCGATGAGAATTACATCTGATAGCGGAACTAATTTCAATGAAATATCATTATAGTTTCACTTTCGATATGTCTAGGATATAAAATCAATTCAGTCGAAAATACCTAGAAATTTCCTTCAGTATTAGAATAGTTATTTCTCTATTTCAGTATCATAATGAGTTCATAACAGTACTAAAAGAAGTGCTGTAATGAAAATCATTACAGCATTGTTTTCAGTTATATTTTTCGTTTTGTGGTTGTCAGTACTGACCTTAGATCCTCTCAATTTTCAAATTAAATCCATTCAAATTCCGTAATCTGTCAAATTTCGTCACACCCACTGCCAAGATACAATACAAAAGTCACTAATCTCAATTTTTTTTTTATTTCGAGAGTATTTCACGAAACTTGACTGAAATAGGGAAAATATCATCTAATACTCGTTACAGAAGGCAATTCCAACACTCATGCTTTCGAAAACTCGCTCGTTTCCGAATTTCGCATTCAAATTCCGTAATCTGTCAATTTTCATAGCTTTCACTCCAATTGCCAAGATACAATTCAAAAGTCATTAGGAAGTATAATCTGAAATTTTCATTGAATTTCACAAAACTTGACTGAAATAAAGAAAATATCGTCTAATACTCTCTGTTCTGTCTCTCATGAATTTGACAGATAATAAATAAATCCGTCAACATATCGTTGCAAATATAAATGCCGCTCTCTCTATTTTGACATATCCAGGCATCAAAATGGAAGTGTACCTTCCTTTATTCTCTGAGAGGTTGTGAATCTAATCGCTACATTGCTAATAAATTGGCAACCCTGCTCATCTGTGTCCACCGAAAGACTCGTCCTGACAGCTGCTTCCATCGACGACGTCATCGAATGGATTGAAGGTTAGGTTTCCGACAGGAGCATAGATCTTCCTATCGATTTTCAACTCCACCGATGTTTGTACTGTTTCTAGAGCGATTAGAGCGCGCGTACGTATAATGTAAACACGAATGTTTCCATAGCCGGGCCATTATCGATACGAACGCCCGTAGACCAGAATAATTATGTCCGAAATGACGTAGATAATGCCACGAATAGAATTCGACTTTGTTCCACCCACAAGATTGTGATATTCTTCCACGGTGGGCGTGTAAACCGTGGTCATTATGTCGAATCTCCCAGCGTCGACTTTATACACAGATTAACCTTTTCCGATTGTTCGGATATTTTGTGGGTGTGCTCGATCCTGCCATATCTTTTGTTCGGAATTATCTGGAGGACCATTTTGGATACACGGTTTTCGATTTTTCGAAACGAAAACCAGAGATTCGAGAAAGAAATGATAAACACCTACCTTGTCTGCCTTGTTGGCAATAATTCGACAAACTTACAACCTAACCTCTACCAATATGACATTTCTCAGGGCATAGAACATGGCATAGAACTTTACGTATTTCGCCTACAATTCTGTCTGTTGGCACATTTTTGGCATTTACGTCAAGGATATTCAAGTGTGTTCGACTACCGTCATATTTTGGCGCCAGATTCGATCTCTCAAGGCGCGTTCACACGAGAAGACAACGTTCGTCTTATCTCGAACAGAAATAAACGGAATAAATTAACTTTGAAAATCTCATTAACATATTATGAATAATTCTCGGACCATTCTGGAATCTAATGTAAAAAACCGGAATGTAATCTAGTGGATACTTCTTTCGGGAATTAGCTTAACTAAAAGGTTCGGCCGTATTAGATATATATGTGGCAACGGAGAGAACAAATCCCCCCGTTCTTTCACGTATTATTACCTGAGATCGACCCGTGAAAAAAAAGGCCCAAATAGTATCATTCCTTCTGCTGGCATCGCTTGATACGTCTGGTAACACCGAAGGGCCTTCCATGGTTCAGGAATAATAAATCTTTCTTATGTAATGTTCGGCTAAATACAGATATTAGTCTGGGGTAATTGTAGATTGTACTATTTTCTGACGGTTTGTTAAACGCCGTTGAAATTTTTACGTTTTGATAGAGTGAGAATCTGAGTGGTATATAACATTATTATTTTGCCAAAACATCCAATTTCTTGAACAGCTCGTATCGATATATACAATTAAAAAACAAGAGAACAAGACGTTACCCGATAACTCGCGAAATGAATTTAGTAACCTGTAGGTAACTACAGTTTTCGAGAAGATGTAAGGCGTTCCTGGAATGTTTCGTTTTGAATGGAATTTCGCCATCTTCCTTCTCTAAAAAAATCTCGAACATGAGAACTTTATGACTTATCGATCAGCCGTTTGGACAGATGACAGCTTGCCAATTTTCGAACGGCATCTGACTACCGTTTTGAATCGTTGCGCTCAATAACTCAATTCTCGTATGGAGAATGCATAATGAATGGGCTAGAGATTTACGACTCAATAAGCAGCAAGCACAGATTTTTACCCGCTCCTGAAATCAATAACGTACATACGTAGCCCTAGAGAGTGAAATCATCGATCTGAATATGTGGCAAATCGAAAAATTCCAACGATGGAAAAAGGCTTGCGACTTGAAAAGTGCCAGCAAATCCAGTTTTATTGCGATTGTTACACGTTACAATGGCGCAATTTCTTTGAGACCGCTAATAACGTCGTAGCTATGGATTGCCAATTTAAACCTGAGACAATTCAGAGTTATTCGCAATGGCCTAATTGTAGCAATGATTAATGTAAGACGCCAATAATGCGGCGGAGAAAATTGTAGTTGCAGGTACATGGCCACTGCGGAAAACGATAAAAAGTGCAGCATATTGACCGTGCAAGAAGGTGTGCTGAACCAATCCTGCAATGGCACAGGCATGAATCAGGCATACGAAGATCACTGATCATAGGATTTTGAAAACTTCGGAGATTGAAGCATTGTTGAAAAGAGAGAAACACTGATTTCAGGCTTTAACTATAAGATCGGGTATGTACCACATTAGGAGTTTGAAAAGGCGCGTTTTGCTACAATGCTAACGCGCGTTTACATGTGTACATTGCAGCACTCTTGTTTTGGAACGCGCGTTAGCAAAACGCACGTTTTCAAACGTCTAATGCGTATATGGCCGGTCTAAAACCGAAAAATAGTGAAATAGATCGATACTCTATGAACTGTCATTTCGTGTTAGATTAGAAACGGTTTACAACTGTCTGTCATTCGACCATATTGATAATGAGATTCACCATTTCAGAGCAACCTTAACATATCAAAGCATCTAGATAATACCGATTTCAGTGCAAATCGCTCAACCGCGTATTTGTCTGGAGATAAATAAATGACGCTTTTTCTGACGGTAACTTTCCTTGACCGAAGCACAAAGATGCCTAGGGAATGCGAAAAACATTCAACTTTGCGACTAATCGGGGGATATAATGCCCTGTAGCGCGGAAAAAAATTGAACAAACCATTCGAGGCAATTTAGCAGAATACGTGCCTTAATAAGAAGATATGCGAGCAAGTATTTCTACCGGCGGGAATATCTACAGCGTGTCTCGCTCGAACTGAAAGTAAAACCGCCATCCGTTTATTTGCTTCGCCTTCAGATCGTGTAGGAAAGCATAGAATTATTAATCTTTCTGATCTTTTTGAAAAATAAAATGATTAGAAGAGAACTAGATGATTATCGGTTAACTAATGTGGAAAACAAAAGTTCCTCATGATGCCTTTCACAGTTTAGTCCTCCAGGGTTGCCAAACTGACGATATTCGTACCCTCAGGTATGGTCTTCTCTTTGTTTCGCGAATGAACGAAGAACATCTGTTGCGTCTTTTTCAGGTACAAAGACGTCTCGAAATTGCTGGTTTCACGTCGATGACCACCCAATTACAGCCGTTTTGCCTTCAAACGCTGCAATTTTTGGCCGGAGACCCCTTAAACGCATGTCATCGCTAACTCCGCAAAAAAAAATAAATCAAATTTAGTCCGAATCTCCGATCTCCGAGCAGCTTCCAAATTCGATGATTTATCGTTTCGATAACGAGCAAACAAACATAAATATTTGCATCATTATTCAAAACGATGTTTGAAATCATTCAATCGATCGATGTTAAATCGATTTTTTCGGCTGCGGCCGTTTGATCGGCGAATATTATTGGATATTAATTAATTCGCGGTCGTTAGCCGGAGTTATTGGATGATACGGGTGCGGTTTCAAGTTATCGGTCTTGTTTTTGCGCCATCCTGGAAATATTCATCAACCAGCACCATATTTCTGTCCAAAGATTATAGAGTTAGAAAGATAGGAAACGCCCTTACATCTGTGGTACTAAAATCCGACTAAGATTTTTGGCTAGTTTCTTACTTTTGACACCTAGATGGCGCTGAAAACATAATTCAATACAGAAAACTATTTTAATAGGCGCGAAATTCGAATTATACTTTTCATAAATTCCCATTAAAATGAGTATTCTTTGTCGAGCTTTTAGAAAAACATCCTGATCGACTAAACAAAAGCAGGAGCTGTTTTTTGATCAAGATTATGTTTTCCATCTACACATTGTTTTGAATCAAATGAAATACGTTTTGGATTCTTTATATTTTTATTTGAAATGATTGTGTAAAATCAACTACAATACAATAATTATGAAATTGAGAACATCTCAAAAATTTGTTCACATATTAGAGAATTATTATTATAACAATTTCAAGAACTTATTCATACAGTGAACTCTCGATAAATCGAACATCGATAAAACAAACAGTTGTTCTGGACCCGATTCATACATATCTTACCCAGTGTATTTTAACCTAAATTGGACTCATTTAGGTTAAAATAGGGTCTAGTAGATGAGTCGAACCACAACCTTTAGGTATAAGTCGTTCTTCTGACCACCATTGCCTCTATGAGTGGAACTTCTTGATCTAATGAATGAGACCGAAGAAATTTCGGTTCGCAAACAAATTATCCAGAACAATATATTTTTGCCCCTAAAACTCTATCCATTTGACAACACTGAAAATAAAAAACAATAAACAAGACAGTTACATGATACGAGTTTCAAAACTTACATTTCCATTCTCTTTGGTAATGAAAAGAATGCACATTCAAGATTATTCCTTCTTTTATTTCTGCAATTAATCATCATGCATTTCGAATGTCGGCCAGTTTCTCACACAAAATTTATAACAGGAAAACACAACCAAGATTATGGAGTGAGCTAAGTGCTACTCTTGTAGATTTCGAATTATTTCAGTGAAAAATATGCGGGGAAATATAATCATCATTCGGCAAGAATATTTATTCAAGTATTTCTTTCAAAATTGACACCAGCCTACTAATAATCTCTATATAATCTATGCCAAATGGACTCTAATTAAATATTTTAACCATAGACCGATTACTTTTGAAAAGCAGATGTCGCTGACATCACTGTAGTCGCTTCGTTTCCCATCTTCATACTCTATAATCTTTGTTTCTGTCAAATACCACCACAAAATCAATCTCAGCGAGACAGCGAGTTCCGTGTGTCATCATAGAAGAGATCTATCGTCCACGGTGTACGAAATAGAAGTTGGACAGTCACAGAATGAACGAGTAGGTCGAACTGTCATTTTTGAGGTTACAAATGACGGACTGTAATGCAACGTGAAAGATAAGGTTAAAAGCAAAGATTATAGAGTATAAAGATGGGAAACGAAGCGACTACAGTGATGTCAGCGACATCTGTTTTTCAAAAGTAAGAGATTAGAGTAGATTAAATAGAGATTATTAGTAGGCTGTTGTCAATTTTGAAAGAAATACTTGAATAAATATTTTTGCTGAATGATGATTGCATTTTCTCGCGTATTTTCCACTGAAATAACTCGAAAGCTGCAAGAGTAGCACCTAGCTCACTCCATAATCTTGGTTTGTGTGTTTTTCTGTTATAAATTTTATGTTAGAAACTGGCCGACATTCGAAATGTATGGTGATTTATTGCAGAAATAATAATCTTCAATGTGCATTCTTTTCATTACCAAAGAGAATAGAAATGTAAGTTTTGAAACTCGTATCATGTAATTGTCTTGTTCATGGCTTCTTATTTTCAGTGTTGTCAAATGGATAGAGGTTTCGGGGTAAAAATATATTGTTCTGGATAATTTGTTTGCGAACCGAATTTTCTTCGTTCTCATTCATTAGATCAAAAAGTTCCACTCATAGAGGCAATGGTGGTCAGAAGAACGGCTTATAGAGGTGGTGATTCTCTTGACGACCTTTCCAGCAGTTCGCCTCATCTACTAGACCCTCTAGACTCATTGAGGTTAAAATACACTGGGTAAGATATGTATGAATCGGGTCCAGAACAACTGTTTGACTTATCGATGTTCGATTTATCGATAGTTCATTCACAATAAGTTCTTGAAATTGTTATGATAATTCTCTAATATGTGAACAAGTTTTTGAAATGTACTCAATTTCATAATTATTGTATTGCAGTTGATTTTACACAATCATTTCAAATAAAAATATAAAGAATCCAGAACCGTATTTCATTCGATTCAAAGCAATATGCAGAAGAAAAGATCATCCTGATCAAAAAGCAGAGCCCTGCTTTTTTTTGTCGATCAGGATATTTTTTCAAAAGTTCGACAAAGTATTCAATTAAATGAAAATTTATGAGCAATGTGTTTCGAATTTTGCGCCTATTAAAATAGTTTTCTGTACTAAATAATGTTTTTAGCGTCATCTATGTGTCACAAGTAAGAAACTAGCCAAAAATCGTAGTCGGATTTTAGTACCACAGATACAAGGGCGTTTCCTATCTTTCTAACTCTATAATCTTTGGTTAAAAGGAGTCCGTCCGACGAGAAAGCACTTGTAAATAACGCTGGGAGAGATAAGGGCACCGTCGCAGGTGCACAGTAGCGGCCGTTAGATTTCAGTATTGGATCGCGATCGGGCACAATGGGGCCGCTAATGCTGGCAAAAAGCGAAACAAAAATCGGCCGACGGTACGCCGCGGAATTAATTCGACTCTGTGGTTTTTGTCGACTCGAGTTTGTCGTTTTCCATGTAAGGACACAGAGCGTACGGGCAGCGGTCGTCCACAGACGCGAGGGCGAATAGCTGACACGTCTAAACTGGCGTGCCGAGCGCTTCTTGTCGTCGTTCATCGTCACCTTTTAATTACTGGCGATAGTAAATTAGTCCGGGCGAGTCGCCATTATTTCAGGCTACCTTCTCGCACGTCGGAATTAGTTGACGCGCCTTTTGCGTTTCTGTGCTCGTTAATGGGAGAATGCATAGAATATAGAATCTGAGGGAGGGAGCGTTTGTATTGTTTTTGTTGACCGAAATGGTTCTCGCAAATTAAGGATGAAAACTGAATATACCAAACACGAATACAACAAAAAGCTTTCAAAAATAGACAAAAAGTATGGAAACACCAACTAAAATTTGACAATTATGATCAAATGAATCAAAATTGGTTCTAAACCCATCTACACCAATTTCCCTTAAAATGATTACTCAACTAAGGTGATGGTCGCTTAAATTTATTGACAGGTGCACGACTGTCACTCAACAGAATCTCAAATATAGGTATTGCTCCACAAGAGTTACGGATATTTTATTCGTTTTGAAAAGTATGTAATCTTCGAGAAAATCGCTGTGAACTCATTTAAAACTCAATAACAATTAGAATCGATCCAATAAAAATAAGTATGAGACATTTCGTCTATCTGGTCGCCATTTTTCTTGAAGTTTGGTTCTTTGTATATGCTTCATGAATGTTCTTATTTTGAATGAAGTCAGTTTATCAAATGCTTCGATTTGAAAGGAGTTTTCTGAAAATGCCAAGACGTGAATTAACAAACGCTTAGGCTAATAGGGCTATCGGAATGCTACAGGCTGGCCTAACTCAGGTTGTTTTAGTAGAAAGGCTCCAAGTCAGCCAAAGGGTGATATCTCGACTTTGGAATAGGTTCAGGGAGATAGGTTCCGTCTTGGAAAGACCAAGGCTTGGTGGACGACGAAAAACAACACCTGCTCAGGATCGTTTCATCACCGTTTCGGCGAGAAGAAAGCCTACATCTACGTGTAGATTGCTACTGAATACTCTTCGAAATACAGATGGGGTCCAAGTTTTCGTCGAAACCATCAGACGACCTTTGAATGAGGTGAATCTAGGTTCTAGACGTCCATTAAGATGAGTTCTATTAACACGTGACCATAAGCGTCAAAGACTGGAATGGGCAAGGCAACATATCAATTGGAACGATCAATGGCGTAATGTCCTTTTCACTGATGAATCCAGATTTGGACGATTTTCAGATTCTCGAAGAATAGGGATATGGACAATCCTACGCATACCCCGTAATCGTTGCTATGTTCAAGAAGTCCATCCATTCCGAAGGGGTTGTGTTATGGTATGGGCCGGGATATGTTTCAACTGGCGCACAGATCTACACGTTTGTCCTGGGAATATGACCGCCTTACACTTTGGGAGCATGTCATTGACAATGTTTTGCCAAATTTTCAACATGCTATTGGTGAAACTTTTCAATTTCTGAACGATAACGCTAGACCGTACCGTGCAGCCATTAGTTGAGAATGCGCGCGAGGAGCTTGGTATTCCACATTTACCAATACCTCCGCACTCACCAGATTTGAATTGCATAGAACATGCATGGGATATGCTCCAAAGAATATTAGATAATCATCAACCTACCCCAGAATCCTTAAATGATCTGAGAGAGCTCCTGCCCTGTTTATGAAACCAAATATGAATTTTCAAGTCAATATCCCTAACACATGTGGAGCAGCTTATTCAAGGAATTCACTTCGGGAAATGAATGAATTCGAACATAATTAACATTTATATGAAGGGATTTCTTATCTAGTTATTTGCATGAGAAGTTCAAGAGATCAGTGTTGGAATATGTTCATTTTTGTTAGTGCAGAAAAGTTGTGGGACTTTTCTATTCTTGATTCCTTTGATAGATATTATTTGTTCAATGTCGTTATGAGTAAACGGTCCTATCTTTCAAGTAATGACTGTTACACGCGTACAGAAGGAATAACGAAATTAAAAGAAGAGAACTTAACAACCTTATCTTGTTTCGAAGACAATCTGTCGACATGAATAATAAGTAATAACACCAAAAATAGCTTAATGAATCATGAATTGTTGTTTTGACGATGCAGAATCCAATTCCTTTCGATAATATCCGAGCAGATTCTTGGAATACCAGAGGTGTGAAAAATACACACACAATTCCGTCAGTTCTTCTCGAAGATCCAGCACCGAGTTACGCTCTTAAATCGCCAAAAAAACCAGGTAGCCGTGCACATGGAACAAATGAACAAATGTTGACTTTCTCCAAGGTCGCGCCGAAGAAAAAGGTTCGACCTTCGTGAAAAAGTACAAAACGGTCTGGGAGCACCTTTACCATACGACCAAAGTACGAAGCAAACAAGGAAACAATCTAGTAAACCTAAAAACACATCTGGCTTGTTATTGATATTTACTCGACAGATGATAACTCGGGATTTCTTACCGCTAATGATGATCCCTCCGTTTTTATTCTTGTGAACTCAGATAAACCCTGCGGGCAAAAATGAAAAGAGGTCGATGTAGCGTAATCATAGAACTATCTGTGCATACGTCAAGTATAAACAGAGTAGCGTGATAATTTCCTGAAGAGTCACAGAAAAGGATATGTAATAACGGTTGACCACTATGTAATTACCATTAGTGTTGCCAACTGTGCATTTGCCGCATAAAAAAACGAGGAAGAACTTGATTTTGCGAATTGAGGGAGTTTTGTAAACAGATGGCCACTTGAAACGCGAGACATACTGTCACGGATTTATATATTATCTGTCAAATTTCTGACACAGAAAACAATTTTGCCAACCAAAAATTTTCAACGCAGAAATCACTGATAGTATATTCTAAAACAAGTTGCAGAATGAGCTCCTATTCCAACACGAATGCGATATCAGTGTTGGAATTGCCTTCTGCAACGAGTATTAGACGATATTTTCTCTATTTCAGTCAAGTTTTATGAAATACTCTCGAAAATCAAATAAAAATTGAGATTAGTGACTTTTGTATTGTATCTTTGCAGTTGGTGTGACTTACGAAATTTGACAGATTACGGAATTTGAATGGATTTGATTTGAAAATTGAGAGGATCTGAGGTCAGTACTGACAACCACAAAACGAAAAATATAACTGAAAATAAAGCTGTAATGAGTTTAATTACATCACTAATTTTAGTATTGAAATGAACTCATTACGATACTGAAATAGGGAAACGATATTTATGCAGGTTTAAACAGAAGTTTTAATGAACTAGAGCAATTGATGTGTATTACAAATTCTTCAATTCATGAAAAAAATCAGAATGTTGAAAATTGTTTGATTTATCAAACGACATTTGTCAATGCATGGTAATCATAGATCAATACTGAATATACTGTAATCATAACATTGATCTAATTTATCTCGAAATTTCCTGATATTAGTTTTTTCCTAAACAAATCAATTCAATCTTTAACTGGAATTTTCTTATTCTCTTAATGGTTCATAGCATTTTTTGTAGTTGGATCTGCTATTTTTTTCCTCGAAAAGGTGTTCCTGTCTACTTATTTAACTAACATTTGACCCCTATCAACCAGAAGATGAAAATTAACCCATTCTTCAGTCGATCTTATGTGGGGCATCCATATAGCAAAAGTTTCGAACGCTAACTTAATGCAATTTCTTCATTCAGCAAAAAAGATCGAATAGAAAAGATAGACTCGACCCGAATAATTCCTAGTAAAGCCGTTTAATTGGACCATCCTGTGCATGGAGATCGCTACTAGAGCAAAAACTGTAGTTTGTTGCCACGATCAAAGTCGGGCGTTTCAATTACAACTCGTAAATTTGATCACGCCATTTGAATATTGATTGCAAACCCATTTAAAGCCGGCATAAAATGAAATACTTGTTAGAGATGATAGTATCTCGTTTCTCATCCGTTAAATTATCCGGGATAGTTGACAGGCGACCGTTTTTGCGCTGAATTCCAGATATTTCATTCTATAATTCTTTGTCGAATCTGTTCATTCTGCACAAAAAATGAAATGCAATTTCGAATCTTTGCTGATGGGATAAAATTAATGTCATTGTGACATCTTCGCCGTCAGCTGTCGTATGTCAGATGATGATCTGTGGGCGGAAGAGCGTGGCATAGAATGGAAGAAGTTACGCACAGAGTCCGTTCGAAAATGCGCATATTTAGGTCACAGACCCGGCGACATTGATTTTCAATGGATCATGCCGTCTGTCTTTGTTCATCCGACGGTCACAGTCAGCTGAATTATGGAACCAGCTCCTGCCACGTTCTGAAATGTTGTATCTACAAATGTAACAAAACTAGTCTGGACTTTTTGGACGTGGCAAATTAAAACCACATGTGCTCCGTCTGCCTGTTCATGTTTACCCGACGTATTCGTTAACATTAATAATCTTCTCGGTTAACGTGCCAACATTAAGGGCAATCACTCTCGAAAAGCAGAGGAAATTAATGAGCGCAGTCGCGTCCGCAGTGCTAACTTTATAAATCGTATTTTTTATGCATAGTTTATCGGAGCGGACGAAATAATATTTCAGGACACCCCATCTTATTACCGTCTGCCCCCCCTTTTCGCTTGATTAATGGTCCGAGATGGAAGGCACCAGATTAGGAACCAATATTAAACCCATTCGTAAATTATTATCTTCTGTTCGGGGCGCCATCTGCATTCATTCTGTGAATGCTGAGATTTTAATTGGAATTTTTTTCCAACTCTATGTCAATTCCGTTGATTCTGCCACATCTTATGGACAAAATCGTACAAGAATATCTGAGTTTCGCAAAGTTTTCATGGGTTTATTTAATCATTTTATGTTTTATTCATTATCTACCAAAATTTTGAAACATATCACAGTTCTGTCAACCGACAATGTTCAATGCAAAAGTCACTGTACGATATTCCATTAATTTTAATGAATATTCAGTGAATTGGAGAAAATAACGTATGATACTCGTACAGAAGGATCATTCTAAAACTCGTACAATTTTAAACTCGTTGAAGAATATAAATTCCTTTTCTTCATTTCAGTATCGTAATGAATTCATTACAGTATCAAAAGTAGTGCTGTAATGAAACTCATTACGGCACTGTTTTCAGTTATGTGGTTGTTTTCGTTTTGTGGTTGTCAGTACTGACCTCCGATCCTTTCAAACTTCAAATCAAATCAATTCAAATTCCGGTGTCTGTCAAATTTCGTAAGTCACACCAACTGCCAAGATATACAATATGAAAGTCACTAATCTGAATTTTTATCTAAATTTCGAGAATATTTCACAAAACTTGACTGAAATAGAGAAAATATCGTCTAATACTCGTTGCAGAAGGCAATTCCAACACTCATGCTTTTGAAAACTCGCTCCTTCGTCGCTCGTTTTCGAATTTCGCATTCGTGTTGGAATATGAGCTCATTCTGCAACTTGTTCTAGAATATTCTATTCTGGAACAAGTTGAATAATGGGCTCCTATTCCAACACGAATCCGTAATTTTCGAACGTATTATTTCGCCTTCTGCAACGAGTTAAGACGATATTTTCTCTATTTCAGTCAAGTTTTGTGAAACACTCTCAAAGATTAGGGCATTTAAAGTGACGTCTTTTGAAAATTGATCGGAAGTCAGAGTTGACAACCACAAAACGAGAAATAAAACTGAAAACAACGCTGTAATGACTTCATTACAGCTTAACTTTTAGTACTGTAATGAACTCATTACAATACTGAAATATAAAAATACGAATTTAATTTCAAATTAGATCCAGAAATTTGTATAAAGATCAAAACCTCAAAAAAAAATAACATATTTCATTCGGGGTGAAAGTGACAGTTCATGGCTCGCCATAAAAAGTGAATTCGGAATGAACTTCGAAAATAGTGTTGACTGAAAAACGTAGGTCAAAATAAACTTTTCCATTTAATCCAAGTCAGCATCAAGTCAACGATCGGAAGGGAACGACGTTGCCAAACCTTCAAAACAATCCTTTTATTGGCTATAATATCATGAGCTGTGAAAAATAAAGATGTCATTATCCCGAGGTACTGTATGCTAACTCGATATCGATATCTAGCGTCACATGACTCAGAGCGACGTAAAAAAAATTACGAGTCTATCGGTAGGAGAATGTCATCCGAACGGTAGCTGTTAACTTTACAACCGGTTCTTTTTCGATTAATCAGATTAGAGATCTGCCGATGCGTACATATGCGACGGAGTAAAAATCTCCGATAATTGTTTATACAGCTATTAGATATATTTGCCGACACTAAATCACCAGCCTCCTCACGTTGCTTATCGTAAGTCATATTTGTGAAGATTAGGAGTGAAGCAAGCTCGCTCGGCTTCTATGGCTTTCGGGTAAAAACACATATTTGGTCTCGGATCAGCATACAGGGCGTCTCCGAAAAAACCGGTTCGTCACATACATACTCAAATTCGTCAACCCACCACTCGATTAAATCACGATATGAAATGAAGCTTGTTCAACAGACATAGTTATTAATTGGTTTTTGTCAGTTCGAAATTGAATAATTGGGTATTAGGCACCATTAATTGGTTAGAAATGAATTATAGCCGCCTTAGTGAAAACATTCAGAGATTTCATGTATAAACAGAGGGAGTATTTTCGATAAATTAATTGATTAATTAGCGAATGATTGCTTGGTGATGAATTGAACAACGTTCGGAGTTTTGATTTATAGGGACAGTTTTTAAACGCATATCAGGAAAAGTTCTTACACGTTACGAACATAATTATTCGTTTCCCACTTATTAGAATTACTGATCGCATAAAGATATGAATAATAATGGATTAACAGTATTAAATGTGCCTGAAAAAATCTCGCGAAATTGAATAATTAATGAGCCAGTGCGCCGAGCGATTGATCTACATAACTTATGTTCTTGTTATGTATATAGAATGCAGGAAAATGCTCTGCACTTGACGAGGTAACGTTTCGATCGCTTCCAGATGTCGAACATTCTACCAGTAGCGGTCATCTGCTCAAAAAGAGCACAATGAACACGTGCACTCGCAATTTCAATTAAAAATTCTTTTGCAACAAAACTTTTCCGATTTTTTGAACAGTTTCATCATAAAACAGCAATTCCTGGGTACCTTAATTCGAAGAACAATATTGGCGACTCATATTGACAAGTTCCAATATGGTTTGGTTCAACATAATGGGAATGAAAATAGTTACCTTTAATACAACGCCACGAAGTGGAGAGTTTTTTCAGTAACTATTGTTATAATGAGACTTTTGTACAGTATTTTCATTAATTCACTGGATTTTTGTTGGAATCAATGGAATATTTTCATGAATCGTTTAGTTGTTTTCGCATTAAATGATGTTGGTTAGCAGAACTGCTCACCCTGTATATAATTTAATAATGAATACCGTCAGGTTATAATGACTTTCGGTAAAGAATAAGAAAAATTTGCAGATTGCTTTCGAAAAGTGAAAGTTAAAAAAATTTGTCCAAGTCGAATTATTGAACTTTGTATTGAGTTAGTGTTGATACATAATATAATTTCGAATAGGAATACAAGCGGTGTCTTTATAAATGCTTGTGAAATCTCAAGTGGCTTTGAATTATTGTTAATTTTTTCAATATTTAGCGGTTTTTATTCATTCTGCTGATTTCATTAGATATTTCTACAAACTCTTACAAATTTGCAAATGTGAAAAGTCCGCAGATGAAATGGCCCATTAAGAAATAATCAATGCTCTCTATGATGTTGCAATAATTCATAAAAATCCTGTATTTACATTTTCTGTAAAAGTCCAGTTTTCATGAAATATCTGTGTTCTGCATCCTCATTGCATGATACCCAAATCAACACCACCAATTGCTAATAAGATTGCACAAAATATATGCTGCAAAATTCATCTCATTTCATTGATTCCATTTTTTCATATTAACAAAAATTTTTCTCTATTTCAGTATCGTAATGAGTTCATTACTGTACTGAAAGTAGTGCTGTTATGAAACTCATTACAGCATTGTTTTCAGTTATATTTTTCGTTTTGAGGTTGTCAGTACTGACCTCCGATCCAATCAATTTTCGAATCAAATCAATTCTAATTCCGTGATCTGTCAAATTTCGTAAGTCACTCCAACTGTCTAGCTACAATCTGAATTTTCATTTGAATTTCGAGAGTATTTCACGAAACTTGACTGAAATTGAGAAAATATCTTCTAATATTCGTTGCAGAAGGCAATTCCAACACTCATGAGTTCGAAAACTCGCTCCTTTTCGAATTTCGCATTCGTGTTGTTTTAGAATATACTATTATCATATTATCACCGGTATTAATTAAAGGCACATTCTAATCTTGTTAATCTTCTGAATTTTATGTTGCAATGATATTTCCTAAGTAAAACTCATCATTTTTTTCTTCCTTTATGCCAAATTACATATTTCAGTAACTTTAATATGCCTATAAATAGGTCCCGATTCCGTGCAAAACTGTGTTCAAATCGGACCAAATTTGCCTGTTTACTGAAAACCAAGATTAGGCTCTATAAAACCAGTTTTAAAGGTGAGTCCAAGAGAAATCACAACTTAACCATAGTTTCTTGTTGTTTTCGACGTATATTATACGCCGCCACTGCGTTCAGCGTCGCGCTAAGTAAACGATGAAAGTGTCGCCTTATGCGTCAATAAACAACTATCGATATCTCCGAGAAACCGCGGATAAATGCAAAATCGCTCTTAGGTAATTAGTCTCCTTATTCTATTCGACCTGATCCTTTCAATTAAAACGCGTACGCGGTTGTGAGATCCCTACAGAGCGAGAACGTGCGTCGATTAACTTGTAAATGGCAACGCCGCACCGCTAGGTACGGCTGTTTTTGTTCCAGGACGCTGAGTCCAGGTATATACAGGTGAGGATGCTGAATAGAGAACCCAGGCAAACGTCTTTTGTACCAGTTTTCGAAGAGAACGCTTCCTTTGTGGATGCTTTATCGCATATTTGTTCTTCTCCAGAAATGTTGGACGTCTTTTAGAACGATAAGAAAGCTGGCTCGAATATTACACCGTACTGGTGTGGAATTCTCATGAGAACGCAACGGACGCTGAATGAAATGCTCGGTCTGTTCAATTCGAGTTCGTTCACTTAAAGAAATTCGGATGATTTCTGGTCAATTTCGTTCATGACATTTGTTAAGTTTTGTTTTATTATTTTTTTTTAATTTCACCTCCACAGTTGTTGAAGCTTCTATTAGGTTATTTGTTGTTACAAAAATTTGTGCTGAGATTCCTAGAACATTAATAAATGAAAAACGTTGTGATTTTTCGAGATTTTCGATATAGTTCTTGCATCTTCTGACTTTTAAATAATCTTGGTAGTATGAGATGTCTACTTCTTCATTTCCGAATTGACAAAATTTCGAACCATATATTCAACTTTATTTCAGTATCGTAATGAGTTCATTACAGTACTAAAATTAATGCTGTAATGAAACTCATTACAGCATTGTTTTCAGATATATTTTCGTTTTGTGGTTGTCAGTACTGACCTCAGATCCTTTCAATTTTCAAATAAAATCCATTCAAAGTCCGTAATCTGTAAAATTTTGTAAGTCACACCAACTGCCAAGATAAAATACAAAAGTCACTAATCTGAATTTTTATTTGAATTTCAAGAGTATTTCACAAAACTTCACTGAAATAGAGAAAATATCGTTTAATACTCGTTTTCGAATTTCGCATTCGTGTTGGAATAGGAGCTCAATCTGCAATTTTTTTTTTAATATACTAGTATTTTTCATTGATGGAGCTTGAAAAATACAATACATATTCAAACAAAACGAACTTAGCCGAGGTTAGTTATCTCCAATCTACTCGAAATTCTTAATCTAAAATGAATAAGACAAAAACAGAAATGAATGATGAATTGAAATGTTTTCAAATTAACCACCAATTTCAGAAAATCATTCGTTTCTTCATGTATAGACTCGAAACCACCATGAAATTCAAAAATTGTTTAATTATTCATAAGATTTTCTATTGTCCCCTCAACTTCTACACTCACAACTAAGGCTCTCAAGCTAATTCCATCTGAAAAGCATGTCCATGACTTGTTCTCATACGATTCAGAAGAGACCATATTGTCATGGGAAGACCAAATCCAGGAAATCTAATGAAAGAATCAGTACCTAGATGCATTGTCGCTTTTATTTATATTGATTGAAAAATGGTTGACGCATACATAATAATCATATTATTCCGAAACAATGCCTCTTGTAGTTCGGAATCTTCATGAATTCCAGCAATTTTTAATTGCACAATACTGAAAAAATGACCTTTCGTCAATTAAATCAAAAAAATATTTGACTAGTCCGTCTTGAGATTTCACTTTCATGAAATGAAATCTGCGATCTCCTTTTTCTATATTCAATGTTGATTCCTCTCCTGTATAAGTTTTTTCACAAATACAGGGATTATTGCAAACACGTACATTTCCTGCTTTATCCTGGTCATCATTTTAGTTCTGCACTTTTTGCTAACTTATAAATCCTGATCAAATTAATATCTCATCGTTTGAGAAATCCTCATATGGACACAATGTATCCTAACTAAGTATTGTTGCGGTGCGTAGTTCTAAAATTGTAAAGAAAAAATTCCCCAAAGGTGGGGACGATGTTTGTCGCGATCTTATCTCGCTTTAGCGCCAACCAAACGGTGTTTGTATACGTTTATGACCCACGAAATTAGATCATAAAACGTAGCAGCTGTCGATCAACATCTCCTCCATTCTGACCCAAAGTTCAACTTAATTTCTGAACGCGAGGAGCGGTTTCTTACCTCCTCTAAAGTTTTGCGTGGTCAATCCACAGGTGTACCCAGTTCTCGAGCAACTACCGGATAGAATTTTAAACGTGTAGTTTAACATCATCATCATGCACCGTGTTATTATCGTTAATCTAAATTTGAGCAGAAAAGGTGCTTTTTTTAGGTATTCACTTAATTTCCCATTAGGTAGGTAGGTACACGCTCAGCTTAGATAAGCCACGTGAAATATTTTTGTTGACTGCTATTATTAGATAGCACCTAATAGTTAACAGTTTTCTTCAGGAAATCCTGGTTGGAAAGAGTTTGGTGAGACTCCTTCTCTCTTCTACTAAAAATAGAAGATACCATGAAAAATCACTAGTTAACTTGGCGTCTTCCATTCATTATTCCATTCCCGCATTAATTTATTCATAAAACGATATAAATAACCAGTCGTCTAGGATTAATTGTTTATGGGAAATTAATAGCCGCTTTTGATTTATTCAGTATCAATATCATGTCTGGGCAGTTATAAAGAAGGATAATAAACAAGATCGGCTGAATATTAATGACAGTAAATCCAAACTTCGAGTCTTGATCTCAAAACCTAGCGATAATCGTTTAGTTTCACATAAAATTGGAAATATTTCAGATCCAACGGACGTTCATTGTTATTGACTCTAATTTAATTTGTCAATGTGTAGATATTTATTGATTTATAATGTGCTTATTGCTCCATATATTCGAATGACTTTCAACACGCCAATTTGGGAATATCTAATGTTTTCATCATTTATATTTGAATCTATTCGTTTCTAGTACAAATGTCTTCATTCTGTTAATAATATCATGATTAATAGTTTGAGTTATGACTTGAGGGATCCCAAATAAGGGGCCTGCTGTAACATTTAAAATGAGTCTTATTTTTGAAATCTCCCAGGGCCGTACTGAGAGAAATTTTTACATAATTGATGAATCAATAATTTCTACACTGACTGTTCGATTTATTACGTATTTATTTCAACATCCTTGAGTGACTAACCCGAATCTGACTCCGTTGGAGAAACGAGCAACTCTTTTACGGCCCTTATATAGCATTTTACAAGCCCACTATAAATTATACTGCGCTGTTAGAACGGCAGGTGATTCGTCTAGAGTACTACCGAGTCTAAATATACAAAGAAAGTCGACTCGCTTGAACACAGTGGGGCTCCTTTCATTTCTTCTCGAAGAAAAAAATATCAGATAGTTAATAATAATAAAATATCCGGTTATAACGATATGCTGGGTACGGATCGTATTCTCTCAGAAAAAAAGGGGGCAAAAGGATCCATTTCGAAAAGATGGAAACTATGATGGGTGAAATTTGTTTGTTTGTTCTTTAATAATAATACTTTATTCACCAAATTTTAAGTTACAAATAATTCAAAGTAATCAGACAACATTCACATTAATCACAATGGAAATAAAGTTCAGAATACAGAAATAAACATCGCAAAAATAATATTGAATCAATTAAGTACCATGAAAGGAAAATCCTTGTGTATAACAAATCTTCAATTATTTATTGATTTTGATCTCCATTTCGATTTCATATCTAAAATTGACGTTTTTTTAAGTCGTTGTCTTGAATTTTAAATGGAATAAATATACAGAGTGAGTATTTGATCTTCACATATATTTTAATAATGAACTCTTGAAGTCAAAAAAACACTTTTATAGTTACAATTTCTGCCTATTCGGCTTAGAAAAAAGGATAAAGACATTTTGAAGTTTCAACGTTTGTAAAATGAGATGTTATGGTTTTCCTGGAACCAATGGTCGCTTCGGAATGATACACAGGGCGTTTCGCTCCGAGTTTCCAGGCCCCGATCCGCAACATCTGAAAATTTAATCCAATTCAGCGGACACAATGGACGTTAAATGAGGTATGGATGGAATCGCATTCATTAAAAGGAATTCATCCTTTCGATCATGCCATATGGTTGTTGTAGCCGGCAGCTTGGAAGGTTATCGATGCGAGGACCCGAATCCTTTGTTGCTCACTTGGACTGGTAGCAACCCCGATTTACATTCGGGTACCCTTTGTGCTCGTCCGACGACAATTGCCTGAATAAAGTTAATCTAGAATTTTTTTTTAACGTAGGGAAGGAGGCTTCTGGCCTTTGTCGAGTGTGCTTCGGATTTTATCGGTGTTTTGTTATTTTCGTTGTGTCGTCGATGCGACCTGGATAAGTTTGATTTGCTTGGGTTTGGGGTGGGAGCCTTCTGATTTCATTTTTGACAAGAAGAAAGAAGCTCTCATTCAGGGTGAGTTTTCGACTTCTACATGTATTTTAACAATAGATTTTGAAGGTTCAAAGACAGAGAAAAACATAAAGCCTATTTGAACTTTCAGAATAAGGTTCTTTTTTCGAGACCAAATACGTTATTGTGAAGTAAAATAGTTATTTATGATATGAGTATTAAAAGTGACGTTTTATGTTGTGGGTGAAAAAGTTTGTGAAATGAGCGGAGCGAATTGAACAATTTCACGAACAAAATAAAATCACTCTTAACACGAATACCATACAATGTTTTTTGTACAACTGCTCTATTTTGATAATGGAATGGGCAAATTTGCAATGACAATAAACTTCAAAATGCATTTTAATATTCAAATAATCAAAAGGTTGTTGTGAATGGCAAAGGTTATACAACTTCCAAATAACGAAAGTCAGTCGTTCTTTCAGTATTATTGGGAAGTATGTAGACTTTTTTCATAAGTACTTTGCACTGCGCCCTTCTGTCATCAATCATCGTCGTTTTTTCCTGAAAAACATGAATAATAAACGCACTGCCAATCCAGTTGGTATTAATACATCAAAATCTCAAAAATTCAACGGTTAAAGCTCGAATGACTTCTCTATAAGGTATTCCTATCTCGAATATTAATTCCTAATGCGAAACACGAATGCGCAGGGGGGAAGACACCATTTTGCATGATTTCCTACCCAGCAAACATCCAATTTTTCCACTCATTAACCAGGAAAGATCGCTAGGACGATGCTCTATCAGAATTTCCATCGGATCGAGACACGCCCGACTTCACAATGTGCATCCGAGTCAATCGCGCATTTCCATATTTCGAATTAATCGCTCTCAGCGTTGATCATTCATTTTGTTCCCTCGTAAACAGATAATTTACGGCATCAGACGATATTGGGTTTCTCTGGTTGGAGTCGCTGTCAAACGCGTTCTATGGTCGGGTTCAGCGAAGTTTTTACACCGTGGCGCGTCAGAAAAGTTTCGCGGATGGTTTATATATTCGTGTTGGGCGAAGTTTTCGGCTGTGCCATTAGTGTAACAACGTTTTCTGTTCTCATCTGCCGTGTGGTGTAATTACGCACGCGAAACATGGGCAGTCCGGTCAACGGCTTCTCTGCCTGTTAGAAAAATGAAGAAAGAAAAGTAGGACGACCTACAGCAGTTGCCCGAGAAGATTGGAAGCTGCTTGAGTCTGAGCCGTTGCTAATTTGAATAAAATGAAGCCAGGGGGCGAATTGTACAGGCTGCTTTGTAGGAGAGATTTACTTTTTATCTTGTGACAGAAACATTTTGTTGAGCTTCACTTCTGCCCAGAGAATAGTATATTCTGGAACAAGTTGCAGAATGAGCTCCTATTCCAACACGATGCTTTCAGTATCTTCTTCATGTGATCCTTGCTATGTTCTTTCAAACCCAGCAAACAATGTTAAAATTGATTGTTTACGTGTAAGCGTGTTAAAAATATTTTTAGCACTCCATTTTCTTATGATGAAATCAGATGAGAAAAATTCAGCAATGGCAAATTTTTATTATAAATATTTAACAATCATTACTTATGAACATTAATATTAATCGTAAAACTAGAACAATTACTAACATTAATGCCCTGTGACGTTAGGGAGCTCCGCAACACATTATTAGAATCCTCAGCACCATCAGTACTTGTAGAAACCGGAAGTACAATATTGGATGATGATGATACAAAATCTGTTGAGGTTGGGAGAATTTTTTCAGCAATGACATTTCTATATGCAATGGAATGATCAACATAGCCCTCGGCTACCGTCGTAGACTTCCATCCACCATGTTTTTTTATATCCGTAATAATTGCTCCTGATTGTGCTAGCAATGAAGCAGAGGATCTTCGAAAACAGTGTCCTGTATATTGCTTTGGTTCTGGCAGTTTGAGGAATTCGGCAACAATAAATGGAATTTTCCCAAATGTATTTATGCCAACTGGATTGAAAGTGCATTTTTTATTCATGTATTTCAGGAGAAAAACGACGATGTTTGATGACAGAAGGGCGTAGTGCGAAGTACTTATGAAAATAGCCTACATACTCCCCAATAATACTGAAAGAACGACTGACTTTCGTTTTTGTATTTGGAAGTTGTATAACTAATGATTTATTTGTTATTTCGATGTCTTCCACTGATGAATAACACAATTGTTCACGCCGACAGGCTCCAAATAATCCGAAAATAGTTGCAACCTTAACCATTAAGTATTTCTCATCAGGTGCCTCCTTTATAAACTTTTCAACTTGTTCACGAGTGAGAATTTTCGATTTTTTGGGACGATATCCTTCACTATTCCGTTTTAATTATGCTGTTACCTTAATATATTCACTAACATCCACACCATTTTTAACAAGGGCGCTTGACTTCATCATTGAAAAATTGCTCCACAAAGTTGATGAACTCCATATTTTTTTTTCTTCTAAGTATGCCAGGAAAACAGTTTCACTGAAGTTCCCTTCTACATTTTTCAATTTACACCAGGCCAGGAAATTGTTATATGCAATATCGTACTGCTGAACAGATTTTTTAGGTAGGATTTCCAGATTTGCTCCTCTTGCAGACTCTTCAATATCCAGAGGAACAACCAAATCGTCACAGTTTTATTTTGTTCGTGAAATTGTTCAATTCGCTCCGCTCATTTCACAAACTTTTTCACTTTAAAAATAAAACATCACTTTTAACACTCATATCATAAATAACTATTATTTGGTTCCATACTTTATCCTACCTAGATTAGCCACGAGGTGGCCAGTTTCTCAATGAACTAGTGTTAGAATAAGCTTTTTAATTTCGTATTTATCTGTCGCCATGATAAAAATTGAGCTATGAAAATCTTATGGTATGAAAAATTCATCCAATTCTTTAATTGGATGAAAGTATGAACAATGGGTACAACAGATGCTGAGGGTATGGCTGCTGCCTGGTGTCATTTGAAGATCCATCGATCACTTTTGCCGAGAAAAAAAAAGAAATGACTATAATCGCTTATTCGAAAAAAAATTCACAAATGCATTTTTCCATCTCGCCTTCTGGTCGACCCCATGATTGATCTCTTCCCGAAGAGATTGATGACACGTTTAAAGCGCTCCCATCAGATAACGTATTTCGCCATATTTCTGGAATCCCGGCCTACCCAGATTCAAACGCGGGTGCCCGAATCAACCCGAAAACATTGATTAAGCCGAGGCGACGCAAAGGTGTAATTACACAGAGGTCGTGCACGCCCCTGGTCCACGTGCCCGACCGCTCTTTATCCAGTTTTTATTATAATTATAGCTATTTTCTTAGAGCACCGGTAAGCCCGTTTTATTAGGGAAGGTGCGAGTTTGGAGCGACAGGCGGCCATGACGACAACTTAATAGCGACCGGGGCTGTGTAATTTCGGTTGTCATCTGGACTATACTTATTTTCGCCCGAGACCGACCAGAAGAATTGCAGAGACAAACGTTATATCGCATTAGAGGCCCCCTCGGGCGTTGAGATCGTCTTGGGATGACGCTTCGAGAATTTGAAGATGCAGAATTCCCTCAAAATCTGCACCTACTACTCCATCACACTCTCTCGTCAGTTTCAAAGTAATAGTTATTTATGATATGAGTGTTAAAAGTGACGTTTTATTTTGTGAGTGAAAAGTTTGTGAAATGAGCGGAGCGAATTGAACAATTTCACGAACATAATAAAATCACTTTTAACACTGGTACAATGTTTTTTGTACAACTGCCCTATATTGATAATGAAATGGGCGAATTTGCAATAACAATAAACTTCAAAATGCATTTCAATATTCAAATAATCAAAAGGTTGTTGTGAATGGCAAACGTTGCCAACGTTATGATTACTAACAAATGAGAAAAGCACTCATTTGAATTTCGTTCCTGTCCAATTTTCGTCTTGGGTTTTTAACTGCTCAATATG
Source organism: Hippodamia convergens (assembly GCA_038502775.1). NCBI lineage: Eukaryota > Metazoa > Arthropoda > Insecta > Coleoptera > Coccinellidae > Hippodamia > Hippodamia convergens. The sequence goes on along the minus strand of CM076607.1, from coordinate 89,225,448 downwards.
TTTGTCTAGATTCCAATTATTAATAAAAGTGACGATTTGGTTGTTCCCCTGGATATTGAAGAGTCTGCAAGAAGAGCAAATCTGGAACTCCTACCTAAAAAACCTGTTCAGCAGTACGATATCGCATATAACAATTTCCTGGCCTGGTGTAAATTGAAAAATGTAGAAGGGAACTTCAATGAAACTGTTTTTCTGGCATACTTAGAGAAAAATCAAAAATATGGAGTTCATCAACTTTGTGGAGCAAATTTTCAATGATAAAGTCAGGCGCCCTTGTTAAAAATGGTGTGGATGTTAGTAAATACTTTAAGGTAATAGCATATTTGAAACGGAAAAGTGAAGGATATCGTTCCAAAAAATCGAAAATTCTCACTCGTGAACAAGTTGAAATGTTTATAAAGGAGGCACCAGATGAGAAATACTTGATGGTTAAGGTTGCAACTATTTTCGGATTATTTGGAGCCTGTCGGCGTGAAGAATTGTGTAATTTATCAGTGGAAGACATCGAAATAACAAATAAATCATTGGTTATACAACTTCCAAATACAATAACGAAAGTAAGTCGTTCTTTCAGTAATATTGGGAAGTATGTAGACTATTTTCATAAGTACTTTGCTCTGCGCCCTTCTGTCATCAAACATCGTCGTTTCTTCCTGAAATACATGAATAATAAATGCACTGCCAATCCAGTTAGTATTAATACATTTGGGAGAATTCCATCTATTGTTGCCGAATTCCTCAAACTGCCAGAACCAAAGCAATATACAGGATACTGTTTTCGAAGATCCTCCGCTTCATTGCTAGCAGAATCAGGAGCAAATATTACATGGTGGATGGAAGTCTACGACGGTAGCCGAGGGCTATGTTGATCATTCCATTGCATATAGAAATGTCATTGCTGAAAGAATTCTCCCAACCTCAACAGATTTTGGATCATCATCAATCAATATTGTACTTTCGTATTCTACAAGTACTAATGGTGCTGAGGATTCTAATAATGTGTTGCAAAGCTCCCTAACAGGGCATTAATGTTAGTGATTGTTCCAGTTTAACGATCAATATTAATGTTCATAAGTATTGACTGTTAAATATTGATAATAAAAATTTGCAATTGCTGAATTTTTCAGTGTCACTTTCAATGGCAGTTGTACAAAAAGATTTTTTTCTTTAATTAACTACTTCGATTTTCCTAGAGAACCAAGCGGATAACATATTTTTTGATGAACAATATAAGAATTGAAGCATTCAAAATGAAATCCCTAATATCCCTAATAAAAATATATATTCATCCAAAATCGTGCTAGGAAAAAATTGCAAACTGAGGAATCTTCAAGGACGTCCTTTCGTTCAAATTTACAAAACACGTCCATAGAAAACAAAGCAGCATGTGTCAATGACAAATTAGGAGAGGTTGCCAACTGGAGAAACCAAAAATCGACTTCGGATTCCATAATTCCAACTGCATCGTCTGACATCGTGAATGAAGCATCGAAGTGAGATGATCTGGATCCCCGACAAAACCAGAAATTTTCGCTTTCCTTGACTGCTCTTCGATATAAATCTAGCCCGGATTCTTGAGAACGTCAACCTTGTCACGAATTCGCTTTCAACGAAGAACTCGTATTCGACAACTATACAAGTTTAGCGATCCGCTGAATAACCATCAGGCATGACTTATGTCTCTGAGTTCACGCAACGTTTTTCGAAAGGGAAAAATCAGTGTACTTGCTTCAGGAATTTCCTGAACTTTTTTTAGGCTTACTTAACTAACCATCTCTTAAAATTAAGGGTCGCTTAAATTAATTGACAGTTGCACGATTGTTACTCAACATAATTTCAAGTAAGGGACCCTTAAATATTTCTATCTAGTGATATTTGAGTTTTTCATGGTGTGGAACTTCACCCTACTTCAATAAAGCCATTTCATTTGTTGGCCGGCTACAGATGATAGTTGTCATTTCCTTAACCTAATTTAACTGTCATTTTGACGATTTCATGCATCAGTCAACGTTAGATTGGCTTGTTGAAATTCCAATTTTTTTGGTTTATATATGGGAGATGACTTCCTTTCATTAATGATCTGTAGCGATCTTCGAACGTCTGAAATTGCGAAAAATCATCGCTTGGTTGGCCGAACCTGGTTTGAAAATACTCTCTCTACCCAGAGAAAATTTATTATTCATTGAAGGATTCTCTAAGGAAAAAGGATATTCTAGTCGGTTTTCTATTAATGCCGATAAATGTAAGAGAGACCTTTGGTAGAAAGACAGATCATCCAATTCATTTAAACATGAATGTCTTTCATATATTCGCCTAGGAAATCCTAGTTCCAAAATTTCAATTACTTCCAAGTCGTAATGTAATGTGTCTGTTTCAAATTGAAATGAATCCATCATTAAAATTATTCATTATAAGTTAATAGAAAACAACAAATCTCTGCAGTCAATTTATGACTTTGACAAATTATTTTAGGTTAAAATCCCGCCCTCAAATATTTAAGTGGTCATTACAGGAGCACTTAAATTTGAGGTTAGTTTTAGCCATCAAAATCTCACTTGAACAGATGGTGCAATGTAATTCGAGTTAAGGGTTGATTTTAAGGGAAGCTTAACACTAAGTGAGTTTGGTGCAAACGTACCTAAGTGCTAAGGTTCTGGTCGCAAGAGAGAACTAAGCTCGAAAAATGCAAAATTTTTACACAGAAGTTCTCATAGTACGAAATAAAATCTTTTTAAAGCTCTCTAGTAGAATCCGATTGGACTTAGTCAACGAGAAATGCAGATAACTAAAGCAATCGATTGGAAAAATTATGATTTTTTTTTCTCTTTTTTTACTCGTATATGAAATTGATTGAATAATTCATATTATTGGTTATTCGAATTTTGGACCTTACTGATTCTTCGCTTTTTTTGTTGCAGATACGTCAGGAGAAACCTTATTATATAGCAGATCCCGAAGTCGACTCACTAGTAAGTAGAACTCACATTCCTTCTGATAAAATGAAAAAAAATCGTTTAATTCTACAATCAGCGTTGTAATGAGCGGCCTATGAACAAAAGCGGAAAATTCAATGTACCCATTTGGAACTTTATTTCTACCCGCAATGCAATTCCAATGTACAGGATGTCCCATAATTAGATAGGTTTATGAATTTGATGTAAAACTCGTAAAATAACTAGAAATACCTCTCGCCTCCCCAGAATGATACGCTTATGATTGAGATGAAAAAAATTCACACTTACTATTTGATGTGTATTCTTGATAGTGGCCAATGTGTGAAATTTCAACACTTTAGGGGACGCAGTTTTGGAGATATCTGACAAAAAGTTTTGGCTGGAAGTCATCTTCATATTGCCATAGCACCTTAACGAAACATTTTTGTACTATATGATTTGGGTCGAAAGCGTCTCAAATAATGTCTAGAACATCCACTAGGAGTTTGTCGGTCTAATTCTGGGACACTCTGGGACAAGATCTTATTTTATTCAGTCATCTGTTTGAACCAATCATTCGATTCCTGATATTATTATATGTTAGTTCTTTTTGTTTAACTTCTGTTTATAGTTTTAATAAAGAAGATTCTTTTTTCGTTTTTGCGCCGGTTAGATCTCTGGCTCTATTCACATAAACAAATTGTTCTCATTTGTCGTCAGTCTTAGGGGTAGTTTTAACTTTCCACAGCCGCTGCATCCCTATTAACGCATAAATAAGCCATGAATACGTTAACATCCGAATCATGACAACCCTCAGGACCGGAAACATCCAAAATAAACAGTATCCGTTCGCGAAACCCAAACTAGTCGCCTAAACCAAACATGTTCTGACCCCTAGCGGATCTCCTTTCGTCAGGGGAGAACGACAATACACAAATATGAATAGACGTGAACTACAATTTCGACATTACGTAATAAAGGCACTTCTCACTTGCCGGGCGCACCCTGTAACGGTGGCGCGCATTCGGAGCTGCTGATGTGGTTATAACTTGTAGGTAAACTGTTTATTTTTAGTTCTCATGGGGTGGAGAGCTCTCCGATTGTCTAAGGGACATCGGGGTGGGTTTAATAGAGCGTGCACCCTAGTCTTGTATCTTTGTTTTGTGCGTCTTGTGCATTTTCAACGCTTTGTATAGATTCGTTCTGCGAGGGGGTTTGTAATAGAATTCGAATGCAACTTGTGGTACTTAATTTTACTGAACTCTATCGAATTACATTTAAAATATTTATTTGTGATACAAGTGCAGAAGGCATTGGTATTCTTGCACGAGTTGAAAGTTCAAGCAACGAAATGAACAGTTCAAGAAGTTTTTTCATCATAATAACATGGAACTTACATTATTTAAGTTCACAATCAAATTAAACTGCTCCCATGAGTTAAGGATATTTATTTAAATTGCATAAAAATATAGTTTGAATGATATTTTGTGATTAAAATTCATATTGATATGATTTCTAATTGCAGGAAATAAAATTAATTTTAGCCTGTAGGTCTGCAGCGTATACAGGCTAGTTAAGAAAAATCGAGTGAAATAACGAAATTTTATTCCCAGAGATTTCAAGCATTTTAAACTATCAATACAATGTATGGCTTCCACGGGCATCAATAACAGCTTGACATCTTCTTTGCATACTACACACGAGGTTGTTGAACATTTCTTGAGGAATTTGGTTCCATAAACGGAGCAGAAGCTCTCTCAGATCATTTGAGGATTCTGGGGTAGGTTGACGGTTATCCAATCTTCTTTGGAGCATATCCGATGCATGTTCTATGCAATTCAAATCTGGTGAGTGCGGAGGTATTGGTAAATGTAGAATACCAAGCTCCTCGCGCGCATTTTCAACTATGGCTGTCTAGCGTTATCGTCTAGAAATTGAAAAGTTTCACCAATAGCATCGTGAAAATTTGGCAAAACATTGTCAATGACATGCTCCCTTTAGTGTAAGGCGGTCAGATTCCCAGGACAAATGTGTAGATCTGTGCGCCCGTTGAAACATATCCCGGCCCATACCATAACACTACCCCCTCGGAATGGATAGACTTCTTGGACATAGCGACGATTACGGGGTATGCGTGGGATTGTCCATACCCTTATTCTTCGAGAATCTGAAGATCTTCCATATCTGGATTCATCAGTGAAAAGGACACTACGCCATTGATCGTTCCAATTGATATGTTGCCTTGCCCATTCCAGTCTTTGACGCTTATGGTCACGTGTTAATGGAATTACTCTTAATGGAGGTCTAGAACCTAGATTCGCCTCTTTCAAACTTCGTCTGATGATTTCGATGGAAACTTGGACTCCAACTGCATTTTCAAGAGTATTCCGTAACATACTACACGTAGATGTAGGCTTTCTTCTCGCCGAAAAGGTGATGAAACGATCCTGAGCAGGTGTTGTTTTTCGTCGCCCACCAAGCCTTGGTCTTTCCAACACGAAACCTGTCTCCCTGAACCTATTCCAAAGTCGAAATATCACACTTTCTCTTACTTGGAGCCTTTCCGCTACAACAACCTGAGTTAGGCCACCCTGTAGCATTCCGATAGCCCTATTAGCCTCAGCGTTTGTTAATTTACGTCTTGGCATTTTCAGAAAACTCGTTTCAAATCGAAACCGTTGATAAACTGACTCCATTTCAAAATAAGAGCATTCATGAGGTATATGCAAAGAACCAAACTTCAGAAAAAAGGCGACCAGATTGACGAAATGTCTCATAATGATTTCTATTGGATCGATTCAAGTTGTTATTGAGTTTTAAATTATTTTACAACGATTTTCTCGAAGATTAAATACTTTTCAAAACGATTGAATACGATATCCTTAACTCTTTTGGAGCAGTATATTTTGATGGCGTTATGTTTACAAATATCTCAGCTTATTGTATGACATCTAAGACATATCTAAGAATAATCAGGTGTTTCAGTGAAAAAAGGAGTTTGATAAGACTGGCAATGAATTTTGAAAACGTCTTCTCGTTGGTAGACTCTTTTCATAATTTTCCATCGCTAAAACGCGATAGTTTCTGACAGAACGATGTCAGTCAGGTCAATCTGGTCCGAATATTTTCGAATTTCGATGTCGACCGTAAATAGAACAATAAAAACCTCAACGGGCGGCTCGCAGTGTTGCTATTTGTGTATTTTAACCGAATAAACGTTTCGTCAGACCAGCACCCGGTAATATATTAGCGTTATTTATCGGGAGCGCGCTTGGGAATTTTCGAAATTGAAATCGGGATTCACGTAATGCGAGAGAAGTTTCCATTTTAATGTCTCATTCCGGCCGACGAGAGATTTATGAAGGATTTTCACGAGCTGTACGAATTCTGGATGTTCTCGGTTCATTATTTAACTCGCTGCGACGTCTATACAGGGTGGGTCTTTGACTTGTAGCGGAGAATTGGATAAAACGGGATAGCTAATGTTATCTGACCCATAACTCCCTAACCAAGTTATTGATAACTGCTACTTCTGCATAGTAACTTCTCCATTGTCCCTTCTATACATTAAGTACTGATAATTCCTGAATAGATCGATGATTATATATAAAAAGTCATATATGTGAAAAAAGTTGAAGTCAGTGGCGTAGCGAGGGGGGGGCAAGGGGGGCATCATGCCCCGGGCGCTACTCATACAGGGGCGCCAAATGGTTAGCAAAACAAAAAACTTGCTGGATTAATTAAAAGTAAAATAAAAAAATTCCGTGAAAAAAACTGTCAAACGTGAATCTGAAACAAAATGGGGCGCCAGAATATAAGCGCTAAGGGATATTGAGAGAATAAGTTAGAGATGTTGGTTTTTCAGCCGAAAGTGCAATGTCTCGCATTATAGAGATCATTTTTGATCGTCTCCAATAAGAAATATGTTCACGATTAAGTGACCATTTTATACAATTTGAGTTTTTACCAGATATTAAAAATTTATAACAAGGATAATATTGACAACGAAAATTGTAAAAATTTGGGTGAATTTTATAATAATGTTTCAACGGAATATAACTCTTTAACGAATTAGGTGATAGCAAAATGTAACTCCGCACTAAAATAGTATATTCTAAAACAAGTTGCAGAAGGAGCACCTATTCCAACACGAATGCGAAATTCGAAAGCATGAGTGTTGGAATTGCCTTCTGCAACGAGTATTAGACGATATTTTCTCTATTTCAGTTAAGTTTTGTGGAAAACTCTCGAAATTCAAATAAAAATTCTTCTCAATCTTGAAGTAATTCTATATTTTCCTATATACAGGATGTACCAAGTTCGACAGCCTATTAGGCGTTCCTGGAGAACTACACCTATTTGAAATCTGAAATTTGGGATTATGTTATTCGACCTTATCTACTAATCTGAAATATTCTTGGAGCCTGACAACTTTCAGTTATATAGGGAGTGAAAAAAAAATTTCAAAAATCTTTTTTCTGTTTTTTTGTTTTCGAATCTGATAGAGTATGCAATTCTGAATACATTCTCGCTCAAATCGTTGCATTCGTCAAAATAGTTTCCAAAATATCGAGGAAAAACTGAAGAAAAAGGAAGATACGAGTATTGGGTATTATGTTTGTTACTCCGAACCTAGATATCATAAGCATAAACTGTTTTCACATTTTGAAGGCGAAGACTGTGGAAATATTTCACAGAATTCTGAAAAACTCGTCACAGGGTGTTCCAGATGTTGGTTCAAGAATTGGGATCAGGATTGGCCCATAACTTTTTTTTTTCAAATTAGAACCCTATTTTTTTATCATTGCGTTGGATTCTGCGAAGAAAAATGACAATGTTCTAACATGTTAATGCTCCTAAAATCAATAATTCTGGCGTTATTCAGGATTTCCTGATTTCATGTCGTAGGTACTGTCAAATTCATAGAATCTGTTTCATATCATCAATGACCTTGGTCATAGGAGCTAAATTATTCAAATAACTCACTAGTGACTACCTTTTTTCTGAATTCATTTATCATTGTTGATATGGAACAGATTTCATGAATTTGACGCTACGTATCACATAAAATTAGAAAATTCTAAATATGTAACTCAAGAAGAAGAAGAATAATATTAGGAGCATCAACGTGTTTGAACATTATCATCATTTTTCTTCGCAGAATGCAACGCAATCATAAAAAAATAGAGTGCAAATTTGAAAAACGAAAGTAGGAGTAAATATTGATCCCAATTTTAGAACCAACATTTGGAACACCCTGTGACGGGGTATTCAAAATTCTAAAAATGTACAACATTTTCACAGTCTTCGCCTACAAAAATTTGAAAACAGTTTGTGCTTACGATATCTAGGTTAGGAATAACAAACATAATACTGCATACTCTTATCCCCCTGTTTTTTCAGTTTTTCATCGATATTTTAGAAAGTATTTTGACTATTGCAACGATTTGGGTACGAATGTTTTCAGAATTGCATACTCTATCAAATTCGAAAACAGAAAGTGGCCAAAGCTCCAAGAATATTTCAGATCGGTAGATAATGTCAAACTATAACATAATCCCAATTTTCAGATTTCAAATTGGTCCAGTTCTCCAGAAACGCCTCATAAGCCGTCGAACTTGATACACCCTGTATACATTTCGAAATCTATTCTTGTTTCCTTCACTTCAATTTTTGTCCAAATTTTCAGGTCTTGCTTGAGCTTATGACTTTGTTTATCTTACTTCATTCTTTTGGCTAATTGCGAGTATTTTTCACATATAATATTATATGCCAGTATGAATTTAGAAGGGGGGGGGGGGGCGCTAAAAAGGTATGTTGCCCCGGGCGCGAATTAAGCTCACTACGCCATTGGTTGAAGTACCCTGTTTTGCCCTCCTAATCGGCTTGAATGGGATTGTTTATGAATGAGAGTGAAAATTATAATGGGAGTCAAATATATTTATTGTAAATGAAAACAAAATACTCAAAGAAACTATCTATTTTGTCCAACTCTCCCCTACATTTATTTCAACAGTATATGCTTGAGGTATCAGATTTACCGCCTAAACCTTCGAAAAAACGTAGTGTTGGTACCTTGAGAACTCAATATGGGGGAATAAAAATTCATCCCACGGCAAAATTTCTAGTTTTAACTATTCGGCTCACGCTCTTCTAGATCCAAGGTGAAAATCTCTGTACTGATGCCAATGTTGTTCAGGCTCGGAAAAAAAAGAACGAATCAATTTCCCGAGTAAACGGATAGAACAGTTACGCATTATGGTAATGCATTGATTTATGCTCAAGAGATCCTTATCACAATTTCTAATGACTCAATCTTTTTCTCAAACGTACTTTGGAATGCTGAAGCGATAGGAATTAATTCAATAATACCAGTTGTGACAAGGGTACCTAGCTGTTGATAGTGTATTAATATCGTTGATCGTTATACCCACTGAATTAAGCCATACGTACAGGGTGGGCAAAATTGGTGATACTTGAACTACAACTTTTTAACCGTGAGAGGTAGAGGAAAATGAATGACATGTTACGGTGGTCTTTTTTAGAGAAACTTATAATGCCATTAACTGCATTCCTTTATCTTTGTTTGTTTTCGAGTTATAGGCAAAAATTTAAATTTGGGCTATTTCAACTTTGGCCATTATCTCCGTTTCTTTTTGTGCCAGGATTTTGAAATGAAAACATTATACAGGTTCTTTTTCATAACAATCCAGTGGCGTACTTTGTTTTTTCCCAAGAGGTTTCCTTGCTGAGCTATAACATAAAGTTGAGTTTTTTCTTATGGAAACAATAGTTTGAAATGGCTTAGAAAAAATCGCAATTTTTTTCCGTGTCAGAAATATATCATACATCATACATCGCCCTCAGATTCATTCAGATATCATGAAAAATATAGTTTGTATTTGAAATTTGAATTATTGATTATTAAGTAAGCTGAATTACAGAATAATATGTCTACGCATGGTGTCACTATTATTTTTCGATTGAATACTTGATTTAATTCTCCGTGGTTTGATCTCTGTTCAGAACAACCGTCAATTATTATAATTTGAAGTCATTATTGCCGGCTATATGGAAATATTCGAAAACTACGAGAAATATGATATGTTAAAATGTTTTATTTTAGCGGCAATAATGACTTCGAATTGACAGTTGTTCTGAACAGAGATCACGGAGAATTGAATCAAGTATTCAATCGCAAAATAATAATGACACAATGCGTAGAGACATATTATTCTGTGATTCAGCCTACTTTATACTCAATAATTCAAATTTTAAATACAAACTATAATTTGTATGATATCTGAAAGAATCTGAGAGCGATGTATGATATATTTCTGAAACGGGAAAAAAATTTCGATTCCTTCTAAGCCATTTTAAACTCCAAAAAACACAAGTGTTTGTTATAGCTCAGTAAGGAAACCTCTTGGGAAAAAACAAAGTACGCTACTGGATTGCTATGAAAAAAGTTCCCGTGTAATGTTTTCATTTCAACATCCTAGCACAAACAGAAACGGAGATAATGGCCAAAGTTGAAATCGCCCAAATTTCAATTTTGGTCTATAACTCGAAAACAAAAGAAGATAGAGGAATGCAGTTGAAGGCATTGTCAGTTTCTCTGAAAAAGACCATCATAACGTGTCATAAATTTCCCTCTATCTCTTATGGTTAAAAAGTTGAAGTTCAAGTATCACCAATTTTGCCCACCCTGTACAAAAACTACACCTGTAATTTTCCTAATTGAATTTCAAGTATTGAAAATGATTTATTATTTGAATCAAACTACAATCAAAAGTCTCCATCAATTTTCAACTTGTTGAATGTATCATGAAAGTTTTTTATGTGGTGAATCTGAAATCAATAAACGAGCAAATGCAATTATATTAGGAATGTAATTATTAATGAGAACACACAGGTACTTCACCTAGATGCTTGTAGATTTTCGAAAATGTATTGAAAATTGTAGAAATTGTGCAAATGTATTGCAATTGAAATAGAGGAAAATATTCATCTCATTTCCAGAAGTGTTCAAAGTACAATTAAACATTTAAGTATGTCCTACTTCCTATCAAAGAGAGCATACTTGATCTAATTCCTTTCAACACTCGATAGCAATATTAAATTTCCACTTATCTGATTACGAAGAGACCATAAATTAAACCGCTATATTCCTCACTTTTATTCTGTGCTCTTGCATCTTCGGTAGCAGATCATGCTACCGCTGCCCCACCCACCGCCCTACCTAGTGGCACGGTTAAGTATAGAGTAGAGCCTCATATTAAATATAATATCAAATCTTAATGAAAATTCGAGTTGGCTTATACCGGACTTTTTTTTCGCTCGCCGGGACTTAATGGACGCCGATATTACCTCTTTCGTCACGTGAAGACCGCTCTTCGGCCGTCAGATTGAATCCCAAAGGTCGTCCAATTAAGGAGTTCTTCCGGTATTAACAGTGCTGCATTCCGTCTTAAGTGAAATCGCGTTGGCGTGATTAGATTCGCGGATGTTTTTTCCGCTAGAGGATGGCGTCATTTTTTGGAATTACCCGTGATTGTGTTGTTTGCTTCTTTTCGATCAAGAGGTTGCTATTTGTTTTTGTCGTTTTCATAGCTTTTTATTCGCCTTTGCTTCTTCGGCGATATTTTATTTTTTGACGATTTCGTTTTCTGGTATTGTGACATACACAATCCCAAGTTTTTCATTTTGTGACAAAAAATAACACTATTTCAGTCCGGCTTAAATTTGTCGATTGATACAATAATTTGCAGTTTTTGCCTTGTCTTTTTAACTCCAGTATACCTCATACTAATAGTACAATTTTCATCACTGTACGAAAAAATGTTCTGACTAACTGCTTCATGAATATTTTCCTTTTCAATTCCCTTATTAATGAGTTCAGCTCCTTCCTCGCGTAATTAAAAACTCATTAACAAGGTTGAAACTTGTCTGAACCAAATCTAGATAGCACCATCACAAGCCTTTGCCGATGTCTATTTTATTAAATGAAATTTCATTGGTCACTTCGACGGTGATTAGCATCGAGTTCTGTGGTTATTTGTGTGTCTTTGTTCGACTGTAAGTTGCTTTTCTCTATATCAGTATCGTAATAAGTTATCTATTGAAATATTGTCTGGGAGGTCTCTGCATATTCCTGAAAACTTAATTTGGGTTTTCTCTCCCAGTCTCTGGGGAAAATTTTTTTATATTATAAGAAGAAATGAGTGTTAAAAGAGGTATTATGAAAACACTTTATGATAGAGCGCAATTAATTTCATCGTCAACTGAAATATGGAATAACGAAATTGATTTCATTAAAGATATTCTTGAGGATAATCAATATCCAACTAATTTCATGGAAAAAACTATTTCAAATTTAGAGAGAACAATTTTGCGTCAAAACGATAATAACAATCAAGAACCAACAACAAGCCGTCAAGAACAACCAATTTTAATAAATTTGATTCCTTATGTTCATGGACTTTCAGAAAAATTAAAAGAATTGGTTCTAAATTCCACATAAGAACTGTTTTCAAAACAAAAAATGATTTACGATCTTTATTAACAAAAACTAAACCTTTGAATGAGAACCAAAAATCAAGAAATTGTATTTAAAATATTCCTTGTATTTGTGGAAAATCTTATACAGGAGAAACATCAAGACCATTAGAAATCAGAAAACGTGAACATAAGAATAACATAAAAAATAGAGATATTGGTAGATCGCAGATAGCAGATCATGTGTGTTCCAATAGCGGCTATCACATAATGGATTGGAATGGACCTAAAATTCTAATGACGGAACCTGATGGTTATAAAAGAAAAATCAAGGAGTCAGCTTGTATTTTGTTGGATGAGGCTAATAATCTCGCCAATTGTTCAGTAGGAATAGATCAAATTTGGATGGATTTTTGAAAAAAGAACTGGTTTCAGGGAATTTTGAAATAAATTAACGATATCAACATTTAGTTATCAATATTGATCTATGTTCATCATATATTGACAAATATCAATCAAAAAATTGTCACGATTCTACAAAGTTGAATGAAAACTAGTTATTGTCTGACGAAGGAGTCTGATTTAGACTCCGAAACGTTACGCTTAAGAGTTCAAAGTGTTTTCTTTTTGTTCATTGTTAGGCAACGATTTCTTCTCGTGAAGTTTTGGCCCCTGACAAATTAGTGCTCAAATTTTTACGCAGGGGCCTTTCTTATATTATTAAAAAAAATTTTCTTATCGTTTCTTGTTTCAGAGACTGGGAGGGAAAACCCAAATTAAGTTTTCAAAAAAATCGTAATGAGTTCATTACAGTACTAAAAGTAGTGCTGTGATGAGACTCATTACAGCATTGTTTTCAGTTATATTTTTCGTTTTGTGGTTTTCAGTACTGACCTCAGATCCTCTCAATTTTCAAATCAAATCAATTCAAATTCTGTAATCTGTCAAATTTCATAAGACACAATACAAAAGTCACTGATCTGAATTTTCATTTGAATTCCGAGAGTAATTCACAAAACTTGACTGGAATAGAGAAAATATCGTCTAATACTCGTGGCTTATTCGAATTTCGAATTCGTGTTTGAATAGGAGCTAATTCTGCAACTACAAGAACTCCGTAATTGAATCAAAGTGAAGGCTGAGTATTCAGAAATACATATTTATGAGTAGGTTCTGGGTTGAAAAGAAGTCGTTACGCCATAATTGTTTAATTATATGACATATACCTAATAGAAAAATGTTAATGATTAATCTTAATTATTTCATTAATTTCTTCGATATTTTTTAGGGTTCTGGTTAATTATAGTTTTCCTCCTTTATACCGTATTCACACGGTGTTATCCCGCTTCCGAAAATGTTTAGTTGTTGATTCAGTCGATGGTAATTTTTTTATTCAATTTCGTGTTTTTCAATTTTTTTACGTAATTCCAATTAGGCCGGGAAGCTCTGTAATGGTTCGGTCCGGAGTCGTCGGCCCAGTTATTAATTATGGATTTTAATATTTCACACCTCGGCGGTTACATTGGGTACGTTCCGAAACATTCCTCTGGCGTCCATTCATTTTCGGAATACATTAAACGTAACACAATGAATTTTTATTACACGGTGTTCCTCCGGCAACGTTTCGTGGCAAATGGAATTATTATCATTATGTTAAACTAGTTGTAAGCCATTGTTACGAGACATAAACCGACGTTTCGTTTACAGATGGGATCGCGCTGCTTTTTCGGTCCCAATTTTTTTCACGTTCGACATTGTTACAACGGTGTAATCAAGGAATTATGTTACTCGTATTTCTCGTTGTTACCTACCGCGGTGATTTTTGTTTCTGCTCTTCAACTGATTGAAATCAATTAAGGATAACGATTGGTAGTAATATTAATTAATAATCATTAGTCTCATGCAATTCCACAGCTTGCCATATGGAAGAGGCAAAAACAGCTCATGCTGTAGGTATGGATAAATGGAAATTCGAATTCCGTAATCTGTCAATTTTCGTAACAGTCTCACCAACTGTCAAGATGCAATACAAAAGGTGTATTATCTGAAATTTTCATTGTATTCCGACAGTATTTCACAAAACTTGATTGAAATAGAGAAGGCAATTCGAACACTCATTCGTAGGTGAAATGTTAGGTGGAATATACAGGGTTATTTACGAATATGGCTCTATAGAATATTTTTAGGAAAGACACAAGATTCAGGATTGAAATTCTAAAGGTGAGCTTCAAGTAAGAAGACTCTCGTATACTTCGTCTACTTCTCGTATACTTTTTGAAGGTTCTAGGACTCGTTTTTTTCGGAAGTGACATCAACTTTCGTTTTTCAAATGGGAATACCAATTTTTTATATCAGAAATAGATTCTCCATTAAATTCTGAGTCTTTTTGATTCCAAAAATTTGAATTTTTCCAAGAAAATTCTCTTTAAATGAGGAAATGAGAAAAAAATCTCAAAATTGAACTCTTTTGAAATACAACAACTTCCAGGTTTTTTCATTGAAAATTTTCATTTTTGAAAATCTCCGAGAAGAAAGGCTGAAGCTTCTTTTTCGATGGCGTGATTTTCAGAATATGATACAGGAGGTCACAAATACTTTGTCGAAGTTAGAAGTGACGAAACATCAAAAAATCGTTTTTTCAAATTGGAACCCCATTTTTTCGAAGCATTTTCGAAATCTTCGTCAAAAAATAATAGGAGCATACGTGCAAGACTTTCATCCGAAAATGAATATTTTTCGAGATATTCAGGGAAAATGATTTTGCCTTCAATTTTCAATCTCATTCCGAATGTGTTTTTTTACTGGAAAATAATTAGCGGTCAAGTGAAATTTTTGGAAATCTTTGTTATCGAGAAAATATTTTTCATAGTTCAGAATGACAATTCTCGTAATATGTCTTTAGTTTTTGCTCCTGAAAAATATTCTGTTTTCTTGTGTTATAACATGTTTGGTTTATCTATGGGAGATGATTGCCTTTCATTGGGGTCCCGTAGCGGTCTTCAAACATCTGAAGTGCCGAAAAATCATCACCTGGAAGGTCGTATCTGGTTTGAAAAAACCCTCACGACCAGAGAGCAACAATTTGTGGATTTTGAATTTGAATATCGAAGGAATTTCGAAAGGAAAGTGTGATTACGTCTCCAAATTAGCTGATGAACATTGTATCAAAGAGATTCTTCTGCAAGAAACCCACACGGCAACAGAAAAAAATTCCTCGTGAAAGAGGACAGTTGAAAGGTTATGTATTAATTGATTTTTTACAAGTTTAGCTTGTTATGTTGAAAAATTATCAGTTTCGTAACATTCAACAGATTCGGAAAGGGGAAATTGATGGAGTTTTTTTTTTCATTTCTTTCAAATTTTGTGACATTTCTGTCATAAATATTTATAAACCTCCGAACATTATTTGGCCAAGAAATCTTAATGTTGATGTTTTTTAAAGTAGCAAATGCATTTCCAAAATGCATTCGATTTATTCTGAATAATCGGTTTCTTTTCTGCTTTTGTCCTTTTTCATTTCAGGTTAAGAATTACGAGTCGTTTTGGGAAGAATCTGTGCATCCGAGCCCATCGACGGATAACATGAAGATGATCACACTGATGTCTTTCAAGATTTTCCCGATATTTGATATTTTATGTTATTTTGTTTACGGGGAGGCAGGTTTTTTCGGCTGAGGTTTTTTCCCCTGGCTGTATAGTATCGTATGATAGTAGTGTTGATAGTATCGTATGATTCTATAGTATCATACAAAGAATGTTATGATACCCCGTTCTTTTTTTACCTCAGCTTAGGTACTTTTTGTTTCAACATTTAATGTATTATTTTAGCTCTCCTTTTCATAAGAATATATATATATATATATATATATATATATATATATATATATAGTTCAGACGAGTTTAGTTCTTGAATTATCATCTGTAATGCGAGAGCAACAATTGTTTTAAAGTTCTCAATGTGAGTCTTAGTGGAGTCAAAGTTAAAAATTCTCAGGAATGCAGAAAAAAATAATTTGTAATAATTTTTAATGCTTTCGAAAGAATAATTAACAGAACATGTAACAATTTCATAACTGAAAATTCAAATTTCTTCTTCAAAAAGAAATTCTCCAGAATTAGAAATTTGCGGGAATTATCCTAAGCTTCAAAAAATAAAGAAAAACTGAACTCGTCTGAACTATAGAAAATATTTTCTCAATAACAAAGATTTCCAAGACTTTCCAGATTTCGAAAAAATGGGGTTACAATTTGACTCCAGCATTATTGACCCTATCTTGTGTTACCTCTCACGGTTGAGCATCGTTGGCAACAATTACAGTGGTGCAGAGAACGACAAGGGTTAGACAACGTCGGGGAGTAAGACGTGAACATCATTTTGTTATTGAGCGTCATATACAACGGATAGTAGTCGTTAAGGTATGGGGTGTTATTGCACATGCAAGAAGGTCACTTTCAGTCTTTATTCGAGGAGATTTGACAGCGCTGCGTTACCTTCAAGAAATAGAGGAGCCATATGTTCTTCCTCACCTTTACCGACTCCAAAATCCAATATTTCATCAAGATACTGCTGGACCTCATGTTCTGGAGAATATATTCATACAGGGTGGATACGAACCAGTCTATTTTCATTGCATCACTTTGTTTTGATCATTGTGCATTGGATGATTGCTAGAATTCTGTGTCTACAAACATATCAGTATAGGTTTTTGATGAAATCGGCTTCATCCTTCGCGTTTTTTTATTAATTCTAATACATCTTCTCTGAAAGTGTCAAAATTTGACAATTCGTCAACTTCGATTCGTCCCAAATGTTAAATGTCTAACAAGAAAAGTTTTCTCGAATGTATTCACCCAACAAAATCTCTTAATATCAGATTCATGAGTCCCGTTCCCTTTTTGTTCATTGCGATGATCTCCGGCCAGATTTATAGCTTCTTCGATGATCGTCCATATTCCCGGCCGACCACAGACAATCCCCAACGTTTAAATTAATGCCGATGTCGTTTTTGAACCGGTCCGAACTCCGTATTCCGACCACGCGTCCGGTATTTATAAATATGAAATGACGAAAAGTACGTCCAGGATTTAGTGTAACATTTAGAAAACGTTATTAAAACATTGAGCTGACCACCCGCTATGCCAATTAAAAACCTCTAAAACGATCGTGCTAGGAATCGTCGTAAATTTCGATGCTCCGCATCATGCGAAGAGCGATTTTACATTTCGGGCTCTGTGATTGGAATGTCATCGGTGATGCCAATCGGAGGAGTGATCGTCGATGATCTATGGTTGATCCGTCGATGGTTCTCTGCGGCGGGGGTTTTCTTTTCGTGGGAATGACTTTGTTTACCTTTCACGTCGTCCGCTTTTTGGCTAATAACGGCCCAATAATTTTCGTGATTTATCGTCCGCGCCGAAATAAATATTTGGATATGGAATTGGATTTATGTCGAAACCGGTGGCCGATACGCACGTTCTGTGAGACCCGGGGCCCGGTGCCAATTTCACAGATATTGCCATCCAAAACCGTGTCAATTGTTGCAAATGCGTTGAGACTGATTCGAATGGACCACCCTGAGTATGCGTAGCGTGTTTATCGACTCTCATATGGAACGTTTCGAGAGTCGAGCTTGTGGAACCGTTTCGGAACGCAGTGCTGGACCACAGAATATTTCTACCTTGACGCGGGGGCACAGAAATGTGACAATAAAGGTGACAAATTTGCTGTCGATATTTTGTGGCTATTGTTTTGTCAACTTTCAATGAAAGAAAGAAACTTATAAGTCATATGGTGCCTTCTCTCGAGAGTCATTCAATTCTCCACCCCCTTTAGATCGGCTGGAACAGTGACTGTGATTCGAAATACACTGCGCAAAAAAATTAACGCACATTCTGAAAATCTCAATTTTAATGAAAGTTAACTCTACATTGACTTTGTAACTTATTTTTTATGTTCTCTCGGGAAGGTTTTGAACGAAACAAGACATATTAAATGAAAGAAAAATTCAGGACTTCACCGAATCTTATGTGAAAGAAGGGAAATGAACAATTTTCAAAATAGTGAAATGCTGGTGAGTGATTTAATACTTGGTATTTCCACCCCTTGCGTTAATTACAGCTCGGCAACGACGGTTCATACTCAAACTGAGTGATCTTAAAATTTTCTGATCTAATCCTTCCCAGATTTCTCCGAATTGGATTCCTAAGTCATTAAGAGTAGCTGGATGATTTTCTGAAATTCTCAGCCTTCTATTGAGGTTGTCCCAAACCTGCTCAATCGGATTGAGATCTGGACTTCTTGCTGGCCATTCCATTCGAGAGACTTCAACCTCTTCAAGGTACTCCTGAACGATGCGCGCACGATGGGGTCTGGCATTATCGTCCATGAAAATGAAATTTTCACCAATGTATGGGGCAAATGGCACTACATGCTCTTCAAGAATGTTCATTATATACCCATACCATAATCGATCCTCCCCCGAAATCAGTAATATTTAGGAAATTGCACTGAGCATATCTTTCATGGGGACGTCTGTATACAAGGGAACGTCAATCACAATGGTAGAGGCAGAATATAGACTCATCTGTGAAGAGAACTCTTTCCCAATCGGCCTCTTCCCAATGGATATGATCTCTCGCAAAATCCAAACGCGCCCTTCCATGGGCTGGGGTAAGAGCTGGGCCTCTTGCCACGACACGAGGCCTTAAATCATATTCTCTGAGGCGATTTCTTATTGTCTGAGTGCTAATTTGCACCCCATGAGTTTGCTCAAGCTGATTTCGAAGAAGGCGAGCGGTTGCAAACCGTTGTCTCAACGAAGAAACTCTCAAGTAACGTTCTTGAATGGCAGTTGTTACCCGTGGTCTACCCTGTCCTGGTCTTCGAACATTCATACCTGTCTCCCTGAATCGCTGCAACATTCTGGACACACTTGTATGGGAAACTTCAAACCTTTCTGCAATTCTTGTGTATGTCCACCCTTCTTCTCGCAAAACTACCGCTTGGGCACATTCCTCTTGGGTCAAATTGCGTGTTTCGCGTTGCATAGCGATCGAGTGTAGAAAATCAAACGAAAGAAACACTATTGATCACTAGAATTGATCGAGAACAACTGATTTTAGAATGGAGCCGATACATTCAAAATCTGATATCATCTTTTTTTATTCCTGCTGGGAAAAAACATCTGTTTGAAGAAAAATGTTGAAAGTGGATAACATATACATGCATAATTCTGATAAAAATAATTATCATTGAGAACACCTTCAGTTGTAGAATAAATTTGAGATTTCCATAATGTGCGTCAATTTTTTTGCGCAGTGTATATGTACATTTCGAAGACTTGGGGAATTCGAAGGGTATAATTTTTTTACGGTCTTTAGAATATTGTGGCCTCTGTGAGATTCGGTTCAGCCAAGTACCTCCCTGGCATTCTGGACGCAAAAATCAATTATACTCGCCGCGCTCCCAATACCGTGCAAAACACTAAAACGATCTGGACCAAAAACAGTTTGTCATTACTTTTTAGCCAACTCTTCCAAACCCGGCCTAACAACTCGGCGTTCTCAGTATGTTCCAATTTAACGCGTCCTCTTCTCGATGTTCCCTTCGACGTTTAAAAGCCCAAACGATCTGGCCGAATGGGTACAAAATTGCAATTAGGATTTCTCAGAATTTCTTAAGGGGTCAGAGCATGTGAATGATCCGCGAAATATTCTTCCACCAATTCTGTGACAAATTCGATCAAGAAAATATTAGTTTAGCACAGTTTTAAGGTAATAATCATTTATTTATTATATTATATTGGTCCTCCTGCCACAGATTCGTTTAGTAACTGTCAAATTTATGAGAGAGAAAGCGTATCAAAGAAAATGCCGTATTAATAGCTGTACAGGTTGCTCAGATTTCGATGTTTTAGTACTACATTTCCTAAATTGAAAAAAGTAATATACATGTCATGTTCCCTTTTTCGAGAAACATAAATTGCTGAAAACCGCAAGACGCTAAGGTGTCTAGTTTCCATGCTACAGGGTGATTTTGAAACTGGCCAATTATTATAATCGGTTATAACTTTCGCAGTATTGCCGCTACGCTCTCGAAATAAAAACATCTTTAGGGTCAGAACCTTTACCAGTGCTATCAAAACTTCAGTGCCTCTTCAAATTTAAGAGAAATAAAAAAAGTAATTTTTTCAAATGGAAACCGTATATAATACAATACATATTGAAACAAAAAATTACCTAGCTGGGGTTAGTGCAACACAGGAAATCCATACAGGTCTGTAGTATGATTAAATGAGGAAAGGGAAAAAACCCCAGGGGAAAAAACCCTGACCTCACCCGTGTTAGAAAAAAATTTACTAAAAATATCATATCAGAGGATCTTGGAGGACATCTACGTGATCAGAAGAACATCTTCATGTAGTTCTTCTATGGGCAGCAGAGAAAAACAGACTCTTCACCAATCTACTCGAAATTCTAGATCTGAAATAAAAAAAGACAAAAGCAGAAAAAACTATCTATTTATAATCAATTGAATGGTTTTTGAATTAACCACCCATTGCAGAAATTCTTTCGTCATGAATTAGTTATAACAGAAATCCCACAATGTTTGAAAGAAATGAAAAAACCCAATCAATTTCCCCTTTTTGAATTGCTAAACATAAGAAAACTTATAACACAACAAGCTTAACCGTAATTTGAACAAAGTGAAAAATCAATGAGTACATAACTTTCAATTGTCCTCCTTCACGAAGAAGTTCCTTTGTTGCCTTGTGGGCTTCTTAGAAGATCTCAACACCATGTTCAGTGGCTAATTTCGGAACGTAATCACTCTTTTCCTTCGAATTCCTCCAATATTCAAATTTAAATTTCAGCCTTGCTCTATGATCGTGAGGGTTCTTTCGAACCAGGTACGACCATCCTAGTGAAGATTTTTCGGAACTTCAGATGTTTGAAGACCGCTACGGGACCCTAATGAAAGGAAATCATCTCCCATCTTATAACACAAAAAACAGAATATTTTTTAGGACCAAAAATTACGACATATTCCGAGAATTGTCAAAATGACTGAAATGTTGAAAATTATTCAATTCTTTTCTGACGTTTTCGCAAGTTTTTCGTGCTATTTTCTATAATTCTTGAGATATCGATCGAGATCGGATGGGGGAGTGAACAAACAACGTTTTTCCTCATTCAGCCCCGAAAAACAGCGTCCAAACCCGTGTTAAAGCGAGGAGCAAGAACAAAACAATCGGTGCTCGCCCGAACCGAACCAAATTGGTTTTTTCCCGATTGCCCTCGCCCTAGCAAGGGCTAATGAGAAAGACCGGAGATCCAGAGGGAGAAGGACCAAAGTTTCCAGGCCCTATCCCGCCATTACACGTAATTTTCCGTTGTTCATAGCCGCCCATCCTTCCATTGTTATTGTCCGCCAACGCCTCGCCGATAAGACACAAGCAACCGCTAATTCACTCAGGAAGGCGGTGATTTAATAGTTTATGGTTATTGTTGCAAGTAGTCCAACGTTATCTCCACCTTAATTATTCCCTCTGTTTTGTTTCAGATGGTGCAAGCGATCCAAGTGCTTCGGTTTCATCTCTTAGAATTGGAAAAAGTGAGTATTTTGACGTTTATTTCGATGTCACTGACAGGTGACGTTGTCAGTGTCAAATTCGATAATGTTGCCAACCTGAGCAAATGTTGCTCCATGCGAATCATTCAGTGGAGTGAGCATGCTTACTTTCTTTGTTTATTGTTTATTCTTTCATGTTACATAAATAACTACACGAAAAAATGAAAATCTAACCATCATAACAAATGGTATGTCAGGAAACGGTAATGTTAAAAAGTAATCTCTAAAGAGATTTCACATTAAAGAAGTATACAAAATACAACAGTTCACATTGTATAACAAATACTCAAACAAATATAGGGTCGGTTTCACAAAACTTCGATTGTACCGTCAAATTAATTGGAGTCACCGCGAATCGTTGAAATTTCAGAACGAGTGATTCAATTGGTTCGAATTTACGTAAGGTTTTTTAATCGTACCATTAAAGCTTTGTGAAACCCGCTCATAGTCTTCACCAACTCAACAAAAATTTTGACAACTCAGGTACTCTTCAACGGTATAAAATGTTTCTATGTTTTACCAAAAAAATTCAGATTTTAAACAGCTTCTTCTGAAGTTTCTTTATCAGTTTTTACATTTTGAAATAATTCACTGATGAACAGATGCCAATTCGTGGGGAATTAGAGATTTACTTCGACTTATCAACACCATTTTCTTCATATCGTTTGAGAGGATTATTCATTTTGAGTCTTAACTGTTTAATCGTATCTTGCAAGTTCACCAGATTGGAAAATGAGATTATTAAAATGATAGTGAATTTCCCCACAAGAAAAATGAATTGTGGAGATATACATATAATTTTTTGATTCAGAGAGCTGAAATAATACAATACATATTGAAACAAAAAAGGTACCTAGCTGAGGTTGGTGCAACACAGGAAAACCATACAGGTCTGCAGTATGATTAAATGAGGAAAGAGATAAAACCTCAGCTAAAAAAACCCTTACCCCACTCGTGAAAAAAAATTACTTAAAATACAAAGTATCTGGAAAATTTTGAAAGACATCAGTGTGATCTGAGAGAACATCTTTATGTTATCCGTCGATGGGCTTAGATAAACTGATTCTTCACAAAACAACTCGCAATTCTTAATCTGGAATCAAAAAAGACAGAAGCAGAAAAAAAAGCAACTATTTAGAATAAATTAAATTATTTTGAAATTTATAAATGGGACAACTATTTATAATATATATGTTCTATAGTCTCCTCATTTTCCCCAAACTCACAACTAGGGCTCTCAACCGAATTCCATCGGAAGAGCATGCTGTTGCATCGTCCATAGCCTGTCCTAATGCGATTTAAAACAGATTATATTCTCCTGGAAAGGTCAAAACCAGGATCTCTGATGGAAGGATCAGAAATAAGATCTTTATTGAGAAAATTGGATACATTCCATTCAGATTGCCAAATGTCTTTGTCGCTTCTATTCATATCGATCAGAAAATTTGACCAAAAAGGTTTACGCGACTTCAATTTGGGAACCTTATTATTTGGAATATGGGGAATGAGTTCAGAAAGGAATTGAATTTGTTCCAAAAATTCACAGCTGTTGTCTCTTTGCGAATATGGGCAGGGACAATATTTGAGAGGACTGGTAACCAAAGAGTAGGTGTAGACTTGATAGTACCAGTAATAATCCTCTTAGAAAAATTTAGTTGGGCATCAATTTTTTTACATGAACACTATTCAACTAAACAGGGCAACAATATTCAGCAGCAGAAATAACCAAAGCTAGCGCTGCCGTACGAAGTATTGTTGCATCAGCGCCCAATGAAGAACCAGCTAGTTTCTGAAGAATATTGTTTCGAGATTTAAGCTTCAAACGCAGATCATCTAAATGCGCGTTGAAATTTAGAGAGGAATCAAGTTTGATTCCCAGGTATCTAGGATTTAAATTATGTTTTAAGGAAGAAGGATCGAAAGTTGTACTCAATTTTCTATATTTCTGATGATCATTCAAATGAAAACACGAAACCTTGGATTTATTTTCATTCGGGCCCAAACGCCACTTTGAAAAATAATATTTCATTCCAAATCTGCGGAATGGGTACTTTCTATTGTTCGAAAATTAGAATGATGAAAAGCCAGAGCAATATCATCAGCATAAATAAATTTTTCCGAAGAAGTAGTTGGAACGTCACACAAATATAAATTGAATAGAAGAGGTGCTAAAACTGAATCTTGTGGAACACCATTATTCAAAGTTTCTAAATAACTACTATTATTATCGACAAAAACTCGGAACCTTCTGTCGGATAACTTATTTTCTAATAGTCTGATAAATGCGAAGGGATCTAATGACTTTTTTTCGCAGTTGGAAGACCAAGGTCGCCAATTATTATGGGACAAACCAGAAATATGTTTAACTCTCTTGAAAAAACGTTCCGCCAATATGGAAATTGTTCGGTGGATTTTGAATGCTTCGGATGCCATTCTCTACCCAGAAACGAGATAACTCATCGTCCCAAGAAGCCGAGATACGTAAATGTCATCGTATCGGCTATGTGGAAGGCTTCTATTTCTCGGTATAGCGATTTCAGCGAGTCACCGGGTCCATATTCATTTATATTCATTCAGCTTAATCCCAGGTATTTCCTCAATTTCGTTTTATTGCCAGGGAGGTCTGCAGAGGTGAAATTAGGTTTATAACCTGGTTTACTGCCGTTTTAAGTACGCTGATGATCGTGACTCCTCACGTGGGGTGGTGGTATTAAAGAAGCCTGATGGTGGTCAAGTCGTTCCATTAGAGAACTTAGGATTATTGTTGTTTGTCGAACGATCAATTTGTTTCTGGTAGGTCCAATTAGAGTTTGCACCATTTCCGGAGACATTCTCATACATGGCCTATACTCCTCAAGATTCTCTACTTCTAATTATCTCGATATTTGTCTTTATTGATCCAAAGTAGATCTTCCGGACATCCAGGTCTAATCTATCTTCTTTTAAAAATTGTGTATTCCTCGAAAACATCGATTCCCTCTCTTAGCGAGAAAATAGATAGGTTTTTTAATGAACGTTCTGATTTGAGTCTATCGATAATCGCTAAACAACTTTCCTCACTTTCCTCAAAAATATACCTTCTCATTATATTCTGATAGAAACAGTCTACATGAATGACGCGAATTTGACACTTCCCATTGGAATGGCTTGTTAATTGTCCTCGTGTGAATGAATGACGCATTTTAATGGATTGGCTTAATGGAATGGCTTGTCAATTGTCTCCTTGTGAATGCTCCATAATGGAAAAGAAGATAGAAGGAACACGTTTTATCGGAAAAAAAAAGTCATGGCTGAAAAACATAAGGGATTGGACAAACCTCGATGTTCATGCACTCTTTAGAGCCACACAAGATCGAGAGGAGCATACCAGAATTGTCGCCAACATCCACTAATTGGATAAGGCACCTTAAGAAGAAGAGTGATCAACCGTCGATACCTTCGAAAAGAAATTGAAAGGAAAAACGTCTCAATTTTCTTATCCAAATACCGTGTTTTCCTGATATCTTTCTGTGGTCGGTCCATTCGGCCATTACGACGTTTAAGGTCGAGTCGCGGGTGGCTTTGCCCTTCGCATTTCTATGAACCGGCGAGGCAGCGCAAGCGGAGTAGAAGCCATTAGGATATTTGCTTTTGGGACCGCGGCACGTCCTCCGTTGGAGGTTTTTCCTCGGGAATTTTTCGCTCTCGCAGATTACGGCTGGTATATTCCGCCATTTAGATCGATAACGGGCCCTCCAGACCGGAATGCCCGGTATTCCGACAAATTTTATGCATTTTATTGCCGCCCGGGTTATCGCGACGAATTGGAACGGTTGTTTTTTTCATTTCCGAGTCTTACGGCGGCACAGAACGGGGGCAGTTTCCGGCGGGGCTCCCAAATGGAGTTTGGAGCTCGAAAAGCTCAATTTCGATCAACGAATATGTACACTGTGCCCCATTTTGGTTGAGACTGCACTGTATATCAGCTATTATTAATGATAGAGACATGCGGTTTTCGCGACCCTGTGTCACTTTTTTGTGAAACTTTTACATCCACAAACAGAATTATTTCAACTACTTTTGTTCGTGAAATACAGGGCGAAAACGAAAATGTTCACTTTTGGAGATCTCATTATTCCTCAGCCCCTGCATAAGATAAAGAAAAAAATAAAACTGCTTCTAATAAATACTTCCACTTAAAAGTCAGTGGCATAGATGAATTTACCGTTTTCAAGATTGGGCAGAAATTTGGTTGGTATTTCTCAAATAGAGCAGTCCTTATATTTTAAGGTCGAATGTTTGCAATCCTTTTTTTGAATACATTGAAGTATCACAACCTTATTTTTAATAAATTTCAGCTTTTTAATTCAGAAAAACTAATATTTACGTTGGTGTGTTCTTTAGTAGGCCTGAATTCTTTCTTTCTCAATTTAGAACTTGCACACTTAATAGAATAGTATATTCTAAAACAAGTTACAGAATGAGCTCATGCTTACGCATTCGTGTTGGAATTGCCTTCTGCAACGAGTATTAGACGATGTTTTCTCTATTTCATTTGAGCTTTGTGAAATACTCTCGAAATTCAAATAAAAATTCAGATTAGTGACTTTTGTATTGTATCTTGGCAGTTGGTATGACTTACGAAATCTGACAGATCAATTTGAATTGATTTGATTTGAAAATTGAGAAGATCTGAAGTCAATACTGACAACTATAAAACGAAAAATATAACTGAAACAATGCTGTTATGAGTTTCATTACAGCACTACTTCTAGAACTGTAATGAACTCATTACTATACTGAAATAGAGAAACTTTGTTCAGGAAACTATTTTGATGATAGAGGTCTTTCAAATGGCTGTGTCAAACATTTGAATTACCTCACATTTCAACATGATATATTTTCCGTACCTATATTCCAATTATGCTGTTAAAAAATCATCGAATTCTAATAACCGACAGTGATACAAAACTAAGATCAAAAGAGAGAGTGAGTTCCATCTAATATTCAACCAAAAAATATTTATCACACGATGCGTAGAGACATATTATATGATTTAAATTTCTCCATACTTAATAGTTCAGATTTCGAGTCATTTCAAACGGAAACCTCTTGGAAAAAATTGAAGCATTCCACTGGATTGTTGTTAAAAGTGTCCGTAATAATTTTTCTCTATTTCAGTATCTAAATAAGTTCATTACAGTACTAGAAGCAGTGGTGTAATGAACTCATTTCAGCTTTATTCTCAGTTACATTTTTCGTTTCGTGGTTGTCAACACTGACTTCCGATCCTACCAATTGTCACCACACGTCAATTCAAATTCCGTAATCTGTCAAATTACGTAAGTCACACCAACTGCCAAGATACAATACAAGTCACTTATCTGAATTTTTATTTGAATTTGAGAGTATTTCACAAGAGTTGACTGAAATAGAGAAAATATCGTCTAATACTCGTTGCAGAAGGCAATTCCAAAACTCATGCGGAACACACATGCTCCTTCGTCGCTCATTTTCGAATTTCGCATTCGTGTTGGAATTGGAACCCATTCTGCAACTTGTTTTAGACTATGCTATTTTTGCAACATCACAGGGACGAACAGAAATAATGACAAGTATTGAAATCGCGCAAACTTAAATAAATTCATATGGCAGTTGTAAATAGGTCGCCAATGTAGACGTATTGAAGCTCACTCCTTATTAGCTCCTTATGAAAGAGTTTTAGTTCAAATGGACACACTTGTTCTCAAGGATCTGAGTTTAGTGTTCAGAAATGTGTTTTTCAGTTCTTTGGGATGGTCAATGCCCAGATGAGATTATATATGCGATACCGGCAGTAACACTTCTGCGGAGGTTACAAGACCGAGCATAGCTTTGAAAAAGTTTTTCGCAACAACAGACAAAGGGTCAAGATTCAGGAGGGAGTTTGAAGCATTAAAAAGAGGCATTTTGTATGTTATCGGCAGCGTTATCTCGGGCTGCATCTGCTTCGGCGCAACGTATTAATTGCAATACTACTGGGTCGAATCCGCCGATAAAACCCTGGCCAGAGAACCGTAGGAATACACAGTCCGTCAATTAAAATCTCCCGTAAAGATAAGATTTAATGGGCGTCCGGTTCAAAGGGAGGCAGTTTGATCATAGTGTCTCACCCGCGGCAGTATCGGCTAGTTTGCATGCCGTGGTCTCCCAAGATGGCCGGCCGATGGCTCTCGTCTGGCCGAACCGGTTCCTGCATTTGTCTTGCAACGAGATTATAATATCGTATGGAGGAGAGAGAGATAAACCATTTGATAGTGTTCCCTTTTAGCAATTTAAATGTGTCTGCGAATGCAAAGCGATGCGCCGATCGGACCGCATTCTGCCGCGCAATTTCCATATTTTTACATGGCCGAACCTGAAACACGACGGCCCTGATAGAAGAACAGCCAGGGGCCAATTTTCGGTTGTCATTTCGAAAATCTTGAAATTTTCAGACCCAATGTTTAATATCTGTTCAACAGTAGAAAATAGTTCTGGCAGCCTGCAATGGCTGGGTTAAATTACCCTAACATTTTAAAGACGGTAGAAAATAATTTGTTCAAGTGACAAGTCAGAAATCCGATAGATTAATGCGTAGGTTGCATATCTTCAAGCCCAGAATATAGACAGCCTGTTCGCCAGTACAGGTAATCAAATACCCACAAGAAGTGTTCTCAGATTAGAAGGAAAAAATTTTTTCGACAGGAATGTAAATCAAAATTAGATTTCTTATGCCTAAGTAAAACTAAACAACTTCAATAATAAACTATCAACTGTGCTTGAATAAGCATTACAGTGGTGATGAAACAATTAAAACTAGGTACAAGGTAGTAACAAGTTTACGAGTCGAGAGGAAGTGATTCTTTATTATTTTCTTTAAGAAAGATGAACTGTAAAAGAATAAATCTATCTTATCCTTGAAATAATTTCAATGTTATGGATCATATAAACCAGTCTTTGTCGGATAAAAAGAAAAAATGCTGTGCTGACTTCTTTTTCATTTTCGTACATCACCGTTAAATCTAAATTTTTGAGAAAATGTTTACGGCACGTTTCTGAAAGCATTGGCCCATTTTTTCGGTTTTTGAAATATCTCGAGAATCACATGGAACCAACAAAAAAAAAATTACATCGGCACAAATCTAGCACATAAAATTTCAACACAACTTCAAACACATACGGCCCTGTCGCGAAAAGGCTGAAATCTAAACCGTCGACGATGTCTCTGGTAACGTTATTGATCTGACTCCAATCCTCCAATTATACATGCCCCCTGCCCCGAAATGTAACCTGAGATTTTGGTCTCGCTCTCCCGTTTTTGGCCGATGGTAGGCTAGATCCCGACCCAATAGTCGTCAATCAATTGAAAATTCTTCTTGTAGCTTACTGCACAATGAAGAATGTCCTAAAGTCAAATTCCTAACGACCATCGTGCTCAATATTTATTAAATTCATTTTTTTAAATTTTTCTTTATTAAATTCCGGACATGCAAAATTTTTGTCAAATTCAACACCCTGTATCTTTTTTCGTGGTGCTGAGATTTTGTTGAAATTTTCACCAGGTATAGTATTGGGTCTTGATATATTAACCTGAAATTTACTTTCCAAAAATATATGTAGTTTATCCCTTATACAGGGAGAAACAAAACCTTATTTTATACCGTCCATTTCTAAACACCCCGTGATGAATTTGAGACGGAAAATTTGATATCATTAAGTTTTAATTTGAACTGTGATCCTTTCTTAATAAAATGTTTCTTGATTTACGTCAGTATCTGCTTTTGAAAAAAAGATACACATTTTCAAAGGAAATGTTGCATTTTTTCAATTTTATTAACAATTTAAAACATTACAATACCTTATCGACTAGCAAGCATACACAAACATCTGAAAATTAATAGCGTGTATTTACACCTCGCTTTCCCATCACTTCTACCGTACGATGTGGCATACTTTCAATGCATTTTCGAATTGCTTCTGAGGGAATATTTTCCCGTTCTTCAAGAAGGGCTGTTCGTTAATCGGGAAAGGTGTTGGGCTGCCGATTAAGAACATGTCTACCTAGCATATCCTTATACATGTTCAATTGGATTTAAATCCGGACTTTTGGCTGGCCATACGAATCGTTGAATTTTCGCCTCTTCAAAGCATTTGTTACAAACCGTGCAACATGAGACCTAGCATTGTTCTGCATTAACAGAAATTGTTGCTTCCCCCAGAATCAATTCGTAAATGCATTGAAAGTATGCCACGTCGTATGGTAGAAGTGATGAGAAAGCGAGGTGGAATTACACGCTATTAATTTTCAGATGTTTGTTTATGTTTACTGATCGATAAGGTATTGTAATGTTTTAAATTGTTATAAAAATTGAAAAAATGCAACACTTTCTTTGAAAATGTGTATCTTTTTTTCAAAAGCAGATACTGACGTAACTCAAGAAACATTTTGTTAAGAAAGGATCACAGTTCAAATTAAAACTTCATGATATCATATTTTTCGTCTCAAATTCACCACAAGCTGTTTAGAAATGGGGGGTATAAAATAATGTTTTGTTTCTCCCTGTATAAGGGATAAACTACATATATTTTTGGAAAGTAAATTTCAGGTTAATATTACAGGACCCAATACTACACCTGGTGAAAATCTCAACAAAATCGGAGAACCACGAAGAGAGATACAGGGTGTTGCATGTCCGGAATTTGTTGACGGGGAGTATAGACTTTAACCTTTTGCTCCTCTTAGTTTCCGATTCCAGGAAAAACCCTCACCTTATTCGGCCCAATGTTCCTGCCAGACGTACCAACTTAACATGAGGCCCAAGCTGAAATAATCCGCTGCACATGCATTCGCCTCCGTACGTTACAACTGAAACTAACAGCCAGCATCGGTTCTGTCGTTCTGTTGCCAACCATGCGGCAATACTCGAGTGGGCAATTAATTACGGCTTAATCGTGGTAAATGACTGAGTTCTGCATGGCAAACTTACGTTCATAACTTCAAGCGGACCAGCGACGTCGTGATTAAATAGAGGACTTTTTGCCGGGAAGTTCTGGGCAACTTGCGGTCTTGTCGCGAGCGAGTGAGGTTCACCGTCTTCGGTTATTCCCATGTCACGATGCTTGGGGTTCCGACCATTTTAAAAAGTGCCTTGTTGTCTTATGATACATTGCGCAAAAAAATTAACGCACATTCTGAAAATCTCAATTTTAATGAAAGTTAATTCCACATTGACTTTATAACTTATTTTTTATGATCTCTCGGGAAGGTTTTGAAAGAAACAAGATACATTAAATGAAAGAAAAA
Source organism: Hippodamia convergens (assembly GCA_038502775.1). Taxonomy (NCBI): domain Eukaryota; kingdom Metazoa; phylum Arthropoda; class Insecta; order Coleoptera; family Coccinellidae; genus Hippodamia; species Hippodamia convergens. The sequence goes on along the minus strand of CM076607.1, from coordinate 89,194,082 downwards.
TTCAGGATTTCACCGAATCTTATGTGAAAGAGGAGAAATGAACAGTTTTCAAAATACTGAAATGCTGATAAGTTATTTAATACTTGGTATTTCCACCCCTTGCGTTAATTACAGCTCGGCAACGACGGTTCATACTCAAAATGAGTGATCTTAAAATGTTCTGATCTAATCCTTCCCAGATTTCTCCGAGTTGGATTCCTAAGTCATTAAGAGTAGCTGGATGATTTTCTGAAGTTCTCAGCCTTCTATTGAGGTTGTCCCAAACCTGCTCAATCGGATTGTGATCTGGACTTCTTGCTGGCCATTCCATTCGAGAGACTTCAACGTCTTCAAGGTACTCCTGAACGATGCGCGCACGATGGGGTCTGGCATTATCTTCCATACAAATGAAATTTTCACCAATATTTGGGGCAAATGGCACTACATGCTCTCCAAGAATGTTCTTTATATACTTATCAGCATTCATCAACGACCACTAGGTCTGTGCGAGCAGTCGAAGAGATTCCACCCCATACCATAATCGATCCTCCCCCGAAACCTGTAATATTCAGGAAACTGCACTGAGCATATCTTTAATGTGGACGTTTGTATACAAGGGAACGTCGATCACAATGGTACAGGCAGAATCTAGACTCATCTGTGAAGAGAACTCTTTCCCAATCGGCCTCTTCCCAATGGATATGCTCTCTCGCAAAATCCAAACTCGCCCTTCGATGGCTGGGGTAAGAGCTGGGCCTCTTGCCGCGACACGAGGCCTTAAATCATATTCTCTGAGGCGATTTCTTATTGTCTGAGTGCTAATTTGCACCCCATGAGTCTGCTCAAGCTGATTTTGAAGGAGGCGAGCGGTTGCAAACCGTTGTCTCAACGAAGAAACTCTCAAGTAACGTTCTTGAATGGCAGTTGTTACCCGTGGTCTACCCTGTCCTGGTCTTCGGACATTCATACCTGTCTCCCTGAATCGCCGCAACATTCTGGACACACTTGTATGGGAAACTCCAAACCTTTCTGCAATTCTTGTGTATGTCCACCCTCCTTCTCGCAAAACTACCGCTTGGGCACATTTCTCTCGGGTCAAATTGCGTGTTTCGCGTTGCATAGCTATCGAGTTTAGAAAATCAAACGAAAGAAAGACTAATGATCACTAGAATTGATCGAGAACAACTGATTTAGAATGGGGCCAATACATTCAAAATCTGATAATATCATCTTTTTTTATTCCTACTGGGAAAAATCTGTATTGAAGAAAAACGTTGAAAGTGGATAACATATGCATGCATAATTCTGATAAAAATAATTATCATTTAGAACACTTTCAGTTGTAGAATAAATTTGAGATTTCCATAATGTGCGTCAATTTTTTTGCGCAGTGTATTAGACAGTTTTTATTTCGAGATTAAATCCTCAAGAAAATGTTTCTGGTTTCTTCGATGAGTTGTTATTTGATGTAACAGTGCCCAATTTCGTGGTATATAAAGCTTCTCAATTCAATGGGATTTTCAATTGCAGACGGTCGCAAATCCACTAGAATTGGAGTGAAACACCCAGTGGGGTTTGAAGATGTTTACTGTGTTGCATCATTGTTTTCTCGTGGCCTCGAAGTTGAGAAAAAACTCAATAGCCTAGGCACTGGCCATTTCTTGTGTTATTTGACTTTAACCTACTAGAAACCCTCCTCAGCTGCTTGGCTGGAACCTCAAAGGCTGGCAACTCTGGGACACCAGCCGACATTGAAATCTGTGATTGAACATTGAGAAAATGATTTTGTTTCTTTGTTTCAGGTACACGAACTCTGCGACAACTTCTGCCACCGGTACATAAGTTGTCTGAAGGGAAAAATGCCCATAGACTTAGTGATAGACGAGCGGGATGGTGGTAAACCCCCTGAACTCACGGGGTCGACCAACGGAGATGGTGGCACCAGGAGCAACGCGGACTCGACTTCTCACACAGACGGAGCGAGTACGCCAGATGTCGTAAGTTCTCAATTTTTTTTACCAAGACCGTTTTAATTTCTTTCACAGCGTGTCCAGAAGGTAACTTGAATTATCCGCTCTAGGTTGCTCTAATTCGTTGAAGGAAGGAATTTTGATTTGATCTTGTCCCAGAGACTGGAAGAAAAAACTTAAGTGTTTTTTTTCTTGGCGAAATGTCAAAACATTTTCATAAAAAATTTTGGAAACTCAATTCAAAGAAAAAAAGGTTAATTGTAATTCTTTTCGTCTCAGTAAACGTATTGTTTCCTTCAAAATGTGAGCTTTATATTTGATTTATCCGCGGTCTACTAAATCTAACAGGCAGGAAGGTTAGACGTTGCCGTTGTTACCAGCAACGGGTCTAGTGGCAATTCGCACTGTTTTCGATTTAATTTCGAATTTATTTCAATTTACAAATAAATAAAGAACTGTAAGGAGGAAAACAAAACAGCATTTCGTTTATCCGCGAATAATTTCTTAATATTTTATCGCAAATAATCCAGAACTCACCACGAGGAGGTAGCTTTTGTATTGAGTTCCACGAGATTACAATCAGAATGAAAATTATTTTACTTTCTGAAGCGAATGAAATAGATGAATGAACACGAAAAATCACAAATATACCTGTCACCTAATAACCACTTGAAATTAGCAATGGGTACGTTTACTTCGTCTCTAAATACGACTTCGATTCTCAAATTACTCAAGGTCTTAAACCCCGATGATATTTTCGGAAATGCCCCCTCAAAATTTATATTGTAGAACTGAACAAAGTCATTTTCTTTAATGTTGAAAGAGAAGTTAAAAATTGCCTTGTCTTTGAAATGTCAACAAAAGTCGGAAAATTGATCTAATCTTGTTTATCCCAATCGGTGTAAACATTGTCATGATGGACAACTAATTTTTGTCTCCGTTCCTCAGGATCAGTTCTTTTCGGGGTAACTGAAGATGTCATGTCACTCGGTCGATTTGAAAAAATTGAAGAAAATGCATCATAAGTCGATTTAGGAGTTTTTCGGGGTAGGTTGGATAAGAGTTATTTTTCATAATATGGGAATCTACAAACTGTTTTGTACAAACTACACTGTCTTCGTGGATTTTGAAACTACTTTCTCTATGAATTGGGTTAAGTCATTTTCTACTCGCGGTATCTTTCAGAAATCTAAATACCGACACCTTCTCATTAGTAGATTTATAGTTCCTTTTGCAACCGGGCACTGCACAAATACGAGGCATAGTACTCAAATCGAAGATTTCCAAATGAAATTTTAACAAATATTAAAATGAAAAAACTTCCTGTTGATAATCACTAAAAGTCGAAAAATTCAATCACAAACCCGATACACACTCTTCTTGCAAGTGCAACACTTATTTTCACTTTATTTATTGATTGAAAAACCGATCACAAGAACACGAAAAAAACACAAACCTTTTTTTCACATTTCCCGGTCGAATTTCTGATGCGAACTATATCACATGTTACGCTTCAAAACAGAACTGCAAGGGCAAGATGGTAACACTCTTAGCCTGGTACAACCCCTTTGTGGGGGTTCCGGCAACATCGCATTTCGAAACAACACTCTGACCTGTTAAATATCGTAGGCCACTTTTTATATTCAAAGGAGTGCACATTTTTCCCAGATAAAAGATGTTGAGAAGAAAGTTCTTAAAGGAAAATTTTCAATCTGGAAGAATAGTATTATTCAAGAAAAGACTGAAGGTGCAAATAGGAAACAGGTGATGATTCAAGTTACTTTCTGGACCTCCTTGTATCTCCAAATTTTCTTGTTCCCTCCCACACTAGGTCGTACAGGACTCTTATGAAGATAATATGCAAAGGTGGCTCCCATGCAAGTTACAAATCAATCAATTGCCATTTTCAGAAAGGGTTGAAACTTGAAAGAAGTAAAAACTCTCAAAAGGAGAGCTTCAATTTGTCTGTAGAGATATCTGTCGTGAACACTTATCATGAAACCATTAACTTATTGAAGATTCAGCAGAAATTTTTCACCCGATTGCAAAATCGCTGTTTATGATCCGTGTCGAAGGGACCAAAAATTCGTTTCAACAAAAACACGGGATAAAAAGTACCGCCTCAGCACGACAAAACAGGGGCGCAAAGACGCATCCCTGCAGCACCCCCCGTCCCCAATAATTCAGACAAATAGCGGGAATAATTCCTCCCCGGCCGAACTGGAGTTTTCCAGGGAGGAAGAGGAAGTTATTACACTTATTCCACGGTCTGGGATTCCGAATCAATTTATCGTGAAGCGCCTAAGACGTCGGGACGCCAGCCCTGAGTGTATTAGATCATTTCGTGATGTTATTTGCAAAAAGCGTGCAGGGGTGGGGAGCCCGGCTGGTAATTGGTGTCAATTTAGACTGACGCATCGTGACGCGAGAGAGGGATTGAGTTACAGCCCCTAAGCAAGCTGCGGTCACCCTCCTTCCTCCAATCGGCGATTGAATAAAGAGCGATAAACACTGCAGTATGCATCTCTATCGGAACCTGCGATTCGGGGTGGCCACCCCTCGCCTGGCTCATTATTTTGAGCGAGGGTTTGCGTTTTCCTTCGCGTGCTTTAAAACTTTAAGCTGTGTACGACTAATTAGACTTTTCGTTGTTGTGCCTTGCCCCTATGTCGACTTGGTCGGGCGCTTTAGCTGTTTTTCTCGTCTACGTGACTTTTGAGGAACCGGTCAATCACGCTTGACGACAAGAAGTGTTGAAAAGAGGGAATTATAACTGACTAGCTCAAACCAGCGGCTGCGCTCACGTAATATTTCAATTTAAAACGGTACTGATTGGTCCGCAACCCCACATTCATAACCTCGTATCGAAGGAGAGACAGATTCAATAATTTCTTGGTCAAATACGCATTCGTTCAACCTGCGGTAACTTTTAAGGTAGGTATCCATTAGTAAATTATACTGTGAGAAGCATTTTTCATCAGGAATAAATACTGCAGATAATAATCACATTAATTTTTATATGAATTCATTTCGTGCCAGTCGATAGCCCTCTTAAAATTGAACATTCTTCAGAATTTAAATGAAAATGTTAAAAGTGGTTATCGTGGATTTTCCCCAGCAGTTAGACATATGCCGTCTCTTTATAGAACTTTTTGAGCACTGGAAAATTGTCTCTGACTATGTTTCTCTATCTCTTATAGTTTACCCAGCGTCGACCGTGAAAGCCTGAAAAAGCTGGGTTAATTATCGACTTTTTCATGAAAGCTCAATATTTTTTCTCATTTCTAAGTGATATATAAATGAACACCACATGAAAGCCTCCCAAAATGAATTCTTTACATTATAATGAAAGTTTCATCGAAATCGGTCATCTGGTTCCTGAGTCCATAGAGGACAAACAAACACACAAACACAAGGACATTCACATTTATAATATCAGTTTCTCTATTTCAGTATCGTAATGAGTTCATTACAGTATTAAAAGTAGTGCTGTAATGAAACCCATTACAGCATTGTTTTCAGTTATATTTTTCGTTTTCTGGTTGTCAGTACTGACCTCCGATGGAATCAAGTTTTGAATCCAATCAATTCAAATTCCGTTATCTGTCAAATTTCGTATGTCACACCAACTGTCAAGATACAATACAAAAGTCACTAATCTGAATTTTCATTTGAATTTCGAGAGTATTTCACAAAAATTGACTGAAGTAGAGAAAATACCGTCTAATACTCGTTGCAGAAGGCAATTCCAATACTCATGCTATCGAAAACTCGCTCCTTCGTCGCTCGTTTTCGAATTTCGCATTCGTGTTGGAATAGGAGCTCATTCTGCAACTTGTTTTAGAATATACTATTCCCTATAGTTTATCTATTTCAGTATCGTAATGAGTTAATTACAGTTCTAAAAGTAAAGCTGTAATGAAAAATACAAAAGTCACTAATCTGAATTTTTATTTGAATTTCGAGAGTTTTCCACAAAACTGAAATAGAGAAAATATCGTCTAATACTCGTTGCAGAAGGCAATTCCAACACTCATTCTTTCGAAAACCCGCTCCTTAGTCGCTCGTTTTCGAATTTCGCATTCGTGTTGGAATAGGAGCTCATTCTGCAACTTGTTTTAGAATATACTAATAGATATACCTATGTAGATCTAGGGCGGGTCTCACAAAACTTTAATTGTACGATTGAAAAACCTTACGTAAATTCGAACCAATCGAATCACTTGTTTTGAAATTTCAATGAATCGCGGTGGCTCCAATTAATTTAACGATACAATCGAAATTTTGTGAAACCGACCCTGAGCATGCTTGTTCTTATATATACAGAGTTGGGCATAAGACCAGGATGAAATCAATATTAATATAATTAACATAAATATCTGTATACGATTTCGACACTCCATTTGAAGAGGTCATTTGTGACCATCTTAATGCAATAAACCTCGTAAATTGTTCGGACAAAAAGCAGTGTTAGACTTATAGATTGATATCCTAGATCCTACTCCTAGACTTGCCCAGGCAAAGAAATTTATGGTGTCTCCCCAACCTACACCAAAAATCCAGTAAAGGTGTGCAAGTATTCAGAGCTGGCTGAACTAAGCACCATACACATGAAGAAGTCGGTTTTGGATTTTTATGAAACAACAGCTGACGCTCCTAAGAATGTTAATGGATTTAACAACACCATTGAAGCCCTCTTTGGGATTTGAATGAATATGTTGGGTGAGGAACTGTGGTGGAAGTGCGCAAAAGGCTGAACCAAGCTATAACTACCCCTGTGCAGAATAATAACGCTTATAATACGTTATATCCAAAATTTAGTGGAAAATCAAAAAAATCCATTTGAAGGAATGAAAGCTCCGATCTGAAGGGGTCCTAAAACCGTGCCTTGCGGTACGCCACCTCCGATATTCCTGCTGCGACTGACGAAACAATTATAACATCAAAATCTCCACGTTTTTCTCACTCGACCATCACAGCCTAAGAAGTACAATCGTCACGGAAAGTCCCGAAGAAATTTCCTCCAAATTTGTCGTCGTTTCTCCCCCGTTCCCGTCCTTGATACAATTTGCATCGCCTGGAATCACTTAGCCGGGCTTCCGACGGCGGGCGTCCCGACGCGGTGCTTCGGAGCGCCGGTTTTATTGGAGCATTATCATTTTATTGACTTCAAATAGCTTGTAAAACGCGGGAAAGTGAGTTTAGAGGAGGGAGATGCGGAAGCGGATCCGCCGAAACGGCCTAATTCAGGAGACAGTGATGGCGTGTAATCGCAGCGCCGAGCAAACAGGTGGATCTGTTCAATTTATCGCACAACAGATTTTTAGATGCGGTCTGTCCGCATGCGAGATGTTCGTCTTTTATTGTTACGTATTGTCAGAATGACAATTCTCGTAATATGTCTTAGTTTTCGGTCCTGAAAAATATTCTGTTTTCTTGTGTTATAACATGTTTGGTTTATCTATGGAAGATGATTGCCTTTCATTGGGGTCCCGTAGCGGTCTTCAAACATCTGAAGTGCCGAAAAATCATCACCTGGAAGGTCGTATCCGATTTGAAAAAACCCTCACGACCAGAGAGCGAGAATTTGTGGATTTTGAATTTGAATATCGAAGGAATTTCGAAAGGAAAGTGTGATTATGTCTCCAAATTGGCTGATGAACATGGTATCAAAGAGATTCTTCTGCAAGAAACCCACACGGCAACAGAAAAAAAAATCCTCGTGAAAGAGGACAGTTGAAGTTATGTATTAATTGATTTTTTACAAGTTTAGCTTGTTATGTTGAAAAATTATCAGTTTCGTAACTTTCAACAGATTCGGAAAGGGGAAATTGATGGAGTTTTTTTTTCATTTCTTTCAAATTTTGTGACATTTCTGTCATAAATATTTATAAACCTCTGAACATTATTTGGCCAAGAAATCTTAATGTTGATGTTTTTCAAAGTAGCAAATGCATTTCCAAAATGCATTTGATTTATTCTGAATAATCGGTTTCTTTTCTGCTTTTGTCTTTTTTCATTTCAGATTAAGAATTGCGAGTCCGTTTTGGGAAGAATCTGTTTATCCGAGCACATCGACGGATAACATGAAGATGATCACACTGATGTCTTTCAAGATTTTCCTGATATTTGATATTTTATGTTATTTTGTTTACGGGGAGGCAGGTTTTTTCGGCTGAGGTTTTTTCCCCTGGCTGTATAGTATCGTATGATACTAGTGTTGATAGTATCGTATGATTCTATAGTATCATACAAAGAATGTTATGATACCCCGTTCTTTTATTACTTCAGCTTAGGTACTTTTTGTTTCAACATTTATTGTATTATTTTAGCTCTCTTTTTCATAAGAATATATATATATATATATATATATATATATATATATATATATATACGTCTTGGGGTTGTGTTAGGTTAGGTTCGGATTAGTTATGAGAAGGAGTTTTAGGAAAAGGATGGATCACTCCAAAAAGTTCCTTTGGAACTTTGAATCTACAAGATCCAAAAGATATCTGGATCTCAGTAAGAACCAAATGAAAATGGGCTTATCAGACTCTGTCGATTGTAGGTTCTATGGGAGGAAGAAGAAACTCCAATTCACCTAGTAACTCAATGCTTTGCCATTGTAAGCCGATGTTTTGGTCAAGAAGTGAATAGGAGTGAAGAAGCTGAACCCTTTCCAGTTATTGGATTTCATTAGATCTTCGGTACTGGAAGACGAGCACAATAAACCATAAGATTGCAGTGGACTGTAACCCCTTTTAAACTATAACTATAGGTTTACCTCTAGCTCTTCTCATTGGATTGGAGGTTGTTGTAAAAAAATACAACGGGAGAATGCAGTTCAGCCCACCACATCCAATATTACTATGACGAGAAAGATTCCTCTAGATGCATTATTGTCTCGAAGCTCATGGTAATGGTCTCTCCAACTGCTCGCTGATGACTAATGGGCCACATATATACATATATTCTTTTGATTCAGAGAGCTAAAATAATACAATACGTATTGGAACAAAAAGGTACCTAGCTGAGGTTGGTGCAATACAGGAAAACCATACAGGTCTGCAGTATGATTAAATGAGGGAAGGGAGAAAATCTCAGCTGAAAAAAACCCTTACCTTGCCCGTAAAAAAAAATTACTTGAAATATTGAATATCAGGAAATCTTGAAAGACGTCAGTGTGATCTAAGAGAACATCCTCATGTTATCCGTCTATGGACTCAGATAAACAGATTCTTCACAAAACAACTCGCAATTCTGAAAAAAGACAAAAGCAGAAAAGAAACCAATTATTTAGAATAAATTAAATTATTTTGAAATTATGTTCTGTAGTCTCCTCATTTTCTCCACACTCACAACTAGGGCTCTCAACCGAATTCCATCGGAAGACAATGCTGTTGCATCGTCCATGGCCTGTTCTAATGCCATTTAGAACAGACCATATTCTCCTGGGAAGGATCAGAAATAAGATCTTCATTGAAAAAATTCGATGGCCAAATTTCTCTGTCGCTTCTATTCATATCAATCAGAAAATTTTACCAAAAAGGTTTACGCGAATAATAATAATCTGCAGTAAAAAACACGGTTTACCATTGGAAATTTCAAAGTTGTGCCTCATATCTGAATTTACTAGAGACCCCAGTATGAGAATTTTATTTTTCCACCTGTGCGCGTTTCTAGACTTTTGAAACTTGAACCTGATTCGATTGTTGAAAATGTAAGTTCTACATCCGACCCAGAAACCGAAGAAACAGACGTACCTAGAGTTAGAATAACACCGGAAGCTGTCAATATCGAAAATGTGAGGAATACATTAACTTTAAAGCGATTTGAAGGCGTTTCGCGAATGTTGTCAATACCTCTGCTATCACGAGTAGGACGTCCCTCTAATTGGAATTTATCTGTTTATTTCCCGTGACGATAACAGAAACGACGTGCCCGTTGACAGAATTATGAAGGTAGTAGGTAAGTCATCGACTAGCGCCTGAAAATTTTCGGTTAGACGACAATGTTGACTCAGCTAAAAATAAACGGGACGATGCCGGTACCAGAGACGGTCTTCCTTACAGTTTAACAATTGATGAATCTGAGAATATCAGGAATATACTAGCCCGAATTGTTTTTTTTTAATATTTCTCAAACTTCTTGACAAAGTTGATTTCTGAAAGTTGGAAGAAGATGAGAGGTTCATTCTGAACGAGTCAGAGATTCACCCATCATAGATAAGAGTTCTTCTAAAGTGGGAAGATGATTTTTACAAGGCACCGTTTTCTGGTTAAGACAGACGTATCTAAGGCGCCCTTAAATTTTGATTAAGAAGAACAGGCGAATTTATAGACAAACAAGATATTTTGTCTATGCATTTTCCGTTTCAGTATTCTGATTCACAGAACGACATATACTTTGGGCCGCTGACGAACAGGCACAGTACAACCTATATTTTTTTAATTGAAGCAAATGATTTGATTTGATTTCGACAATTCTTTATTTGTAACTTGAATGACATAATTCTCCACCTGCAGAATATCATCGAAGTTATACTTTTCACATTCACAAGAGTAAATAGTACCTGCAGAATTGATAATTACATGGGTACAATCAATTGCTCCAAAATGACACGAGGAAATCCAGCAATTTGGTAAAATTGGGTTTGGGTGGTACGTAATTCTGCTTCTGTCTGAAGCATTTTCATGAATACCGAAACTCGACCAACTATTCTTGATACTGTAGATTCGTGGATTATCATCAAATCGGCTACAGCCAATAAATGTCCTGCTGATGCGTAGAATCGCAGGCACTTAAGGAGTTGACTCATCGGTAATACACTCTGATTCCTACAATCATCAAGGCTCAAACTCGCTTCTTTAAGGTTTGACATCATCATACATACGATATAATAAGATATGTAGTTACATATTATTTGAAAATTCTGAATCATCCCCAATTAATCTCGGCAGTTGCAGAGTAGTTTTTTTGGTCAACCGAAATCGCCGAAAATATGCGAATCCGTCCATATAATGGTAGTGATCGGCCCTATTAAATTCTAGACTTCTAGGATGATATCTAATATGTCGAAATCATCCTCGTATAGATCATCAATTTCATTCAAAAACAACACGTCAAAACTGAAGTTCGTTTTTGACGTTATGAATATTTGAGACAGGCTAAAGTCTTGCTTAAGCCATGAATATTCGCGGCTCAAAATAGTCATAACTTATGAGGCACTTAAGACTGCGGTGTAAGAGAAACGACGTCTCAAACCTAACTTGAAATCTAAGTTGAACGTAAGTCAGACTTATATTTGACGGTGCAAGTGGGCATAAGTGTACTGAGGCTCTCGCGACCGGTTCGAATATTTTTTACTATGTTGGCGAGTTCATTACGTTGACCACTGTTGTCTCGAGACATTGTGGGACCCTAAAGAGCAGAGGAGAGCAATTCAAAACAAAAGAAGGCTTCTTATTACACGACAACGCCAAACCCCACATGGCCAATGTCACCAAGCAATTGTTGGACTCATTTGGATGGGATGTTCTGAACCACGTAATTCTTTTTCCTTTTTGAAAATTTTTGTATCCAAAAAGATTGAGTTTTTTTAAATTGGCATTGAGAGAGAGAGAGAGAGAGAGAGAGAGAGAGAGAGAGAGAGAGAGAGAGAGAGAGAGAGACCAAAACATTCGTCAATCTTTAAGCCTCTCCCTCAATATCTTTCGCGAGCCGGCAATATTTCTGGCCTTCGCTCAGCTGCTCCACATATTTAATGTTCGCGGCCCCATAAATCCCCGCTAATCCGCCACTGACCCGCTGGTATGCTACAAGTGACTGAAAGGCCCGGATTGTATATCGCAAGGCGCTCAAAATGAGAATACCTCTACAACGCGCGCGGCTCTAGCATGCCAACGCATGTGTTGTCGTCTGAACCCGGTATAATTAACGCGGTATTTATAGTGCAAGGGCAACGATCAGGTCTTCTGTTCCGGCAGCGGCAAGAAGCAGCTCTCGGGGGTTAGTCAAGACACCAATTTCGCCTCTAACGAAAACTAATGGTCCTTCGGGCCGGATTTTCATCAAGACGTCGGTTCCTTAATTCGCAGTTGGAGGGGCGAGAATCTAGGGTTTATTGCTTCGCCAGTGTCCGGAATGGTCGGTAATCTTGCGTTGAGAAAGACAAGAAGTAAAATCCCAATGAATGAGGACAGATAGTTTGACAAGAAGCCAGAAACGTTGGTCGAATTTGGTCTATATGATTCGAAATACCCAAATCATGCCTTCACCTCACGTCATTCACAAGAATAAAGGCTTGTCCAAACGGAGCACTTACAAAATTTTGGGATTCCATCTTGAGTTACCTACATACATATATCATGGTATTTATACAAGAACTCGAGTCAACTGTCATGGTAACCATCAGTAGTGCTGATTTGTCTCTGAGGATGAAAGCCAATTATCACGTTCTTCTCTTTCGGATATTTCCGGGATCACTGTATCAGGAGACTTTTCTCTCTGCTCTAGCAGAGTTGGATTCAGTTTTTCAAAATAGTATCAGACTGAGATGATACTATGTATATATATTCTTTTGATTGAGAGGGTTAAAATAATACAATACATAATGAAACAAAAAAGTACCTAGCTGGGGTTAGTGCAACACAGGAAAACCATACAGGCCTGTAGTATGATAAAATGAGGAAAGGGAAAAAACCCCACTGAAAAATACCCTGACATCACCCGTGTTAGAAACAAATTTACTAAAATATCATATCAGAGGATCTTGGAGGACATCTACGTAACCAGAGGAATATCTTCATGTAATTCTTCTATGAGCAGCAGAGAAAAACAGACTCTTCACCAGTTTACTCGAAATATTAGATCTGAAATAAAAAAAAGTAGAAAAAACTAGCTATTTATAATCAATTGAATGGTTTTTGAATTAACCACCCATTGCAGAAATTCTTTCTTCATAAATTAGTTATGACAGAAATGTCACAATGTTTGAAAGAAATGAGAAAATCCAATCAATTTCCCCTTTTTGAATTGCTAAACATGAGAAAATTCGTAACACAATAAGCTGAACCGTAATTTGGACTAAGTGAAAAATCAATGAGTACATAACTTTCAATTCTCCACCTTCACGAAGAAGTTCCTCTGTTGCCATGTGGGTTTCTTAGAAGATCTCAACACCAGTGGCTAATTTCGGAACGTTATCACTCTAGTCCTTCGAATTCCTCCGATATTCAAATTTGAATTCTCAACCTGGCTCTCTGATCTTTCGAACCAGGTACGACCATCCAAGTGATAATTTTTCAGAACTTCAGATGTTTGAAGACTGCTCCGGGATCCTAATGAAAGGAAATCATCTCCCATAGATAAACCAAACATCTTATAACACAAGAAAGCAGAACATTTTTCAGGAACACAAATTACGACATATTCCGAGAATTGTCAAAATGACATAATGATACTGTAGTAATGGGATATAATGGTTTATTTTCGTTAAAGTATCCACGTGGATACTTGGACTCTTGGTGTCGCTCTCACTTAAAAATCCTTAAACCATTTGGCAATTTATGACCTTTTGCACCTCACCGGTAACGGGAGTTAAAGTTGAGAAATTGAGGCAGCAGGAAAAGTTGCCGATCCGCGAATTCTCCCAGCAGCAAAAGTCCGAGCCCCACGACCAACGTCCGAGGAACAATAACCATCCATCCTTCTGCCGGTGGAAGGATCGATTTTGCAAAGTAACCGGGGGAAACAACCGAAACGGCGTCCTTAAGTTCGACGGCACTATTTCATTTTAATGGTCCCCACGGCCCCGGATTCCATTAAACTGTTTCTCCTGCAAAGTTTACTTTTGCCACTGGGACCATTAGTTTGATGCAGCAGGAAACAATCCGACCAAAGGACTGGGATTGATAGATGAAGCCGGCGTCTTGGCCATTTCCTTCTGCCGACTCGGCATCCCATAATTCAACGGCCCCGCACCGTATTAAGGCAGAAATTCGAAAACATTCTTTCTTCCAGGGACGTTAAGGGATGAATGGGTAGAGGAACGCAATAAAGGCTTTGTTGCGATGCAGCAGATTCCGAATAAAGCAGTCGTTATTACCCTCTTCGATATCTATTTCGGTTTTCTTACTGCTCGACATTTTCATCAATTGCCAATTACGGACGTTCGACTCGAGGAGCGCTACTTCAGGCTTTTCTCCTGAGGAAGTCGTCCACAAATATCCTACGCTTAATGGCTCGCTTCAATCGGCCAGAGAAATCTTCCTTTCCTGTTCAAACGAGATGTGTATAACCCTAAAGAATTATACCGAATCACCATTTTACAGATAAGCCGGAAGCCACACAAACTTACATTTATAGATGAAGAAGACCTCAGACAATATGAAAATGCTAAAACTCTCATCGACATCCATGATTTGTACAATTCTAATCAAGGTAAATTCAAAATATACGAAAAGCATTGAAGCAGGATTGCCTCAAGGGTCCGCCCCAGGTCCGCTACGATAGAACGAATTTTGTTAGTTACCGTGTTTGTTGCCAGATCGGTAGATCATTTTTACTGGTTCCTAAGGTAAACAGAACGGTAAGTGAAAATGACTGAATATTCTCTGAAATAATGAAGAAACACAAACGATTTGAATTCAGTTCATTCAATATTTAAAGTGAAAGTACAATTTTTACGATTGCTGATGGAAATACCACTGGGTTGAGTAGTAGCCGAATTCATAGAAACCTCTGCTGAATTCATCATTTCATGTTGCAACTCGCTACGTTCCGTAGTATGCGAAATTTTTTCAGCAAAGTCTAGTTTATTTTCTAGGGAATCCTCAACGTAACTTTCAGCCACAGTCGAAGACCGCCATCCACCGTGTCGTTTTAGTCCTAATACATCTCCCTTATTAGCTAAAAATGTGGCCGAATTGCGTCTAAAAGAGTGGCCAGTATAGGCATTTGGATTTTCTAAATTCAAAAAGGTTGCAATTATTGACGGCCAACTTCCAATTTTCTTTTTGCCTATTACTTGATTACTTCATTTTCCGTTTTGATATCTCAAAAATAAATGCTCGCTCTTCGCATTTTGTGGACGCAGACGGAAAAATTTTCTATATATTTCCAGGTAATTGATTTCATTATCTAGATCGATGACTGAATGTTCTCTGAAAGTTGGTTTTTATGTTGTGGATTTTCACGATTAAAAATGATTCCTGACCTTCTATGTCCCTGACGCTCATGTTGTACAACTCTTCTCTTCTACACGCCCCTGATATACCTAATATCATTCCCACCTGAAAGGACATAATTAGTTTTTAAAGCATTATATTAATAAAAACACTCCCTAATAATTAAAATCATATCATCTGGTTCTTCTTTTAAGAATTTATTCACTTCTTCTCTTGTAAAAACAGCAGATTTTTTGGGTTTATAACCGATAGATTTTCTTTTGAGGAATGCTATAAGCGTTGCAAACTTGGATGTGTCAATACCGTCATTCAAAAATATTGTGCTCTTCAGCATTGAATATTCCGCTCAAAGACTTCCAGGCGATCCTAGCTTTTCTATTCTTCGAACAAAATAGGCCAGTAACACTTTTTCATTGATTTGGCTGCCTTTAGTCTGAATCCATTCCTTGAAAGTATTGTATGTACTCTCGTAGCGGATTTTAGATTTCTCAGGAATAACTGAAGAACAGCCGATTTCCCAGGCTGTTTGAATTTCATTACCTTCCGAAGATTCTGTATCGCTCATTTTTCAATGCTAGTAAATTCAATTGATAATTGTGACTTTGACAATCTACTAAGTTTTCATCACCAAGACAACGCCTTATATTATATTCCTACACAGCATTGATAAAGCCACGAATAAATGAATTTGTCAGATTATTATTTTGTACATTGAGTAAAAATTGTGTCTATCGTGCAAAAAACGCTATAAGTATCTCGAACGTTGAGGACTACCGATCTCAGACAATAATTAATAACTATTGTCTTCGATCGGTAAAATGTCCTTACCGTTCTCTGTACTTAATATACTATTAATCTGAATATGGTGCGTTTGAGCTTGTAAGAAATAATCATAAGATTATTGAGTTGTTTTTTGCCGCGAAGTCTTCAAAACTATGTCAGCAGGATAGTTTTCATTGAATCCTCTGTATATCTGGGGTCGTTGGCACTAATACCCAACCATGCGGTGTCGAAACCGTGTTAGCATAGGACATTCATCTTTCTGTTAGGGTTTTTCCAAAGACCCACTGAAACGTACCGTACCATTTATAATAGGACTCGACGCTATTGGATATGCTGGACATACCTTGATTATACTGTTTACAAACAAGCCATGGGCGTGCGTCGCATCAGAACGAATACAATCGAAAGGTTGAGACGAAACTTCTACTAATAGCGAACATGGATTGCCGATTTTAAACACGTCTAGCTACAACCTTTGTTTCAACGCACACCATGGGTAAAGGTACCATATGGTTCGTTTGGTATTCATCCCGAAGCGTTAAAGGACGCCAGAATCGAATTAACCGGCTGTACGCGATCTAAATGATGTGGAGATATCATCTTGATTAATTAATGAACGATTTGGAAAGGACTCACGTAACGTTCGTGTGAAAAAATGATTTTAAAATGCTGGATCCACTGCAGGAGATGATTTACATATAAGGGTACTAAGGAGATTCCTGCAATTCAGAATAGTCACTTGGTTGGAAACTATCTGTCATACAAAGAAAGTCAAGTTACGCGTAGAAAATGAAAAAAACAATCATCCAAAAGTGCTGGGTCATCTTAACACATATTGTTTGTGGAATGTTTGAATATGTAGAACGATGTGAAATTGGAAGAAGCAAACGCCTTATGGAGGTCAGTTATTCACCGCAAGATTATTTTTTGAAAAAAACGATATCGCGTAGGTCTGCAACATTTAGCTGCAATTTGTACCGACGAAAGATATTACGAAATCCTTGTCGATTCGCAGCCCTGACTCTAATATCCCATTAGCATTATATACAAGATCAATTTATGGTAGTTGTAGGCCACATTTTTCACCCAGAAAACCCGGCGAAGGTCTCCGAACGACACCAGCGACGATTTTTACCAGTCAAGATCGCATTCAAGAACTACACGAGCCGCCATTTATATCGGAGGTCATGCTCAATTAAAATTTTTTCCGAAACTAGTTATTCCCCTCGTAATTTAGATGCAGGAGCCCGAACGGAATATTCAAATGAGGACGCAACGAAAATTATAATCTCCCATTTTGTATATTACGATAATTACATCGATGTAAATTTTTAATTATACCGTGAGCAATTTAATTGAATAACAAAATTCTGATCGGCTCACGGAGTGGCTGGTTCCCGGCCAAATTTATTGGCCGAAAACGCGGACCGATCCTGGTAAAAAGAGGAACAAACACAGATCTTGACGTTTCGGAATTTATGCTCTACAAGGTTGGTTATTAATTATTTTCACACCGGATAGGAATTGAATGAATAAATCGAGTCGGTTTCGGTGGTTTAGTTTGGGAGTATCGGTTACAATACAGTGGCGGCTCTCAGGAGCAGACAAGAAGGAACTAGCCCCATCAAATTTTTATTGATGTATTAATTACTTTTCTCTAATTCTGTGTCACTAAGGTTGCAAGTTTTTCTATAATGTGGCCATGATATAGCCAGTTAAAAGCCTTGTATAACTTATACCATATAAACTGATTAAAAAGGTGTTAAGAGTCACTTGATTACGTTATCTATAGCTAAAAGATCATTAAGTACGTGAAACTGACGTTGAACATAATAGTTATTTATGAAATGAGTGTTAAAAGTGACGTTTTATTTTGTGAGTGAAAAAGTTTGTGAAATGAGCTGAGCGAATTGTACGATTTCACAAACAAAAGAAAATCACATTTAACATAAATACCATACAATGTTTTTTGTACTACTGCCCTATTTTGATAATGAAATGGGCGAATTTGCAATGACAATAAACTTCAAAATGCATTTTAATATTCAAATATTCAAAAGGTTGTTGTGAATGGCAAACGTTGCCAACGTTATGATTACTAACAAATGAAAAAAGACGCTGTCATTTGAATTTCGTTCCTGTCCAATTTCGTCCAATCATTAATAAAAGTGACGATTTGGTTGTTACTCTGGATATTGAAGAGTCTGCAAGAAGAGCAATTCTGGAACTTTTACCTAAAAAATTTGTTCAGCAGTACGATATTGCATATAAAAATTTCCTGGCCTGGTGTAAATTGAAAAATATAGAAGGGAACTTCAGAGAAATTGTTTTCCTGGCATACTTAGAGGAAAAATGAAAATAATGGAGTTCATCAACTTTGTGGAGTAAATTTTCAATGATAAACTCAAGCGCGCTTGTTAAAAATGGTGTGGTAAATATTTTAAGGTAATAGCAGGTAATCACTCGTGAACAAGTTGAAAAGTTTATAAAGGGGGCACCAGTGTCACTTTTAATGGCAGTTGTACAAAAAATACAAATTGACAAACTTAGTATTCCGAATCTTCTTGGCGCTGATATAGTTTTTTGGAGGCTTGCCTAATCTTTAGACCTTGTAGCCTTAGCTGTTACCTTAAGATCTATTGTTCCCCTGACAGAGCTGTTATCACCACACTCTTTACAGCTGGCCTTCCAGTTCCAGAGATCTATTGAAATCTTATATATGGGAAGACTCATTCCTATACAAGTCTCTTGCCTAAGGCATCGTTTCCTTTGGCTTACAATGGCAAAGCACTCTTTTTGGAGTAATTCATCTCTGGGAGATCCCTCCAGAGATTTCAAGAAAATAGCCAGAAGAATCCAAAGGAAAATGGGTGTTATGAACTCCCCTTCAAATTGTTTTCTGCATTCACCAATGTTACCAGAAAACAACAATAAAGTGACCACAAGATGGTCTATCCTTGATTCAAATCGAGAATAATATGGGGCCTAGTTCAGGTCCGTGGGGAACCCCATCCTTACATTATTTTTCTATAACTGTCATCGTTAAGGAGCAACATTCGATGTTTGGTGTATCTGAAAGAGAGGAAGTGTAGGGATCTGTAGCCCTATCGGCGATTATGCACCCTAGTGTGCGTTCCGCGATTCTCGCAATCGGATCAGCCACTTTTATTTATGGCGGCTAGGCGGAACGCAGCAGCTAGAAGAGAAGCGGACAATCCTGGCGTTACCCGTTCTGGCGGGCTTATCGCAGACAGCAGGATAATTAAATTTGTCGCAATGATTTATCGCCGTTCTCCTACGTCCTATCCCGGTCCCGGATCTCCAGAGCGTCTGATGTACGACTCCCCAGGTCCGTCGCGACGCAACACCTGACGCCGCAATCGATAAGGGCCATTAGCTATTCATAAATTTGGCGAAATGTGCCGCAGGGAGATAAGGCTGGGCTGAGGCCGTAAGAAGAAGAAGAAGATATTGTCGCCGCAATACGCGTCACGGTTGCTCCGCCGTTATTCACGGAGTAACGGTCACGGTTGGAGAGGTAGCAAGTGTTGCCCGTTGCGGTCTGGGATGCAGTGATTTGTTGGGTAACTTGTCGATAAAGGAGTTCAGTGGTTGAATCGCCTTAAAAGTAGTTGGGGAAGGAACTTGTGAACTGCACCAAATGGTTGAATAAGTTGCAGAAGTTCAATTCGCCGAGTGAAACTGATATAATACACTGCTCCAGCCTGTAGGTCTGCAGCGTATATTTCCAGATAATTCAAGCATTTTGAGACTATCAATACAATGTATGGCCTCCACGGGCATCAATAACAGCTTGACATCTTCTATGCATACTACACACAAGGTTGTTGAACATTTCTTGAGGAGTTTGGTTCCATAAACGGGGCAGAAGCTATCTCAGAACATTTAAGGATTCTGAAGTAGGTGGATGATTATCTAATCTTCTTTGGAGCATATCCCATGCATGTTCTATGCAATTCAAATCTGGTGAGGGCGGAGGTATTGGTAAATATGGATAACCAATCTCCTCGCGCGCATTCTCAACTATGGCTGCACGTTGCGGTCTAGCGTTATGGTCTAAAAATTGTAAAGTTTCACCAATAGCAGCGTGAAAATTTGGCAAAACATTGTCAATGATTTTTGAAACATAGATGAATTCAAAATAGTAATCATCGAAATGAATACCATTTTCAATTCCCAGGCTCAGAGATCTTTTATCATGAGGTTGGAGAAATGATATTAGATTTTGTCACTGAGATGAGAGATATACCGGTTTCGGCCTTGTTTGGCCTCATCAGTATCCCGCACATCTCAGGACAAAATCTTCATAAAAAACTTCGGAATTTGAAGCAATTGGTTGTGAAGTAATGAATTAATAGGAATTGAAAATGGTATTCATTTCGATGATTACTATTTTGAATTCATCTATGTTTCAAAAATGTTCTCGATGTGGCCTTCGTAAAGGCAAAGAATTTTCATTTTCTTAAAAAAACATCTGGCTTCACAGTCACAAAAAGAATTGGGCGTTTTCCATCACTTTGAGAAACTAGCAAGCGGGCCCTGAATAGAGCCACTGCTAAAATCTCATTCAGTGAAAGAGGAAGTACAGATTTCTCTTTTTGCATTTGATTGTAGATGTGAAACTTCATTTTGACGCAATTGGATGACACCACCTAAGTACTTTGTAATATTTTACTCATTACTTCACAACCAATTGCTTCAAATTCCGAAGTTTTTTATGAAGATTTTGTCCTGAGATGTGCGGGATACTGATGAGGCCCAACAAGGCCGGAACCGGTATATCTTTCATCTCAGTGACAAAATCTAATATCATTTCTCCAACCTTATGATAAAAGATCTCTGAGCCTGGGAATTGAAAATGGTATTCATTTCGATGATTACTATTTTGAATTCATCTATGTTTCAAAAATGTTCTCGATGTGGCCTTCGTAAAGGCAAAGAATTTTCTTGTTCTTAAAAAATTGTCAATGATATGCTCCCTATAGTGTAAGGCCGTCATATTCCCAGGACAAATGCGTAGATCTGTGCGTCCGTTGAAACATACCCCGGCCCATACCAAAACACTACCCCCTCGGAATGGATGGACTTCTTGGACATAGCGACGAATACGAAGTATGCGTGGGATTGTCCATACCCTTATTGTTCGAGAATCTGAAAACAGTCCATATCTGGATTCATCAGTGAAAAGGACACTACGCCATTGATCGTTCCAATTGATATGTTGCCTTGCCCATTCCAGTCTTTGACTCTTATGCTCACGTATTAGTGGAACTCCTCTAAATGTACGTCTAGAACCTAGATTCACCACTCTCAAACCTCTTCTGATGGTTTCGATGGCATTCTACACGTAGATGTAGGCTTTCTTCTCGCCGAAACGGTGATAAAACGATCCAGAGCAGGTCTTGTTTTTCGTCGCCCATCAAGCCTTGGTCTTTTCAAGTATCTTTTCCAAGAAACTCTCGGGTTCATATTATCTTCGAAGAATGATACTACCAAATCACACGGGGAGATTCCGCCAAAAACTCGTTGTTATATGTACAGTTTCCTGTTGATCTGGCTTTGTCTTTTGGAACAGTTGGCGTTTAGGTGGTAGGAAACTCTGAAGGCATGAGTTTGAGAACTTCTTCTTTCAGCGTTGGTTTCTTTAGCTTCGAGAAACCAGAGTTCCAGAATTCCGCTGATGCATTCGAATCGTCGCGGGCAAAGACATCCGATTAATGAATAACACGAATCTAAATGAGTGAATTAATTGGCCTTAACTGCCCGATTACCATTCAATGCAGAAGATGGAAATGAGCTTGTTGATGCCGAAATTATGAATATTCAACGGCCGAAAAGTGAAATCGCTGACAAAGAAAACCGTGTTTATTCATCGAGAGTGAAAGGATTGGGTTTTATTGACTCGGGGTCTGGTGCGTGGGGGGAAAGAGAAAAAGAGGACCAGCAGCCACCAAATTGGGAACATCTGGTGGTGACGTTCGAACAAAAACGATAAACGGTCAGAGTCGCCTGCTGAAGACATCTCCTTATACAACACGCAGTCCAGGCGCGCACACACGCGTTAGGGGGGCTGCAGAATTGGGGTCCAGGCTTGCGGGGGTGACTCTCCTTTTTCGAGCGGCAGCACTTTACGTTGGCGATATCCTATCGGGTTACTCCTTGTGTTCGTCAAGGTTGAACCGTGTGTGTTTTCGCCGCAAGGTGAAGGAGGGAGGTTTTGTTTGATGAGGGGGAGAGAAGAAACCCTTGCTCCAGGTACAAAGGGTTGCCTTCGTTAAGAAAGGGTTGGATTGCGGAGTCATTCTTATTTTTCATTTTTTCAGGGCACATAATTTCGTTGTTAATTAAAATAGTTATTTATGATATGAGTGTTGAAAGTGACGTTTTATTTTGTGAGTGAAAAAACACGAACAAAATAAAATCACTTTTAACACAAATACCATACAATGTTTTTTGTACAACTGCCCTATTTTGATAATGAATTGGGCGAATTTGCAATGACAATAAACTTCAAAATGCATTTTAATATTGAAATAATCAAAAGGTTGTTGTGAATGGCAAACGTTGCCAACGTTATCATTACTAAGAATGAGGAAAGACGTTGTCATTTGAATTTCGTTCCTGTCCAATTTTCGTCTTAGGTTTTTAACTGCTTAATATGTTTGTCGAGAGTCCAATTACTTATAAAAGTGACGTTTTGGTTGTTCCTCTGGATATTGAAGTCTGCAAAAAACTGGAACTCCTACCTAAAAAATCTGTTCAGCAGTACGATGTTGCATACAACAATTTCCTGGCCTGGTGTAAATTGAAAAATATAGAAAGGAACTTCAGTGAAACTGTTCTCCTGGCATACTTAGAAGAAAAATCAAAAATAGTAAGTTCATCATCTTTGTGGAGCAAATTTTCAATGATAAAGTCAAGCGCCCTTGTTAAAAATAGTGTGGATGTTTGTAAATATTTTGAGGTTAAAACGGAAAAGTGAAGGATATCGTCTCAAAAAATTGAAAATTCTCACTCGTGAACAAGTTGAAAAGTTTATAAAGGAGGCACCAGATGAGAAATACTTGATGGTTAAGGTTGCAACTATTTTCGGATTATTCGGAGCCTGTCGGCGTGAAGAATTGTGTAATTTATCAGTGGAAGACATCGAAATAACAAATAAATCATTGGTTATACAACTTCCAAATACAAAAACGAAAGTCAGAAGTTCTTTCAGTATTATTGGGAAGTATGTAGACTATTTTCACAAGTACTTTGCACTGCGCCCTTCTGTCATCAAACATCGTCGTTTTCTCCTGAAATACATGAATGATGAATGCACTGCCAATCCAATTGGTATTAATACATTTGGGAAAATTCCATCTATTGTTGCTGAATTCCTCAAACTGCCAGAACCAAAGCAATATACAGGACACTGTTTTCGAAGATCCTCCGCTTCATTGCTAGCAGAATCAGGAGCAAATATTACGGATATAAAAAAACATGGTGGACCAAGTTTTTGGTTTAGGTAAAAATCTGTCAATTTATTTTTTTTTCGAATTGATTTTCGTTTCAGAGATTGGTAGAGAAAACCCTTAATAGGTATATCTCAATAGATATCTAAGTGAATGTAGAGTACAGATGATATTTCAGAATGTTTCCCCCCAACGTGAGTCAGCTCCATCTATGAGCTCTAGTTCGGAACGTTAAAGCAATAACGCCGGTGAATAATTCAGTTTTTCGGCGCAAACGTTCAAGTGATCACCGTCGAAATTATTAGATTCGTACTTGTACCCGTCAGTCTTCTATCGAATTAGCGCTGATACGTCTGTTCGAGATCCCTCCCGAATCCGGCAGTCATGAATAATAGATAGACACAGCTTGACTAAAAGAAAGGCATTAGGTGTATCGCGCAGAGCAGCAGCCAAAGTGCATGTCTTCCACCCTTGCCGATGCGGCTAATTGACTTTTAACTAAATGCTAGAAAATGGATAAGTCGTGTATGGGGGAGCGAGCAGCTATCGCCGGTTGTAACAAATCTAATCTACACATCAGCCGAATTACGAATTAGCGGTTCCCGAGGGACAAGAGAGTCCCCACGCAAAACGCCAATTGGCCACTTCAAGCCGATGCGTGTGTGTATGCAGATTGAATCCGAGCTCATCTCCTCAGCAACCCCATCTCCCGTGATCCGATTTCGGCAAGGTCGACGACTTCGGCTCAGATTTATTTAATTTCCTGATCTGAAGTGTACGAGTCGGGCGTTAATTTTCGGCTGATTGTTTAACCATGCTGGCTGCCGGCGTAATGGGTTCGACAACTTCCGTTCGGCCGGCGACAAATTGGACCTAATCTGTTCTCGGTTTTCGTTTCCGATTCTCGAGTACCGGCATACTTCCACCTCCCATGCTCCTCGACACTGCTTTGACAGCTCCCAATATCCTAAGGCGGCACATCAAAGAAACGCGAGACTTTGATATGCACACCGAAGGAACCAAGACGAAAAAGTATCGATTGACAATAGAAACAGATGTGATTTCAAGTTGTTATTTTGTTGCTATTATAGTAAATAGTAGCTACATTATTATTTAAAACGGGAAACAAATGATAGGAGCGACGATTCTGGGTACATATATGTGTACTGTTTATCCTCATGGTTCTTAGCATTAGGCGTTTGTAAACGCGCTTCTCAAAATGAAACGTACACATGCATACGCGCATTTTAGATCCAGCAAACGCGCCTTTGCTTGAGTACGGAATCATTGAAGAACTGTGTTGTTTTAAAACTGGCTTCAGCAAAACGCTCGTTGTCAAACGCCTAATAATTAATTGAATATCATCATAAATCGATCCCAGAAGGTCCTGAAATAAATCCTTCCTGATTTACATTCCACCGAAAAGTTTTATATCCCTTAAAAAATACGCTCCAAGAATACCAAAACTATACGGCTAGTCCAGTGATTTCAGTCAAAATAGAGTCGAAATCTCGGAATTCGAGATAATTGGCTGTGAACTTGTGAAAGCTTTCATTTTGACATCTCAAAACTTGTCTCAAACCCTGCCGACTGTAGGGTAAAATTCTGAGGGTCAAAGGTCAAAATTTTTCTGAAATATCTCAGTTCCTATAGGATTTTCGTTATTTTTATCTAGGATAAATATTATAGAGGAATAAATTCTCTACAATTTTTGTTTAAAAGTTTGTTTGTTCTTCGAACTGTTTTTGAGAGATATATATTCTTTTGATTTAGAGAGCTAAAATAATACAATACATACTGAAACAAAAAAGAACCTAGCTGGGGTTAGTGCAACACAGGAAAACCATATAGGTCTGTAGTATGATAAAATGAGGAAAGGGAAAACCCTCAAAGAAAAAAACCCTGACCTCAACCGTGTTGGAAAAAATTTACTAAAAATATCATATCAGAGGATCTTGGAGGACATCTAAGTGATCATGAGAACATCTTCATGTAGTTCTTCTATAGGCAGCAGAGAAAAACAGCCTCTTTACCAATCTACCCGAAATCTGAAATAAAAAAGACAAAAGCAGAAAAAACTAGTTTTTTATAATCAATTAAATGGTTTTGAAATAACCACTCATTGCAGAAATTCTTTCTTCATGAATTAGTTATGACAGAAATGTCACAAGGTTTGAAAGAAATGAAAAAACCCAATCAATTTCCCCTTTTTGAATTGCTAAACATGAGAAAAACTTATAACACAACAAGCTAAACCGTAATTTGGACTAAGTGACAAATCAATGAGTACATAACTTTTAATTGTCCTCCTTCACGAAGAAGTTCCTCTGTTGCCATGTGGGTTTCTTAGCAGATCTCAACACCATGTTCAGTGGCTAAATTCGGAACGTAATCAATCTTGTCCTTCGAATTCCTCCAATATTCAAATTTAAATTCTCAGCCTTGCTCTCTGATCGTGAGGGTTCTTTCGAACCAGATACGACCATCCAAGTGATTTTCGGATTTTTCGGAACTTCAGATGTTTGAAGTCCGCTACGGGACCCTAATGAAAGGAAATCATCTCCCATAGATAAACCAAACATCTTAAAACACAAGAAAACAGAATATTTTTCAGGACCAGAACATATTCCGAGAATTAAAAAAAAAAAATCTACTTTTATCTTGAAATCGGAAACGTGAAATCAAGATAGTGTAACCTATATGACGCTGCTCCGCTATAAGTTTTCTAAAACTCGAATAATGCCAATAATTCCATGAAACTCCACTATAATTTGGCCGGAAAGAGAGTCTTGTTTCGACTGAAGCAAATTTCAGGGCACTATACAGCTCGTCTCCGAGAGTTTACAACCTATAACCCTGTATTACGGTCCCGAAGACGATCGTTTCCGATCGGGACCCGTGAGGGGAGCAGCCAAAACGGCGTAAAGGAGATTATCGCCGGGCTAATTTGACATAACAATTAACTCGTAAAGTAAATTAGAAATCTGCAACAGAGTATGACTGGTATACAGTTACGGTTATTGTAAGCTCGTAACCTTTTTTATGGCCCTTATGATGCTCCGCATGCAGTACGCCTTAAGTTCCGCACCGTTGGTTCGCCGATTTCTCAAACCGAGACTTTTGAAACTCGTAAAAACGGTTCGGACGATGTCTGATGAGGAATGAACGTTTCTCACTCAGCAGGCGGCTGTAATTTCAAGGTTCTGGGCGGCTTTTACGAGTTCTGTGGCTGCTGTCACTCCAGGTGACGTTTCAGAGACTCTATGACGATGCACAGACGATTCCATCCAGTACAGACACAAACTATCCCATTGTAGCCATACTGTCATAAAAAAGAATAGAAAATATATTGTTAATCTTCTTCAAAACTCAATTTAACTCCGCGTGTTCAACGCACAGCATTCCCCAAACGTTTATATTCTTCATCACCTACTTCACAAAATCAAAGAAAACAATGAGCATGACAAGAGTGTACGATATGTCAAATCTTCAGCTATCTGACAACTTGGAAATTTTCAAACAAAATTTCATCACAACTTTTCGACTCTAGAGGCTGTCAACATTTCACCATCATCCCTGAATTCGTTAAACGACTGAAATTTCAATGAGGATCTACTAATCTAAAGAACAGATTCATCAATAGCGGTTACTTTAAATTAGAAATTTCTCGTATGAGCATATTTGTGTCTGTGACAGATCTCGTGGTGCTTCGTTATTTTCCGTATTCGATGATACTGGTACGTTCCATTCTGGTAAACTTCCGACCCGGGCTAAATGATGGATGGCCAACATCCCGCATAATATCCAGATAAGAACTAATTTCGGGTCGACGAATAATTTGAACGTAACTGCGCCTGATTTATAACCTCGTTTCTATTTTGCTCCCGTGATAATCCAATTTTAACGGGGAATTTATTACGATGTTCTAAGATAACGGCGGCCGGCATTGAAACGTCAGAGTGACAGTCGAAACGTGACCGTTTTCTCTGAGCTCGCCGATCCGATTCGCGCGGAGTATCGGATATTGACAGGTGACGTAACGAAAAGTTGAGTCAGCCGGGCGCAGTTTCGGCAGTTGACACGAGCTCGGGATTCGATAACCGATACCGCGGTTGTCGTGCAACGACCAGGTGAATAATAAAACGGCGGTAGAAGGATCACGTCTATTCCCGAGGGCCGTCACACACGTCAGTTTTGGCAGGCGAGAGAGCCGACCTCTAGCGGCGTCTTGCTGCAATACGAAAATGCGACGTGTCGTGTCATGTTCGGGAAACTTGGTACTCGAAATTGTGCATCGAGGAGGCGGTGTTGTTTTCGGAATGTTGTTGAAGGAATATTGAAGTTTTTGGTACGAAAAAAGGTTCTGCCAACCAACAATTCGCTTTGCAACTATCACTGAAGGAGATGCATCGAAATATTTCATTGATGTCAATACAAATTCAGTGAATAAGAGAAAATAAGTAAAATAGTAGAACAGAAGGCTTGTTTCAACACTCGTTCATTAAAAAACACGAAACTTGAACTTCGAACTCTTGAAATCATAACTTACTATAACATCATTATTCATCATAAAACTAACATTTGGCGTAACACTGTACTCAAATTACTGCTCACTTCTGTCAAATAAACTGCTCCACATGAGTAAGGGATATTGCCTTAAATTGCAAAAAAGTATAGTTTGAATGAGATTTTGCGATGGAAATTCATATTAATATGATTTCAAGTTGCATGACATAAAATTAATTTTAGCCTGTAGGTCTGCAGCGTATGCAGGGTGGTTAAGAAAAATCCAGTAAAATAACGAAATGTTATTCCCATAAAATTCCAGCATTTTGAGACTATCAATACAATGTATGGCCTCCACGGGCTTCAATAACAGCTTGACATCTTCTTTGCATGCTACCTACACACGGGGTTCTTGAACATTTCTTGGGGAGTTTGGTTCCATAAACGGGGCAGAAGCTCTCTAAGATCATTCAGGGATTCTGGGGTAGGTTGATGATTATCTAATCATTGGAGCATATCCCATGCATGTTCTTTGCAATTAAAATCTGGTGACTGCGGAAGTATTGGTAAATGTAGAATACCAAGCTCCTCGCGCGCATTCTCAACTATGGCTGCAAGGTACAAGAGATTAAAAAAATTGTATATAGCGTCTCTTATTCCCAGTGAAAAAGTGCGTGTAGAAAATTTTAATCATTTTCAGATATTTTCGATAATAAAAATGTTATGGCACATTTGCGAAACCGGTAAAATATCAAAATTCTGTTATTTCTTCAAAACAAATGAAGATGCCGTGAAACAGTTTCCACTAATGGTGTTTTTACCTATCTAGTCTAGAAGTACCAGAAACTGCCAAAATCAATCTGGGATGCCCTGTACAGGGTGGACAAAATTCGTTGTCTACTGATGGAATCTCGAAAATCTTTCTCGATAACGCGAACATCCTGTACATAGTTGCAGCACCAGATCCGTATCCGTTCGGCGGCCGAGGCATCAAATTATGCAATTAACAAACCATCGGGGGAGCCGATTTATTTTGGGAATATTTTTTCCCTAACGAATCTCGGGTTTCAACATTCCGAGAAGAGTATTCACCGCCAGATGTGCGCCTTCCGATACCCCTGTCAATGTCGAAGAAAGAACTGTCTGTTCCGAACGTTTCGCCTTAATCTTCGTCATATTTAAAATTTCCGAGCGACGGGAGAAAAGGCGATTCTTCACTGGATAAAGAGTCACACTGTTGGTCTAGAAGCGAACAGGAAAAGAAGTTGTTAGTTGTTACGGCGCGAGAATGATGTATGTTCAACGTCGGCGTTAATGAATCATACGAAATATATTGTCCTTTATACGTTCTTCTACGAGCATGACGTTTTTCACGTGGTATGAACACGTTGCAGTCAGCTAGACGTGCCATTCTGGCATCTTTCATATTGCACGATAAGATTTTGGTAACCTCTGATTGCTCGAAACGAAAATTCACTCGGAATATTGCAGTATTTGTCGAAAATTTATTCGATTGCTACAGATTGATGAAAATTCATTGTTTTCCACTGTGAAACATCTAAAAATTTATGTTCTCATGTAATATTTAACTTTTTTTCATTAAAAAGGATGAATATAATGATGATTGCTACTCTTTTACGTAAAAATGAATCAACGAATTCAGATGAAACTTAGCAGTAATATAGCTTAGATTAGAACACTAAGGTTGCAAGTTTTTCTGTAATTTGGCCATGATATAGCCAGTTATACACCTTGTATAACTGATACCATACAAACTGATTAAAAAGGTATAAGATCATTAAGTACCTGAAACTGACGTTGAACATAAAATTCATTTTGACCCAAAATACTGTCCAGTTAGAACAAACCAGCCTGTATGTCGCCAGAAAAAACAAAATAACGCGTCTACAGCCCCCATGTCATATCGGCCGTTCTTCTAATCGCTTAATAATAATATGAAATAACCAACGCAACACTCGGTAAATACACCGCGTGGGTAATTATCCTCACTAGGATATTGTTGCCCATTTAACCATGGTTCATTAAATTCGTGCCATATGGAAAATCAATTATTTAACGCGGAATTCGCTATGTGTGTATTTTATTAAACGTAACAAGGTGTGTGAAAAAGTACGCCGAATGCGCGTTAAACACATACCGGTGTCTGATTACCGGAACGGCAGTTTCCGCCTTATTGACATGTGCCACCCAGTATTGTGACGAGCGCGGTGGATTTATCGGTCTGAATGTTAGTCGGTTGAGATGCTTCTCTTAGTCTTATTGGTATCCGAAACTTTTCTTTTATGTGTGTGATTTGTTTCGGGAATATGGACAGAATGTCTATGATTCTTGTCTTCTGAATTTTATAAACTACTTCGCCGACTTTTGGAGAGTTTTTTTCTCATTTATAAAAGCTCGTTATCAATTCACATTTGGAAACCACGTTGTTTAGAGAAAGCATACATGATATATGCTGCTTTACAAGAGTTAGCGATATCGTATTCAATCGTTTTGAAAAGTATGTAATCTTCGAGAAAATCACTGTAAAATCATTGAAAACTCAATAACAACTTCAATCGTCCAGTATGAGACATTTCGTCAATCAGATCGCCTTTTTTCTGAAGTTTGGTTCTTTGCATATGCTTCATGAATGTTCTTATTTTAAAATGGAGTAGGTTCATCAACGGCTTCGATTTGAAACGACTTTTCAGAAAAAGCCAAGGAGTAAATTAACAATGGCTGAGGTTAATAGGGCTATCGGAATGCTACAGGTTGTCCTAACTCAGGTTGTTGTAGCGGAAAGGCTCCAAGTCAGCCAGAGTGTGATATCTCGACTTTGGAATAGGTTCAGGGAGATAGATCTACAGGCTGAAATTAATTTTATTTCCTGCAACTTGAAATCATATTAATATGAATTTTCATCACAAAATTTCATTTAAACTATATTTTTTTGCAATTTAAGTCAATATCCCTAACTCATGTGGAGCAGTTTATTTCAATAATAGACTCTTGAGGTCAGAAGAAATCCTTTTTATTGTATACTGTTTCTTTCCGATTCGACCCGGAAGAATAGATAAAGCCATTTCCCCTTTTTCAGTATCGTAATGAGTTCATTACAGTTCCAAAAGTAGAGCTATAATGATCTCATTACACATATTTTCAGTTATATTTTCTGTTTCGTGGTTGGCAGAACTGACCTCCAATATTATCAAATCAAATCAAAATTCCGTAATCTGTCAAATTTCATAAGTCACACCAACTGCCAAATACAACACAAAAGTCACTAATCTGAATTTAAAAAATTTAAAACAAAAAAATTATTTCGTTATAGAGCACATTTTTGGAAGCAAAGTTTATCGAAGATCTAATATAAGCCTTCTGTCTTCTTGAGAATGCAATTGGGTTAAGTAATGTTTGAATGAAGAGTACCTACGCAATCTGAACAAAAAATCGAAAGGCTAGATCAAAATCCGAAGCTTAGAACCGATAGAAATCCCATCATTCATTTCTCCTTTTCGCCTTCACACCGTCAGCGAAAGAATTCAATCCCCACACCTACGGCGTTAAAGAAGTCCTTAACGCGAAAATCATAGTGTTCGAGGGCCCATAAAAGATCTAAAAACAGATATTCGGTTAAGGATGCATTATTTTTTGAGGTGTAGAACATATTCGACTTGTACAAAACACATCCGCGAAGCCATTGCGAAGATTATGAGGCTTTATGTTCTGTATATCGATTTCGGCTTTTACGACTGTTTTATAGCTTGAATTCGAATGAGTGGGTTTTCTCGGATGGCCAGGAGTGCATTACCTAAACTTTTTCACAGCTTCTTCGATCTCGTATCGACGCCAGGCTAGTAGTTCGAACAGCGTTAGAATCACCATAAAAGTTGAGGAATGATAAGGGTCTTGGTCTTTTCCTATTCAATTAAGCGACTAAATCCAGGTTTTGTGACGCCGCACGTGTTTTTACATTGTTTTATTCAACGAGGTGTAGATGGACATTACATGCTGAAACATGAATCAACGGACGCAAGGAAACAATTTGAACAGCAATCAATGTATTCAGAGTGAAGATCACTTTTCGAAGCCACACGAAAAATATACCTCCCCTACTAATAATCAATAAAAAATTATGTCAACAGACACTGAAGTTCTAACTGATTTCATATATTGAAAAAAAATATAGGAAATAACGAAGTAGTGTGACAAATTTACCTGCGAAACCATAGTACATAATACGTAAAAAATTAACGGTAAAATTCATGAATTAAAATGAAATTCCTTCAATATTCTAACAAACGGTATCCGGTGAAAGAGATAAAATGACTACAACAAAATTCCTCTAGAGAATTCGCCAAGCGATATAATACACCAAAAAAAAGTCTGTGAAAGATTGTAACACTCTAAAATATTTGCGGTACAAAGAAAGAAAATTAGACTGCTACCTAACTTTTAGATAACCGGCTGCCCTTCAATCGGAGAGTGGGTGGAATACAGTTGAAATTTTTGAGCGCCACGATAGTTTGATTTTCCACCGGTTACCTCGTTCGTCGAATTACTCAGTAAACCACGAAATCCAAGTAATGATACAAATGATATATGGAGATAGTAGGTAGAAGAAAAGTTTTCGGACTGAACTTTCTGTCAAATATTTACTGAAATGGCTCAGAGGGTTTAACAAAGTTAAATGCAAAACTCTGATGGCAAATATATGATGGTAATAAGGTTAATATTTAGAAAAACAATATGAAAAGTCGACGTATATAACGTTATATGCACTTTAGAGTTAACAGTACAGAATTATATTGATATTGTATGAATTAAGAATTGAATGTGATTAAAATAAAAAAAAGAAGGAATTGGCACTAATCCTTGGAATGTTTCAAACTGTCCAATTCAAATCAAGAAAGTAATTTAAATTGTCTGGATCTGACCTGAATATGTCTCCGGGAATAGGAAGTAGATATACGCCAGTTCTTTAAGATTCCACTGTCCTCGAAATCAAACTTGTCTGCACCCGAAGTTCTCCGGGTATGTTTGACAATCTCAGGAAGGTAAATCCAGGTAATGTTCGAATAACGAAACGTAGAAGATAGAACAAACGATGTAGAAGTGAAAGAAAAAAAGGCCTCCTGCAAGCATTGTTGAGTGAAAATTTGAACTATCTACTCACTGGATGTTATGCGGCCTTTTGAAGAGTTTTCCAATGCTCTAATCCGAATTAATCGAATATGAAAGGCAAAATAGGTAATTCACAAACGTAGATTTGCACTTCCAATAATATTTGGCAACTTTACGTAGCTTGAATCCGCTAAATGCGACAAGAAATATCTCGCTTATCGTAAAGGGAAAATCATAATAATAGATCGACAAAGAAGCAAGCAGGAAAAACCAAAAAAAGTCTTCAGGACATATGCGGCTGATTGAGCCCGATACGCATTATTCCGAACCGCGAAATGAAAGAACATAAATCGCTGCAATTTCGCCAGGAACCAGTGGCGGTACGAAGATTTACCCATAATAATTTGTGTCCCAATTCTCCAAAAAAAAAATGTTCAGATTTATACTGCACGACCTGGTGGACTCTAAACACTCAAATCCTCCCAAAAATTACCATTCTGCCCAATCCACTCGAGTGATATGATGTCATCATTTATACCCAAGTATTATTTCTGATTACAGAGACCCCCATCGTCGTCGCTTTCGTATGGGGGCCCAGTGAACGACGACGTGAGGTCACCTGGCACCCCAGGACCTCTTTCACAACCGCCCGCCTCCCAACAGAGTCTGGACGCATCGGATACAGGTAAGCGAAACACACTCAAACGTTTAGTTTAGTTATTGACGAGTATTCGACGTGAAATCGACTCGACGTTTATTCGACGTATTATTTACGTATTTCGTTCAACTAGTTGCTGCAAAAACATCGATAGGTTGCTTTTTCGTCGTCTAGCTTATTTTCTGACGATGTTAATTCAATTTTTTTTATCCTCCATTCATTATTCAGGCATCCAATGGAGAAGATTTATAATTTTTAAGAGCTGAGACAAATTTCACTTTATGAGGTGGAATTTTTTGTCAGAGAGTAAGTTTACAATAAGTTTTTTCTCAGTTCAAGTCTGTAATTTTAGCTATAAAAGCTCTTCTGTCAGTCTTTCTGACAAGAACTTTCAGTATCTTCTTTATGTGATCCTTGCTATGTTTTTTCATTCTTTGAACCAAAATTTCTGTCTGTTCAAGCACTATTCTCTTTATAGTTTTAATTTTCAGTCCCTTAATGATGTCTTCATTGCTGATGTACAATTGAACACCTGTTCTGACAACTCTGTTTAGTGTTCTTTTTGCTAGCTTTCTACGTTACACGTTTTTATAATCTTATTTTGTTTTGGTTCTTTCGTTGAAGAGTCTGTATTATATAGACGTATTGTCTACAAATTGGATATTTTTCTTCTCGTTCTTTATGAATCTAAAATGCAACGTAAGACAGTGGCGTCACTTGTAAATTCAAGGTGATGACATTGGGTTTCCTAAAACATCATAAAAACTGATCCAACCCAATTAGTAAACGTCACTCAACTTTCTATACCCCCTTTTTCTTGGAAAATTCTTATCTATCAGATCCATCTAATCACGATGAGGAACTTGACCGGTATTTCTGTTACGAAATCATCAATTTGTACTAAGTAACGAAGCGTACGCCATTAAAATTACTGGTGTAATTGAAAAACGGGGACTAATGAAGAGTTTGCCGTTCTTTTTTATTTACATTAGCGGCGATAAGGCAACGCGGCCCCTAATGACTAAATCGATAATTGTCCAATTGAACGGTGTACAGCTAGAGTTTTTACCGACGCTAGAATGCGGGGGTGCCATGTTGAAAACTCTCATTACGCTGTTTTTGTCTGAACTTCTCAGAAGTCGAAATCAAGAGCCAACAATTTATTGGCTGATTGAGCTCTTCAAGAATCGTGATTTAATTGAACCATAATAGTAGCAGAAGGCATTGATATTCTTGCACGAGTCTAAAATGAACTAGTGTGTAAGCCTATACGTTATTTTTTTAATTCATTAGGGCCTATGCTGTTCGCCTATTGTTATGAATCTTGCTGTCATATTGCTATCTTCCTAATTTATAACAATTTGCCTAGGATATTACGTATTCTGTTGCGAGCGATATTGCAAATGTTAGTTATGAATTTTGTCATAACGAAATTGCTAACAGGGTCTTCAATTGTCGGCGATTTAAGATCTGATAAACTGTATTTTAGGCGACGATGGCAATATATTTATTTCTCAATTTGAGTATCGTAATGAGTTCATTAAATAACTGAAAGTAGTGCTGTAATGAAACTCATTACAGCATTGTTTTCAGTTATATTTTTCGTTTTGTGGTTGTCAGTACTGACCTCCGATCCAATCAATTCTCGAATTAAATCATTTCTAATTCCGTGATCTGTCAAATTTCGTAAGTCACACCAACTGCCAAGCTACAGTACAAAAGTCACTAATCTGAATTTGCATTTGAATTTCGAGAGTATTTCACAAAACTTGACTGAAATAGAGAAAATATCGTGTAATACTCGTTGCAGAAGGCAATTCCAACACTCATGTTCTCGAAAACTCG
The DNA here is from genome assembly GCA_038502775.1 of Hippodamia convergens. Taxonomy (NCBI): domain Eukaryota; kingdom Metazoa; phylum Arthropoda; class Insecta; order Coleoptera; family Coccinellidae; genus Hippodamia; species Hippodamia convergens. The sequence goes on along the minus strand of CM076607.1, from coordinate 89,158,555 downwards.
CTCCTTCGTCTTTCGTTTTCAAATTTTTCATTCGTGTTGGAATAGGAGCTCATTCTGCAACTTGTTTTAGAAAATACTATTGAGCAATGTTTTTATGAGCAAACTGCCTGGCAGTTCAGTCCAGTGAGAACATCTCCTGAAATATAACTCCTGAAGATGCCAGACACTCGAACTGGCGAAACGTCGAGAACTAATCTACGACGACGGCCTAAATGCTCGAAAGAACATGTCACATTGAACGATGGCCGCGAAAGCCTCAACCAATTCATTATTTAAATTTCATTTAATATTTCTTCACTTTTCACAATTATGAGAAATTTGCGATAGATCTGGCAGGAATTTTTTATCCCGATCAAGATCAATGTTAACTCATTGGCTGACTGTCGTATAATCTTTCTGCAGAAGATTCCTCACCCCCTTTCAAAACAGTGCCAAATTTCTGCCGTCCCGACGATATCTCGCGTTTTTCGAATCCTTGGCACGTTCTTTGGTAGATGTTAACCCAAGAGCCGATCTGAAGACGATAAAGGCAGGTTCGTATCTGCACTTGAGAGAGATAAACTGGAGAGGGCTTCAAGTGTGGAGTGGTTTGGAATACGAACAGATAGCGGGGGATAACTCTCAGGAATTTTTACTAGGGAGATGCCAATCTAGAGCTTCGATCTGGCCAGGGGATCTAACCAAGAAGCGATGTCGAATGGTGGTATTAAATTGGATGAAGTGGTCTGTTAGTTGTCAAATGGGTTGAGGAAAGTTACTGTCTTCATGCTGGAGTCATTCGTCATTCACTGGAACAAACGGTTTTCGTGAATCACCGGGTATACCTTGTAACAAACTAGGTTTTTTGTGTCAGCCGTCTATATCCTGAAGAAATTAAAAATTTTTGAAACGCATATAATTCCACTTGAAGTAATTTTTTTTTAACTTTTTATATTTTGGATATCTATTGAAATATTGTCTGGGAGGTCTCTGCATTTCCCTGAAAACTTAATTTGGGACAAAATTAAAGTTGGAACAAAATAATGTACTTTCCTTTCAAGATGTTTCGATAAGAAAATTTCCAAATCATTTTGAAATAAGTGTGTTCAAAAAAAAAAGACACACACAAATCGATATCTAAATTTTTATTCTTATCATCAAATGAGTGTTAAAAGAGGTATTATAAAAACACTTTAGGATAGAGCACAATTAATTTCATCGACAACTGAAATACGGAATAACGAAATTAATTTCTTTAAAGATATTCTTGAGGATAATCAATATCCAACTAATTCAATAGAAAAAACTATTTCAAATTTAGAGAGAACAATTTTGCGTCAAAACGATAATAACTATCAAGAACCAACAACAAACCGTCAAGAACAATCAATTTTAATAAATATGATTCCTTATGTTCACGGACTTTCAGAAAAAATTGAAAGAATTGGTTCTAAATTCAACATAAGAATTGTTTTCAAAACAAAAAATGATATACGATCTTTATTAACAAAAATTAAACCTTTGAATGAGAACCAAAAATCAAGAAATTGTATTTACAATATTCTCGGTATTTGTGGAAAATCTTATACAGGAGGAACATCAAGACCATTAGAAATCAGAAAACGTGAACATAAGAATAACATAAAAAATAGAGATATTGGTAGATCGCAGAAAGTAGATCATGTGTGTTCCAATACCGGCAATCACATGGTGGATTGAAATGGAACAAAAATCCTAATGACGGAACCTGATGGTTATAAAGGAAAAATCAAGGAGTCAGCCTGTATTTTGTTGGGTGAGGCTAATAATCTCGCCAATGGTTCAGTAGGAATAGATCGAATTTGGATGGATTTATCGAAAAAAGAACTGGTTTCGGGGAATTTTGAAATGAAATAACGATATCAACATCTAGAAATCAATATCAATCTATGTTCATCGTATATTGACAAATGTCAATCCAAAATTAAAAAAATTGCCACGATTCTACGAAGTTGAATGAAAACTAGTAATTGTCTGAGGAAGGAGTCTGATTTAGACTCCGAAACGTTACGCTTAAGAGTTCAAAGTGTTTTCTTTTTATCAAGGATGGTTGTGCACACCAGAGAATGATAAATTAATGAATCGATAAGTACTTCAGTGTGAAATTTTTATTATTTTAAAAATTGTTATGTGCTGCGATGCCCTTATTCTTGTACATTTGTGATGGTTTCCTGGACGGAAAAACCCTGATGATGCTCTTCATGTAGACCGAAAGCGCTTGGTTTTTTAAAATAATAAAAAATTCACACTGAAGTACTTATCGATTCATTAATTTTGTTTTCTTTTTGTTCATTGTTAGGCAACAATTTCTTCTGGTAAAGTTTTGGCCCCTGACGAATTAGAGCTCAAATTTTTACGCAGGGGCCTTTCTTATACCATTAAAAAAAATTTTCTAATTGTTTCTTGTTTCAGAGACTGGGAGAGAAAACCCAAATTAAGTTTTCAGGAAAATTTCATATTTTGCTCATAATGAATTTAGCAGGCTTATTTTCAATTAAGCGTCCGTATTTCGTTCGCAGCTTGGCTCTCTGCTCGGACGCACAATTTTCGAGTCGCGGCATGTGTGATGTACAGGGTGCTCGCTCGTTAAACGAACATTAGACCATTAATCGGATCCGACATTCGATAAGGGATCAAGGAACATGTGCCGGGCCATTATCAGGTGCGTCCAGGTGCAGCCAGGCCCGCATATTATCAATTACGTCGGACGCATCACAATATTTGCATACACGTCAAGATTTTGCACTCGAATCGGGTCGATTTGTATGTTAAAAATGCCGGCTGGATTTGCATCCCAACTTGTATGATGCAAATGGTCGTTTTTGCGACAATGCGGAAACGATGTGACGGAATTTTTTCATCCAATGGTAGCTGTAGAAGATTCTCCCTTTTCCCGGTGTCGGGATAGTTCAATACGAGCCAATAAATTTGCATGACCGACTGTAATTATGTCGGACTCTACGCAGCAGGTGTTGAGGTATGCAGCGATAATGTTAGAACAGTCGGTTAATGTCGATAATTTCGTTTTTTCTCAAGAAATATGCACACTAAGGATTATAGAGAAGCGACTGCAGTTGTGTGAGCGCCTTCTATACTCTCAGACGTCCACTAGAACTTTAGAAATAGGGTAAAACAGGGAGAGATGACGCATCTGTTTTAAAATGCTCCGTAAGTCCACTGTTTTAAACTAAACATGGTCATAAAATCATGAAGAATTCTTTAGGTATTAAACTTTTATTGTATAGCATCAACATGAAGAAAAACTCGAATATTTTTCAAAAATAAATTAAAATACAAGCTATTTTGAAAGAAAGATGACGTACCTATTCAGATATCTATTGAAATATTGTCTGGGAGGTTTTTGCATTTTCCTGAAAACTTAATTTGGATTTTCTCTCCCAGTCTCTGAAACAAGAAACAATAAGAAAAATTTTTCAAATAATAGAAGAAAGGCCCCTGCGTAAAATTTGAGCACTAATTTGTCAAGTGCTGAAAATTTACAAGAAGAAATTGTTGCCTAACAATGAACAAAAAGAAAACACTTCGAACTCTTAAGCGTAACGTTTCGGAGTCTAAATCAGACTCCTTCGTCAGACAATTACTAGTTTTCATTCAACTTCGTAGAATCGTGACAATATTTGATTTTTTAATTGACATTTGTCAATATATGATGAACATAGATTAATATTGATGACTAGATGTTGATATCGTTATTTTATTTCAAAATCCCCTTATTTCAACAAATCCATCCAAATTTGATCTATTTCTACTGAATAGTTGGCAAGATTGTCAGCCTCATTCAACAAAATACAAGCTGACTCCTTGATTTTTCTTTTATAACCATCATTAGAATTTTTGTTCCATTCCAATCTATCATGTGATTGCTGGTAGTGGAACACACATGATCTGCTATCTGCGATCTACCAATATCTCTATTTTTCATTCCTATGTTCACGTTTTCTGATTTCTAATGGTCTTGATGTTTCTCCTGTATAAGATTTTCCACAAATACAGGGAATATTGTAAATACAATTTCTTGAATTTTGGTTCTCATTCAAAGGTTTAGTTTTTGTTAATGAAGATCGTAAATCATTTTTTGTTTTGAAAGCAGTTCTTATGTTGAATTCAGAACTAATTCTTTTAATTTTTTCTGAAAGTCCATGAACATAAGGAATCAAATTTATCAAAATTGGTTTTTCTTGACGGTTTGTTGTTGGTTCCTGATTGCTATTATCGTTTTGACGCAAAATTGTTCTCTCTAAATTTGAAATAGTGTTTTCTATGAAATTAGTTGAATATTGATTATCCTCAAGAATATCTTTAATGAAATTAATTTCGTCATTCCGTATTTCAGTTGTCGATTAAATTAATTGCTATCTATCATAAAATGTTTTTATAATACCTCTTTCAACACTCATTTGATGATTAGAATGAAAATTTTGATATCGATTTATGTGTGTCTTTTTTCTGAACACACTTGTTTCAAAATGATTTGGAAATTTTCTTATCGAAACATCAAAGAAGGAAAGTACGTTATTTTGTTCCAACTCCATTGTGAATTTTATTGTAGGTTCTTCATTATTGATATGATTGAAAAATTTTATCAATTCTCCTCTCCCATGTTGCCAAATTACAAAAATATCATCGACATATCGCCACCAAGTCTTTGGTTTCAGTGAATATTTTTCAAGATGGTTTTCTTCAAAGAATTCCTTGAAAATTTTGCTCATTATTGGTGATAAAGGAGAACCCAAATCCATACCTATTTAGGTTACAACAAATTCCGAGAGGCGACGTTAGATGAGTGAATATAGCTTTTATAATATCAAAACTTCCAACTGCCTTTGACAAAACGTCGACCTGTTTTACCCCATTTTTGATCAGCCGATTCAGCGATAACAAGATGGTTCTTGAAACGTTCGATGTCGTAGAAAAGTAAAGTTTGTAAGTCACACATAATACGTAATTTTTTTTTCGCACATGAAAACTCTCCGAGCATTCATCCGAGAACCTCGAACGCCATACGAAGCACTTTGCCGCTCCAGCAACCCCCTCTGCGTTCCTCGAGAATGTGTGAAATTACTTCCCGTTCGGCAAATCCCAAAAATAAAGCCCCTCGAACACGTTCCGCGGGTAAAGACTCATTTAAATGATTAAAATAGACTTTGTAACAACTCGGGACGCGCCGATAACGGCGAAACACCCTTCTTGCAGCGGCTCCTCCCGAATTTCGTGGGTTCACGGCTGGCCGAACTGCCACAAGACTTCGGATTCCATTCTTCACGCCTCGTCAACTTTAGTCCCGATCTTTCTGCGAGTTTTGTTCCGGAATAATCTTCCGGTCCACGGATCTTTCCCGGATCTCGCTCCGCGGTCTAAGACTGCGTTGAACAATCCCCGATCGCGCTTCTCTTGTGATCCGATAGATGACGATGGTGCAGATCTCTCGTCTCGGTGAATTACTTGATTGTCTTCCTCTTGAAGATCCTTCAAAAGTTGTTCGGACCAAAGATTATACGGTGTAAAGATAGAAAACTTCCAGCGGAAAGTCGCAGCGAACTGAGTACGACCGCTCTGACCGCTGAGCTACACTACGTGTCTCTTAATGATCATATACACTCCCCGTCAATAAATTCCGGACAGGCAAAATTTTTGTCAAATTCAACACCCTGTATCTTTTTTCGTGGTTCTCCGATTTTGTTGAAATTTTCACCAGGTGAAGTTTTGGGACTTGTTACATCAACCTGAAATTTACTTTGCAAAAATACCTGTAGTTCATCCGTTGAACAATCCTGGATCACGCTTCTTCTTTGATCCGATCGATGACGTTTGTTAATATCATGACGCCATTTCATCACACTAAGAAATTTCTTGGTTTTCCTCTTGGAGATCCTCAAAAAGTAATTCACACTTTTCTCTTCTCTTCTACCTGGACCAGATCTCCGATCTGTCCTTTATTTCGCAACATACATCGTCAAAAGTCTTGACCACCCTACTTTCAACTTGTTTAACTTAACATAACAATTTTTAAGCTATTGCATAGCTTTTATCTCAGGCTTTGAGCGCGGCGACCGAATGTAGAAATTCCGTTACGAAAAAACCTTGCACAGCCGTGTATCGTCGGTTCAGTTCGGCAGACTTCGGCACGGTGTTTGGGTGCTTGCGACTAGACGGATGCGTGCAGCCACTCTAGCAGTGCAAAATGGAGTCGGCAATCTCGCTGTTCCCATTGAATTACGAACGGCAAATATTTCATTAACATCGGATAGAAAATTTATAGCCAAAGGCGAACATTTTCCATTAACTTCAGCTCTTGCTCTAACTATACATAAGTCGCAAGGTGGAACTTTTGACGAAATAGTATATGAGTATAGTGAATCACATTCTCAGGAACTCGTCTATGTTGCACTCTCTCGTGTGACTAATATTGAAAAATTGTATATTACGACAAAAAATTCTGCATTTAAGTTTTATCATAATCGAAGGCGAGCTGCATCGACTGCTTCTTTGTTGCAAGAATTCAAAAAATGTCCTTGAATAGTGTTCAGACGATAGCTCAAAGTGTCTTAGATTTCATTAGTAATAGAAATGGCATTTCAATAATGACTTTCAATTGCAAAAGTCTACATAATCACAAATACGATTTACTAGATTCAGTTACGAGACAAACCAATATGTTACTTCTTACCGAAACATGCATGACGCGTGATAATCCGATTGAAATACCTAACTTCAATTGTATTGTTCAATTCAAACGAGATACTGTTCGAAAAGGTGGGGTAGCTATTTACCAAAATAGTAATAATGTTACTAATATTATGACTCCGAATATTGAAATAAATATGAAAACGTTAGCGATTTTAATGTTAGACGCTCATTTGTTGGAGATATTTGTGCATGCTTATGCAAACTTATAAATGGCCTACACATAGTCATGGTAGCAATTTACATTTCTCCGAATCCAAAATTGGACGAGGTAGAGCATTTTATTAATCGCACTTTACTGGAGTACACTGAAGAAGGGTCGAAATACTTGGTACAAATGGTAATAAATTTCCATTTATCTTGGCTGGCGATTTCAACATTAACTTCGCTGATGAAAAATCAGAGCGGTGGACAACTTTTCGTACGGAAAATTGAATTTAAAAATGAATACTGATCCACAACAAAATATGGGACCAATATTGACGCGGTATTTTCCAGATATTTAGAAGACATTAAGTCTCAAACTTATGTTTCTTATTTCAGTTACTATAAACCTATAGCTTCAGTGATAAACAGTCCTGAATAACTTACATGTATTTTAAGATAAATAAAAAAATATTTTGAATCAAAAATATTATCTTCTTATTTTTGAATAGATGCTATGCAATAGGTTTACCGCGGCAGTCCTCGAGTGCCACACGTGTTTTTTTTCGTGTAGAATCTTCACTATCTCACTTCTGACGATGTATGTAAATCATATAAACATCGCCCAAGGATTCCCAGCACGAATATCCCTCGGACAATTCCGAGAAAAATCGATCGGACGAAAAAATGCGACGAATTTGTTCGGATATCACAATTTCGGGGACATAAATTAAGGGAACATGACGTCCGGTCCTCTTCGAACGCAGAATAGATGGCCGAGATCGAAATTTAGATAGAAAAAAAAGGTCACCGGGACCGCAAACGAGACGGCAGGAACAGAAAAACATCTTCGGCGCGTTCGGGATGTACCTACGTCAAACCTTTATCTCACGATCGGAATCCGCGGAGAGACATAAATTAATAAGGATTGGTCCACGGTTCTCTAGGCCGAATTTCACCATTTTTGGGCATAATCAACTGTTTTCTTTCGCAGGCGTATTCGGTCAGATTTGCGAAACCCTGATTATTTTCTATGGTTGTGTCTCATTTCGGAATGACAGATAGTCGCGAAGCGTTACTAATGCCCACTTGCACCGTTTTTTGATTAAGACAGACTTATCTGAGGCACCCTTAAATTTTGAGTCAGGCTTTTCCTCGCCTTAGCGGATCAGATCTTGCACCGCATATCTAATAGAATGACTTTGTTATACACGCGCTAAGCATTGCAAAATCTAGCAACACGGTATAAATCAGTGAATTTGTTTCTTTTGACATAGAAATGCGATGTGACCATATGGTTTTGTGTCGGCACTAAGCACAGCGAAGTAAGAACACGCGAATACATAGACAAAAAAGATATTTTGTCAAAGCATTTTCCTTTTCAATATTCTGATTCACAGAACGACATATACTTTGGGCCGCTGACGAACAGGCACAGTACAACCTATTTTTTTTATTTGAAGCAAATGATCTCATTCGATTTCAACAATTCTTTATTTGTAACTTGAATGATATTATTCTCCACCTGTGGAATATCATCGAAGTAATACTTTTCACATTTACAAGAGTAAATAGCACCTGCAGAATTAATAATTACATGGGTACAATTGCTCCAAAACAACACGAGGAAATCCAGCAATTTGGTGAAATTGGGTTTGAGTGGAACTTAATTCTGCTTCTGTCTGAGGCATTTTCATGAATACTGAAGCTCGACCAACTATTCTTAATAATGTAGATTCCTGGATTTTCATCAAATCGGCTACATCCAATAAATGTCCTGCTGATGCGTAGAATCGCAGGCACGTAAGGAGTTGACTCGTCGGTGATACACTTTGATTCCTGCAATCATCAAGGCTTAAACTCCCTTTTTTGAGGTTTGACATCATCATACATAATACAGAAGATAATAAGATATGTACTTACATATCACTCGGCAATTCTGAATCATCCTCAATTAATCTCAGTAGTTACAAATCAGTTTTTTGGTCAACCGAAATCGCTGAAAAAATGCGAATTCGTCCATATCATGGTAGTGATCGGCCCCATTAAATTCTAGACTTCTAGGAAAGCCATAATTAATGATATCTTATATGTCGAAATCATCCTCATATAGATCATCAATTTCATTCAATAAAGTTCTATCCGTAATAATTATTAAATTCACGCAATCAAAAACAACACGCAAATCTGAAGTTCGTTTTCTACTTCATGAATATTTGATACGGGCTAAAGTCTTGCTTAAGCCATGAATATCCGCGGCTCAAAATAGTCATAACTTATGAGGCACTTACTACGGTGCAAGAGAAACGACGTCTCAAACCTGACTTCCAATCTAAGTTCGACGTAAGTCAACTTATATTTGACGGTACAAGTGGGCATAACCTAACAAGAAATGACAGTTTATGGAGTATCGATTTTTTTTTTATCGCAGACTCCACTTTATAGGCAAGTCAAAATCGACAATAAATACGAAAAACATTATGTATATCTGATTTTTTAGTATGTTGTTAGGAATCATTAGAGCAAAGGATATACAAATTTGCAACTCTCAGAAAGTTATGGAAAAATTTTACACACCAAAAACGGGGACTTGTTTCAGAGTCTGCTCGATATCTGCTGATCCATCAGTTTTTCGTCAAAAACCATCTCATACGGTTTTCAGGAGCATCAAATTTGTGACAAATTAAGCCTGGTCGGAGTTCTGTAGGTCAATTCATTGCCGAATTAGAGCACTCTGAATATGGGCCAGTTGTTAAATTATTAATTTTACATCTCTTTGGTCTCATATTGCGTCGGGACCATTGATCTTACGGATAGAGCTTGTGGAATATAATTTGTAGGCAATTCAATTAGCTTTTGAATAAGCTCAAAGCGAGGTTCTTTCCGAATCTCAAAAAAACCCATAGAGGATTAAATTGCATTTTTCCAGAAATGATACATAATCGTAGATGTCTTGGTTATAATGATGTCAATATTGATGTTTTGCCGTAATTCGGCAATGAATTTACCTACAGAGTTCTGGTTGGGCTTAGCTTGTCACAAACTTAATGCTCTTGAAAATCGTATGTAATAGTTTTTGCCGAAAATTGATGGATCAGGCGATATAGAGCAGAATCTGAAACAAGTCCTAGAATTTCGTGGTTTTTGGTGTGTCAAACATCTTCCACAACTTTCTGAGAGTTGTAAACTTGGGTATAAATGGCCCTATATATCCGAATCGTATGGACAAGGTAGAAAATAACTGAGCAATTCTCCCAAAAGCTTATGGCGACGAGCACAGAACCCCCGGACCACAGAATCATCTCGACATCCACGGTTCTCGCTTCCTGCACGCACGAAAAACCAATTACGTGCCTTTTCCAAATTGAAAAACGCGTATCGTCCGGGTTCCTCGGGTCCCGACCCCCCTTATCTGCCGGCGAGAGGTCCGCGGGGGGTGGAGGGGTGTGCCTGCGATGCTCCATCATCGGAGTTGTTTTCCATTCCATTCCGTAAGCTATTAGCAAAGTCACTGCCACGGAGGATGCGATCTTCCATTTAAATGACTTCCATTAGTCCTCTGCATCGCCCCGCACGCCCTCTGCCGGTACGAATTCGAGATAACGACGAGCGCTCTCTCATTCATTCAACGGTATCAAATTCGGTTATAATTACGTCAAGGTCCTTTTTTCCGTGTTATCTTGCGGGAGGGAAAACGTTTTCGAAGAGGGTTGAAGGAGGTGAGCTGAAGGTGCTCACCCTGTATACCTCCATTCGAGACTTGAAGGAGAAATGTGGATTTGTGATAACAAATTGTTTAACGCCTATTGGCGACTTTGTATGAACGTTTCGGATATTTTTAGTGACAACTTTGTTACCTTTCATTATTTTACAAGTTCTACATCAGATTCATAAACTTTGATATTTTTTCTTGAAAAAAGGTGCTCTTGTTTGACATCGCTCAATTGCACCGGTTTTCAAAAAAATTGTTTTGGAATTTTCATTTTGTTCACTACTCAATGTTCGTTTTGTGAAGAATCAGAATGAAGTGAGTGAAATATCAATTTATTGTACTTGATTTCAAAATAGTATATTCTAAAACGAGTTGCAGAATGAGCTCCTATTCCAACACGAATGCGAAATTCGAAAACGAGCGACGAAGGAGCTAGTTTTCGAAAGCATGAGTGTTGGAATTGCCTTCTGCAACGAGTATTAGACGAAATTTTCTCTATTTCAGTAAAGTTTTGTGGAAAACTTTCGAAATTCAAATAAAAATTCAGATTAGTGACTTTTGTATTGTATCTTGGCAGTTGGTGTCACTAACGAAATTTGACAAATTGCGGAATTTGAATTGATTTGATTCGAAAATTGAGTGGATCGGAGGTCAGTACTGACAACCACGAAAAATATAACTGAAAACAATGCTGTAATGAGTTTCATTACAGCACTACTTTTAGTACTGTAATGAACTCATTACGATACTGAAATAGAGAAATTTTATTAGAGCTTTGCCTCATAAAACAATCATTATACGAAATCATTTAATTCCCTTGAAGTTCATTTTTCAAAGAGCTACTGAGAGTTCTTTGTACTTAACTAAATGATGAAGAAAAAATATTTCAAATCCATTTTTCTCCAAACTGGTGCAACTGGGCGGTGTCACACAAGAGCTCATTTTCTCACGAAAAAAATCAAATTTTATGAATTTGACGTAAAACTGGTAAAATAATGAAAGGTAAAAAAGTTGTCTTTAAAAATACCCCTCGCCTCCCCAGAATGATACGGTTATGATTGAGATGAAAAAAATTCACTCGAACCATACGATGCGTATTCTTGATAGTAGCCAATGTGTGAAATTTCAACACTTTAGGTGACGTCGAAACAACAAAAAGTGTTGCGTGAAAATCATCTTCAGAGAGCCCTAGCACCCTAACGAAGCATTTTTGTACTAAACGATTTTCGTCTCAAATATTAACTAGAACATCCGCTAGAAGTTTGTCGGTCTAATTCTGGGACACCCTGTATATCATATCTATGAAATTAATTTATCGGTCAGTTGATTTAATGAGAAAGTAGTGCAAAAAGATGTCCCCAACAATTTGTGTCGCTGCAAATTTCTGCCTGTGCAGGGTAGAGTAATTCAGCAAAACAAGAATGCAGTACCGATTTGTTTATATAAAAACGCCGAACCGAAATCTGCCTATCAAATACAGTTGAACCGCATATGGTAATATGGTAAGTGCTCATTCCATTTATAGTCCGAGCGCAATATCGAGCGACACGTAATATTCAATTTACTGATTTGTTAATGACCGTTCAGCTAATGGCACACATATTGGTCGGATATATACGGAATAAAAAATGACGAAGACAATGAGCATCGATAAAGAAAAGCGCTTAAATGGAAATGGGTCCCCGTCATAATCATTACTCTTGAAAGGATATTGTGAAAGATAATTTAGAGAAATTCGAGTGCTGGAATTAAACAAGCTCGTTACCTTGACGAATGTTACATTTAAATAGTTAAGATAGGAAACTCGGATAGTTAACTATTTATAAGGTATCTTAATACATACGAGTACGCAACGGCTAATTGCGCTGCCATTACGCAATCAGCGCTGTTGTAACGAACACGATCTCAAGCCGACAGTTTCCTTTGATATTAAAAATCGCGGTTTGAATAATTTGTTCGTCACGATCGCACTGTCATTTCCTATCTGACCAGAGTTGATATCTCCTCGCAACTGCGCAGTTTTTTGTACTGAGATATAAGCTAAATATCGAACATTCCTTCTCAGAACATTTCTGTGAAAGAAAATTAAAAAATAAATGTACACGTTCTCCATTTTAACAACAACAAAACATCGACTTCTCCTCTGCCCGAACAGCTAGTTTGTCGTAAAATTTAAAAAATTCCCAAAAAACCTTTACGTTTTTTTCTCCAACTTTTAATCATTTATGCCCACTTGTACCGTTTTCTGGTTAAGGCACCCATATCTAAGGCGCCCTTAAATTTTGAGTCATGCTTTTCCCCGCCTTAACGGATCAGATCTTGCACCGCATATCTAATAGAAACGCGCTAAGCAATGCCAAATCTGGCAACACTGTGTAAATCAGTGAATTTGTTTGTCTTGACATTTTATTTTTCAGTATTCTGATTCGCAGAACGACATATACTTTGGGCGGCTGACGAACTGGCATAGTACAACCAATTTTTTTTATTTGAACCAAATGATTTGATTTGATTTCAACACTTCTTTATTCGTAACTTGAATGACATCATTCTGCACCTGTGGAATATCATCGAAGTAATACTTTTCATATTCACAAGAGTGAATAGTACCTGCAGAACTAATAATACATGGGTACAATCAATTGCTCCAATAACACGAGGAAATCTAGCAATTTTGTAAAATTGGGTTAGGGTGGAACGTAATTCTGCTTCTGTCTGAGGCATTTTTATGAATACTGAAACTCGAACAACTATTCTTGATAATGTAGATTCGTGGATTTTCATCAAATCGGCTACAGCCAATAAATTTCCTGCTGATGCGTAGAGTCGGAGGCACGTAAGGAGTTGACTCATCGGTGATACACTCTGATTCCTACAATCATCAAGGCTCAAACTCCCTTCTTTGAGGTTTGACATCGTCATACATAAGATATAATAAGATATGTACTTACATATCACTTGGCAATTCTGAATCATCCCCAATTAATCTCAGCAGTTGCAGAGTAGTTTTTTTTTTGGTCAAACGAAACCGCCGAAAAAATGCGAATTCGTCCATAACATGGTAGTGATCGGCCCTATCAAATTCTAGACTTCTAGGAAAGCCATAGTCAATGATATCTAATATGTCGAAATCATCCTCATATAGATCATCAATTTCATTTAATAAAAATCTATCCATAATAATGATTAAATTCGCGCAATCAAAAACATCACTTCAAAACTGAAGTTCGTTTTTGACATTTCAATATTTGAGACGGGCCAAAGTCTTGTTTTAGACATGAATATTCGCGGCTCAAAATAGTCATAACTTATGTGGCACTTGAACTGCGGTGCAAGAGAATCGGCGTCTCAAACCTAACTTAAAATTTGAGTTGGACGTAAGTCAGACATATATTTGACGGTGCAAGTGGGCATTACTCCTTGCTATACTATGTTTTGCCAGAAAAAATTCAAAATCCTCCTGGTTGATGCATTTTATTTGTCAGAATATTTTCGGACGATATTCAGTTATCATCGAAATTTCATAATTCTCGCATGTGGAGCGTTGTGTGACGGCTTTTCATGAGACTGCTGTCATCACTTAGCGGACGACATGGGACTCCCTTCTGGGGTCATGCGATCCGCAAATGAACATATATTACCGTTTCGTCGTATACGAACATATTCGACGCGTACTCGAAAAACCGGCGTTATTAGTTACGATTACGCGATGACGTACACGTTAATGCGAAACGTTATAAATTCAGATTTATGCGACAGATATATTTGGATATCGGAGTTGCATTACGGGCGCATAGACGCCCGGCCGTATACACAATTACACGTTGTGGCGACATTAGTTTAATTCAGTGCCGCGTAATGAAACTTTACGATAGGTGCCGTTGCCTGTTAGCGTCAACATCAACGCTGCGCCGTTACTTTTTTAATTTTGTCACGTCCAAGGCAGCTGTCACCCTTCAATCGAACTGCACGTCACTGCTTCCCGCTGTACTCATCTCGCGAAATTACCCCACAAAGTGCTATCCATGTACCTTCCTCGTCATGTGTACATCAAAGATTTGAGAGCATCAACCGACTACGATTTTCAGCTGTGTTGAACGTCCGAAACTATAGATAGCGCTGTAATCGTGCTTACTGAAATCATTGAATTCTGAGTGTTCTAAAAGCCTCAACTTGTAATTTTTTTGAAAAAACAGGGTAACTCTAAAACGGCTATAGATGGCTATAAGGAATAATACTTAAAATGAATATGGCATTCGAAGATATATCCTGGAACGTCATATAATAGGCATTAGAAAAAAGAAATTCGATACCATTTTTGGTGCAGGCCAAAGTCATTGATTCCCAGAGAATTCAAGCATTTTTAGACTATCAATACATTGTATGGCCTCCACGGGAGTCAATAACAGCTTGAATCTTCTTTGCATACTACACACGAGGTTGTTGAACATTTCTTGACGAATTTGGTTCCATAAATGGGGCAGAAGCTCTCTCAGATCATTTAAGGATTCTGGGGTAGGTTGATGATTATCTAATCTTCTTTGGAGCTTATCCAATGCATGTTCTATGCAATTCAAATCTGGTGAGTGTGGAGTTATTGGTATCGTCTAGAATTGAAAAATTTCACCAATAGCAGCGAGAAAATTTGTTAATGCTCCCTATAGTGTAAGGCGGTCATATTCCCAGGACAAATGTGCAGATCTGTGCGCCCGTTGAAACATATCCCGGCCCATACAATAACACTAACCCCTCGCATTCTTGGACATAGCGACGATTACGGGGTATGCGCAGGATTTCCATACCCTTATTCTTCGAGAATCTGAAAATCGTCCATATCTGGATTCATCAGTGAAAAGGACACTACGCCATTGATCGTTCCAATTGATATGTTGCCTTGACCATTCCAGTCTTTAACGCTTATGATCACGTGTTAATGGAACTTCTCTTAATGGACGTCTTGAACCTAGATTCACCTCTCTCAAACGTCGTCTGATGGTTTCGATGGAAACTTGGACCCCATCTGTATTTTGAAGAGTATTCCGTAGCAATCTACACGTAGATGTAGGCTTTCTTTTCACCGAAACGGTGATGAAACGATCCTGAGCAGGTGTTGTTTTTCTTCGCCTATCAAGCCTTGCTCTTTCCTGTCTCCCTGAACATATTTCAGAGCCGAGATATCATATTTGGCTGACTTGGAGCCTTTCGCTACAACAATCTGAGTTAGGCCACTTTGTAGCATTCCGATAGCCTTATTAGCCTCAGCGTTTGTTAATTTACGTCTTGGCATTTTCAGAAAACTCGTTTCAAATCGAAGCCGTTGAAAAACTGACACCATTTCAAAATAATAACATTCATGAAGCATATGCAGGCGACCAGATTGACGAAATGTCTCATACTGATTTTTATTGGATCGATTCAAGTTGTTATTGAGTTTTAAATGATTTTACAGCGATTTTTTCGAAGATTACATACTTTTCAAAACGATCGAAGACGATATCCCTAACTCTAGTGTCTATTCACACAAAATTTGAAAGTGATGGAATTACTAATTCTCGATTAACTGACGACAGTAATATTTTCGAAAATTTCTCGAATAGGCTCAGATCATGCGAACTACGCGGCCATCAGGTTCGTTCTTTCGATTTATCGCTATGAACGACAAAGTTGACTTCACAGTTACCATTCTATGGGAAAAATCAAGGTTCTTTTCGCCCTCCGACGCGATTTCATCGCGGCAACATCGACGCGGAATGCTAATTAAGAAAATGCCCATCGGGAGCGCCGCTATCCGCATCGGATACGGCTCCCCCCGATAAAAGTACGACGCCTTATCTGCTTCAACAGCAAATTTAAAATGTTCATTAGCGATAGCGTGCACGAGACCCATGATGGATCGCTCCACGGTCCCGCCGAAACAAAAGAATATCTCTTCGCTGCCCAATATCTTAATTAAAGTTGCCGATTTATTCCCTCCGTCGAGTACTTTGTCTAACGCGTCGAAATGAAATGTACCCGCGCCCAAGACGGAGGCAGGGCCGTATCCGGCCCCATTTGAGCTCCGACAGTAATTAACAGGTATGCAAAATCGATTGGAACTTTTTCACAGTAAAGTTTAGGTCAGTTCAAAAGATTTAACAGTCCTTATGGTCTATTGTGCCCCTGACAAAGCTGTTCTCACCACACTCTTCACAGATAGTCTTCCAGATGTGGAGATCTAATGACATCGAATATTTGCGAAGGCTTCAGCGAGTCTAATTCTTCACTCCTACAAGTTTCTTGACCAAGGCATTGTTTCCTTTGGCTTACAATGGCAAAGCATTGAGTTACTAGGTGAATTGGAGTTTCTTCAACCACACTTGTCATTGTCCGATGAGCCCATTTCCAACAGATGTTTTCTGAAGTGACAATGCTGGTGAGGAGGTGTAGTTAGTTCTTACTGAGATCCAGATACCTCTTGGATCTTGTAGTTTCAAATTTCCGAAAAAAAAATTTTTGTAGTACCATGGCTGGTAGATTCCGCCAAAGCGTTTCCTTCTCGGCTTTCCACTCCTCCAGAGACTTCTTCTTATTTGTACATTTTCCTAATGATGTGTCTTGTCTTTCGGAACATCTGGCATTCAGATGATGAGAAGGTGTGAGTTTGTTTGTCTTTACATAACTCTGGAACCAGGTGTCAGATTTTCGAGAAGGTGTTAGGTATGGAATTCGTTCCTTTAAAATAAAGAGATGACGAAAAATATCCATTTTTCTCAAACAAATTTCACATGAAGCCGTTGATATCATCATAAGAGATAAAGCAAAATTCTTACTGAACCAATGATTTCTTATTTTTTTCCAGAAAAAGGACAGTGACGTAGATTTAAAGTAAACTCCTGATTTTTTTTTCAAACTTTAATACCTTGTATCTCGAAAGCAAAGCATGATGTGCATTCAAAGTTTATTTCTTGAAGAAAAGTGTTCTATTCCATACGAAAGTAATAAAGCAAAAATCTGGACCACCCTGTATGAGTCTTTGTTGTATAATACCTGGAGTGCGTTGTTCGGTGACTGCTGTACAGTGTGGGCAAAATTGGTGATACTTGAACTACAACTTTTTAACCGTAAGAGATAGAGGAAAATGAATGACAAGTTACGGTTGTCTTTTTTAGAGAAACTGATAATGCCATCAACTGCATTCCTCTTTCATCTTTTGTTTTCGAGTTATAGGCCAAAATTTTAATTTTGGCGATTTCAACTTTGGCCATTATCTCTGTTTCTGTTTGTGCTAGGATGTTGAAATGAGAACATTACACAGGCACTTTTTTCATATAAATACAGTAGCGTACTTTTTTTCCCAAGAGATTTCCTTACTGAGCTTTAACATGAAGTTGTGTTTTTTCTTATGGAAACAATAGGCTTAGAAAGAATCGCCATTTTTTCCCACCCCCAGATTCATTTAGATATCATGAAAAATATAGTTTGTATGTGAAATTTCATTTATTCAGTATTAAGTAGGCTGAATAACAGAATAATATGTCTCTACGCATGGTGTCATTATTATTTTGCGATTGAATACTTGATTCAGGTCACCGTGGTTTGATCTCTGTTCAGAACAACTGTCAATTCGAAGTCATTATTGCCGCCGAAATAAAACATTTTAACATATCATATTTCTCGTAGTTTTCGAACATTTCCATAATGCCGGCAATAATGACTTCGAATTCTAATAATTGACAGTTGTTCTGAACAGAGATCAAATCACGGAGAATTGAATCAAGTATTCAATGGCGAAAAAATAATGACACCGTGCGTAGAGACATATTATTCTGTGATTCAGCCTACTTAATACTCAAATATTCAAATTTCCAATACAAACTATATTTTTCATGATATCTGAATGAATCTGAGGGCGATGTATGTTGTATGATATATTTCTGAAACGGGAACAAAAATGGAGATTCTTTCTAAGCCATTTCAAACTATTGTTTCCATAATGAAAAACGCCTACTGGATTGCTATGAAAAAAGTGCCTGTATAATGTTTTCATTTCAACAGCACAAACAGAAACGGAGATAATGGCCGAAGTTGAAATCGCCAAAATTTAAATTTTGGCCTATAACTCGAAAACAAAAGGAGATAGAGGAATGCAGTTGATGGCATTATCAGTTTCTCTAAAAAAGACAACCGTAACGTGTCATTTTCCTCTATCTCTCACGTTTAAAAAGTTGTAGTTCAGGTATCACCAATTTTGCCCACCCTCATGTATTTCGTAACGGATCACGTTGAACAAAAATTGTTGCCTCCCAACTTTCATAATTGATGCAACTTATGTACCCTAAAAATTATGACTGACATTCAGAGCTACCTTACGGACTTAGGCAGCCATTTTTATTCGTTTCCCAAGAGAACCGCCGACCCGAAAATCCCGCACTTATCCCAACAAGCACCGTGAAGAAAAACCGCAATCTCTTTGTGTCCAATAACCACTCGAAATCACCGCGATCACATGCGCCTATTAAAATACATAATTTTCGTGTCAGCACACTTCTAATATCAATCAAGTCGCCGTGTTCGCCACTGCAGTAATTGCCCGGTTGCATGAGCCTCATTGTCCGAATCTGTCTTCGGTACGTGGATTCGTAACCAAATTGGATTATTATAATCACGGCGGAATTAATGCGCGCGCCCGTACGCTCGCGTTCTTTCATGCCGCCCTGACATTCGTACAAAGAAGAAACCGTAATTACGTTGACAACGATCTTTGTAATTTCGCGTTATTCAGGACGAACGAGTGACAGCCGTGACGCTACGGTTATTTACGAGCGTAGCGCTACGAAAATCCGAAAAGCTAGGCTGAGGCCATTCAGAACGCTTCTAGTTCACTCTGTGGCGATGTACGTCAATGTCAACCATAGATATCTCAGGATATTTCGCTCCACCGACGGTAGAATTCAATTCTGGGCTTATATATATATATTCTTATGAAAAAGAGAGCTAAAATAATACATTAAATGTTGAAACAAAAAGTACCTAAGCTGAGGTAAAAAAAGAACGGGGTATCATAACATTCTTTGTATGATACTATAGAATAATACGATACTATCAACACTAGTATCATACGATACTATACAGCCAGGGGAAAAAACCTCAGCCGAAAAAACCTGCCTCCCCGTAAACAAAATAACATAAAATATCAAATATCAGGAAAATCTTGAAAGACATCAGTGTGATCATCTTCATGTTATCCGTCGATGGGCTCGGATACACAGATTCTTCCCAAAACGACTCGTTATTCTTAATCTGAAATGAAAAAAGACAAAAGCAAAAAAGAAACCGATTATTCAGAATAAATCGAATGCATTTTGGAAATGCATTTGCTACTTTAAAAAAACATCAACATTAAGATTTCTTGGCCAAATAATGTTCGGAGGTTTATGAATATTTATGACAGAAATGTCACAAAATTTGAAAGAAATGACAAAAAAACTCCATCAATTTCCCCTTTCCGAATCTGTTGAATGTTACGAAACTGATAATTTTTCAACATAACATGCTAAACTTGTAAAAAATCAATTAATACAAAACCTTTCAACTGTCCTCTTTCACGAGGATTTTTTTTTCTGTTGCCGTGTGGGTTTCTTGCAGAAGAATCTCTTTGATACCATGTTCATCAGCTAATTTGGAGACGTAATCACACTTTCCTTTCGAAATTCCTTCGATATTCTAATTCAAAATCCACAAATTGTTGCTCTCTGGTCGTGAGGGTTTTTTCAAACCAGATACGACCTTCCAGGTGATGATTTTTCGGCACTTCAGATGTTTGAAGACCGCTACGGGACCCCAATGAAAGGCAATCATCTCCCATAGATAAACCAAACATGTTATAACACAAGAAAACAGAATATTTTTCAGGAGCAAAAACTAAGACATATTACGAGAATTGTCATTCTGGGCTTACTAATATTACATGATTCTCGTTTGCGACCACAACATTTTTTTTTTCATTTCTTTTTTTTCCGTACCGACCCTGTCCACCCTCATCGGGCGAATAGAAGGAGGGACTCCGTTAAATTGGACAATTTAAAAGTTCGTTTCGTGAAATGAATAAGTAACTGTGGCCTGGCCGAAGTCATTTCCATTGGGATGGCAACGTCGTCGACGTCATTTGTTTTTATCAGAAGTCTCTGGGGAGGTGGCCAGATGCCCGATAACAAATGGACGTCGGCGTCGTTAGAGCGTCGCCGGATGCGCCTCCACTTTGTATCTCGAAGCCTTCTTCGATATAAGACGAAAGAGTTGTTCATTGATGAGGGTAAAAAAAGAGTGGCACTGATGAGTCACAACAATGACGAAACCGGTCTGTCATTGCTGTGTTTCGGAAGAATCTGCAAACTTCGGCCTTCATTACGTTGTCGATTTATTCTGATCAAAGCCCATGAATAGAGTATGAAACTTGTGTTTTCAAAAAAATATTCAACTCTGGTTTTGATGATTTTGGCAACAATATTCACGTGAAATTGAAAAGCAGCTATTGCCAAGTTTTCAAAGACATTTATGATAAATACAAATGAAATTCCGAACAAGAAAAGCAAAAAAAAATGTTTAGGTCATATAGTAGAAAATTTTGCCTAAAACTCCAAATTTTCAGATCAACTCCAAGAATAGTACTTTCGTTCTTTGATTTTGTTCTTTGCATACCAACCATAAAAAAAGGGGAAAACTATTTTGAATCGATACACAATTACATAAATCTGACGCAATCGCCAATAGAACAATTCAAAATTGTCCCGGTCTGTATCTTCAGGCTAGAAAAAATCATCATCTGCAAATTTTTGCAAGGTTTTTATCAATAAGGAATTAAAAAACTTATTGTATTTTCCTTGGGTATTTCATTTATTCCGAAGAAAGTATCGTAATGAATGAACTATTTTGAGTGTTTTCTTCTCTATATATGTAGTTTTTTTCGTCTCCTAACGGATTTCCACAGGCAGAGCAAAGGTAGAAACTTTTCCGATAGGTATTTCCCGCTTTCCCTCTCGGAAAATCCCCGAAAGCAAAGGGCGTCACGGCGAAACAAATAACTATAGAATTCCCATTATTACACCGTATTTGTAGTCTTCTCCTCGAGAAGGGGAAACAAGCGTCAAACCGCAAGACGCTCTTTGTGCCAAGATCACGTCTCCCTCCTTTGTCTCTCCCAGATACTCGAAAGTTGTTATCATTTCCCGAGCTAAGACGCCGACGTCCGAAGACGCTCCGCTAATTAAACACCCGAAGCGACGCCTCCTACATCTGATACCGACGACAAAAGACGAAACGTCCCAAGGCGAAGAAAACTAATAAAAAACACAAGGTAGTGTCACCCATTTAAAAACATAAACATATTTTCTTTCATTATGAAATTTTATGGATGCGAAAGTTTGTGAGTTTGTTGTGAGATCCATTCATCAACCATTTTAAATAAAATCCAAAATAATGTTTAATTTCACGAGAGTTTTTGACTTAAGGGCAATTGAAACAGAAAGACACTATAACAAAAATGAAAGGAATTAGGATATTCTAAAACAAGTTGCAGATTGGGCTCCTATTCCAACACGAATGCGAGTTTTGGCACGCATTAGTGTTGGAATTGCTTTTGCAACAAGTATTCACTAGTTTCATTTTTATTAATTTCTACCTTTTCCTTTACGTTTCATCATTTCATAATTTTCTGTTGTGTCAAAGATTATCCACCCTGGTCTATATATTATTATCGTTTTGTGATTCATCGTCTTATTCTTCGACTATATTATGCCGGTAAATAATAAAAATGACTGTGACAAACCACAACCGCTCCTGGGAAAATATTTGAGTCTTGAAAAACGTCCTTTGGCAAGTAACATTAACAACTGCGGTTTCCTCTGAACGAAACCCTAACCGGCTAAAATACCCGATAAAATGAATAAATAACGTCGAAATTACCCCAACGCGTTTGATTCACACGTAAAGAACAACTACCACTACTATACCCCCTTTGGTCCTACCACCATAACTCTGGAACTCATGAAGAATTCAACCCCTTTCAATTCGAGACACTCCAAAGCCTCCCGCGAAACCCGGGAGTTAATAGACCCTCGCGGTTTCGAACGGGGGGAGAAACCGAGAAACAACTCAACCCCCCATTATCAATATTTCCAAAATATTTCACTCCGCTCGTCCCGCGAGACGTATTAAATATTAAAATGATATGCTATCCGGCCACGTATGTGGCATGTGCCTGGCGTAGAGGCATAACGTAGGATTTCTGACGTTTTCATACGGCGGGGTTGTCGCTTTCGCTGAAAGAAATATGAGCGGAAGCAATATTCCAATTGAAATAGACGCTTTTCGCTAACCGGGCTGAATTGCGAACGACCTGACTTGAATAAAAAAAACTTTGAAATATTAAAGAGCGAATGCGAAAGTTCCAGGTGGCTTAGGAATTGGATAGGACTGCCTGCAGCGCCATCTCGATACTCAAACAAGTTGTGCAACGTTGTCATATGGTACTTCATGGGGTGGTGATGCAATAGCATCATTCACAGATGTCCCTGCCTTAGTTTTTTGGACTGATGAACATTGTTGCCCCATTTTTTCAATTTATATCTCTGCTACCGCTTCTGAGATCATCACATTCGACGATAATATTGTCCTAGCTTTCTCTGATGCTTAGAATTTCTCATAAATTAGTTATTGTGTATCATTCCTTATTTTTAATCATTGTTGAACTCTTCCAGGGTCTTCTCCAAGTACAAGGATTTGTCATAGACCAATTTAACTGTTCGATTAAGACAAAAACAATCATTCTCACCATTACTAACCTTTTTAGGTATCTGACTACGTAATGGCTTCATTTTCTCATAAATTCCAGCAGTAAACAAAATTTTCCATCCTGTTTTTATATCGCGACGGAGCAAGACTCCCCGAGAAGGGGAATTAAGGCTCTTTGGTGGCTTTTTCTCCACCCCCTTCCTCGACTATCCTCTGGAGGTGCCATAACGCCTCCTCCAAGCGAAGATAAAAAATCCCCTACACCCCAATTTCAATACCGTTTTCCATTAACCGGGAATTAACACTTCACAACGACTGCGGAGGGTTTTTTCTAATTTAAAATCCTTAAAAATGGCCCGCCACCCCTGCGCCTCGGCCACCTAATTTGAAATTCAAAGTTTGTCGGCGGGATTTAGCGGTCCCGGAGTTATATAGGCGATAGTTCGGAGGCTTAATAAATCCCGCCGCATTCCTTCATCGTGTTATCGATAGGAACCGATCTGGGGGGGTTTAATTGAAAAATAAATTCCCGGGGATTTACGACGACTGCATAACCTCATTCTGTCCACGGAAAATTCCTCCATATTCGACAGGACAATTTTCGCGGAGGTTAAGATTGACTTCTATGGCCAAAAACGACACATGTATACATAAAACACGAATACAGAAACTCACATCTGACATATGAGTACTATGAAAATAAATTTTCTCCAATTCTTTGTCAAATCCATTAATTCGGATTTCGACCGGCTTTAAACTTGTGAAAGCCTTCATTTTGACATGTCAAAACTTATCTCAAACGCTACCGACTGTAGGGTGTCAGCGTATATAAAATTCTTCAGGTCAAATATAAAAACAAGTTTTGAAGTTTTTCTGGAATATCTCAGTTCCTATAAGATTTTCGCTATTTTGGTGAATTATAAATATTGTAGAGGAATAAATTCTCTACAATTTTTGTCTCAAAAGTTTTTTTGTACTTCGAACTGTTTTTGAGATAGAGGGCAGGGAGCGCGCAGTGTCGTGTATCATTAGAGCTGAGTCGGTAGTCTCGTTCAAATAAACTGCCCCACAAGAGTTAGGGATATCGTATTAAATCGTTTTGAAAAGTATGTAATCTCCAAGAAAATCGCTGTAAAATCATTTAGAACTCAATAACAACTTGAATCGATCCAATAAAAATCAGTATGAGACATTTCGTCAATCTGGTCGCCTTTTTTCTGAAGTTTGATTCTTTGCATATGCTTCATGAATGTTCTTATTTTGAAATGGAGTCAGTTTATCAACGGCTTCGATTTGAAACGAGTTTTCTGAAAATGCCAAGACGTAAATTAACAAACGCTGAGGCTAATAGGACTATCAGAATGCTACAGGGTGGCCTAACTCAGGTTGTTGTAGCGGAAGTGTGATATCTCGACTTAGGAATAAGTTCAGGGAGACATGTTCCGAGTTGGAAAGACCAAGGCTTGGAGGGCGACGAAAAACAACACCTGCTCAGGATCGTTTCATCACCGTTTCGGCGAGAAGAAAGCCTACATCTACGTGTAGAATGGTCTAACTTAAATAAAGTTTCCCTTATTTTGACATTCATCCATGCGCATTCACAATATTGAATTTCATTACGAGCCCAGTAAGTACCTAAGCTTTTTATCATCTCAACCATAGAAAAGATACAAATCAGCGCACCGTAAAACTTTTCACGGTGCGGCCGCATGGGGAAAAGGGTACGTTTCGATGGTCTAAATCGACAGAATGGTATAATGAAAGAGATTTTGAGGTGGCCTGGAATGAAATACGGGCCTCCTGTATTTAACTTAAATAAAGCACAGCCGTATTTAAATAAAAGATCCCTTAGTTTGACAGTTCTCTCAATCTTCTAGGTTTAACAACTTGTGCCAACTGTCAAAATGAAAGAAATTTCTGATCATAAAAGTAATTTCTTACAATTAAGCCTCAAATTTCGGCAACAACCGGCGGAAGCAAAGTTGTAAACCTATTAATTATTGAACTCTTCGTTCCTTCCAGGATAAAACACGGTTTTATTCAAGTACCAACTCAACAATTCACCCTTGTGAACAACCATCCTGAAAAACAAGGAAGCCAATTCCATTTGTCATAGACCGACAAATTTTCGTTGTCGTGCAATTAATCAAGGTTCCTTTGGCACAATGAGGTCCTCTGTTATTTTCCCATACATGCAAATTCGTTTTCCACATGAAATATCATTAAGTCGCTTTCGAATTGAAATGTAAATGTATGCGGAATTAGATTAGATCGGAAAGCGGCTTGGATTGGAATAGTTGTCGTGGCTTGTTGACCACGTCCTAATCGAAACGAAAAACGAATATATTCGCTCATTTTTGTGAGAAGAATGCTTTCATCTGTTGGGTAACGATGTCTGAATAGTTATTTATGATCCAAGGAAACATTGATATTCTGACACGAGTTCAAATTCGAATGTTTTTGAATGAACGAGTTTTAGAATACTGCCGTGTTAATTGAAAAGGGCGTATCTGCAAAAAAGCACTTTTGAGGTATTTGACTTAAAAGACTTTCATTTATGCCATCAACACAACAAAAGCAATGCATGATATGCATTGCTTTTTCATTTTAATTCAATTAAGATTGTTATGAAAGTCTTTAAAAAGTGCTTTTTTGCAGATACGCCCTTTCCAATTAACACGGCAGAATAGTTATTTGTCTATTTCAATATCGTAATGAGTTCATTACTGTACTAAAAGTCGTACAGTAATGAAACTCATTACAACATTGATTCCAGTTATATTTTTCGTTTTGTTGTTGTCAGTACTGACCTCAGATCCTTTCAATTTTCAAATCAAATCAATTCAAATTCTGTAGTCTGTCAAATGCAAAGATACAATACAATAGTCACTGATGATTGACGAAATGTCTCATACTGATTTTTATTGGATCGATTCAAGTTGTTATTGAGTTTTAAATGATTTTACAGCGATTTTCTCGAAGATTACGTACTTTTCAAAACGATTGAATACGATATCCCTGACTCTTGTGGAGGAGTATAGATGGCGCTCGCGTAACTTCAGTCTCATGGTCACCAATCCTCCTTCTCAATAATCTTTGCTTAATACATTTGAAGAATGTGGAATAAAACTTGGTTCAGGTACTCCCTTCCCAGTTGGCTCAAGAGATGGCGCTCGTTAATGGCCCCCTTAATGGGCCTTCCAAAAACTATAAGAGTCCGCGGAACGATGTCCCATGACGAGGGGGGCCCGCGTTCGCCGAAACTGTTTTATTAAGGTAACTGGTGTCGAATGTGTAATGCGCTATAAAGTTTATATCCCCGTCGTTACCCGGTCTTAACCGCAAATCCTGAGTCTCTTTTACTGTTCGAGCAATAAGATAACTCCGCAATGACCTCTCGAATGGCCCATATGGGCCCCGGCTACTACCCCCGACTAGTTTGACGATCGCCTAAACTGATTGCGCGTCGCGCCGAAACAGGCAACCCCAATTTCGCTACTTTTATTATTAATTCTTACGTCATCTTCATTCACTCTCGTCTTTTTTATACGCGAGCTTTTTACGACTCTCGTCTTCGACTTTACGACGATGGGTTCATTATTTGGACGATCATCGGCTGTTTCGAACGGGAAATGAATTGAGGAAAACTATTTCGATATCTCAGCTGTGAAGAGAAAAACATAACTTTATGCGACACCGCCGGCGTTAGCTGGAACTAAGCCCGAAACGAGTATCGTTTTGACAGTTAGTACGTGAAAGCTGGGTTTATTTGTTTATTTTTACGTTTTTATTGCGATAAAAAGATATGCCTAAGGAATAAACCGTGAAAAACACTAATTGTTGTGTTTATGGGTGTAATTCTAAAAAATCTAGGAATCCTGGAGTGGTAAAAATCTAAATGTTTACTTCACCAACAGCCTAGAAATCGTAGATGAAATTAATAGACGTAAATCCTGGGAGCATGTTTTGATAATTGAAAAACTTGTATCTAAACATATTAGAGTATGCTCACACCATTTCCGACCAGAAGATTATAGAATGAAAACAGGCAAGAGTGGAAACTGATGTCAATTGAAAACAATGCTTCATATGTTTTGAATTATTTCAGAAACTCTCACTATGAAAACATTTCTGCTACTGGAGAAAAAAAGCTGTACCTTCACAAAACCTACCGAAAAAAGCAGTTCAAGTCAAGACATTTTAAATTTTTGTTCAGATCGTTCCTATACAATAATTTTCATTCTCATCGAAATAAATTACTTTGAGTCTACTTGATATTTTTAAATATATAGAAGTCTCAACAATTCAAGGAGCCTAGTTGAAAGTGCTGAATGCAAGTCATGAAAATGTGCATTAAAACTAGGGATCTTGTGAGTTTGAGTGATTCTCTCGATTGTTGCAAAATTGAACTTATGTTCAGCAATGATCAAATCTACATGTGGAATTTCAAACAAATTCCGAGAGTTGGCAATTTTGAACAATATATTATAAGTATATGTATCAATTCAATATTAATATTAAAAGTAGCTTGATAGTATTGTTGTTCATTTAGCAACGGAAAAGGTGCAATCAATCGATAGATAAGTTGAATAATTTTATTTAATTATAACTGCAGCCTAAGACACAAGTAAAATAAATAATACATTGAAATCTAGCGTAGTGAATTCTTCAACATGATTAATCGATGATCACGTCATGTTCTGCATACATACAGTTCTCTGAAGAATGTCCATTTTTATTAAAAATTTATCACCCATTTTCATTTCATAGATTTTTTCCCTTCCTAAACAGAAAAAATTAGTAGCTTCTATCAAATGAATATATTGTTCATGCTGATCTTCAATTACATTACAATCATGCATGTTTTCATGTTCTGTTAGGTCCCAAAGTAATTTCATCCTTCTCTTAGTTTTCATCGAATATGGATAATCCTAATGTTTTCTGTTTTGTACAGTTCATTGTTATGGAAAACAAAAAGAAAAACAGCAGAGACAAAACTAAATGAATTTTACCTGCAAAATCAGTAGAATTATCAAGATATTTTGTAGTACGTACAACCTTGTAGAGTAGCAGGGCTAAAATATGTTTGCAAATTCCAGACAATCCTGCTTGGTTTCTGTATATAATCTTGTCAACCTTCACACCATCATTTGTATAAGAAATCATTTCCTCAATATAAATGATTTGAAATAATTTTTTCCCACATAGAATCAAATGATTGCATTACAACACTTGCTCACCCTCTATGCAGCATCTGGGAGCATGAAAATATTGGAAAATTTCCTATAATTAGAGGAACCTTCGGTAAACATCTCGCCAGGTGATCTGAAAAGCATTCAAAATTGAATAGTGCTCACCTCAATATTTTACATAAAATATATCAAAAAGCACAATATCACCTATACTTGCACTCACAATATAATCCACAGGATCCACAGTTAAGGAAACAACTTCGATTATTGATAGCCTATAACTTTTAAACTGAAAAATCTCATAAATACAAATAGAAATCTAATTTAAACACGAAACAATACTCGTTTCGGTGAACAGCTGATCGGCGAGTGCAGCGACACCATCGGTAATTGTTTTGTCCAATTCTCGATAATAATAATAATAATAATAATATAATAATAATCTCTTTATTAGCCCTGCAGCTAGTACAAACACTACAGATCAATTTTTGTACTGAAAATAAACAAGTGCAAATACAATATTTTTCCCTTAAAATTATCTCCTTACATAACACAAAATAAAAAGACCTCTGAGACTTATCCAGCTGACAAACGTTTTACTTGCTTTTTAAAAACTTTCTCATTAGCACTAGATCTTATACAACACGGCAGAGCATTATATCGATCTATACCATTAACAAAGGTGGTTCTACAAGTAGATGTTAAGTTGAATCCCTCTATGTTGAAATCATTTTTGGACCGTAGGTCATATTTCATCAACTCGCTTCGTTTAACAAGGAACTTCTTTAGATATGGTGCAGTTCTATCATTTGTTATTTTATAAATCAACAATAAATTTGACATCTCAATCAACTTGGGTACATTCAAGAAATTTAAAGTTTTCAACATATAATTGGTCGGATTCAGCGGACGAAGCGCTACTGTTACTTAGCGGTAGCGGTAGCGGAAACGTGTTTAACGTTCGCTGTCAACACTGCTTCATTCTCTGTCAATTGTTAGTTTGCATCCGCAACTCTTGGGAATTACGTGTACGAGGGTCGATCAATAATCGATGATACCACGAAATTTTTCTTTGCTCATCGTCGCGTTAGCCTTGATCCCACCCCTTAATATTCATGTCGTTCGTTTCTGCAGGGGTGGAATCGCAGTACGGCGTTTCGCGCTTGGCCGAACGTCCATTTGGTATTCCGTGCCAAAAACACTTCCTTGACCATCAGCAAATTAGATTGGCCCCTTCTCGTAGTTATCGATTCAGCCGAGGTCTCCATTATGCGGGGAGAAGTTGGGGTCTTCGATTATGGGAAAAGTTATAAGTAGGTTTAATGCTCTCGATAGATTGAGATCCGCGAGAATTGAATTTCCAATTCGGCGCCGTGGCCGTGGTTTTTTTCGTCTGATTGATTCGTATTCATAATTTTATCGTTGCATTCGAGATTTATTCATTTTTGTATGAAATTTTTATCAATAATTTCAACATCAAAAACTTACTAAAACTTTGGCTCATTTCCCTTAAAATGTTTTCTTAACTGAGTTTCTCTTGAAGTTAATGGTTGCTTTAATTCATTGACGACTGTCACTCAACAGAATCTTAATTAAGAAACCCTTAAATATTTCTACCCAGTTATATTTCAGTTCCAATGTTGTGAAACTTCATCCTTAGTTCAATAAAGCCATTTCATTGGTTGGCCGGCTACAGATGATAGTTGTCATTTCCTTAACCTTAATTTAATGTCATTTAAACGATTTCATGCATCAGTCAACATTTGATTGGCTTTTTGAAATTCCACTTTTGTTGTTTTATGTATGGGAGATGATTTCCCTTCATTAATGATCTGTAGCGATCTTCGAAAATCTGAAGTTAAAATCATCGCTTGGTTGCCCGAACCTGGTTTGAAAAAACTCTCTCTACCCAGATCAAATTTATTTTTCATTAAGAGAATCTCTTAGGACAAAGAAAATTCAAGTCGGTTTTATATTTATGCCAATGAATGCAAGACAGTCTATTTTTTCAACTGGAACATTTGGAAAAGAGGCAGCTCATCTAATTCATTGAAATATGAATGTCTTTCACATATTCGCCTAGAAAAACCTAGTTTCACAATTTCGAATACTTCCAAGTCGTCATGTAACGCGTCTTTTTTCAATTGTTGTTTAATTCACACTGAACCTATCAGGTGTCTCTACCTAGGTAAACGGAATTTCCACATAACTAGGGTGATGCACGCCGAGTTTCCTCATCGTGGCGTAATTACCTCGTAGTAACAAATTGCAGCAATACCCAACGATTGTAATCTCAGCATTAAGTTCAACCTCTCTTTGTAGTACGCAATAAATACCTGAAAACACCACCGTGTGTTCACCTCTCATTGTAGAGGATTTACGACCCTCCACAATTAAAAAACCAACCTGAATTTAGTAGCCTTACAAACTACTGAATTCTGCACTGCTACTTCACTGGACTTACAACCTAGTGAAGAAAGCAGAAACGTCTCTTGAGAATATCTAATCTCAAAAGATACATTCTTCATCTAAATTATTTATTATTAAACGTAGTTGAAAGAAAACAACAATGTTCTGCAATCGGTCACGAGTTTGACAAATTATTTTACGTTATGATCCCATCCTCAAATATCTAAGTGGTCATCATTACAGGAGTGCTTAAAAATCATCCAAATGCTCCTTCCTTCAGATTTTATGGCTTAACTCAATGATTGCGTGAAATCACATGCCAGTCATATTATTCTTTAACTCCACCACCTCGTCTTGTCACTATATTTCTCATCGATGGTCAGTTTCTTTCCTTCAGATTCTATATTCTACGATATTCTGACATGGCGTGAAGGTATCTGTGTTCGGCGTTTCTATGACGAGTGTCAGGGATGTCTTGTCACTATATTTCTCATCGATGGTCAGTTTCTTTCCTTCAGATTCTATATTCTATAGTATTCTGACATGGCGTGAAGGTATCTGTGTTCGGCGTTTCTATGACGAGTGTCAGGGATGTCTTGTCACTATATTTCTCATCGATGGTCAATTTCTTTCCTTAAGATTCTATATTCTACGATATTCTGCATGGCGTGAAGGTATATGTGTTCGGCGTTTCTATGACGAATGTCAGGGATGTCTTGTCACTATATTTCTCATCGATGGTCAGTTTCTTTCCTCCAGATTCTATATTCTACGATATTCTGACATGGCGTGAAGGTATCTGTGTTCGTCGTTTCTATGACGAGTGTCAGGGATGTCAATTCGCGAAACGACACCGCCGTTCAAATGTGCAAAGGAACGGAGGAGCGAGAAGGGCGAGATAGTCGAGTGTGCAAGGTAAATAACTAAAGTGCCTGATGGGGTCGCGTCCGACCGACCGGACGGAATTTGCGAAAGGTTGACAGTGACACGGAGGCCTGGCGCCCCCATCAAATATTGACTCGTGCACGAGGTGGCGTGCCGTACATTTTTAATTAGTCCTCTTGTGACGTGAACGCGCGATTATGCAAATCCAGGATTGTCGGCGCAAAATCAAATTTTCCGGTACATTGATCGCGAATAAGGCGACGCCCCCTTGAGGTTCGGAACCGCCGAAATGATAATGGACGCTCGGGATTCTAGTCAGGTGTACCAACCGCCAAAACGATCTTTAGTTTAGCTATAGAATTCGCGAACACGGAAATGATCGGACTCTGAAGGTGCGTCCAGTATGGGACGCAAAGCGTCCAGATAGTTTATAGAACTGTCCGAGCTCTACAAAATACACTCCGCAAAAAAATTAACGCACATTCTGAAAATCTCAATTTTAATGAAAGTTAACTCTACATTGACTTTATAACTTATTTTTTATGTTCTCTCGGGAAGGTTTTGAACGAAACAAGACACATTAAATGAAAGAAAAATTCAGGATTTCACCGAATCTTGTGTGAAAGAAGAGAAATGAACAATTTTCAAAATACTGAAATGCTGATAAGTGATTTAATACTTGGTATTTTCACCCACTGCGTTAATTGCAGCTCGGCAACGACGGTTCATACTCAAAATGAGTGATCTTAAAATGTTCTGATCTAATCCTTCCCAGATTTCTCCGAGTTGAATTCCTAAGACATTAAGAGTAGCTGGATGATTTTCTGTACTTCCCAGCCTTCTATTGAGGTTGTTCCAAACCTGCTCGATCGGATTGAGATCTGGACTTCTTGCTGGCCATTCCATTCGAGAGACTTCAACCTCTTCAAGGTACTCCTGAACGATGCGCGCACGATGGGGTCTGGCATTATCGTCCATAAAAATGAAATTTTCACCAATGTATGGGGCAAATGGCACTACATGCTCTTCAAGAATGTTCCTTATATACTTATTAGCATTCATAGCTCCATTATCAACGACCACTAGGTCTGTGCGAGCAGACAAAGATATTCCACTCCATACCATAATCGATTGTCCCCCGAAACCAGTAGTATTCAGGAAATTGCACTGAGGATATCTTTCATGTGGACGTCTGTATACAAGGGAACGTCGATCACAATGGTAGAGGCGGAATCTAGACTCATCTGTGAAGAGAACTCTTTCCCAATCGGCCTCTTCCCAATGGATATGCTCTCTCGCAAATTCCAAACGCGACTTTCGATTGGCTGGGGTAAGAGCTGGGCCTCTTGCCGCGACACGAGGCCTTAAATCATATTCTCTGAGGCGTTTTCTTATTGTCTGATTTCTAATTTGCACCCCATGAGTTTGCTCAGGCTGATTTTGAAGGAGTTGTTACCCGTGGTCTACCCTGTCCTGGTCTTCGGACATTCATACCTGACTCCCTGAATCGCTGCAACATTCTGGACACACTTGTATGGGAAACTCCAAACCTTTCTTCAATTCTTGTGCATCCTTCTTCTCGCAAAACTACCACTTGGGCACATTGTTCTTGGGTCAAATTGCGTGTTTCGCGTTGCATAGCGATCGAGTGTAGAAAATCAAACGAAAGAAAAACTATTGATCACTAGAATTGATCGAGAACAACTGATTTTAGAATGGAGCCAATACATTCAAAATCTGATGATATCATCTTCTTTATTTCTGCTGGGAAAAAACATCTGTATTGAAGAAAACGTTGAAGGTGGATAACATTTGCATCCATAATTCTGCTAAAAATAATTATCATTGAGAACACCTTCAGTTGTAGAATAAATTCGAGATTTCCATAATGTGCGTTAATTTTTTTGCGCATTGTAATATATTCCTTTAGAAACAAACTTTCAATCCTTGAACAACCTCGAAATCTGACCTCGACGGTCAAGCTCAGAATACAGAGAGGTGTTGTTGACTTGAAAAGATCTTCTGCTTGGACATAAATCCCATGCCCTCCCGCAACTTCGACACTTTTCCCGTCTCCCCACGTAGCTATATCTTAATCAAAATCAAGACTTCGCCCGTACTTTGCGGTTAGACGCGTGTTTTTAGCACCGCCGACTTCATAAGGGATCCATTGTTCCGAAAAGTTTTTTTTGTTGTTCAATTGCGGCGGTGATTGGAATTTATGGCGGAGGATTGCGACCGGGAAATTGCTCCAGGTGTTTTTCCGGACGATTATTTGAAAAGTTCTGGTGCGGCGTAGGCTCCGAATGTTTAAATCGCTTCAAGCTACCTCGAGATGCAATTCTGGCACCCATAAACTTCCCTCATCCCATTATTCTTTTTTCATAGTCATGTGAATGTCTTTCACTACAAGAATACCGATGGTCAAACGCCCTAATGAAGTAACATTCACTAGAGGAAGTTAGATACGTTAGTTTAGTTACAGTCCACTGCGATCTTATGATCCATTACACCCTCTGACAACGCCTTATAGTTCCAGAGATCTAATGAAATCTGGACACTTTTTGACATTGACAATTTGGCAACTGTCAATTAAATGAGGTTATGGTGGAACTCTATGGTCGAGAATCACGCCCCAAGTGTATGAAATAGGCCCGATTCGAGGGAAGAAAAATCGTCGATCATTTCCCGAGCATCTGCTCCGTCTTATTATTCACTCCTAACGCAGTAATGGGCCGAGAGATGGCATCACTCTCGCGGGCCAAGATTGCATCACGACCTCCCCGTCTCCAAGAAGGAGATAAAAAGTTAATGGCAGGGGCGTCATTTCCATTTTTTAATTTCCTCCATTGATATTCAATGCGGCGCATAAAGGAGCTAACAGGTTGTGATAACAATTTTCTTTTGAACGAATGGGGTGGGGGGCGAAATCGTCTGTCGATCGGGGAGGGGAGAGGGGACATTGTCTTGAAAATAATCTAGTCGAAGGAAGATGCAATCTCGCCCTCTTCTCGCCTACGGGATTTGGTTAAAAAAGCAATAGCCGGTCCGCAATTACGGCCTAACGGGCTGTTGTGCCTTCTTGATCAACACATAACAATCGCGTTAGGCCCTCACGAGCCGAATAATCAGCGTTGGAGTGCACGATTTCGCCGCAAACGGGGCTTTAGTTCATTCTGCCGGAAAATTTTTATTTCCTCCTCGGCTTTGTCTGAGGCGAATTCATCTCAACCATATTGAACGCTCGATAATACTTTGAGTTGTCATGTTTGAAATCCACCCCCTTCAGGTGACGCTGCAACCCTCGATTAATAAGGTATTGATTTTTCGACATTTAAATCTTGCGGCAATTCTCAACAATTAAAAATTATTTCCTTCTTTCTGATTCGATTTGTCTTTGAAGTGTATCATTAGTTTTTTCAAAACTTTATTATATCTTCTCGATTTCTAGTCTTGAATTATATATTTTATCATTACTTTGATGCAATGAAGCACGTAAAATTCTTGAGGAGCCTTTAATTCTAATATTATTTGAGGATTTATCATTGGTTTCAATCTTGATCTTGTTTGAGTTTATTATATCTTTTTAAGAGGATCTAAATTATCTCATTTAAAGTCGCCTTTCATTTCTGCTCTCTTTCCCTTCATCACTTCAGGTATAGATTTGTAATTTTCTCCACTGGTTTCTGATGTCTTATTTCGACAGTCTTCATTTTCTTTGAGTTATCGTTTATACTTCTTCAAGAGTGATGAAAACGATAGATGGAATTTTCCCAAATGTATTTTTCTCAACTGGATTGGCAGTGCATTAATTATTCACGTGTTTCAGGAAAAAATGACGATGATTGATGACAGAAGGGCTCAGTGCAAAGTACTTATGAAAATAGTCTACATACTTAACAATAATACTGAAAGGACGACTGACTTTCGTTTTGTATTCGGAAGTTGTATAACCAATGATTTATTCG
Organism: Hippodamia convergens; assembly: GCA_038502775.1. Taxonomy (NCBI): domain Eukaryota; kingdom Metazoa; phylum Arthropoda; class Insecta; order Coleoptera; family Coccinellidae; genus Hippodamia; species Hippodamia convergens. The sequence goes on along the minus strand of CM076607.1, from coordinate 89,122,754 downwards.
TTAGTTCGATGTCTTCCTCAGATAATTTACACAATTCTTATCGCCGACAGGCTCCAAATAATCCGAAAATAGTTGCAACCTTAACCATGAAGTATTTCTCATCTGGTGCCTCCTTTATAAACTTTTCAACTTGTTCACGAGTGAGAATTTTCGATTTTTTGGGACGATATCCTTTACTTTTCCGTTTTAAATATACTATTACCTCAAAATATTTAGTAACATCCACACCATTTTCAACAAGGGCGCTTGACTTCATCATTGAAAATTTGCTCCACAAAGTTGATGAACTTCATATTTTTGATTTTTCTTCTAAGTATGCCAGGAAAACAATTTCACTGAAGTTCGCTTCTACATTTTTCAATTTACACCAGGCCAGGAAATTGTTGTATGCAATATCGTACTGCTTAGGTAGGAGTTCCAGATTTGCTCTTCTTGCAGACTCTTCAATATCCAGAGGAACAACCAAATCGTTACTTTTATTATTAATTGGACTCTCGATAAACATATTAAGCAGTTTCATAGCGAATTGGTGAATGAGCTGGTTCCCAAAACTGTTTTGTTTTTAATTCAGAGGATCTCGAATGATATATTGAAACAAACTTTCGAAAAAATTGTCCTGGGCCCTTAACACATGTGGCAATTTTGAATTTGGTTGAAATTGCGCTGCAAGATTTCGTTACATACATACAGGTGAAGTTAATAAAAGCGTGTTTAAAAGCTGCTGCAACGATGCCAATGGAAACTTGAAATTTTCCATGTACCTCTATTTAAAATGACGTCCGAATGTTTGGTGTAATGCAATTCATCGATCAAAACCAATTTGGTTGCGTTGTTCAATTAGAAATTTAATTACGCTCTTATCGGCCGAACATTTCGTATATTCTATCTTGAGATGTTTCCCGTGTAAGTTTTATATCACCTTTATTGTTCATGAACGTGTTGACGACGGGACAAGACACAACCTTAATTGAAAATCAATCGATTCAGCATTAAATTTATAATAATAATTATTCGAGAATCGTCGTTCCTGTCATGGATTTCGACTTCAAACGTTCGCACTCGATAAATAACCTCACTTTCCGGGTTCCACATGGCCTCACTTCACAAATACCACGGCAAAGCAAACACAGATAGATATCTATCGGGAAGAAAAGGCCCGTGCACAGAATCGAATTTTACGAACTATAAAATTGTCGCGACCACAAAGGCATCAAAGACGCGTTAGTTATTTATCCAACTTTTATGATCGAATGGATGTTTGTATTATTTCAGCTTGCGGACCGCAAGTAAGGCAGTTTTATTGGCCGCTTCGGTCTGCCGAAACCGCAGTGTCGAGATCGTCGATTGTACCTAGTGACACAGAAATAAGTATCGAGGGTTATAAGTCGACCATACACGGTTTTCGCGCTTAGATCAATCGAATATTTTGAGCAGAATTCGAGAAATCCTTTCGCAGAAAATTTTAAAATCCCTTTATGTTTTACCTTCAATAACATCGTTTCACTTAACTGACTGCCATTTTCACTCTGGAGTGTAATGGTGCAAAAACACAGATGTCACCTCCTCTTTTGGTTTTGTGCAAAGATTATGGACTATAAAGATGGGAAACGAAGCGACTACAGTGATGTGAGCGAAATCTGTAGTTTCGAAAGTAAATGGGTTATGGTTAAAATATTTAATTAGGGTCCATTTGGCAAGATTATATAGAGATTATTAATAGGCTGTTGTCAATTTTGAAAGAATAACTTGAATAAATATTTTTGCTGAATGACGATTTTATCTGCTCGTATACGCGTATTTTCCACTGAAATAACTCTGAATCTACAAGAGTAGCACCTAGCTCATTCTATAATTTTTGTTTGTGTGTTTTTAGCTCATTCTATAATTTTTGTTTGTGTGTTTTTCGGTTATAAATTTCGTGTTAAAAACTGGCCGACATTTAAAAGCATGGTGATTAATTGCAGAAATAATAGAAAGAATAATCTTGAATGTGCATTATTTTCATTACCAAAGAGAATGGAAATGTAAGTTTTGAAACTCGTATCATATAACTGTCTTGTTCATTGCCTTTGTTTTGAGTGCTGTCAAATGGATAGAGTTTTCGGGGCAAAAATATATTGTTCTGGATAACGCATAAAGAACTCTTGCTGGGCTGACTTACAGGTCTTGTTGTACACCTCTGATATTTTTTTTTTATTGTTGTTCAAACATTCTGTAATTAATATGCAGTGGACTCTCGTTAAGTCGAACTGCTAGGGACCAAAAGAACTGTTCGACTTATCTATTGTTCGGCTCACCAAACATTCGAGTTATTCAAGTGAGACTTCACTTCATTGAGAGAAAATCTCAGGTAAACACGAAATCATCATCAATGAGAAACGAGCGTCTGAGCACTGGAAACATGTCCTTAGAGGTCGAAAAATCGTATGTTATTCATTACGTGTGGTTACTTGTTTGCGAACCGAATCTTCTTCGGTTTCATTCATTAGATCAAAAAGTTCCACTCATAGAGGCAACGGTGGTCAGAAGAACGACTTATAGAGGTGGAGGTTCTCTTGACGACCCTTCCAGCAGTTCGACTCATCTACTAGACCCTCTAGACTCATTGAGGTGAAAATACACTGGGAAAGATATGTATGAATCGGGTCCAGAACAACTGTTCAACTTATCGATGTTCGATTCATCGTAAGAATAAGTTCTTGAAATTGTTATAATAATTCTCTAATATGTGAACAAATTTTTGAAATGTTCGCAATTTCATAATTATTGTGTTTTAGTTGATTTTACACAATAATTTCAAATAAAAATATAAAGAATCCAGAAGCGTATTTCATTTGATTCAAAACAATGTGCAGATGGAAAATATCATCTTGATCAGAAAGCGGAGCCCTGTTTTTGTTTTATCGATCAGGATGTTTCTTTAAAAGCTCGACAAAGAATACTCAATTTAATACAAATTTATGAGAAGTATAATTCGAATTTCACGCTCATCAAAATAGTTTTCTGTACTGTATAATATTTTCAGCGCCCGCTAAGTGTCAAAAGTAAGAAACTATCCAAAAATCGTAGTCGGTTCTTAGTACCACAGATATAAGGGTGTTTACTATCTTTCTAACTCTATAATCTTTGGTTTCGTGGTTTCTCAATGTTTGAAGTCCGAATAATGAGCAATGTTTTAACAACACACCTGAATCTTCCTTTCCGTTATTTCGAAAATAACAGAAGTAGATTCACTTGGAGATCTACATCTTGTAAACAAATGATTGAAATGACATGAAATTTTGACAGGTATCTATTGAAGATCGGTACTTTCCAAAAATCGAAACCATGGAATTAGACAGGGCCCATTTATCAAAACAACCACCCGAAGTGAAGTTGTCTTCTCCAAGGGCCTCCCAGTGGTTTTGGGAGAGTAATGTGTGCGTAGGACACTCCTCTCCTCTTTTGTTCAGTGGCCCCCAGGTCGCCCGACTCACTCCCAGTAATCCCCAATTTAAACAAAGCAATAACTTGTCCATATCTCATTATTACAGCTCATGCTCATCCCTCCGGATACGCTACTGCGTCCGGGGGTAGCAACCCTTATGATCCGAATAATTCCAACAGAGACGTTATTATCAGAGGATTACCTTGGATATTTGCACCTTCCCTTGGAGTATAGCTCGGTATGCATGTCCCGGGTCCATAACGCTCGGTTATTGCCATCACACCCTGTCCAGCCCTCGCAAAGTGGGGGATGGATCCTAGAAACACGCAAGGCCTCGTAATTTATGCCTCTTTTCGTCAATGGCAAGAACGGTTGCGTATTGTTTCGCTATACGGATAGGAACTGCGCCTATATTCCGTTTTGAGAAATACGACCTACACCCCTACATCATTCTGCGATTTTTTATCTTGGGAACATTCGTTATTGGTGCTGGACATGAGCACCCAACGCCAGCAGGTTGATCGTGCTGATAATACACCTAAAGTTGAGGAATACTTCTTATACAGATCGGGAAAACAGAATTGGAAACATCACGGTTTCAGTTTCTATAGTAAATTCTAGTGGAACAACCTCAGAGGGAAGTGAGGATGTAGAGCACAACGTATGGTAGGCGAAGTGTCGAATCGAATCAGTAACACTAAAAACGCGGTATGGGTGATTTCATATCTGTTGTAAATGAATACGACAATTTTATTCCACTCTGACGCGAGGAATTTTTCTGCCTAAATGAATGACACAAATAATTTCCTGTGGAGATTAGTATTCAGGTTCTTTCCCGTCAAAACTGGTTTGAAAACAAAATAAATTCTAGAAAAAGAAAATACAATACATATTGAAACGAAAAAGTACCTAGCTGGGGTTAGTGCAACACAGGAAAACCATACAGGTCTGTAGTATGATAAAATGAGGAAAGGGAAAAAACCCTGACCTCACCCGTGTTAGAAAAAAATTTACTGAAAATATCATATCAGAAGATCTTGGAGGACATCTACGTGATCAGAAGAACATCTTCATGTAGTTCTTCTGAGGGCAGCAGAGAAAAACAGACTCTTCACCAATCTACCCGAAATTCTAGATCTGAAATAAAAAAAGACGAAAGCAGAAAAAACTAGCTATTCATAATCAATTAAATGGTTTTTAAATTAACCATCCATTGCAGAAATACTTTCTTCATTAATTATTAATGACAGAAATGTCACAATGTTTGAAAGAAATGAAAAAAATGAAAAATCAATGAGTACATAACTTTCAAACGTCCCCCTTCACGGAGAAGTTCCTCTGTTGCCATGTGGGTTTCTTAGATCTCAACACAATGTTCAGTGGCTAATTTCGGAACGTAATCACTCTTGTTCTTCGAATTCCTCCAATATTCAAATTTAAATTCTCAGCCTTGCTCTCTGATCGTGAGGGTTCTTTCTAACCAGGTACTACCTTCCAGGTGATGATTTTCCGGCACTTCAGATGTTTGAAGACCGCTACGGGACCCTAATGAAAGGAAATCATCTCCCATAGATAAACCAAACATCTTATAACACAAGAAAACAGCATATTTTTCAGGACCAAAAATTACGACATATTCCGAGAATATGAAAATAAAAAAAGGAAAAGAAAAACAAATTCTAAAACATACCAAATAGAAGATCGACAAAGTCAAATTAAATGTTCGAATAATCCACCTTATTGTGCCAAACAGTAGCCAAATCTATTGTGAAGAGATAATCTCTTATCTCTGAGAAGATTAGGCATACTTGCTATTTCGGCACAAAGTTGCAGAGCCGAACGTGAAAGTATCGGCCTATTTCCAAAGGCAACAATGAAAGAAGATATTCCAATCAGAAATTTAATTCGTGATGCTACCGTCAGTTTAAAATTTATGATGTTGTTTCTTGTACCGTTAAATTGAAAAACCTGAATGTTGATAATCGGTTCATCAAATTTGACGGAGCAATCTGTTAATCGTACAATCAACGAATCTTTGTGAAACCCGCCCTAAAGCTGCCGCTATTACCGTATTGATTGCTCTCACAATCAACAATTTATATTTTTGTATATGTAGTAGAGGAAAAAAAACTCCTACTCTTATGCGAGATTATATCTCTCGAAATTTTGATTCCGCGGTTTAACCTCCCAACTCTCCCATTGGCTGCCATTAGCGTTTCGAAATTTCAAAACGGCATCTGAAATTATGAGACAGATATCCTCGTAACTGCTTACGAAAGCCTCTTCAATTGGCTCTGTGAACTGAAATCACCTTAAATTGAGGAAGTTACCTATTCATTTAGAATTCTGTAATACAAAGTACGTCAATCAAGATGATAATTTTCGATGTGCTCCGTTGGGTTCGAACATAGAATCCACGCAAAGACTGATGAATTAAGCTGATAGGTCTGGTAGTAATTACCAACGGCAAGTTGCAAAGGTTAGGACGCTCATTTGCAAAAAGTTCATCTCAGATTCATCTGATAGTATCTCGTTGAAGGAATTCGACCACCATTCGAAATAGTGTTTGATTTTTGTTGAACAGTGAACTTGTTGATATGACTTTAATTGATGGTGATGGGAATAGTGCGTAAGAACTAAGACAACACATTTAAAAAGCTTGTTTCGGCCAATTTTTGTCAACAATTTAGATTCATCTCATCGGGTAGTTTGTGAACATCTTCAGTTTTTTCTTATATTCGGTCTTTCGAATCCATACTTCTTTTTTTTTTGGTTTGACCTTTCCCTTGTAGGAAAATTTGCCTAATGATAATCGAAAGGAAATATAGAAATTTTGTGTTTCTTTTTTTATAAAATTTTTCGATGATTAATATTTGTCTTTGTTCTCTTATACCGAACTATGTAACAGTGGAACATTCTGCATCCACGTTCTTCTAGTACCGTTCCCAAGACACGTCGGTAATTATGTTATCGGCCGAGATCGTATTATTACTGTTATTATAACCAATGAGGTATGTTACGATGTGATTATTTGATGGGGAAACAATAGATCATTTATGGGCAGATCGTATGCCGCTTCTACATATTGTCGGACGTAAATTAAATTGCGAAACGGAACGAATTTATGTAACTGCTAGACTTTACGGCGGAATTTTTCATAGTCGAGAAAGTCTACGGTAATTGAACGACGCCACCTAATGAGAAATTGTTAATTGAATTTTCTTTATTATTTCGCAGAGCGTAAAGTTCGATCGTAAATGCTCGTTTGTCACAAAGCTCTATGGAAATTCGGAGAATGGCTCCTTGTCTTTGACAGATTTCTATTGTCATCTTCTATGAGGTCTCTGTGGTTTTACTATTCAGTTCGGAGCACAGACTCCGATGAACAGGGCAATAACCTCCATAGTATTTCTTTGACAGCTTTGAAGGAAGCACCATCTAATTCTGTGATTCCATTCAGAAAGTGAGAAGTGACAATGAAAACATTCATTTTATTTATTAATCAAGGAACAAACACAGGTGATTTGCACACCCAACAAAGTATTCACAAAATATTATAGAAAAGTGTACAATCTCAAATTAGTGATAATAAAATAACAACGTTACACATGAGAATTTACATAATCAATAAAGAATCTTCAAAAAATTACATCCCCTAGAAACAAAATATAAACTGTTGAAAAAAAAAACACATTAAAAAAAATCGAGTAAAATAACGAAATTTTATTCCCAGAGAATTCAAGCATTTTAAGACTATCAATACAATGTATGGCCTCCACGGGCATCAATAACAGCTTGGCATCTTCTTTGCATACTACACACGAGGTTGTTGAACATTTCTTGAGGAATTTGGTTCCATAAACGGGACAGAAGCTCTCTCAGATCATTTCAGGATTCTGGGGTAGATTGATTATTATCTTATCGTCTTTGGAGCATATTCCATGCATGTTCTATGCAATTCAAATCTGGTGAGTGCGGAGGTATTGGTAAATGTGGAATACCAAGATCCTCGCGCGCATTCTCAACTATGGCAGCAAGGTGCGGACTAGCGTTATCGTCTAGAAATTGAAAAGTTTGGTAAATCATTGTCAACGACCAAACTTCAAAAAAAAAAGCCGACCAGATTGACGAAATGTCTCATACTGATTTTTATTGCATCGATTCAAGTCGTTATTGAGTTTTAAATGATTTTACAGCGATTTTCTCGAAGATAACATACTTTTAAAAACGATTGAATACGATATCCCTAACTCTTGTGGAGCATTATATGTGAGAATTCGTTGTCAGTCCATAGAGCGGGTCATGTTGTGCAGGGCAGCTGCTCTGTGGACGTGGGTGAACGGTTTTACGAGATCGCCCTTGATCGATTAGAGACGTAAAAGACAAACGAACAAAAATAAAATACGTCGTCGTATAAATTTACATACCTTCCTCAGAGCCGATATTATCTCCACTGTCAGGACGGACTGACAGGGGAATCTTTCCTCTCGGAAATCAATTTGACAAAACGAATATAGCGTGTACCTTTTCCATTCCGATGTTCCGCTCATCTACATAAGGATGTTTGTTTACGTTATTCGGTCGCGGCGACAAGATCAACGAACTTTCTCCATCGATTATTTTGGATACTTTTCAAACCGACAGACCGGAGACAAGGAATTATTTTGTAGTCCTGTATTAAAATGCTAGCTCGAGTTATTTCTACTCATTTGAGACCAATCCAATTTATCTCTCGTTTATTCGCGACTTCAGCTACAGTTGAGGGCGCTGCGGACTGTAAACAAGTGCTTACTCGCCTTCTTAGTCCGTTTTTCATCCGCCAGGGGACTTTGAAAATGAAATACTATATATTCTAACGCAAATTGCAGAATGAACGCGTGTTCGAACACACATGAGTGTTAAAATTGCCTTCTGCAACGAGTATTAGACAATATTTTCTCTTTCAGTCAAGTTTTGTGAAATACTCTCGAAATTCAAATGAAAATTCAGATTAGTGACTTTTGTATTGTATCTTGCAAGTTGGTATGACTTACGAAGTTTGACAGATTACGAAATTTGAATTGATTTGATTTGACAATTGATAGGATTGGAAATCAGTGTTGACAACCACAAAACGAAAAATATAACTGAAAACAATGCTCTAAAGAGATCATTACAGCACTGCTTTTAGAACTGTAATGAACTCATTATGATACTGGAAAAGAGAATAGTATATTCTAAAACAAGTTGCAGAATGAGCTCCTATTCTAACAAGAATGCGAAAGCATGAGTGTTGGAATTGCCTTCTGCAACGAGTATTAGACGATATTTTCTCTATTTCAGTAAAATTTTGTGGAAAACTCTCGAAATTCAAATAAAAATTCAGATTAGTGACTTTTGTATTGTATCTTGACAGTTAGTGTGACTTACTAAATTTGACAGATTACGGAATTTGAATTGATTTGATTTGAAAACTGAGAGGATCTGAAAACAATGCTCTAATAAGATCATTACAGCACTGCTTCAAGAACAATAATGAACTCATTACGAAACTGAAAAAGAGAAAAACATATTAACAACATAACATACCTGTAGCAAGATCATTATCTTTAAAATGAAGGGAGCAAACTTTTATTGTGTTTGTAACAGATTTTCTCATCAATAATTTTTTTTATCCAAGCTTTTCTTCGGACCAGTTTTTCCAATATGCTAAAGGCATTAGCACTATTAACAGTTGAAGCTTCCTTAAAGGGCATTGCTAATACAGCAATTAGTATTTTAGACTTTCTTCTCCCAGTATTAGTGCACTAATCACTCTTTGATAAAATCAATATACTGGCCTTAATCATCGGAATGAATCTTTTTATTCAAATACTTCAAGGGAACCTAAAATGTTATAAATTCATTATGAATAATATTTCAACTGAAATACGTTCATACAAATATCTTTACACCATCCTACCACCCAGAAAACTAAGAACCATATAACAATGAAACAAAAAAATCACTCCAAAAAATACAAGAGTGTACTGGTTTTCATTACTTCCCTTCCAAGGTCGATGTTCAGCAGCTAAATGGCGTCAATTTATTTATAGGAATCTACGACGTCCTCTCGGTATACCGCGTTTTCGAGAGAAAAAGAAGAACGACATCGATGTCGCTCTTCTATGACGAAATCACGACCCCAGTTTATACAAGCATGTACTGAGGAATCATGTGATCACGAAATAGGCTCGTGTACCAATGAAAAACTGGAATAACGCTTAAAATATTGAAAAAACTCAGAATCAATGACAGCGCAAGAACTATCCGAAATTAATCTAAACAAAATCACATCTTCGCGTGAAAAATCGCGAGAGTAAATGTCAAATAGGTCGAGTTGACAGTTCTCGCGAAGATTCCGCGAGCATCGACGACATTTTCTATGGGCGTTCGGATCGGCGAGTTCCGAACGATCACGGCGGCAAAAAAAGGGTCGTGCACGGACACGTTCGGCGTTAATTGTAAATACGAACCACGTCATCTTCGCGTATCGCTTTATTTTCATTTCTCGCGCCGGTCGCGGGCGACAAACGCATTTTTGAAATAGCCTTTGGGAGTCGCGGCCTGGCGACGATGTTTTCACGTTACGAGCGGCCAGCGGTCCCCAAACGCTTCGCCGCTCGATAGAGGCGGTCACAGAAATGACAATTCTCGGAATATGTCGTAGTTCTTGGTCCTGAAAAATATTCTGTTTTCTTGTGTTATAACATGTTTGGTTTATCTATGGGGGATGATTGCCTTTCATTGGGGTCCCGTAGCGGTCTTAGAACGTCTGAAGTGCCGAAAAATCATCACCTGAAAGGTCGTATCCGGTTTGAAAAACCCTCACGACCAGAGAGCTAGAATTTGTGGATTTTGAATTTGAATATCGAAGGAATTTCGAAGGACAAGTGTGATTGCGTCTCCAAATGGGCTGATGAACATGGTATCGAAGTGATTCTTCTGCAAGAAACCCACATGGTAACATAAAAAAATCCTCGTGAAAGAGGACAGTTGAAAGTTATGTATTAATTGATTTTTTACAAGTTTAGCTTGTTATGTTAAAAAATTATCAGTTCGTAATTTTTCAACAGATTCAGAAAGGGAAAATTGATGGAGTTTTTTCATTTCTTTCAAATTTTGCGACATTTCTGTCTTGAATATTTATAAACCTCCGAACATTATTTGGCCAAGAAATCTGAATGTTGATGTTTTTTAAAGTAGCAAATGCATTTCTAAAATGCATTTGATTCATTCTGAATAATCGGTTTCTTTTCTCCTTTTGTCTTTTTTCATTCCAGATTAAGAATTGCGAGTCGTTTTGGGAAGAATCTGTTTATCCGAGCCCATCGACGGATAACATGAAGATGATCACACTGATGTCTTTCGAGATTTTCCTGATATTTAATATTTTATGTATTTTTTTTTTACGGGGAGACAGGATTTTTCGGCTGAGGTTTTTTCCCCTGGCTGTATAGTATCGTATGATACTAGTGATGATAGTATCGTATGATTCTATAGTATCATACGAAGAATGTTATGATACCCCGTTCTTTTTTTACCTCAGCTTAGGTACTTTTTGTTTCAACATTTATTGTATTATTTTAGCTCTCTTTTTCATAAGAAAAACACTAAATTCGCGAGCAGGCTGCGGATTCGATGGAATTATGGGATTGGGGTAGTATCATACGAAGAATGTTATGATACCCCGTTCTTTTTTTACCTCAGCTTAGGTACTTTTTGTTTCAACATTTATTATATTATTTTAGCTCTCTTTTTCATAAGAAAAACACTAAATTCGCGAGCAGGCTGCGGATTCGATGGAATTATGGAACTATGTTGATCGATGTTTGGGGCAGACACAGAAGACACATTCGTTCGCGTTACGTTTTATCTACGAGGCGAAAGAACTACCGGTACTTGTTTTTTCGAGGGATTCGTCGTTGATATCGTTTTGGAAAGTGGTTAGCGTGTTTTGTACGGGAAATTCGTAATTTTTTTTTTTTGGTTAGATTCTTCATGACGTTAAATACTAGGGTCATAGAGGAGAGTGGTAACATCTGACGTGTCTGGCGAAATCCACGTTATTTTAACGACGTTTGGCGCACGCTGCTCGCCGTTTGAGGTTCAGTGATATATAGTCGATCTGCAGGAATGTCGATCTTCGGTCTTTGTCTTGCGAGACCAGTTCCTGCGGCACAAATAGAAAAATGGAATGCCTCGGGTGATGCGAACGCCATTTCGGCCTACACTCGTACCCCGAGCAACGTTTCGACATCTGGAGATGACATGTTTTAATTAAAAAAAATCCCACTTTTTTCCGTGGGAAATCTTCATTTCGGGGACCGGCTGGACGGTGAAGATTGGGTCTTTGAGGAATGCTGGCTTTATTCGAGTTATTTTCGGAGAGCTTTTAATTTCATTTCACTGATTATTTGTCGGAATCCCATCTCGGGTTCCGAGGACCCCGGGGGCGGTAAAAGTTCAACCGCCTACGAGATGTGTATACACGGTGTCCCCAACAAACGTCATCAACGGACAGCGGAGGATTTGATTCGATTAAGTCAAAATAATAATGCCAATGACATCTCGAATGGTCAGATGGCTGATAGAATAAGTCGGATATGTAATCCGCAGGATTACTGATAGAGGGTACCTGATTTTTTCTACCGCCAACTGCGTTTTTTCTTAATTATGATACTGTTTCAGGATTTACAAGATTTTCCGTGATGAGTGATTTTGAAGGTTTCGAAATGCGAAGTGATTGTTGGAATTGCCTTCTGCGACGAGTATTAGACGATATTTTCTCTATTTCAGTCAAGTTTGGTGAAATAATCTCGAAATACAACAGATTAGTGACTTTTATATTGTATCTTGGCAGTTGCTGTGACTTACGAAATTTGACAGATCACGGAATTTGAATTGATTTGATTTGAAAATTGATAAGATCGGAGGTCAGTACTGACAACCACAAAACGAAAAATATGACTGGAAACAAAACTGTAATGAGTTTCATTACAGCACTACTTCAAGTACTGTAATGAACTTATTGTGATATTGAAATAGAGAAATCTAATTACAAAATTGTGTGGGAAAATAACGAAATTAATGAGAAAAATGAGGTCGAGTTAAGAGACAGACTTAGTTTGAAAAAAATATTCATTTTAAAAAGTACAAACACAATTATATTGAAAACGTAAAATTTAGAATTCTGCAACTTAACATGTAGTGAAGAAAATCTTGTAGAACACTAAAAAAGTGTCACAATTGAAAAAAAAACATTGGGGAGAAAGAAAGTAACCCCCTGTCGAGCGCCTCTGGAGTACCTTCAAAAGTCATTAGGGCTAATTTTATGAGCCATCCATCCCTTGCATAAGTGAACTATTGCATCTCAAAACTACTTTGCAAATTTTCACTTTTCAAATGAATTACTTTGCACGAAGAGCATTCAGAATTGAAAAGTGCAAAATAGTTTAGTGCAATTGGCCCTAGGTTGCTTAAATCAATTCGATTGTCCTGCCAATGTTCTAGAATTGTTTTTCTGCACATTCGCTGCCTTCACTTTTCAAAGAAAAAATATTTTCCACGTAACCTTCAGCCATGATACTGCTCCTTTTAAGGAAAAAATTCCGTCGTAGAATCTTTAAGAAGTTTATCAATGGTTGCTTCAGAAAAAAGACTTGACTTTTCAGCTTTGTATCCAATATTCTGCCTCTTCAAATATGCTCCACTTTTCTTGTTAATCTCTACTCGAAGTGGTGAAGATTCAAATTCACAATAGGACATTTTTCGTTGATATTATCAAAAATGAATAATGAACTGTCAGATCCAGATTATGTTTTGTATAGTATACTATTCTTTCATTAAATTTTGAATTCGGCAAGTTGTACGGAACCTAAGTAATAGATTCCAAATGAACAGAACTTGCCGTAACAGAGATAGCTGTCAACTTCCCTGTCTGGCTACCGTTAAGGTATAAAACCTTCTGTCTCGGCTCGTCTTCGGTTGAAAGAAAATGCCCTCAAGATTCGCCGGTGAAACCAATACCCGTCCAAATTTAAATAGCTGTGCCGCAATTAACGAAAATAAATAAAAACCACAGCTGCGGTATTTAGGCTCAAAGACAACAGAAGTAAAAAATAAATGAGTTGTAACACGAATGGGTGTAGAGGCTATAAAATTAGCAATGAAATTTGTTGGGAAAGAAATTTGAACACATTATATCCAAGTGACTCTACACATATTAACTTTACAGTTTTGACCGTGGAAATCATAAAGTTCGACTCTTCCGTTAATTAGCGCTCAGGGAATTTGCATAAATTGACCTATCGATAATGGATATATTGGCCATTTTGAATGACGGTCTCCGAAAGAGCCCATAAGGATTCTTTATGGGAGATAAAAATGTGAACGTTTTTAAAGAAGACTTTTGGAATTCGTGTGAAACACAACACTCATTCCAAACAAGCTCAATTCAAGGAAAATTATCCAACTAGAAAAATCTTGAAAAATCGATATAACCGACTCTGGTGTTAGTCCAATTTCCTACAAGATAATTGAAATATTCCACGAATAGTTGGACCAGGAAAAGATACAAACTCCCCACATCTATTAATCTCAAAATTTTGAAGCACTCAATCAAATGAGCTGCATGATTTTTGTGACAACTGGAATAACTCCAATATAATTGTTTAAATGTAGCTGAAAAGTCGTCGAGCGTGATAATTTATCTCGCCAAGTAGAAATCTGCTAAACAAATAATCCGTACAGTGCAATTACACAAAATGTATAATTTCCTGAGTCAGTTCCAAAAAAATTGACGTATTAAATCGAATTTATGAACCATACTGAACAGTAGAAAGCATAACAAGATTAATTCCATACAAATGATTGGTCGATACAAACTCTAAAATTGTTTTTTTTTTGTTACAGATGGCATGGGTAAGTGGAATTTCCAGCACATAAACAACTATCATACTAAGGTCCACAGGTATTTCAATAATTTCTAGTTTAATTTAGCGTGAAGTTTATTTTTTATTTATTTGTAGATACGTTCTTATTGAATAAATGTTCTGAAAAGTTTTCGCATTCGTAGTTTGAACTATTTTTTATGCGGTGAATTTCGTTTTTCAACTTTTTCCCATTTACGTCAGTGTTTTTAGTTTATTCACTTCTCATGTTTGAGTACTCGTTTGTACCAAAAATTGAAAATAACAGACTGTCTATTGACATGAAAAGAACATCCTAAGTTCATAGATATTCCTTCAATTAATAATCAATTTTCTCTGGGTAGAGAGAGTTCTTTCAAACCAGGTTCGGCCAACGAATCGATGATTTTTCGCAACTACAGATGTTCGAAGATCGCTACAGATCATTAATGAAGGAAAATCATCTCGCATATATAAACCAAAAAAATTGGAATTTCAGCAAGCCAATCTGACGTTGACAGATGCATGAAATCGTCAAAATGACAGTAAAGTTAGATTATGGAAATGACAGCTATCATCTGTAGCCGGCCAGCCAATGAAATGGCTTTATTGAACTAGGGTGAAGTTTCACAACAAAAAAACTGACAATCGTGCAACTGTCAATAGATGTAAGCGACCATTTACTTTAAGGGACGCTTAGTTAAGTCATTATTTTGAGGGAAATTGATGTAGATGACCCTAAGAAAACGGGTTTGAGGTTATAATTAAATTCTATGGCTACAACACTGACATCTGTCAATGTCAAATGTCAAAATGTTCATATCCGGTTCCTTACGTGCGGAATCTTGACATTACGGTATATTTTAATCGCGTTATGAACTATTGAGGGAGTCTGATGGAGCAGGAGCTTGTTTTTCCGGGAGCGGATCTCCTGCCCGTCATGCCCGCCTAACCCGTCGTGTTCCCGCGGGAGGGGAGGGAACCGAATTAGGGAAAGACGAACGGGAAATCAGAAGCGAATCTGATAAATTACCGGCGGGCTAATCTGGAAATTACGAATTGCCCGACGTCAGCGATAATCAAATCCGGGCTGCAGGACCAGAGATCGAATTTCAATGGGTCCAATTCGGATACGTCTGAAACGTTGGGTAACCCGTCAAAGAAGCGATTCCTGTCAGAAAAGACAGGAAGGAGGACAATTAGAGCTGGGAATATTTCATCCCTAATTATGGGAACTCCATTAGGGCAATAACTTCCTGGGATTTGTTTATAACAACGTATCCGGCGAAATTGTTCGGTCCGAACGAAAATAATTGGGCCGATTGTTGGGGCTCATATTCATGGAATACTCGTTAATCAATTAGTTTAATTGCGAGTGTATATTGTCGAAACCATCCTAATTAACGTGATTACTTTCGTTCTGTCGGATCGAATGTTCGGTTCATAACGCTTTGTTGGATCTCTATGCTCTTATACGAGAAAATATGGGAAATATTGTGATTCAACATTGTTCACCATCGAATTAATCCGTGAGATTAATCCGTAGAAGAACCATTGTCAACCTTTGAAATGAGTTTTCTAAACTTCTATGGAACTGTCAAAATTTGACATTTCTCAGAGACCTTATGAAATTGCGAATCTAGATTTCTGTGAAGGAATAGGTCGAAATTTGATGGGTGTGAAATTGGCCCAGCAGTTTCGGATTCTCGAAATTTTGTTTATGGTGCTAGGTTTGTGCTGCTTCGTGCCGTTAAATTTTTTTTTTATTCCATGAGGTTATCGAGATATTTCAAAAAACGAGAAAATGGGCCAGCCCAGCACCTTTCAAAAAATTTAATTCCAATGACTGAAAAAAATTGTGCTACACATGTAATGAGTTGTGCTGTTCGAATTTTGCCGAAAGTCTATCTAGTTTCCCGAAAAATCGAAATTGAAAAAAATTGCCCAGCACATTCGTTATCTCTTCTCACAAATGAATGGAAAAGCTTGTGCTACATTTGTGCTGTCTTATGCCATAAGGATTTCCATGAAAATTATTTAAATTTCCTGTGAAATTATGAAAATGAAAAAAATTAGCCCATCATTTTTTTCGACGAAAATTGATTTATATGATTGTCCCGCAATTGTACCAACTCGTGCTGGTCAGATTTTCAACATAAATAAACAGATTATTCCTCACCTGTCAACAGTGTGTGTGAATTTGGCCCAGCACTTCTTCTGGGCCAACTTTTCCTACAATTTACTTTTTCTTATTTCATTCTCATGAGAGAAAACTTGTTGATATTTTGTAGAAATCTGACCGGCATAAGTTGGCACAATTGCGACACAATCATATAAATCAATTTTCGTCGGAAAAAAAGAAAAATACTGGGCTGACTTTTTTCTTCATTTTCGTAATTTGCCAAGAAATCTGAAGAATTTTCGTGAAACAATTCACGGCACACAAGACAGCGCAAATGTAGCACAACTTTTAATTCTCTGGTGAGAAGAAAGAACTGGGCTATTTTTTTTTCTATTTCGAGTTTTTGGGAAACTAGACAGACTTTCGGAAAAATCCGGTACATGGTATATCACAATTTTTTCTAATAATTCGAATCCAATTTTTCAAAAAGTGCTGGGCCCATTTTATTTGGTTTTCGGAAAATCTCGACAACCACGTGGAATTGAGAAAAAATTTCAATGACACAAAGCAGCACAAACCTAGAACAATTCAGCACAACAAAAACTTTTTTCAGAATCCAAAAGTGATGAACCAACTCCACACACATGTGAGATTATAATCCATAGAAATGACAGGAATATTCTAAACCAATCTTCGAAATGATTATTCTAACCCTCCTGTCACAATTTGACATTTCTCAAAGCCCATCATAACCTATAAAATTGCGAACATACATTTCAGTGAAAGAATAGGTCAAAATTTTCTAAATGTTTGTTCCAGGTTTCATGAACTCGATGCTTATGATAATAACGCTTCCAAAAAGTAAGAATAAAAGTAAAGTAGTGAAAAAGAATAACTCATTTATACGAAGCTCGAAAATGAAATAAGATTGTAGTGAATGACAGGTGACGTTGACAATCACGAAAGTGTTGTAACCAATGAAAAACGAAAAATAAGATATCGACGTAAATATAAACGTCAACGTCGAAAAATCCTCCATAGAGTTCGGACGATTAACAACAATTCTGTGACATAGCAGATGTGAGCACAGAATTTGTGAGGATTCGTCTAGCCGACTTGTAGCCGGTCGCCGTGAAGTATTTCAGAGACGCCAGTGCCTTCTTCTGATCCCATCTCATTAGCATTCTATATCTGTAACTTGGATATTTCGAGTTAATTATAGTTACTTGAATCACGTCCCCGGATTATCTGGGTTGAACGGTTTCAAAGTGTTTTCAGACATCGAATAATGACGCCGGAGGTCGTGGCGACCGCGAAATTCATCCTATGCCTGTCAGTTTTTTCCATTACTTCTATGACCCGAACGCGAATTTTGAACTACCACGTTTCGATGTTTACGTAGACAATTGGTTTGAATCGAACGAATATTCGATGCGGATGTTTTATTTCGCTTGTGGATTCAGTTTATTTGGCTGGAAACGAGTAAATAAATACGGGATAGGTAAACCGACAGAAACGTGGCGTTACAGAACTGTATATAAGTGAGGTGAGGATGAAATGCGATGAAATCGAACGTCGTTGATCCCGGAGTTTCAAGAAGAAGAATCTGACATTTGACAATTGATGACATTTTCGGAATTTTCTCGAAACATTCACCTGTTTTGAGTGTTATCTCGACATCTTTCTAGTCGTGACGAAGGATTATCGCGGCGTCCATCATTTTATTGACAGATGAATGGTTCCCCGTGAAAAGCCGTTGCGCCCACGTTTCGTTCCTAAAATAGAGCAGTAAACCCTCGGACGGAAAAAATGTTTCAGACTGCATTAGAGGATGACTGGCAGAACTCCTCCACACCTGGTCGCCCTCGAACTGTTCTTCGCCTTTATAGACCGTTAGTCACCATTATTTCCGATGAATTTTCATTTTGTAGCCCCTCGCCGATCGTTCGAGATACGAATATAATGCCTTTTCGTATCGTCGGATCGCGAATGCACGTGGGAAAGGCCACATTTGAAGTTAAGACAAAGAATTGTCTCGTAATTCTATGCTGGTGTGTCAAATTCCTGTCCACAAAAATCAATGAATTGTAGGTTAGGCGCGGTTGTCAAAGTCGGTTCATAGAAGATGTGCGGAATAGTGGATGACATATGAGAGTGCCTCGTGGGGGGGCGTTATGAGTTATTAACGCGTTTTCGACTAGTGTGACATCCATATTTTGGTCTCCAGCGCACGTCATCCCCTTTCCACCGCCGATCCACCGCAAATAGATTACGTGATCCCATCTCTTATCATATCCCCAGGCCGTATTCCCGACACGTACTCCTTCAATGTAAGAATTGCAACACGTTACTGTTTCTACTTTGTTCGACTTGTCCCCCCGCCGTTATATTTAAGGCCGTTTCGGAATTCCATTAATGCGAATGGGGAAATAAACAAATGATCCGCGACTACTGCATTCGGTACGTGTTCTGGGAATTTCAGCGGGTCTAAGATAAAACTGGAAAAATTCCCTGTAGTGAATTGCGCTATAAATGAATTAGCCGAGTGAATTCTGATCGGAACGCAGCCCCGAATCAGTATTCTATGTTCCGAGTGCTCTAATGGCGTCCCACTATTTTGTATCGAAATTTAACGTTGCGAGTTCCAAGCGGAGTGCTTTTGTTTCGCGGAAAATATTACGATTCGATAGAAAATAGCATATTATATCCAACCAAAAACATTTCATGTCGAATATTGCCAAGGTGAAGCCGTATTTCTCGCATTGTCAAAGAGTCATCAGATCTCATGTAACTTCAACGTCACAAGTTCTTATTTCACAAACTCTATGCCTTCATTCGCTGTGCATAACTTTTCTGTTATACAATAGTTCTTATAGTTACAAAACGGCCAAGTCACTTATTTTGACCAAGGCATAGAGTTTGTGAAATAAGGCCTTGAGAAGATGAAGAGTGTAGAGTTAGAGCTTGGCTCTACATGAGATCTGATAACTTTTTGACAATGTTGGAAATACGGCCTCTTCTTTTCAATATTCTACATGAAAATGTTTTTGGTTGGATTTAAGTTCTTTTTGTACGTTGCTCTTTTTTCCATGAGAATATTTCAATAAAATATAATCATTGCGAGATCAACTTCAAGTCAAACTAATTCACGATCCATGTTCAAAATCAACAATGTACGAAGTGGAGAAATGTACCATTGTACAGGGTGTTTCAGAATAAGGTTCCGTGAATTCGGGATCTTAATCCTCAGATGATTTCATGATATAAAGTTCCCATGAACTATGATTCTCTGACGCAGTGTTTCTGAGATACAATGTGTTTAAATTTAAAAAAAAAATTGGTTTTATGAAATTATTTTCTACACCCTACACGATCTCTTTTTGCGTTTGGCACGTTAGGAGTACGCATCAAGACACATTTTTTCCGATACGAAACGATGTTTAATTTTCACCAGTGGCGTCCGTACAGAATTCTGTCCGAACAAATTCGGTGAAAAAATTGGTACGCCAATGATTTTTTTCAAATTTTAAATTATTTTCGTAATCACCTCATAATTAACAGTAGGAATGGTATCTTGAGTTTTTCATCTGTGACGAATACTTTCTGAGAAAAAAAATAAAATGCAATTTCATCTAGGAAAGCTACGGCATTGAAGCACATGAATTTGCATTTCATTTTTTTCTGAGAAAATATTCGTCGCAGGTAAAAAACTCGAGAGACCATTCTTACTGTGAGTTATATGGTTATTACGAGAATAATTAAAAATTTGAAAAAAACCAATGGCGTACAAATTTTTTCACCGAATTTGTCTGTACGGACGCCACTGGTGAAAATAAACATCGTTTCGTATTGAAAGAAATTTGTCTTAAGGCTTACTCTAACGTGCCAAAACGCAAAAAGAGATCGTGTACGGTGTAGAAAATAATTTCATAAAACCAATTTTTTAATTTCAACACCCTGTATCTCGAAAACAGTGCATCAGAGACCCATACTTCATAGGAACTTTATATCATAAAATCATCTGAAGATCAAGATCCCGAATTTACGGAATCATATTCTGAAACACCCTGTATAATGAATCCTATCAATATACAATGATCACAGCGGGAAATTGCACAATGGAAACTGTGGTTGAGGTTATAACAGAGAAATTGTATTTGGTGTAAATACACTTGAGGCTTTTTACGAGCGCTTTATTTTATCCCCTCATTCAAAATGTGGGGGTGATTTTGAACGAGAATTCTTGAATATTTTTTTAAACATTCATAACAAGCAGTCCTCCGTTTATATCAATTTTCAGACCACCAGCATCAAAATTGGCGGAAGTCTCATACAAACTTATACATCCCCTGGTTCTAAGGGTTTGTGGGTGAATTTAGTAAAAATTTTTCAAGCATGAAGCACAGATAACTTGGGATTGTATCCCCAAGAAGGAATAGACCGTATTCTTGCATCAATGCCAAGACGTGTTGGATAGACTATAGATAAGCGTGGTGGACAAACACATTATTAACACGTTACGTTTTTTCTCTCCGAATTGTAATCATTTTCTCCTTGCTACACTATCTATGTTAAAAAAAAAAAACAGCTCCTTCTTTCTTTGTCAGTTCGTTTGCGAAATAATCGTTTTTTCACCGATAACAGCCGTTATCCATAAGGTGTCGATGATGTCGTTTTTTCTGGGAGAATTCGACCCCTACCCCCTTTCCAATCGCGCTAAAACGTCATCGATCCCGCGCTACGCGTCATCGCCAAATGACTGGCCCACGCTTAATGGACAAATAACCGTCGGGACATGCGATACACCTGTTAACCTCATCCCCAAGGACCCGAGTCGTTCCCCTAATACGCCTGCTGTCTCTAAACAGATTTTAATGCACTCCCAAAACAATGACAGGCACCCCGAGATGCCGCAATGCACTAATAAATATTTTTACGGCCGCTATGATGACTCGGCTGGTTGCGACTGCCAGCAGGGGCAGACAGACGGTGGTGCTGGAACCCCATCCACAGAGAAAGAGGACCACCGGGAGAACATTACGCTTTACGAGCACTCGGTTAATAAATTTTAAAATGCTCATACCGGGATTCGTGGCTAGACGCGTTTAATTCGCGACAGATCTACCAAGACCATTGTTCGGAAGAAGAACTGTCAATAACGATCTTCTGTGATCCGGGACATAGAGGACGGAACATAGAATGCACATTTTTGGCCGCGTTCCATGTTCACAGGTGTGCAAAATCGATTGAAACTTTGTTACAGTATAACTTAAGGGCCAATTTCTCTTGAAATGAATACTCAACTAATATAAGCGTCCCTTAACAGAATCTCAATTAAAGTTATAGTGATATTTCAGTTTTTCATGTTGTGAAACTTCACCCTGGTTCAATGAAGCCATTTCATTAGCTGACCTGTTACAGATGATAGTTGACATTTCCTTAACCTAACTTTACTGTCATTTTGACGATTTCATGCATCTGCCAACGTTAGATTGGCTTGTTGAAATCCCAATTTTGTTTGTTTCCATATGGGGGATGATTTCCCTTCTTTAATGATCTCCGAACATCTGAAGTTTCGAAAAATCATCGCTTGGTTGGCCGAACCTGTTTTAAAAAAACTCTCTCCACCCAGAGAATAGTGTATATTCTAAAACAAGTTGCAGAATGAGCTTCTATTCCAACACGAATGCGAAAGTGTTTGGATTGCCTTCTTCAACGAGTATTAGACGATATTTTCTCTATTTCAGCCAACTTTTGTGGAAAACTCTTGAAATTCAAATAAAAATTCAGATTAGTGACTTTTGTATTGTATCTTGGCAGTTGGTGTGACATACGAAATTTGACAGATTACGGAATTTGAGTTGATTTGATTTGAAAATTGAGAGGATCTGAGGTCAGTACTGACCACCACAAAACGAAAAATATAACTGAAAACAATACTGTAATGAGTTTCATTACAGCACTACTTTTAGTACTGTAATGAACTCATTACGATACTGAAATAGAGAAAATTTATTATTCATTGAAGGAATCCTTAAGGACTAAGGAGATTCTAGTCGGTTTTCTATTAATGCCAATAAATGCAAGATAGTCTATATATTTTTTCAAACGAAACCTTTGAAAAAATGACATCTCATCCAATTCATCGAATATGAATGTCTTTCATATATTCGCCCAGGAAATCCTAGTTCCACAATTTCAACTACTTCAAAGTCGTTATATAACGCATCCGTTGCC
This sequence comes from Hippodamia convergens, assembly GCA_038502775.1. Taxonomy (NCBI): domain Eukaryota; kingdom Metazoa; phylum Arthropoda; class Insecta; order Coleoptera; family Coccinellidae; genus Hippodamia; species Hippodamia convergens. The sequence goes on along the minus strand of CM076607.1, from coordinate 89,100,040 downwards.
AAGTTCAATGAATCAATCCATCATCAAAATTATTCATTATTAGACGAAGTTGATAAAAAACAGCAAATGAGAATAGGAATATTTAAAATTCAAAAGTGTGAGCATTCTTCATTCTGTGTAGATTAATTTTGAGCGTTCACAAAACGGAGTGAAATAGTGAAACCATCCTTAAAAACTGGTGTGAATTATGTTACGTAAGCATTAAGTCCAAGAAATCTGTGGAGATGTTATTTATTCTATATAGGTCAAAGTTGCAACACAACCGTCGCTCAGTTGTATGAATGAAATGATTTATTTCTTGAAATTGATCAAATGCAATCAGTGCATACTTCCACATGAACTTTGTTCAAACATCAAGTTCTGAATAGGATGTTTCCAAACAAAAACAATAGAGCTGCATCCTCTAATATCATACTTCCTTCTTCTCTTTTTCAGAGATTATCTCGCATAACTTCATATTCGGTCTATTGTCCTAAAAAATCTGATAGCATTGTTTTATGTTCTCCATTCAATTTGCAACTACATTCTTCTTGTTTAACAACCCGGGAATAACCTTCGCTTCAAAATCAAATTAGATAACTATTTTGCCTCGAAAATATTTCGAATTGAGTTGTTATTCTTCGCAGAACACCTGATACATCTAGATGAAAACAGCTTTCAAAAGCATCATCGGTTGGTGAACAAAGAAGCGTCATTGTGCTCTCACGTGACGCGAGCAATAATTATTTATACCTTCAATTTCCGATTCAGATGCCCCAAAATCCAACCCCCAGGTTTATGGTTAGGGACGCCCAGATTTATTACCTCATCAGGTGTTAAAAAGTGGTATTCTCGACTAGATGGTCTCAGAGCACGGCATTGTCTACAATGATAGACTGCAAAAATGAATTTGGAATAATAAATGCCAATTACGGATAGAAGAGAATTATGTAATTACTTGAAAGATATGGGCTGACGTCACGAGAAATTTTTTTCAGAAGTCATAATTGAAAATATATGAATTCCGGTTGCTATATCAAACGAAATTGTTTGCAACTTATTAATTTTAAAGTCTTCGAGAGAAACTTCGTATACATACATTTCATTATCCACTTCATTTGATATGCTATGATCCAATTCAGCACCCCAGAGGTAAAGTGTGTTAAGTCACAATATGAAAATTAGACAAAAGAGAGATTTTTCAGTTCCATTATTGTTTCAAAGAATGTTTTCTGCCATTATTTGGAGACTAGCTAGAATTTACTAATGTGACTCCAATATTGTAGATAATTCGTGTCTGAAAAAATGTGACCTAACACACTCTGAGGTGCTGAATTGAAATCTAGCCCTTTTTGGGATTTTTTCCAATTCTCTGAAAAAAAATGATTTGATTTTTTTAGGAATTTCGAATAGTTTTCACCGGCAATAATTTTTTATTATGACTATTAATAATTGTTCAATGTGTTGGCATTGTCAAACAAAAAATCAGTAGCGCGGAATGATTTCAAGCATCAATATAAATCGTTTTCCCCCTCGCCACTGGAATTTAAAATTCTTAATTTAATTTGATGAAATGAAGCCCCTCATTACTGCTGAAATACAAAGTTGATTTCATTCGAATCGAAAAATATTGAAATTACGTTTCTACCATTTGGGTTTTTTCTGCTGACATACGAAGCTTTTTCCATCAAATTCGGATAAATTTAATATACTTTTTTCACCATTTAGCTTCTCCTGACATACACGCCTAGTTTCATGAATATTCGTTAAATTTGAGATGCTGTTTTTACCCTTAGTTACTGCTGACATACAGAGCCGTTTTTACTGAGAATCTTAGTTACTGCTGACATACAAAGCTAATTTCATCAAAATAGGTGAAGAATTTACAGTTCTAAATCGAAGAGATTTAAGATTACGTTTCCACCACTTTGTTTCTTCCTTCTGACTTACAATGCCAGTTCCATCTTAATCAGTGAAATATAGGATGCCATTTGTACACTTCATCTACTGCTGATATACAAAGCTAGTTTCATCGAAATATGCGAAATTAAGGATGCCATTGTCACTATCATTTTGCTGCTACTGACATACACCTTTGGCTCCATCGAAATTTGTTTAATTGAAGAATCAATTTTTCACCTTCAGTTTTTGACATACACACCTAGTTTAATCCAAATCGCTAAATTCAAGATGAAGTGTTTACCATTCAGTTTTTTTTCTGCTGACATACAAAAGTCGGCGAAATTCATATCATATACTGCTGATATACACACCTATTCTCTACGATATTTTACAAATTGAAAAATGCCATTTTCACCTTAACCGTCAAATAAAGCGGTGTTCATTGTGACATAAACACTTTAATAATTTTTGGCGAAATTTTAGATGCCGATTTTTCTATAGTTATTTCTACTTAGTTACTGCTAACATACAAAGCCACTTTTATCATTATCTGCGGGACTTCAGATGATGTTTTTACCATTTAGTTTATTTTTACTGACATACAAAGGTAATTCCATCAAAATCGAGAATTTTAGGATGACATTTTTACCATTTAGCCACTGCTGACATACATATCCGACATATAAAGCCGTATTTATTATGTAGCTTTATGACTGCTGACATACACACTTAGTTTCATCAGTTTTGGCGGACTTTATGATGCTGATTTAACCTTAGTTACTTCTGCTAAGTTACTGCTTTTACCATTCAGCCTTTTTCTGCTGACATACACAACTTTTCCAGTCAAAATCTGCAAAATACAAACTGGCGTTCCTACAAGAGTCGTTAAAATAGTTTTTCTTCGTTTTACTGATCTGTCCATTAACATAGAAACGAGATACAGTCTGGGAAAACTTGTTGCTCGCCGCTGCCAACCGTCGGGCCCCGAATTTCCCGGAAAATTCGTTTTTCCCGGCGGAGAGGCGTATTCTCCGGCCCGTTGTTTTCTTCGAGGGAAGGAAGAACGTATCTGGTGTCGGCCCATCTTGTGCGCGGGCTGCCTATGACGTCGGCCGTTATTGATTTTCCCCAACATAGCCTTTTTGCCGCAAAACTGTCGAGGAACTGGAAGCGCAGTAACTCAAGGTCCCCGGGGGGAAAGACTCCGCAGAATCATCGTTTCTGGACGGCAAAAAGGGTGGTTTATGTCGGGGATCCGGGAAGTTTGCGGACGGAGCCTCGGATGCTGTTTCTTCCTGGATTCGACGGAGATCTGGATCGGATCGGCATGTTTTTTCAATATATTTGCCATCTCGTACCTTTAATCGTATGCGGATCTAGTTGAAGTTTTATAGAGTATAGAATTCTCTGCAATTTTCATCCCACATATTTTAAATGTTGAAACAAAAAGTACCTAAGCTGAGGTAAAAAAAGAACGGGGTATCATAACATTCTTTGTATGATATTATAGAATCCTACGATACTATCAACACTAGTATCATACGATACTATACAGCCAGGGGAAAAAACCTCAGCCGAAAAAACCTGCCTCCCCGTAAACAAAATAACATAAAATATCAGGAAAATCTTGAAAGACATCAGTGTGATCATCTTCATGTTATCCGTCGATGGGCTCGGATACACAGATTCTTCCCAAAACAACTCGTAATTCTTAATCTGAAATGAAAAAAGACAAAAGCAGAAAAGGAACCGATTATTCAGAATAAATCGAATGCATTTTGGAAATGCATTTGCTACTTTAAAAAACATCAACATTAAGATTTCTTGGCCAAATAATGTTCGGAGGTTTATAAAAATTTATGACAGAAATGTCACAAAATTTGAAAGAAATGAAAAAAAAAAAAACTCCATCAATTTCCCCTTTCCGAATCTGTTGAATGTTACGAAACTGATAATTTTTCAACATAACATGCTAAACTTGTAAAAAATCAATTAATACATAACCTTTCAACTGTCCTCTTTCACGAGGATTTTTTTTCTGTTGCCGTGTGGGTTTCTTGCAGAAGAATCTCTTTGATACCATGTTCATCAGCTAATTTGGAGACGTAATCACACTTTCCCTTCGAAATTCCTTCGATATTCAAATTCAAAATCCACAAATTGTTGCTCTCTGGTCGTGAGGGTTTTTTCAACCCTTTTTTCGACCTTCCAGGTGATGATTTTTCGGCACTTCAGATGTTTGAAGACCGCTACGGGACCCCAATGAAAGGCAATCATCTCCCATAGATAAACCAAACATGTTATAACACAAGAAAACAGAATATTTTTCAGGACCAAGAACTACGACATATTCCGAGAATTATCATTCTGACTTTGAAACGCACACTTTTCGAAATGTGCTTGATATAATTGAAGAATATGTCATTAATGTCATCGTACCATTGACAGAGATTTCTCAATAAGCTTGTATTACGCCTTATATGGCTGTAAACTTTCTTCTTGCTGAAGGCACTGATATACTACAACTCTTATTACCTCGAATCTTGAATTTTTTCAAGGTATAGAAAGCAAAAAAAAATGATACTTATGACTTACGATCCATGTCCTCGGATATCTCGAGAAGTAGACGCGAATAATAAATACAATTTTAACGTTAGATTCTCGAGGCGATTCCAAACAATTTTTTGTTGACTTTTTTCGGATTCCACCTATACAGCAATAACATTTCTTCATTTCAAATAAATCACAGTTAGAGCATAGCGAATAATTGAAGTAAATTGACGTCAAAAGTTTGTAGCCTTAATTGGCTCTCGCAAAATAACGTTTCAAGTTGTGTTTATGGTTCTGAATTAATAAGTATATGTTTCACTTTATTTGATGAACTCGACATTTTTTGAAAGTTTTTATCAAATTCATTGTGATATATCTAGGTAGTTCAATTTTGGCTTGACAATTCATGTTTGTTTTTGATACAGCCATTTTTAGTTAGCATATTGAGCAGAATTGTTTTTCCTAAGCATTACATATTTGAGCTTCGGAAATACTGTAACAAAAATTTTATTGTTTTTCTTCAACAGCGTTGCATCATGTCAAATAACCAATTTTCTTTCAAAACCACAGATCTAATGATCATAAAACTCTACATAATACTGTTTCTCTATATCAGTATCGTAATGAGTTCATTAAAGTACTAAAAGTAGTGCTGTAATGAACTCATTACACCATTGTTTTCAGTTATATTTTTCGTTTTGTGGTTGTCAGTACTGATTCAGATCCTCCCAATTTTCGAATCAAATTCCGTGAGCTGTCAAGTTTCGTAAGTCACACCAACTGCCTAGATACAAATACAAAAGTCACTAATCTGAATATATTTTTTTTTTATTTTTTTTTTTTTTTGAATTTCGAGAGTATTTCACAAAACTTTACTGAAATAGAGAAAATATCGTCTAATACTCGTTGCAGAAGGCAATATGAGCTCATTCTGCAACTTGTTTTAGAATATACTATTAGATATTGCTCACATAATTTTTCAGATCCCAGGACTTTAAATAATGCATAATAGGATTTAGGGTTGAAAATACAACCCCTTATGATTTTTCTCGAATAATTGTGTTCGTGAGAAAAATTTTCGAAAAGAAATCGGAGAAAAAAATTTCGATACAGTCTATAATTTACTCGAAATGAATCTGAACATATAAGCGGTGCTGACCAGTGTTTATTCAATTTCATCGAATTAGGATATTTCATTTCATATGGAACACTCATTAGATCAAATTGAATGATTTATTTCGAGAAAATATTTCGAACGGAAACAATTATTGAAGGAAAATAAATAATAATGATTAAGTTATGAAATCGAAAAAAATTGTATGAGCAATACCTAAATGAATGCTTCATATTTTGTGGAGCTTCATGACTCGATGCTTAAAAAAAAATTGAAAACCGTCAGCGTCTTCGAAAGGCCAAATTTTTTCCACTTCTTGTTCACTCTATCCCGAAAAAATTTTTCCTTTAATCCTTCGTTTTGGTACATAGTAGAACTCCGAGGAAGAATTCTCACTATTATTCAACACTTCTGCAACCATTTTCACCTCGAGTGCGTCAACTGAAGCTTGGATCTGTCATCAGTCATACCAGACCATCGAAAAAGATCGATATGCATCGAACGCAACCTATAATTCACCGCAACCTCCCAGTCTATGATTTTTCACGACGCCGTCACTTCTCCTGTCAAAAATGACGTATCCGTCGCGCGTTCTGACAGACCCGAAAGATGGACGATCAGTCCCCGCACAGCAACCGGCGAAGATCTCCTCTTGCAGACCGCTCGCAACGGGCTGTCAGAGCTGTCGAGCTGTCGGCCCGCTTGAAAATTTACCCACCTCGAAACGTCACTTTATGTAGGCTATTACAGAACCTCGAATGTTTTTATTATGCCTCGCTGAATACTTTATCTGATCAGCTGATTTTTACTACCCAACAAAAATCTGTCCGCGACATCATTCACGTATCATATAAATGCAGACCGGGTTTTATGGATTGTTACGCGATCTCTTTCTATAAAATCGGGGAAAACGGCGGATTTGAACGCCCCGTTTTGCATCGATAAAAGCTCCGACATCGCAGGTTTTTTCTCGATGGAACGCAGCGCTTCTCACTCATTCTGTGGTCCCACCGAAGATCATTTGTACTCATTAACCTTGGTGAACATTAGGAAGCGTCTTCGACAGAAATAACTTCACAATTAAAGGTAGAATCCAATCTTTCTCGAGGTCGTGAAACGATTTTTATACCTGAAATTTCCTGAATTGTTCAGGTTTGTTATTCTTCGAAAACTGTCCAATATCGAACCACAATTATTGTTTTCTTCATTACCCACAGAATTGGCCCAACAATCTGTCATTTCGGTTTTTCCCTTCATGTTCCTTCTATGATCCAAACGTGAAGTAGTTCAATCGCTCCGTCCGGAACATAGAGAATCTCCTTGACGTACATTTCAGGTTATGCCGTCAAATGGAGGTTTCCTCGAAAAATGTCACAGGCGGAACCTCGCGATTGGCTGCAGCCTTACCGCCTGACCCATGCGGTGTTTATATACCGTGGTTAAGTGTATAATTTCCCGGTGGGTAATTAAGTTCTCATCGCCGCTGCCGGAGTACCCATAAATTAAGTTTTTCAATTCATTTATAGTGTCGTGATTTATAGGATTCTAATCTCATTCAAATTAGTACCGTCATCGGTGGTAATGTATTCTTGCATCTTCGACGTTTGTTTTTACCCGCGTTATTTATTGCTGCGCGCGTTTTTATCGTGATTTCCGATATATTAACAGGATCGCTCTCAATTATCGAATCGATTATTTAAATGCAATTGATTTTGAGAGGTTGGTGCATCTCCTTGCATGACATGAAGGTTGACGCTTGATGTAGTTGCGACAAACATTCAAACAATTGTAGTTTCATTACAGCACTACTTTTAGTACTGGAATGAACTCATTACGATGCTGAAATAGAGAAAAAATGGTTACTTATGATATGAGTGTTAAAAGTGACGTTTTATTTTGTGAGCGAATGGAACAATTTCACAAACAAAATAAAATCACTTTTAACACAAATACCATACAATGTTTTTTTGTACAACTGCCCTATTTTGATAATGAAATGGGCGAATTTGCAATGACAATAAACTTCAAAATGCATTTCAGTATTCAAATAATCAGAAGGTCGTTGTGAATAGCAAACGTTGCTAACGTTATGATTACTAACAAATGAGAAAAGAAGCTGTCATTTGAATTTCGTTCCTGTCCAATTTTCGTCTTGGGTTTTTAACTGCTTAATATTTTTGTCGAGAGTCCAATTATTAATAAAAGTGACGATTTGGTTGTTCCTCTGGATATTGGAGAGTCTGCAAGAAGAGCAAATCTGGAACTCCTACCTAAAAAATCGGTTCAGCAGTACGATATTGCGTATAACAATTTCCTGGCCTGGTGTTAATTGAAAAATGTAGAAGGGAACTTCAATGAAACTGTTTTCCTGGCATACTTAGAAGATAAATCAAAAATATGGAGTTCATCATCTTTGTGGAGCAAATTTTGAATGATAAAGTCAAGCGCCCTTGTTGAAAATGGTGTGGATGTTAGTAAATATTTCAAGGTAATAACATATTTAAAACGGAGAAGTTAATGATATCGTCCCAAAAAATCGAAAATTCTCACTCGTGAATAAGTTGAAAAGTTAAAAAGGATTCACCAGATGAGAAATACTTGATGGTTTAGGTTGCAACTATTTTCGGATTATTTGGAGCCTGTCGGCGTGAAGAATTGTGTAATTTAACAGTGGAAGACATCGAAATAACAAATAAATCATTGGTTATACAACTTCCAAATACAAAAACGAAAGTCAGTCGTCCTTTCAGTATTATTGAGAAGTATGTAGAATATTTTCACAAGTACTTTGCACTGCGCCCTTCTGTCATCAAACATCGTCGTTTTTCCTGAAATACATGAATAATAAATGCACTGCCAATCCAGTTGGCATTAATACATTTGGGAAAATTCCATCTTTTGTTGCCGAATTCCTCAAACTGCCAGAACCAAAGCAATATACAGGACACTGTTTTCGAAGATCCTCCGCTTCATTGCTAGCAGAATCAGGAGCAAATATTACGGATATAAAAGAACATGGTGGATGGAAGTAGCCGAGGGCTATGTTGATCATTCCATTGCATATAGAAATGTCATTGCTGCAAAAATGCACCCAACCTCAACAGATTTTGGATCATCATCCAATATTGTACTTCCGGTTTCTACAAGTACTGATGGTGCTGAGGATTCTATAATAATGTGTTGCGAAGCTCCCTAACGTCACAGGGCATTAATGTTAGTAATTGTTCTAGTTTTACGATTTATATCAATGTTCATAAGTAATGATTGTTAAATATTGATAATGAAAATTTGCAATTGCTGAATTTTTATCATCTGATTTCATCATAAGAAAATGGAGTGCTAAAAATATTTTTAACACGCTTCCACGTAAACAATCAATTTTAACATTGTTTGCTCTCATTAAAAGTATCACTTTTAATGGCAGTCGTACAAAAAAACGTTTATATCTCAGTGAGAAACAGAAATTATCGAATACATAAAGGGACAAATCAATTATACCGGTAAAAAGCTGATTAAGATTAAAAAACAATCGACTGCAACAAGTAGTACAGTTCGGACGATTTTCATCATCATAATTACCAGTTTCGGGGGATGTTACAGCCTCCGCCGCCGACAATAGGAGACTTGGGGGTGGTTCGCGAAGGGTTGAATCTTCCCCCGCAGTAACATCGCAATAGCGGATTCGCCTCATTGTTTAAAGACTCGAGGCTCCCCAAGACAGCGGTTTTGAGCGTTCGGAAATCCATTTTAGGCCCGTACACAATCCCAGCGTTGCGCATTGTCGGTTCCGTCATTGTCCACAGAAAAGAAAACCTGGATCTTGCTCCATTCGGATTTCCCCTTTGAGAGCCGCAATAAATGCGTCTAATCGTGCTTCGGGCCCGGTTAATACATTTTTTCCTGTTTCCCCGGCATCTGAGGAGGGTTTTTCGATTATTCCGGGGCTTGTTCGACCGAATGAATTTTACGGCGGTAATCAAAGTTGAATCTGTTATGTTGAAAAGTTTGAATGGAGCACTTATGGCGTTTTTATTGCGATGCTTTCGGTTTTATGCCTCGTTGAGAGGTTTTGGGAGGGATGGAGGGAATGAAACCTGCAAGGCGTTCCGGACGTTGTTTTGATAAAAAAAATGCGGGTGTCCAGCTGAAAACGACACCTATTCAATGAAGGTCAAGATTCTTCTTCCTGTATTTGTGTATTAGGTATATTAGGTAGTAGTGTTAGTGTTATATAGGAAAACCATACAGGTCTGTAGAATGAGGAAAGGGAAAAAACCCCAGAGAAAAAAACCCTGACCTCACCCGTGTTAGAAAAAAATTTACTAAAAATATCATATCCGAGGATCTTGGAGGACACCTACGTGATCAGAACATCTTCATGTAGTTCTTCCATTGGCACCAGAGAAAAACAGACTCCTCACCAATCTACCCGAAATTTCAGATCTGAAATAAAAAAAAAACAAAAGCAGAAAAAACTGGTTATTTTAAATCAATTAAATGGTTTTTGAATTAACCACCCATTGCAGAAATTCTTTCTTCATAAATTATGACAGAAATGTCACAATGTTTGAAAGAAATGAAAAAACCCAATCAATTTCCCCCTTTTGAATTGCTAAACATAAAAAAACTTATAACACAACAAGCTAAACCGTAATTTGGACTAAGTGAAAAATCAATGAATACATAACTTTCAATGGTCCTCCTTCACGAAGAAGTTCCTCTGTTGCCATGTGGGTTTCTTAGAAGATCTCAACACCATGTTCAGTGACTAATTTTGGAACGTAATCACTCTTTTCCCTCGAATCCCTCCAATATTCAAATTTAAATTCTCAGCCTTGCTCTCTGATCGAGAGGGTTCTTTCGAACCAGGTACGACCATCCAAGTGATTATTTTCCGGAACTTCAGATGTTTGAAGACCGCTACGGGACCCTAATGAAAGGAAATCATCTCCCATCTTATGATACAAGAAAACAGAATATTTTTCAGGACCTAAAATGACGACATATTCCGAGAATTGTCAAAATGAAATAGCTTTTTGAAAAAAATATAAATTCTTTCTTTATTCCTTAGATACAGCGGGTTTGGCATTTCAAACAGGATGTAACTTCGAAACAACTTGAAATAATTCTGATTATGCATCAATCTTCAATATCTCGTGGACAAAAATCATACTGCAGTTATCTAACGAATAAAATGCATATTTCGAAACAGCAGAAAAAATCATCTAGATGTAACATATAATAAAGTGTCACCATCGCTTGGCAAATGCAGAAATAAACGCAGTAGAAATGATTTAACTTTGATCGCGCACTTTTCAGTTCAACCTCGAAGGTGCTACCATCTATGTAGCAACCTAGCCGATGTGAAAGCCGCTTCGCAATACACTATCCGCAATTCCGATCTCAATACAATCAGCGTTTTCATTTCGCGAACGAAAAAAATCTTCGTCGGAATCCGCCGTAATGAGCTTATGTGCTAGCGTCACGATTTTATTGAATCGATCGGTTTTCTCGATGTGTCTGGGATTTAAATCAGGCCTACGGGAGGGCCGTATTATCTCGATCCGGTTTTTTCGATTATGCCGTTCATAACGAAGGAGTTCTGATAGTCTTCTTCGATAATATATAAGTTACTAGCTCAAACTATAATTGAATATTTCAATTTGAAACGGTACTGATAGGTCCGCAACCCCACATTCAAAATCTCATATCGAAGGAGAGGCAGGCACGGGACTATGTGACAAAGCTATCCCGCGTAGATTCAATAATTTCTTGCTCAAATTCGCATTCGTTCAACCTGCGGAAATTTTTGAACTATCCATTAGAAAGCTATACTGTAAAAAGCATTTTTCATCAGGAATAAATGCCGAAATAACAATCACATTCATTTTTTCATGAATTCATTCCATGCCTGTTGGGAGCCCTCTTCAAATTGATCATTATTTTGAATTGAACTGAAAATGTTAAAAATGGTTATCGTGGGTTGTCCTCAGCAGTTAGACATATGCCGTCTCGGATTTTTTTATTGAACTTCTGGAGCACTACAAAATTGTCCCTGACCATGTTTTTTTATCTCTTATAGTTTACCCAGCGTCGACCATAAAAGCCTGAAAAAACCGAGTTAATTATCGAATTTTTCATGAAAACTCGATAATTTTTCTCATTTCTACTTGATATAGAAATGAATTTCACATGAAAATTACCCAAAATGAATTCTCTACATTATAGTGAAATCGGTCATCTGGTTCCTGAGTCATTAGGGAACAAACAAACACACAAACACACGGACATTCACATTTATAATATCAGTATAGATTCAACAAGTTAGGGTTAAAAAGAAGAACCACAATATTTTAATGTTCAAAATCCTATTAAATATGTTTTGCCTAAATGCCGGGCTGGTAATTTTCAAATTACTCTGTTGAACTCTGAAATTGTAACATTTTGATCGAAATAAAATTACAGATCTTCGATTTTGATGGAGAAACCTTCATGAAGCTATGTGAAGAATAATATATTTTCTCCATTTCAGTATCGTAATGGGTTCATTACAGTACTAAAAGTAGTGCTGTAATGAAACTCATTACAGCATTGTTTTCAGTTATATTTTTCGTTTTATGGTTGTCAGTACTGACCTCCGATAGAATTAAGTTTCGAATCAAAACAATTCAAATTCCGTGATCTGTCAAATTTCGTATGTCATACCAACTGCCAAGATACAAAACAAAAGTCACTAATCTGAATTTTCATTTGAATTTCGAGAATATTTCACAAAAATTGACTGAAATAGAGAAAATACCGTCTAATACTCGTTGCAGAAGGCAATTCCAACACTCATGCTATCGAAAACTCGCTCCTTCGTCGCTCGTTTTCGAACTTCGCATTCGTGTTGGAATAGAAGCTCATTCTGCAACTTGTTTTAGAATATACTATTCTCTATTTCAGTATCGTGATCAGTTCATTATAGTACTAGAAGTAGTGCTGTAATGAAACTCATTAGAGCATTGTTTCCAGTAATAATATTCGTCTTTTGGTTGTCAGTACTGACTCCGATTCCATCAATTGTCAAATCAAATCAATTCAAACTCGTAATCTGTCAAATTTCGTAAGTCACACCAACTGCCATAATGCAACGCAAAAGTCACTAATCTGAATTTTCATTTGAATTTCGAAAGTATTTCACAAAACTTGTCTGAATTAGAAAAAATATCGTCTAATACTCGTTGCAGAAGGCAATTCCAACACTCATGCTAGGAGCTCATTCTGCAACTTGTTTTAGAATATACTATTCTGCTTCCTTTTTCATAATTGACTCGTCTAAATGTCTGAAAAGTTAAATGAAATTCGATTCATACGAGAAACGAATAAAGAAAAATAATTTTCTATGGTGACGTCACCAACTGTCAAAACGCGATTAATCTCAGCCGGACCATCGAGTCTCGCGATAGTGACGTCGTAAAATGCAAACGTTACCCCGACGATCTAAAGGTCGGGCCCGACCTTCAGAGAAGTTCGCGAGATGAGTCGGAACGGTAAATTTTATCGGCATGGCCATTTGGAAGATTGCAGGCAAGATGGCGAGCCGGCGGCGGCGGTGGGGGCGGCTGGGCGCACGCGCGCCCTCCCGAGATGGCCCTCCTCTCAATTTTGATGGACATCCGAACGACCGCGCCCTCATTTCCGGAAACAAATCGGGCCTTTATCACGTCGTCATCGGGACTGCGATATAAAAATATCAAACTGCAGTTTTACGCCCGCTTTTAGGACCTCTCGGGGCGCGCCCGTAAAGATGAACTTCTATTAGATCTTTACTGTCCCCTTACTTGATTTTTAAGGGTTTCGGTCGGTTCGTAAAATTAATTTTATCATTCTCCGACGGCCCTTCCCACGCTTTCCGGCCCGTTTATGTCGCAAGGACGTGTTTCTATGTCTCTCCACGCGATCTGTGGAACGTCAGTTTCATTGTTTCGCACAGCCCGGATTTTTATTACTGTGTCCTCACGATTCTTTTGGCACAGATACGAAACCGCCAAATCTGTGACCGAGGTAATTTTCCTATATAGTTTATCCACTTCTATGGAATAATGTATTCATTATTCAACTGCATTTGAGCAATTAATAGTATCTATAAACAAACAGCGGGAGTTATAATAACTCCCGCCTATAAATCCCTCTAATTAATCAGAATAGACTCATAGAATTATTTGACAACCGAATATCAAGCTACTTTTGTGCTTCTGTACGAGCCGGTTCACAGAGAGGGAACATCTCATTATTGTTATTGATGGGAGTAATGTCTCTTGAATAACTCTGACGTTTTCAAATTTAGTTGACACCTAATTATTGTTGTGAATGTTTTTCTGAATAAGACCTCCGATAGTGAGGATGAAATATGATGAAGGTACACTTCCAGAAATAAGACAAGTAGCTAGTACTACAGTAGGTACAGAATTTGCCCGCGAGAAATCCCAAAACAAATATAAAGGTATATCAAAAATTTTCAAGAATGATGTATGGTAGTACGAATGTATATTATTATAGTTGTGGATAAAGTATAGTATTCAACTTGCAGTAATGGTCATAACTCCCTTGATGAATTACAGCACTTCATCTGCGGGAGTTATGACTTCCATTACTGCTCGTTAAATAATATACTATACTTCTAATAAATTTCGAATCATTTATGAGATATATTATGCGTTTTTTTATTCGGCGTCATAATATGCAGATTCTATGCGTCAGATACACGTGAGAACAGAAAATTAAAAAACCTCTCTAAGAAAAATGAAATTAGTTATTATTTACAATTAATATTCAACAATAATACCTAATCAACATAAAAAAATTAATAAACATATAACAGAAATTCTCACCACGAAGAAAACTAATAATGATTTTCGAAAGATCCACGCACTTCCTGAAATAGTATATTCTGAAACAAGTTGCAGAATGAGCTCCTTCGTCGCTCGTTTTCGAATTTCGCATTCGTGTTGGAATTACCTTCTGCAACGAGTATTAGACGATATTTTCTCTATTTCAGTCAAGTTTCGTGAAATACTCTCGAAATTCAAATGAAAATTCGGATTAGTGACTTTTGTATTTTATCTCGGCAGTTGGTGTGACTTACGAAATTTGACAGATCACGGAATTTGAATTGATTTGATTCGAAAAATGATTGGATCGGAAGTCAGTATTGACAACCACAAAACGAAAAATATAACTGAAAACAATGCTGTAATGAGTTTCATTGCAGCACTACTTTCAGTACTGTAATGAACTCATTACGATACTGAAATAGAGAAAAAAATTTAGAATTCCATATGGCCTCGTTTCAGCTACTCTCACAATCCTATTCCAAATTTAAATGATCGTAGGTCTAGCGCGCCCCACCTTTGATAACATCGTTACAGCACGTTGCAAAACGTTCTCTCGTACGCGTAGATTTAATAATTTCTTGCTCAAAGTCGTATTTCTTCAACCTTTGATATCTTGCGAAATATCTTTCAGAAAACTTTGAAGCAAAGCGCATTTTTCATCAGAAATAAATGCCCTCTTCAAATCGACATTATTTTTGTTTGAATTGAAAATGTTAAAATTGGTTACATGGGCCATCCTTGGATGTAAGACATATGCCGTCACGAACTCTGTCATAGAACTTTTTGAGCACTACAAAATTGTCCTTGATCATGTTCCTTTGTCTCTTACCGTTTACCCAATGTGGTCGCAAAAGCCTGAAATCAACTTTTTTATCTATGACTTTTTCATGAAAATTCGAGATTTTTCCCAATTTCTTCGTTATATAGAAATTAATTCAGCAACCTACTCAAATGAATTCTCTACTAGTGAAATTTTCATCGTAATCGGACATTTGGTTCCTGAGATCTGTGAAGAAAAACAAGAACAAAACAAAAACGGACAAGAACAAAGATTCATTTTCACAATACATTTTCTGGCGAAGTCTGGTAGTTCATTTGCCGTAAAATATTTTAAAAAACCTATTGGCCGCATGGCACTGATTGATAACAGTTTATCATTATCTAATTAACTGAGAGATGCAGTTCAGAGAAGTATTAACATAAGTTGGAATGATCTATTTTGAAGTGTTTCACCATCTTTCGAAAGAATAGCCCACCCTGTATTTTAAAACAGTTGCAATCGTCACTATTTTCTTCGTTCTTTTCATCATGATGGAATGAATGCTAACAAATTATTACAATTTCATAGGCCGCGAATAAACTGGTACCAAAAAATGGGGTGTTTTAAGAGCACAATCATCAAACATTGATTCATAAAAAAATTTAGGTACTTTCTGGTTTTCTCCCTGGATCGACGTGTGAGAGTTTAGTGTCACCGCATGCTCCAGTCTATAACGCGTTTAATGCTCCGGCCGTAAAACTCCCACCGGCTGTAAATTTTTTAATCCGTTTTCATATTACAGTTTTAGGACCCGGAGTTTACGTTTTATTCCGTGATAACTGAAACGGGTGAGATGTTGAGTTATTAGGCGATCGGTGTTGAACGCCGTACCGCTCTTATCGACGAGCAATTAGTTTTTAACGGCCCAATTTCGATTATTTCACTCTCGGAGACGGTTATGGGCACTCCACACCGGATCGCAATCGTACGCGATCAGTTTTGTTCGGGAATTGTGGTGGGTTTGTTCGAAGAGGCCTTAAGTTAAAGGAATGAAATGGAAAAAGAAATTTGTTATACACTGCGCAAAAAAAATTAACGCACATTCTGAAAATCTCAATTTTAATGAAAGTTAACTCTACATTGACTTTTTAACTTATTTTTTATGTTCTCTCGGGAAGGTTTTGAACGAAACAAGACACATTAAATGGAAGAAAAATTCAGGATTTCACCAAATCCATGATAAAGAAGAGAAATGAACAATTTTCAAAATACTGAAATGATGATAAGTGATTTAATACTTGGTATTTCCACCCCTTGCGTTAATGTTCGGCAACGACGGTTGATACTCAAAATGAGTGATCTTAGAATGTTCTGATCTAATCCTTCCCAGATTTCTCCGAGTTGGATTCCTAAGTCATTAAGAGTAGCTGGATGATTTTCTGAACTTCTCAGCCTTCTATTGAGGTTGTCCCAAACCTGCTCAATCGGATTGAGATCTGGATTTCTTGCTGGCCATTCCATTCGAGAGACTTCAACCTCTTCAAGGTACTCCTGAACGATGCGCGCACGATGGGGTCTGGCATTATCGTCCATAAAAATGAAATTTTCACCAATGTATGGGGCAAATGGCACTACATGCTCTTCAAGATTGTTCCTTATATTCTTATCAGCATTCAGAGCTCCATTATCAACGACCACTAGGTCTGTGCCAGCAGTCAAAGATATTCCACCCCATACCATAATCGATTCTCTCCCGAAACCACTAGTATTCAGGAAATTGCACTGAGCATATCTTTCATGTGGACGTCTGTATACAAGGGAACGTCGATCATAATGGTAGAGGCAGAATCTAGACTCATCTGTGAAGAGAACTCTTTCCCAATCGGCCTCTTCCCAATGGATATGCTCTCTCGCAAAATCCAAACGCGCCCTTCGATGGGCTGAGGCAATTTATTATTGTCTAGGTGCTAATTTGAACCCAATGAGTTTGCTCAAACTGATTTTGAAGGAGGCGAGCGGTTGCAAACCGTTGTCTCAATGAAGAAACTCTTAAGTAACGTTCTTGAATGGCGGTTGTTACACGTGGTCTACCCTGTCCTGGTCTTCGGACATTCATACATGTCTCCCTGAATCGCTGCAACATTCTGGACACACTTGTATGGGAAACTCCAAACCGTTCTGCAATTTTTGTGTATGTCCACCCTTCTTCTTGCAAAACTACCGCTTGGGCACATTCATCTTGGGTCAAATTGCGTGTTTCGCGTTGTATAGCGATCGAGTGTAGAAAATCAAACGAAAGAAAAACTATTGATCACTAGAATTGATCGAGAACAACTGATTTTAGAATGAAGCCAATACATTCAAAATCTGATAATATAATCTTTTTTTCATTCATTATTTTCATTTCCTCAGACTCTATATTCCCATGACATTCCCGTGACATTATTCTCTGACTCCACCACCTCGTCCTGTCACTAAATGAAGATCTATTCTTCTCGTCGATTCTATGATCCCGTCACCTGTCATCGAACGATGACAACCGATGTTGCCAACCCACTACAAAAAGAATTAAACAACCCGAATCCTCCGTTCGGCGGAATCTTCGATTTCACGCATGACGGGAGAGGCAGTGTCGGTTGGATCTTTTTTTTTCGATCCGGGGTCGAGCGGGGGAGAGGCGTGAGTGGCATCGATCCGCAGGATTCCTCCAACTGCGAGAGGTCAGCAGGATTGCGCGCCGAGCGAAGGGGTATAAAGAGCAATAGACAGATCTACGTGGAATTTTGATTTACGAATGGTATCGACTTCAGATGCACCAATGAGGAATGAGGAGATGGGGGCGGGGAGATGCCTCCCCCGCAGGACGGCGGCGCTGAAACTGCCTGCAAACTGACCCAGTGCTGCCACGCGATACCCTGCCGTTAGATTAATATGCGAGCGGAGACGGATAGAGAAGGAGAAAAAAGTTAATAAGTAGAAGATTATTCTGGGAAGAAGAACCGTTCGAACTTTTTAATGTTTTTTTACTCCTCCGAATATGGGGGGACAGGCCGGGGTTATAATTCATCCGGGGGAAGCTAGGGGGCGGCGCGGTCCCATTGTGATTGCGAAATTGTATGCGAATATCGATTCGGGTCTTTCAACGCTCCAGACGTCGTTATTTTCGTACGAGGAAACGACACGCGATTCGAGAACTTCAACCGAAATTATGTCTGTCATAATGACATATGTCAAATGTCACAGTGACAGATTAAAAGTCATCGTGACGTTTTAAGTGTGTGGGCAGTTTTTTTCCCATATATGTCAAAAAAACCATTCAAGAATGTATCGATTTATCGCTTTTTAAACGATGCAAACTACATTCCTGTTCACCGAAAAAATTTCAAGGGATTCTTGCGAAATAAATGTGTGATTTCTCATAAGAAGGAAAATGTCAAGAATACCATCGAACTATTATCACCAGAATATATTCAAATATTTTAAAGATCACCAAGTATCTGTCATAATTTGTGAATAGCGTCACCTACAGTTGATTAAATGAAACATTCCTCTCATTTTCAAATTGGCAAATCAAAATCTAGTCAGTGCATAAATACACAATTCATTTAGACATCTTAGATACTTTCTTATTAAGTTCCAAACTGTTCTAGTGACAGATTTATTATTATTACACCCCAGATCCCACAGAAAACTCAATGGACAGTATAATTTGACAGAAATCTTAGGATGTTTCTTGTGAGAACATCTTATGTATGAACTACAGCCTCATTCTTCGGTAGTCAAGTTGATTTATACGGTTGCAGTTGTTCATGAAACTCCTGATATGATCAGTCCGGATATCTCTCACCTTCTATCTGTCTTAGGAATCGGTATTTTATTCCGAGAGAAATACCAGACATTTTGAAGACCGTAAAAGTCTTGAACTTTTTTTCAATTTGCTTCTACTTGTTTGCCGAAAGGCATAAAGTCATCAAACTTATTATGTCTTATGAGAGATCTAACTGTCATAGTGTCATATTAACTGTCACAGTTAAAATGACCGATAATTTTGTCAAAGTAACAAAATATTCATCTGTGATTCATCTCTGTTCGATGTTTTCTTAACACCGTGCCAAAGGCATTTTTTTCGTAGAAGGACCTGACTTGCAGGCATCATTCTTAACTGTGAACAAATATCCCAGCGTATTTGCAGCAGACCGAAAACCAATCACAAAAAAATGCATGAATCCTTTGGCACCTATGGTGACCTATGGTTTTTCCACATCGGGTCTAGAGTTAGATACGAATTGAATTTTGCAAGAAGAATTCTTTTTTCAGATCCTCGATCAGGGAACGATCTGCTAGGTGATTTTTGATTCCATTATGGAGCAGGAAACCTGAAAAACGAAGAGTAGAATGAAAATAAGCTCGTTCAAAACAATAGTATATTCTGAAACAAGTTCCAGAAGGAGCTAGTTTTCGAAAGCATGAGTGTTGGAATTACCTTCTGTAACAAGTATTAGACGATATTTTCTCTATCTCAGTCAAGTTTTGTGAAATACTCCCGAAATTCAAATAAAAATTCAGATAAGTGACTTTTGTATTGTATCTTGGCAGTTGATGTGACTTACGAAATTTGACAGATTACAGAATTTGAATTGGTTTGATTTGAAAATTGAGAGGATCTGAGGTCAGTACTGACAACCACAGAACGAAAAATATAACTGGAAACAATGAAACAATGAAACTCATTACAGCACTACTTTTAGTACTGTAATGAACGAAACTGAAATAGAGAAAATATGTTTTGTGGGTGAAAATATAAATCACCCAAAACATTTTGCGAACAAAATCTTTCTGTTGTTCCATTTGGGTTTTGACGTTTCACGAGTTAAATTTTCTTTTAGTTGTGACAAAGCGATATAAGTCGAAAAAATCTTGTTAATTTCATTAATACGTCAATAATCTACTGAAAAATTCTAATAACTCAAGTTGAATTGAAAGAAGTGAATTCATATTAATTCGAAAAAAAAAACGACCTTCCTGCTTTTTCCCGAGAAAAAACAATGAAGAACATCCGCAAAATTCCATGACCTTCAATCGGTGACCAAACGGAACGTCAAATCATAGCTCGTAGCGTAAAAACGTCACTTCGTTACAACACAGAACTTCATTCCGCCTGACAGCCGAGATCACAGAAAAAGCCAACAATCGTCTGTCGCGATCTAACAACGACGAATATCGACCGATCCCTCTATCCGTGTCGCGCAATTAACATACACCTGGTGTGTCGCATCCGACATAAATATTAATCGAAATTATTTCATATCTCAATCGCGCGACGGTATCCGCGACTGGTTCTTTGTGCAAATGACGGCCGGCCGTCAAAAAACGGCCCCTTACGAGATCCGTCTCAATCCGCGCGAAGCGGCATTTTTCTCGCCGCTAATTACCGCGGACGGAGCTAATTAATTGCGAGTCATGATTTTGTCCGCGATCTGTAATTGACCGACAATCCGTCCGGCAGCGGTCAGGGCAGGACCGGCCGCGTCGCAGCTGTCAATCAGCCGGCAGTGTCGCCAACCTTGTTTCGCTCGTGGGGTGCGTTCCATTTTGTGCAGTCTCGTAAATTCGCGAAGCGCGAAACTTGGGACAACGCAATGTGGCGTGTACGTAATTAGATTGAGGAGGACTGCGATCGAGACATCTTAAATGCAGTTAGACCTACCGAAAATTGTCGATGGTCAATATGAACTACGAACTACTGGCAGGAATCATAGAAATTGATTAAAGTTAAATCGGTCATAATGGCAGATGAACTGTCATTCATTCTTAGAAGTGCAAATAGCATTGATATTCTTACACGAGTTCAAAATTCAAAAACGAGCCACGAATTGGCCTTCTGTACGAGTATCATACATTATTTTCTCCAATTCGTTGATTTTTAAAACTTTTAAATCCACAAACAGAAATATATCAAATACTTTTGTTCCTGAAATACAAAGCGAAAACGAAAATATTCACTCTTGAAGATGTTATTTTATGTATAAGATTCAAAAATAATTAAAACTGCTTATAACAGATATTTTTACATGAAAGTCAGGGGCGTAGTTGAAAATTCTCCTTTGAGCCCGCTGTTTTCAAGAAATTGTTATTTTTCTAATGGAACACCCTGCATATTTAAACGTCAAATCCTTGCAATTATTGTTCTGAATACATAAATGTGTCACAACATAATCCTCAAAGAATTTTAGCTCAGAAAAATCCTTTTTTTTGTTTGTTAGAAAAAAAAATTAAAACTGCTTTTAATATATATTTTCACTTAGAAGTCAGTGGCATAGTTGAAAATTTTTTTCATAGCAGTATTTTTGAGATTGAGTACAAACGTGCAATCTTTCAGATGGAACACCCTATATATTTTTCTGAATATATTGACCTAACCTAATCTTCAATAGGCTTCAAAAATCAGAAAATCCATCTTCATGTTGGTTTTTCTTAATAGAAAGACATTAAGTCTTCCACACATGCATAAAAATTAAACATACATTAAATAAATTCATTATAAATATTAAAATTTCTTTCGTTTTCAACATTTTCAAGTTTATGTTGCCGAGTTTATGTTTAATTATAATAAAATAAATAGGTTTAATAAATAAAGCGAATTTCGTACTAAAGTACGAAATTCATGGTTTAAAAACCATGTGATGTTTAAAATTCTGGAGCGCTTTCGGCACTAGGCCATCATCAGCAGACAGAATCAGTGTCAAAGAACTAAAATTTAATGTACATGAGTGCTCGGTAACTCGATGGTATAAAACTTGTGAAATTGAAATGAGGAATGAGGAAATGAATAAAAAATAGGTTTAAGTCACATGATGTTTCAAAAAAATTTCAGGCTAAACTTCGCCTCTCGAGATTTCTTATATTTTGTAAGAAAATAGTCGTTAATAAATAAATAAATAAAAAATTCATAGGGTACTATTAAAAAAACAAACAAATATGGATTCTTATAATTTTTGAAGCTAAAATTTATTAGAGGTTAGGTTGTGATACATCAATGTATTCAGAAAGATGAATACAAAAATTTGACTTTAAAATATACAGGGTGTTCCAACTGTAAAATTCCTCGTTTGTGCTCAATCTCAAAAAGAGTGCTGTGAAAACATTTTTTAACTACCCAACTGACTTTTACGTAAAAATATATATCGAAACCAGTTTTCATTTTTTCATACAGTGCCTGAGAAATAAGTATATCTCAAAAAAGTGTACATTTTCGTTTTCGCCCTGTATTTCTGAAACAAAAGAAGTTGGAATATTTCTGTTTGTTGATTTAAGAGTTTTACAAAAAGGTGACACAAGGTCACAAAAACCGCCCCATTTTCAATAATAGCTGAGATACAGTGCAGTCTCACCCAATTTGGGACACAATTTACATCATACCATAGCAATCATCACAGAACTTAATTTTCTCTATTTCAGTATCGTAATGAGTTCATTACAGTACTGAAAGTAGTGCTGTAATGAAACTCAATACAGCATTGTTTTCAGTTATATTTTTCGTTTTGTGGTTGTCAGTACTGAATTCCGATCCACTCAATTTTCGAATCAAATCAATTCAAATTTCGCAATCTGTCAAATTTCGTAAGTCACACCAACTGCCAAGATACAATACAAAAGTCGCTAATCTGAATTTTCATTTCCATTTCGAGAGTTTTCCACAAAACTTGACTGAAATAGAGAAAATATCGTCTAATACTCGTTGCAGAAGGCATTTCCAACACTCATGCTTCGCATTAATGTTGGAAAAGGAGCTCATTCTGCAACTTGTTTTAGAATATACTATTAAGTACGCTTCGGTTTATACTGGAACCTTTCGACTGCTATAGAAATTTTTTCGTTCTTAATTCTTAAAATGAAGATATTATTCATGGATTTTCATCATGCTTTTATTCGAAACAAAAACCGTTGATAAAGCAAGGAGAGGTACCACCAGGCAAATGAGCAATAATAAGTTCGGCGGTCAAATTTTTCGCGGTCATAGAACACCCGTGTGACAAACGAACCCTCATCGGCCCAAAATTCAATTTAGTTTTCGAACGAGCCACAGAGCACTCCGCGTAATGAATTACTCGAAATTAAACCATTTATTCACCCCAATAAAGCGGGCTCTGCGATATATCTTTCACGACTTGGAAATTTCTGTCGCTACAACCCCGCTATCCCGCACTTATCTTACCTCTTCAGCTCGAGTGGGACCTAGAGTGGTTGGTCCCGCCACCCCTGATCTACGATATACCTTTTGAGGAATGATTTGTTACGTATTGACGTAGCCGGTCACAGACGTCCCTTGTTCGGGGATTTATGGCCGCGTAGTTAGATTCTGTGGCCGGATAAGGTTTGTTCGCTTTTTAAAATATCGAGCTTGGCGAGCGATTTATGGCGATCGAAGGATTGATGACGTATGACGGGAACATAGATTCGAATGGGCGCCACAGAAAAACCATTAGGTTTTGCTCATTTTCTTGTTTCATCAGTGCATTAGTTGCATGAATTAATGGAACATAGTTCTGAAAGAGATTGTTAGGTTATAGCAAAATGGAATATGCTGAGCAAAGATGATAGATTTAGAAAGATAGGAAACGCCCGTACATCAGTGGTACTAAAATTCGCCTACGATTTTTGGCTAATTTCTCACTTTTGACACCTAGAAAGAGCTGAAAACATAATTCAGTACAGAAAACTATTTCAATATGCGCAAAATTCGAATTATACTTCTCATAAATTTCCATTGAATTGAGTATTCTTTGTAGAGCTTTAAGAGAAACATCCTGATCGACAAAACAAAAGCAGGGCTCCGCTTTTTGATCAGGATGATATTTTCCATCTACACATTGTTTTGAATCAAATGAAATACGCTTCTGGATTATTTATATTTTTATTTGAAATGATTGTGTAAAAGCAACTACAATACGAATAATTATGAAATTGAGAACATTTCAAACCACATATTAGAGAATTGTTATAACAATTTCAAAAACTTACTCATACTGTGAACTCTCGATAAATCGGACATCGATAAGTCGAACAGTTGTTCTGTACCCGATTCATACATATCTTACCCAGTGTATTTAAACCTCAATGAGTCTAGAGGGTCTAGTAGATGAGTCGAACTGCTGGAAGGGTCGTCAAGAGAACCTCCACCTCTATAAGGAACATTTTGATGTGATGAATGAGACCGAAGAAGATTCGGTTCGCAAACAAATCACCACACGTGATGAATACCATACGATTTTTCGACCTCTAAGGACATGTTTCCAGTGCTCAGACGCTCGTTTATCATTGATGATGATTTCGTGTTCACCTGAGTTTTTCTCTCAATCAAATAACTCTCACTTGAATAACTCGAATGTTTGGTGAGCCGAACAATAGATAAGTCGAACAGTTCTTTTGTTCCCTAGGAGTTCGACTTAATGAGAGTCCACTGTATATTAATTACCGAATGTTTGAACAACAATAAAAGAAAAATATCAGAGGTGTGCAACAAGACCTGTAGGTCAGCCCAGCAAGATTTCTTTATGCGTTATCCAGAACAATATATTTTGCCCCGAAAACTCTATCCATTTGACAGCACTGAAAATAAAAAGCAATAATGAACAAGAACAGTTACATGATACGAGTTTCAAAACTTACATTTCCATTCTCTTTGGTAATGAAAAGAATGCACATTCAAGATCATTCTTTCTATTATTTCTGCAATTAATCATCATGCCAATTTTTAACACAAAATTTATAACAGAAAAACACACAAAGATTATAGAATGAGTTAGGTGAAAATAGAATCGTCATTCAGCAAAAATATTTATTCAAGTATATCTTTCAAAATTGACAACAGGCTACCAATAATCTCTATATAATCTTTGCCAAATGGACCCTAATTAAATATTTTAAACATAACCCTTTTACTTTTGAAACTACAGATGTCGCTCACATCACTGTAGTCGCTTCGTTTCCCATCTTTATACTCTATAATCTTTGATGCTGAGTGTTGTTGGCTGAGAATCTGAAAGGAAATTGAAGCATCTTAATTGGTAGAGCTGATTGGTGACATTTTTATTGGGTTTACTATGTCTTATATTATATCGTAGTGCATTGCAGAGTGCTTGGACTTTATCCAAAAACTTAATCACAATAATTTAGTTCTACTGAAAGTAAATTAGTATTGGTTTTTCATTTATTATTATTTATTAGCACAATTTCTACAATTTTTAATACATGTTCTAAAATCTACAAGCACCTAGGTGAAGTACCTGTGTGTGCCCATTAATAATTACATTCCTAATATAATTGTATCCATTTCACGGATAGAAACACAACATATATGCGCAATTTTACATCCTACAATAAACACAGAATGATCCAACATTCCACTCATAACAGTATTCTCCCCCTGTGATCTTAAATTGAAAACAAACTTTGATGCTCACATATATAATCTTTTGCATCCTTCATAAATTTTTTTCTTTTTCTGATTGTTGGCAAGTGTTTTTAGTTAATTTTCGCCCGAATAATTTGCAACCATTAATAAAAAAATATTGATATGCAGGGAAACTTCTTTTTACGAATGTTTGAAAAAATATTAAAGACCTTAAAAAAATCTCCCCCACGTGATTCTCGTTTGGACGAGACTCGTGGATCCGACTATTTGCCTCTGTGCTCGCCCCTCCGCTCGTATACGCCGAACCGTAATACCGATTTTCTTGTTCAAACAGCCATAAATCATATTTACGACGATTTTTTATCGGGAGCTTATTTACACATAAAACGTCCATTGTTTTGCCACCTCATTGAAAACTTTTTACCGTCCGAGATTGGCACTGGCGTCATTTTTTCGCGCGATTCGAAATCGTAAACGGCTGGATCTCGATAAGGAGAATCTCGGGAGGGGGGAGTGGAAAGCGACTGCTGTTCTGAGAAGATGGATATTCCTTCCGTAATAGCTGCGACATCCCATTCCGTCCATATTAAACGGGACATTAGACGCTTACTGCAATTCTGTCGGTATTACGTACAGTTCGATTCACCACGCTCGATATTTTAGCATTCCTAGCTGTCGCTACTTAAAAAAAGGATGTAGTTTGGATATTCACTTGTCTCGGCTAAGATGAATGAGTATTTCCGTTTCATAATCATCATTGTCAGAATGACAATTCTCGGAATATGTCTTAGTTTTTGGTCCTGAAAAATATTCTGTTTTCTTGTGTTTTAACATGTTTGGTTTATCTATGGGAGATGATTGCCTCTTATTGGGGTCCCATAGCGGTCTTCAAACATCTGAAGTGCCGAAAAATCATCACCTGGAAGGTCGTATCCGGTTTGAAAAACCCTCACGACCAGAGAGCAAGAATTTGTGGATTTTGAATTTGAATATCGAAGGAATTTCGAAGGACAAGTGTGATTACGTCTCCAAATTGGCTGATGAACATGGTATCGAAGTGATTCTTCTCCAAGAAACCCACACGGCAACAGAAAAAAATCCTTGTGAAGGAGGACAGTTGAAAGTTATGTATTAATTGATTTTTTACAAGTTTAGCTTGTTTTGTTGAAAAATTATCAGTTCGTAATTTCCAACAGATTCGGAAAGGGGAAATTGATGGAGTTTTTTTTATTCTTTTCAAATTTTGTGACATTTCTGTCATAAATATTTATAAACCTCCGAACATTATTTGGCCAAGAAATCTGAATGTTGATGTTTTTCAAAGTAGCAAATGCATTCGTAAAATGCATTTGATTTATTCTGAATAATCGGTTTCTTTTCTGCTTTTGTCGTTTTTCATTTCAGATTAAAAATTACGAGTCGTTTTCGGAAGAATCTGTTTATCCGAGCCCATCGACGGATAACATGAAGATGATCACACTGATGTCTTTCAAGATTTTTCCTGATATTTAATATTTTATGTTATTTTTTTTACGGGCAGACAGGTTTTTTCGGCTGAGGTTTTTTCCCCTGGCTGTATAGTGTCGTATGATACTAGTGATGATAGTATCGTATGATTCTATAGTATCATACGTAGAATGATATGATACCCCGTTCTTTTTTTACCTCAGCTCAGGTACTTTTTGTTTCAACATTTATTGTATTATTTTAGCTCTCTTTTTCATAAGAATATATATAATGAGAATTGACAGTCAAATCACATCGACTCTTAATTCCGATGTGTTCCATGATTTAACTAGCGTAGGTGTCGTTACGGTACAATTTCTAATAATATTAACGCATCTGTATGCATGTGTTATTACACTTATCTTTCTTCCGAACACTACAGAAAATTTTATAACGAAATGTGTTTCGATTCACGTCAGTATCTGCTTAAAAAAAAGAAACACATTTTCAAAGAAATTGTTGCATTTTTCCAATTTTTATAACAATTCAAAACATTACAATACCTTATCGACTAGCAAACATACACAAACATCTGAAAATTAATAGCGTGTATTTCCACCTCGCTTCCTCATCACTTCTACCATACGATCTGGCATATTTTCAATGCATTCCCAAATTGCTTCTGGGGGAATAATTTCCCGTTCTTCAAGAAGGGCTGTTCGTAAATCGGGCAAAGTGTTGGGCTGCCGATTCCGAACATGTCTTCCTAGCATATCCCATACATGTTCAATTGGATTTAAATCCGGATTTCTGGCTAGCCACAGGAATCGTTGAATATTGGCCTCATCAAAGTATTCTGTTACAACCCGTGCAACGTGAGGCCTAGCATTGTTCTGCATTAATAGAAATTGTTGCTTTCCCCAGAAGCAATTCGGAAATGCATTGAAAGTATGCCACGTCGTATGGTAGAAGTGATGAGAAAGCGAGGTGGAAATGCACGCTATTCATTTTCAGATGTTTGTTTATGTTTGCTAGTCGATAAGGTATTGTAATGTTTCAAATTGTTATCAAAATTGAAAAAATGCAACACTTTCTTTGAGAATGTATATCTTTTTTTTAAAGCAGATACTGACGTAAATCAAAGAACATTTTGTTAAGACGATGCAGTAGCATGCTTTTCAGGTGGAATTCGGTTGAGAGCCCTAGATGTGAGTGTGGGGGAGTTGAGGAGACAATAAAACATCTTATAAAAAGTTGCCCTATTCATAAATTTCTGGATGTTTACTAGTCTATACATGAAGTTAAGAATGCATTTCTGAAATGGTTGGTTTATTTGAAAACAATTTTATTTATCATGAAAAATTTGCTAATTTTCTGCTTTTGTCATTTTTCATTTCAGATTAAGAATTTCGGGTATATTGGTGAAGACTCTGTTTTTCTCTAATCAATCATCGATGAAGGTAGCGATATCAATAGAAAGGACTGGACTGAACGTTCCTTAACTGAGTTAATATTTTACCATAGGGGAATTTTATTCAATCCCATTCGAATAAATGAGGAATTTATTACAAACAACACAGTTTATTGCATTCAAATCAAAATTAGTGTGAACAACAAACAATGGTTTGAAACAAATAAAATATTTCTAAACAAATCATTTACTAGAATTCTTCATGAATATTTTATCAGTGTACCCCAAAATGACAGATCAATATTCTGTAAAGTTCAGAAGGTTTTTCAACAATCGTTATCATTTTTCGAGAAATTTTCGAATTCTTGAATTTTCGTAAAAATGGCAACATTTCCGAATTTTCCCTAATGGGTTTACCGTGCAAAATAATAGAGTATATCCATCGACCCAGAAAGTGACGTTTAGTACTAGATCTACGACTCCTACGATGAACACAGAGCGATTAAAAACTGATCACAGATGTACATACTCGCGTTAACCTTCAAATTTATTATCATTGAATTACAATTTAGAGAACTTACGTCGGTTATTCCGTGAATTAAGATTGTGTAAGGTCGAATTAAGCAATTAAGCTCAAGAGAAATCCGGAGGGAATTTGTAGACAACGACGATATTTAATCACTGCCATAAATAAAATCGGACGATATAGAACGGCGTATAGAGTTGTCTCTACGCGTCCGGCATTATTGGTCGGCAAAGAGCAGTTTTTATCTCGGCCATTAACAATATACCGATGCGGAATAAACGCCGTTTCCTAAAATGGACACTCGGTCCGATTAATACAATCATTTATTTATTCACTGTTTATAAATACCTGCTCGTTTTTATTTATCGTGTTCTTTAATAATCTTTCATTAATTCCCCGTTTCGCATGGACGTCGGTAACTGCATTAATTACGGCACTGAATGACACAAATCAGGCATTATGATCATCGCGCAAAAACACGAAACGCTTCCACCGCTAATTTATGCCTCCGTTATACCTGCAGTTTTGTCCAAAGATTATAGAGTTAGAAAGATAGGAAACGCCCTTACATCTGTGGTACTAAAATCCGACTACGATTTTTGGCTAGTTTCTTACTTTTGACACCTAGATGGCGCTGAAAACATAATTCAGTACAGAAAACTATTTTAATAGGCGCGAAATTCGAATTGTACTTTTCATAAATTTCCATTAAATTGAGTATTCTTTGTCGAGCTTTTAGAGAAACATCCTGATCGACAAAACAAAAGCAGAGCTCCGTTTTTTGATCAGGATTATATTTTTCATCTACACATTGTTTTTAATCAAATGAAATACGTTTTGGATTCTTTATATTTTTATTTGAAAGGATTGTGTAAAATCAACTACAATAAAATAATTATGAAATTGAGAACATTTCAAAAATTTGTTCACATATTAGAGAATAATTATAACAATTTCAAGAACTTATTCATACGGTGAACTCTCGATAAATCGAACATCGATAAATCAAACAGTTGTTCTGGACCCGATTCATACATATCTCACCCAGTGTATTTTAACCTCAATGAGTCTAGAGGGTCTAGTAGATGAGTCGACCTGCTTGAAGGGTCATCAAGAGAATCACAACCTCTATAAGTCGTTCTTCTGACCACCATTGCCTCTATGAGTGGAACTTTTTGATCTAATGAATGAGACCGAAGAAATTTCGGTTCGCAAACAAATTATCCAGAACAATATATTTTTGCCCCGAAACCTCTATCCATTTGACAACACTGAAAATAAAAAGCAATGAACAAGACTGTTACATGATACGAGTTTCAAAACTTACATTTCCATTCTCTTTGGTAATGAAAAGAATGCACATTCAAGATTATTCTTTCTATTATTTCTGCAATTAATCACCATGCATTTCGAATGTCGGCCAGTTTCTAACAAAAAATTTATAACAGAAAAACACACAAACCAAGATTATGGAGTGAGCTAGGTGCTAGTCTTGTAGATTTCGAGTTATTTCTGTGGAAAATACTCGTGAAAGTACAATCATCATTCAGCAAAAATATTTATTCAAGTATTCTTTCAAAATTGACAACAGCCTACTGACAATCTCTACATAATCTATGCCAAATGGACCCTAATTAAATATTTTAACCATAACCTGATTACTTTTGAAAAACAGATGTCGCTGACATCACTGTAGTCGCTTCGTTTCCCATCTTTATACTCTATAATCTTTGCAAGAAACGAAATTGCGTCGAACAGTTCATTTGAACTACTCTTGAAATTTGATGGTCGTAAGAATTTCTTCTATGAACGTTCCATCTGTCAGATGGTGGATTACTCGATCTGAATATTTCGAGAAAATCGTAACGTAGTCGTGTTTGCAGAGCCAATATTTGCATAGCGAACTGGAGCTAGCAAAACAACCACGTGATAGTTCTACGTTTAATGCGAAACACAACATTCCGACAGGTACGGAAGCAGAGATGACAGTGACAGAGCGACTGTGCAACTGTAATCGATGGCGAACAGATGACGCTTTCGGCGTACGGTCAATAGCTCCAGACTGGCAATAAAGAGGGTTCTCCTCGGCTCTAACGGTGCTCCAGATGATGTCCCACTTTCATTACCGCCCGTTACAGGGATTACGGCTCATTCCCGCTCAACGGGTGGCCCCTAAAAGCGATATTACTTCCCTTTTTGTCGCCTCTTCGCGTTCTATGGTCCGAACGCCGATTGACGTGTGCGTTTTCGCTAATGTCGGTTTCTGATTGCAGGTAAATGGTGTCCACGGCGAGAGTGGTCATCGCCAACGGATGCGAGAGCAGCGAGCGACGCAGCCAGAAGAGGCGTTCTCTATTCATCCGTCTTCCTCGGCAGCCCTGGTGAGTACACGCGCTTACGAAAACGTTAAGCCCACGATTTAAAACTTGCCTCTTTCATACTTACCGTTCGCCAGCCGCGTAACGTGGAGAGGGGACTACGCCGCGGTCGTCATGGAGACGACCACATTCCCGCCTCGCAGCCATGGTGGCGTAGGACGCAGGCGCGGCGCGATTTGAGTGGCGCGTTGCGGCTGTATGGCGAACTTTCTGGGTGGTGCATTGTGTCGCCCCTCTTACCTAGCTTCTCTCCGTCTCGGAACGCCTCGGTTGCGTTCGTTCCGTTCTTCCGAACGTCGGATATTGTTCCCCTCCGATTCAGACGTAAATTCGAAAACCACCGTTCCGATCGAAATGATAGTCGACGAAATTCACCTGGTTCGGGTGAGTCGGTAAAGAAGGATGTGACAAGATGAGTGGAGGTCGGGGCATTAATGACAGAAGGCATAGAAATTAGTCGGTGGTTTAATCGATGTCATTCAGTGACTTTTATTCGAATTTGAATGCTTGTAAATGTCAGCAATCACTTTGAATACTCAGATTTTGCATAAATTGATCTGGAATCGTTATTTCTCTAATTCTGTCACATCTTGTGGACCAAATCATTTGAGAATATTTCATTTTAGCACGGTTTTCATGGTTTAATATTCATTGATATCATGTTGGCCTCCTGCCACGGATTTATTTATTATCTGTCAAATTTATGAGGGAGAAAACAATTCTACCAATCGATATTTTTCAATACGAAAATCACTATACGATATTTTCGGAAATATTTGATTAATTTCGATAAAAATTCAACGAATTAGAGAAAAAATGTATGATGCTTGTACAGAAAGCTCATTCTAACAATGGTTCATTCAAAAACGAGCCACGAAGTGGCTCGTTTGTGAGTTTTGAACTCGTGTAAGAATGAATAACAATGCCTTTTGCACTTACTAGAGTTTAAAATTGTATGAACGTTATCTCGAGTATCATACATTATTTTCTCTCATTTTTATAGAAATAAATGAAATATTTTCATAAATATCGTTTTCTCTCTCATGAGTTTGACAGATAATAAATAATGGCAGGAAGCCAACATGTCAAAGGACCTCCAGAAAGTTAGGTTAGGTATACTTCATTCACAAACATAAAATCACACCTCTGGCCTTGGAAATTTGACACATTTCACTCTATATCGAACGAAAATGGAGGTTATGACGCTTGTCAAAATATTTTTATGTTCCAAGTCAACACTATGTTGCCCTTTCTACATTCTTAGCAATTACGTATTTTTCAGAATGTGAATTTATTCGGAAAATGAATTAATTGGGAAAGATGTGATGGACGAAAATAATTAACGTTTATATGAATTGATAGAAAGGATTCGTTTTCTAGTTATGTGCAATATTTCGATTTCGAACAATATGTAAACAAAGAAACAAACTGTCAACGTCATTCTGCCTTAACGATATTTTCTGTGTGCGCACTGACTTTTCATCAGGTGCACCAACTCTTGAAAACGATACCATGACCTCCTATGTGATTTTATAAAAGTGAATGGAGTATACTGAGGTGAAACATGGATGAATATATTCCTTCAAAACAGTTGGAATTTAGGATGTGAAACTAAAATTTTGCTTTCCAGAAACTCGATTTATTTTTCACTTCTTCTGCATATTTCAATGAAAAATACTAGTGACTAGTATCAGTAACAACGACCTTCACGTTCATTGAATATTCCTCAATGAATTTGGCCTTGAAACTGGTGAAAAATCCATTGAATTTCACTCTGTTGAAAAAGACACTGTATTAATCGGAATAACAACCAAATTAATTGATTAATGAACTACTTTCAGAGTGCTTGAAATTTGCATGACAGGAGTCATAGAACTCCTGGATATGTTGACGTTGGCCATGTCGACGACCACAGAAAATGATTATTCATTCTTTTTATCATTTCGAGTCGATGTTAGAGCAAACTGTTCTCCATTACGATTATCTTGAAGGTTTAGATGAACGGTAAACACGGATGACGGCAATCGTTATGATCCGACGATGACAGGCCGCCGAATAAAAAGGGGCATCAGCGACTTCTTAACATTCCAAGGAAACCGTCCCATTGAAAATTCATGGTGCGCTCGCATCAGCCGACTCGATGCCCGTTTGATATTCTCGTACGGCCATCTCACCAATTTCGTTCACATATGTTATTGTCAGCGCATTTGATATTTTATTTATTTTTTTCACATCCACGTCGGTCGCTTTGAGGGAATTAAGAAAGCCTGGCCTGTTATTACTGGGGGAAAAGGTTGAAATCGTACCTGGGGCAGATCTGATTTTTAATTATTAACCAAATCCGGGAATTCATTTGGGATTCAGTTACCTGGGCGCGGACGTTTCTTGGGTTTCGTAATTAAAGATCGACACGATTCGTTTTGTTTCGACCATCTCTCCCGCGAGGTTTTTTGTTGGGACGGTCGGCCACCTGTGGTCTCGGATGTCTTATTATCATAAATAGGTATGAGCGTTCCCCTAGGGACTCGTTTCGGCGTTTTAAATCGAACGTTCTATCGAGAAATTCGATATCCAAACGTTCTGAACGTATCCCTCAAGAAAAATAAGTTGCTTTCTATGCTTCGGTCTCCACTTCTATGTTCCGTAACGAAGAAACATAGGGAGACAATGATTACCAGACAGAAGAAATAAAGATTTTTAGATTTTCATGGTTATATTTAATCGTTTTATGTTGGCGCACTGCCACGGATTTATTCATCATCTGTCAAATTTTTGATACAGAAGACAGTTCTTCCAACCAACATTTTTCAAAGTGAAAATCACTAAATGATATACATGCGGGAATATTTCATGATACCAGTGCAGAAGGCATTGATATTCTCTCACACTGGTTCAAAATTCGAGTGTAACGAGTTTTCGAATGAAAAAGTGTGACTATCATACATTATGCACGCAAAGATTATAGAGTTAGAAAGATAGGAAACGCAGTTACATCTGTGGTACTAAAATCTGACTACAATTTTGGCTAGTATCTTACTTTTGACACCTAGAGGGCGCTGAAAATTTCATTCAGTGCAGAATACTATTTTATTAGGCGCGAAATTCGAATTATACTTCTCATAGATTTCCATTAAATTGAGTATTCTTTGTCGAGCTTTCAAACAAACATCTTGATCGACAAAACAAAAGCAGGGCTCCGCTTTTTTATCAGGAAGATATTTTCCATCAACACATTGTTTTGAATCAAATGAAATACGCTTCTGGATTGTTTATATTTTTATTTGAAATGATTGTGTAAAATCAACTGCAATACAACAATTATGAAATTGAGAACACTTCAAAAATTTGTTCACATATTAGAGAATTACTATAACAATTTCAAGAATTTATTCATACAGTGAACTCTCGATAAATCAAACATCGATAAGTCGAACAGTTGTTCTGGACCCGATTCATACATATCTTACCCAGTGTATTCTCACCTCAATGAGTCTAGAGGGTCTAGTAGATGAGTCGAACTTCTGGAAGGGTCGTCAAGGGAACCTCCACCTCTATAAGTCGTTCTTCTGACCACCATTGCCTCTATGAGTGGAACTTTTTGATCTAAATGAATGAGACCGAAGAAGATTCGGTTCGCAAACAAATCACCACACGTGATGAATACCATACGATTTTTCGACCTCTAAAGACATGTTTCCAGTGCTCAGACGCTCGTTTCTCATTGATGATGATTTCGTGTTTACCCGAATTTTTCTCTCAGTGAAGTGAATTCTCACTTCAATAATTCGAATGTTTAGTGAGCCGAATAATAGAATAGAGTTCGACTTTATGAGAGTCCACTGTATATTAATTACCGAATTTTTGAACAACAATAAAAGAAAAATATCAGAGGTGTACAACAAGACCTGTAGGTCAGCCCAGCAAGAGTTTTTTATGCGTTATCCAGAACAATATATTTTTGCACCGAAAACTCTATCCATTTGACAGCACTGAAAATAAAAAGCAACGAACAAGACAGTTACATGATACGAGTTTCAAAACTTACATTTCCATTCTCTTTGGTAATGAAAAAAAAGCACATTCATGATTATTCTTTCTATTATTTCTGCAATTAATCACCATGCATTTTAAATGTCGACCAGTTTTTAACAAAATTTATAACAGAAAAACGCACAAGAAAAGATTATGAAGTGAGCTACGTGCTACTCTTGTAGGTTTCGAGTAATTTCAGTGGAAAATACGCGTACACGAGAAAATACAATCATTCAGCAAATATATTTATTCAAGTATTTCTTTCAAAATTCAAACAGCCTACTAATAATCTCTATATAATCTTGCCAAATGGGCCCTAATTTAATATTTTAAGCATAACCCGTTTACTTTTGAAACTATAGATGTACTACATCTTTATACCGTATAATCTTTGCATTCACGTATGATATTGTCGGATCCTCCAAGCATTCTTTTCAAATATGTTATTCAATTTTATTCGTTGTGAGAATTAGAAAATATCAAGGTTGTTGTCAGTTAATGTCAGTTGACAGAAAATAAAAATCGACAAGAAATTTTGGAGCTTTTTGATATATTTTGAGACGGTTCAGCACAGAACTGAACAGATATGGCTAGGGAAATGTCAAATCTCGTATTCTACGACTGAAGATTGTGTAAGGTGGAATCGTATTCTGTGGTTCGGGGCCGCGTTCCGTTCTTCCTTGTTCCACGATGACCGGCGGTATTTTCCGCGGCTCGGCTCGCAAAATTGCCGCTCGCACCGCGGTAATCGCTGAAATTGATACAATTACCGCAGTGCCGTAGCACATGTTCCCACAAGAGCACTCCACTTTCGCCTCCCGCCCGTAATTTAATAAACCAAGGACCATCGCCGTTAATTACAGCCTCACACGTAGTATTGTCTCCCCCCGCCGCCCCTCCAACGTGAGAATAAGACCGTGGCACAAAGCAGGATGAAACGCCGAAAAGAATCCGGTGCAATTTGACGCTGACCCTCGCAGGTGACCCGAGAAGGCAAGCATCCTTTCTGATTGGACTATCTATCACACGGGCCCCCGTAATTGGTTCCCATGGAACGTCACGTGGAAGGAACAGAGAAGTAATTGTTACCTAGGAGACGGAGTTCATCACTCAGCCGGAGTGCGAGGCTCCCCAAAAATTTCATTTCGTAGCGGAGTCAGCCCTTCCCTAATTACAAGGTTGGTGTGTGTGCACGGCCTCCTCCTCCTACTCTCCTCCATGCCTTAGGCCCCACGCTGTTATTCGGAAAAATGCCGTAACTCGTGTTCATGTCAGTAGCACTCCTGATTGTGTTGACATTCGGGCGCCTTCTCCTATATGTGTGTCCCTTCGAAAACGCTATTCTCCATTCGGTAAACATGCACGGGAGGAAAACAGCCTCCCTTCGCCAGAAAACAACTCATTGTCATTCGTATCAAGAAGAAATGACAGAAAAGTATCCACATTCTATGACTCCTGTCACATTCGTCTTAACCTACAAAACTTCACATTGCCAGGAAAACCATTCAGAAGTCAATTACGAATGTGACATTTACGCATTGTTTAAACTTTCCTACATCATCGCAATACCGTTCATTTTTACAGAACCCATGGTCTTCAGAAATAATCGACAATGGAAGCAATTTTTCCTTACGCAAAAACATGGTCGACATGAGTGTCACTTATCACCAGGATTTTGACATAAGAATGAACTAACACAATTTCAAAAGTTGCGTTCTCTGGTTTTTGTCACATTTCTCACTTATCAATCTGTTTATACATCACAAAAGAATAGAGATTTATGTAAAAATGCAGAAGGCATTGATATTCTTACACGAGTTCAAAATTTAATGGGTAATTTGTGATTTCGGTTTGAAAACGTGACAACATTAGAGAGATATCGAAACTAAAATACAGGCCTAACTTTACTGAAGGATGCTGTAATAAAAGATGCCTTTACGTTGTTCGCATATTCGAGTTATCGAAATTTATTTTGACATTTCCTTTACTTTGAGAGTTGTGAGAAGTAGTTTGGATTTTCAAGTTATGTTTTTCAATTTTGAGTTCTGAAAACTGGGTAGAATATTTAATTTAATTGAAACAAAATTTACACAATGAACGATACCGAATGACCTTTACTTTAATTCTCCACTGCTAACTACCTTCTTTTGAAATGTCAAGTTTCAAATAACACAGAAGAATCCGAGAACTGTCAAAATAAGGGATCTTTTATTTAAATATAGGTGTCCTTTATTTAGGTGAAGTAAAGGAGGCCTGTATTTTATTAAAAGCCGCCTTAAAGTCCTTCGCGAATGTAGATGTCAAAATAAGGGAAACTTTATTTAAGTTAGGCCTCTATTTGCGTTTCGATAACTCTTTATTGTAGATTCCTTATTCCTTAAGGTATAGCTCAAAATTCTTTTCTCTATTTCAGTATCGTAATGAGTTCATTACAGTACTAAAAGTAGTGCTCCGGTCCTCTCTATTTTCAAATCAGATAAATTCAAATTGCGTAATCTGTCAAATTACGTAAGTCACACCAACTGCCAAGATACAATACAAAAGTCACCAATCTGAATTTTTATTTGAATTTCGAGAGTATTTCACATATCTTGACTGAAATGGAGAATATATCGTCTAATACTCGTTGCAGAAGGTAATTCCAACACTCATGATTTCGAAAACTCGCTCATTCTACAACTTGTTTTAGAATATATTATTATGATATAAGTGCAAAAGCCAAAATTCAATGGGTATTTGTGATTTCGGTTCGAAAACGTGTCAACATTGTAGATTCCTTATTCCTCAAGGTATATATTAAAACTTTTGTATTTCTTCTGTCATTTTCCCTTCTAACCTTGTCGTGACTCAATTCAACCAACCATTCAAAAATGTAAACTAACAAAGAGAAAAATTCTCGATTCTCATCTCCTCAATTTTGTTCGATCTTCGGGCCTAAATCTTCGACTTGATTTGAAGTGACATCTTATACCCCTTCATTACGCATCTTAAGTTTCACCTTACGTAACCTCACGCATCAAAGTGTCGCATGCAATTTTCTCAGTTATTATCCCGAAGTATCAGACGGACCTTCTGAAATTACATCTTACATCGCCTTATACCCCCAATACGAGGAGGTACCATGAATAGATATTTACAATACGAGTGAAGAAGGCTCTGATTTTAGTGATTTTTTCAGTGAAAAAAAAATTTGTTGGTAGAGCTGTTTTCTGACAGATAACAGATAAATCAAAACGAGTTTGCTTAGGTTCACAGAAAATCCCGCGTACTACCCATAAAATAAATGAAATAAAGGAAGGAACATATGGTTGATTTAGCAGGGAGAGAGTTTTAACATAAATCGGCCATATTGAAAAACCAAATTTGATTCCTTTGATCGTAATTGTCAAATTAGAGTTGGTGTCTTGGTATTTTTTGCAGCGTTTATTGTTCTTAGTGTTTGAAATTGAGAACTTCTGTTGTTGTATTTGTGTCTGGTAGATAATTTCAGTTTTTTAAGTTAATTTCCAAAGATCATTCAACAAGAATAATAAATTCTATGTTTTATGGTACCACCAGTGTCCGATCATAGATGGAAACGTCTTTCTCTCGAAGAATATTCGATTCGATCGAAGAACATTTGCTTGATTTTCGCCGAAACGGAACGTGATTTTCCAATTTAATTGGAAGCTGTATTGGCTTTGGGAGCGATGAAGTGAAAAATTAGCGAATAGGGAGGTCGGTATGGTTGGGTAGGTGAGGGGTTGGCTAGGTTTAACGTGGTTTTCCTCG
The DNA here is from genome assembly GCA_038502775.1 of Hippodamia convergens. Taxonomy (NCBI): domain Eukaryota; kingdom Metazoa; phylum Arthropoda; class Insecta; order Coleoptera; family Coccinellidae; genus Hippodamia; species Hippodamia convergens. The sequence goes on along the minus strand of CM076607.1, from coordinate 89,060,881 downwards.
ATTCTCAAACGACAACGGGCTTGTCGCTCGATGACGAATGAAAAAAAAACATTATTTCAGGCTTATGCGGTCAACGTAAGATACAACTCAAAATTTCTCCCACATTTTATTTGAATCAATCGTCAACATTTAAAATAATTTTGCCGTAAAGAAACATTATTTTAGACGTCATACTGAAATGTCAACATTCATCAGAAAAGTCAAAAACCGAATTTGCTAACTTGTTCATTAAAATGTGGCAACGTTGATTTAGTGATAAATTTCGTTTCATAATTCCCATACCCTCGAATTTGAGAAGCCGAAAAAGCTAAACTGCTCCACATGAGTTAGGGATTTTGACTTAAATTGCAAAAAATATAGTTTAAATGAGATTTTGTGATGAAAACTCATATTAATATGATTTCAAGTTGCAAGAAATAAAATCAATTTTAGCCTGTAGGTCTGCAGCGTATACGAGGTGGTTAGGAATAATCGAGAATCAAGCATTTTAAGACTATAAATCCAATGTATGGCCTCCACGGGCATCAATAACAGCTTGACATCTTCTTTGCATACTACACATGAGATTGTTGAACATTTCTTGAGGAATTTGGTTCCATAAACGGGGCAGAAGCTCTCTCAGATCATTTAAGGATTCGGGGGTAGGTTGATGATTATCTAATTTTCTTTGGAGCATATCCCATGCATATTGTATGCAATTCAAATCTGGTGAGTGCGGAGGTATTGGAAAGTGTGGAATACTAAGCTCCTCGCTCGCATTCTCAACTTTGGCTGCACGGTGCGGTCTAGCTTTATCGTCTAGAGATTGAAAAGATTCACCAATAGCAGCGTGAAAATTTGGCAAAACATTGTCAATGACATGCTCCCTATAGTGTAAGGCGGTCATATTCCCAGGACAAATGTGTAGATCTGTGCGCCCGTTAAAACATATCCCGGTCCATACCATAACACTACCCCCTCGGAATGGATGGACTTATTGGACATAGTAACGATTACGGGGTATGCGTGGGATTGACCATCCCCTTATTCTTCGAGAATCTGAAAATCCCCGATATCTGGAATCATCAGTGAAAAGGACACTACGTCATTGATCGTTCCAATTGATATGTTGCCTTACCCATTCCAGTCTTTGACGCTTATGGTCACGTGTTAATGGAACTCCTCTTAATGGACGTCTAGAACCTAGATTCACCTCTCTCAAAAGTCGTCTGATGGTTTCGATGGAAACTTGGACCCTATCTGAATTTTGAAGAGTATTCCGTAGCATTCCACACGTAGATGTAGGCTTTCTTCTCGCTTGAGCAGTTGTTGTTTTTCGTCGCCCACCAAGCCTTGGTCTTTGCAACACGAAACCTCCCTGAACCTTTTCCAAAGTCGAGATATTACACTTTGGCTGTCTTGGAGCCTTTCCGCTACAACAACCTGAGTTAGGCCCCCCTGGGGCATTCCGATAGCCCTATTAACCTCAGCGTTTGTTAATTTACGTCTTGGCATTTTCAGAACACTCGTTTCAAATTGAAGCCGTTGATAAATTGACTCCATTTCAAAATAAGAACATTCATGAAGCATATGCAGATAAACAAACTTCAGAAAACAGGCGACCAGATTGACGAAATGTCTCATACTGATTTTTATCAGATCGATTCAAGTTGTTATTTAGTTTTGAATGATTTTACAGCGATTTTCTCGAAGATTACATACTTTTAAAAACGATTGAATACGATATCCTTAACTCTCGTGGAACAGTATATTATTCGTCTGGTTTTCGCGGACCACAAAATTACATGTCCGTGGGCCGATCGAGGGAAGAAAAAGACCGTATAAATTCCGTGTTCCCGTTTGACAGATGAGGATGACATGGCCGCGGGCCCGTCATCGGCGAATGCAGATAAGGCGAGAGAGACAATATGGCAATCACGAAAAATTCGATTTCTTATCTTCTCTCATACATCGGCGAGCCGGTCTGCAGGATCATCCAGCCAAGGAGGACGATTAATCAAAACTTATCTGCCGACGAACGGGTCTCTCTCTCTCTCTCTCTCTCTCTCTCTCTTTCTTTCTCGGCGCGAGAGACCGAGCATTGTGCGCTTCGTTCCGCGTAATTATCTTAACGAACCTCCTCGGCCATTGGATCGGCCAGCAATCGGCAGTTATAGAACAAAAGAATCTACATTGTTACCCCACAGAAACGCTACCAAAGATCCCACAGTTTGATATTTGGATAGAGCGGAGTTGTATCTTGCCGACCCTCAATCAGCCCTCAGCGACCGCAGACGCCCATAGAACAGTATCTTCTTCTTGATAGATTTCTTTTTGGTCGTATCCACGTCGCTGTTAACCAGTCGGGTGTTTTCTGGAACATGATAGTTCGATTTTTCTCTCGAATATCCATGGCTGCGAATTGTTGAAACAGCAAACCTGAAAATAACAATCCTAAGATCTTCTTTCAATAATTGTTTTCGTGAGAAAGATTCATGAAAATGCTGAAAAGTATCGACTGTATCGAAATTTCGGAATAGACCTTTTTTCTCTAGAATTGAATGGGATAAGTATATTCTAAAACAAGTTGCAGAATGAGCTTCTATTCCAACACGACTGCGAAATTCGAAAACTCGCTCCTTCGTCGCTCGTTTTCGAAAGCATGAGTGTTGGAATTGCCTTCTGCAACGACTATCAGACGAAATTTCCTTTATTCCAGTCAAGTTTTGTGAAATACTCTCGGAATTCAAATAAGAATTCAGGTTAGCGTCTATTGTATTGTATCTTGGCAGTTGGTGTGATTCATGAAATTTGACAGATTGCGGAATTCGAATTGATTTTATTTGAAAATTGAGAGTATCGAAGGTCAGTACTGACAACCACAAAACGAAAAATATAACTGAAAACAATGCTGTAATGAGTTTCATTACAGCACTACTTTTAGTACTGTTATGAACTCATTACGATACTGAAATAGAGAATTGCCTAATGGTCTCCAATTCGAAAACGAGCGACGAATGAGAGTTTTCGAACGCATTAATGTTCAAATTGCCTTTCGCCACCGAGTATTAGACGATTTCAAATTTTGTGAAATACAGCCGAAATTCATTGAAAACTTCAGATTATACATCCTAGAGACTTTTGTATTGGATCTTAGCAGTTGGTGGGACTGTTACGAAAATTGACAGATTACAGAATTTGAATTGACGTGTGTTGAAAATTGATGAGTCAGTTTTGACAACCACAAAACGATAAAAATTACTGTAAACAATGCTGTAATGTTTTCATTACAGCACTGCTCTCAGAACTGTAATGAGAACGAAAAAAAATAGTGTGACTGCCTAATTGTCTTCTCTTTGCCTCATATTACCTATGTATTATAGTTTTATCACTCAGTGTTCTTTGGAACCAGAAAAAAAAATTCAAAAGTCTAAACTCGTCGAAGCTTTCGTAAAGCTTTTTCTTAGTACATAGCAAGTTTTCATCGAACAATCAATTTCTGAAGTCCATGCAGTTATTTGCGGACACCAAGTATACGTTACAGCTAAATATGAAACAAAATATCACACTTAATGTTAAGTTTTCTTTAAAATGAACCCTCAACTCAAATTACCTTGTACAAGCTGTCACAGTGACATTTGAATAGCTGAAGCTATAACTTTAAATTTAAGTGCTCCCGTAATGACCACTTAAAAATTTAAGGGCATGATTGTAACCTAACATTAAGTGTTGAACTCATAAATTGTCAGCAGAACTGTTGTGGTTTTCTGATAACTCTGACTAATGATTTCGATAATGGACTTAAAACAATTTGAAAAAAAAAAGCGTTTCATGACGATATTGAAATTTTGGAACTAAGGTTCCCTAGGCGTATTTTCGAAAGTCCTTCATCCAATGAATTGGATGAGCTGCGAAATATTTATGTATTAATTTTTTTAAAAAGGATAAAACCCGAAACAGGTCAACGAACATTTCTAATATGAAATCTCTACACAAGTGTTTTTTCCCTTGTTTTATCATTTAACTAATCATGTTTCATCAATTGTTGTGTGAGGAATCAATTTCGAAAACATTTTCGTACCTATTTTCGGACTTTTTATTATCTTCTCTCACTCCGACACTGTCTAATTTATTAACTATTCTATTCACAGTCTTGGGATTCATCACTGCTAGAGTCAGATCTGTGAGATCATTTGATGGTTTAGTACAATCTCCTAGTCCTCCTCCTGTTTTGTTTGAAGATGCTTTTATCTCTATTTCAGTCAAGTTTTGGGAAATACTTTCGAAATTAAAATAAAAATTCAGATTAGTGGCTTTTGTATTGTATCTTGACAGTTGGTGTGACTTACGAAATTTGGCAGATCACGGAATTTGAATTAATTTGATTTGAAAATTGAGAGGATCTGAAGTCAGAACTGACAACCACAAAACTAAAAATGCTGTGATGAGTTTCAATTCAGCACTTCTTTTAGTATACCGTAATGAACTCATTACGATACTGAAATAGAAAAAGTAAGTTTAATGAAATGACAACAATCATCGGCAAGCGGCCAGCTAAAGAAATAGCTTTATTGAACTAAGGCGCACTGCACAAAATGAAAAATTGAAATATCACTATGGATAGAGAAATTTAAAAGCCACTTACTCAAGATTCTGTTGAGTGACAGTCATGCAACTGGGAATGAATTTGAGCGAATGAATTTGAGTAAAGAAATTTTTTTTGAGGGGTTTGGGACAGACGTATTTCTAGGTCAATTATTTATCAGTCAGAGGGCATAGAAATTGTTAAGTATTGAAAATATGATATACCCATCTACAATTGGTGAAATGACAAATTGCAAACTGTCTATGAATAATGAGAGACCATAATTTTTTTTTCTGTGACCCCGTTGCATTCACGCTATAGTTTCCGTCCTGGAACAGATCCTCCCCGTTTTTATCGTCACATTTTACGGTCCCATGCAACTTCGAAACGGCGTTTTCGCGAAATTTCGATGCAAACCGCAGTTTCTCTCGCATGTCTAGCGGAAATCGCATGGTTGCATTGTCATGATGCCCAGGAAATTCGAGCTAAGGTTGCGACGGGCACGAAAACCCATCCGCTCGCAGTGCCAACCGCTAGCCGCAGCCATTTCGCCTAATTACACTGCCATGACGACCGCCCAATTGATCAAACGCCGAGAGACAATACCGATACCATAGAATAGTGCGAACCGGCGGCCTCGGATCGGTAGAATCCACAGACGAGGTATCCGGACTCGAATTGTTCGATTTTGTTGAAAAGGGAGAATATAGCTATCAATATAACGTGTCCCATTTGCAGCAATATCCCTTGAAATCTTTACTTGACTAAGCGTCCCTCAAAGTTAATGGTTGCTTAAACATATTTTTGTACAACCGCCAATAAAAGTGACACTTGAAATGACAGCAAACAATGTTAAAACTGATTGTTTACGTGAAAGCGTAATTTAACATTAGTGTTAAAAATATTTTTAGCACACCATTTTCTTATGATGAACTTAGATGGGAAAAATTCAGCAATTGCAAATTTTTATTATCAATATTTAACAATCATTACTCATGAACATTAATATTAATCGTAAAACCCCTGTGACGTTAGGGAGCTTCGCAACACATTATTAGAATCCTCAGCACCATCAGTACTTGTAGAAACCGGAAGTACAATATTGGATGATGATGATCCAAAATCTGTTGGGGTTGGGAGAATTTTTTCAGCAATGACTTTCTATATGCAATGGAATGATCAAGATAGCCCTCGGCTACCGTCGTAGACTTCCATCCACCATGTTTTTTTATATCCGTAATATTGGCTCCTGATTCTGCTAGCCATGAAGCGGAGGATCTTCGAAAACAGTGACCTCTATATTGCTTTAGTTCTGGCAGTTTGAGGCAACAATAGATGGAATTTTCCCAAATGTATTAATACCAACTGGATTGGCAGTGCATTTATTATTCATGTATTTCAGGAAAAAACGACGATGTTTGATGACAGAAGGGCGCAGTGCAAAGTACTTATGAAAATAGTCTACATACTTCCCAAAAATACTTAAAGAACGACTGACTTTCGTTTTTTGTATTTGGAAGTTGTATAAACAATGATTTATTTGTTATTTCGATGTCTTCCACTGATAAATTACACAATTCTTCACGCCGACAGACTTCAAATAATCCGAAAATAGTGGCAACCTTAACCATCAAGTATTTCTCATCTGGTACCTCCTTTATAAACTTTTCAACTTACTTACTAGTGAGAATTTTCGATTTTTTGGGACGATATCCTCCACTTTTCCGTTTTAAATACGCTATTACCTTAAAAGATTTACTAACATCCACACCAGTTTCAACAAGGGCGCTTGACTTTATCATTGAAAATTTGCTCCACAAAGTTGATGAACTCCATATTTTTTATTTTTCTTCTAAGTATGCCAGGAAAACAGTTTCACTGAAGTAGTTCCCCTCTACATTTTTCAATTCACCAGGCCAGGTAATTGAGGCATGAGCTGGAAGTATTTATAAGCGCAAGAATAACATGTATGAGAAAGAGAAGTATTATTTAGTTATTTTGGACTTATTTTTTTCAAGACAATTTTCGTTTGAAAGCAAAAACATGGCCAGGAGAAAAAAGCACATCAGGATGTGTTAGAAATAGTCATTTCAAATATATTTCAGACGATGTAGATTCACATTCTATCGTACAAAAAATGTTGTATTTATTGTATAAAATTCGTGTTTTTATTATTTATTCGAGAGAAAATTATCACTATCCTCATACGCCATTAAAAGTAATGATTGTTGAATACTGATAGTAAAAATTTGTAATTCCTGAAATCATTATTATAATTTTATCTGATTTCATCATGAAAAAAGTAAATGTTCCATGTGAAGAATCACTTTTAACACTGTTGGAGGTCATTTAAAGTGTCACGGCAGTTGTACAAAAAAAGATATTTTTCAGAAATACGCAGTTTCAATGAAAATTAAATTTTCTCGGTGGACCATTGTACCTTGAACAAAAAACAACTTTGGGGACCTAGTGACATCCGTCACTTTCTCAGCGTTCTTGTACCGATGTAAAAATAGACGTTTCTGAAGGCATTAAGCGTCGTGGGGTCCTTTTCAACCTTTCTGCTTTGTCCGATTTTTCTGGAATTTCTGCATTGTTCTACGGAAGTCTTAACCTTCCTGTCTTTTGTCGCGGAAGACCTTGTTCCCTTAATCCTTTACGGCTTGAACCTTCGGCAATTAAACCATGAATAGGAACCCGCAATTGTTAATTGAGCGAAGAGAATTGCCTTCCACGATGTTCGAAAACGTGTTTTAAGTTCATCGGTTTTTACCTTCGAAGGGTGAAAAATTGTGTTAACCCCCGACGTCGGATTATTAACCCCCGAGACGTAACCTCAATTTACATAACGTCAAGTCGAATTTTACGCCCTTAAACTGATTTATAAATCCGCGGTTACCTCGGAATAGTGGGGCCACGGTATAAAATCTATTTTATCCCGTTATAAAAAGACGCTGTAGGGCGAGGAGGATGAAAGGGGGTGAACGCAGTTTTTCAGAGATTTATCGCTGCTAGACCTCCGTCGTTCATAAATCCATCAGGAGAACTCCTCTGGCTACCCCATCATGTACACGGTGAATACTTATTATCTATTTCGCACCGTGTTCGCGTGCTGCATTGGACTGCATTCCATCAGAATCTTTGCACACAATATAGTTATTTTTTATTGAGTGCGTAAAATGTCTCAGATGAGCATTAAAAATACGAATTTCATACAAGAAATACAACAACATTTTTTGTACAATAATTATATTGTGAATTCTAATACATCTTGACGTAGTTTTTTGTCCCGATAAGGTTTTGTCTTTAAACCACTGTTATCTTGAAGAAAATAAGTCCAAAATATCCCATTCCTATTCGTGTAGGAATAGGAGCCCATTTTGCAACTTGTTTTTGAATATATGTACTATATCATTACAATTGGAATAAGGAAAATTCGTGTTTGAAAATTGAAATACTCCGATGCATAAGTCATGGCTTTTTTCTGAATTCGCGTTGATTTGACTAAATTAAGATGGGCATACAATTGACGTCCTAATAATATACATGAAGGGAACACACCATTTGTTAAGTTTCGTCGGTTAATTGCAGCGTTTATTGTAATGCGAAAATTGGGTCGCTTTATCGTTTTGAATTATGTCCGACGACGTTTATGCATAAAAATTATCGTCAAATTGTTGTCCTCACTGATAACTGGGGTGTTTTCCGAAGTTATGACGGAATACCGGCCTACTTGCTTGTTTTTGAGCCTTTTTTCCATCTTGTTGATATGATACAATATCAGGAAAGAGCGTTGGGCAAATCCTCTCAAATATATTAGGTGAACAACTTTGCTTCTATACAAGGAGGAAGCAGAAATATAATTCTCTGATTCACTTCAAATCTCACCCATTCATTACCGAATCTTTCTTAATGCAATTCAACCAGATCCAAAGATCGTTCCGGACAATAACGAAGACGAAACGCGAAAAGTACAATTATCATTAACAAATTAAACAGCGCAAGTCGTAAGTTCACTGAAACAATACGAACTCATCACTTATGTTCATGGAACGGGCAGGCAGATGCTATCTCACCGCGAGAAACAATGAAGTCGTTGCCTTTACGGTTCTTCAAAATTTCCCATACTCGGGGAAGCGGCTGCATTGTTCTGCGCTTGAATTTCTTCATCAGCGGAGGATGAAATGAAAGAATAGAAGAGTTTTCTCGTCGTGAATAAAATCGCGATTTCTTGCAAAATAAAACGTGGAAGAAGATCGGGGACATAATAAGTCTATGAGTAAATGAACTGCTCCACATGAGTTAGGGATTTTGACTTAAATTGCAAAAAAATATAGTTTAAATGAGATTTTTGATGAAAATTCATATTTATATGATTTGAAGTTGCAGCCTGTAGGTCTGCAGCGTATACGGTTAAGAAAAATCGAGTAAAATAACGAAATTTTATTCGCAGAGAATTCAAGCATTTTAAGACTATCAATACAATTTATGGCCTTCACGGGCATCAATAACAGCTTGACATCTTCTTTGCATACTACACACAAGGTTGTTGAACATTTCTTGAGGAATTTGGTTCCATAAACGGGGCAGAAGCTCTCTCAGATCATTTAAGGATTCTGGGGTAGGTTGATGATTATATAATCTTCTTTGGAGCATATTCCATGCATGTTCTATGCAATTCAAATCTGGTGAGTGCGGAAGTATTGTTAAGTGTGGAATACCAAGCTCCTCGCGAGCATTCTCAACTATGGCTGGACGGTGCGGTCTCGCGATATCGTCTAGAAATTGAAACGTTTCACCAATAGCAGCGTGAAAATTTGGCAAAACATTGTCAATGACATGCTCCCTATAGTGTAAGGCGGTCATATTCCCAGGACAAATGTGTAGATCTGTGCGCTCGTTGAAACATATCCCGGCTCATACCATAACACTACCCCCTCGGAATGGATGAACTCCTTGGACATAGCGACGATTACGGGGTATGCATGGGATTGTCTATACCCTTATTCTTCGAGAATCTGAAAATCGTCCATATCTGGATTTATCTGTGAAAAGGACACTACGCCATTGATCGTTCCAATTGATATGTTGCCTTACCCATTCCAGTCTTTGACGCTTATGGTCACGTGTTAATGGAACTTCTCTTAATGGACGTCTAGAACCTAGATTCACCTCTCTCAAACGTCGTCTGAGGGTTTCGAAGAAATTTGGACCCAATCTGTATTTTGAAGAGTATTCCGTAGCATTCTACACGTAGATCTTCTCACCTGTAGCATTATGATAGCACTTTTAGCCTCAGCGTTTGTTAATTTACGTCTTGGCATTTTCAGGGAACTCGTTTCAAATCGAAGCCGTTGATAAACTGACTCCGTTTCAAAATGAGAACATTCATGAAGCATATGGAAAGAACCAAACTTCAGAAAAAGGGCGATTGATGAAATGTCTGATATTGAATTTTATTGGATCGATTCAAGTTGTTATTACATACTTTTCGAAACGATTGAATACGATATCAATAACTCTTGTAGAGCAGTATATAGGGAAATTTTTCGAATTGATTTTGTCTCATATTTTGGGCATCATATGAGATAAATTTCTGTTCATAGATCGGCGAACGATGACTGGAAAATGGCAGCGATTAACATTGCAATCAGAGCGGCTAGAATCAACGTCGGTTTGTTTATATGAAGCCTTCATTACACGCCGTCAAGATGGATCTCTGCCTCATTATGCCGGGCACAATGGAACCTCTGGTACGCGGCCACGACAGCCGATAGGGAAGAACCGTGTGTTATGTATGTAAATTACGAGTGCCCCAACAATGGACCTCACGATCTCGACCAAAGAATGGCCGTTGCGTCAATACCGAAACCATTTTCGGACCGCGCGTATAAAGACGATATGTCAGAGATCACACGGAGGATAGTCTTGGGAAATAGCTAGGAGGCTGTGGGCGAGATTGAGCGTCCACCCGTGGCCTAATGATGGGTCACGTCATTCACCATTGGCCCGACGCGGCACACTATTCATAAGAGGATCGGGAAAAAATTCCTATCGCTTTTCAGAGCCGCATTCCTCGAGATTGACTGGTGTATGAAATTTCCTGACCGCTCTTCACCACGGGCAATGGCTACATTAAGGCTATAACGCACGTTATTATCGAATTTACATAAATTATAATGGGCGAGGAGCGAGTCCCGATCTCTTCGGCGTTTGCTGCTCGGAATATTCAAGACCCATTCCTGTTTTTTTACGCTGCGTAATCACTAATTCGACCGATATCATCTTTCTAGTATGTTTATAATTGTTTTTTTAATTTCGACATACTAAGAGGCACTTTTCAAAATACATCGATGTATTGAAACGTCTTACTTTTCGCCATTAATTGAGAAAAATACAGAATCATTGTAACACTAAACTACTCGAACTATGTACTTCTTTCTCTACTTATATACGAGTATGTTGGGGAAATGGGAAAATTATTTATAAATATTAATAATACAATTTGAGCAAAGTGATATTGATCCCAGCTGACAATGTGGTTTTCTGTGTATCATTGATATGCGTATTATCCACATCTCCCATTGAAATATTCAACAAAAAAGCCACATGCAATTTTCATAAGATCAGGAAATGGTTATAATTGTCCCTATTTCATGTTGCAAATAGATTGTTCGCAAAGTTAACGCGTCAAATCGCCGTGTTCAAACGTATCCAGGTCGCTGCAACGTGGACATCATATGCCATAAATTCTTCAGGCGCAAGACAAACCATTAAAACTGATCCTTATAACCGATAAATGCTCTACGATCCGATGATAACATTCAGACATGGTGTTAATGATGTCGCCTTGATCAATATATCGATATGGAATCTATATCGTTGGTGCTGTTGATTATAACTGCGTCAAGAACTTGGGTTACTTCTCGTTCACTGAATTCCTAATGCCCACTTGCACCGTTTTCTGGTTAAGACACACTTAGTTAAGGCACCCTTAAATTTTGAGTCATGCTTTTCCCCGCCTTAACGGATCAGATCTTACACCGCATATCTAATAGAAAAGACTTTGTTAATCACGCGCTAAGCAATGCCAAATCTGGCACCACTGTATAAATCAGTGAATTTGTTTGTTTTGACATAGAAATGCGACATGACCATATGGTTTTGTGTCGGCTCTAAGCACAGCGAAGTAAGAAGAACACGCGAATTTGAACAAGATATTTTGTCCATGCAATTTCCTTTTCAGTATTCTGATTCACAGAACGACATATACTTTGGGCCGCTGGCGAACAGGCATAGTACAACCTATTTTTTTTATTTGAAGCAAATGATTGGATTTGATTTCAACAATTCTTTATTTGTAACTTGAATGACATAATTCTCCATCTGTGAAATATCATCGAAGTAGTACTTTTCACTTTTCACATTCACAAGAGTAAATAGTACCTGCAGAATTAACAATTACATGGGTACAATCAATTGCTCCAATAACACGAAGAAATCCAGCAATTTGGTAAAATTGGGTTTGGGTGAAACTTAATACTGCTTCTGTTTGAGGCATTTTTATGAATACTGAAACTCGAACAACAGGATTTTCATAAAATCGGCTACATCCAATAAATGTCCTGCTGATGCGTAGAATCGCAGACACGTAAGGAGTTCAATCATCGGTGATACACTCTGATTCCTACAATCATCAAGGTTTAAACTGCCTTCTTCTAGGTTTGACATCATCATATATAAGATATAATGAGATATGCACTTACATATCACTTGGCAATTCTGAATGATACTCAATTAATCTCAGCGGTTGCAGTGTAGTTTTTTTGGTCAAACGAAATCGCCGAAAAAATGCGAATTCGTCCATATCATGGTAGTGATCGACCCTATTAAATTCTAGACTTCTAGGAAAGCCATAGTCAATGATATCTAATATGTCGAAATCATCCTCATATAGATCATCAATTTCATTTAATAAAAATCTATCCATAATAATTATTAAATTCACGCAATCAAAAACAACACGTCAAAACTGAAGTTCGTTTTTGACGTTTGAATATTTGAGACGGGCTAAAGTCTTGTTAAAGCCATGAATATTCGCGGCTCATAACTTATGTGGCACTTAAACTGCGGTGCAAGAGAATCGGTGTCTCAAACCTAACTCAAAATTTGAGTTGGACGTAAGTCAGACCTATATTTGACGGTACAAGTGGGCATAAGTTGAGTATGAAGGCGTCCGATCACGAGAGAACCCTAAGTTATATTATTCCAGTTGTTTTTCTAACCGAAAAATCGCGTTCCCTTCAAACTAAAAGCTCCTCCAAGATAGACACAACATAAACAAACGCTTGTCTGCCATTTGGGAAGCCTTAGACTCTGTTTACAGCTCCTGTCGCCGGCTTATCAAACAACGCGTCCCACTTTGGGACGCAATGCTGGGAGATCCATCTGTTTTTCGACGAAACAATGGAAAAACATAAGCGAAGGTATCGCAGACGGCTTCGCCCGAGCACCTGTCATCCGCGTCTCGACGATCTGTCAAAGAGCGCGTCTATTTTGACTATGCAGCGACGGTGGCACATAAATTCGACCGAATTAGTGAAAATCCCGCTGCATTCATACGAGCGACTGCTTTAATGGGCCGTTTTATGTATTTGCGCGACAAACATCATTTTAATTTGTCAGATTGGACCGTTTCCAGTTTCGCGCCGAGGAAGGTTTTATAATGGACACGTGGCCGTCGTGATGGACTCGTTTCAGAAATACTCGTATCTTAAATTCAACGCCAGCTTCGCCAATTAGCGGGATATTTCGATTTCTTGCCGTGAACCATTTTTTTTCGATCCTCGGCTGGACGCAGGTCGAGTGGATGCGTCAATGTCAATTTGAGGTTAGTCAAAGAGTCGCTCTTATCTTCGAAACTCATGGAAAAATATTGTTGAGCTTTTATCTCAGGCTTCAAGTGCGGCGACCGAATGTAGAAAGTCCGTAACGAAAAAACCTAACACAGCCGTGTATCGTCGGTTCAGTTCGGCAGACTTCGTGTTTGGGTGCTTGCGACTAGACGGATGCGTGCAGCCTCTTTAGCAGTGCAAAATGGAGTCGGCAATCTCGCCCTTCCCATTGAATTACGAACGGCAAATATTTCATTAACATCGGATAGAAAATGTATAGCCAAACGCAAACATTCTCCATCAACTTCAGCTCTTGCTCTAACTATACATGAGTCGCTAGGTGGAACTTTTGGCGAAATAGTATATGAGTATAGTAAATCACATTCTCGTCTATGTTGCACTCTCTGCACTCATATTGAAAAATTGTATATTACGACATAAAATGATAATTCTGCATTTAAGTTTTATCATACTCGAAGGCAAGCTGCATCGACTGCATCTTTGTTGCAAGAATTCAAAAACTGTCTTTAAATAGTGTTCAGACGATAGCTCAAAGTGTCTTAGATTGCATCAGTAATAAAAATGGCATTTCAATAATGACTTTCAATTGCCAAAGTCTACATAGTCGCAAATACGATTTACAAGATTCAGTTACGAGACAAACCAATGTGTTACTTCTTACCGAAATATGCATGACGCCTGATAATCCGATTGAAATACCTAATTTCAATTGTATTTTTCAATTCAAACGAGATACTGTTCCAAAAGGTGGGGTAGCTATTTACCAAAATAGTAATAATGTTACTAATATTATGACTCCGAATATTGAAATAAATATTGAAGACGTTAGCGATGTAAACGTTAGACGCTCATCTATTGGAGATATTTGTGCATGCTTAGGCAAACTTAGAAATGGCCTACACATAGTCATGGTAGCAATTTATATTTCCCCGAATCCAAAATTGGACGAAGTAGAGCATTTTATTCATCGCACTTTACTGGAGTACACTGAAGAAGGGTCGAAATTACTTGGTACAAATGGTAATAAATTTCCACTCAACTTGGCTGGCGATTTCAACATTAACTTCGCTGATAAAAAATCAGAGCGGTCGACAACTTTTCTTTCGGAAAAATTGAATTTAAAAATGAATAATGATCCACAAGAATCCACAACAAAATATGGGACCGCTATTGACGCGGTATTTTCCAGATATTTAGAAGACATTAAGTCTCAAACTTATGTTTCTTATTTCAGTTACCATAAACCTATAGTTGCAATGACAAACATTCCTGAATAACCTACATGTATTGTAAGATAAATAAAAAAAAATCAACAATATTATCTTCTTATTTTTGAATAGTGTTATGCAATAGTTTTACCGCGGCAGTCCTCGAGTGCCACACGTGTTTTTTTATAAAGTCTTAACCTACTACCCTCTGGCTACGACGCCTCTGACGAGATGATAAATTCCGTCCATGCATCTCCTAAGCCTCCCCCGTAAACACTCGCGAGATAAAACGCATCGATCATTCTTCGGGACAAAGATGCCATTGATTTTCCCATGCGAGGAAATATTCAATAACCCGTGCAGTTACCTTACGTGTTCTGTGGTCGCGTGAAACTCCGATTGCATAATTTATCGATAATGTTCTATGGGCCCACAACAAATGGAAATAATTAGAACATACGCTCTCATTAGGAAAGTTGCTTTCGCGAGCAACGTCCCACCTCTAGTCGTTAACATGATTTTTTTCGTATACCGTTGTACCGTTAAATATGCCCGTTGTCGCGTTATTCTAATTGTAAGGTATCTAGAGCACCATTTCGTTTTCATTGGCGAGATCAATCGTACAGATTGCGGTAAACATGGCGTCGACCATCGAGCCGTAGCCGGTGGGGCATAGAGTTCGGAGCAGCTGTCAATTTCGTTGCTAACTTCATTCTTCGTTCATTTTAACACAGGTTTAAAAAAAAGGTGATACCCTCTCTATAGGATAGATAGAAAACTGAAAAATAATGGCTCTCATAGAGGGCGGTAGTTGCATCATGGTTCGTACCAAGTTTTATTTTTTTTACTAAACAAACCCCAATTATTTTTCAGTTTCCTATCTTTCCTAGAGACAGGATCATCTTTTTTTGAAATGGTCGAAGCTATACATTTTCAATTTCAAAATTCAAATTTCTTTTTCTATTGTAAGACAACAAGATATTTTTTATTATGTATTCAAAAATTATTCTGATTGTTTTGGATCAGGAGACTGGGAGAGAAACCTGAAAAGAAATTAAGAAAAATTCAGAGTATTAATTCTCATTACGATTCTCAGTTACTTCAGAACAATTCTCTTAAAGTATGAAGTGAAACACCAAACGACTTTTTTGCACGATAGAACGAATTGATATCATTATCTCGATCGATGACTGAATGTTCTCTGAATGTTGGTTTTAGTGTTGGGAATTTTCACGATTAAAAATGATTCCCGATCTTCTATGTCCCTGACGCTCATGTTGTACAACTCTTCTCTTCTACACGCCCCTGATATACCTAATATCATTCCCACGTGAAAGGACATAATCAGTTTATAAAGCACTATTATATTACTAAAGGCACACCTTAATAATTAAAAACATATCATCTGGTGCTTCTTTTAAGAATTTATTCATTTCTTCTCTTGTAAGAACAGCAGATTTTTTGGGTTTGTAACCAATAGATTTGCTTTTGAGGAAAGCGTTGCAAACTTGAATATGTCAATACCGTCATTCAAAAATATTGTGCTCTTCAGCATTGAATATTCCGCCCAAAGACTTCCAGGCGATCTCAGCTTTTCTATTCTTCGAACAAAATAGGCCAGTAACAGTTTCTCATCGATTTGGCCGCCTTTAGTCTGAATCCATTCCTTGAAAGTATTGTATGTACTCTCGTAGCAGATTTTAGATTCCTCGGGAATAACTGAAGAACAGCCGATTTCCCAGGCTGTTTGGATTTCATTATCTTCCGAAGATTCTATATCGCTCATTTTTCAACGATAGTGAATTCATTTTATGATTGTCACTTTGACAATCTACTAAGTTTTCATCACCAAGACAATGCCTTATATTACATTCCTTCACAGCATTGATAAAGCCACGAATAAATGAACTTGTCAAATAATTATTTTGTACATTGAGTAAAAATTGTGTCTATCGTGCAAAAAACGCTATAAGTATCTCGAACGTTAAGGACTACCGATCTCAGACAATAATAACTATTGTCTTCGATCGGTAAAATGTCCTCACCATTCTCTATACTTAATATACTATTTTTAATGTGGAATTATTTAGTGTCAAAATTAATGTGTTTGATTCTAATTTTATTGTGATACCTATCCATTTTGAAATTGTTGAGTCCCATTTTGAATGTGTTTATTCTCATTGTGAAATTGATCAATTCCAATTTGAATGTGATTAGTCTCAATTCGAAATTGAAATGTTATAGAGCCTCCTTTGTTGATGGCCTAACAGAGAATTTTTCTCGTGTGCACTTGACGTATATTTTCCGATTCCGATCGGGATCCGTGGGAGCCAGGGCTGTCCAAAACCGGTCATCTAATCGCTATACACTGTGCGCAATGTTGCGGGTGTCGTAATGGCCCTTCATGTAATACAGTGTTGTATGCAGAACAAAAGAGGGTGAGTCCGCCGAGAGAGGGGTTTAATGACTCACACGCAAACAGAAAGGGGAAGGAATGAGATTAGGGGTGACCTAGGACTTTCACGAGCGACTACTGCCGTTGTTGTTTGCTGAACGATGGCGAATTGCAGTCATTACCAGAAAAACAAACACACGCGGTTTTTAGTCAATGAGAGAGAATTCTAAAGGCGGCCGAGGTTCCCCCTAGCGCTGTTTTATCTGCTCGTGCGTTTGATAGGATGAGATTCTCCATTCTGCATCCAATGAATACGTCAATCTGGGTTGATTGTTGTTGGACAGGAGTGTGCGGTTGCTTGTTGACGGTCAACCATCAACTTTCCATCGATTAATATTATAGAAATTTTCACCGAAAAAGTACAAGAAGAGAACTTGAAGAGAAGGAAAAAGAATTTTCTTTTTCTTAAAAAAACATCTGGCTTCACAGTCACAAAAAGAATTGGGCGTTTTCCATCACATTGAGAAAGTAGCAAGCGGGCCCTGAATAGAGCCACTGCTAACATCTCATTCAGTGAAAGAGGAAGTACAGATTTCTTTTTTTGCATTTGATTGGAGATGTGAAACTTCATTTTGACGCAGTTGGATGTCACCACCTTAGTACCTTGTAATATTTTACTCATTACTTCACAACCAATTGCTTCAAATTTCGAAGTTTTTTATGAAGATTTTGTCCTGAGATGTGCGGGATACTGATGAGGCCCAACAAGGCCGAAACCGGTATATCTCTCATCTCAGTGACAAAATCTAATATCATTTCTCCAACCTCATGATAAAAGATCTCTGAGCCTGGGAATTGAAAATGGTATTCATTTCGATGATTACTATTTCGAATTCATCTATGTTTTAAAGAGAAGGGTTTATTTTTCAAACGATTTTTTGTCTTAAAATTGCATATGATTCGATGAAATGACATTTTGTGGGCTAGGTTCACCGAAATCAAGCTTACTTATGAATATTTTTCAATAACAACTATGACATTGGACGTTTCAAACGTAGAAGTTTTATTTCTTCAAAAATTTCACTCGACATTTTTTTATGAAAAATAATCATTTTCGAATATAAATCTGCTGAATTATTATTGATTGATATTGATGATATGATGGTCTAGTGTCACTATTGCACATCTTTATCTACTGTTAGTGCCTCTATGACCATATAAATTTTTTATTATGGCTGCAGTAACATAGTTTGATAGCCAATAAAACACATATTACCAATGTACAGGGTATCCCAAATTGCTTCATTTTCACTGTTTCTGGTACTTCTGGACTACATAGGCAAGAATGTTAAAAGGTGTTCACACCATTAGTGAAAACCGTTTACGGATATCTTAATTTTTTTTAAATAACTAAACTTTGATATTTTGTCGATTTCGGAGATGTGCCATGACTTTTTCATCAACGAAATTATCTAAAAACTATTGAAACTTTGTAAAGGCCCACTGGGAATAAGACACTATATTCTCTCTTGTACTGAGGGTCTAAAAAAACTTTTTTATCCTAAATTCGAACTCATTCTTCTTTATTTCATAAAAAATTGAGATGAAGAAAATTGAATTCAGTGTTTTATTTCCTTAAGAAAAGTGCTTGTAAATAGTGTTTATTGTTTTCAGATATTTTCGTGAATTAAAAAGTTATGGCACATCTTCAAAATCGTTAAAATTTATGAATTTTGTCATATCTTCAAAACAAATGAA
Organism: Hippodamia convergens; assembly: GCA_038502775.1. Lineage (NCBI taxonomy): Eukaryota > Metazoa > Arthropoda > Insecta > Coleoptera > Coccinellidae > Hippodamia > Hippodamia convergens. The sequence continues at coordinate 89,042,041 of CM076607.1, read as the reverse complement.
CAACGTTTATACCTATCTAGTATAGAACTACCAGAAACAGCCAAAATCAAGCAATTTGGGATGCCCTGTATCATTACCTATTCATGCGATTTGAATATATTATGTATCAACATATACTTACATGTGAATATGATACTTTTTCAATGAAAAATTACTCCGAAAAAATAAAAAGTCTAACAAACTGAGAAATTTCGGAAATTTAGAAGATACATGTCAATACTTGACGGAAAACACCTCATTGTACTCTGAATGAAAGTACAATGAAAGAATGAGACACAATGTACCATTTTAAAATTGAAAAATAGTAGTAAACAAATTATGCCCATCTGAACGTATTTCATATGAAAAAATCAATTCCGTAACAAGTTAATTAAGAAATTGAATATTATTCAAGAAATAAATGAATTTTTATTTTAATTTCGACAGTATTTCACAAAACTTGACTGAAATAGGGAAAATATCGTCTAATACTCGTTGCAGAAGGCAGTTCTAACACTCAAGCTTTCGAAAAAGCAGAAAAAATTTCGCATTCGTGTTGGAATAGGAGCTCATTCTGCAACTTGTTTTAGAGTATACTATTAGTTCATCGGTACAATCGTCATAAGAAATATTCTTACGTTCTTCATAGGAAGACAATTTTCACAAAAGTTTTTCATCGCTTCTGTAAATAGACAACGATAATCGCAAAAATTAAGAACATCACAAATGTGAGTTCGATTGTCACAGTTTTAACCATTTATTGACTTTCGTTCCTCTATACAGGAATACTCAACCTTCACTGGTTTAAACTCAGGGCACAGCAATATAACCCAACCAAAAATAGCCAATATCGTAACTCATGAATATCAAAGAAAAAAGTGCAAATAAAAGAGTTAAAAAAAATATATATCAAAGGGAGGAAACTGACTAAAATCGCCTAACACAGACTTGCTCGCGTGTTAGGCATCGCCTGCAAGACGTTCCAAAACCCCTTTTGACATTTGACCGATTTCCAGTTCTGATCGAAATTTTTTTCTGATGTTTCAGGTGATGCCAGCAACGCGAGCATCGGAAGCGGGGAAGGCACAGGAGAAGAAGACGATGATTCGAACGGCAAGAAGAATCAGAAAAAACGGGGTATATTTCCGAAAGTAGCAACGAATATATTGAGGGCGTGGTTGTTTCAGCACTTAACGGTGAGTCCACACAATTCTGTCATAACCACGGGAATTTTTCGGAAGCCGGGGACCTATTCTTGACCATTCGCAATATATGCGATCGTTCGCATCTATTACCTTTGAGAATGACAGACGAATCTATATTTTTGACCGTCCGCATGACATACGACGTACATTTTTATGTTCTGTGCTTAGCACCGTTCGTATTTCACTGCGAGTGGTTTTGAGAACTCGCAAATATTTGACAGTTCAAATTATATCATTGACATTGAATTTGAAAGTAAGGTGTTGTATTTTACCGATATTTGCCTATATTGTCCGCATAGCTCAAAATTTGAGCTTAAAGTAGTGCCGATATGTGAATCTATGCCATAAACCTTCCGAAGTTGTCAATATTGCCGTTTTTGAAACACAAATCGTCATTCGTAAAATGCGTATACGTAGAGTTGAGAATGATTTCGAGAATAGGTCCCCAGGACGCGAATTTTGTGCATTTGCAAGCGAAGACGGTTTTTTTTGCACGATAGGACGAATTTTGTTAGTTACCGCGTTTGTTGCTAGGTCGGCAGATCATTTTTACTGGTTGCTAAGGTAAACAGAACGGTAAGTGAATCACTTACCCTTCAGCGAACGGTAAGTGAAAATGACTGAATATTCTTTGAAATAAAGAAATAACACAAACAATTTGAATTCAGTTCATTTAATATTGAAACTGAAAGCACAATTTTTACAATTGCTAATGGAAATACCACTGGATTGAGTAGTAGCCGAATTCACAGAAACCTCTGCTGAATTCAACATTTCATGTTGAAACTCGCTACGTTCCGTAGTATGCAAAATTTTTCAGCAAAGTCTAGTTTACTTTCCAGGGAATCCTCAACGTAACTTTCAGCCACAGTCGAAGACCGCCATCCACCGTGTCGTTTTAGTCCTGATACATCTAATCCTTTATTAGCTGAAAATGTGGCAGAAGTGCGTCTAAAAGAGTGGCCAGTAAAGGCATTTGGATTTTCTAAATTCAAAAAGATTGCAATTTTTGACGGCCAACTTCCAATTGTCCCTTTGCCTATTACTTGATTACTGCATTTTCTGTTTTGATATCTCAAAAATAAATGCTCGCTCTTCGCATTTTGTGGACGCAGCGGGAATATTTTCTATATATTTCCAGGTGATTGAAATCATTATTTCGATCGATGACTGTGAATGTTCTCTGAATGTTGGTTTTTGTGTTGGGAATTTTCACGATTAAAAATGATTCCCGATCTTCTATGTCCCTGACGCTCTTCTCTTCTACACGCCCCTGATATATCTTATATCATTCCCACCTGAAAGGACATAATCAGTTCATAAAGCAATATTATATTAATAAAAGCACACCTTAATAATTAAAAACATCATCTGGTGCTTCTTTTAAGAATTTATTCATTTCTTCTCTTGTAAAAACAGCAGATTTTTTGGGTTTGTAACCAATAAATTTTCTTGTGAGGAATGCTATAAGCGTTGCAACTTGGATATGTCAATACCGTCGTTCAAAAATATTGTGCTCTTCAGCATAGAATATTCCGCCCAAAGACTTCCAGGCGATCTCAGCTTTTCTATTCTTCGAACAAAATAGGCCAGTAACACCACTTTTTCATTGATTTGGCTGCCTTTAGTCTGAATCCATTCCTTAAAAGTATTGTATGTACTCTCGTAGCAGATTTTAGATTTCTCAGGAATAACTGAAGAACAGCCGATTTCCCAGGCTGTTTGAATTTCATCATCTTCCGAAGATTCTATATCGCTCATTTTTCAATTGATTATTGTCACTTTGAGAATCTACTAAGTTTTCGTCACCAAGACAACACCTTATATTATATTCCTACACAGCATTGATAGCTACGAATAAATTAATTTGTCAGATAATTATTTTGTTCATTGAGTAAAAATTGTGTCTATCGTGCAAAAAACGCTATAAGTATCTCGAACGTTAAGGACTATCGATCTCAGACAATATTGTCTTCGATCGGTAAAATGCCCTTACCGTTCTCTATACTTAATATTCTATTAATGAAAAACTGCTTTTTGCAGTCTCCAATACCTAATATTGTTGGAGAAAAAATGTTCGTTCTGGAGATAGGTAAACGACTTTTTTTCCATTCGAAATATTCTGAAGTTTTTCCTGTCGGGGTTGCCACGTTGCCAAGTGCACCAAAATCCGCAAACTCCGGACAAAATGGCGCGGGGTCCGGATTTTCGGGACCGTGAGAAAATCGCGCGGTGTCGTGTCGCGAGCATTAAATTTATCAAAAACAATGCACAAGGGTCCGGCCGACAGCGACGGCACAGCGTATACGTTCGGTCAAGCCGTAAAAAAAAGAGGACGAAGAAGAAAATGAATCCCGAACAACATCGCTGCCTATAATGTAAATCCGGATAAATGCGTGTTATTCTTATTTTCGTTTATAGCCAAACCGGTATGCAAAACGGCCGTCAGGAACAAAGAGGAGAGAGCCCACGGGCGTAGAGACGAGGATGGCGATAGGTGGTGTCCGTCGTGAATAATGGCGACGGCATCTGATGAGGTTAAGCGGGCAGTTTGCAGTATCAGCCGCTGATACAGCGTTTCGCTAGATAAAATCCGATTTTTTTTCATTCTTTCCGTTTTATTTCGCTCGATCGGTTTGGATCGTACGCCCATGTCTTATTTGACAGTTTTTGTTAATTACTACTTTCGGCTTCATGCATTAACTGGAACTCATGGATTAAATCCTCCGCCTCCTTAATCAGAAAATTATAAGAGAACACTGGGACACAAAATTTAATGGTGCGTTTTCTAAGAATGAACTTAAATATAAAGTATAATCAAGATATTGTCTAAATATGTACAAAGTAGGTACATGGTTTATGCACTGATTAGATTCTGTTTCGCCAATTCCAAAATATGAGGAATTTTTCGTTTACTTTTTTTTTCTTTTTTTTCATTTCGAAAAATCATTCTCACAATCAGAATACACAATGGTTTGAATGAAATTCAAAACAAGTCAAAAATTACACCCATACAGCAATGCCCTGCATACAAAGAAAAACCAAACTAACTTAATCAATTATTTGTAAGTTGTGACAGATTCTTGATAATTCATTCAAATTGACAAACTTGAAAATGTAGTTACTGATTGATTCTGTTAAGAATTGACGGTGTTGGTGATATAATTCTTCTTTTATACAGGGTGAGCCTTTGATTTGTAGGTACAGGGTGTCCTTTTCTAGGGAAACGGATAATGCCATCAACTGCATCCTTCATCTTTTGTTTCAGAATTATAGGCGATTTTAACTTTGGTCATTATTTCCATTAATAATTGTGCTAGAATGTTGAAATGAAAAACTTTTTTCGTAGGTAATCCAGTAGCGTACTATGTTTTTCCCCAAGAGTTTTCCTTAGAAAAAACACAATTTTATGTTATAGCTCAGCAAGGAAACCTCTTGTGAAGATGTAAGAATATACAGGGTGAGTCGGGAGGAATGGACCAAACTTCAGGTGTGTATTCTGCAGGTCGAAATAATTTCAAAAAACTCATATGTTGTTATCCGATTTTCATTTGTTTTCAAACTATAGCTTCATTATAAAAAACAACATTTTCCACATTAAAATGGTTTCATTTATAGCATAAATGCTCAAAAATCCCGCCATTAACCTCCAAACACATTCGACTTCATCTGCGATGGGCTCTCGTTGCTTTTCTGATTGATTCGTGTCTTTCTTTTATAAGCAATGCCGCATTTCTAATGCGTCGAAAAAGGGCATCCCGAGTGTTAACTTTTACTTTGTATACCTTGTTCTTGAACCAGCCCCACAAACAATAGTCCAGTGGTGTGAGGTCTGGAGATCTTAGAGGCCAACTAATAGGACCACCGCGACCAATCCATTGTACGGGAAACTCTTGATCTAAATATTGTTTTACCTAACGAGCGAAATGCGCGGGAGCTCCATCGTGCTGATAATACATTTGCATTCGGATGTTTAAAGGAACGTCCTCCAGTGATGCTATTTACTCATTTCGCAAAAACAATAAGTCAGCACCTACAGCATTTGTGATAAGAAGCGAAAAACTAAAAAAAATTATTTATTTGAAATATTCTAATTACCCTATAGTTTGAAAACAAATGAGAATCGGATAACAACATATGAGTTTTTTTGAATTATTTCGACCTGCAGAATACACATCTGAAGTTTGGTCCGTTCCTCCCGACTCACCCTGTATATAGCATTCCATTCATAATTTCGAGAAATAACTTCAATTCATAAATCATTTGACCTCGAGCACTTTTCAACATTTATATAATGTATATATGTATATATATATATATATATATATATATATATATTCTTTTGAATAAGAGAGCTAAAATAATACAATAAATGTTGAAACAAAAAGAACCTAAGCTGAGGTAAAAAAAGGAACGGGGTACCACAACATTCTTCGTATGATACTATAGTATCATACGATACTTTCATCACCAGTATCATACGATACTATAGAGCCAGGGGAAAAAACCTCAGCCGAAAAAACCTGTCTCCCCGTTAAAAAAATAAAATAAAATTGTTCTGAATATTCTATATAGAAGGACATCACGATCAGCGGGACGGCTCTTCGGAGGAAGGATTTTCAAACACTAACTCCAACCTGAAAATAAAAAAAGCCAGAACAGCAAGAGAATTCAATTTATACTTCATCAAATTGATCTGAAATTTTCAACCCATTGCAAATATATAATAACGTATATAACAACATACAAGGTGTTTCATTCAAAAAAAGTAACTTTATCTCACCACACTGTACCCAAATACAGTAGAACCTCGATTATCCGAACCTCAATAATCCGATCCCAACGTTCAATTACCCGAACGAAGTTGAAAATTCATTATTTTCTGAAACAAGGATCTCGCCGATCATCCGAACTAGCCTCGTTCCCATATCGTTCGGATAATCGAGATTCTCCTGTATTGGTTATTCGGTTAGATTTCTTGAAAGGAGATGAAGTGAACAAGTTTAATTCTGAAGAAAGTTCAGGTTTCCACATAAGCGAATAGGTTTCTTAGGCGTATATATGACCTTTACTTCAGATTGAATTCTTCAATCGACAATTCGGTCTGAAGATGACCGCTATTAGAGAGGAATCTAGCTTAACTTCCCTTGGGATTGAAATAGTGTTTCTACGAATATCGATGACGCAATGAGTCCAACTCATGTACCAACGCAATTTGACACATAGGGGGCCCTGTTATCGATCCTAGGGTCCCCCTGCCCTACAGGATTAGCGCGCTGGGTTTAATGAGTCGTGCAACTAATCCGGGATCACAGAGCGGCGATTCTTCCGATAGATTGATGTCCCGTTCAAATATTCATGCGTCCGCGTCCACGCTCTATGGTCCGAGGTCCTTATCTGCCGCATTATGCATTATAGATCCGGGCGGTCAAGGAGCCGAATCTCCGGGGAGCACAGAAAAGACGCGACGGCGTTATCTACGGGTCTCGGGCCTCAGCGCCAATTGCGGACGGCCATCCTTTAATTCCGGCTGACAGGTGGACGGGCTCGCTACTAGTTGAATTTCCTCGGGGAGTCACTCGGCCGGAGTTACATAGCGCCGTCCACGGTCTCTCGGCGCCATTTTCTGAATAAGAAACGCCGCTCGATCTGGCCCCCGAAGATAGATGCTGCCCCCGGCGAGAGAGCCCCGCTCATCTCGCATCGAGAACCGAAAACCTCATCGTACCTGGAACGGCGACCTTGAGAATTGCACGAGCGGCAGAGCCGACTAGATTGTCAATTGAAAAATTCGATCTGAGGTACAGCTTGAGAAGTCTTATTTCCTCATATGGAAAAGTAAACTTGTTCACTTCATCTTTTTTCGAGAGATGGAACTGTTACAGTAGACTCTCGATAATCCGAACTAGTTGCTGGGAACGAGATTAGTTCGGATAATCGAAATGTACATACAGAGTAAGTCAAAAATTTAAACAGTGCTTCATCGTGGCGATAGTACATTGAAAAATAAGTATGTCTGTATAATATTTTCATTTTAACGCGAGCCGACTAGATGTCAATTGAAAAATTCAATCTAATAAGGTAGAGCTTGAGAAGTCTCATTCCCTCATATGGAAAAGTGAACTTTCTTTCGACTTAAAGTTGTTCACTTCATCTTTTTTTGCGACATGTAACTGTTGCAATAGGACCTCGATAACCCGAAGTAGTTGCTGGGAAGGAGATTAGTTCGGATAATCGAAATGTACATGCAAAGTATGTCAAGAATGTGAACGGTGCTTTATGGTGGTGATAGTACATCGAAAAATGAGTATGTCCGTATAATGTTTTCCTTTTAACATCCTAGTACAAACAGAAACGAAGATAATGAGAAAAGAAGATAGAGGAATGCAGTTGATGGCATTATCAGTTTCATTCTTCAGTTAATATTTTTCATAAAATTAACAATTTTTACCTGATGAAATCAACAAATTTACATCAACGTTCGGATAATTGGGCGTTCGGATAATCGAGGTTCTACAGTGTGTGTGGTGAAATTTAATTACCTTTTTAAAACGATAGAATGAATTTTGTTAGTTACCGCGTTTGTTGCTAGATCGGTAGATCATTTTTACTGGTTGCTAAGGTAAACAGAACGGTAAGTGAAAATGACTGAATATTCGTTGAATTAATGAAATAACACAAACAATTTGAACTCAGTTCATTTAATTTGAAAGTGAAATTACAACTTTTACAATAATTGCTAACGGAAATACCACTGGATTGAGTAGTAGCCGAATTCACGAAACCTCTGCTGAATTCAACATTTCATGTTGCAACTCGCTACGTTCCGTTGTATACAAAATTTTTTCAGCAAAGTCTAGTTTATTTTCCAAGGAATCCTCAACGTAACTTTCAGCCACAGTCGAAGACCGCCATTCACCGTGTGGTTTTAGTCCTAATACATCTACTCCCTTATTAGCTGAAAATGTGGCCGAAGTGCGTCTAAAAGAGTGGCCAGTATAGGCATTTGGATTTTCTAAATTCATGAAGGTTGCAATTTTTGACGGCCAACTTCCATTTGTCCCTTTGCCTATTACTTGATTACTGCATTTTCCGTTTTGATATCTCAAAAACAAATGCTTGCTCGCTCTTCGCGAGGTAATTGATATCATTATCTCGATCGATGACTGTGAATGTTCTCTGATTGTTGGTTTTTGTGTTGGGAATTTTCACGTTTCAAAATGATTCCCGATCTTCTATGTCCCTGACGCTCATGTTCTACAACTCTTCTCTTCTACACGCCCGTGATATATCTAATATCATTCCCATCTGAAAGGACATAATTAGTTTATAAAGCACTGTTATATTAATAAAAGCACACCTTAATAATTAGAAACATATCATCTGGTGCTTCTTTTAAGAATTCATTCATTTCTTCTCTTGTAAAAACAGCAGATTTTTTGGGTTTGTAACCAATAGATTTTTCTTTGAGGAATGCTATAAGCGTTGCAAACTTGGATATGTTAATACCGTCGTTCAAAAATATTGTGCTCTTCAGCATTGAATATTCCGCCCAAAGACTTCCAGGCGATCTCAGCTTTTTTATTCTTCGAACCAAATAGGCCAGTAACACTTTCTCATTGATTTGGCTGCCTTTTAGTCCGAATCCATTCCTTGAAAGTATTGTATGTATTCTCGTAGCGGATTTTAGATTTCTCAGGAATAACTGAAGAACAGCCGATTTTCCAGGCTGTTTGAATTTCATTATCTTCCGAAGATTCTATATCGCTCATTTTTCAACGCTAGTAAATTCAATCGATTATTGTCACTTTGACAATCTACTGAGTTTTCATCACCAAGACAACGCCTTACATTATATTACTACACAGCATTGCCACGAATAAATGAATTTGTCAGATAATCATTTTGTACATGTAAAAATTGTGTCTATCGTGCAAAAAACGCTATAAGTATCTCGAACGTTGAGGACTACCGATCTACTATAATTTTTATTTTAAACTAGTTCTAATCGTAAGCAAAGAAGAAAGAATTGAATCAATCATTCATTTCTTCATCAATATCCTGGCGTCAATCGAAAACACCGGAATCTATAACAGAACAACTCCTTCCGAATTAACATCGTGGGCCGAAAAAACAACTGGAATACTGCGTAATACGTTTCTGCAAATCCCGCAGGATCCAAGTAAGCGAGACACATGTTGACGTCCGGAGTCCCCGACGTATAAAACGGGATAACCGTACCGGAAATACAGAGCCAGATACGTTCTGCTGGCGGAAGCGAGCTTCTGTCGCGGAAAGACCAGTTTTTTCCCGATATCTCGTCCTATCGTGCGAGACGCGTCGCTACGGCCGAATATTAGCGTCGGAAATGGCGAAAGCTTTTTTCGATACATCAATCACGCGGTGATCCGAGCTCAGAAATCAATTCTTGATAAACCGTGCCGGATAAAACCGTCTATTATTGTTCCGGCACCCTCCGGGGGTCCAGTGGCGGGGATTGAGGGGTATGAAGGTTTCCCGCGTCGATCTGAGCCGCATCGCAATGAGCATTAGATTTTATATATTGAAGGTATAAAACAATCATTGGGAGAAACGTTTAAAATGCTACGTGAAAAGTCATTTACTTTATTAAGAAAGGGCTTTTCAAAAAGAAAAGTTATATTCTAAGATTTTCGTACAACTATTGAAATCTTGGTCATGTTGAGTTTTACAACGGTCCGAAAATTCTAATCTGAAAAGGGAAGAGAGCGAGAGCCAGAGCAGAAAAATCAACAAAAGGAAAAAGAAATGCAAAATTCAAAATAAAGATTTAACAAAAAATAAAAAAATCTGAACTTCAAATCAAATTGATTTAAAATTGACAACCTATTTCAAAAATGGATTCAAAACTGCTAGATAAATTACTTAGGTGTTTTTAATCAATTCTCAACATGTTTCGAGCAGCAGATCATATTCAGGAAAAAAACATAATTACTGTTCATTATAATTTCCGCATGCCACTACTTTCATTTAATTTGGCATTGCTGTCTCTTTTAAATCTTACAGTTATTCAGCAAGAAACTTCTAGATGAAATTAACCTCATATTTCTGATTACGGATGTTATCGAATCAAAAAAGCACTATTATTGTGGTTTTTGAGTTGCCTAAAGGGATGTTTTGGGGCGCATTGATTCTTTTGCCCGGGAATTCCAAAATCGACGGCTGCCGATGAAATAAATGCTTGCCTAAAATCATCAACTTCAAATTCGGCTAGGTAATAGAGCTCTCAATTCAGTTTATTGCGGTTGGGATAGTACCAATAGATATTTGCAGCCCACAAAAAAACTCACAAAAAAAAACACCTGCACCACAAAAATGGTTGAAAATGATATTTTGTAACTGCAAAAAAGGATGCAATGCGTCATGCACCTGCAGAAAACCGAGTTTCTTTTGTAACGCTACATGTGGGCAATGTGTAGCTGTTAACTGCAAAAACAGTTGTCCAATCTTTGGCAAAGATGAAGAAATAATTGACAGTGGCGGCAGCCACTCAGAATCAGATTAATTTTTTGACACAAAAAGTATTAATCGCACGTGAATAAAGTGACGAATAAATGAAATGTTTGAATGATATTTTCATTTTGTTATTTTGAACAGATAGGTCCAAATTACTGTTATAAAATTGATTGAAATTAATAAATTTTCACACAATTCATGCTGAAAGGGGGTGGTTTATACAGTCCTGAAGTATATGAAGACCTTCATTAAACTTCATAAAACGCTACTGATTCCCAAAAATTACTTTGATTTACGTTTGAACAAGTTTCTTCTAATTTTGGATAAAGGGGTTGTTTTCATCCCTTAAAAATAATAAGCATGAATCGGCATAGGGTTGGAGTAGGAGACGAGTATAGCTTATATCCAAAATTTTACCAAATATAAGCATCTTGATAGAATTCGGAGGTAATGCCTAATTTTCGCCCTCATTAACTGGACTAATTATACAGGACAATTTTATGTCCACTTTCAAGGTATTATACCTTAATAGTTTATTATAATATCAAAGTTGCTTTTTTATTTATCGATTGAGGCCGTACGAAGTCTGCCATATAAATATAAATTCAAGATTTGGTCGGTGTATTTCCGCACCCATTCCTCTCTCTTTCACAGCATTCTATTGTAGTTTTTCTCAGATCTTACTTTAAAACGTGCAACAGACGTAAACCTGATTTGTAGCTATGTTTGTAACCTTTGTCATTCATGTTTATCAATTCATGAAGTTAATATAAATACAACAAGTAAACAATGTAGATGAATGTAAATAGTATTCACGCTGGAGATCATGCATTAATGTTGTCATTATTGAACTACTGATTCGATATTATGAATCCTTAATTTTAATCACAGAATGAAACCTGCAGAGTATTGGCAGAACCTACCCTAGCTGGGTACATCAGATTATATCTCCAATTTGAAAAAAATGAAATATTGACGAATGATGAATTAGCAAGAGCAGTCTTCGGGGACATTCGAATAGTGATACTGCCCTCCAAGTGAACGTCAGTAGACCGCTGCAAACCGGAATCTCAATCAGAAGATGATGGCCTCATAGGGGGGACGAAAAACCCAAATCGTTTTCCCCGTCCGCGTAAAAGGTTTTTGAAAGACGCCGGGAACTATCCATCCATTTCTCATCGCACCTCCGAAGGGCCCCTAGGGGACCCATAACCCCGTTCCGGGCTCCTCCTGGGCTGCATAACCCTTATGCGATTACTCCTGCGTCGTGATGGCCCCGGCGTCGGAAAATCTCCAGCCAGCGTCGTCGCGCACATAGTGATTTTTATTATTACGCTGGGATTCCTTCACCCTCGCCATTATTTGCGTATACGCGCGGGGCCGTGTGTGTAACGGGTAGAAAATTGAAGAGGGTGCGGGATCCGATCACCCAGCGCGAGCGCACACACGCGCGATTTCAATGCACCCCGGGGGTGAACACATCTCACCTCCGAGCGTTCTTTATTTACGGCTGCTATCGGTTCGGACCGGGCCCGATCGGAATCGCAGATAGCGATAAATAAGAAACCGCCATCCGTCTTGCGAGGCTGCGGGGGGGCCCTACCCTCGGAAAGCTCAATTCGGAATACTTTTAATGAATCCGATCGACGCCCTCTATCGTGCGAGAAGATCTTTTTCCTTTTAAGGCCTCGGTACGCGAAGCGGTTCGCCAGTTGTTTCAAAATTTCTAAAAATAAATAATCACAACAAAAATTGAGGGGGTCGTTTGTCATACCCTTTATCGCACAAAAAAAGATACTGCGGGTGATTGCTGGAGTCTCCCAGATTGTTTCCTGTAGACCACTTTTTGCCAGATATAAAATTCTTACTCTTGCATGTTGAAATGTCTGTCTTTGTTTTCAAGAATCTCGCTCAATTCCCGACCAATGATCTAAGACGTGAAAGATCTAATTTCCTTCATATACCCTACTGCAAATATAATGTAACCCTCAATACGCCGAATTATATGGGAAGGAGAATTTTCAACTCACTACCTCATGAAATTAAAAGTATTCAGAATGAAGTAATTTTCAAGGAAAATCTCAAGAGCTACCTGTTTGAGAATGGATTTTATGAGTTGAACGATTTCTTGAAATGAATTTGTTTATGTGAATTGTTTCTTGTTTGTCTTTTTAATGTACATAATGTTCCTTTTAAATTACTGCTTATGCTTGTAAGAAAAGTACTCATTGCTGTATACCCCAGCAGACTGTTTTACTTTTTACTTTTTATTTTTTGTTGACAATTTTCTACACAATACTTGTATGCATTGTCTATGGAAATAAAATATATTATTATTATTATTATTATTATTATTAATGGTGAAACTAAGATGTTTGAAAAGATGGGGTATGCACAGATAAGATTTCTTAGGGCTCATTCGAGAGTAAGAGGAATGTTTCGATTAATCAACTGTAGTTGGCGCTATTCTCAAATTATGGCAGCTTCTTGATAATTCATTCAAATTTTTGAATTATCGTATCTTGTCCTTCACTGAATATTTGTGGTCGGGTCATTTTTTCATAGGTAACATTCCTTCGGCTCTAACTTTGATGTACTTTCGTTTGAAAAAACGATAAATAAATCCTACATCTGAAAAACAGTAAACTGCTCGATTTGATCTGTTCAATCGGAAATATTTATTCAGACTCAATTATGCCAATTTATTGAGAAAAATAAATGGATTGTGAATAAATGAACAAGATGACTTTATCTCTTCATCTATGCTGAATCTTTTATAAATGTGAAAGAACGTGTGTTTTATGTTTGTTTGTTTGTCCTTACATAACTCTGGGACCAGATATTCGATTTTGATGGAAGTTTCACTACAGTGTAGAGAATTTATTTGAGTATGTTCTTATATAGAATTCATTCTTATATAAAGAAGAACTATCAAAAAATATCGATTTTTTTATAAAGAAGTCGTGACTAAACGAGTTGATTTAAGGGTTTCAAGACCGATGTTGGGTAAACATGATCAGGGACAATTTTTCAGCGCCCAAGAAGTAATTTGACAAGGTCCGCGATGGCATTCATCAAGTCCAACTTCCTGGGACAACCCCCAATTACCAATTGTAGCATTTTCAATACAATCAAAAATAATGACGACGGCTTTCGAATGGCACCAAATGAATGAATATTGAAATCAATGCGACCCTAATTTGGGACATGTATTCCTGGCGGAAAATGCTCTAGTTTTCTAACGGATATTTCGCAAGATATGACGGGTTGAAGAAATACGAATTTAGGCAAGAATTAACTTCTATCAGGATCGCATTCTCCTCTATTTCGAGCATTGGTTATAAAAGATAAAACGGCACGATCGACATACGATCATTTTGATCTGGACTAGGATAGTGGCTATGGCCAACGACCTGAATAACTTCTTGTTCGATACCTGTTAAGTCAATAAAATGGACACAACAAAAAACCCAACTAATTATAGAAATATTCTCCCAGAATCATAATATAAAATATTTCAAGGTTAAAACGTTAATTTGATTTTCATTGTAGCACCGTCCAGCTTTGTTCCAAATAAATTTGCAGGTATACAACTTCGATATTACGACAATATTGTTTACTTTTATCAATAATACAAGACATGCAGATCTCAGACAAGACCCCATCTAGCTAGTTCAATAAACGGTTGACATTGAATTCTCCATCTTTCCTTCTCATATAACCAAAACCTTCCTTCATCCCCATAAGAACTACCTTAGGATCATCAACTATTCCTACACACTTCAAAGCCTCAGTTCTTAATTACGAGTTTTCTGATTTTTTTGACAGAGAATATCCAATTTTTCAGACTTCAATTGCAAGTGCAACATCCCATCGTCAAACTAATCCAACAGATTAATCTCTTTTGGCTTAATTGCTAAATTTGCTTCGTCTATAGCTGCATTAAAAAAATCTATGATCAGTGTTTTCACAAACTTAATTCCTATTTATATTTGAATCCTAATAACGCGAAGTTATGTTTTTTTTCAAATATGAATATATGGATTTCAAGACTCTACATTGAAGAGTTTATGAGCCACCCCTCAGATCGAGAGATTTGAACTATTCGAACGATCGCTAGTTGCAACTACCTGCGTCCGAACTAACCTAACTAATCGAACCACAGAACAATGCGACGCCTTCTGACGAATTTCAGTGCGCGCATTCTTACTCTACCGAACAAGGTTTCCAGGAATGTTTTAGACCCAGAAACCGCGGCATAATTGCGAAGAAACAACGCGGATCGCAGCGAAACAAAAGAATGTCGCGCGGAATGGGAGGTACACAAAATTGCCGGAGCCGGCTCCGTTATAAATGATCGTTCTCGCGACAATGCGAAAGGGGGTACACGACGTCGGAATAAGCATGGCGTCCCTTTTACACGAATCCCGAAACTCCGAGCCAGAGCTCCAGAATTCGCGCGTTTTAAGCCCTCTTCCCGTTTTGCAGCCCTAATTGAATCTGACCGTTTCCCGGGAACATTGTTCAAGGACGTCCAGATTATGGGATTTTGCCGTTAGAGAATTATACAAGAAAAAATAAAAAAAAACCAAAGACAAGAATCTCAAGGTAATCACGATCATAGTCCAGATCGAAATGCCCTTTTATCTTTCATAACCACTGCTCGAAGTAGAGGAGAATGCGATCCTGATAGAAGTTAATTCTTCCCTGAATTCGTATTTCTTCAACCCGTCATATCTCGCGAAATATCCGTTAGAAAACTAGAGCATTTTTCACCAGGAATAGATGTCCCAGATGATGGTCGCATTGATTTCAATATTTTTTGAAACATGGATGAATTCAAAATAGTAATCATCGAAATGAATACCATTTTCAATTCTCAGGCTCAGAGATCTTTCATCACTATTTTGAATTCATCTATGTTTCAAAAATGTTCTCGATGTGGCCTCCGTAAAGGCAAAGAATTTTCTTTTTCTTAGAAACATCTGGCTTCACAGTCACAAAAAGAATTAGGCGTTTTCCATCACTTTGAGAAACTAGCAAGCGGGCCCTGAATAGAGCCACTGCTAAAATCTCATTCAGTGAAAGAGGAAGTACAGATTTCTTTTTTTGCATTTGATTGGAGATGTGAAACTTCATTTTGACGCAATTGGATGTCACCACCTTAGTACTTTGTAATATTTTACTCATTACTTCTCAACCAATTGCTTTAAATTTCGAAGTTTTTTATGAAGATTTTGTCCTGAGATGTACGGGATACTCATGAGGCCCAACAAGGCCGAAACCGGTATATCTCTCATCTCAGTGACAAAATCTAATATCATTTCTCCAACCTCATGATAAAAGATCTCTGAGCCTGGGAATTGAAAATGGTATTCATTTCGATGATTACTATTTTGAATTCATCTATGTTTCAAAAAGAATTTTCTTTTTCTAAGATTTCAATATTCATTCATTCGATGCCAGTCGGAAGCCCTCGTCATTATTTTTGATTGTCTTAAAAATGCTATAATTGGTTTTATCCGAGGAAGTTGGACATGATGAATGCCATCGCGGACCTTGTCAAATTACTTCTTGGGCCCTGAAAGATTCTCCCTGATCATTTTTACCCAACATCGGTCTTGAAACCCTTAAATCAACTCGTTTATTCACGACTTGTTCATGAAAAAATCGATATTTTTCGTCAGTTCTTCTTTATATAGGAATGAATTCTATATAAGAACCTACTCAAATAAATTCTCTACACTGTAGTGAAACTTCCATCAAAATCGAACATCTGGTCCCAGAGTTATGTAAGGACAAACAAACATAAAAACTCAAAAAAAAAACACGTTCTTTCACATTTATAAAAGATTCAGCATAGATGAAGAGATATAGTCATCTTGATCATTCATTCACAATCCATTTATTTTTCTCAATAAATTGGCATAATTGAGTCTAAATAGATATTTCTGGTTGAACAGATGAAATAGAGCAGTTTATTGTTTTTCA
The DNA here is from genome assembly GCA_038502775.1 of Hippodamia convergens. Classification (NCBI taxonomy): domain Eukaryota; kingdom Metazoa; phylum Arthropoda; class Insecta; order Coleoptera; family Coccinellidae; genus Hippodamia; species Hippodamia convergens. The sequence continues at coordinate 89,025,371 of CM076607.1, read as the reverse complement.
GATGTATATAGGAAGAACCTTCGTGAAATTTATTGATTTATCGTTTTTTCAAACGAAATTACACCAACAAATATTTAGTGAAAGACAAGATACGATAAATGAAATATTTGAATAAATTATCAAGAAGCTGTCATAATTTTAGAATAGCGCCACCTACAATTGATTAATCGAAACATTCCTCTTACTCTTGAGCGGAAAGAAATCTTATCAGTGCATACCCCATCTCTTCAGACATCTTTTAGCCATAATTCACGAAACACAGACCTCAACATCTAAAACTTCCATCTATAATCGCACTCGGTACAAACACAGGATTACTTTTTGACATTTCAAATGACGTTTTTCTCGTAGGTAAACAAACACCGACCACATTTCGATAAAGTTGGGACCTCCTGTTCTCGCTTCATACATCATGATTACCGTGATTATCCTTATAGGCCAGACCTTATAGTCCCGGTTCCTGGTTGTTAAACGATGAAATTACTATTTAATAAGTTTATTGCTACGTGCCAGGTCGTATCCGAAAATTAGTCGTATAATAATACATTTTACGTTAGAGTTAATAACGGTTATTCGACGTGAAAATTCAAAGTTTCATTAAAAAGCGTGTAATTAGGCCGCCTCGTGAGGTGGGCGGTCGATACATCATAGAGAAAAAGAGGAACATAGAAAAACGTCGGCAGAATTGAGAGTTGACTATATCGGATATTTGACACTCATTATTATTATCGTGGTTTCAGAAAGTCTTGAAATTCCAGTGGCGGCTTAATTCTTAGTTTTCCAATGATGATTCTTGCAGAATATTATGAATCAAAAGAAGAATATATTCAAATTATTAAGTATCTGTCATAATTTGTTTAACGCGTCTCATATTATCAAATTAGCGGAACAAAATGTAGTTAGTGCACACACCATCTTAAGTGTGAGGTCTCTTCTCTCAGAATTGATCATAGAAGACGATGAGTCATCGAATTTACACTTCGAAACCACAGAAAATGATTTTCTGACATTTGTCCCGGATCTAATGATCGGAACGCTTAATATAGAACGTACGCCATCGTCAGCTGGTACATGCAATTATGGCCGTCACGACATGACCGCTTTTATTTCATTTTCGCCCGTTTAAATACTTCAAAGCCGCTGCTTGCCAGTCGAGCGGAGGTGTTTTATCAGTATTGATCAATGTTGTTTTTATTCGAACGTCGAAATGGACATGGGGAAAAAATTATCGCTCGTATCTAGCGTTGTTCCATCATTCGCTGGTTTACAATGTGAAAAAATGGCAGTTAATTATATATGAGGAATTGTTTCGTGTCGAAAAAACGTTCGCTTGTTGCAATTATGTACTCGGATTCGTTCTATATTTTGCGTATCGGGTATTATTCGCTCGGATCGAATCGTTGTTTTATTGTAATTTTTTTCGAGGTATTTAGCTTGTTTTCATGTAGCGAGAGAATCGAAACTTCTTAACGCCTTTGGTTTATTACATTTCATTAGGCGTTTAATTCATTCAAGTCGTTTTTGTTGTACCTATAAAGTTGCACTCCACAAGAGTTAGGGATATCGTATTCAATCGTTTTGAAAAGTATGTAATCTTCGAGAAAATCGCTGTATAATCATTTAAAACTCAATAACAACTTCAATCGTTCCAATAAAAATCGGTATGAGACATTTCGTCAATCTGGTCGCCTTTTTTCTGAAGTTTGGTTCTTTGCATATGCTTCATGAATTTTCTTATTCTGGAATGGAGTCAGTTTATCAACGGCTTCGATTTGAAACGTGTTTCATGAAAATGCCAAGACGTAAATTAACAAATGCTGAGGCAAATAGAGCTATCGGAACCTTCAGACGACGTTTGAGGGATGTAAATCTAGGTTCTAGACGTCCATTAAGAAGAGTTCCATTAACACGTGACTAAAAGCGTCAAAAACTGTAATGGGCAAGGCAACTTATCAGTTGGAACGATCATATGGCGTAGTGTCCTTTTCACTGATGAATCCAGATATGGACGATTTTCAGATTCACGAAGAATAAGGGTATGGACAATCCCACGCATACCCCGTAATCGTCGCTATGTCCAAGCAGTCCATCTGAGGAGGTAGTGTTATGGTATGGACCGGGATATGTTTCAATGGGCGCACAGATCTACACATTTGTCCTGGGAATATGACCGCCTTACACTATAGAGAGAATGTCATTGACAATGTTTTGCCAAATTTTCATTTGGTGAAACTTTTCAATTTCTAGACGATAACGCTAGACCGCACCGTGCAGTCATAGTTGAGAATGCGCGCGAGGAGCTTGGTATTCCACATTTACTAATACCTCCGCACTCACCAAATTTGAATTGCATAGAACATGCATGGGATATGCTCTGAAGAAGATTTGATAATCATCAATCTACCCCAGAATCCTTGAGTGATCTGAAAGAGCTTCTGCCCCGTTTATGGAACCAAATTCCTCAAGAAATGTTCAACAACCTCGTGTGTAGTATTCAAAGAAGATGTCAAGCTGTTATCGATGCCCGTGGAGGCCATACATTGTGTTGATAGTCTTAAAATGGTTGAATTCTCTGGGAACAAAATTTCGTTATTTCACTCGATTTTTCTTAACCACCATGTAAACACTGCAGACCTTCAGGCTAAAATCAATTTCATTTACTGCAACTTGAAATCATATCAATATGAATTTTCATCACAAAATCCCATTTAAACAATTTTTTTTGCAATTTAAGTCAATATCCCTAACTCATATGGAGCAGTTTAGTTATTTACTGCAGAAGGCATTGAAATATTCTTCTACGATTTCGAAACTTGAAAACATGCCACTTCGTGGCTCTGTTAAACAACTTGCAAGATTTGATTAGAACCAATGACAAACACCGAAATAGCGCTTTCAGATGCGATATCTGAATATTTTAAGACGTGTTTCCTACGTATTTGCCATGTATATGCGATGCTACTTTGGTGGGCGCTCTCCCTCAAGCATATATTGGATCAAATGATTTTGAAGACAGAATCAAAGTTTTTTCAGATATTTCATCAGTAGGAAAAGAAAGGTAATGAGGGGTGTTATCCCGAAAAAAAAGCAGCGGACTCCCCTGCATATCCCAGCAATTTCGCTGACAGCTCGGCGCAATCAACATCGGGCGAAACTTGCAAGATTTGCACCGGCCGATAGGCCCAATATCGGCACGTTTCGGCACGCAAATAATCCTTACTGCGCGTTTTTAATGCCTATTGGGCGATTATTAGACAACCGCCTATTACGGCGCCCGAGTGCACGTCACGATCGGCACGCCCTCTGGCGGCACGGTCACGAAAGACGTGAATAATCACGCGTCTCGCTTCGCACCTCGAATGCAACCCCGTCAACCGTACGTGATACCCGCCACTGTTCATTTTTTTCGGGAACGCCCTCCTAATGAGGGCATACGACGCGTCGGACAACTTCGTTATGAAGAAAGATGCTGATTACCGCCTTAATGGTGCCTTATAAGCCTAACTATTTCATCTGGGTAATTAGAGATTCGTTACTTTACTATTTTTTTTTTGTTGCAGCATCCCTACCCTTCGGAGGATCAGAAGAAACAGTTAGCTCAAGATACGGGTCTTACAATACTACAAGTTAATAATTGGTGAGTCACTTGCATTTCTTATATATACGAGTGGATGAGGAATGTTGTTAAGAACAAGATTTTTTTCTCATCAACTTGTTGCATGCTTCTTATACTGTGGAATTTCAACATTATGGCTAAAATGTGATTGGATGAAATCATATCGTATATGGAATAAGACATACTCACACGAGTAGATCAAATTATTACTGAGAAATAGAAATTCTGATTTATACTTAGGCGATTTTACTTTACTTAAGCCATATCGATGATCCATAAATTATTTTGATATCTTACCGAAAATTTCTTAACATTTTCATTCTCCTAAATTTGGTGGGAAGGTATAAATAATACAGTCATTTCGCCAGAATACTATTAATTTTTTTTGTGTCTAGAAAACTGATGGAAATATTTGTATTTTTCTAATACTGAAAGTAAGTTATCTGTATTTTCTACCGAGGAATTATCTGATTTATGCCCACTTGCACCGTTTTCTGGTTAAGGCACCCTTATTTGAGGCGCCCTTAAATTTTGATTCCTGCGTTTCTCCGCCTTAACGGATCAGATCTTGCACCGCATATCTAATAGAAAAGACTTTGTTAAGCACGCGCTAAGCAATGCCAAATCTGGCAACACTGTATAAATCAGTGAATTTGTTTGTTTTGACCTAGAAATACGACATGACCATATGGTTTTGTGTCGGCACTGAGCACAGCGAAGTAAGAAGAATACGCGAATTCCTTTTCAGTATTCTGATTCACAGAACGACATATACTTTGGGCCGCTGACGAACTGGCACAGTACAACCAATTTTTTTTTATTTGAAGCAAATGATTTGATTTGATTTAAACAATTCTTTATTCGTAACTTGAATGACATAATTCTGCACCTGTGGATTATCATCGAAGTAATACTTTTCATATTCACAAGAGTAAATAGTACCTGCAGAATAACACGAGTATTGGTGAAATTGGGTTAGGGTGGAACGTAATTCTGCTTCGTCTGAGGCATTTTCATGAATACTGAAACTCAATCGACTATTTTTGATACTGTAGATTCGTGGATTTTCATCAAATCGGCTACAGTCAATAAATGTCCTGCTGATGCGTAGAGTCGGAGGCACGTAAGGAGTTGACTCATCGGTGATACACTCTGATTCCTACAATCATCAAGGCTTAAACTCCCTTCTTTGAGGTTTGACATCATCATACATATGATATAATAAGATATGTACTTACATATCACTTGGCAATTCTGAATCATCCTCAATTAATCTCAGCAGTAGTCAAATGAAATCGCCGAAAAAATGCGAATTCGTCCATATCATGGTAGTGATCAGCCCTATTAAATTCTAGACTTCCAGGAAAGACATAGTCAATGATATCTAATATGTCGATATAGATCATCAATTTCATTTAATAAAAATCTATCCATAATAATTATTAAATTCACGCAATCAAAAACAACACGTCAAAACTGAAGTTCGTTTTCGACGTTTGAATATTTGAGACGGGCTGAAGTCTTGTTTAAGCCATGAATATTCGGGACTCAAAATAGTCATAACTTATGTGGCACTTAAACTGCTGTGCAAGATAATCGGCGTCTCAAAGCTAACTTAAAATTTGAGCTGGACGTAAGTCAGACATATATCTGACGGTGCAAGTGGGCATTAGTAATGTTTTTTTGATATCTGAAAAAAGGAAAACTGCTCCTTGACAGTTCATCTATCCCAACAACCAATTGGTCTAATGTCATTCCATTCAAAAAGTGACGAGTATTTAGATCCGTTTGCACTATCGTTCCTTAAATATTTAAGTGACGTTTCGATCCTTAAACCTAACCTCAAATTTAAGGATGGGATTATAACCTAAAATAATTTGTCAAACTGACTGAACATTTGTTGTTTTCTATGAAATTATAACAAAAAATTTGAAATTTCAACTAGCATGAAATCGTCAAAATGACAGTAAAGCTAGGTTAAGGAAATGACAACTATCATCTGTATCCGGCCAGCCAATGAAAAGGCTTTATTGAACTAGGGTGAAGTTTAACAACATGAAAAACTGAAATATCACTAGATATTACTATTTAAGAGTCCCTACATAGAAAATAAAATATTGTTCTATATTTTAAGGTCCCTTACGTAAGAATTCTATTTGAGTGACAATCGTGCAGCTGTCAATATTTAAGGGATCCTTAACTTTAAGGAACGATGGTGCAAACGGATCTTAAATATCTCAGTCGTTACACATTTTGCATTGTCGGTTTTCGAACATAGCAACTGACGGGAACGTCATCTCGGTCGCGTTTCCTTTCTATGGTGCTCTATGGCGGAGGGGCGCGTTCCGGAAAGACGTCTCGCTAAGAAAATCGCAAGAGGGAGCTGAGGCGTAATTAGTTCGGGCGAGCACCTACTCAAACGGGCGGAACGGCGCTGCCCGGACTCGGAGACAAGTGAAGCACGTATGCGGTGGCCATTTCCTCGAAGAGCAGACAGTAATCGCTCTCCTCAGGCCCATAAACAGGCTAAAATGACCGTCGAGACACTGCGGGATGGCCCTTAATGGATTCGGACCTATCCGTTGGTGCCGTTTGCCCGGCTCGGAATTGCGAGTGAATATTCGATGGCGCGGGAGACTAACGTGATAAATTGTGTACCGACATAATGGCATTATAAAAATCGATGACAATTAACGTGTGCGCCAGCGCGCGCCATTCCCCGCTGGCCCCCTAATCTCGTTGCGAGAGGCGGCAGGAGGCACCGAATCTAATTAGCGCAGAAAGCTGATCGGTAATTACAGCCATTAATCAATCCGTTCCGGTGTCTGAAAACGAATTTTTTCAATCGCGGTCCTTCGCGCCGCAAAAATTCCGATCAATCCAGGAATTCCTGCGTTCTGCTCCTGCGGGAACACTGCAGATCCGGACTTTGATGAGAGAGTCCCCATTCTTGCGCTTTCACACATCATCTGGCGTTTGAAAACGCTCGTTTTGCTAACGCGCGTTTCGAACACAAGTTCCGTAACACGCAAATGCTGTTTCTAAAACGCGCATTTGCATGTGTACGATATCATTGGAGCATTTATGTTTTGAAAGAAGAGCTGCAAATATTCTGTACACACGCAAAACCGCGTCATTGGAGCTTTTGTGTTAGCAAAACGCGCGTTTCAAAATACAAGTATCGTACACACGCAAACGCGCGTTTTCTTGATCTAAAACGCGCGTTTGCATGTGTACGGAATCATTGGAGCGTTAGCAAAACGCGCGTTTCCAAACGCCTAATGTGTCCAATATTCCAGTCATTTTGGGGTTTTCATCACGGAATTCGAGATAATTGGCTGTAAACATGTGAAGCCTTCATTTTAACATCTCTGAACTTGTCTCAAACCCTACCGACTCTATAAATTTCTTCGGGTCAAAGGTGAAAAAATCGACCGTTTGCGAGTTTTTCTGAAATATCTCAGTTCCTATAAGATTTTCGCTATTTTTAGTTATTATTAATATTGTAGAGGAGTAAATTCTCTACAACTTTTGTCCCAGGAGTTTTTTTGTACTTCGAACTGTTTTTGAGGGCAGTGAGCGCGCAGTGTTAAAATACTGCGCTCTCCCTGCTCTCTATCTCAAAAACAGATCGAAGTACAAAAAAACTTCTGGGACAAAAGTTGTAGAGAATTGATTCCTCTACAACATTTATCATGAACGAAAATAGCGAAAATCTCATAGGAACTGAGATATTTCAGAAAAACCTACAAAAAGTCGATTTTTTGAGATTGCAAAATGAAGGCTTTCACAAATTTACAGCCAATTATCTCGAATCCCGAAAATTCGACTCTATTTGACTAAAATGACTGGACTATAATGTGAAGCGGTCTTATTCCTCATCATTCATTTGAAACCACAATGCGAGCCGAATTTTTGAACACAATTTCACTACGGCGTTTTAATAAAAATTAGTTTTTCGCCAATATCTCGCGACTTATCGCTCGGAGATTAACGGAGGTCATTATAAAAATTGTTCGTCGTGAAATTATCTACAAATAATGTATCTTCCATTTTTCTGTTAATTCAACCGTTTCCGCTCCTATAAAATTTATCCAAATTGTTTACCGAAATTGGTTTTTGTCATATGTACTACTCACGAGCTTTCAATGTCACCACCAACTCAAATCTTATCGACAAGCTCACAGTTTGAATGAGCGAAATTATTCAACAACTTTTCGAAATAAAAATGACATAGTCAAAACATGATATGTCAAATATTGATGTATACAATGGAAAGATGAGAAAATATACCTAGTGTGCTATTCGAAAATAAAGTAATCAGTTAATTACCGGTCTAACCGGAAATACTGAATCTGACCGATTCTAATAAATTTTTTGTTGACAGCCTGTATGTAAGATTCTTGGTTTAATGACTTATTTTGATGAGTTTCGTTAACTGTTAACCTCACCAACGAAAACACCCCGTATATATGCGATTGAGAATTTTGAAGCAACAAACGCCGCTGGTGAAATTTCGCAGCGTTTTTTCGATATTCCTCCGGCACCGTCAGAATTCCGATCAAGCGGAGGCGCGATCGCAACATTCCTGCAGGAATCCTGCTGACCGGGACTTTGATCTCTACGAATCTACATCCGACGTCATCGGAATAATCGGAGTCTGGACGCTACAGCTCGAGAAAAAAACAACGGAATGTCCGAAGGGGATCGATCCTACAAGAATGAAATGCTAATGGATACCCTTTTTTCAGCTGATTGTTCTCGCGTCCCATAATACTTCATTAACTCGTTTTGGTCTAAATTAAAATGCCTAAGGGTCCACGTATCCGCGGGGAGAACTGGTCTGTTTGTTCTTGGATTTCTCCTCCGCGTCGCTTTTATCTGATGGAGATCCGGAGTTTCTCTCGCTTGTCCGCTTAATGATCGGGATCGGTCCGTTTTGGCGGCTGTATATCTTTAATTGATAGGGCCCGCATGCAGAATCGCCTTTTTTCATCCGCTGAAATCCACGACACGACAAGATTTGTGATCCATCGCTTTATTATCCTCGCATCGGATACATTGTTTTCATTAACGTGGATCGAACACGTTTCTCTTCATCGGACGCCATCTTGCTTTCGAATGACAACTGCGAATGTCAAATATCATCTGGCTAATGTCATTTCAACCGAAGAATGTTATCTCATTCTCTAAGAGCCGTTTGCACCTTCCTTAATTAAGGGTGCCTTGAAGTTCAGGGTCGCTTAAATTTATTTACAGTTGCACGACTGTCACTCAGAAGAATTTCAAGTAAGAGAGTATCTGGTGGTATTTCATTTTTACATGTAGTGAAACTTCACCCTATTTCAATAGAGCAATTTCCTCAACCTAACTTTACTGTCATTTTGACTATTTCATGCATCAGGCAACGTTAGAGATTGGCTTGTTGAAATTCCATTTTTCTTGGTTCTCATATGGGAGATAATTTACCTTCATTAATAGATCTGTACCGATCTCCTAACATCTGAAGTTGAGAAAAATTATTGGCCGAATCTGGTTTGAACAAACTGTCTTTGCTCAGAGAAAATTTATTATTCGTTGAAGGAATCTCAAAGGACAAAGGATATTCTAGTCTGTTTTCTATTCATGCCAATAAAAGCAAGACAACCTGTTTTTCCAAACGGAACCTTTGGAAAAAAGACAGCTCATCCATTTCATATGAATGTATTTCATATTATATCCTAGCTCCAAAATTTCAACTACTTTCAAGTTGTCATGTAACGCATCTGTTTCCAATTGTAATGAATCCATCATCAAAATTATTTATTATTAGACGAAGCTAATAGAAAACAGCAAATGTTCTGCAGTCAGTTTATGAGTTTTACAATAGTTTATCCTAGAACAAGTTGTAGAATGAGCTCCTATTTCAACACGAATGCGAAATTCGAAAACGAGCGACGAAGGAGCGAGTTTTTGAAAGTATGAGTGTTGGAATCGCCTTCCGCAACGAATATTAGACTATATTTTCTTTACTTCAGTCAAGTTTTGTGAAAAACTCTCGAAATTCAAATAAAAATTAAGATTAGTGACTTTTGTATTGTATCTTGGCAGTTGGTGTGACTTACAAAATTTGACAGATTACACAATTCGAGTTGATTTGATTTGAAAATTGAGAGAATCTGAGGTCAGTAGTGATAACCAGAAAACAAAAAATATAACTGGAAACAATGCTGTAATGAGTTTCATTACAGCACTACTTTTAGAACCGTAATGAACTCATTACGATACTGAAATAAAGACACTATTTTAGGTTATAATCCCTCCGTCAAATATTTAAGTGGACCTTATAGGAGCACTGCAATATGAGGTTAATTTGAACCATCAAAATGAACAGTTGATGCAACGTTATTTAAGTTAAGGGTTCAGTCTAAGGGAAACTTGACACTAAGGCAGTTTGGGGCAAACGGCAATAATGGTGCTCGAAAAATCTCAAAAAATATAGAAGTTATCTGCAGGTCAACCTTTCAGGCCCAATTAGAGTTGATATTAAACATCCGTCACATTCTGCTCACTACCAATTATAATACTCAATAAGTGACCAAAAATAAATGAAAACCACGGAATGTCAACGGAAACTGCCGAATGTCCCCGAGGTGAATAGTCGTACGTCAAAATACCGACTCTAAACGAAAGTACCCGACCTCCGTTAGAGTCTAGCAAAACTCAGTAACATCTTCGCATAATGGTGATTCCGTTAATTAGAAAAGGTGCTCCTCAATCGGCAATAACCTCACGTGGGGCGTTATTAGGAAACGGCACTATCGTAGCGGATAAACCCTCCTGATTCACCCCCCCCACACACACACGGGAGAGCCGGGAAGTGTAGACGCCGGTTGTTATTGTTCTAACGGTCCCTATTTTCATTTCCCGGTACAATAGTTCATTAAAAAGGTGTTTCGGAGGCTATTTGGTAAGCTATTAGGTGGCCCGATATTACTCCTCGGAGAGTCGTTCGCCGGCGGCATCATCCGACGACAATGAAACTCACTCGTAAATTGCCGCCCGGATCACGCCCGGGCGGCGAGGGCGCCGCAGACTGTGTCTTGCCGCGGCCGAACATCCGACAGGACCGATAACGGAGTCGGATGGCGATTAATCAAGGAGCCGTATTAACCCAGGTAAAACCTCGCCTTTCGCGAAGTCGAAAAAGTCGGGGGAGCTCTCGAGAAAATGGGTTTTTCCGATTGCGATAACCGAGACTCGAAGAAGAAGACGAGTATTCGTTCTGTGAATTAGATAAGGTTCTATGGGCGTTTGTCCTAACCTCAGATAGCGTAACTGACAGTTCAACTAACGTTTCTGTGAGCATCTTGTCAATGAGGAATGTTCACATTTTTCAATTTCTACATATTCCTATTCTCCGTAGAAAATGAAAATATTGTGTCCAAAAATTATTTGAATACTTCAAATAGCGCCCGAGATATCGAGTTATAAACATGAGTTCGATGGATCCGTGTGACGTCACTTTACATCCAACGACTTGCGAGGTTCAGTACGTAGCCGAGTCCAATATAAGTGTCTTTCGTCTCACGAAGTGCGATTTGCGAATGTAGTATGACGTCACATCGCCGCGAGGAATTGAATATTCACGGGGTTGTAAACTCCGAACTACTAGGTCTTTTCGACTGAAACAAAAACTAGTGATTTCATATACATATAGGTTATACTGTGACAAAGTTTCGATCGATTTTGCATACCTGTGAACATTCCTCATTGTACGAATCTTTTGATACGATTCATTCCCTTGAACAATAAGGTCATTGTTAAGGAAAATCACCTTGATAGATTAATGGGAATGCTTGAATTTATGATAGAAGTGCAGGAGGCATTGATGTTCTCTCATGTGTTCGAAATTCAAAAATCCGCCACGTATACTGGCTGAAATCTTTGACCTAACCCACCTTTTGCCAACAACCAAAGATTATAGAGTTAGAAAGATAGGAAACGCCCTTACATCTGTGGTACTAAAATCCGACTACGATTTTTGGCTAGTTTCTTACTTTCGACACCTAGACGACGCTGAAAACAATATTCAGTACAGAAAACTATTTTAATAGGCGCAAAATTCGAATTATACTTCTCATAAATTTCCATTAAATTGAGTATTCTCTGTCGAGCTTTTAAAGAAACATCATGATCGACAAAACAAAAGCAGGGATTCGCTTTTTGATCAGGATGATATTTTCCATCTACACATTGTTTTGAATCAAATGAAATACGCTTCTGGATTCTTTATATTTTTATTTGAAATGATTGTGTAAAATCAACTACAATACAACAATTATGAAATGAAGAACATTTCAAAGTTTGTTCACATATTAGAGAATTATTATAACAATTTCAAGAACTTATTCATACAGTGAACCCTCGATAAATCGAACATCGATAAGTCGAACAATTGTTCTGGACCCGAATCATACATTACCCAGTGCATTTTCACTACAATGAGTCTAGAGGGTCTAGTAGATGAGTCGAACTGCTGGAAGGGTCGTCAAGAGAACCTACACCTCTATAAGTCGTTCTTCTAACCACCATTGCCTCTATGAGTGGAACTTTTTGATCTAATGAATGAGACCGAAGAAGATACGGTTCGCAAACAAATCACCACACGTGATGAATATCATACCATTTTTCGACCTCTAAGGACATGTTTCCAGTGCTCAGACACTTGTTTCTCATTGATGATGATTTCGTGTTTACCTCTATCCATGTGACGGCACTGAAAATAAAAAGCAATGAACTAGACAGTTACATGATACGAGTTTCAAAACTTACATTTTCATTCTCTTCGGTAATGAAAATAATGCACATTTAGGATTATTTTTTCTATTATTTATGCAATTAATCACCATGTATTTCAAATGTCGGCCAGTTTTTAACACAAAATTTATAACAGAAAAACTTACAAGCAAAGATTATAGAACGAGCTAGGTGCTACTCTTATAGATTTCGAGTTATTTCAGTGGAAAATACGCGTATATCTTTATATAATTTTGCCAAATGGACCCCAATTAAATATTTTAACCATAACCCGTTCACTTTTGAAACAACAGATGTAGCTCACATCACTGTAGCCGCTTCGTTTCCCGTCTTTATACTCTATAATCTTTGCATATAATGATTGAATTATAACCATGAAAACTGAGATCTGATTAAGTTTCACAAGATATGGCAAAATGAACTGAATTACAGAAAAGTTATGAAAATTTGTTCGAACTAAACTAACGTGGCTGATCCAAAAAATTCTCAATCAATTACCGGAATATTAAAATTATCATTTGAGATTTGAGTATTTATAATTGATCGCAAAACACAATCTGAATTCTCATCTACCTATACATGATATATTTATTGATAATACGGTACAATGGGAATATAGTAATTCCCATTGTCCGGGTCATCATATGTGGAAACGCCAAATACGATAAATCGTCATAAATCTCGACTAAACCAATCAACAGACCTAAGGATTCATTAATTCAATTATTCCATTATTTCACGATGATTCCCACTAATCGTAGGATTTCGAGAATGAAGAACATGGTATCAATTATACAGCTGAATCCTTCGAATAGAATTTGACCCGTTTGACATAATATTGTTTTATACGTATTCGGATAATTCCTACTTGCATTGTTGCCACGTCACCGGAAATATCTTCGAATCGACTTTCTTTTTCGATCGTATCATACACCATATTCGCGTTACATGACTACTTGCATATATTCTAGGCGAATATATGCAAGACATTCATATTTCAATGAATTGGATGATCTGTCTTTTCTCCAAAGGTTCCACATGTATAGAAAATCCTTTAGAATATCCTTGTTCGTAGATCGCTACAGATCATTAATAAAGGGAAATCATCTCCCATATATATAAACCAAAAAAAAATTGAAATTTCAACAAGCAAATCTAACCTTGACTGATGCATGAAATCGTCAAAATGACAGTAAAGTTAGGTAAAGGAAATGACAACTGTTATCTGAAGAAGGCCAACCAATGAAGTGGCTTCAATGAACTAGGGCGAAGTGCCACAAAATGAAAAACTGAAATACCACTAGATAGGAATATTTCAGGGTCCGTTAGTTAAGATTCTGTTGAGTTACAATCGTGGAACTGTCAATATATTTAAGCGACGATTAACTTTAAGAGACGCTTAGTTGAGTAATCATTTTAAGGGAAATTTAAATGGTATTTGATTATCATCATTGTCGATTATTTTGAAGTAAATCACACAGTTTTGTAACTGTGTCCTTACGCCACAGTGGATGTTTTACTCCAGATTCGAAGATTTCACCGGAAAAAGATTACAGGTGCTGCCGCCCCCTGAATTTCTGCTAAAACCACCGCCGGACTACAGGGGCGGCTTCCCAATTCCCGCGTACACGAAAAAGGCGAGACCCCTCCACCTGATCCATTAGCCGAAAGGGGGGAGGAGAGGGGGGTCGAGACATCGGTATCGGGGGCTGCTGAACGCCGCCCCCCGCGTTAACGCCCGTATTTCGGTCGTTCCGGAAGCCGGCGAAAGATTCGGTAATTACATTTGCGAGCGCGGAATGTAAGCGAGCTATGCAGATCACATTTTAATGCAATTCCATCCATTATCCTGGCAGGGCCATTAACACCGGCATGATGCAATTTGGATTGTATAGAACCGCCGCCGCCGTTGCCGCATTCGGAAAGCCATCCGGGGGCCCCATGCCAGTCGCGGGGCACAAAGGCGCCCGCTGGATATCGTTAGACGCGACGCTAGTACCAGCCGGTGAAACAGACACTGATTGCCACAATGGAATGCCGCTCCTGCGAGACGCCCTACGCGAAAACAGGATCGACTCAGCCTTTGTCCGCTAATTACGTTAAGGGCGCTGATAACGCCGATTCGCAATAGTAGGCGACAGCGAAAAAGCTGGCTTAACACGTCGTACAATGCGTTAACCCCTCCCCAATTCAATAGAATGTGTTAAGTCAAAAATGATTCACTGGGCCGCAAAGTAGTAGATTGACACCGGGTATACATTAGGCGTTTTGCTAACGTGCTTTTAAAAACACAAGGGCTCTTATAATACCGTACACATGCAAAAGCGCGTTTTAGATCCAGCTAACGCGCGTTTACGCTAAATCAATGATCAGAACAACTACAGCCGATTCGTAATAGTAAGCGACAGAGAAAAAGACTTAAACCGTCGTACAATGCGTTTACCGTTCCTTCCCAATTCAATAGCATGTTTTAATTCAAAAATGGTTATATGATTCACTAGGCCGCAAAGTGGATTGAAACCGGGTATACATAAGACGTTTTGCTAACGCGCTTTTAAAAACACAAGTGCTCTTATGATACCGTACACATGCAAAAGCGCGTTTAAGATCCAGCAAACGCGCGTTTTCGCTCAATCAATGATCAAAACAACTACAGCCTTTGTCCGCTAATAATATCAAGGGAGCAGATAACGCCGATTCTCAATAGTAAGCGACAGCGAAAAAGCTGGATCAAAACGTCGTACAATGCGTTAAATGTTCCTCCCCAATTCAATAGAATTTGTTAAGTCAAAAATGATTACATGATTCACTAGGCCGCAAAATAGTAGATTGACACGGGGTACACATTAGTCTTTTTTCTAAAGCGCTTTTAAAAACACAAGTGCTCTTATGATACCGTACACATGCAAAAGCGCGTTTTAGATCCAGCAAACTCGCATTTTCGCTAAATCAATGATCAAAACAACTACAGCCTTTGTCCGCTAATAATATCAAGGGCGCAGACAACGCCGATTCTCAATAGTAAGCGACAGCGAAAAAGCTGGCTCAAAACATCGTACAATGCGTTAAATGTTCCTCCCCAATTCAATTGAATTTGTTAAGTCAAAAATGATTACATTATTCATTAAGCCGCAAAGTATAAAATTGACACCGGGTACACATTAGGCTTTTTGCTTACGCGCTTTTAAAAACACAAGTGCTCTTATAATACCGTACACATGCAAAAGCGCGTTTTAGATCCAGCAAACGCGCGTTCACGCTGAATCAATGATCAAAACAACTACAGCCTTTGCCGACAAACTTCGACAAAAAATGAAGAATGATTAATAGGATCTAATGAAATATTCAGTCCAATGTTGAAGATGGATTAATGTACCCACACTTTGCGATAACAAAATCAGATCAACTATTTTTTTTCATCAAAATATAAAATGTTTGTTCTTCGAAACGTGGTGTACCTATGTCGCTAGCTTCTCCAAGATACTGGAAGACTCCAAATTGTATGTGATCAACATAAGATTATCAAACTCCTGGCAAAGTGTCTGAACAATTAAGAGAAATATTTCGTGTGACCAACACGAAAAAGCGTATTTTTCACATGTACTTTCGCCCGTTCTCGCAATTCCATCCCGAACCCTCGATGAAGAAATAAACGAGGTCCTGCGTCGGACACTTTCGTAATTTTTCACCTCCGAACCGTGGATTGAGCCGTGAACAGCGTGGCGCCCCGCTCGAAAAAAATAGCGCCGCGAGGCGTGGATTTTTCACAATCGATACCCAAGTGAGACCCTGCGGCGACGACGGTGACTTGCACTTTGCGGCTTCCCCGGCACTTGCAGCACGCATTCCGAATAATCCACATGCTGCAATCGTCTAATGTACACAACGCCCATCATTTATACTGTCATACAAATTATTCACGAGCGGGGCCTCTATGGGACCCCATTGTTCCCTCGGAATTGTTCTGTGCCTGTTAATTTTTCCGCTGATGACTGTTCGTTTTCCCGCCGCCTAGCACGGAGTTGATTGCTCTTTTTCGGCGGAGGAACGCCGGCTATTGTCTCTCCGTTGTTCCTCGACGAGCTCGTTCATTCCTCAGTGATCAACTCCTTCTTTCTCGTCTTCAGCTTGTTCAAAGGCGATTCCAATGGGCTTCGAAGGTAAAGCGCCTATGTAAATTTCATTCCAGATACTTATTTTTGGTCCTTCGAGCCGGATACCAGCTATTGTTTTCCTAGCGAAATTTGTCCGGAAATAACCTGCACAAAAAACACGTGTGGCACTCGAGGACTGCCGCGGTAAAGCTATTGCATAGCATCTATTCAAAAATAAGAAGATAATATTGTTGATTTAAAATATTCATTTATCTTACAATACATGTAGGTTTGTAGGTTATGCAGAAATGTTTATCATTGAAACTATAGGATTATGGTAACTGAAATAAGAAACATAAGTTTGAGACTTAATGTCTTCTAAATATCTGGAAAATACGGAGTCAATAGTGGTCCCATATTTTGTTGAGGATTCTTGTGGATCATTATTCATTTTTAAATTCAATTTTTCCGAAAGAGAAGTTGTCAACCGCTCTGATTTTTAATCAGCGATGTTAATGTTGAAATCGCCAGCCAAGATAAGTGGAAATTTATTACCATTTGTACCAAGTATTTTCGACCCATCTTCAGTGTACTCCAGTAAAGTGCGATGAATAAAATGCTCTACCTCGTCCAATTTTGGATTCGGAGTAATGTAAATTGCTACCATGACTATGTGTAGGCCATTTCTTAGTTTGCATAAGAATGCACAAATATCTCCAACAAATGAGCCTCTAACATTAACATCGTTAACGTCTTCAATATTTATTTCAATATTGGGAGTCATAATATTAGTAGCATTATTACTATTTTGGTAAATAGCTACCCCACGTTTTGGAACAGTATCTCGTTTGAATTGAACAATACAATTGAAATTAGGTATTTCAATCGGATTATCACGCGTCATGCATGATTCGGTAAGAAGTAACACATTGGTTTGTCTATGTGTATTGTCTATGTAGACTTTGGCAATTGAAAGTCATTATTGAAATACCATTTCTATTACTAATGAAACCTAAGACACTCTGAGCTATCATCTGAACACTATTTAACGACAGTCTTTTGAATTCTTGCAACAAAGATGCAGTCGATGCAGCTTGCCTTCGATTATGATAAAACTTAAATGCAGAATTATCATTTTTTGTCGTTATATACAATTTTTCAATACTAGTCACCCGAGAAAGTGCAACATAGACGAATTCCTGAGAATGTGATTTACTATACTCATATACTATTTCGTCAAAAGTTCCACCTTGCGACTTATGTATAGTTAGAGAAAGCGCTGAAGTTAATGGAAAATGTTTGCGTTTGACTATACATTTTCTATCCGATGTTGATGAAATATTTGCCGTTCGTAATTCAATGGGAACAGCACCCAAACACCGTGCCGAAGTCTGCCGAACTGAACCGACGATACACGGCTGTGTTAGGTTTTTTCGTTACGGAATTTCTACATTCGGTCGCCGCGCTCAAAGCCTGAGATAGAAGCTATGCAATAGCTTAATTACAATTCTGCATTTGTTCGAACCAATTGTCGAAGCACGTTTGCCACTCTGATTGAGGTATCACCAAAACATCATCATATGTGGCATCATGGTATTGCCCATTCTCAATAGATGCTTTCAGAGGCGACAATGCTTCGTTAGGAAGCCGGTGAGGAGGTGTAGTTGTTTGTTACTAGAATCTAGTTAACTTTTTGATCTTGTAATTTGCAAGTTCGATCCCTGAGAGATTCGGCTTTCTCCCATTCTAGAAACAACTTCTCATAGGTGCATTTTCAAGCTTATGGTCTGTGGATTCCCGCTCACGTTTCTCAATTTCACACAGCATTGTACTGAAGTTTTTCTCAGTGCTTACTTTCTTGATCATCACGTCACTATGGGAAAGTTCGCAGATGAGATACAGTTATTCACTTCATGGTCCTTCGAGCCGGATTTCGCGGTGGATCGGTCGAAGAAACCGACTGAACAATAAAGTCCGAGACGTATTTCGAAAAGGGGAGGAAATTCGAAAGCCATCACGAGGAAATGATGGCGAAAAAACGTCGGGAACGTATCCGAGACAAGAGGCAGCGGCGTCGATACATCACATGTTCGGGGATTAGGAGGGCGGCTTTCCGGCCCGTGTGATACGTGCTTTATAAGGGCGCCCGAGCCCGGGCGCAAAGGAACACATAAATAACGCCCAACCTGCCGTGTCGCCGTGCGGGTTCCCCGGGGAAGAAAGACGCGGAAAACCTGCCCCCGAAAAACTACCCGGCCAAATGAAATATTCCCCCGTTCGGGATATTTTATAAATACGTTAAAATAAGGCGGAAATACACGTGCAGGGGGAGAGCGACGTTTTCAATTTCGACGCTGTTCGGGACCGCTAACAGGTATGTACGTCGGATGAGGAAGATATTCTTATTCTCCGTAGAATATGAAAATAATGCCTGAAAAAATTACAGTGTAACCTCTTCAATTCGGACACATTTAAATCCGGTCATCCAGTACTCCGGACGCCTGATTTCAAACCCATAGTCCGGACGTATCTCTATAATCCGGACGCACACAAACGACCGCGTCTGAAATTTACGAGTTAAGACATGAATCAGACCAAAGAATTCAGAGACTTCTATAATCTTTGATTCAGACGAATGTTAGAGTATCGATAGTGTACCAATGTACCAGGTATGAATATGAAACTAATGATTCCTCTACTGACGGTGACGATGATATAGCAACGGTCGAAAAGGGAAGAATGAAGAAAACAAAATTTCAGACGAGCAGATGAAAATGCTCTTTGAAATGAAGAATATAGCAGTGAAAAATAAAGCTCACTGTAAAGTTCAAACCAAAATTTCAGATTTCCTCAAAGTTGAGTAAAATTTTAATATGATCTCTTGATTTTACAGATTCAAATTCCAATTATTTCTGTTCCTCTTCTGAATAATCTATTCGTTCAATAAAAAAATTACAAGAAAAATAAACATATCATTTCTATTGTGATACGAGTTTTGATATCTTGTGTTTGAAAATTCGAACCAATCAAATATTTTCTTTTACTTTTATAGATATTATATTTCATTCAAAAATCAACTTTTAAGAATAATTCTGTTTTTCTATAATCCGGACAAATCGAAAATCCGGAGAACTACCTTGCCATCAATTGTCCGGATTAAAGAGGTTGCACTTTATTTGGTTACGTTGAGTAGCGTCCGAGATATCGAGTTATGAACATAAGCGTTCGTCTTAGTTCCCCGGGCTGAAGATGGATCCATGTGACGTCACACCACAACGTTCATTCGGTACGTAGCTCGCGATCGTGGCGTTTACAAGATATTACTGTCCAAAATGTCTAATCCAAGAGAGAGAAAGTCATGTGTTGTACCAAAATGTACAAATGCAAAAAAAAGCTTGTTCGGTTTCTACGGATATCTCAATGAGAAAGAAATGAAGTCCATTAAGAGGTTGGATCTGTTCCTAGAGAAAGTTTTCAACAATTTGAAATTCGTGTGAACTTATAAATATGCTTGCTGTATTTCAGTATCGTAATGAGTCCATTACAGTACTAAAAGTAGTGCTGTAATGAATCTCATTACAGCATTGTTTTCAGTTATATTTTTTGTTTTAAGGTTGTCAGTGCTGACCTCCGATCCTCTCAATTTTCGAATCCAATCAAATCAAATTCTGTAATCTGTCAAATTTTGTAAGTCACACCAACTACCAAGATACAATACAAAAGTCACTAATCTGAATTTTCATTTGAATTTCGAGAGTATTTCACAAAACTTGACTGAAATAGAGAAAATATTGTCTAAAACTCGTTGCAGATTGTCAATTCCAATTTCGCATTCGTGTTGGAATAGGAGCTCATTCTGCAACTTGTTTTAGAATATAATATTCGTTCAATGTTCCATATTCTGTAACAAGGGCAACATGAAAATTTGATTCGAGTGAATCATTCCGAAGGCCAGCCTGCGGACTCACGAGTATCGGAATTTCATTCTAATCGAGTAACAAACTATACGTTGAAATAACGCTAGATATTGGATCTTTTAATACAAAGATGAATATAAAGTTTTGAAAACCGCAAAGAATATGACAATCAATTCGGATCACAGATCGATTTTATTTTCCGTGTTTTCAGAAGTGTTACGGAATGCTAAGATGTTCCAGAACTTTGAATACATTCTTCAATTCAGTGTTTACCATTTCTCCAGTTCTCCATTGACTTTTTCAATAAAAAAATGTTTTCTTCATTGTTGTGAGTATAATTTTCAGTTTGGTTTAATAGCGAAGATAATCGTATTAATTTTGATGTTAGCCTATATCACCATTGTAAATGATTAATCGAATGCATTACTTGGGCTTGTCCTGTTAAGTTTTCCTTGTCAAAACTACACCTTTTCCACCTGTATTTCAGAAAGCGTCAAATGAATTTCAGAAAAGTCATTTGTATTTCAGAAAACGTCATATGTTTTTCAGAAAGCGTTAAATGTATCAATCCCATTGAAATCATTTGGAGCAAAGTTAAGATACACGTAAAATTGAATATTCGAAATTCCCATGTTAGTGATCCTGGTGTGGTACACCAACGTTTAATCTTCTTAGAGAATAATAATAATAATAATAATTTATTGATCCTTTAAGACATCGAAGATGTATAGGACATGTCAAAAAATATAAATACATACATATGCAAATTAATACAAAAAAATTTCTAAATTATTGTCGGAATAATACTCCCCTAAACTATAATAAACATTTTTCAACAGAATAGCTTTAACAACTGTTTTAAACTTTTTTACAGTAAGAGATTGGATACACTTCGGTAAATGATTAAATAATTTAACACACTGGTAAAATGGAGACTTTTCAAATTTAGTCGTATCATTGATAACTCCAAGAATACTATTGTCTGAGGAGACAGTGCGCGAGATGCTTTCTGAAATACATTATTAATGCATTCTGAAATACATTCGATACTTTCTGAAATTTACCGTTTTCTGAAAGATATTTTACTATTCTGAAAATCATTTGATGCTTTCTGATATTCATTTGACTACATAATCAGAAATACATTTGACGCCTTCCGAAATACATTTGACTATTCTGAAATTCATTTAACGTTTTCTGATTTACATTTGATACTTCTGAAATACATTTGACGCTTTCTGAACAACAATTGGAAAAGGTGCAGTGTAATAAGACAGGCAGCTCCAGTCGCTGCCCCAGCATCCTTGACGTTTGAATTTGACATCTGCCTGAAGTATTGTACCCAAAAACCTTGACAGATTCGGAAAGGGGAAATTTTTTTTTTCATTTCTTTCAAATTTTGTGACATTTCTGTCATAACCTCCGAACATTATTTGGCCAAGAAATCTTAATCTTGATGTTTTTTAAAGTAGCAAATGCATTTCCAAAATGCATTCGATTTAATCTGAATAATTGGTTTCTTTTCTGCTTTTGTCTTTTTTCATTCCAGATTAAGATTTACGAGTCGTTTTGGGAAGAATCTGTGTATCCGAGCCCATCGACGGATAACATGAAGATGATCACACTGATGTCTTTCAAGATTTTCCTGATATTTGATATTTTATGTTATTTTGTTTACGGGGAGGTTTTTTCGGCTGATGTTTTTTCCCCTGGCTGTATAGTATCGTATGATACTAGTGTTGATAGTATCGTATGATTCTATAGTATCATACAAAGAATGTTATGATACCCCGTTCTTTTTTTACCTCAGCTTAGGTACTTTTTGTTTCAACATTTATTGTATTATTTTAGCTCTCTTTTTCATAAGAATATATATATATATACTATGAAGCTGATCATTCATCATTCATATGTTTAAGAAAACGTTTCAATTTCAAATAGAACAGTGAATCCGATCCGAATCCAACGGAATACCCATTAAAACGCCAATAAACAGAACGCGGGCGAGATAAAACACATGGTCTCGGTACAAGACGCCATCATAGCCGATTGCTCCGTCGGCAATTCGGCCGTATTTCAACCCCGCCGTTCCGGGGCTGCAAACGCCACCCCCTCCCCTCGCCCCACCCCTACTCCCGACCGGGGGCGGCGGCGGAATTCTGTTTTTCGGGGCCCTAGCCGGAGATCCAGCACGCCGGCGGCGCGCAGATAAGAGAATTGCACTGTCAAGCCGGAATGATATATTTGACCAACATTTCCATACACCGGGGCGCGCTCGCATGAGGATTTCCAATGAAGCGTACGTGCGTAATCTCTCCGATTCGAATTAACGCGGGCACGGCCGCCCCCGGTCGGCTTAGGTTATCAGCCGCCCAACACCTGACAATATATTCGGGACGGAGTCCGAAAACCGTCAGATCTCATTAATTATAACTTTGAATTACGGTCTTCTTCCCCCGCGTTCCAAGGGAGAGGACAGTCTGGTCCTCCGACTGTGATCATGCGAGAGTTCTTCTTCTCTATTTCAGAGCATTGGTTTCAGTTATATTTCTCGTTCTGTGGTTGTCAACACTGACTTCCGATTCTGTCAGTTTCCAAAACACGTCAATTCAAATGCCGTAATCTGTCAGTTTCCGTAACAGTCACACCAACTGCAAAGAGAAAATACAAAAGTCACTAGGATGTATAATCTGAGTTTTCCATGGAATTTCGCCAGTATTTCACAAAACTTGACTGCAATAGAGGAAATATCGTCTAATACTCGTTGCAGAAGACAGAAAACTCATGCAATACCGCCCGGAACTTGTAGGAAACACGCCTGTTTTCCACCTAAGCATAGAAACGAGTCAAAATTCAGAACGTCAAACACAACTTGTCATAAAGAAACAGAAATCTCCCATCTGTCTCCGTCAAACTCATGAAGAGTGGACATTCCGTTTCCTTCCTATAGTAATGAAGTAATAATTATGACAAGAAATATCCTCCTGAGTCCTGTTGACGAGATTTTTTTATTTATCTATTAATATAATGAATTTACGGCAGTAAATTCTTCGATCCAACGTTTTGGATGAATGAATGAACGCCTTGGATTTGCAGCTGTTTCGCTGCTATGTTGCAGTGTGTTGTTATTTGATTATTATTATGCGAGTGAATTGAAAAATGCCGCGAAATGTGAAAATCTAGGGTGTAAATTCGAAACCAAAATTTATTGTGAAAAATGTACCCTATTTTCGTGCTTGACAGTCAAAAATAAAACTTTCATTTACTATTTATTCATAATGATTGTCATCGCATTGGACATATTTTTTTGAGTAAAATTTTTCAAAAAGTTTATATGACGTTTACAGAGTTTAATGAACAAAATTTCCCAAATGCAATCTTTATATCACCTTTGATATGATGTCCGGACTCAGGAGGATATTGACCCAATAATTTATACTTGTTCTTATGGTTTATCTCTTAATATACTCCATTCACAAATATAAAATCACACCTCTGGCCTTGGAAATTTGACACATTCCATTCTGCATCGAAAGAAAATGGAGGTTATGACGCTTGTCAAAATATTTTTATGTTCCGAGTCAACACTATGTTGCCCTTCCTACATTCTTAGCAATTACGTATTTCTCAGAATGTGAATTCATTCGGAAAATGAATGAATTGGAAAAGATGGGATGGACGAAAATAATTAACGTTTATATGAATTGATAGAAAGGATCCCTTTTTTAGTTATTGGCAATAGTTCGATTTCTAACAATATGTAAACAAAGAAACAAACTGGCAACGTCATTTTGTCTTTAACGATCATTTCTGTGTGCGCACTGACTTTTCATCAGGTGTACCAACTCTTGAAAACGATACCATGACCTCCTATGTGATTTTATAAAAGTGAATGGAACATAGGTTCAATTTTGTGAATATTTTTCGTAGCCCATTCCGAAGATTTTAGTGAGTCATTTTTTAAAATTTTTCGAGATTCGAAAATTCTAAGTCCAGTGCAGAAGGCACTGGTAGTTTTCCACGTGTTCAAAATGTGTTTGAGGCTCATTTTTCAATGAACAAGCGTTAGAATGAGCCTCCTGTACGAGTATCATTAATTTTTTTTCTATTTTAGTATCGTAATGAGTTCATTATAGTACTTTAAGTAGTGCTGTAATGAACTCAATGCAACATTGTTTTCAGTTATAATTTTCGTTTTGTGGTTGTCAACACTGATTTTCGTGAAATGTCAATTTTCTCAAAAGTCACACCAACTGTCAAGATACAATACAAAAGTCACCAGGATCTATAACTGAAATTTTCATTGAATTTCGACAGTTATACACAAAACTTGATTAAAATAAGAAAATAACATATAATACTCGTACAAAAAGCTCATTCCAACACATTTTAACATTGTGCCTTCTTCACTTGTATAATAAATAACTATTTTCCTTTCAGTATTGTTATATTCTCTTCGTATATACTGTAACTTTTTTTGTTCAATTTTCACTATTTTCAAAGGCTGAATGGTCTATTTTTCTTTGGGTTAAGCATACCTGCTTTCTGTCTTTCCCATTCTCACCGTACTTGTCCCACGTAATTCTAGATTGCATTTTGGCGAAAGCACCGGTTTCTATGTTTACCACTATGTTACCACTTTCACGATGATTATTAAGTATTACTCGACAACCTTCACGATTTTCCACATCATGTATGAAACATCTACTTACCAGTTCATAAATTCATCCTTTCAATTAAAACAATGCACGACCAGTTTCAACTACATGCTCATTTGAGAATTTCTAGGATCTCAACGTGTCTGTTACGCATTGTTCTGTCATATATTCGCGTTCTCCACAAATCGCTAGATGTAAGCACTTCATCTGAAGGTCTCGTAAATAATTCATCAATATTCAATATTCACATTCTTGGAATAACCGTTGCAAGTTGAAATCATAACAGTCACTACTAACTAGACTTACGAATGTGTCATATCAAATCATAGATTGAAATATTACTCGAAAGATTTATAGAAGTGTCATCATCGATATTCAGTCGTCATAGATTGGATTTATATTGCACCGATCAGATAAACTAGATCATAGAATGTCAGGTTTGAAATGTTAATGAAAATTGCGTGATGAATGAATGAAAATTATTATTATAAATTTTCATCGCTCTAAGAAACCTTTCCTTCATTCTTCTTTGAAAATTGAGGTTAAATCAAAACATATTTGACACATCTGTCACTGACTCATATTGGCTGATATTTCGAAATGTCATCGAGACAACAGGAAGGAGGAAGTTTGACATAGACATAGATTTGATTATGAGAACATAGAGATACGAAATGACCAAAGTGCTGCCGAATTATCTAGGTTTCATAGAGCAGAATCTGTGTGAACGGGCCGGATGATCAAAATTAGTCCAGGGGAAGGCGATAATTCGCAGAGCGGGTTTATGCAGTCTACCACCGTCCCAATAAGTTATTTCGGCAACTATTACACACATAGTAGTCGCAGCCGGGCTCCAGGGGGCGCAATGTCTCACCTAATCATGCCTAGTTTCGCAAGCAGGCGTCGCAGTCGGTAAGAGAGAGAATTACGTGCTATAGGTTCCGTTTATTATCGAGCGCGTGGATCCCAATTAAGAGGCAGCAGCTGTGAAAATTAATGGAGCACAGCTTTTAAGATGTAATTGGGCACATCCATAACTTCTCGGTAAAGAACCGCCGCCGAGCGCTCGTGCAGAATTCAGCGACATCTGATTCCCATCAATAAACAACTCTTAATAATACGTGTATAGTGTATGTGTACACGCTCGACGGTGCACACTCGCGCTTCGTAATTGTTTCGTAGTACTTTGCCCCTATCGCGCCATTTGTCACCCGACCTTGCCGGGGTGCTAATGCTCTCAAGGATTAACCGGAGGGAACGCACCTCATAGTTGAGCCACTCTATGACTGTCTGAGCATCGACTGACGTCAGTTGATTAAGGTGTTTTTTAGTGGCATGCGATTATTTCCGGACTTTCTGACGAACGTATACTCCATTCATTTTTATAAAATCACACAGGAGGTCATGGAATCGTTTTCAGGAGTTGGTGCACCTGATAAAAAGTCAGTGTGGACACAGAAAATATCGTTAATGACAAAATGACGTTGCCAGTTTGTTTCTTTGTTTACATTTTGTTCGAAATCGAAATATTGCAAATAACTAGAAAAGGAATCCTTTCTATCAATTCATATAAACGTTAATTATTTTCTTCCATCACATCTTTTCCAATTCATTCATTTTCCGAATAAATTCACATTCTGAGAAATACGTAATTGCTGAGAATGTAGAAAGGGCAACATAGTGTTGACTTGGGACATAAAAATATTTTGACAGGCGTCATAACCTCCATTTTCGTTTGATACAGAGTGGAATGTGTCGAATTTCCAAGGCCAGAAGTGTGATTTCATATTTATGAATGGGGTATTAATGGCGATTAAGTCACAGAATTCCATCATTGGATCTTTTGAAGTCTCCCTGAATATCAAACGAATGACGTCAGTTGATCGAAGCGTTTTTTAAACGCCTGCGAAATTTATCCGATTATTATCAAACTTTCTGAATACATGACGTCACACAGAATTCCTACATGACATCACAGAATTTTATCATCAGCAGATGATAGAACTGCTTCTCTTTCTTGCCAAAATTCTCATTTGAATAGTTTCGGAGCTTTAAGAGTTCAATTCAAGGAACTTCTAAACTCATAACAAGGATATACAGGGTGACACAGACTCATGGTATACCCCCATTTTCTCCCTTGTTTCTGTAGCTATATTTCTGAAATTTGGAACATTGAATATACTCACTATAGGGCACTTTTTGACATATTTAGAAAAAAATTCAATTTCCGGTTTTTCCGGAAATGACATCAACTTTGGATTGAACCGAAGAAACTTAAACTTGTCTAAACTCCATTATCGTGTTCGTATTGGTTATACAGAAAAATAGTTGATATGGATACCCCACCGATTCCTACACTCATTCAGGCTCGTGTTTGACTTTTGAAATCGCAGAAAATGTCAGTGCCTTCTGCACTTTAAAATTTCTATTCCTCGACAGTATCATAGATTGGCATTCCTGTCACCGAATGACAGTTGAGCCATTTCAAACATGGCCGCTGCGGCATCTTAGAATCATTCAACGTCTATTTCAAGATTTTGCAAGACCGAAACCTGAATAAGAGGGAAGAAGAAATGCTGATCCATAGTCCGCCCACGAATTCTGGCAGACAAAGGATAAACACAGCAAGGTACAGCCGACGTCACATATAATTTTCGCCAGAAGGGGTCGTGAGAGTGCACGCGTGCGATCCCAGCGACATCTGATTCCCATCAATAAACAAGACCTAATAATACGTTGTACACATACACGCGCGCTCTCTAATGTAATTGTTTTTGCGTGGAACCCTTGCCGTCTAATCTGTCAGCGGGAGCGAGAGCAGAAGAGAGAAAGGGGTGGCAGCGATCAGCGATTTCTCATTCGCCCTAATGCGGAAACGATAATTGCGAATGGAATAACATTTATTTGCAGCGGCGCTGGACAACGATCGGAGAATTTCCGACAAGTGTTTGGGGCGATGGAAGGCTGGGGGGATCATTAGGCAAGATTTCGCCCCCTTCCGAAGTAATGGGACGCATTCCGTGAAACCTTACACCCCAAAGGGTTGATGAAAACAATGGACGAAATCGCTTTTCTCTGCTAAGCCCCTGTTTGCACGCCCTCCCGTCGATAAGACAGTCTTTACCGGCGTTTTTATCATTATCTGGCTCGGGCCGCACCCTCCAGATTTGTCTGAAAACAGTGCCACAAACATTCTTCTGAAAAACACAGGATAGGCCAAACTGATACAATTTTCTGGTAATTCTATTGGCAGTTCTGAATCATCCTCAATTAATCTCAGTAGTTGCAGAGTAGTTTTTTTTGGTCAAACGAAATCGCCGAAAAAATGCGAATTCCACCATAGTAGTGGTCGGCCCTATTCAATTCTAAACTTCTAGGAAAGCCATAATCAATGAAATCTAATATGTCGAAATCATCCTCATAAAGAGCATCAATTTCATTCAATAAAGTTCTATCCGTAATAATCATTATTAAATTCACGCAACCAAAAACAACACGTCAAAACTGAAGTTCGTTTTGACGTTATGAATATTTGAGACGGGCTAAAGTCTTGCTTAAGCCATGAATATTCGCGGCTCGCAATAGTCATAACTTATGAGGCACTTAAACTGCGGTGCAAGAGAAACGACGTTTCAAACCTAACTTCAAATCTAAGTTGGACGTAAGTCAGACTTATATGGGACGGTGCATCAGAAGAATATGATTTTTTTAAGGCTTATTCCTTAGAGCGTCTGCACTACATGGACAAAACTGCAGTTCTAATTTCCTCATTATGAACTATTGGCTTGCTCCGCAAGATGGCCGAATTTGACCTTGTTTAAACTACACGGTACACGGTATAAAAAATCATCTACCATAACTTCCAAGAGACCCACAGAAAAGAATGAAGGATACAGAACTAAAATCACGATTGAGCAACAACCAAAAAACTCCATCTGCTTCCTTTCCTCCGCAGATAAAATCGGTACATAACCTCTCCTATCAGCCACGTCATTTCGCGGCCACTTATACTGCCGCCGGTCCGTACTTAAAGCGACAATCCGAGTGGAAATATCGAAACTACCCACTTGCTTTAATCACCCCCTATTTGTCTATTCCTCGGGCGACCTCCGATCTCGCAATTTCCTGAAATCTGAAGAAATTGGTAGGGACCCGTCCAGATATTGCCTGCTCAACGGCCATTTCTATGCATGTCTCGCCGTGGCGAACACAGAGGGGGGCCGGGGCGCGCGCTATCTCGCCATCCTCCCCGCGAACTCTATGGTCAACGTGACGTCCGATGATTTGTACGATACGTGACGGCGAAAATTGCCGATCGGGTGGGATTCCGGCCCACGGAAAAAGGCGGCTCGTGACGTTTGAAACGTCAAAACTTGTAATTACCGAGATTCGCGCAGATTTCTGCTTTTCCTGTAGTTCGTTTCGTTTCGTATCTTCATGATATTGCAGGTCGCTGTTTGATCTTGGGTCACGGTGTTATTTATTGCTTGACTGGTCTGTGCTTGGTACAGGTGCATAGAAGTATTTACGTCTCTATCATTTGCGTTTATGACAGTTTGAACATGAACCTTTTCGTCGATTATTCAAAACTTGTTGAAATAGTAAATTCTAAAACATGTTGCAGAATGAGCTCCTATTTTCCTATTTCGAAAGCATGAGTGTTGGAATGGCCTTCTGCAACGAGTATTAGACGATATTTCCTATATTTCAGTCTAGTTTTGTGAAATATTCTCGAAATTCAAATGAAAATTCAGATTAGTGACTTTTGTATTGTAGCTAGGCAGTTGGTGTGACTTACAAAATTTGACAGATTACGGAATTTGAATTGATTTGATTCGAAAATTGATAGGATTGATAGGACAGTACTGACAACCACAAAACGAAAAATAACTTAAAACAATGATGTAATGAGTTTCATTACAGCACTACTTTTAGAACTGTAATGAACTCATTACGATACTAAAATAGAGAAATAAGATTCTCCTAACCGATGTATTTCCATTTGAGTTATTTGTAATTCTCCCACTCAAAAAAATTGAGAATAACATAGAAATGATATAAGATAGGTAGATAGTTTAATTGTATTGGTTCCTAATGCTTATATTATATTCATTCTTTCATAACGAAAACGTTTTAAGCATAATTAATTTTTCTGCATAATATACAAGTCCTATGCCTTTTTTGCGGTCAGCAGTTCGGGTGGTATAGTTCATTATTATCGGAATTTTCATCTTTGCTGAAAAAGAGTTTGTTTTGAATGCCAGCATCTACTGTACAATAGTAATGATACAAGTGAGGAGGCATTGATATTCGATATTCTTACACAAGTTCAAAATGGCGAGTTTTTGCATGAAAGAGTGTAAGAATGAGCCTTTTGTTCGAGTACCATACATTATTTTCTCTAATTCTTTGAATTTTTATCGGAATTAATGAAATATTTTCATCAATATCTTCTAGTGATTTTTGTTATGAAGAATATTGATTGTCAGAACTGTTTTTAGTCTCATAAATTTGACAAATAATAAATAAATTCTGATCAGATTGCCAGCATGTTATCATTAAATGTTATCATGAAAACTGTGCTAGTACGAAATTTCCTAGCATGATTTCTTTTCTACAAGATGTTGCAGAATGAACCGATTTGTGACGAAATTAGAGAAATAATTCTGAAAATTCGAGCGCAAAAAATGAACGAAACCTTGAATTATTCGAATTAAAATAAATGAGAATAGCTAAACCGTAGACTTGCCTAAGCAATAAAATCACTCAGGACCTAGTATCGAGTATCGAGAACATTTTGCCATTCCACGCTTAATTTCAGAACTTAATTCTGTTTGTTCTTCGAAATTCGTTTGATTATAACTCAAACTTGCTGTTTTTTTGTCGGAAGAGTTTTTCAACCATATGTTTTCATATGTTCCGAGTCCTCTTTAGGTTCAATATCATCTACCATAGTTGAACCAGTAATTTCAAATCTTGAAAGAGTAGAAATAACACACACTAAAATTTTATAGGATGATTTCCAAATTGAGGGTCGATTTGATGAGTTTCTGAGAGAAGATCGCCCAGGATTCACCTCAGATCCTGCACAAAGAAAAAACGGGGAGCGACATAATCCAATCCTTCACGAAAATACGTATATACGGCCGAGAAAAACTCAAGTGGCTGGGGGGTGCATATCGGCCCGGCCTACTCTAGAGCAATTTCTATGCGCGGCTCGCAACTGCGTCCCCGCTCTATGGTCACCGTGACGTCCGATGATTTGTTCGATACGTGCCACCGAAAATTGGCAAAGAGCGGGACCTTGCAGTAATTATGTCGTTAGTAATTGGCTGCAGATGGCGCAGCCTGCGCGCGGGTCAACACCGACTCCATCATCAGCGTCAGCTTGCGACCTCGAGGGCGTTTATATGCCGAGAGATATTAAACCCGGAATTTATAGCCGCCCCCGACCATAAAGACACAGCCGAGCCAGAGATCTGCAATTACTGTTTTCTTTATTCTCGCGCCACATGTGTGTCGTGTCTCGGCGCTACCCTTCTTTAATCCTTGCTCGGGGACCGTGCATAACTTGTCGCTCGAGCTGCCTCCTCTATGCGTCTTGCCCGGTGATTAATGTTCGCGGAAACAAATTGCGCGGAAAATATCGGTCTGTTTCGTTCTGCGTCCGCGTTATTATATATTGTGCGAGGGCCACCCCCGCGCGCTCTACGCTGCCACGGCACCCTCACCTATGTCATGAAATTCATTGCGAAGCAACACTTGCACGTTTTATGATTCATGAATTGTCACGGCGCGAGATCCGGCAGGTTGGCACCATTGGATGGGAGTTTCCGTGGTCCTCGATGCTCCTTCTGTCGTTTAGGTTATGTGTCATTTCAGGTCATAGACCCTTGTATATGTCATTCTTTGTCAGGTGATGTGTCCTGTCAACTACCATTTGCTTCAGTCTCATGTTAATTACCAATTGGTTCCTCAAGCAAGCTCTTACATTTGACTGACTCTTGAACCAACTTCCCAGTGAATGCGAGGTCTGATTCTTGACATATACAATACATAGATGCATAGAAATGAAGAAGTTCATTTGTAGCTGTGATGTGAAATGATCATGACAGCAAGAGGAAGACAATTTTTCAAGAATATGCTTGGTCACATCGCAAGCTTTCAGTGATCGTAAAGATTATAAATTCAATTAAAAAATGAGTCTTGGTACAAAAGCATTAATTCTGTGTCAAATCCGTTCATTCTGCCACATCTTGTAGAGCAAAATCATGCCAGAATATTTCATTCGAGCACAGTTTTCATGGTGATATATGTTCTTTACACATTGGCCTCCTGCCACGGATTCATTCATCATCGGTCAAATTCATGAGAGAGAAAACAGTTCTGCCAATCAATATTATTTAATGCAATAATCACTTAACTATTTTCGTGGAAATATATCATTAATTTCGATAAAAATTGAATGAATTAGAAAAAATCAAATGTCAACCAATCTCGGTGGCTCCAATCAATTTGTGATTGCTTGATCGGACAATCAAAGTTTTCTGAAACCCACTACTATTCTTACACCTGATCATCCAAAAACTCGCCACTTCGTGGCAATATCGTTCGTTGCTGCTCAAGACTGGTCATTTTCTCCAGATAAACCATAAGATAAAGTATGAATAATTATTGGTTTGCTGACGTTTATTGTCATAATTACTTCAGAACTATAGGAAGAAAACTCTATGTTCACCCTCTAAAATTTTGACGGTGACAGATACTACGAATATTACCGAGAAGTTTCCGCTCCTCTGTGTCAAATAGTGTTTGACGTCTTGAATTTCGACGTGTTTCTGTGGCCACCGTTAAGCGGCGTTCGGTTGGAAAACAGGCGTGTTCCGTGCAATTTTCGGTCGGCGTTTTACGAGCGCTGCGAAATAAACATCTCGTTTGAGACTCGGTAATTTCTGCGATGATCCTACGGGGCATTAAAAGCGAAAAAAGCGTAGCGAAAACGAGGCAGGCATCGCTCGCTCGAGGAGAGTGCAATATCAAGGCGGCAATATTCTTCTCCACCTCGCCTATATTAATCTTCGCGTACATTCGGGGTGAGTATTATATTTATAAAATCAAATGAAATTATAAACGTCTTCTGGGAGATCTAGCGGGAAGCTCTCGCGTTCCCGTATTACTTTTACAAAGTAATTTTCTCTTTGCCGGGGCGTGAAGGGATGCAATTTCTTGATGAAAATGGAGCGACGGCGGGAAGTTGCGGTGTCGCGCCCGGGCCATATTTCGATTATCCCGTTTTCTCCTGCGAGCCCTCCCTGCTCGCGCGTCGCACATAAACAAAATTACTAGGAATTTTGTAGGATCAGTTTCCCCTATCCATTAGGGTGCCTTCCCACGGCGACTATTACAGTTGCATCGTTCCCTGTATTATTCATAAAAGAGGCGGAAGTGCGCTACATCGATTCCCGATGTACACTTTATCATTTTGACGTTTCGTTTTTTCGAGGTCACCGGAGCCGTCTAATTGAAGTTTCTCGCGCGTCCACAGAATAATATTCGAAGATGGTTTATACCGTGTTTGTACGCGATTCTTGTGGTTTTAAGATAGAAAATAGTACAGTGGCGACACGTTGATGTCTCATCGTTTATTGGCTGTTCCTTGTCACTTGGTAAATTCCGCCATTAGGAGGCAAATGTCAAAATTTATTACTTTCTGTGTTGAAATTTACTCATTTCGTCTATGCAAGTTTGTCAATGTGACATTATATAATTCAGCCCATCAGGAAAATTCAGGTTATAAATCGTTGTCAATAAGCATATTGACAGATATTGATTTCAATCATAGAGATAGATCTCTATGAGTTCAATTCACCAAACTGACAAAACAAAAACTACAAAAACTTGATAGATTTGCAGGTTTCAGACCAAACTTTCAACATTTCAACAATCTCTTGAAACCTTAATAAAGGTATTTCTTCATTTATACATTTGTTTTAGTTTTCTATAATATTAAAAAAATAATCACTGGAATAGTTTTCCTCAAAAGAAATTCATAGCAGGTGTAGTAGCTGCGTTCGGTAATCATGTCAGATCCACCGTGATTGCCGAACGCAACTATCATCAAATTTGACATTTGCTTCTTAATGGCGGATTTTTCGTCCCGTGTCGCCACTGTTTTGAATAAAGTTACTGTAGGAAATAGTTCCTCTATTTCAGTATCGTCATGAGTTCTTTGCAGTACTAAAAGTAGTGCTGTAATGAACTCATCACATCATCATCTTCAATTATATTTTTCGTTTGGAGGTTGTCAACACTGACTTCCGATTCTGTCAATTTTAAACACATGTCAATTCAAATTCCGTATAATATGTCAATTTTCATAACAGTCATACCAACTGCCAAGATACAATACAAAAATCACTAGGATGTATCATCTGAATTTTTCAATGAAATTCGAGAGTATTTCAAGCCACGAAGTGGCTTGTTTTTGAATGCATGAATGTTTGAATGAGCCTTCTGTATTATATATTATTTTCTCTAATTCGATTAATTTTTATTGATTTCAATGAAATATTTGCATATATATCGTTTAGTGATTATTGCATTTAAAACGTCGTTTGGCGTTTTCTGTATCACAAATTTGACAGATAAATCCGTGAATAAACTTCTTTCTGTGACTTTCGACATTTCATCTGAGAACAAAGATGGAATTTCAAACTATTTTCATAAAAGAAGTTTTAACTTAGTATTTATTATTTTTGAACGTTCTCATTTTCGATTTTTTTTATTTTAAATCCAACCGGATCATCGGCTCACAAATTTTGTATTATTTTATAAGAGTATCTACCTCTTAGTAGAAATGAGTAGAAATTTTTGTTATTGCCAATTTGTATAACTCAGAATGGGTTTTCCTTGCTTTTGATTCAATTTTCATCGTCCATACTCGTAATTTTCCAAATTGAGTTGAGTTCTTCCAAAATCATTCGTTCGTACTAGAATCTCAAATTTTCAATTCTATTTTGTTGGCAGTGAAAGGATTGTTTCAGCAGTTTCCCATCAGTCGAAAATTCAACCGATAGAGTCGCTGCGAAATCAAGAAGTTCCATGGAATTCTGAAGTCTTGTCAATTTGACAGTTTTGTCAATATTCTCGATTTCTCTGGTCTTTACTTCATCATCGATTTTCCTCGAACTAACAATTTTTTTTCTATGTCGCGTCTGACGTAACCTAGAACGGCTCAAATCATCCCATTCTATATTCCAACGACATAGACTAAATTGTCTCGCAGAGGCCACAGAGCGCCGAAACCCACTCTCGAAATCGCGTATGCATCAATCCCCGGAATTATTTTTTAATACATCCGCGGCAGGAACCCATCCACTGATTGATTTCCATAATATCGTCCATTTCGACTGCGCCAATTTCACACTCGACAGATAAACGAGAGGACGCAGAGAGAGCGGGTGAAATAATACGACCGCCAGATGTAACATTACCCACAAATATCCGATAATAACTAGGTTTGTCTCGCATCCGTTCGAAATGTCGCTATGGCGGCACCGTGCAGCGAAACTGTCAATGTTCGTCAAAATCGCGCTCGGACTAATTCGGCCCGACACCGGAAATGATTGGGTTCTCCATCGACCGATTGGAATCGTTTCCGACGCCATTCAGTTAATGTACGGCATGCATCACACCCCACCACCAGGACCGAATCGCGAAAACCGACCAAGCGAAGCAAACGTCACTTCCACTCAACTTTGACGTAAAATAATTCACAACTCTATGGCCCCGCCATACTTCTAAGAAACCACAGATACACTTCACCTTCTATGTTCGAAAAGGTCACGTTCCGCTTCGCGTATGTCGAACCGATTTCGATCTAGGTAAAACCCGGATAGATGCCCCATTTTCAAAATACCTAACTTCCCAAACTCTCCACTAGGAATTAAAAGTGTAAGAATGAGCCACTGTCACCCTTAACTTCAGTTGGTAACGAAATATGGTACAGTGAGGACGCGTTTTGCAAGAGTATGTGATTATCTCCGCAACGAACTTCGAAAATATGTAAAAGTTTCAAAGGCTAGTATTTGCCGTTGTAGAACTTTTGAAGTAGTTATAAATTCGATTAAATTTTTTATTATATCAATAAACTGGTTCATTAAGTGTGCATCTAAGTATGACCAGTTGCTTTTTTGTTTTTAATTTGTGAAAAAAATGCATGGGCATCTATTTGTACCAAAAAGGATAGTTGCCCTGATTTTTCGAGGTATAGAAGCCCTTAGGGACATATATATCCCTATATAACCCATACCCTTGTATAGTCTGAGTATTAATTCTTTTAAATATTTTTAGTTTTCTGTTATAGTTTGTGTACCGATCTGAACTCTTTACTGACTGTAGCAAAACCATGCCGCGGAAGTATGAGAGGAAAGAAGGAGTACAGCTTCCGATGAGACAGAACATTACGAAGGTGTTATGCCACTGAAATATAAAAATATGAATGAAAATATAAAGTCTCAATCCGACTGGATTCAGTGTATAAGGTATCACAACTAGCTTCATGAAACCTTCACATTTTTTCAGAACTCCTGCTCAAGATGTGGAAAACTTAAAGCACTATATGACTGATCTCGTCTTCGTTGTGTTGTTTTTTTTTAAAAAGAGTTTTTCTATTGCTGTTGAAACCTATTAGGTATTCAATATTTTATAACAACAATGAAAAATTCGTATACCTATTTGTTGATACTTACCTGATATTTTATGATATAAAGAATTTATATTTTCGTTTAATAAATGCTTTCGAAATTTCATTAAGTATGCTGATTTAAGTTATATTACGATTATAACAGACATAACGATAAGGGATTCCATTGGATTTGGCTTTGTAATTGGATCACACAATATGAAGGGCATCTATCCCGGACTGAAGGCATCTATCCTTCTCAGTATTTTCATAGTGGGGCAACTATACATACCTGTAGGCATCTATCCCCAGAAATAATGTTCCACAAAAATCAAAATTCTGTGAAATCTGCTAATGCTAGGTCAGAAAAAACCCACAGTATTCAAACTCAAATAACAAGTCTAGCTACTTTCATAAAAATTATTCAGATAAAATCGATATTTTCGAAAATATGAGCCAATTTCGAAAAGTTGGGCATTTATCCGGGTTTTACCCTAATCCGTTTCGGGACGGCCCTGTCGTCATTTGCCCCGCTCTCCCGAAATTTGGATATATGTCCGAATTAGCGGGAGCAAAACGGGGAAGCGCCGCGTTCCGATGAGTGAATAAATAACGTTCACGGTTAGTGAAATCACTAGGCTAAATGATCAATAGCCGATCGGAATTGATTTCATGAATACAAAAACAAAGTTCGTTCTGTCGGGCGGTCACCGCTATCTATCTACCTGTCCAGTCGTGACACATAACAAAAGCCAAATTGAATTGAGCTTTTTTCGCGATTTTTTTATTGCCACCGGTGACGTCCACAGAAGATCTAGATGGCACGCGAATGGGATATTTCACGCTTTGGTTACTGTCACGGTCGATGCTGATTTTTTGTACCGTGAACGTCATGTACAGTTTATTTCTATGATTGTATGAGTATGTTCCAATTATTGCCAGATTTCAATCCAATTTTTTCTTGTTCCAGGTTCATCAATGCTAGGCGGAGAATAGTACAACCTATGATAGACCAATCGAATAGGGCAGGTGAGTCAACGCATCATACTAATGTAGATTTATCTAGAAGAGTCTCTGGTAGTGTAGGAAATGTTGACAGTAACGGACTCAATGACACATCAATGAGTCTATGATCATAGACATGAATATATGAGTGACAGCTATTGACCGTGTTGTCAGTTCATAGAGACTGATCAAAAACGGACTGGAAACGCAAAATGTCATAAAAATTCGTTTTTCATTCCTCATCGGTGCAAAGAGGTTGGGGCATATATATTCCTGAGGCGTCTGGATGGGGAGAAGTTGTTTGTAATGGATACAACGTTCACATCAGTTCGGAATGTTCCTCCAGGGAAATGATTAATCGTTGTAATGGTAGTAATTGGAATAAAGGGTTGCCCGGTGTTGGGGAGAGATCATAATTCCGAATAAAATTAAGGAAATTACTGAGTGATGCACCGAAAATGGTCATTAAGGGATGTTTTTCAATCTTTGCAGTCAATACAAAGAGGGAGAGAAGGGAAGGGTTACGGTTGTAGAAGCGATTAAATAAGCTGTAGGTACGTTCATTGGATGGTGGGAACAACTTTCGCGAAATAAGGCCTCCTGGGTATAAAAAATTTATTTTTGATCGATCGCGGATTAGGGAGTCCAAATCACATAATCTAATATAGCCGTTGTTGACAGAACTTAGATTAAGTTAAAGATTGTAATAGTATATTCTGAAACAAGTTGCAGAATGAGCTTCCATTCCAACACGAATGCGAAATTCGAAAACGAGCGACGAAGGAGCGAGTTTTCGAAAGCATAAGTATTGGAATTGCCTTCTGCAAAGAGTATTAGACGATATTTTCTCTATTTCAGTAAAGTTTTGTGAAATACTCTCGAAATTCAAATGAAAATTCAGATCAGTGACTTTTGTATTGTATCTTGGCAGTTGGTGTGACTTACGAAATTTGACAGATCACGGAATTTGAATTGATTTGATTCGAAAATTAATTGGATCGGAGGTCAGTACTGACAACCACAAAACGGAAAATATGACTGAAAATAATGCTGTAATGAGTTTCACTACAGCACAACTTTTAGTACTGTAATGAGAAAATATATTTTCATCACAGCATTGTTTTTTGTGGTTGTCAACACTGACTTCTGATCCTCCCAATTTAGAAATCAAATCTATTCAAATTCTGTTTTCTGTCAAATTTCGAAAGTCACTCCAACTGCCAAGATACAGTAAAAAAGTGACTGAGATCAGACTTTTTATTTGAATTTAGAGAGTATTTCATAAAATTTGACTGAAATAGAGAGAATATTGCTCCTTCGTCGTTCGTTTTTGAATTTCGCATTCGTGTTGGAATATGAGCCCATTCTCCAACTTGTTTTAGAATATTCTATTCGCTATTTCAGTATCGCAATGAGTTCATTACAGTACTAAAAGTCGTGCTGTACTGAAATCATCACAGCATTGGTTGTCAACATGCACTGACTTCCGATTCTATCAATTTTCAACACACGTCAATTCAATTCATCTATCAATTTTCATAACAGTCACACCAACTGCCAAGATGCAATACAAAAGTCACTAGGGTGTATCATCTGAATTTTTCATTGAATTTCACAAAATTTCACTGAAATAGAGAAAATATCGTCTAATACTCGTGGCAGAAGGCGATTCCAATAATCATTTCCCCCATGGTGCAACTCGTTTTAAAATATACTAATACTCTATGATCTTTGAGTTGAGTTTCAAGTTGCAAAAGGAACACTCATACGTTTATCAAGGGGATTCATAAGTTGAATGTATTCTTGCTGACATTTTGTTCCGAAACGATCTGCAATATGCAACTGTGTTTGTCTCATTGACGTATCGATATTTGAATGTCTATGGTTTGCTCACAACCGAAATATTGATTATGATTTGACAGATCCTTGGATTGCCTAATATGCCATAGTAAGGTTCATTCTATGATTGAAACGAGTGGTTGTCAACCTCCCGGAGTGTCGATGCTCCGAACATCGAAAATAAAGGCAGCGTTCCGTTATCCCACTCGAAATCCAGTTCTGATACACGGAAAACCGAACACAACATCGCGCTCTGCTATCTTTCCGCTCTCGAGATCGCCTCACACACTTTCGTATAAATCAATCGCATTATGTATCGGATTTATCTATTTTTTTTTTAATGAATTGTGATTTCCATTAAAGCTTAACGTTGTCCTCCGATACGGACCGTGGCCGCGGGCCTCGGTCTCTATTACGTGTAAGTGGAAAGTCTTGTATGATCGGTTATCGGGTCCAGTGACGGCGCCCGGGAATTTTCGCTGGTATCGCACGTTTTTCGCGAGGCTTTTAATGAAAATGGACCGAGAGAGGCCGACGTCTCGACATAAGTCAACCCGACCGAGCGACGCCCCCTTTCGGGCCGGTTTTGGGTGGGTTCCGCGGCACTTTTGGCAGCCTCGGGTTCGGGGAGATATTTCGCCTTTTATCGATTCCAAAAGTGGAGGTTGGGGCTGACGCCGTCCTAAAAGATAGATCGAGAGCTATAGAAAAGACCGTGAACCTATCCATCACCGGGTCTTGCAATTGTCGGTTGACAGGCAAGGGCGAGGGGAGATCGGATGAGATGAGAACGGAGCAGAGCAGCCTTGAGTGGGATTCGGCGACGAGATGCATCGGATGATACGGAACGAACCATTCTCTTTTACAAAACCGTGGAACCCAGCCTTGCAATTATGACGTTCTGTCGTTGTTTAGTTTCGCCAGGTACAACTCTATGATACCACCCAACGATATAAATTCATTCCTTTCGATCGAAACACAGAAGAGTAACGGAAATCCAAGGTTCCCAACTGGGGGGATATTAAAAATGTCCAGTTTTGTTACTAACCAAACCAAAATGTATACTGTTAACTTTTAATGAATAGTTACATGAAAACTAGGAATATGAATGTAGTGAAGTTGTGCTTTGACTTCAGTATTTTTGCATTTCAACAATACATCACTACGTTGTCTTCTAATAGAAGAGAAAATTAGTTTGATATCATAGTTACTCATGATTTATTGATATTCTTAAACTTAAATATTCCTCCGAATTTGAAATTTCCATTTTTCATGTCTGGATGTCACTATGACAGCTCATGTCGTCTGATAATCTTACCTCACCGTCTGAGATCAAACATCCTGTACAGGGTGTCCCAAATTGCTTGATTTTGGCTGTTCCTGGTACTTCTAAACTAGATAGTTAAAAACGTTGAAAGGAGCTCTGGGCTCGATTTTCGTGAAAACACCATTAGAATAAGTAGATATCTTCATTTGCTTTGAAGATAGTATAACAAAATTTTGATATTTCATCGATTTCGCATATGTGACATAACTTTTTCATTTTAAAGAATATCTAAAAACTCTAAACACTTTTAAGGATCACTTTTTCACTAGTAAAAAGACACTAAATTTCATTTTTTGTTACTTAATTTTTTTTGGATGGTTTGAGATAAAAAAGTTTTTCTTTTACAGTACAGGATATTACAAAAAAATATCTCATTTCCAATGAAAACGTGCCTGTAGAAAGTTCTAATCGTAATCGTTCTCAGATAATTTCGTTAAAAAAAAACTTAATTTTCGAAATCTATAAAATATCAAAATTTAGTTATATAAAAGAAAGGAAGATATAGAGAGACGGTTTATAGTAATGATGTCCCCTTGAAAATCGAGCCCAGGACTCCTTTCAACATTTTCACCTATCTAGTCCAGAAGTACCAGAAACAGTCAAAAGCAAGCAATTTCGGATTCCCTGTACAGGGTGGTCAGATTTCGATGTTTCAGTATTACATCTCCTAAATTAAGCGAGATAGAAAAAAAGTAATTAATATACATGTCATGTTCTCTTTTTTCGAGAAACATAAATTGTTGAAAACCGGGTGATTTTCGAATTTGGCCAATTATTATAATTGGTTATAACTTCCGCAGTATTGCCGCTACGCTCTCGAAATAAAAAGATCTTTAGGGCAGTTTTGCAGTACTTCAGTACCAGTGCTATCGAAATTTCAGTGCCTCTTCAAATTTTAGAGAAATTACAAAAATAATTTTTTTTCAAATGGAAACCGCAGTGTGCTATGATGATTTTCAATAGACTTTTATTAGACAATTTCAAAAATATATGTCATGATATACTTCCGATCTTGAATATGAAAATTCTGAAAAAACACTTTTCGGTCAACATAATTTAAGCAGGTTCAAGTTGTATGACTTTCTCAGGTGAAAAGAAATTAATCAAAATCAAAACCCCTCTTTGATTTTGTTAATCGAAAACTGTTTTTTCGGAAATTTCGATATTTAAGCTCGAAAGTATATCATGATATATTTTTGAAATTGTCTAAGGAAAGTCTATTGAAAATCATCATAGCACACTATGGTTTCCCTTTGAAAAAAATTATTTTTTTTAATTTCTCTGAAATTTGAAGGGGCACTAAAATTTCGATAGCACTGGTAAAAAGTACTGAAAAAACTCCAATAAAGAAGTTTTTATTTCGAGGGCGTAGCAGCAACATTGGGGAAGTTGAAACCAATTGTAATAAATGGTCAAATTTCAAAATCACCCTGTAGCATGGAAACTAGACACCTTAGCGAATTGCGGTTTTCAGCAATTTGAGTTTCTCGAAAAAAGAGGACATGACATGTATATTACTTTCTCTATTTCAGTATCGTAATGAGTTCATTACTGTACTAGAAGTAGTGCTGTAATGAAACTCATTACATCATTGTTTTCAGTTATATTTTTCGTTTTTTGGTTGTCAGTACTGACCTCCGATCGAAACAAGTTTCGAATCAAATAAATTCAAATTCCGTAATCTGTCAAATTTCATAAGTCAGATCAACTGCCAAGATACAATACAAAAGTCACTACTCTGAATTTTTATTTGAATTTCGAGAATATTTCATAAAACTTGACTGAAATAGAGAAAATATCGTCTAATACTCGTTGCAGAAAACAATTCCAACGCTCATGCTTTCGAAAACTCGCTCCTTTCGAATTTCGCATTCGTGTTGGAATAGAAGCTCATTATGCAACTTATTTTAGAATATACTATTTTTCTATCTCTCTTAATTTAGAAGATGTAGAACTAAAACATCGAAATCTGACCAAATGAAATGTACAGGACATTTCAGTACTGTACAATGACAAGAGTCACGTCAAAATCGACTTGAACGAATTCAGTCGAATTCACACGAGCACCAGCTCGTGATTGACAGACTCTCTTTCCACCAATTCTTGCATGATCTTAACCTTAACGAACTCCCTGCCCATAACGTATTCATAACCTCTCGAAGCAGCAGTCTGAGAACAGTAAGTTACACCACTAACGTTCAGTCTTTTCACCCCATGCAGGTCCGAGTGGGGCGTACAGTCCTGACGGCACCATGGGCTACATGATGGATGGGCAGCAGATGATGCACAGACCGCCTGGGGATCCGGCCTTCCACAACCAGTACGCGCACTACCCCGCAGAGTACTACGGACACCATCTGTGAGGTAGGTAACACAGTTCCTATAAGGCACAGAGCGAAGATCGCTAAGAAGCGCACCGAATATGTCACTGTCATTACCCAAAGCAAACATGTCTGTATTAACCTAATTTATATGCTGTGGATCTCTATGGTTATCCGTTGTTGATATGTATAAGAAGAATTGTTAACGATTTTGTACCTACTGTGTAGTTATTTGTCATTTTTTTTTTAATGTATTACTTTGTTCCTTTTTTAACCGTGTATGTAATGTTTTTTTGTCAATAAAGGTTTCTTTTGATTAGATTTTTGTTTTTCGATTTGGGCGTTTTGCCAAATTTTTCTTAAAATTCAAAATTGCCGATCTTATTTTTTGTTTGGAGGTTATGCTGACAGCTCCCATCTTTTTTAATAGACCAAGAAGATCATTCAACATGATGAAAATCAAAAATAAAAACAATGTCATTAATTCATCATTTACTCCCTAAATTTTTACTCGGAGATTTTCACAATTTCGGCTTTTGAGCAGTAAATTCACAAAAAATATAGACAAAAAATTAAATTTTCATGATATCTTTGCCAATTCTTGAGATAAATCTATGAAATATTCGAAATAAATGCAAAATACGATTTTATAGAATATGTTTTCCGCTGTTTTAAATGCCCCACCCTAGTTTTACAATAAATTTTCATTTAGAACTCGAGACTTGGAAATGTATTCAAGAAATTTAAAGGTAGCAAATAACAGAAAAAAGTTTTTGAAACATAGTTTGTGAAGCTTCACAGTCCCAAAAAGAATTGGGCTTTTTCCATCACTTTGAGAAACTAGCAAGCGGACCCTGAATAGAGCCACTACTAAAATCTCATTCAGTGAAAGAGGAAGTACAGTTTTCTTTTTTAGCATTTGATTGGAGATGTGAAACTTCATTTTGACGCAATTGGATGACACCACCTAAGTACTCTGTAATATTTTACTCAGTACTTCACAACTAATTGCTTCAAATATCGAAGTTTTTCATGAAGATTTTGTCCCTGAGATGTATGGGATACTGATGAGGCCAAACAAGGCCGAAACCGGTATATCTCTCATCTCAGTGACAAAATCTAATATCATTTCTCCAACCTCTTGATAAAAGATCTCTGAGCCTGGGAATTGAAAATGGTATTCATTTCGATGATTACTATTTTGAATTCATCTATGTTTCAAAAATATTCTCCATGTGGCCTACGTAAAGGAAAAAAATTTTTCTTTTTCTTAACAAAAAAAAGGTTTTATATAAAAATTGTTAGGTATTAAATAGGAAAGAAAGTGAACATATTTTGTTTCAACCTCAACCTTGACTCCAGGGTTATTTGAAAGTCAACTTAATTTTGTTTTGAAAGGTATATTTTTTAATGCAGTTTCTTATTTTTCCATGAAAAAAAGTAGTAAATGAGTTTGAAATATTTCCCATCGGATTCCAAATTCAAAAGATATTTTTTTACAGGATAATTTATTCAGAAACTCGATGCGATGTGATGAATTATTTATTAAGAAAAAATTTATGAATGTACGAATTTGTAAAGTCACCATTCTGAACATTAACTGTGACACAT
The DNA here is from genome assembly GCA_038502775.1 of Hippodamia convergens. NCBI lineage: Eukaryota > Metazoa > Arthropoda > Insecta > Coleoptera > Coccinellidae > Hippodamia > Hippodamia convergens. The sequence goes on along the minus strand of CM076607.1, from coordinate 88,980,501 downwards.
GATCATTATTAAAATAATTTAATTTTTTCCCAACCGTTCAAGGCAAATTTAGTTCAAAATTCAGAAATCCGTTGAAAAGAGTTTTAAACAAAATTACAACTTTTTCATGAATACATAATAAGAATCTGCTCTGAAAATATACGTTTATTGTTAAAAGATCAAGATGACCTTGAGGTTGAAATAAATATGTTCATTATCTGTACCCTTGATACCTAACAATTTTTATATGAAATTATTTTTCTTAAGTGCATAGGTTTTGAGATAATTTACAGTCTCAAATTAAATGTGGCACCCTGTATATCACGAAAATTGACGGAGATCTCATGAAATTCAATTGTTCGTCCAGATTTTCGTAAAATTACCTAAATTGCCCAAATCTTTAAGTGTAAAATTTTTTTTGTAGAAAATTTGAAACTCACATTAAATACTTTTGGTGTAATTGAGTGGAAATAAGCTTGAAAACACACAATATGCAGAGAATATCATCATCATGGACTTCAGTTATTTTTGTTTATTTTTAACCTATACGAAAATGGACTGAAAATTAATGAACACAAACAGGTAGTGAATTTTACCTTGCTTTTACAAAATAGGATTATCCGAGTTTCTTATTTTGTAGGTGACTCGAAGTTTTTGGCATATTGTTAGGGCAAATATCAACCTAGATCACGTGGAACTAAATTTGAATTTTTCAGGTAACAAAAATTTCATAGAAAAAAGAGTAGTTATTGGTCATAATTATATTAATTTTCAATTTCGTCATTAGATGTGTTGTAAGAAATTCAACGTTATATAAATTGAACAGTTGAGACAATTTTTATTCCGAAATTATTTAGAAGGCGAACAAATGAATTTATGATTTTTATCATTGATCTTTTTTTTTTTTGTTAAACATCTTACCAGAAAGAAGAAATGGTTTAATTGCCGAAAATTTCTTGGATGTCTAACATCTCGAAAAATGTACTTTATCATGCATCATTTTCTTTCATAACTTTTTGGGTGAAGGTTTGATCTTTCTACATTGAAGTTGATGAACTTTCTCATATGCTCACACTGAAAGTTCAGTAAAACCGGACAATTCAGTACAGTGTATAAATTACCAATTAGAAATTTAGTAACTTCTGTATATTTTTTTTAAACGAAGGACAAAAATTAAAAACAAAACGTAGAAAATTACGAGCTAGTTGTGCATGTTTCGAGATTTTAGGTTAAGCACTTTTCAATCAAAAACATCGACTTTGTTGATCTGATATATTTTCTGAAATAATATAAAAACAATTATTTCAATTTGTTAAATAAGTTCTCAATTTTCGACAAATACTCGCAAAATTATTCAAAACAATAAATAACCAATTGTGACGATATAGAATCAAAAATGTATTTGTATATTTTATGTTTTTATATTTTCCCTTTTTTCCTACTTTTTTTTTCCTTTTGTATTCAGATAAAAAGATTCTTTTTAAGTTTATTATGAGTTCATACAATTTATGAAGATTTTTTTGAACATGTTGCATCCTTTCAAAATTATTTGATCGAAAAATCCTCCAATCTTATCCACCAAAAAAAATTCTAAGCTCACGAAAACCAACTCCATCCACATCGACGATAATACAGACATGTTTCGGGATAAAAAAAATTTGGTAATGACACGACATCGTTGCCAGAGAAAAAAACTAGACTTATTCCGATTTTTCTGTTGCAGATTCCCCTTAGCGTGTAACAACGACAATGGACATAGAAATATGCAACTCTTAAATGTGATTATTCTCTGTACAAAGTGTAAATGTAGTGCCCCAGTATTTAGTTTACGGGAAGGACTTGTAAAAAAAGTATTAGACTTACTTGTGTGCTGACTACTGTACATAAAATAGAAAATGGAGTGACGTCATCGCAGTGATGGAGGGACAAAAACTCAACCGTGTAAAGTGGTCTCGTAGCTTAGGAATCCTCGATGTGTTACCCAACATCCTAGCCCCTATCCCACTCTTCAGAAAAGCTCGGAAAAACCGAACAGAATCGATAAAATGAAAAATCACATATTTGTCAGCCAGAGCCATCTATGTAACGTGAACTGGAAGCAGCTTAAGTCGCATTTTCGTGTTGTCGTCTTCAGTAGGCCATCATTTTGATGTACCATGTTCGATTTCAATCATGGTTGCTCCTGGAAAGACAAAAATTAAATTAACCGTGAACGAAGCAACAATAAAAAAATAACTGTTGATCCACAAATTACCAGTATTTTTTATTTTCGATTCGTGGTTCGTCCCATTCTATCGCGTCGGAAATTTTTTGTTCTTACCAGAATCATACCATTCGACTCGGTCTACCGCAGTGATACCTTGAGATCTTGGCGGCCATGCCCTTAAAGTTAACGTTGTGTTGTGTCTTTTGGACGAGTCCCATACTGATCAACTTTAACGATCCTCGAAAATATTGATAATTTTAACGAATATTGTCAGCGCAGAGGTGATGAACGTCAGTATACTCTTCCAAAAGACCTGGCTGATATCGGAAAATACCCTGTATATCTGAGAAGAAAGGATTCACAATTCACGAAAATCGGACGTGGATAATTCACCAGAAACTACATAGATCGCGTTCAACTCAAAATTCTCGAATCAAACTAGAGGAGGTCTTTCGATTTTTCCGAAGCCGGCCCTGTTCCCGCCTCATAAACGATCAGCCTTTCTTCCCCACTCACTTTCCGCAACTTCACGTTTCTCAAAAAGGAAAAAAAAATTATTGCGAAACCTACGGCACGCATAAATTAATCAAAGGTTGTGCTGTTGTAAATTACTAGTTGTTATATTTGTTGTGATTTTTTTTCGCTATTCGACGATGAAAAGAGCTGCAGAAGCCTCCTGTCCCGAAGAAGATATACGAAACGATATACGTAACTAAGAAACTAGAGAATTTCCTAAAACTAATAAAATACACAAGTATACAGAACGTTGCAAAATCGCTCAGGTGGTCCACGTTTTCATGTAAGAATCTCACACATCTTGTATACTGAAGATGCGAAGTTGCGACGACGAAACGTCGGTTTCGTGGTCGGAGCTTCCTCGGTCGTTTTCTTTAGTGGAATCGGTTAGGTTTAAGACGAACACCCTATAGTTGACCTGACGTTGATTTTGTTGCATAGTGATTAGTTCGAGCGTTAGGACTACTGTTACTGTTGTTAGACAGTCCTGCGTTTCAGGGAGTTTTCTCCCCCCTCAATCCGCTACTTTTGTATACGACTTTAGTGATGTTATAGTGAATATTAATATAACTCTTCGGTAGCGGTAGGGAGAGAGGAAACTATCCTGTTTATGTCTGAAATTTGATAGTGCACTATCACCTATCCAATCTCTTCTTTGGGCGTTATCATTTTCATTCATTTGTAATTAGTGCAATATATCGATTATTTATATTGTAAATATTTTTGTGAACAGTGTTGATTTATTTAATCTTAGACAAGAAAAAATCGTTTCGACTATAAGTACATTGGATGGTTGATACTGTATTTATCTCATTAAACCTTACTTTTGTTAAACCTATCTGGGAAAACTTTTCCACCTCGAAATTGTGTTTGTATTCTCAGTTGACTTTGTGTATTTTCCCAGCTAGGTCCCCTTCTGTTTTGTAAATACATATTACCTCCGAGAAGTATTCGGCTGTTCGTTTGAAAGTGATTTTCCATCATGAAAATTTTCGCCTTATTCAATGTATACGAAATTTAAAATCAATACAGATCAGTGAAAGATATCGTACCTCTATGTTATGTATCAGAGGCAACTTTATTGTGTTCCGCTTTTTCATAAGAATATATGAATATATTATATATATTATTATAAACAATTGTGGGACGAGATACCTTCTAAAGTAATTTGGTAAAGCCGTGTCCTCTGTATAGTGTTTTTTTGAAACGTGAGCATTAAATGCTACATCTTGTGTACTTATATAAACTGTGTTTTAATGTGTTTCATCCCCAACCTTTCTGTTCCCATCATGAGTCCCCCATAAAAAAAATCTTTGAGTTCAGTTCAGTTTCATTCTTCAGTGTATCTCAAAGTTTCAGGCATCATAAAACATGATTCCTTAAAATAAAGAAAACTAAATAATTAAATGAATCGAAGTTATTTACTCATCACTTTGATAAGATTCATAATATTGAAACTGCTCATCCCCAACATTTACCCCTTTCACAGAATAATAAGAAAAAATTTCTCAGAGGAAAATATTTCCTTTGATGAAAAATGAGCCTTACATCTAATTGCAGATACCATGAAATAAAGAAAAGCTACACAGCTAAGGAATAAAACAAAAAGTTTGTCTCAAAGTTTAAAACATCATACAACAAGAGAATTTCACGAAAAAAACAATTCCATGAAATGATGAAATCTGCATAATTGAATGTTGGGTAGATGGTGAAAAAGTTAATTACCCACCATTTTGACGAGATTCATCATATTGAAACTCCAACATTCATCCCTTTCACAGAATATTATTAACAAATTTTTCAAAAAAAAATATTTTTTTGATCAAAAATGGGCCTTATCTTTGCCTCCAGATTCCATAAAATAAAGAAAGCTACAAAACTAAAGAATGAAATCAATAAAACAAAAATTGTGTCCTAAATTATCAAGCCTCATAAAACAAGATACTTTTCACAAAAAAAAATACGGTTACCATAAAATAAAAAAATCTACATGATTAAATATTGATTAGATGGAAAGGAAATTGTCATATTCATTATATCAACATTTTCACTCACCCTTGTTGCTTTTTTATAGTCTTTATTGAATGAGCCATCTCATATCACACACTCACTCCAATTTGAATCTTTTTTGATTCATTTTTTATTTATTTTCATGCTGCTAATTCGCAAAACTATAACACAAGGTACTTGAAGAATTCTGTTCGATTAAGAGAAACAGCTTAAATTAATGATACCAGATGGTTTCTTATGAACCAATTTTGCTTATTCTTCTTCTGTTACTGTTTGGGGAAGGTTGTTATGAAAGAGAAAATTATGAAAATTTTGCGAGACAATAAAATTTGAAAAAACTCAGGATGACCTGGTGCATTCGCCATTTCGCAACTAGGACTCTTTTTTACATTAATCCACGTAAATCGAAATGAAAGACCAATTTCACTCTATAGAGTTCGTGAAAACATGAGAGCGCAAGACCAATAGGCTCAATTTGGTTCCAAATTTTCTTGGGAGTTCGAAGAACGTTCCTAAGCAGAAAAAAATGGGAAACTGCGAGTATAAAAGAAAAAAAGATTGTTTTCCATGACACTTTTATAAGCTACAAAATTCGGAAATTTGTTGAGGTTAGAGTAATGTTGATTCTGAAGAATTCATTCTGGCATTTGAGTTCGAGTTTCGAGTAATAGGTTGTTCGAAGTTTAAACTAAACTGAGAGAGCTAGAAAAATACAATACATATTGTAAGAAAAAGGTGCCTAGCTGAGGTTAGTGCAACACAGGTCTGCATTATGATTAAATGAGAAAAGAAAAAAACCTCCGCTGAAAAAAAACCCTTAACTCGCCTGTGTTAGGAAAAAATTCACTGAAAAAATATTAAATATCAGAGAAATCTTGAAAGACATCAGCCTGATCTAGACAAACATCTTCATATTATCCTTCTATGGACACAGAAAAACCGATTCTTCACGAAACGACCGGCAATTCTTAATCTGGAATGAAAAAAAGACAAAAGCAAAAAAGAAACCAATTATTCAGAATAAATTAAATTATTTTTAAACTAACCACCCATTTCAGAAATGCTTTTGTTACTTAATGTATAGCCTCGAAGCCATTTTGAAATTTATAAATGGGACAACTATTTATATAAGATGTTCTATAGCCTCCTCATTTTTCCCACACTCACAACTAGGGCTCTCAACCGAATTCCATCAGAAGAGCATGCTGTTGCATCGTCTATGACCTGTTCTAATACGATTTAGAGAAGACCATATTCTCCTGGGAAGGTCAAAACCAGGAACTCTGATAGAAGGATCTGTAATAAGATCTTTATTGAGAAAATTGCAAACATTCCATTCAGATTGCCAAATTTCCTTGTCGCTCCTATTCATATCAATTAGAAAATTTGACCAAAAAGGTTTACGCGACTTCAATCTGTGGACCTTATTATCTGGAATATAGGTAAGTATGGGAAATGAATTAAATTTGTTCCAAAATTTCGAAGTTGTTGTCCCTCTGCGAATATGGGGAGGGACAATACTTGAGAGGACTGGTAACCAAGGAGTACGTGTAGATCTGATAGTACCAGTGATAATTCTCAAAGTAAAATTTAGTTGGTCGTCAATTTTTTTTACATGAACACTGTTCAACAAAACAGGGCAACAATATTCAGCAGCAGAAAAAAACCAAGGCTAGCTCTTAAGATTAGATTAGATTAGATTTCATGAACAGGGGTCGTAGTGGCTTCGTTCAGCCTTCCGGGAACCTCGACCGCAAGGATCTTTTGTTCTTTACCCAAATCGTTCATTTAAATCCCAAGGAGGTCATCAATGGTGTTTAGCTCTTAAGATGCAATAACACAATAATCAGACCAGAAAAAAGAGAAATGTTCCCAAATTATATTCAAAAAGGTTTTTAGTTATTTACTCACATCAAGCTTGTCGGCATTTTCTTTGAAAGTCACCAGATGTTAGACTTATTGGACGGCTTCTTTGAAGTGGAATTCTTCAGAAAGCTTTTCAATCATGATATTGTTTTCAAAACAGGACGAAAATAATACAGATTTTTTCCATTCTATTCAGTGGCGTAGCGAGCTTAATTCGCGCCCGGGGCACAAAACCTTTTTAGCGCCCCCCTTCTAAATTCATATTGGCATATAATATTATATGTGAAATACACTCGCAAATTACCAAATGAATGAAGTAAGATAAATAAAGTTTTGGACAAAAAAAGGAGTAAAAAAAACAAGAATAGATTTTGAAATGTATATACGATCATCTAGAATTACTTCAAGATATACTTCATTCATTAATTCGTTTTATATACTCATGAAGAAATATTGATAGAAACGCAGTTTTAAAACTTTAAAAAAGTTAATATTCATTATCTTCAAGGAGATAATTTCAATAATAATAAGAATATACAGGTAATACATATTAATATAACTCATTAACTATGTATAAATTTTCCTTACTTTTCATCTTTTCAAAATTTTCTTTTTCCACACTTAAAAATGCCTAGTCACTTAGGCTATCTCGTCCCATCGTTGATCGTAGATATGTCAGAAGTAATTTTAATTGATCGTTGCAGCTAGCAATTTAAGCTGAGAGAGTAAGTGAAACTCTCATCAGGTTTGGAAAAATATCTTCTCCATGCGAGCTTATAAAATTCAGAAATTACAAAGCAGATCAAGATTTAATTTCTTTTCTATTGCGGAGTTACATTTTGCTATCACCTAATTCGTTGAAGAATTCTATTCCGTTGAAACAATATTATATAAAATTCACCCAAATTTTTACGATTTTCTTCAAGGTTGTATACGATCGATACTCCTTAAGATTTCAAATCAGAAATGAACTCAAATTATGAATTTAAAAGTAAGTCTATTTTATAATGGAATTGTAACTTCACTTCTGTTGTCACTTGTAGTGGTATCTTCTGCCAGTTTTTCTAATAGTTCTACTATATTCCCTAGCTCATCGACAATATCCGTAACCGCTTTTATTCTGGCGCCCCATTGTGTTTCAGATTCACGTTTGACAGTTTTTTTCACAGCAATTTTTTATTTTTCCATCGTGACGAAAACAAACATATGTTTTCAATTATTCCAAAGTATATCACAACGATTGATTCTTGTTTAGCTGCAATAACTCCCACTTATATTTTTTTGTTTTGCTAACCATTTGGCGCCCCTAAATGAGTAGCGCCCGGGGAATGATGCACCCCCCCCCCGCTACGCCACTGATTCTATTTTCTTGTCTAGATGAACAAGAAGTATTCAAAATCACATTGTGAGTGTGTCTAGACTTAACCATTTAGTTGCATAAAGTAATCTGATAGAGACGTTAATTTTTTCAATCTGATCTTCTCCTGACATATTAGTGCAGGAATTTACGACATTAAGATTCATGAAAAATTTAAAACTGCAGCATTTTAGGAACTCTGGATTTACTCTGACGAAATATACTCCTCCACAAGAGTTAAGGATATCGTATTGAATCGTTTTGAAAAGTATGTAATCTTCGAGAAAATCGCTGAAAAATCATTTAAAACTCAATAACAACTTGAATCGATCGAATAAAAATCAGTATGAGACATTCCGTCAATCTAGTCGCCTTTTTTCTGATGTTTGGTTTTTTGAAAATGCTTCATGAATGTTCTTATTTTGAAATGGAGTCAGTTCATCAACGGCTTCGATTTGAAACGAGTTTTCTGAAAATGCCAAGACGTAAATCAACAAACGTTGAGGCTAATAGTGTTATCGGAATGCTACAGGATGGTCTAACTCAGGTTGTTGTAACGGAATGGCTCCAAGTCAGCCAAAGTGTGATGCCTCGACTTTGGAATAGGTTCAGGGAGACAGATTCCGTATAGGAAAGACCAAGGCTTGGTGGGCGACGAAAACCAACACCTTCTCAGGATCGTATCATCACTGTTTCGGCTAGAAGAATGCCTTCATCTACGTGTAGAATGCTACGGAATACTCATCAAAATGCAGATGTGGTACAAGTTTCCATCGAAACCATCAGACGACGTTTGAGAGACGTGAATCTAGGTTCTAGGCGTCCATTAAGAGGAGTTTCATTAACACGTGACCATAAGCGTCAAAGACTGGAATGGGCAAGTCAACATATCAATTGGAACGATCAATGGCGTAGTGTCCTTTTCACTGATGCATCCAGATTTGGACGATTTTCAGATTTTCGAAGAATTAGGGTATCGACAATCCCACGCATACCCCGTAATCGTCGCTATGTCCATGAAGTCCATTCATACCGAAGGGGTAGTGTTATGTTATGGTATGGGCCGGGATATGTTTCAACGGGCGCACAGATTCACACATTTGTCCTGAGAATATGACCGCCTCACACTATAGGGAACATGTCATTGACAATGTTTTGCCAAATTTACAAGCTGCTATTGGTGAAACTTTTCAATTTCTAGACGATAACGCTAGACCGCACCGTGCAGCCATAGTTGAGAATACGATCGAGGAGCTTGGTATTCCACATTTACCAATACCTCCGCACTCACCGTATTCGAATTGCCCAGAACATGCATGGGATATGCTCCAAAGAAGATTAGATAATGATCAAGCTACCCCAGAATCCTTAAATGATCTGAGAGAGCTTCTACCCCGTTTATGGAACCAAATTCCTCAAGATAAGTTCAACACGCTCGTGTGTAGTATGCAAAGAAGATGTCAAGCTGTTGTTGATGCCCGTGGAGGCCATACATTGTGATAGTCTTAGAATCCTTGAATAAAATTTCGTTATTTAACTTGACTTTTCTTAACCACCCTGTATACGCTGCATACCTACAGGCTTAAATTAATTTTATTTCCTGCAACTTGAAATAATATTAATATAAATTCTCATCACAAAATCTCATTTAAACTATATTTTCTTGCAATTAAAGTCAATATCTCTAACTCAGGTGGAGAAGTTTATAAAGATGTATAGTTCAAAGGGCCCACAATTCGCAATTAACGTTCATGAGTTAAACACTTCAAACAGAAGACATTTAGTTCTGGACCACCCATATACAATACCTATCCGAAAAAAAATCGAACGCCGTGATTGACTTAGCGCCCCACAAGTCACGTCAAAAGTTCCGAAGTAAAACTTTCGGATAAGATCTGTCCCGTTCACTTCTTTTATTATTCATTATACACAACTTTGTCGCATATAATGAAATTCTTCCTATTACCAATAACCTGACAAAATGGAAGGCGATAAATCTAAAATGTCGTAACTTTCAATAAGTAATCGAGTTGCTTCTGTTCCTGGAACTCTCCCTACATTGTTGCTGAGAAGATGGGTGGATATTGGTTTGCGGTTTCGGAAGAAACTTTTGTCAGGTTTGGGTGAGAAGTTGTTTGTCTTCTGATTCCAGGAAGTAATTGAATTCTTTTTCAATGTTTTTTGAACAATTAGTCAACAGTTGATCGAATTAGAAAGTTATCTAGCATGATGTAATGAGTTCATTACAGCATTATATTTAGTACTGTAATGAACTCATTACGATACTGAAATATATAATTCTAAAACAAGTTGCAGAATGATGGGCTCCTATTCCAACACGAATGGGAAACGAGCTACGAAGGGGTTTGGGCGAGTTTTCGAAAGCATTAGTGTTGGAATTGCCTTCTGCAACGAATATTAGACGATATCTTTTCTACTTCAGTCAAGTTTTGTGAAATACTCTCGAAATTCAAATAAAAATGTATTGTATCTTGGCAGTTGGTGTGTCTTACGGAATTTGAATTGATTTGATTTGAAAATTGAGAGGATCTGAGATCAGTTCTGACAACCACAAAATGGAAAATATAACTGAAAACAATGCTGTAATGAGTTTCATGACAGCACTACTTTTAGTACTGAACTCATTACGATACTAAATAGAGAAACTACACTCCCCGTCAATTCCGGACAGGCAACATTTTTGTCAAATTCAACACACTGTATTTTTTTTTTCGTGGTGCTGCGATTTTTTTGAAATTTCCACCAGGTATTGGGTCTCGTAATATTAACCTGAAATTTACTTTGCAAAAATACCTGTAGTTTATCCGTTATACCGGGGGAAACAAAACCTTGTTTTATACCCTCCATTTCTAAACACCCTGTGGTGAATTTGAAGCGGAAAATTTGATATCATTAAATTTTAATTTGAAGTGTGACCCTGTAAGGTTAAAGAGAGAGATATAATTTACTATAGATGCTCCAGCTAGTCAGAACATGAGACCACCTTATGTTTATATGAGGTAAAAGGAGATAATATGCTTCTACTCAGGCTAATGATAATTAAAACTTGAACAGTCGAGATTTATTCCTTTCTGATGACAATAGCTATTTACAATATCTACTATCACAAATTGAAACAATTAAATATGAGGACAAGAATATGTACAATTATGAACAATTCGTCAGAAACACCATTCACGAGCGTTTTTCGTTCTTTGTTGACTTATCTTGTTATAATAATGCCAGGTAAGGGCAGTGACTATCTCTCGAGTTCTTCCAACGTTCGAACTCCTGAATCTCCAGGAAGACGTTGCAGTTCCTCCAGAAGGAATGGTGTTGTAAGATGTGAAGGTTGTATTCTTCCAAAGAGAAGTGTTGAGGGTTCAACTTCCTCTAAGGT